>JAEIFN010000040.1:3750000-5000000 GCA_018903675.1 Zaprionus capensis | reverse complement strand
GAAACACAGTGTGTAATATGGCCACACAACACATTTGAATTGGTATTATCTAGACTAGCGTATTCCAGCCACAAAAAGCTTTTGAGGCTAGTTCAACAACAACTTGAGCTATTTACGCCTTGTGTGTGTTTTGTTTACAATACAAAACTCAAGGCGTTGCATGACTTCAGAGCTGGAGCAACATCTAAGCAGATCCGACTGCATTCCCACAGCCCCTGCAGTGCAATGATCCGAACAAAAAAAACAATCTAAAATAACACTATGAACATTTCAAGTTGGAAGTGATCCAACGGAAGCTACGTACGCCTCCTGTCATAAAAGATAACCAAACAAGCTTCTTGACGTCTTTTGGTTTCTGATTTTTATGACTTTATCTCTGTTTTTTATCAAGATTGTGTTATTATTTTTAATAGACCTAAGAGAGCTGTAGAAATAAAGCTCTTAAGAGAACACAAATTAAATTTTATAGATCTAACTAGAAAAGATCTCTCAGGAAACAGGAATCATATTGGGCATATCATTTAGAAATTTTGTTTTATCTGCCACCTTGTGGCAATGCAGCTATAATACCGAGTTACACCTGCTCATAAGCTTCAATGTATTTCAAAAATATCTCAAAATCATATTGTGTATGTATATATTACCATCTGTTCTCACTGAACCTCAAAGCGAAAGATGTTGAGAAACAAAACAAAAATTTGGCAGGCGTCAAAATAATTGCAATAGTTTTTCATTCTTCCATTCTGAAATGCTCCCACAATGCCATACGTACGTATATCATTATTAATGCTTATCATATCTCAGGCCGATACTTTTATAAAATTTATTGCAGCAATTATAAAGGTTAAATTTCTCGAAACTGTTATTAACAATTTGTGTTTACAGCGAAATGTGCAATTTTGTTGATGTTTTGTTTTGTTTTATTGTTGTTGGTGGTGTCGGTTATTTTTTGTTGTTTTGTAATTATCGTCTCATTTCCGGCATGCGAAAGGTGGAAACTATGAAAATGAAAATGCACAACGAAACAAAAAGTTAAAAATTCTCTTTTTAATTGCGTTTCCCATGCAAAGGTTTCTTTTTTACATTCCCCCCAAAAAAAAAACAAAATCTTTTCCCTAGATAAACGACACGAGTTGCATTTGTTGACCGATACACTCACACACAGCCACAAATACAGCTATATATTGAATTGACCTAAAAAATGAGTGTAAAATGAAAACATGCGACGAAAGTAACAACAAATCGCATTGTGACATTAGGAAAATTAAATAAATAGGTGAATAGCTGCGCCCTAAATCTGCTCAAATGATCGTTGACACACACACACATGTATGAGTGTATGTGTGTGTGTGTGCTAGCAAATACAATGGGTGCGAAAGAGATACACGTTCAAGTCAAATTGTTGTTATAATTCTGTGTGAACTTACACGAATTTCGTTATTTGTTGTTATTTTTTGCCGAGGTGTCGTGTCACCCATGTGGCAAAGTGTATAATTATACCCTGTAGCCAGACATTGTTATAGGGAGTTGACTTATTCAGTTGTATATAAGAAACTTTGTAAACGTTAACCAGATATTATAGTATAGAACTTAGTATTATACAAGGTATTAGAATAAGGAGTTTCGTCACAGTTTCCAAAATAAAAATTGTAGAATTAGTTTGTCTTATCCTATTATCATATTGTTCTTTCAGATATAAGGTCTAGAACAAAGTATTATACAAAGTATTTTGTTTGTTATCTATACTACATATGTGCAATTTTAACATTCTAAACATTGTTGCAACAATGTCGTCAAGGTGCCCAACACCTATACAGGGTATTACTCAATCCCTCAACCCTTTTTATATCACGTTCTACCTTTTTTTTTTGGCATGTCTCATCAAAATCAGACATTGTTTTTGCTTTTTCTTTATTTATTTTTTACATTTTTGCTTAGTTAACGAACGTCACCTGCTTTCTCCGCACACACAGCGCGCGATGAGAATGAGAAGCGAAAACAAAACCCGCTTATGAAAACGAATTTTTATTATGTATTTTTCCCTATCTTCCTCTTTTGTGTGTAACCAAAACCCAAATAAAATCGCACAGCCTGCTCTGGCCATACCCTGTGTAATTAATTAGATTTGCGTATTTTAATTACATTAATAACATGCTCTCCATTAGCTTTGCTCGTCCCGATCTTTAGGCATCACATTAAAGTTCGGCACACATTTGTTTTGCCCCGAAAATCTTGTGTACTTGTTTTAAGCGCTTTAAAGGCACTTTGTAGAGACCGAGACTTTAAGTACCTCTCCTAGCAAGTTTGTTTTCTAGTTTTATGTAGTTTTAATGGAAAATTTTCGAAATGAGGCCGACGGCCCATCAAATAAGTGAATATTCATAGTTTGTTCTGTACATAATTTGTATACACTAACCCAAAAAGTTCTATCAGCTTGTTTATGCTTCAGATCAAGCATTAAAATGGAATAATAAAGAACTGCTGGGCTGGCAAAAGTGTTTTGTTTGGGGAAAAATCTAATTGAAAAGGGTAGCATGCTAAATTTAGGTTTTTAAAAAGAGAGCACATGGAGTGGGTGACTTGACAGTTTTATTGTGTACTTTACAACCCTTTTAGTCCCAATCTATCTTATTTAAAACAAATTTCCGACTTACATAACAGTTTTCTTTTCTCTATCCTCTTCTCTTTTATGATTATATGATAATCCAAAATGCATTATTGAAATCATACTTTCTATGGGTGTTAGCTCATCATAATAATGCGGCCTATAATTACAGCCGAAGCTCTACAATTTCTATGGGATTATTTCCTACATGCCGACGCACAAGTTTCCCAATTTATACCCGAAAAACTCTACTGCGCGGTTTTGCTCGTAATTAAATAATTGTTCAATGATTACGAACGCATTTTATATAATTTAATTGAGCTTTTCACTTTTAGGCCTCAGTTCAGTTTGAGTAAAAGGATTATTATATAAGATAGTATTGTACGTTCTGACAGCTTGGCCCTAACGGATATTTTTTGTGGGCTAACAAATAATAATTCTTTTTGTTTTTCTTTTTATTTGTTTGTTGTGTTTTGGCAGCCTGAAGTTTTTCCATTAGGCGCCTATAATCGATTTTCCACACACATTTTCCATGCCAGCAGTAGCAACAACCAAACATTCTGCTAGTTTGTAAAGTTATTCGCTTAGCACGTGAGTGTGTGTGTGTGAGTGCCAATGAGTGTAAGTGTTTTGGAGTGTTTTCGTGTTGAATCGAATCATTTTGCACTTACGTGCCGGGCTTAGGCTTTGAGTTTTCGGGGCTTTCAACAATGCCTGCTCTGTTCGAGTCCGAATTTTGATTGATATTTGTTGTCGCGCTCTCATATGATTACGATATCGAATCGATACGAAAGCCGCTCGTTTTCTAAATTGAAAACAAATCACGTAATATTCCGACCTAAACGAAATCAAACCATTCAAATGCTAATGACATAATTTCCCATAGGGCTCGTTATATACATTTGTATGTATGGAAAGTTTACGCAGCTTGCGAAATTATACGTATTTTTGTTGACATTTGAAAAACATACAAAGTTATATATGGTAAATATACATAAACAGCACTTTCATGGGCACAACGCAGCACCGAATTTGCATGAAGTAGTTCAAGTTTTAATTGAGTAAACAAAGAATTTGTTGAGGGTAGCACGGAAGTACAAAAAGAAAACGGAATAAGATTGAACAGAAACTCAAATTAATCGTTAGTTCCGCTTGATAAGATTAATAAAACTTATACAATAAAACTAAAATTAATACTCCTCGACTCTAATTGAATATCTCTTCTATCATCAACAATACTTATGAATAGGCTTAACTAATCCAATTAACAACTAGCTAAAACATTTTAACACTCACCTTTCCAATCATATTTGAACAGATATATATGATTTAAAATTCTATCCTTGGACGATTTATTGTTGTTTAAGTTTGTTTTGTTTTGCTCATTCAGTTTTCTGTTTATTTTCGATTGCAATGTTCGCAATGTTTGTAAACAAATTTCATTCGTTTTGTTTGTTGTAAATTGCGCTACTTTTTATCTACATATTTATTTGGCATTCATAAAAATAATACAAATGGGGGAATTTGTTTTTTTGTTGTTTATTTTGTTCGCTGAAAAGAAAGATGTGGATGCTTATTGATTGCAATTTTCTTTAGAAAATATATCACGAGATAATTGTTTAGATCACGGCACGCACAGATACACACACACACACGAGACGCGCTTCAACGGACAACTCGAGCGAACAAATGAGCGAACGACTTCGACTTTAACGAACCGACAAGCCGACGAACCGAGGAACTGACGAACCAGCGAACCAGCGACGAACGAAACTGACGAACCGGTTTTGAGGTGTATTTCGTATTTCTACTTAATGGCACCAAAATGAGATACACAAACACCGTTAGATCCGCGACTTGTGTGTGTAGCTGTGTTTGTGTGTGTGTTGTGGATTATGTTGATTTTTGCATTTCGGTTACGTGCGAAGTTTCGGCAACTGCTGCGAGTCAGCTAATTGCGGGCTCCACACGTGGGGAACTGGCACAGCAAGCTGGAGTCGGAAAATTCAGGAGGGAGGTGGGGAAAGAGGCCTCTTGAGGCAGCCAACCGCAAGAAAAGGCAACAGCTGCACGAATATTGGGCCACAATTCAATATAAACACACAGACACACACACACACCTGTCTGCCTGTGTGTGTGTGTGTAAGAAGTTACCAAATAAAATCACAGCTTTTTTTTTTTGAATTTCATAAATAAGGTGTGTTATTAAGCTACAGTTAGAGTCTACTTGAAAGCCCGAATTCAATTTGTGCGAAAGTTAACAGATTGTGAGGAAATATTTGAATATTATTATGCGCATTGGGGGTATTATGCGCCGGCACGGTAGAAATAGAAAGAGGGTGCTCTGGTTACTTTGCAGAATGTTGTACTATGGGAAACATTTTAAATATTCTAATGAAAAATTATCATACTAATTTCAAACAATTAAACAACATTTTAAATATATCTTCTTAAGTATTGTCTACTTTATTTACTTCAATGAGAGAATATATATTCAGTTGAACAGTTTAAATTACCCTTAGGCTTAGTCTGCGGTGGGAGAAAGTGTAAATGAGATACGTTCTTCTAATTAATCTTGGTAAATTATATTGTTTATTATATTCGCAGATATCTGTTAACTAGTAGGAGTTGTCTTCAAATTGTTATGCAAACTAGACGAACTTGGGTAATTCAACTGCACTGTTGATGCTGATAACGAATATATTATATATCGTTGTATGTTAATATATGATTTGTTTCTTAGCCTCTAGTCTTTTGGTGTCAGAGATGTAGGTTATCAAACAGACGATCATACAGATGGATACCCTAAGCTTGTTATTTCCGATGCACATATGTACAATGGTATAATACTGTGTACCATTACACTATATATAGAGAATCAGTCAACATTAAAACCAAATGATGCAAGGGTATAAGATCTGCGGCATTCCGAAGTCTCCCTTTTTGCTTCTTTCGATTTTTTTATGTTTGCTGCGTAATTTCTCCCTCCTATAATTACTTGATCAATCATGCTCAGTTGTCACTTCAGCAATCGGAGTCGATGATGAAACACGTAGCTACCTTCCTGCTGGCTTTGAACTGTGTCTGGGCATATTTTGGGTTGGCCCACGCAGAATGTTGTCGCAAAAATCTAAAACTGTACTATACACTTGAAGATGGTTATTGTGCGGATGTTGGTGGACATCACCAACTGAGTGCTCCCAGATCTTGCGAAATCTTCATCTGTGCAGATGGCAAGCCCTTGATGTACTTGTACTGCGGCGTCGGATCATGCGATATCTTTGGATGTGTCTGCGATGGTGGCTGTCGCACTGGGAATTGGACAAAGAGTTTTCTAGACAATCATCCAGATAAAGTGATCACTGTAACGTTCGAGCTTTTCTAAATCACACTATAAATACAATAGTTTATTAAAACTTAAAAACAATGATGCAGTTATGCTTTTATTTAAGGGATATAGAAGAGCTACGAGTCACAGGTGCATGTGCAGTAGCTAAACCCGCGAGAATATATATTCAGTTGAACAGTTTAAATTACCCTTTTAAAATAATCACAACTTAAAAAAGAAAAAAACTCCGCATAATAAACACAAAGTAGTATTTAAATATTTCTAATCTAATTTACCAAACTGCCAAGTCATCTTATTGTCTTAATTAAACCAAATATCTCATTATATTTGCTAATATAAATTTAAAGACCTCATAAAATATGCCAAAAATCCGTTGGTTTTTCTCTTTCAAGTATATGGAATTTTTTGTGACTGCGTGTCTTTTAAATGTTCACAATGAATTTGTTTTTGGCACAATTCTCTCTTTAATAATCCAAGCAAATTTTACCGAAAACACATTTCTGTATTTGTTCTATAAATATTATAAATATTTCAGTCACGTTTTGTCAAGTTGTTAATTTCATTAAATTATATTTCACATTCTCTGATTTGAGCACGCTAAGTGATGACTCGCCCACTGCCTCGAAGAAGAACAGGTATTAGAATATGCGGCTGTATGTCTAGCTCTGTAGCTCTGTATCTGCAGTTATATCTGTGTACTCGTATATGTATCCGTGTATCTTGACGAGTCTCTAAGTAGGAAACCAGTTTTGTTGTCGCCTCAATCGATTGCAAGTTGGTTGAACGACATCGGACAAGACAAAACAAGAGAACCGCTAAGTTTTGCCATGATCATCGTGCTTTGGTGAGGGCAACTCGTTATGAAATGAAAGTGGACAAGGCACTAACAAAGAATCATACGATATACTTAGTATGTATGAGTCAATAGATTATGCTAAACAAGAAAAGTTAAGACAATTGAGGTAGTTATCTCATTGAAATGAATTGGGATTAGAAAGTCGAAAATAATCTTAGCAGAATCAATATAATACTGGAATTGTCTGATTGAAATTCAATTTACTCTTAACTGTTTACTTCTTGTTTTGTCCAATGAAAAGTGAAAATTGTTTTTTGAACGAATTGGGAATATTAAAGCTGAGCTTCCATAAATGATCAGTCACATTCTTTATATGGCAGTCCATGGTTGACAAATAAACATATTGTATTTTTGACTCATTTCGAAGACGTGGTCTTCCTTTCTTCGGACAGGTGTGAAAGTAAAAGCTATGAAATCAAAAAAGAAAACAAGAATTTCCGCCACATCAAACCGGATTTCAACGAGTTTTGTTAGGGGAATTTTCTAGTCAGACTTCATCAGTATTGCAAAATCAGATTTAGAAAATAATTTAGATTAATCAAATTACATATTTCTATTTTAATTGAATTTTATTTTCTTTATTCCTTTGGGATCGGTTAAAATGATTTACGAGTAATAAAAATAGGTTTTGTTATGTAATTTAGATATGAAAGTAAATATTTTTGAATTTCTTATCATAAGAAATATATGTTATAGTATTTTTATGTTTGTTTTGAAATGATTGTTCCATAAATGTATGAGGTTTTTAATGTTTCTGCCAAACAATAAAAGCTGTACAGATGGAGACAAGATTGTCAAACTACGCATTAGTAGATTCTCATATTGGAATGTTGTTTATAGGGAATTTTTACTGTATATACTAAAAATGTAGCTGCATTTATGATATGCGAATTCTTTCTATTATGAGGTACTTTTAGCACATGCTCGAAGATATTGACGCATACAGAGATATAAATATTTTCAAGAATACATTAAATCATGAATGCACATACAATTGATATTTGAGAATGTATTTGCCATGGTCGAAGCACTTAGCTTATACTAACTTATAAAATTGGTTCAGCAAAGAACGCAATATGGAATAAAATCAGTAACACATCTTGCAGATACCCTACATACTCGTATAACATGAATATTGGCAGACTATTGAAAACTGAAAGTAAGTTGGTTCTTATAGGGTATGCGAATATTATTAACACAAACAGATGTTTGTATAAATTATTGTATACCTCATATAGTCGACTGTCGGCTTACAGGGTATGCGAATATGGCAAACAGCTGAAGAAAAGGCGACAACAAAGGAAAACCTTTTCGCCTTAGTGGGGGAGCTCAAAGAGAACTAAAAATGAATCTGTAACAAGTGCGCCCACAAATGTACCCTACATACACACGCACACACACACAATGAAGGTGTACACACATGCAGCTGTAGGTGAAAACAAGTTATGTGCGGCGGGCAGGGGTGGAGGAGGAATATAGGGACCCCCCTTGCTAGCCAGACAGAAGACAAGAAGAAGACGAGACACGTGTGTGTGTGTGTTTGTGTCTCTGCTTTACACACACACACACACCAGCGCGCGCTTAGAAAGTCTACGTCTGTAGTGGTAAGTAGATTAAATGCTTGAAATCACCTTGCATTGATATTTTTTAATTTTCATATTTATTTTCAACTGTTTCTCTTTGTCTACCTTTTCTGCTGATGTTGCTTTGTCTCATTATGCAAAGGCTTTTGTTTTTGTTATTGTTTTGCAGCTCTCTTTTAAGGTTGCCTTTTCTCGATGTGTACACGTGTGAATGAGAGCACACACACACAAACAAATGCATGTGTGCTTGTGTGCGTATTTGTTTGGTCTGCAGTTGCATCACTTTGCAACTTTGCAAATTTATAAACCAAATATTTTGGTATTTACACCCCACTAATAATTTATGAATTCACCTAACAAATTGCCTTATTGTGTTGCTTTTCATTCATTGCACTGTGAATGATTATTGTTTTTGTTTTTGTTATTATTATGCTGCTGGGTGATTGACCCTTTAATTGCTCATGATTTACGTTTGCTTTTATCACACCGTCACAATCACACACACACCCACGCACGCACAGATGCATGGACACGCACACGGTTGGGACGAAGTAGAAATCAATTTGAATTTGGATATTTACTTTTTACAAAATATAATTAACAATCAACCACTTCAAGTCGTGCTCTGCACTCACTGCACTCTTTTGTTTTTGTTTTGTTACGCGTGTGTAATGTTTAAACAAACCAAGAGCTTCGTCCAACTTGGCACTATCAGCATCGAGCAACGCGCATCACGACCGTACCGTACGAAATCCAACAACAAATTAAAAAACAATGCAACCAGTGCTGCCAGTCTACTGGCAGCTGACAGCACAGCTAGGTGGCAGCACGCACTGAGTTGTGCAGCCAACTTCACGTTGCTCAATTGTGCGTTTACAGCTGACTGCGCGTAATGTTATGTAAACAGCATGCTGTTATCTTACAGTTGGCGGGGAACTTGAATTAAAGCTGTGCGATGTACACGATTCAGTTACAAATATTACTCGATTTATTGCATAAGTTTCTACAAATACATGCGGTATTTAACTGTTACTTAAACGTAATAATACTGCGGACCAAGCTAGTCGATAAGTAAAATATAGCCGTATACGACATAAAGTTGAAGTTTTATATTCAGTTTCCAGTAGAGTTTGGCAGTGCGTCGCTTAGTTCGCCTTGGTTGTTTAGTCTAGAATTTCTGGATCCTTCTTGTTGTCTTTACTTGGTGGGACATAGAACCACCAGGCACCGAAAAAAAAGAAAACGGAGCACAGTTTCCCAATCAAGGCCAGAAGCCACATGTAACTGGTAAAAGAAGAAAGATATAGCTGATGTTTCTCACTCCCTTTCTCTCCCTCTAGCACTTACCGACTGATATAGAAATTATCGTAGACCAAACAAGCGCCGCCAGCGGACTGTTCGTCACAGGATTCGTGCCACAGCACGCAAGACTCATCAATAAGAGCGCCAAAGATCAGAGGAGCCGGAATGGTGCCCAGTAGACGCACCTTTATCCACTGCAGACCCAGTGCAAACGAACGCTGCTCGTCCTGAACGCATCTAAGAGGAGCAGAGGGGAGCAACAGTCACATACAGATGAATCCTCCTGCTGGCAACAACTCACCTGAGTGTGGCAGACAACGCTGGCATTGTGGCCAGAAATGTGAAGAGCATCAGCACAAAACAGAGTCCCACAAAGTATGGCAGGCTCTGGCAACGGGATTCACACATGACATTAGTAGCCTCGGGCGGCAGCTGAGCGGATTGGCCAATGCAACTGCAATTGCTGTAGGTTTTCAGTGTGTCCTGATGCTGTTCCTGGCCACAGCCTGCATAGCAGGGACTGTAGTACATGACGCCATCGGCACCGCAGATCGGATCGTAATTGGAGCGACTGCAGCCGCAGTTGGCATTGCAAGGTGCCTCCAAAGTGATGCCACCCAAGCCTGGCTGCACCTGCTCCGCTCCAGCATATGCTGTGGTCACTCCTGCAAATTCCACATTGGGGCACGAGACGAGAAAGCAACCGGTGAAGAAGGTTGCCACCACCGTGGCCAGCAGACACATCTTGATGATGCCGCCACAGGCCAAATTCAGTTTCTTTACCAGATAACCGCCCAGAAAGGTGCCACCTCCGCCAGCGGGCACCGTTATGATGCCCATTACCAGGGCAGAGATCACTGGGGAAATACTGAACTGATTTTCGATCTGTTTGGGAAGGAAAGCGGCAAATCCTGCTATAACTAGACCCTCTGTCGCCCCCGCCAGATTGAGAAAGAAGAACGTGGGATTCTTGAAGAGAGTCAACACAGCATGCGGCAAATCTCCCAGACAGCCAGTCACACGTTTCTTCTTCTTCGGATTCTCCTTCTGCTCAAGTTCTCTTTCTCCTGCAATTTCCGTCGATTTCTTTGTATGTGCCTCAGATATCTTTGCCAGCTGCAGCTGCTCGGCGCCTGGCAGCGATTTCGGATAGCCAAAGATGGGTATAGAGATGAGCACACACACGAGGGCCGCAAACACGAAGCCAATCCACCAGGCACCTATCCACACTTTGCTGTCGCTCGTCAGGCTCAGTCTGCAGTGGGAGAAAGTGTAAATGAGATGCATTTCTTTAAATTAATATTGGTAAATTATATTGTTTATATATATTGAAAGATATATGTTAACTTGGGTAATTCAACAGCACTGTTGATGCTGATAACGATTATATTATATATCGTTGTATTTTAATATATGATTTGTGGCTTAGCCCCCAGTCTTTTGGTGTTAGAGATGTAAGTTATCAAACAGACGATCATACAGATGGACTTGATTATTGAAGCTGCTCAATAATACATTCATTTCATGGAGAAATACCGGTTATTATAATCTTCTATCCTATGTGCGTGCTTATTGCTGCATTCAGTATGGCTTTCGAACCACGTTACGTGCTTAAGTGATATGTTGTTAGGTTTAAATTGGATATCTCTCGTTTCTATATACTCTTTTATACCCTGTGCAGAAGTTTGCAAAGAACCTTAAGTGATATCTCAGATGCATATATGCACAATGGTACAATACTGTGAACCATTACAACATCTATACATATAACCTATATAATGAGAATCAGTCAACATTATAGCCAAATGATGCAAGGGTATAAGATCTGCGGCATTCCGAAGTCTCCCTTTTTGCATCTTTCGATTTTGTTTAATGTTTGCTGCGTAATTTCTCCCTCCTATAATTACTTGATCAATCATGCTCAGTTGTCACTTCAGCAATCGGAGTCGATGATGAAACACGTAGCTACCTTCCTGCTGGCTTTGAACTGTGTCTGGGCATATTTTGGGTTGGCCCACGCAGAGTGTTGTCGCACAAATCTTAAACTGTACTATAGACTTGCAGATGGTTATTGTGCGGATGTTGGTGGGCATCAACGAGAGGGAGATCCTCCCAGATCTTGCCAAATCCACATCTGTGCAGATGGCAAGCCCTTGATGTACTTCTACTGCGGCAACGGATCATGCGATATCTTTGGATGTGTCTGTGATGGTGGCTGTCGCACTGGCAATTGGACAAAGAGTTTTCTAGACAATTATCCAGAGAAAGTGATCACTGTAACGGACGAGTATTGGTAATGGACCTAATCGTATGGCAGTTTAGCCAATTACTCGGTGATAAACCTCATTTCTTCTTTACAATGTAAAATATACATTTACTAAATCACACTATAAATATAGTAGTTAATTAAAACTTTAAACAATGATGCAGTTATAATTTTATTAAATGGATCTAGCAGAGCTACGAGTCACAGGTAAGAGTGCTACAGTCAAGTGTAAATGACTTGTAATATAAGTACTTCCTATATTATATATATTAGTTCTAATCTTATCAATTTCTCACATATTAAATATATTATATTATTATTTATTATCCCATATTCTGAGAAACCATTTTGTTATCCGTTTACTTAGAATTTCATTCCTCTTCTTTCCTCTCTTTTCCTCTCTTTGTCTCCTTCGAATGTCTCCCCCTCTCTCTTTCTTCTATAACTCGCACTTTATGAAATGCCATTAAATATGTTTTACGTTCGTATAAATTGTCCTTTAGTTAATTTACATTTATAAACCAGCTGCCCTTTTTTATTTCGGTTCTTTGTTTGTTGTCCAACATAAACAACAACAACAACAAAAACAAAACATGGTTCATGTTTTCACATAATTTACATGGGCGACGAGCGTAAAAGTGGCAACGAGATTTGCCAGACTCCATCTTCGGCCGCCCGCCTACCGCTTGCTACGCCCCCGCCCTCCATGGCGTATGACTTATGGCATCACCTTGACAATAAGCTGTGCGGTTTATCCTTGCAGTGCAGTAGCTAACACCGCCCCCACACCTGCCCCGCCTCCTTCCACTGCTGCCAACACCAATGTGAATCAAACAAATGCCCCAACTGCTGTTCCTAGTCACAGTTCCCCTCCCACTACCCCTCCTCCATCCCGCATCACATTCGCACCTTATTTCCTCGTTGTCAGCACGAAATGTTGTTTTATTAGTCTCCGGAGATATTTACGCTCCGGCGTGCTTTGTGTTTCTGTGTGTGCAGCGTTGCCCTTGGCAGCCGCAGGTCGCGCGCAAATAAGCTCAAACTGACTCCTGCTCTGCCTCTGCCCCGTCCTGCCCCTTCTTGCCTACATACTCCTACCGTATTAAAGCCATTTGGCATTGGCCCCGCGCGATTAATAATAATCATCACGGGGTATTAACAAGTCGTGCTCACACTTACTCGCCAGCATCCACGGCAACGAAATCCGTATAAATGAGCAGCAGCTGCCCGCCCACAACGTAGCCCACAGCGGGCCCGATTATGGCCATCGTGTAGTAAATACCTGCAAATATTTGTAATCAGGTTAATGGTAGACACAGTATTTAATTAACAGATAAATGGTACAATATAATTTAAACGTATTCCTATAGATTTACTTATACTGTGATAACAATTACAGAAATAATTTATAAAGAACTATACGGTCAAATTACAAAAAAGCAGTAATCATTTTCAAACGACAATGCACTTTTAATAAATTCAGTTTCTACTGCCCTGAAAAGTGTGCTACACTTTTTTACACGCTTCTCTTTATTAGTTCAACAGATGTGCTAAATGGAAATAAAGTCGTCTTCAATATATAGCTTGAGTATCGACATTAAATATATAATATATTTATATTTATAATATGTAGTGTATAGTATACAATAATATACGTACAATATATTTCATTTCCTCACCATTCCTAATTAAGCAGTTGCCAATAAAATTCAGTTTGAACATTTGCCTTCAACTTCCCAACTAAGCCACAAATAACTGTCTCATTTCGGCATTAGTGTTATCAGTCTCTGCCACAAAGCGTTTACTTATTATGGACTGCCAAAAGTCACCTACCCCTACCCCTCTCTCTCCCCTCTTCCTTCCCTTCCCCGCGTAGCCTGCCAATAAGTCAATGCGTGTTTTATCTTTCGACTGCATCTTAATTTGCATGACAATGCGCAGAGGGCAACTACTCCCGGAATTTCATAAGTCTCTGCAAAAGGGGGAAGGGTGTAAGTAGAGATATGTATGTGTGTGTTTGCACATTATCCTTTTTCGCCAAAGGCCGCCGGCAGCCGACAAATAAATAAAATGCAAACGAAAAGCTTCCAGAAATTAATTTTCAATTGTTTCAAACGAAGTTTCTTCAGCTGCTGCAAGCTGGACGACTTTGATAATACTCGTACCCCTAGTCGTACTCCCCTCCCTTCCCCTTTCCACGCTCTGCTGTTGCCTGTCGCACGATAAACTTAACTAGGAGGCAATAAATTTCGCTGCCGGCTCAGGCTCGTGTCATCCCGAAGAGTCGCGGCCTGAGTCAGCTTTAAAATTGGGTCAACAAGAGGGGGCACAACAAGGCAGACGTTGCAAGCGACCTATCACCATCTCCCCCGTACCCCTCTCTCAGCATCACGCCCCTGCACCCTCATACGCGACTCGGGTCGGGGTGCAAATAGTAAATAGTATTTACTTCCCTTTGTAGACGGCGTCGTTTCGGCAATATTGCAAATAAAAACAAATAAGAGTTGCCAGTTGCAATGTTGCACGACTAGCAGATACCCTGCATATGTAAGTTGAAATACACAAAACTATAAAAGGACTGTAGTTCTAATTGTTATACTATATGTTGTGCAATGAACGAGTGGAAGATGCCCTGTAATTGTTAAAGTAACTTACTACAAATTCGTACCCGCCTTTGTCTAATGCTACCTTCAGGCAATATAACAAATAAAAGCAAATAAAATGGTTAAGTTGACTAGATAATACCCTGTAGTTATATAAACTAAAGATAGGAGGCATTCAACAAACAGTAAAAAGGTTTTGGTGCACTTTGAGAACCAATTCAAATAAAGTAATGAAAGTAAAGCGCTTGTTAGACTGATAAATACCCTGTAATTACACTTTAATCAAGCAAAACAAGAGTCTTTAAACACTAAACCAAAGACAAACAATATACCCAAAACGATTACAGGGTATTTGGCAAAATATGCATGTGTGAGCGGCATCTAACAGATACTTTGCGATATCCCCGCAAGGACCTTTGCTTATTTGAGCGCACTTCATTTGCTACCAGACACAGATGAAGCAATAGCAATAGACGAGGGGAAAGGGGGAGACACGAGTGAGACAGGGACAGGGGTAAACTTCTTGGAAATGTCTTATCAATGCGACAGTTAAACTTACCCAAGTAAACAGATGACATCTTTGTGGATACGTTCTCATCCAGATAGGTTACGCCCAGCGTGAAGAGCGGCGAAGCGCCGGCGCCATGCAAAAGTTGTGCCGCAAAGAACAACCAAACCGTCCAAGTAAGGTTATCCCCCACATCCACATCCTCATCCGAGTCAGCCAGCTCCAGTCCCTCACAGGCTTGCTGCAAACGAAGAAGAACTATTTGCTTAGTCACACAGGGAGAGAGAGAGAGAAGGAGGGAGATAGAGGGAAGGCGGTCTTCTTTCTCACCATGGTCTGATTGGGCAGCCCACTCTGTTCCAGCTCGCAGACATTCGCCTCGGCTATGGTCGCTCTATAGGATCCAACTAGGAAGTGTGGCAACGAGAAGATCAACGAACCGACGCCCATCAGCAGGAGTCCAATCGCAATAAAGCATGGCTTCGATGCCCCCTTCCGCCCACCGTAATAGGTCACCGGCACCAGGCACACGAAAGAGGCCAGATCATAGCCACTCGCCACCAGCCCCGTCTGCCGTGAGCGCAGCCCAAAGCGACGCTCGATGGTGGAGATATTCACATTCACAAAGCCATTCACAATGAGACCTGCAAACAAGGTTGAAAGATATAAAATATCGGTTTAAAATACATGTACGATTTAAGGATCTATGCAATTTTAAGATATCTTAGAAAACATAAAAAAAAACATAACGATTTTGGGTTATGGACTTATGGGTTATGTCCATAGGTAGCTATACCAATCTAGAGCTCAAAATATGACCAGAACATCTTTAGGTAATGGATGCTAAATTAATCTACAAACATACATATCTAAATATGAACAGAACATTTTATGTATATTGTAGATGGATCAAGAGATAAACAGTATCATATTTTAAATGATATTTTGGCGATCACAGAGTTGTAACTGTTAAAAATTCAGAAAGCCGTCTAATATATGAATATCTAACAAATATCTTAATATCTAAGTGTATAAAATACGTAAGTTCAAAGGATCATAAAGCAAACATAACTATACATATCAAGACATAAGCTTCTCTATAGTTTCGATCAGCATTGAACTATATTTGGAACTCTAAATCGACTTACTTGTAATTCAAAATTATGAACAATAAATAAAAAATTGAAAATTTTGGGTATTTAAGAAACTTTTTAAATATTTACACAAATTACAATCTTCATCTACACAAATTAGAATCTTTATCACAAAAGATCTGTCAATATGTGTAGAAATCATTTTGAAAGGCTAAACTAAATCAAATTTAGTAGCATCTTTGATTTCAACTGAGCTTAGTGTGACTTCCCTCGCCCACCCTGAACGCACTTCCCCCTTGAAGACTATTAGAGACCATTTGCCGGCATCATCCCTCACTTAAACTTGGGTGTCATAAAAGGAACTAAGATGTTTTTACGACTACGGTGGCAAAGTGTCAGCTTCAACAGATTGTAATAGAATAGAGAGCCAGAGGAATATGGGACGGGGCGGAGGGCGTGGCTATAAATTAAATATCTGTACGACAAATTGATTTTGCACATAAATATCTATTTGTGTGTAAGGTGCGACCAGTGCGGCCCATTGTGTTTGCTTAGAATATGATTTCTTTTTTTTTTCTGACAGTAAATTCAATTTATTTTCCAATAATCGCAAGTTGCTTGAAAAATGTCCTTTTAGTCACACGCTGAGAAGAAGAAACATGAAGGGGAAACAGGAAAGGGAAACGATGACGACCTAAACGTCTCAAGCAGTCATATAGTAAGTCATTTACCTCCCCACAGAAAACTACAATAATATGGATCAATTTCCTTATGAGTAATGCAGGAAAGTCAAAGGCGGGTAAGTGTGAGCAGAGGGAGAGTGAGGGGTAAAGTGAAGTGTTGTTGCATACGTGACAATCTTGGGATTTGAGCAAGTGCATCGATTTGAGTTTGCATATTCTTGAGACCCTTTTTCAAGAGAATGTTGACACTGAGGGCAGCTGCTTAATTAGCAGGAAAAGATGGGAGAGGAAAGAGAGATATTATTTTGAGGACTGTTAACTGGAACTTAGAGTTCAATAATGTAATATCAGATTAGTTTTTTTATTAACTAAGTCTACAATTTTCTTAATACCAAATTGAAAAGATATTTAGTGAAACCAAATTGAAATCTGTACAATAAACTTGTCCAGTTTACCATTTCAAATGTGAGAATCTTCACATTCACATTGTAGTTGCAAATTTGAGGTAAATCTTTCAATTTCAAATATCATTTAAAATTATAATTTAATGTTAATTTGAGCTTCTATATTCTTGAGACTGTTGCGGGAGAATTTAGACACTGAGGGTAGCCACTTAATAAGTAGAGAGAGAAAGGCAAGGGCATGAATATAGATGGGTATATGTATTCTTTATGAACCTATAAATTATTGGGAACTTGGGCTTAAAATTTAATATGTTAATATCTGATACATTTTCTATTAACTAGGTTAAAGATATTGGTTTAATATTTACCTAACTTTCAAATTGAAAAGATTTTTACTAAAGCCAAACTAAAATTTAAATAATGAATTTGTCAATTTACCTTATCAGCAATGAGTATCTTTATATTGATATAATAGTTGCAACTATCTGCTTATTTTAAATATCTTTCGAACACATTCCCCAACATTGAAACATTTTAAGTGTACTCTATGTAGATTTGGAATTTCTAATGGCTTTACATAATAGCAAACTGAAATAATAAACCGTTAAAACTGCCGACGAGCCTGGGATGTTGTGTTGCGGATGATTTATGTTAATGCCGTGTCAACTGATTAATATTTTTGGTCACGTGCCGCCATTCATAACCCGCCCGGGCACGCTCGGCTGGACAAACAACAAGACACACACACAACAGAAGAAGAACATCCGAAAAAAACACACATACATACATTGAAGGGAGATTTATCGCAGCACGCGACCTGGCAAACAGAGGCATATGGAGTCGGCTACAACCAGGACAGGACGGACCTGGCTTGTCATCGGCTTTGACACCAGCTCTGCTCTGCAAAGCTGGAGCCAATCCAAGTCGGAAATGCGCTCACGTAGCGCAATGTACTATGTGCAACAGATGCCAACAGATGCCTGGAGAAGACATAAATAGCCCGAATTGGCGGACTAATCCCTGGAACACTGCCTAATCCTGCATCCACTTTTCAAATGCAATTGGCGACTTTCAATTAAACAGATGAATGCGGCGGATGGACGAGCAAGGGAAGGGAAGGGAAAGGGAATGGGGATGGGAACAAGAATGTATGTTAAGGGGAAACGTTTAGCTGGCAGTTCCAGCTCCAGTTCCAGTTCCTTTCAAACTATTCACAGCGACAGTTTTTGAGGTTAATGCATCCTCGGGCTAAATACAAAACTGTTCGCTCTGTTGGCTGCTCTCGAGGCTGATATTAATTATTAACTCGTTTCCCATTCACAGCAATCCATGCCCCATTCCGTTGCATGCCGCTTATCTGTTGCACACAGCCTTCTGGCTACAAAAAAAAACCAAAGCCAGCAAATTTTACCTCCCCCTTTGCCATCCACGCCTTCACTTGGCACTGCTAATGAAGCGTTTTCCATGTGTCCGGACTCATTCGCGTTTGTCTGCTTAGTTCTTATGTTAATATGGGAGACTCGGGAAAACATGCTTAGTTCTTAAAACAGAGTTTTAACATTTGCATTATATTAATAACCATAAATTTAGTTTAAAATTTCAATATAAAATCGGTAAGCTCTGAAATGTTTATGATATCAAATATTATTATAGTATTTTAACAATATTTTTATTATTATTATAAATTTAACATGATTCGATTGCCCGCTAGTTTAAGAGTTCTATTATTTGTAAATAATTATATATTGTACAGAAAAATTGACCTGAAGTTAAGCAAAACTATTCATATCACATAAATAGGTCGTGCAGCCATTGAGATAATAATAACATATAATAATTTAATCTTGAAATTCTGGAGCCTATTCGATAAAAATCAAGACAGTAACTTTATTAAAATAGTACAACCTATAACAATCAATGTACCATAGCACAATATATAGGAGTCTATACTCGCATCAAAACCGAACATCTATATATGAAAATTTCATCAAATTATGATTTCCAGTAAAGGAATTTTACATGTGCACCGTTTAGTGTTATTTAAGCTTTAATAAATACATTAACAATATAACTAGACTCTGTACTATTATATAAAAAGAGTATAGAAACACTCGTTAAAGATTGATGACAAACCTAAAATCAGGGGCACTCTTATATTTGTATTGTATTGTCTTTTGTCTTTTGTAGGTTTTGTTAGCATTGTAATGGGTTCTTTGTTTTAAAAGGTTAGATTACTGAAGGTTGAACATTCAATTAGTACGTGTGTCATGGAAATGATTGAGTTTATTTGTAGGTTATTCTTTTAGATTTCCCTACAGTATTGAACTGGAAATCCCAAGAACTTTATTTACAATTTGATCAATTTTAATGAATATCAGATGCACTTCTCGAGTCAAGCACTTTTAGATAAGTACAAATTAATTAAGGGTCTTTGCACTTTTGTTGTGTTCTCTCTGCTGCAATTTTGCATTTTATTTGCTCTACTGTATTGACACAATTTGATAAGATAAACAAATTACACGCACAGTCAGATAAGTCTGTTATGTTGTTTAATTAGCAACGAAAACAAGAGTTCTAAGAATCGTAAGAATGATTTTAAATTTGAATATTGTATGAAGCCATTATAAAGATTGTTGGTATAGTTAGAGTTAAGATTTAAACTGTCAAATAAGTAAAATATCTTTGCACATTAATAACGTTTTGCGTCTTTCATAAATCAAGTGAATTTAATTTTTTATATTTTTTTGTTTTATTTCTTACGCGTAAAATTTACGTTGACCAAAATTGAATGTGGGCGGATCAGCGTGCGACGCAGGCATTTTAGTGAATTAAGAAAAAGTCCGCAACGAAATTGAAAGTACCGTTATTGTTCCCCCTCCTACTCACCCTGCAATGCGCCGCCCCAGCAGAGCCAGAAGAGCGCCCACTTGGCGGTGCAGAAACGTTGCAGCCATTGTGGCTGAAAGCGATACCAGCCGTAGCGCTGCTGCTGCTGTGCCTCGAAAGCCTCTGCTGCATCCACTGGACTGCTTTGACTGGAACGTGCACTATTATTATTATTCATATTGCCATTGACATTGCTGCGCTTTGGTGCATTATTGCCTTCCACTGTGCATATGCTCGATAAGTTATTTGATTCCAAGTCGGTCGACATTTTTCTAACGGTTAATTCACAAACACACGCACAACTACTAAGACCTTTGCAACCGTTGCGATCCGTACCGCACGAAGCGCCAACTGCAACTGAACGCAGAGATTTCAATTGCCCGCAAAGCCTCAGCATCAGCCTCAGCGGAGCCTGATGCTCACTGTTAAGCGGTTAACAGTGCAGGACTTAACAGCGCACTGTTAGACGAGGCTGCTAAAAGCCACCCCACGCGCTGCATGTTCGAGTGAAACGTAAACTGACACCCACACACTCACACGTGCACAGTTACTCATTCGTGTCGCAGCACTTGAGCACTTTATGAATGAAATTGTGGTACGCACCACGCGGGCTCTCTCTCTCTCTTATTCTCTCATCCCACTCTCTTTGCGGTTCGCATATCAACAGTTGTCATGATATTTGAGTACATTTTATTGCATGCTCAAGGGTCTCTCACAGCATTCTAAATTAGATTTATTTGAAACTTCAAATATGCTGTGTTAATTAAGAAATAATTCCAATTTATTAAGAAATAACTCAGTATTAGTTAAACAATTCCCTGATTCCATAACAAAAGTATGTAAAAACCATTAGTTTACACCATATACTTCACTTTAACATCAAATAATCAACTCATCCCATCGCAGAAATAAAAGCCATCTTCATATACACTTCATTATAACTTTGAAAAGTTTATTCAGTAAATGTTTAGTAGTTTCTCATGGTTTTTACTAAATATGAGCTTAAATAATAAAAAATATTTACGTACGATAATAATTTGCCAATCGTTTGTGTGCTTATTTTTCAATTACATTCCGAATTTCATAGATTTCGATTGTTTAAGAATCATAGAATCATTGCTGGTTAAATAATAACAAGGCGAATGAGCACCAGAAATCATCTGTTATAAACTTGATTTGTAAATTAAGTACGATAAAATTGATTAAGGTTTCGCGTAAACAATAAACTGATAAAAACAAAAACAATCAATTTGTTGCAAACATTAACAAGAATAATAAAAAAAAAATTATAGAATTGTTTTCATTAAGTTCATTCTTTTATGGGTGGAGAGCGGGAACTTCATCTAACACAATTATCATAGATACAAACGCAGTATTTACAAGATCTTTCGTTTATACGATGTGTATGATTATTTCTTTTAGTGTACAATTCGACAAGCTTTGAAAAGTTGCATTCCCTTCTGTCTGCTGCTCAGCATTCCAGATTGTCCAGGATATATATGTAAATCGTGTATAGTTATGTATAGTTAAATTTGCTTATGTTGTTGTTGTAGGGGAGGGGGTGTGTTTGTTGAGTTTGTTTCGCTTTGAGCGAAAGTGTGTGTGTGTGTGTTCCGTACTTAACTCGTATGCTTGGTTTAAACATGGATACAGAGAACGCTTTGGGCACTACGACAAATATCACATAATGAGATCAATTGGATTTATTTTGGGTTTTTGTGTTCGCGTGTGTGTGTTTATGCAAGAGAATGTGTACTATGTGTTGAACTTAAGATTGCCTACTGATTGATTGATTGACTGACTGATTGGCTGGTGGGTTTTTATCATCATTCAATTATAATATTCCTAGCAAAACGGTTAAAACATATGCTACTTAACGTGTATATATATCCAGACAAATTGGAATGCAATCCGAACACAGACATGATCTATAAGTAATCGCTTGCCTTAAGTAAGGTATAAACTAATTAGAATATATGTGGGATGGGTGCGGGGGGTCTTTGCTTTCCGCGGGGGGTAAGTACAAAATTAACAGAGTTTTAACAATTTTTCATTTCATGTTCTCGTCGATGCGAATACAACTTTTCAAATTTGTCAATTTGCACGAAAGGTTTTTATAGTTTCTGGCCTAATTTACATACATATTATATATAGTAAGTAGTTCATTTCATTTCATATCAATTTTTTAAATATATATGCTTGTATATAGATATATCCATTTAGGTATAACTAGGTATATATGTTGTGTAAAACTTAAAAAGAATTTAACCAAAAAAATATATATTATGTTTATTTTAGTAAAATAAAACAAATTTATGTTTAAAACTTGTGTACTTGTTGTGTTTCTTATTCTTACAGTGTGTGTGTGTTGGTGTGGGTGTGTGTCGTCTGTGGGAGCATGGACCAAGGAGTGACATTAGGGTGGGACACAGAGTTAGTTAGAACAGGTTTAAGGTAGGAGGGGGGAATGCTGAGGTGGGTGGTTCCAGTTTTCATATTCATATTTGTGTGTTGTTTGTTTGTTTTCTCTTTATCTATTTCCTTTTGCTGCTTTTCTTCTGTTCAACATTGTCAAAAATTGCACGCGTAATTTTTAATCCTTCTCTTTTAGTTTCTTTAAACCTGCCCCAGATCCTCTGACTGTCTTAGCTGCTGCTCCGCTTCCTGTTCCCCCGCCTCTGGCAGCTGCTGCATGCAGTCGGACACCTCGCTGTGCATCACAATCTCAATGTCACCAAGCTCAGTAGCTGCCTCAGCCTTTAGCGCTACGTCCTCATTCCGCGATATCTTCTGCAACGAGTGCAGTGTCTCCTCGTTTATTGTATGCTCCGGTGAAATGTTCTCCTTCAGCTCACGCTTCAGACTCAATGGCATGTGCAGTGGAGAATCGAACGACGTTCCAGTTGTATTGATGTCCAGTTGCTGTTGCTGCTGCAGTTGTTGTTGTTGTTGTTGCTGTTGTGCTTCTGCTGCTGCTCCTGCTGCTGATGTCGAGTTGCCGATGCCATCGCCGCTGTTATTGAACGAAAGGTTCTGTCGAAACACCTGTTTGCCAAAGTCGCGCAGCTTAACGGTTGCGGTGTCCAGAAATGAGATGCCGCCGGCAGCAGTTTCTGCAGTTGCGCCCGCTCCGCCTCCGCCAGTTGCTGCTGCTGTTGTGGCATTGCTGTTGCTTCTCGATGGCGGCGTCGTCTTGCGTGTGGGCAGCAAGGTAACATTTATATCGCCGCTAGTTGAGATGTTTGCTGCAGAAAGATAAAGATAGGCAGTTAGTGAAAGGTATTTCATAGATTTGCATGGATTAGTTTTCATATTCATTCATTAGCATTGTTATGGTACTGTCTACAAGTTTAGATAACAGACAAAGGCTTTAAAATGAGTCTAGAGATACAATAAAAATATGTTACACTGCATACTGATTATGAAGTAGAGTTCAACTACGGCTAGAAAAGCATTAATAAAAGAAACAACTAATACAAAGTAGTGTAAGTTGTTGAAGCATCTTGTGAGCAATAGTCTAGTAAAACTGCGATCCCACAATAAAGTAGTAATCAGTATGATATCTACATATCTCTGCCTTCTATCTGCATCTATAAATTGATATTAAATTGCTACACTAATAAACACATTTCTAAATTGATACACAAGTTCTCTAACTAAGTAATGAACATGAATATGAATCTATATATATGTTAATGACACGTGGCTAATGTGCTATAACTAACTCTGTGCGTTGTTTGGGATTGTTGCTGATGTTGCAGGCTGCGTTGCCGTCTTGGTTTCCGGTGATGAGCTGCGCTGGAACATGGTGCTCGGATTGAAGAGCGTCAGCAATTTATCCACAGTTGTTGGATTGGCAATCCATGATGATTTGCGTGCACGTGTTGCTGCAGGCACTGTTGCTGCAGCTGTTGCTGCTGTCGGCTGTAGCGTCGACTCGCTTATAGAAGTATTGGAGGCAGCTGCCGAGAGTGCAACAGTTGCAACAGAATCTTTGGTCAATGTTATATCATTATCTCCAAATACAGCGATGGGGCAACTTTTGGCCATCAGAGGCGCATCCAAGCCATCAGCAGAGCAGGAGGAGGAGGAGGAGGGTGGGTAAGAGCAAGTGTTGCTACTGCTACTGCTGCTGCTGCCGGTGCTGGTGCTGCTGCTGGGCGAGCTGCTGCATGAACTAGATGAGGTGCTGGGCGGCGACAATTTCTGCGCCTCATTTGTACTTTTCTCGTGTGCGTTGTCATTTTCAGCGATGGCGGTGGGTGGAGTTGATGCTGCAGGTGGAGCTGTTGCTGCTGCCAAAGCCAACGGCGCTGCTGTTGCTGCTGGCTCAACAATAATCACGCTGCTAATGGGCATCGATGTTGTTGTTGTTGCCGTAGCTGTTGCTGTTGCCGTGTTGCTCAGGCTGTTTGCCTCGGCTTCCACGGCTGCCCTGGCCGCCTCGGCTGCCTTGCGCGCTGACTTGAGCATCGGCGTTGGTGGCAAATGAATTGGCGGCGTCTGTGGATCCTCATAGATGCGCGAGACATGAAAACGCGATCGTGGTGAGACAGATAATCGTTTGATTGTCTGCGTGGACGATGTGACCGATGCCATCGATGGCAATGAGCTGGATGTGGGCAATGGCAGGGCGGCAATCGAGTTGAGGCTGCTCTGACTGCCCAGCAGCCCGTTGCCTCCGGCAGTGCCGACTCCATTTGTTGCACCACCACCACCACCAGCACCTACTCCACCACTGGCTGTGGGTATGGACATGCAGCTGCTTGCCGAACGCGGCGTTGGAGGCGGATGCTGTGGTGGCATCTGGGCCAACGGCGAAGTCAACGGGCTGCCAATTTCAGTGACACGCGACACATGAAAGCGGCTGCGATTGGGCGAGGAGGACGGCGATACCGTGGGCGGACTGGGACCCGGTGAGCGCAGCCTTGTGCTCGACTTGCGCTTCACCTCCAGTTTGGCAGCCGGCGTTGGCATTGCGGTTACTGCTAGCGCACCGGCGGTCACTGTCCCAGTGGCCACATCCACCAGCGGCCGACTGTGGCACGTTAGCGATATTTTCCGCGAGCCCATGTAGTAACCGATGCGACACCGATTGTTGCTGCTGCCTCCATTGTTGCCGTTGTGGCTGCTACTGCCGCCGCTAGCGGCATTGTTGCCATTGCTGCTGCTGCCACTGTTAATGCTGCTGCTGCTGCCGCCACCGCCCACGTTCGCCGCCTTCTCCGCCAGCTCCAACTCCTCAGCCTGCATCTTCTCATTGCGCGAGCACATGGAACGAACTGTGCCCAAGACGCGTGTATAATCCAAGTGAGCATCGCTGCCAATCTGCAAGAGAACAGAGTAGGGGAATAGATAATGAATGCGTATACTTGATAGTTGAAAACAAATAGCAAAATGTATACCCTGTACGGTTATAAAATACATGCTGGGTATGCACAACTGAAGCAGGATTCATAGTTTACAAAAACTAAAAAAAAGTATATGCAGATTACACAAACTTTCTCAATCCCTATTTTACCAAAATAGGTTATAGTTCAAATAATCAAGATATCTTATGTTTTTTTTTAATTTAATTTAAATTGATTTATCTTGTTATTAAGTAAATTAAAACCTTTTCAATATATTTTTCCATTGGTATAAGAAATAGTAAACTATAGATGAGTATGTTAAGATATCACAAGAAAGTTTGTGGGTTTGTTGTTGCATATTATTCTTAACCCCGTCTTAAGATTATCCTATCATAAGATCATCTTATAATAACCAAGATATTCTCATCTATTTTATATTAAACTTTGAATGTCTTAGATAGTTATACAACAAATTAAAACCGATTCAATCAACAGTTCCTCTGCATCTGTTAGTTATTATAGATAACATATCTCAAGTTAAATCGGACAAAACGTTTGCTGTTATTATATATTATTCCTAAAGTTCTTCAGTTATGTATATCCATAAATTATAAAAATATATTTCTTTTTTTAGGTGCACAATTTTGGTTTTATTTTTTTTTAGCGTTGGTGATCAAATATTCTTGGGAAACAGTGTAAAGTATTATGGGAAATGAAGTCGTTAGCATTATTAGCGCAATTTATTTATTTTTTAGTGGCAATTAGCAATGAGATGCTGCTATAGATCGAGACAGCAAGAGAGAGAGAGAGAACGAGTGAAAGTGAGTAACGAGAGCGAAAGACACAAAATATTATTGGTGCATGGATCGAGGGATTTACTTACGCTCTCCTGGGGCAAAGGTGTTGGCGGAGTTATATTTACTATCGGCACAATGGGCAACTAGGGCGATGAAGTAGGTTGATAACAATAACAACAACAATAACAGCGCCAAATGAAAAAATGATTCAATAAAAATATAATCAACAATTAACAATAAACTCAATAAACAACAAAACGCACAACTGTACGTCAACTACTTGAGATTATATCAAGAAAATCGATTACGATTAATGTCTCGATTAATGTCTATAACACGATTTAAAGGGGAGAAAAGAGAATGTGCCAAAAGGGAGCAGAAATAATCTTTAAATAGGTTGAATTTATAGGTTGAAATACAATTCAAAAACTGATTTAACTACAATTAAAATTCCTGAACATCGTGAAAATAGTATTAAATAATGAAGGAGAGTATCTCATATTTAAAACTCCTTCAACTTCCCTTATCGTGGTATAGACATTATAACCAAACTCATAAAGAATTAACCATTCAACATTATAACAACTCAGCTTCATCTCCTGATGATGTCATATAGGATCGAGGGAGAGATAGAGAGAGAGAGACACAGAGGCGCATCGTGTACATCGAACACAAAACATTGAACAGGCTCTCTTCGTGGTCATTAACAGAAGGACTAACTCAACTTACCGTTAGACGCTTGGGCTCATCATTGATATCGATTTGGGTGATCGTCTTGTTGGACTTGAGCACCTCGGCGATAATGTTCAGACTTTCCACCTCTAGTTTATTGTCACGTATATCGATGCGTTGCAGTTTACTATTCCCACCAAATGTGAGAATGGAGGCCAAAGTCTCAATGCCCTTGGCACTGAGATGCGCGCTCTGCAGTCCCAGCGTGGTTAGCGTTTGGTTCTTGATCAAGCTCTCCTTGATGGTTGCCACAAAATCATTGGACAAACAGTTCTTGCCAATGTTGAGCAGCTCTAGCGATGTGGTGCGTGACAGTAGATCTGATATGCAACCACCACAATCTTTGGTCAGATTGTTGCTCCACAGTGCGAGTGCCTTGAGGCCACTGGGTGCACGATTTGTTGCCTCAATGGTTGCATCCATGCCAAGCTGACGCCTTGAGAGTGTGTCGTTCTTGGTTAACTTCTCAGCCAACGGCGCCGTGTCTGTGCCACTTGCGCTGCTATCCAGCGAGTTCTCACTGCACAGACTATCCGAGCTCTGAGAGCGATTACGTGTGGATTGATTGAGATAGGCGCAACTGGTTTCAACACGACGCAGCCCGCTGCTAACGCCTCCCGGCGAAGTGGATGGAGGTGGTGGTGTGGGCGTTGGACTCGGACAGGGACTCTCGCTGAGTTCCTTCTCCTTGGCGCTCGTCAGACATTCAGCTGCAATGGTTACCTTTGGTGCTGCCGTTGTCGTTGCACTAAACAGTTCCGTCTTGCTCTCTGTCTGTTCCTGGGCATGCACAGCTCTTGTGGTTGTTGTTGCTGCCGCCGCCGCCACCTCCTCCTCCTCGGCAACTAGTAGACACTCTGTCGACTCGCTGGCAATGGTCGCCGTCTCAATGGGCATCTCTAGTCGCGTACTCTCAAGCGACACAGACAAACGACTAAACTCCTCAGGCAGATGACGACTTATATCACCTTCGGATGCACTTTCAAATGCCGAATCTGTGCTGTGCGTATCCTCAAAGTCATCGCCAGCATTCTTGGCATTATTTTTGTTCATGTCCAGTGGCCGTGAGCCACTTGATCCTCCTACTACTGCTCCTACTCCTCCTGCATTAATGCAGTCGCTCTCCTCGGCGGTTACCTCGTAAATTGATGCAGCTGCTCCGCTTGAGCTAACGGCTACGACGGTTGCTTCAGCTGTTTGTTGCTGTTGTTGTTGTTGTTGATTATTGTTATGGATGTTGTTGGAGTTGTTTTGGTTTTGGTTGTTGTTGTTGTTGTTATTGTGGGAATTAGCATTGTTGTTGTTATTCTGTACACAGGTTTCATTGGGTTCAACGGTTTTAGCCTCTGTTGAGGGAGTAATATCTGCAAGATAAGAAAGTAAAGATAAGTAAATCGAGTAAAATAAGTAAATTGCATTTATATTTCAGGTTTCCTTTTACCACATAAGTTGCGTTCGTTTTGGGAACTTTGTTGTTGTTGTTGTTGCTGCTGCTGCTGTTCTGGAGTTAGTTGCTCCAGTGTGTCCGCTACACTGTCTAGTTTTGCCGGCTCCAAAGCCGGCGTCGTATCTAGTTCAACTGTCGCTGTTGTTGTTGCTGCTGTTGTTGTTGCTGCCGCTGGCAAGTTGTCCATGCTGATCTCACTAATATCCTCGGAACAGCAGGCAGCAAGTGTATCGGTGGATATATTGGAGGGTGCCTCCTCGCTGCTGCTGTCACTGTTCATCGACAGCAACTTGTCCAGCATCGATTGTCCGCTCGCACTCTGATGATTGCCGACGCTTCGCAGAGTGCGCACCGTATCCTCGGTGTTATCATCATCGGCATCGTTCTCCAGATCCACCAGCACAGCGACAGCTGGTTCATTTGTACTGGAAGGTTCATCGGCAGCAGCAACAGCAGCAGCAGCTGCCACAACTGGCAATGTTGCTGTTGTTGCTGCTGCTGCTCCTGCTTCATCTGTTGCTGACATTTGTTGTTGTTGTTGTTGTTGCTGTTCAAGGGGCTTCTCTTCCAAAACAGTTGGCGCTGCATACGCTGCTTGCTCCGTCACAGACTGCAGCAGCTGACTGCTGCTGCTGCACGGCGGCAGCACTTGCGCCTGCAACGCCAGCATTGCCCCCAGCGGCGACACTGGCTCATCATCCTCAATGGCACGCGCACGTTGCAACGGCAGCCCGCTGCGACGTTCCATTTCTGTTGCCTGCATAATCAGTGCCTGCACCAGATACATGACGCCCTCGTCGCGTATGTTGTTGTTGCTGATGTCCATCAGCTCGATGCTGTGATTGAAGCGCAACATGTCCGCCAGATGCTGTGCATCCGTGCAGTCCAAATCATTGTAGCCCAGCCACAGCTCCTTCAGTATCTTGTTGTGGTAGAGCTTGCAGCCTGTAGAAGTTCAAAGATATCAATTTGGGTTATACAAGTTGGATTTATCCTTTACACTTACAGAAATTTGTCAGCGGCGCTCCTCGCAGTCCACAGTGCTCCAGTTTAATTGTATGCAGATTGGATGTGCTTAGTGCACAGCCTAAATTCTCAGCACCCACTTTTGAGATCTGATTGCCTTCGGCATTGAGCTGCTGCAGCTCCTGACTGCGTCCCACAACATTCGTGCACAGGCCCCAGGCTCGTACACTCATTGGTTCCTTGTTGTACGAGATATCCAACTCGTTTGCAGCCTCATAGTATTCAATCATCTGGCACAGCGCATTCAGGCAGCTCTCGTTCAGCGGACACTCCGACAAGTCGATGGCTTTGTATTGTATCTGTTTGGTTAGTAGGTGAAATTGTGATGCATTGAAGTTCTATTTAAGTGGTCTGACTTGACTTCTTACCCGCTTGAAGATCTCCTCCAGTGGCTCACAGTCGTTTGGTGTGAACTGTATGGCCTTGAGCGACAGCAGCGGCTGGCGTGTCAGGTGCAAATCGATTGTTTTCAGATGATCCAGCACATTCTTCAGCGGCTTTGTACCATGCTTTGCACAGGACTTTAAATACAGATTTGTGATCTCGGCAATGCTTGTCACCACGCAGACTGTAGGGTAAGAAGATTAATAAATATATAGGTTGCTTTAGAATGTGATAATAAAATGGGTTTAATAAGAACTATACTAGACAACTCTATAGTATTTTATTTTTATCATATTGTACTGAATCACTCTATGAAATATATTAGAGTTCATAAGTAACACTGAACTGATAATGGACCACTAAGTCCAGCAGACTTAGAATAGTTCTTATAACATAGGCCGCAGTTTATATCACCTTTTCGAATAATAATAACAACATATCGAACAAACATATCGTTTCACTATAAGACATTTCTTTCTATATAAATTGAAAAATATATATTAACAAACTAGGTTAACGACTTGCTTTTTGTTTCTTCATATTAAAACCCGCTCTATTTGTTTTTCCTGATAACGAAGTTAAAAATATAAAAACAAGCAAAAAAGTTACAGCCGATTGTTCTCGACTAATATATACCCTCTACCCACATGATCATCCAACAAAATTAATTCTTCTGGCCGACTTCGACCATAAACTTGATCTATGTATGTATGTGCAGTAACAAGACATATTGTGTGCAATCTTGGTAGGCATTGTCTTTGAAATCTAAATACCTAAGTAATAATCGATTCAGCTGTTGATGCTGATCAAGAATATGCAATATGAATAAGTACCTTAACATATTCGATTGGTATTAAAATACCGTTCTAAACCATTCAAAATCAAATATTTATATATAGTTTTAAACATTTCAGCTTAGCTCGACTAGATAATGCTTGAATAAACAATGTGATCTTTCTTGAATGTAGCTACGTAACTGTCGCACTCGATCGAAATTCCGCAAATTGTGATCAAAAATACATAAAACAAAGAACATTGTTGAGTCAATAAACCGAACGCGTCGTCGACTCTTCCGTTTGTCATGCAATGTCACAATTTCAAAGCAAATACTTTGGATGAATAGCAAAACGAGCAATGTTTGACTACAAAATACCCTACACAGCATAAGTAAAGGTGTTTATAAAGCTAGAGCAAGCAATATTGAAGAAGAATATAAACTGAAATAGACTAGGAAATATTTTTAGTTTACTTAGTAACTATATAAATACTTCATGCGGGTCGCACACAAATAAACATTGTTTTTTCTAGGGTATTTACAAACAACGATTCACTCACAATATATACAGATATATGCGCATATATTGTACAAATATGGCGAATTAAAAGTGCCGATGGCGCGTGCACACACTCTTGCAATTATCATCTGGACGATCATTATCATTATCATCATCATTATCGTCAACATTGTCGTCGGCCGGCGAGACAACTCAACATAGACAAATTGTCCGCAAATGTCAAAATGAAATTGCGGCATTTCCAAACGATTCCGTTTCGGGATGACAAATCGTGAACTTGTAATTTGCGACTCAAGTGGGCAGGGGGGAGGGCAAAGAGAGAAAGAGAGGGAATACTATGTACTGGTCTGAATAAGTGAGTCTAGAGTCTTGAGTCTTGTCTATCATTTGACATACACAGTCAGACGGACGGACATTTGTGGCGAGTAATTTGTGGACTAAATTTAGAATTTCCTTATGTTTGCCATAATTTGCCGAGACATGTCAAGAAAACCAAGCAGAAAAATATGTAAATATTTTCTTTTGATTTGCGTTAACTACATAAGTCGCAAACTTATTATATTATTGCGCTTGTTGGGGGAGCGTATCAAATTGAAAACTAGCTGAAAATTGTGCCAAATCGAGAGAGAGGGAGAATATGATTTTATAAATAGTTTACAACGAAGAACGTAAACAAATTAATCTATCATTGCATTAAGATCCGAGCCACACTGAGAAAGCAATTAAACGATCCATTTTAATTCAACGACGAGTAAAATAATTTGAAAAGGAAAACTTTGTCACACTGCGAAACTTTTTCACACGAACACTTTTTGTTCACCTTCCTTCTGTTCAATTCTTGCTGTTTTCTTTTTTGGCAATCATTCAAAATTGTCGTCTCTCGCGTTGCTTTGCATAGTTCGGGAGACAGACATCTGTTTAATGATTCATTAACGTTCACATGCTCACTAGAGAAGACAACAACAACGCTTCTCAGAATCATTATTTCACACACACACGCTACACCCCTACAATATGTACAATATATATAAACTACATATATATAACTATACTCTATATATGTATATATATTTATACTTTTTGCGCTGGCAGACAATGTGACGACCGGCTTCCACTTTACGTTTTTCAGCGTGTTTTTTTTTAGTTAGTTAATTGTAAATAATTTTTGTTCACAACTGATAAAATATTTTCCATTGACAGCGCACAAAAGCTCTTTGTTTTTTTCCCCCGATAAGTGGAGAATACTTATACTACGTAATATAGATGGGAATGAATAAATGCTTTTAGCTTGAAAGAGTAATTGATCTAATATAATGAACAGATAATGTGTTCATTAAAATATGCTCTGCCTAGAAGTTCTCATCTATTTTTGTACACATATATCAGACTCCACATCTTTAATGATGTGCTGCCATAACTATTCACTTAATTAACTCATATCTGCGTGGCCCCTCCCAGTGTTTTGCCTTGGGCAAGATAATATAAAGGCTTTTGGTATCTTAACGTGGTATGTCATGACAGATGGCTATAAGATTGCGTGCAATACAGCAAATACCCTTTATTTCTAATATCGAAAAGTTATTAAACCAATTCAGCGTAATCTTAAGTTAGTATATCATAACAGAATAAATATGTAAACGACATAAGTATTGTAGTTGGCTTTCAAAGACACCTAAAATTGTTTTGCAAAAATGTCAAAGAATTCTTTTTATTGTACATTAAACTTAAAGACAATAGGACCCGTTCTTATAGATACAAGTTCATTAAGGAGTACGCTTAACTCAATCTTAACATATTTCAAAACGTTTTCAATAAATTTTCTTTGTTGTTTAAGTCAATAGAGCCGTTCTTTTAGTTATAGTCTTAACAAGAGGTTTCATTAACACAATCTAAAGCAAATTAAAATTTAATATACCCTTTATAGCTCTTATATTTTAATAGGTATACCCCTAAAGTAGGCCTATGCGAAAATAACTTGACGCTCGCCCCAAGGCTTATCATAAACAACTCTTGAGTCTAAATAAACTAAAAGAGAGCACCGAAAAAATTAAAGAAATTTCAAAATGAAACCAGAAACAATTTCGGCCCCATAAACAAATACAAAGCAGTCGCCGTCTGTCTGTTCGTCTGCCTCTTATCTCATGCCACGCCAATAAAATAATAAAATACGCATACAAACAAGTCTGTACTAACTTAAGTCAAAATATAATAAGATAAATACAAATTTTAATCACTAAAAAAGAAAAGAAAAATATTCTTCGCTTTTTGTGTTTTTCTTTAGTCTTTAATGTTTTTGCTGTTGTTTTGTTGGCATTACTCGCATTATTATTTATTAGTCAGTCTTTTTGTTTGATAAATGCCAGATAAATAATTGTGTACAAAACGCTTCAGTACACAATACATTTAACTGTTCATTTCTATTTTCATAGCACAAATCTATTTTTAAAGAAATTCGCAATTGTCGCAACAAAATTGAAACAGCAGAAAAAAGAAAAGAGAACAACTTTTTGTTTTATATTATATTTATAAAGGGAAAAGATTAATTAAAGTGTGTGTGTTGAGTGGCAATATCAAGTTGATCGCTGGGTATATAAAGCAAGTAATTCACATATCGTGTGTTATATAAGGCAAACCAACTGCAAAGTGACGATTCAATTATCGATCTGAAGTGAATTGGCTCATCCGTGGGTAAAACAACCACAAAAGAAAGAGAACAAGTTGGCGTCTTTTGACGAGCTTTTATTTGACTAGAAGATACTCTGAAGCTTAAAAAAACGAGGCATAACTCAGTTCAATGTTTTAATATTGCTTTGTGTGAATTAAAGTTATTTTGTATGTAGAATCAACAAACAAAATAGAAATAAATAAAAAGCCAGCACGCGTAACGTATCAGATTATCTTTAATCTACACTTCGCTTGAAAGTACTCTAAAAGATAGGATTATAAACAAAAAACATATCGAGTATACAAGTTGAAAGTAGTTGACATAGAAATACCCTAGAACTTTATATAAAACAATGCATGATATAAATTGAAAAGGTTCCTACCCGCTAACGACGCGACTTATTATTACAGGGTATGTTAAACGACCGCCTGCAGACATCTGGGCTAAGTGCGTGCGTAAGTTTTTGTGGTGTGCGTGCCTGTCTGTGTGTGTGTACGCTGTTTACTTTGTGTAGAGCAATTGGCGTATTAAATGCTTTTCAATTTTTTATTATTCTATTGATTTTTATGCGTTATCGACGCGTCATATCACACACACAGGCGCAGGAGAAGAAAGGCAAAGCAAAGGAGAAAGAAAGACGAAACCAAAAGCTAAAAGGCAAGCGAAAATTGTTGAATTAAATTGCTGTTAATTTGCTGCTAAACATTTACAATGTCGGCAATTCAAGAGTGTGTTGTATATCGTCTATCGTATATCGCGTATCTCTCCCCCTCGTATATATCATGAAACTTGTTCTCGCCGTTTGCCATTTATTGAATTTGTTGTTTGTTATATCGATGTGTGTGTGTGTGTGTTGGCAACAACCTTCGACAACTACAACAATGGCGACAAAAAAAAAGCGGATAGAGAAAGAAGAACAAACGACACTCGAAAAATTGGCATCGAGTCGATAATTTATTTAGTCGGTAGCCAACGCAGATCGATCGACACGCCAATGAAATGTTTTATTAAAACGTGAATAAATCCTCTTTGCTTATCTATTTTTATATAGCATCGAATTTAAACAATATATATGATCACTTTAGCTTCGAAATTTGCACAAAACTTTTGCTTATCAGTGACGTTTCATTGCGCTTCATCGCAAAGTAAACAAACATCGGTAAGAGATGTGCGGAAATATGCTTAACATATTGTTTCAATTCCAAAACGTTTCGAACGATGCTTAAAGGGTATGTATTTCACATATTCAAGTTTTCTGAATGGTATAAAGACAGATATCATATGTATATACAATTGAATTTTACTGTCAATATTCAATTATATATTAAAAATAGACAGATGATATTCATATCAGATATTGTATAGCCGCCGACAATATCCAGGAATGCCTTCAACAATCATTGACCGCCGTTGGCGAACGTACATCGAACAAATGAAGGGTTGATCATCATTCAATACAGAAATAAAACAGTTTGCAAGGCATTACTAGACTTTAACATTAAATCTAGTCCCAAATCGGCATAGCGCAGTTTCTCTTCCCTCACTCTCTCACTGATCTGACGCGCCAAGCATAGCTTAATTGTTAGTTAAATCGGTGTGATCAATTACAACAACGATTAAAACGCATACAATAAGATACTAAATTTAAGTATCCTCTATCGGTGATAAATTACTTAACTAACTATCGATAGCTAATTTATCCGTTCCGCGACATCTGAATCGCATTTTTCTATCAATATTTTTACAAATATAGTAAGTATTCAGTATACAGTAACGATAATCTACATTTATAAGATTAACGCAAACTATAAGATTTTCTATTTAAAAAAATAACCCGACTAAGGAAACAGTTCTTATCGCTTTATTAATACGTAACTTGCCAATCAGCACCGACGACAACGAAGCCGACGAAGTCGTTCATCAGGAACTTGAGGTAATATCTTCCCTCACCCCAAAAAAGAAAACATATGATATTTCGAGATGCTTAAATGAAAACTAATGAGGCATTTAATTGTGTATCCCGAAAATAATATTTCCGCTGACATTTCAGCTAAATGCAAAGCTTAGCATTAATAATTTATTCTATTTTCTCTCTCTTTCTGAGTTTCTTTCTCTGCCTCTCTCGATGTTTGTGTTTTTCTTTGTTTGTCAATTTGCTTTGTGCTCGTTTTCCTTGTGATTTTGCTTTGCTGGAATTGCATTAATTAATTACATACATCGAAATGTGCACTAATCGAGCTCGTGACATTTTTATCATCTTTCATTAGTACTTAAGTTCCTATACACACGCAAGCTGTGTGTGTGTGTGTTTGCTTTTGTATTGGGCTGCATTTACTTTAAACCTCTGCAATAAATTGCTGAAAATGCGATTCTCGCAAAAATCAAAATAAACAAAATAATGAAATATTTTACTATAAAGAATATTGAAAGAAAATAAGGGTTTATTTATTGAACTCGACTGTAGATTAGCTAGCTAAACTCGATTCCCAATTGTAACCTAATTGGACAATAGATTACTTCATCGTGTCCCAAAAACCTTCCATCACTAACATAGTGTATTTTCGGCTTATACCCTAGAGAATTGTTAATTTCTATACTGTCTTGGGACTCTGCTGTAAAGTGACAATGATGACATCATATTGTACGAGTTGTTACACCTACAAGCAAAAGGCAAACAGCAGAAAAAAGTCGAAAAGTAAAGGCAAAATAAAACAGCAGCAGAGACAAGATATAAACAAAGCCACGAAGCGAATTTAAAACAAACAAACAAATACAGAAGAGACACATGTACAACCGGACACACACACACACACACACACATACGCATGTAACTATGTGTATGTGGGTAGGTATATGGTAACAAACAAGTTGTACAAATCGTAATCGTTTCAACAATTTATAGCATTTACGCTGAGAAAACAGATAGCAGACAAATGGCAGACATGAAAAAAAGTGTGAGCCTACAAACGAAGCCGGTCGAAAAGAGAATTGCAAAAAGAGAACGCGAGAAGAGACAGAGAGAGAGAGCGCAAAGCTAAACCGTAACCAATCCTAAAACTGAAACTGAATACGTTGAATCGTCGAATTCGTATCTTATCAGTGATTCTGTTGTTGTCTTTATCGCAGGCAAAAAGAAACAACAAAACAGCAAGAAACAGCAAAAAAAGAATACAAATAACAAAATCAAAGGCAAACAAATAAAGTAAGCAATCACTCACGGCAATAACAATAGAAAAAAAGGCGACAGAATTCAACGGCTTTTGCATAAATAAGGTAGGGTAGGCCAAACTTAAAGAGAACATGATGTGAATATGTATTTCGAGTAGAAAATACATACAGTATGGAAGTTTTTAAAATGTTTGCAATACACTTAATAAAGTGATTAAAAATAGATTAAGTTTTAATGCTATTGAACCAAATTAGAACAAAGTTAGAAAACAGGATTCACCGTTTTTCGCATAAATAAATTGCTTTATTATTTGGTCCTGGCTTACATAAATTGTCTGATTTTTATAAGGCATATCCTCAAAACTTAAAAAACCAAAATGGAGTAACAGTGTAAAGTATAATTTTAATTTATGATAATTATGTAGCGTGGCAGACTCCAAAGTAGAGTGGGATAGTGCTATTAGTGACGTTGTTTAAAAAATATGGCAGCCCCACGCACACAATTTGTGAACTGTCAACAAGTCGCAGCTTTGATTGATTTGCGTGCATCTCATTGCACTGGAGAACAAGGAAGAATGACAGAAGCATGAAAAGAAAGAAGAGCACGAGAGCAAATATTGCAAACGTGTGTTGCGCTTGGCGACAACAACAACAATACAAGCACACTAACATGCTGCTTCATCGTTTACAGTTATTGCGTTCCGTTATTTCGAGTGCAGCAGAAGCGCTGCAGCAACGTCACCATTCACTCAAAGGAAATGCATAAATATTTGTGCGCACTTCATTCAATTGGCTTATTTCGGTCTGGCAGCCACCCACACACGATCTTTTCTCTTCTTCCACTCATCACACTCTCTCTCTCTTTGTCTCGCTCCCACCACCACCTATTCATCTTTTTCTTGCGCACTTGTCGGCTGCATGATCGCTCGTTTTTTTTGCTCGATTAGTTATCCGAGTCCTTTTCGTACTGCACGCGCAGCGCAATCTGCTTCTTCTCCTTACTCTTGTTGGCGCTTCTTCTTGTTCCTCGATTCGCAATCAAATTAATCGCTTTAATTGAAATAAATCACAGGAAGTACAATTCACGACATGTGTCTCAAGTTTGACTTCCGTGATTACAGAACACATAACAATCTGATTGAATTCCCGATATCGTACCTTTTTGGCATTAAGTCAGTCAGTTTAGGAAATTGTCAATCTTATCACGTATTATTTTGTATTTAACAAATGGAATATTTTCATTTCGTACGACCCGTCAATTTAATTTCTAAAGAGTATACAATATTTTTAGAATGCATTTTAAGAAATTTACGGTTCAGATGTGTTTGTATATATTATAACCACATCAATCAGTTAATTATACCACTCGAATCACATCATAAAGCTAAATAATTTTACTTTGATCTCATGCGGAAGACATTGGTTAATTATAATCGTATTACTCAAGGAGTCATGAAATAAATTGTATAAACTTCACGCAAAAAGTATTCGTTTAGCGAACTTAGGAATCTTAAGCTTATGCGAAATCTATTTTATGTTAGTATGCATTTTCTATTAATTTGTATTTTGATTTATAGCATCTGTTTCTAATGTTTGACCTAATCTCATCTTATTACAATTACGTAGATAAATTGAACTATATAATATGATCTTACCTTGTTCCCAAGGATTAGCGGGCTCCAAATATCCCGTGACAAGTTCCTTATCACTTTCCGGGAATGAAACCCGACGTGGCATCGCTGCTGCTCCAGTGAATGATCCATCCGAGAATTTACGCTGCAGCAGACTGGGTGCTGTCGACGCAGGCGCGCTGCTTCTGGTGACGACGACGGTCTCCGTTGATCCGGCATCACTGCGATTTGAGCTCGAATTGGATGCTAACGAATCGGTTCTCCATACTGCGCTCTGTTTGGCGCCGTGATAAATTTTGATTTTCTGCTGTTGCTGCGTACGCATCTGAACATCGAATGCGGCGACAGCGGTGGGCTCAACCCGCACAACAGTGGCAGCGGCAGCAGCAGCAGAAGCAGCGACGTCATCAGCGACGGCGACTGCGGTGGCTGCAGAGACATCAGCTGTTTTGGCTAATTCTGGCATCTCTGCCACAGCTGACAGGGGCAATGGCGCTGGCGTCAATGTAGGCAGCAGCAATCCTGCATCTTTAGTATTGTTAGCTGTCAGTGTTGTTGTTGTTATTGTCTGACCCTCAGCTGCTGTTGTCGCTAGGCAAGCGGAGGCAGCGGCAGCGGCAGAAATTGTTTCTTGTTCCGTTGATGCGTTTGGTGCCGTTGCTGTGTTTGTTGTTGCTGTTGTCGCTGCTGCTGCTGTTGTTGGTTCTATTGTCGCCGTTGCATTCGCAAGGTGCGTTGAAATTGTTGGCTCCGTTCCATTGCCAGTTGTTTCGGTCGGGGCCATTGTTGTTGTTGTTGCTGCTGTTGTCTCTGTTGTAGTTGTTGTTGCAGTTGCTGCTGCTGATGTTAATGTTGCAGTTGGCGTGGCATTGTCATCGATGTTATGTAACATGTTAACTAAACTTTTATTTGATTTTTAAAATTTTCAATTCACGTACAAATCTTGGTACTTTTTAGCTTTTTCTTTCTTTTTGGTAATTTCTTGTTTTGTTATTGTATGTTATTAAATTTGCATTAATTAACACCTTTCTTTTATTTTATTTTGTTGTGTTGCTTGATACGATATTTGTTCGCGCGCTTTTTTTTCTCTTTTTTGCTTTTGGCATTTACATTTTCAGTAATTTCAAATGTAACGGGCGCAACAAATCAAATTTTGAATAATTATTTGGACAGCACTGAAAATATAAACCCATATATATTATTAACACTTTGGGTTCATACATTTATGTGTAATGAAAACAAACTTTTCTCGACTATATTTACTTCTAATCAGAAAACATATTCATGTATGTATGTATGGCACATCAAAATTTTCCTCTCGAAAAATTTCCATGTAAAATCGTTTCAAAACAAAAGCGAATTGAGAGATTAAAGAAACGAACAAAACATCAGCGGCATTGAAATGAGCGCGCTTTGCTCTCCTTCAATCTCTCATCTCTCTATCACTCTCTCTCTCTCTGCGCTCTCTCGTATGCTTCTCTTGGGACGATACGAAGCGATGACACAAAAGAGAATGGCGTAAAAACATTACCTAATTGTTGTTATTGTTTTTGTTTTGTGTTGCTTTTGTTTGATATTTGCGAGCAAAACGTTTTGCCCAATAGGCACGGGGCGGGGCAGAGAGAGAAAGAGAGGCAGATTCGACAGCTCTGCCGCTGATTATTTATATTTTTGTTCGTTTTTTAATTAATTCCACGCCATTGTCGTTGCTGTTGTTGTTGTTGTTATCGTTTTCCCCATGCACATTTTGTATTTTTGTTTACCACACAGCCTGCCTTTCTCTCATGCGACGTTTGTCGTGTGTATTTGCTGGAGTGTGCGTGCCTTAGTGTGTGTGTGTGTGCGAATAACACGCGCCCTGTTGCATGCAAAATTCAAATTAAAAGGCAATTGCAATTGGTAATTACAAACTGCCAAAAGGAACAACGTACAATTGTTGGTTTTTTGACTCTTTTATGCTTTTGATTATTTGTTTAGAATAAATATTAATTACGTCACATTCTATTACTCCCTCACTCTCTCACTCCCTCTCTCTCACCACACTTTTCGGAAAGTGAATTTGAAGAGTTGCTTTTTGTTGTTGTTATTTGAGTATTAATGCATACAAAACGGTTTTTATTACGCGTGTGGTATTTTTTTGGCTAAATTTTGTTTATTTTTGCCTTTGCTTGTTCTGCTCTGCGTGTGTGTGTGGCGTGCGTTTACTTGACACAAACCCATGTTTTGGTTTTTGTTACACTTTGGCATTTAGTTGTAACACATACATACATACAGACCTATGTATGTCTGCATGTATGTATTTTTTATTAGCGCATTCTTGTGCACATTTTTTTTGTTTTATTTGTTACACAATATATACACATTTAATCCGTAGGGTGGAATTGAGATAGAAAATTAAGCATACAAAGTAACTAAATCACATCCGAGCAACAATCAACAACAACCGATCACAAAGACGTTGAAAATGCAAAAGGTAGAAATCGAAAATAATGAGCAGCAGGAACACACACTGCTCTCTGTGTCTCTCTCTCTCTCTCTCTCATTAGTTCTCTCACATTGCTCTCTTGATTAGAGATGCGCATTGAAAATCACGATAAAACGCAAACTCAAATTTGTATGTTATTAAATTTAATTACACTTATATTTAAGACGCAATAGAACAATATGACCGAACAGAATATTTTTTTTGTGCCCAGAAAATGGAATTTTGAACGTTTATTATGTCATTATTTTATAAATCGCACAGTTGAAAGTCACAACGAAAAACACGACACGCACACAGCTCTACTACGACAGCGTTGCCAGAACGGAAGAGCAATTTTGTTTGTTATCAAAGCACTGAATCCTGACGTAAATTATGAATTCTTTTATATTAAAAACCATTAAGTTTGTTGATGTTCATTGATTTTTAATTAACTTGATTAATTTTGTACGGTTAACTGGGTGCTCACACTGAAACCTTACATCTGGCAGCGCGCTAAATGTCGCGCTCTTTTTACGCAGCACTCCCCGCCCAACAATTGGATTTTACGCACATAAAACGAAAACAATAAGTCTGTCTGTCTTGGCAGGGTATGGTTGTGTAAATTATCCGCACGATTGTTAAAAACACAACTAACTTTGTAAAATATTCATGCTGGCATTTTATGGTTGACATGCGGCACACAAACTCTGTAGTTGACTAAAGAACTATTACAAAATGAAAATTACGTTATGACAGAAGGAGCAAAGACCTGTTCACTTGTTTTGTAGATTCAATAATTTTTTTTTTATCGTTTGCACATTTAACCACTTTTCATTTTTTCCTCTTTTTCTTATAAAAAACGCAGACCAAAAGCGTTTAAAATGTAGCTAGGCCACAAAATACACTGAGTGGTCGCACAGACTAACTGCAATAATACCAAAAAAGCCATTTAAACTATTCATAAAATACCAAAAAGATGAAGTCTTATTATAATAGGAATATTTGTAATACTTGCTTAAAACGTATTGTAAGATCAATTAACATTAATTTGTAATAATTAGAACAGGTAGAGTACAGAATTATCAATTTAACTAACTTAACGTAAGTTAAACGTAATGTAAAATAATCAATTGTATCGACTATCGATTTGTGTTGTACAGATATATGGCAACGCCCACTGCGAGCAGCTGTTGTGACGAAAAGCCAACTCAGCTAATGTGAAGAAATTTTTTTATACACAAAAAATTTCGCACACAAATAAAGTAGTGAACATTGCCGCGATTTATTTAATTTAAATTGTATAACCGTGCCGATTGAAAAAAACAATGCAAAATGCGGCTAACAAAAGCGAACGCCCAAATGAATACGCTGTGGAGTGATTTTCCCCTTTTCCTTACCGCAACAACAACACTACTTGTAATACTTTCCCTTTCATGTCTTCCAACGACGTGGGCTGCTTTGTCCGACAAAAGACTGTGCGCTGACGAAAAATGTGAACGTAAGTAGAAAATGAAAATTACTCAGACCTAAATGTGCAAAAGACGTCCACAGTGCAATTTATTTCCTATGTACATGATTAACACACTTATAATTATAATGACAGTTCAATGAATTACCCCTGACCCCCTTTTGAAGCCGATAAGAAAATATTTCGACAATTGAAATCATAACAAGGCTGCAAACCGGTTTACAGTCTTATTCAACTCTATAACCGGTTCGCAATCGGGAATTAGATCATGTAGAATGCAATTCTTTAATATTTAGTTATGTAAAAATAATTCGCACTAAATATCAATTTCGAATTAAATATAAACTTTTCATTTCTTTCTCTGGTAGGAATCATCTCAATGGGTACGGCCAAAATCAGTTATTCGGCCGGAGAGGAAGGTATGCTGCCGTTTAAGATCCATTCCCCAGTCCGCATTATGTCCAAGAGTGCAGGCAGTAATCCAAAATTGTGGGGCGTGGAAATTAATGGACGTCGTGGCTATGCCAACAAGGATTTCATATTGGAAAAGAAAATCTTGATTAAGGAATCGGATCTCACTTACGAATTACCACTGCAATCTGCAGTAAAACCGGAGGCAGAAGCAGCAGCAGTAGCTGCACCAACAGAAGCAGCAGCTGCCCCAACAGAAGCAGCAGCTGCCCCATCAGAAGCAGCAGCTGCCCCATCAGAAGCAGCAGCTGCCCCAACAGAAGCAGCACCTGCACAGCAATTAGAGAATCCACTGCCACAACCTGTGCTGAATGCTTCCGAAACAGCTGATACGGATGCGGCTTCAGCGACAGCCACAGCAACGACCACATCTCCGCTGGATACGCTTAATCTGGCCATACTCACGGAGCAGGATCAGCAGGCGACTAGTGGAGAAGCGTCCACACCCATTACGCCTGTTCAACCCAATTTGCAGTTAATCGATGGCACTCAGTTGCCATTGGAGGCGGTACCGGCAACAACCGAAAGGGATTCGAATCTCACCAAAGACGAACATAAACCGAAGGCGAACATCGAGGAGCTTGTGACGACAACGACGACGACAAGCAACGAAGAATTCGATGAAAACGAAGATGGTGATGATGAAGAAGGCGACGATGATGATGATGGGGTCTACGACGATGATGAAGAAGCTTCGTCACTCGATAGCAAAGATAACGAATACCGAAAAGCGAACGGAACAGAGGGCGATAACGCAGCGCAGCCACTTGAGATAAAAGCGGCACCAGAAGAAGTTCTTGTAACGAAATCAGAAACCGCATCATCTAGTCAAGAAACACCAACTGCTACTGGTGACCAGTTGGAGCAGCAATTAAATTCGTCGAATGTAATCCAAGAGAAAGCAGCTGCAAATGTCACGGAATTGCCCGGAACTGTGCTGAGCGAGAATCAAGCTAAGCTCGAAGCTGAAACGATTAAGGAGGAGCAGGACGAAGCAGAAAAAGTGATGAAAATTGATGCTGAAAAGACTAAGGAAGATACTTTAAAGGCAACTGAAGCTCAGGAAATAAAATTAAACGAAACAGTGAAGGAAAAAGAGGTGAAGGAGGTTCTAGCTGAAGAGGAAGGTTTGGCAGCACAGCCAGTTAAAGCGGAGAACGCAACTGAAGCGCAGTCTGTGATTGAGCAAGCGGAGAAGGCGCAGATTTATCAGCCAGTTGAGCCACTTTCTATACAAACTCATCAAACGATTGAAGCTCCAATACAAGGTCAAGAAATTGAACCAAAGGTTGTTGAAGCTGAAGCTAAAGTGCCATCAATAGCAACACCGGTTGACGCTCAATCCCAGCTCAATGAATTACCCAAGGAAACAGAGCAAACTGCAGCTCAGCTTCAGGTGGAGAAGGTTGAAGGGCAGAAAGAGAATGAAACCTTGAATGGAACTCAGTCAAGCGCAAATCAGTTGGTTGTGGACGAGGCAAAAACTGATTCAGTTGCAGCTGTGCCTAAAGTTACTGCTGCACCTCCAGTAGAGCCAGTTCCTGCTGCCACTTTGCCGCCACTTTTCAATAAGCAATCAAATTTCAATGATCCCAATGAGATCTACAAGGAAATGCAGAAGGAACGTGAACGTCAAGAGTTGGCCAAGAAATTGGAGCTGGAAGCTCAACAAGTGGAGCTTCGCCAGAGGGAGGAGCAACAAAAGAGGCAGCAAGAACAGGCGCTGCAGAAGGAGGTGCAGGAGAAGAAGGCACTAGAAGAGGCACAACAGAAGGAGGTGCAAGAGAAGGAGGCGAAACAGAAGGAGACGCAAGAGAAGGAGGCACAAGAGAAGGAGGCGCAACTGAAGGAGGCCCAACAGAAGGAGGCGCAAGAGAAGAAGGCACAAGAGAAGGAGGCACAAGAAAAGGAGGCGCAAGAGAAGGAGGCGCAACTGAAGAAAGCTCAAGAGAAGGAAGCTCAAGAGAAGGAGGCGCAAGAGAAGAAGACACAAGAGAAGAAGACACAAGAGAAGGAGGCGCAAGAGAAGGAGGCTCAAGAGAAGCAGGCACAAGAGAAAGAGGCGCAGCGAAGGGAAGCCCAAGAGAAAGAGGCGCAACGAAAGGATGCGCAACTGAAGGAGGCGCAACAAAAGAAGGCGCAAGAGGAGGCACAACAAAAGCAGGCACAGCCCCAAGAGCAGCTGCCCGTAACCACACCCAACACGCCCACTTTTGATGCCTACGACGCCGCCTACGATGCGGAAGCAACTCCTGCCCCTGTGCCGCTTGCAACTGGCAGCGTGGAGCCTGTAGGATCATCTTCATCTACGCCACCCGAGATCCAACACAAGGAAGATGCTGGACTTGGCCTTGGACTTTTCAGCACTATTATGTCTACCGTGAACTCTTTCATTTCTAATGAGGGCACCAAGGAACCGGAAACGGCTACATTAACCTCTGAAGATGAGCTGCATCGCTTGCTCTATCCCCATAGAGAAGCTGCTGCAAAAGGTGAGTGACAAATCGACTAAGCTTTTAACTTGACTGGAGCACAGAATTGAATGCCTATATTAATGTCCGTAGTATATCCGCCTATCAAATCTCAAACACTCACATACTCCAAGCTCAAAATATCACAATTAAAACAGCTTTGACTTTTTGATTCCTTGCATGATTTCGATGATTTTCCATTGGAATCTAGTCTTGCTTCCATTGATGACGACAATGTCTATTTCATTTTCAGTTCCCGGTGCAACTCAGGCCGCAGAAGGTCATTGCTTGCGTCCCATGGATGGAACAGCAGCCTGTCATGCCAGCATTAATCTGGACAACTTTCCTGAGATCTTTGCAGCCAAAGTATTGGATAATAGTCTGCTGTTACTTTGCGTTGTCATCGCGGCAGCATCATCACTGTTCTTTGTGCTAGTCTACTATTGCTTCTGCAACAGCAGCCAGGAAGGTGCTCTGCTGTCTAAGCTGAATCATCTGGAGCGCAGTCTGCTGGCCGCACACAAGGAGAACCTCATCATCAAGCATGATCTGATGACAACACGCACGAAACTCTCGAGCATTGAGGATAACTCATTTGGTTCCAATGATATGGTGGCTGCACTGAAGAAGGAACTCGAGACGGAGCTGTACGAGAAGGCAAAGCTTCAGGAGCAGGTTACCTCGTTGGAGAAGGTAAGTGGGGAAGAGAGATAAGACAGAGCATCACTAATTTGTATCATACATTTAACAGGACTTGGATAATGCTGCCGAGGCCGGGCTGGAGCTGAATAAAATGTTATCTGAGGTGCTGAATAGTCAGAACGGCGATGAGGCCTTCATGAGCACCGTGGAGGAACTGCAGCGGCAGCTCAACGATCAGGACAGTAAGTAGAAAGTAGCCAGCAAACACCACAAACTGTATTCTTTATCCCCCACCTCCTGCAGAGGTCATCAACGAGATCAACGCAAATCTGGCGGAGAAGAGTCGTGAGAATAGCGAACTACAGTATTCCTACACGGAGTCCACGACTCGTTTGACCAGCGAAATGAAATCACTGCAGCAGGATAACTATGAATTGGAAATGGAAAAGGCCAAATTGCAGACACGCATCGAGGAAATGCAAACGGAGACTGAACAGGAACTGGCCAAGGCGCTGGAGGCACGCAACTATGAGATGCAACGTCTGCAGCATCAGATCATGGAGGCCAGTGCCAAGTTCGATAGGGAGCACAATGAATTGCAAACGAGTTTGTCCAAAATCGAAGCACTCGAAGAATGTTTGCGACAACTGAAGAAGGACGGTGGCAGTGCCAATGTGCAGGAGTTGATTGTGTCCGCCAAGACGCGTGGAGAACTCAAGGCAGCGCAAAAGAAATATCTTGCACTGCAAACGAAACTAGAACAGGAGTTGGCAGCCAAGGCGCGATTGGAGCAGCAGCTGCAGATCTCTAGCGGGGATGTAGAACAGCTGAAGCAGGACTATAATCAGTCCGAAAGTGACAAGTTGGAGGCGCAAACGCGTCTTGAAGTTCTTTCTGGCTATTTTCGGGACAAGGAGACGCAGCTACAGAAGTATAGTGGCTCTAGCGATATGTCAGTGGGAGTCTTTAAATCATTTACTTTATTTTCAGGGAGCTGAGCCTGCAGGAGGCCAAGTGGCTGCAGCATCAGGGCGAGAATGCCAGCACAGTGGAGACGCAAACGTTGATGAAAAACGAAATTCAGACGTTGAAGTAAGTGAGGAGTGATTGCAGAAGAATGGGGGTAGTCCCAAAAGGGGGATTCACTTTGATAGAAGATAGATATATTTGTAGAATATGTGTGCATATTTCGAAGGGTTTCATATACAATAATATCTTCTTATTTAAACCCTTCCCTCATTCAACATTATTTCTTGCAGATCTCAAAACGATGAGCTGCGCGCCGAGATTGAGGCGCAGATTGCCTCGCATAAGGCTCAGATGGGCACGCTGGAGAATCGCGCCCACGAATCGTGGTTGGCAGCACGTCAGTCGGAGCGACGCTGCGAGGAGGCGCAGGCTGAAGCGGCTGCACTGCGTCGCAAGCTTACTACCATGGCCAGCGCTGGTGGTGGTGGCCTGGCTGGTGGAATCGGGGAGTTATCCCTCGAAGCGTTGCCCACCAATGGTGACCTAAATAGCAACCCATCGCCGTTGCCATTGCCCTTGCCCGGTTCGCCTGGTCTGCTGAATATGCCAAATGCACTGCCATTCCTGCCGGCACCCTTCTCTCCTTTCATGGGTTTGCCGCCACCATTTTTGCCACCACCACCGGGTGCAGCAGCAGCTGGCGGCGTCGCGGGCGTAGGCGGTGCACGTTTGCCGCCACTTGGACGCATGCGTTCACCACCGCCGACATCGTCATCACGCGGCGGTGATCGTTATTCGCCGCAACGCGATGATCGCGATGAACGCGATGATTACAGCGACTACGATGACTACGATGAGGAGGAGGAGGACGAACGTCTGATGGATCGACGCAGGCGACACAGCGGCAGCTGGGGCCGAGGCAGACATGACGATTATATGCATTCGCCACGCACATACCGTTCTCTGTCTCCGTCGGACAGTCGCTACAACTACAACAACGATACGGAAACGGATTACAGTCCGCCGCCAAGTCCGCCACCCCCGCGCAAGAATAGCTCTCGTCCTATCAGCGAAGTATGATGATGCATGCGATGGTGATGCGGCAATGTGTACTTCTCTTAAACCACAACAGCAAATTAGGTGGATCCCGGATAATCCGAATATCCTAACTCAATCCCCGATCATCATACACCATCATATGTACGAGTATGTGTAGTAGTTGCAGAAACTCAAAACTAGTTCAAATCTATGTATATTTATTAATTGATCATCTGGTTAAAGTACGACTAGGAGCTAAAAGGAAAAACAAAAATGATAAACACAATTACAAAAACATATACAATACTAAATTCCCATACATATATAATACATAAACTACTTCGATCTGAGGCATTTTTAAGCGAAAGCTCAATGGTAAACGATAAAGATATCGAAGCGAAAACTGAAAAATAAACCAAAATATGTATACAAAAACACCAAAACTAAGCATTTGTATATTTCTGACTCTCCAACTATGACAACCAGTGTTGCCAGGGGTCATTGACTAAGAGGGATATTAATTGACTTTATTTCGATTGTCAAATCGAAATACCAGAATAACGATTTGGATAGAAATTATGTGGTGGCACGTCGATTTTTCAAAGGACTTAAATAGAATCATCGGAAAAAGGCTGGCAACACTGATTGTGAACCTTATTGTTTGCTGACTCTTTTGACTTTGGCTTAGCGAACTTAAAAACAAACATTGCAGTTTATTAACATTAATCGGTATTGATAAGATTAGTCGGTATCAGCTCACTGCTATTACTTGGAGCTAATTGTCTAGCATAATGCTGATAATCCCGAACAGTGCAAGCAATTTTATCAATCGATTTCCAGTTTGCGGAATGAGCCCACAGCCCCGAAGGCGGAACGTTTGTCTTCGGCGGGATTGCTAAAGTCACGTAACTTCTCATCGGTGCCATAATACTGGGATGCCTGAAAATAAGCCTCATAGCTGGCCAGCTTGGCCTCCATGTGGCGACTTATATCCTCCATGATACCGTAAGTCCCACCATATTCCAGTGGCAGATAATCGCGTGGCACTATTTTGAATATGGCATCGGGATCCGAGCTGACAGAGATCTGTCCATAAAGAGAAAACTGATTTGGAGTGAATTACACTTTCAGCTTTTTTTCGCTACTCACGCGATCTTTGATCTTAGCAGGAAAGAAGGTACGCAGTGTGTTGAAACCTGCTTCAAAGGCCGCAGGCACATTGATGAAGTGGATGCCCTTTTGGCGTGTTGGCATCGCTTCATCCGCATAGGTGGAGAACTTGCGCAGCAGTTCCGGCTGCAGGGCAAACAGATGCGTGCCAGTGATTCCCCTCATGTCCATGATCTCAATGTATCCCGATACGGTGGCGTTCTCGTCCTCGAACATCATGATCTCACCGAACATGGAGCCAACGCGAATGATGTCTTGGAACTTGAATTTGCTCGTATCGTAGCTGCCGGCACGTATAATGGTCACACAGGGCCCTGCATCGCTCTCGTCCTGCGGCAGGCGCAGGAGAATACTGCAAGTAAAGAAAACTTATAGATAAGGAAAGTAACCAGACCTGAAGTTCGCAATATGCTTACCCCGATCGTATTATATCCAGCACCAAAGGATCTTTGACCACGCGATGCTCGTTGAATACCTCTGGGATTGATGCTTGCAGCGTATAGAATCTATCGAATTTCTGTTTGGCGCGTTCCAGGCTGAATTTTGTGCCACGCAGAAAAGCAAGCAGAAATTGATCTTCGGTACAGGCGCGTAAATGGGGCTGCTTGAGTACCCAATCTCGCAGAGATTCTATGTCGTCAGGCACACGATGGGGAACTTCGTTGAGCTCACGCATGGCAATTGCCTGCAGTGCTGGTTTTAGGGGTCGTATGCGTAATGAGCTCATTGTTGAGAGCCTGTTGGCAATGTGGCCAGATGTTTAGGCAAGAAGGAATACCAAATTATATACTAATAAAGATGAAATTAAAATTGAAGAAAATAAAATAAGTAGCTGAATGAATGTAATTTTCGGTATAAACAAAAAATAACTATATATACCAATATTGGTTCCGCTATTAAAAATCTGCGTTGGCAACACTACCTGTTGATGAGGGTTAAAGAAAGTCCTTGAGGGCGAAAAAAATTGTATTCTTGATTGTTTCTTTTGAATTATGCTTCAAAGTGTTCAACTGACTAACTAGTTATATTATGCAGATTTACTATTTGTGGTTAAAGTATTATACTCTCAAATAGTAAAAATAAAAGTATAAACAGCTTGAATTATTGACAGATTAACTCTTTTATAAATTAGTACTCATTGTGCACTTGAAAGTTTAAATCAGCTTCCGTAATTATATTTTATAATGCTATTCCCTATCAGTTATCAGCTTATCGACCAAAATTCAAATGCCAGTTGGCCGTAATTGAAATCCAATAACTAGGCAAAGCAGGTAGTTTGCACACACACACACATTCGCGCATAGTAAATGCTTCAGTTGATTTAATGTTTCGTCTGTTTTCCCCTAACTGCAATTTGCGCGTGTTTACCGTTCGAAAATGCAGCACCGACTGATACCAAACGAAACCCAAGCCAAAACGGCAAATTCAACGAACCTGCAGTTCGTGTTTATATTTTGTGTTGTGATCAGAAGCCGATTTAAAAAACGGCACACGAAGTCTGTTCCGTTCCGTTTTATCGACGAACGTTTAAGAAAGACAGGAGGGGAAGGAATCGAGGAGGAAGAAGACATGTACAGACGGTACATTCATACTGTGTGTACCAGGCGCCGCTCTACACTTGTTGTACTATGTTTATTTTTTGCCATGCGGGTGGTTTTTGATTTTTGTTTTCAACTTGTAATTTGGATTGATTGTCTTAATTGGCTTTGGATTTAGGCGAGCCATAAGTACACCACACACAATGAACGCGATTATTTGTGGAGGGATTCTTGAGTGCATACGGCTGCGGCAAATGCGATTCCCCTTCCTTGTTGCCCCTTCTGATTTGTTCTAGTTTCCAGCTAGGCAGGTCACACTTGCAATTGTTCAATTTAAATATTATTCGCAATTTGCATAAATTAAATCAATGCTGATAATGGAGAAGGTTACTTGAGTACACTTTTAATTGAGGAAGCGAATTGATTATGCTGACTGTTTGATAATAATTATGATTTATTATACAATGTGTCAAAGACGAATTATAGTCCTGCAGAAGTTATTGCCCTCCATGAGTAGCGATAAGCTGATTTAATATGCAAGCAAATTACGTATTACTCTTTACTAACGAAATTAAAGATAAGAGAACAGCATAATTAGTTTCATATTAAAATTGATCCCTCATTTAAATTACATAATTAAAATATTAAACTGCTTACCCATATTGATGAACCAGTTAAAAGAGCGCCAACCAGTTAATTCAAACCCAACTCAAACAATCGTTCGTTCAATTCTCACCACACTCTGAACTAGTTCAATAGTTCACCCTTAGCCTATCGATAACTTGTAGCAACGATAAAAGAGGTGACAAAGTGACAGGTAGCTAAAAAAAATAAATAAGAGAAATACATTTTTTAAAAACAGTCATTCAAGTGCAAATAATAATATAGACTTTTGAAACAATGCAGGTCGAAACAATGTCCAGCGTTGGCGACACCGAGAATCCATTCCTAGCGCTGCTGCAGCCAGGCCCGGGCCAGGGTGATGGCGTGTCCAAGCAGCTGATTGAAAAGATTTTGCTCTTTACCCTGAGCAAAGATGCCCCCAGCCAGGCAAGAAATGTAGAAGTTCTCTGCCTCGCGGATGTGGTTGTGGCCGACAATAGCGCTGGTGACACACTCAGCGAAGATTTGTTGGCTCATGCGCTATTCGAACGTCTCATGTTAACTGAGACCAGCAAATATTTGCAACCACGAACGAGTGAGAATCAGTGCACCAATGTGGAGCAGGCTCTGGAGACAAAAGCCATTATCTACTTGCACGGCGCATTCACCAGATGCGAGCAAATACATCGCGACGGCAGCACAAAAGAGAATCAGGATTGCGATAAAATTGTCGAACTAGTTCTGAACAATGCCAGCACCTGCATGCGGCAGCCTGATCTCTTTGCACCACAATCCTTTGGTGCCCAGTGGTTGGAACTGTTCGAAAAGTCCGACGAACATGATATTAGCACACAAGAGTTTCTAGTACGTGTAGTTGCCAAGGTACTTGACGATGTTGAGCCTCTCGAGGCCTTGGGTGCCTTCAAGGCCATTTTCTATCCCATACTGGGGGATCTGCAGAAGCAGCTGGCCCGGGAGAATTTGATAAACATAAAGAAGAACATATTTTGGATTCTCGGTTTCTTTTCGCGTGAGAAACGCACTGGCATACTTGGTGAACTGCTCATTGATTACACCACACCCAATCCCAAGGCCAAAGGTCAGTTAATTCATAGGAATCAGTCGAAGAAACTGAAGTACATTTATTTTTTCAGGTGGTGAATATATGGACACACTCTTTGGACAATTGCTGTGTATCTCCATTATGCCAAAGACCCAAACGGCGCCATATGAGTTCTTTCGTGACATTTCGCTGCTATCCCAGCAATCGGATCCATCACTGTGGCAACTGCTGGCCCATCATGTGCAGAACATGTTTCTAATGATTAAACAACTGCTCGTCCAGTCGCCTGCAACGAAAAAGAAGACCATGCAGTGGATCGCCAATTGCCTGGACGCCAATGTGGCACGTGGACATCTCTGGAGCACAATTAATCTAAATCTGGAGCAGACAGTGCACAGCTCCGCCAGCGACGCTTTCATGACCAGCCTCAGTGCGGTGCTGATGCGTCTCTGTGCACCGCTCTGCTTGCCGTCCCTAAAGGTAAGCAAGGCAGAAGGAATCGCCTCCGATCACATCTCTAATCCTACCATTGCAGGTGTTGCTGGTGGATCCCACTTACTGTGCTGTCTCCGACGCCAAGGATCGTCTGGCAAAGGGTGTCAGCATGCTGAAGGCTTACGAGGAGACTTGCCTGCTGCCCAGCGAGGAGGGAGAGCAGCGCCTGATGGCAGATAAGTATAATTTCATAAGCGAGATCTTCTACATGGCGCACAAGGCATTCGAGCTGGGAAATCGGGCGTGCATTGAGCGTCTGACACGCATGATGCGTGAACTGCAGAATACACAGAATGCCTATCAGGAGGTTGCAGCGCGGGATCCCAACAATGATCTCACCAAGAATCTACTACGCATGCTGCAGGATCAGATGCAACAGGTGCTGTGCATACGCAACGCTCTGGCGGAGCCAGAATACGATGCTGCCATATTGAAGTTCTTTGAGGCTTCGGCCATTTGGTTGACCGAGATTGCGATGTTGCCGCGTGAGAAATATGAGACGGCGCTAGATAAAAAAGACTTTTCACCACAGAAGCTACGCGATCTCGAGCTGTTGTCTGAGACGCCACCGTTTGTGGCACCCTACATGAAGTCGGTGCCAGAGAACATTATCGACAACATTGCAGCGTATTTGAATTTCTGTCGCAGCTTCCCAGGGGATCAGTTTATACAGCTGTACACCAGCTCGCACGATGCGTTCTTCAAAATGATTATTCTGTTTATGGGCAGCTCTGAACTGGTTAAGAATCCACATTTGCGCGCCAAACTGGCCGATGCTCTCGAGTTTCTGCTGCCCACTCAAATTTCGGGAAGCAATCGCAAAGCATTCAATACACATGTCTTTGATAATCATTCGGATCGACTGCAGTTGGTGCGTAGCCTGCTCAATGTGTTCGTGAGCATCGAGATGACCGGACAATCGGTGCAGTTCGAGCAGAAATTCAACTATCGTCGCCCCATGTATGCGATCATGGAGTTCCTCTGGACCAAGCAGGAGCATGTGAAATGCTTCCGGGAATTGGCCACCGAAGCGGAAAGCAACATGGAAGCAATTGAACCTCCGATCTTCTTGCGTTTCATAAATCTTCTCATTAACGATGCCATCTTTTTGCTGGACGAATCGCTATCGAATCTTGAGCAGATCAAGCAATTGCAGCAGGCTCAGGACAATGGCGAATGGAACAATCTATCGCACAGCGATCGACAACAGCAGACAACGAATCTACATCATCTGGGCATGTTGGCTCGCTTCGATAATATTCTGGGACGCGACACGATCAACATTCTCAAACTTCTGACCACCGAAATCAAGAGTATCTTCTGCCACAACAGCATGGTGGATCGCATTGCTGCCATGTTGAACTATTTCCTATTGCATCTGGTTGGACCACAACGCGAACGCTTCAAGGTGAAGGATAAGAAGGAGTTTGAATTCGATCCGGCACAGACTGTGATGGAGATTGCCCACATCTATATTAATTTGAGTACGGACAACAGCTTCTGCCTGGCTGTGTCGCAGGACGGACGCTCCTATAGTGATCAGTTGTTCGGTTATGCAGAGAATATATTGATTCGCATTGGTGGTGGTCAGTTGATTGGCGACATGGCTGAATTTGCCAGCAAGGTGCAGAAAATGGGCAACGATTACAAGGAGGAACAGGAACTGCTGGCCGATGCCCCCGAGGAGTATCTAGATCCAATAATATCGACACTAATGACCGATCCCGTTGTGCTGCCAAGCTCAAATGTCACTGTCGATCGTTCCACAATTGCCCGCCATCTGTTGAGCGATCAGACAGATCCGTTTAATCGTGAACCCCTCACCATGGACAAGGTTAAAGCGAATGAGGCCCTCAAGCAAGAGATTGAGAAATGGATCGAGGACAAGCGCAGCGCTGCTGCAGCTCGAACCACTAGTTGATCAGATCAAACTAATCGCGTGGATAATTCCAATACAGTCGCATCATCACCAAAGAATTAGCTTGGATCTGGGGCTCTAGTTAAATACACTCTGTTTTTCATCTTCTTGAGAATTCCAGTTATATAATATCTACTACTATATGTATATCGTATCCTATGTCTATATACATATACCCATATGTATGTATGTATGTGTATGTATTTGTATAGTCTCATTGTGTGTACATAAGCGGCCTTTGCAATTTTCCCCATAAAAATAATATCATGAATGTTCAATATGTAGATCGTTTTGGGTTTCGACTTGTGTGCGTGTGTGTATGTGTGCGATATCAACTAATACGTATAGATAAATGTCATATGTCTATGTAAATATTTTTGTGTAATTTGAAATGCAAAACTTATTTGCATTATTAAATCAAATAAACGTTTCTATAAGTGGTAATGCATAGTTGAATTTTTATTTGTACATGTATACACTTTGAGGAGGCGTGGTAAAACGAATTAAGTCTAACAGGATCATCAGAATCACTAGCCGAGTCGTTATGGCTCCTCATTATTCAAAAATAAATAATATGATATTCCCAATAGTGGTAGGTATGTAAATGTTATATGATGGTATATTTATATAATTTCAGGTGTCACTTTATTTATTATGTGATACCTAATATTAATTTCTTGTTTTTTCAATATTTAGAATTGTGATATTTTGACTTTAATTGATAAGGCTAGTCATAAGTATTATAAAAAGTCCCACCAAAAGTGTTTGCGATGAAAATTGTGGAAAATATCGAAGAAATACCCTTAATTTAGGTGTTTATTTTGACCAAAGGAGGGACCCTTACAACATTTTTAGAATTTTTCAAAATTTAGAATTGTGATATTTTGACTTTAATTGATAAAGCTAGTCATAAGTAGTAGAAAAAGTCCCGCCAAAAGTGTGCGATGAAAATTGTGGAAAATATGGAAGAAATACCCTTAATTTAGGTGTTTATTTTGACCAAAGGGGGGACCCTTACAACATTTTTAGAATTTTTCAAAATTTAGAATTGTGATATTTTGACTTTAATTGATAAAGCTAGTCATAATTATTATAAAAAGTCCCACCAAAAGTGTTTGCGATGAAAATTGTGGAAAATATCGAAGAAATACCCTTAATTTAGGTGTTTATTTTGACCAAAGGGGGGACCCTTACAACATTTTTAGAATTTTTCAAAATTTAGAATTGTGATATTTTGACTTTAATTGATAAAGCTAGTCATAAGTAGTAGAAAAAGTCCCGCCAAAAGTGTGCGATGAAAATTGTGGAAAATATGGAAGAAATACCCTTAATTTAGGTGTTTATTTTGACCAAAGGGGGGACCCTTACAACATTTTTAGAATTTTTCAAAATTTAGAATTGTGATATTTTGACTTTAATTGATAAAGCTAGTCATAATTATTATAAAAAGTCCCACCAAAAGTGTTTGCGATGAAAATTGTGGAAAATATCGAAGAAATACCCTTAATTTAGGTGTTTATTTTGACCAAAGGGGGGACCCTTACAACATTTTTAGAATTTTTCAAAATTTAGAATTGTGATATTTTGACTTTAATTGATAAAGCTAGTCATAATTATTATAAAAAGTCCCACCAAAAGTGTTTGCGATGAAAATTGTGGAAAATATCGAAGAAATACCGTTAATTTAGGTGTTTATTTTGACCATAGGGGGGACCCTTACAATATTTTTAGAATTTTTCAAAATTTAGAATTGTGATATTTTGACTTTAATTGATAAAGCTTGTCATAAGTATTATAAAAAGTCCCACCAAAAGTGTTTGCGATGAAAATTGTGGAAAATATCGAAGAAATATTTTTAATTTAGGTGTTTATTTTGACCAAAGGGGGGACCCTTACAACATTTTTATAATTTTTCAAAATTTAAAATTGTGATATTTTGACTTTAATTGATAAAGCTAGTCATAAGTAGTATAAAAAGTCCCGCCAAAAGTGCTTGCGATGAAAATTGTGGAAAATATCGAAGAAATACCCTTAATTTAGGTGTTTATTTCAACCAAAGGGGGGACCCTTACAACATTTTAAAAATTTTTCAAAACTTAGAATTGTGATATTTTGACCTATATTTATAAATCTAGTCATAAGTAGTATAAAAAGTCCCGCCAAAAGTGTTTGCGATGAAAATTGTGGAAAATATCGAAGAAATATTTTTAATTTAGGTGTTTATTTTGACCAAAGGGGGGACCCTTACAACATTTTTAGAATTTTTCAAAATTTAGAATTGTGATATTTTGACTTTAATTGATAAAGCTAGTCATAAGTAGTATAAAAAGTCCCACCAAAAGTGTTTGCGATGAAAATTGTGGAAAATATCGAAGAAATATTTTTAATTTAGGTGTTTATTTTGACCAAAGGGGGGACCCTTACAACATTTTTATAATTTTTCAAAATTTAGAATTGTGATATTTTGACTTTAATTGATAAAGCTAGTCATAAGTAGTATAAAAAGTCCCGCCAAAAGTGCTTGCGATGAAAATTGTGGAAAATATCGAAGAAATACCCTTAATTTAGGTGTTTATTTCAACCAAAGGGGGGACCCTTACAACATTTTTAGAATTTTTCAAAATTTAGAATTGTGATATTTTGACTTTAATTGATAAAGCTAGTCATAAGTAGTACAAAAAGTCCCGCCAAAAGTGTTTGCGATGAAAATTGTGGAAAATATCGAAGAAATATTTTTAATTTAGGTGTTTATTTTGACCAAAGGGGGGACCCTTACAACATTTTTAAAATTTTTCAAAATTTATAATTGTGATATTTTGACTTTAATTGATAAAGCTTGTCATAAGTAGTACAAAAAGTCCCGCCAAAAGTGTTTGCGATGAAAATTGTGGAAAATATCGAAGAAATACCGTTAATTTAGGTGTTTATTTTGACCATAGGGGGGACCCTTACAACATTTTTAGAATTTTTCAAAATTTATAATTTAAAATTTTGACTTTAATTGATAAAGCTAGTCATAAGTAGTACAAAAAGTCCCGCCAAAAGTGTTTGCGATGAAAATTGTGGAAAATATCGAAGAAATATTATTAATTTAGGTGTTTATTTTGACCAAAGGGGGGACCCTTACAACATTTTTAAAATTTTTCAAAATTTATAATTGTGATATTTTGACTTTAATTGATAAAGCTTGTCATAAGTAGTACAAAAAGTCCCGCCAAAAGTGTTTGAGATGAAAATTGTGGAAAATATCGAAGAAATACCGTTAATTTAGGTGTTTATTTTGACCATAGGGGGGACCCTTACAATATTTTTAGAATTTTTCAAAATTTAGAATTGTGATATTTTGACTTTAATTGATAAAGCTTGTCATAAGTATTATAAAAAGTCCCACCAAAAGTGTTTGCGATGAAAATTGTGGAAAATATTGAAGAAATACTTTTAATTTAGGTGTTTATTTTGACCAAAGGGGGGACCCTTACAACATTTTTAGAATATAGTAGGTATTTGATATATTAATATAGCATAATTAATATAGTAAATTTAAATGTCTAAAATGTATTTAGGCTAACGAATAGAGAAGTATGGATGATGGCCAGGATGGCTGTGGATAGTGTTGGCGTTCCTTTGGTATCGGGTTACCACAGCTCACGTGTACGGCCTCGATGCCTATTTTACAGTGTTTTTTTTTTTTGCGCTGCCACTGTTCAAATTTAACAAGCTGCTTTATTATTTATTGCGGTGAAATTGCAAAACGCAGCAACACAAAACAGGAACAACAACAATAATGAAAGGCAGCCCCATTTAACACCGTTCACTGTCATCACGGCTGGACGCCAAAAACAACAACAACAGCTACGTTATTCTCTGGGCCTTGGGATAGGACGCAATGTTCCGGCGGGTACGGACTCCCGTGAGCTCGCCTCTTGCGTGGATTCCTTTTTGCAATTACACCCTAGGGTGTGCATATCGAAGGCGTGGCGCTCTCTAGGTGCGAAGCGAAATCAGTTTTTACCGTAATATATAATTTAAAATATCGATTTAATTTAGAAGAGCACTCTTTATAAGGTACAATTATATATTCAATATCATTAATTTATTTGTTTTTTCATTTAATGTATCACAATCTATGCAGAGACCTACCTTGTTGTTATTGCAATAGTCTCGATCTTTTTGCTAAAGATAATATTTTTAATTAGGTGGCAGCGTTTACAAAGGAAATTAATTGAATAGATGCGCATATATGCAGTCTGTCAAGTAACTCTTTACATATACATTACATTAACATGTCCATTTAAGTAAAGAGTTACTTGATTATCTGTATATGTAAATTAATAAGAAACACAGTTAATTGAAACGCAAACTTTATTTAAATAGTTTTTCTGCACTGGAGAAGATTTACATCATGGACTGACATTCGGCAAAATCTCATATTCCCACTTATAATAGTTCCTCCAGGCAACAGACCAGTTGCCCCTTCTGTAACGCCCGAATTCGTGTCTAAAATCAACACTCCGAGCCACGTCGCACTAAGGAAATGCTGCACCTCTGCGCAGTAGGGAACGTTCCGGTGTCATCAAGTTCTTACTCCAAGCCAAGAGGCACCAAGGAAATGCTGCAGTCGTCGATCGCCTCAAGCGCACGTACAGCACTAACTACAAAACTTTCTGTGAATTCAACTCGGAAGAAGCCGAACAACTCTAGAACTCTGAAAACGATTAAAATTTAGTTTTGCCCGATGCCAAGATAGAAAGTTACATATGTATGTTAACCTTCAAATGTAATAAACTTAATACATATTCAGTTTAACGTGAGAAATGCAAATTATGTGTGTTTGCCTCAGGGAGTGTTTGATATTAATCAAATCAGTTTAAATTTGAAGGCTAAGCTATACATATGTGTATTGTAGATAATGTGCTAATCAGTTGAATGACTCCGGGCGAGACAATAGCTGACTGGCACATACCCCGTTCCTCAGTTGAAAGGTTTATTCTACAAATGCCAATACATACACATGTAAGATATGAACCAAATTAAAATTTAATGGAATATAAATAAAGTATAATACAATTCATTAAGTTCATTAAAAAATTAAACACATTATTCAAACATGGTCAGTTCAACTTATCAGGAATATACTTTATATAGTTGTAGATGTTCCATAAACTGCATTGCAAATATGTATGCCAAAATTAACATATGTATGCAAGGGTTTAATTAGAAATATACAACAAGCCACCTCAGCAGGCGTATATTAAAGGGTATATAAAAGCCAACTCATTTTCTATTGCTCAGGTAATCATTTAAATGTTTTCGGGTGAATGTTTAACAAATGTAGCATGGAATAATTACACGTACTACAAAATATCAACAAAACTAAAGGCTCAAAATGAAAATTAAAATTAAAATATTGCATAAATTATTGTGACTTTAGTGTGATTCTTAAAGGATAATAAAAGCCCTGCGTGTAATTTTCTACTTAGAAATGGAAACTTTATATCCTTGGCATATTTTCAAAGTTGTAATTATGATAAATCGGATTAGGGACACATTCGATACCTTTGCAATGTTTTATTAAATTCATATGCACATGTATTATAAATGTATGTATATATGTAATCAGATAAATGGCTTTGGGCAAATTAAACAATAACAATCAGGCACATTTGGTGTTAGACAATGTTGAAGATGTTTGAAGTTTTAGTGTCCCAAGTAGAGCAGACGAACTGCAGCTGACAGAGAGAGCATGTTGTTGTTGACGAAGGTGTTGCTGTTGTAGATGTTGTAGCTGCTGCTGATGTGTACTCTGCACGTGTCATAACATGACTCTCCTCGGAACTGTGTGGCTTTTATGGTTAAGCCAAAAATGCCAAGCTTGTCTTTAAACTTCTGCCCTCTTGTGCGAAAGTTAAGCCAAATAATTGTGCTTAGCTGGATGAAGAATCTGTTGTAGAAGGCAGAACGGATGATGAGAGGAGAGGGGTGATAAGGTGAGACACGTGCACTGCAGGCACCTGCCGACACCTACAGCAGGAGCAACTAACATAACAAGAGCTGAGACTGCGGCCATGTACAATGTGAATTATTTCGAGTCATAAAACAAACTGTCACCCAGACAGCACTTTCGAAATGCGACTGACGGCAGGAAACCGAGTGGAATAAGCATATCATAAAGTTACCCCTCCCTTTCCACTCCCCCTCTTCCAGCTAAGCTAATGAAGAATTAGACTACTTATAAAGCGGAAGAAGGCTGCAGTAACTAAAGGAAGTATGTAAGTAAAGAAGCAAATGGTTTGTGTGAGCAAAGGATAAAGAGGAACACTTTGCATATTATAATATGCGCACGATATATCCTTTCTCTTTGCTTAACTAAAGATTTCAATATCTTATCTCATATGAAATAACAAGCGAAATATCTTTGACATACACGTGTCCCAAAACTGATGTGCATAATCCAACTGAAGGGCGGGGATTACATTTTCGGCTTATGTTCGATTGAATAGTTCAGTTTAAGCAGCTTGGCAATTGCCAAGGATTTGCTGATTAAGCAAATGACATTTGTAACATAAGCAATTGCAAATTCCGATTGGATTTCTGGCATTCTTGATACTTATAGCGCGACAGAGAGAGAAAGAGAGAGAGAGAGAGAGAAAGTGAGTGAATGTGCCAACGTCATGCTCGTCTGGGATGTCGTTTTGCTCGACGTGCAGCGTTGTCACTATCATCATTATCATTATCATGCTCCTCATCATCGTCAGCGTCATTGCCAACTAAGGGACTGACTTACGCTTTTTCATGTGCATCCGTTTCCGCTGTTCGTTTTGGGTGAAATAAATGCATCAGTTCAGAGCAGAACTTGATAAATCATTATAGTCTTTGATATATAAAACACTATACCAAGATATACCATAATACAACATAATCCACCATGATATATTCCACAATATACCAAGGTATATCTACAGTAAGTCAAGAAACACTTTTCACATATATATGTACATAACATTAACATGTACATACATATGTACATTTGAGATAAGAGTTACTTGACAGACTGTAAATACACCCATAATATACCAAAGTATACATATCTAAATACACTAAAATATACCAATATATAATATACCATAAAATGGCATGTTACTCTATGATATACAATCTGTTTTTTCTGACTAATTAAAATTGAATTGAATAAGAATTATAAATTATAAAAATCATATTCATTACTTTCACCATTTCACCTGTTTTAATTCAATAATATTATTTACAAAAGATATCATTAAAATTTCATAAGTAAATATCTGTTGCCATTTTCCGGCCAACAACTCATAAAAAAAGCTATGCACAACGGGCTGGCAACACTGGCGGCATTAGCCGCGTCAGCCACATTCGCCAATGTCGAGTCATGTCGTTGCAATATTTTTTGAAGTTCACGCTGCGCCCCTCTCTCTTCTCATCCCCCACTTCCTGTCAGCATAGTGATTCCCTCTGTAACTCTTCCTCTCTGTCACGAGATGTTTGACTGAGTTTTTCTGCAAATTTGAGCGAGGCTTTCGGATTTGGGATTGGATGTGTGGCGTTTGGTGGACCCGCAAGTTGTTGAGGTTGATCCGGCAGGGCAAACAAGTGCAGCACAGTAGCAACAGTAAGGATAGCAGCAGCAGAAGCTGAAGGAGGAAGAGGAGGAGGAGAAACAAGAGGAGGTGGAGCAACAGCATCAGCAGGCAGAGCAAGCACATCGGATTATCAGTAAATTATATCTACGGTTAACGCGTGTGCCTTGCGCGCTGGTCATGTTTACGGCACGTCTGCGGCCGTGCCATGTTTGCCCGGAAGATGGTCACCCTCTCTACCCCCCTCCCCCGCTCATGTTGGTGTTGTGTGTTGTGCGCTATTTTTGGCGCTTTTCCTGCTGATTTATGCAAAACTGTGGCATTTTTCAATTGCATTTTCACTCGTCCTGCAGGACCTGCTGTTGCTGCTCCTCCAGTTGCGCTTCCTTTGCCTCGCTTCGTTTGGCCTCCACATGCCTCGTTTCGCTGCTAGTTCGCCCCGAGTTCGCCTTGTTCGCCGCATGTTTGTGCAAATGTGTGCGTTCTATACAATTTTCACACATTTGCGCAACTTTGCTTTCAAATGTGCAACACATTGCCACGTTTATTGTTGTTGTTCTTGTTCTACTCTGTTGTTAGTTTATGCGCAGCCACTGCTCTCACTCCCTTTCTCTCTCTCTCTTTGGGAGAGTGTGTGGGAGGCAGATAGGGCAGAAAACAGTACAAATGTCGGCAGCTTCTTCGCACGAGTTGCCAACTGCATTTGATTGCCGTCGCGCACAGCTGCAAGTGGCTCTGTACGAGTGTGTCTGTGCATGTGTAGGTGTTTGTGCATTGTGTGTGTGTGTGATGCTGTCTGTGTACGTGTTCATGTGTGCGATTCATGGATCCACGGATCCACGCTTGGTTTTGCGCATTTACTGCCAAGTGATAACTTTCGCGCGGGTTGTTTTAGCAGTTTTTGTATCATTTGAATTGCACGTGCCACAAATGCAGCCAAGCCAGCAGGTGCACTCAACAGACAAAGCGATGGTCATATTAAAACTAACTCTTACATATTAAGAGATTTAGAAAGTAGAAGAGAAAGTGCAATACTATTTGGTATAATTTGTACACCCTTGCAGATGGTAACCTATAATAATTTTGACCAGGAGTTTGCAGTAAACCTTACTTTATACTTTCTTTATTTATTTTTTTATTTCATAGGATTTGAACTTGCCCTGTTAGAACGCAACACAACACAGTATGCTATAGTATGATATATAGATAATTTCTTTATATTAAAATTAAACTCATTTCCAAACTTAAACTGCATTCAAATTTAAATAGTTTTACAAAGTTTATTTAAATAAATTTCCATTTAGACGACTTATTTACCCGCAAACGCTCAATTGCCCCTCGTTAAGTCTAACTGATCCGCGATGCATAAATTTTCTGGCTAATTTCGGCGCTCGTTTCGGGCCCATAAACTAAATGCGGCCCAATCGGGGCGCATCGTTCAATTTGTGTTCTGTGGGCAGAGTGTCGGGTGTGTCGTGTGTGTCGGGTGTGGATTACATGCCCTGTTGCGCTCCAATGTATGGTAGACAAGGCAGTCACTCCTCGCGGCAGGGAGGGGAAAGAGGGCAGGGGACTGACTAAATTAACAGATTATAATAGAGTTCACGCCGAATCTAAAATCTAAAATTGTTTTTATGAACTTTGCGGTTGCGGTTGCTGCGTCGAACATGGTTGGAGAATAACGGGAATTTATGTTAATGCAAGTGAAAACAACAAATTTATTGGCGCATAACTCAATCGACGGGGGGTGCAGGAGGAGGGTGAGGGGTAGCGTGGGTTATGTCGCTGACGATGATGCATGGAGGCGTCTCGTCCCTGAGCCAAGATATGAATGGATGCAAGTTACAATTTATGGTGCGAATGTAGAATGCCAGTGCAGGGGAGTCGAGGGGGGCAGAGGGGGGTGCTTTCACGAAGGGGTCAAGGCTGTCGCTGGCTGCCAAAAACTGTAACAGGCCCAAAGAAATGACGTGATAGCCACCACGTATTATGAAGACAACGAGACGAGTACAACAAACAAACAGCAAACTTAAATATAAAACGGAAACGGAAATGGCAATGGTCAATTGCAACTACTGAAATTTAAATGGAAAATCGGTGTACTCGACATCTCAATGCAGCTGCAGTTGCTATTTCTATGTAAAGACAATGGCGATGGCGATGGCTATGGCGACTAATAAACGGCTCGACCAAAAGGCCAACAACTTACATGGGGTAACAAGAATACACAGGGTTGTGAAGGGGGGGTAGGTAACATATACTACACTAAATGGGCTGACCCAGTCCATACTAACGGGTTTGAGTGGCATCCTCACTGTCGTGACGTCAGCCAGCTGACAAGCGCAGCAACCACAGCACCAGCAGACCATGATGCCTTCAGTCGAGGCTCAAGGTAGCAAAAGTCATGAGCTTGCCAAATCTTTATGTAGAAAAGGGATAGCACGACTTACTTGTGTGATTTGTGCAAATGGACTAAGTTTGGAATGGAGTTGTTACTGTTGAACATATTCTTAAAGATTATTATGCTAAGGGATCCTGAAATAACATCGAAAATTCTTGTATGCCTCCTTATTTGACATGGAGTTGAAAAAAACAGAGGAATTAGATGCGTGTCTAGACAATTCCTACAGAAAACTTACTAAATATAATACGTATATAACCTCACTTTAATTTATGAAATCTGAATATAATATTCCAGATAAAAAAGAAAATATTAATTTAAATATTATCAATAGACTGACTAAAGAAGTATTCCAAGTATCAATACATTACTTCACATTCTATTTATCATAAACACATCTGTATTAAAGTCTGTAAAGAGGAAAACTATGAAAATAATCACTTTATATTTTTTCAATCAGAATAATATATTTGTACAGCAGAAGTAATAATGGAAATATTATTAATTGACTGAAGAACATATACTATATGTTAAAAGGAAGAATTAATACATAACTTCATTTAATTAAGTTTCTTAAATCTGAATCTAAGTTTAGCAATACCCCAATCAGATACAAAGTGAATACTATATTTTGACTACATTTAAAAACAAGAAGACTCTCAAGCCGTAACAAATTATATAGAAACTGAAAACCAGCATGCAGTATAGCATAACTAACCTTACTTCTATATATGTATGTATATTTCAATACTGTATCTCAATTTAGCCCTCAGGGCAACTGGGATACTCTGCGAAAGCGTATCTAATCTCTTGCGTCGACCCAATGATTCCGTATATATATATTCCAGTTCGGAATTTGCATATTACATAATTGGCTGAGTGGGTAGCCGGCGCAGCTCGCATGCAATGCAGCTTCAGGGCCGCAACATGATCATCATGGCAATGCTTTATGGTCACTTTATATTTGCAGTGTGTGGATTAAATTAATGCACACGCCGGGCGAGAGAGATGAAGAGAAAGAGAGAGAGATAGGGAGTGGGAGGGTAGGATGAGCAAACACTTGACGTACGCTTATGCGGCACAAGTTGCGCAAACGCCTACACACACACATACACACAAACATGCACATAGAGAGGCACGCATAGATATCTATGGGATTGCGGACAGATGGGCATGTTTGTACTTATTGTAGGTGTGCTACTTATTGAATATGCTGATGCCAATATGCAGGTACCGTGCACAGACTTACAGCGGAGACTGTGTGTGTGGGATTAGCAGGGATAGGCAGGCCCGACGTTGTCAGCCTTGTTTCCATAGCATACTTAAAAGGGCCAGCCTGGACAAGTGCTCGATAGATAGCCAGATGGATAGATTGGTCCATATAATGCACTCCTAGTACCAAGCTAATAATGTTGAGCATATTTTGCCAGCGAGTCGAGTGTGAATTTTCCAAAATCATCTCAGCAATTGAATGGACTCGTCTGCTGCAAAATAAAATGCAATTATTGGCAGGTACTCGGTGTGAAATTGTGTGTGTGTGTGTGTATGAATGTGTGTATGTGGGTAGAGTTGAAGCTAATTGGTTTTAGATTCTCGCACAGCTTGTGCAATGAGGGAATCTGCTTCTCTCAAATGCAAATTGTATTTGTTGATTGCAGTGCTCAATAAATTAAGCAAAAAATGGGGGGATACCTTAGCTGCAGCAAGAGATATTACCAGTTGTGGCGGGTGTAGCTGAAGTTTCAAACAGATTATATATATATAAATATCCATATGCCAAATTTTCCGTTACTAGTTACTTATAACTGCTCAGATCTTCGGAGTTTAGGTAATATTTTATATCCCCTTAACAGCTCATCAAACTGTACAGGGTACAACGGGCAACTGTTCTACTGTTAGTCCTGCTGATATATCGCACAACACGTGCATTTGTTGACTTTCCCAAAAAAAAGTCTAAGAAAACGCACAAGATAATTACTGTTATGCCAGACGAAACCATCTATTAGAAGCACTTAAAAATCAACTCTGCCAGAGCCGCAATTAAAAACAAATAAAACATTCAAAAAGTTTTGCAGCTTAAGCGTTTATTTAAGTTTCCTTTACGGTCCGAGAGGAATAAGCAGTCGATGATTTAATATCCTTAGGGCTGAAGTATTCCCTTAAGAAGGGAATATTGAATAAACGAAACAAAGTGTAAATAGTGATAAAAAGTTTGCTTGCTGAATCATTAAAGAATATTTTAAATGAAAGAATGAATAAAATGCTAAACAATATCTTAAATAATTGTATAACAAAGGAAAGGTAAAAAATTTATTAAAGAATATTTTGAATAATATTATATTTAACTAAAAATCAATGAAATAAATAATGTCTTAAATAATATGATAAAATTAGAAGTAATATAATAATCTTTTATAGAAGTTCACATATTTTTTAAATGTTATGTATATATTTTATCATGATCTTTAATATATCTAATTTAAATAATATGATCTCCTTCGAAGTTCACATGTTCATTTTTAAGCACATAATAAATATTATACAATAATGTTACCAATGCTCCAACAAATTCTCAATTCCCTCTATAAATCTCTAACAATAATTAGCTAGAAGGAGACAGTTGCTGGCAGAGTGAGGGGGAGAAAGGTGACGCATTGAGTAACAAATGGCGTGTGTATCTTGAGGGTGGTCGCTGATGAATGTAAACACTAAACGTAAGTAGAAAAACAATTAAAACTTTTACCAAAGTCAAAGAAAGAAAGTCGCAAACCTCCCCTACACTATTCAATCCTCAAGCAATTAGCTGGCAGCAGATATAAAAACAAAGGCAAGACGAGAACTTTCTCTACTTTGTCTCTTGACACTCGCCGGCAGTGACTACTCCTCTTCGATTCACACTTCAATCATGATTGACAGCCATGAACCGCCAATTTCGCACAGCTTCTTCCGCATTGCTCGCCTCCCCGGGCGCATCGTTGGCATTTGGCCGCAACAAAGACGCGACTGCTGGACAAATCTTGTGTGCAGCTTCAGCTTTGCCGTCATACTGATTGGTGCGGTGGGCGAGAATCTTTACGGGTTTCTTAACCTGGCAAATTTGGTAACCGCACTCGAGGCCTTTTGTCCCGGCAGCACAAAGGCCGTTTGTGTGCTTAAGCTGAGCATATTCTTTCTGTACCATCGTCGCTGGTACGAAATTGTGCAGCGTCTGCGTGCCATGTTGTGGTCCAATCGAGGTGACACTGCTCAGGCCATGCTCTGCAGCATATCGGACACAGCCAATCGGCTTACCCTGCTGCTGCTCAGCTCAGGCACTGCGACTAATACCGCCTTCAATGTGCAGCCCCTCATCATGGGACTCTATCGTTGGTTGAGCAATATACCTGGTCAGATGGAGTTGCCCTTCAACATCATGTGAGTGCAGTGGAGCGAAAAGATGTGAGAGACTTATAAAGGTATTTCTAGGTATTTACTCTGCAATATCTTTGAAGAAGCCTTTCTTTATTGAGTTATAGATTTATGATATACTATATACTAGTATTTTCAATCATAATGAATTTGGCTAATTAAGTCTTCGCCATTCACCATTCTCCATAGTTAAGAACCCACATTAAGGTTTATAATGTTTTATTATTGCATGTATTATTTTGTTTTTGCCAGCACATTGCATATGTTATGTAAACTCTTCGTTCAGTTAATTCAGTCTTCAATTATAGTAATATAAGAGTGTCAAAATTATCTTCAGCCATATCAAATTCAGTCTTCCACGCGATTTACAATACGTCTTGTTTAGTTTCTTTGTTGATCTTTATATTTTTTTATATATTTTATATTATAAGTACTTCAAAACTTTCTATAAATTTAAAGTGCAGTTCAACTTCCATTTTTCTATCCTTTCATTGAAGTTATTGAGGTTATTGAGTAGTTTATATTGAGAAGTTTATCCTCTATCATCATCAGATCTCTTCTTTTGTAATAATCTCGCTAACCTTTAGCTTCTACTCTCTGCCCCATCAGCCTACCCGATGTGGCGACTGCCGCACAATGGTTTCCCCTCACCTACCTGCTGCTGTTCTGCTCTGGAGCCTGCACTGTGTTCACCTTTAGCTGCGTGGATGGATTCTTTCTCTGCAGCTGTTTGTACATTAGCGGCGTCTTTCGCCTGGTGCAGCAGGATGTTAGGTCAGTGTTCGCTGACCTGCACGCAGGTGAGTGAAGTCAATAATCCCAGCAGTTGAAGGCACTAAGGATGCAACTCCATTCTCCACATCTTCCTCTCTCTCTGTCTCTCTTGCATAGTGGACGTGTGCAGCCCGTCAATGAATGCAGAGATTCGGAATGGACTTGTCGGCATCATCGAGCGGCACAATGCGATTATCGATTTGTGTAGCGACCTAACGGGCCAGTTTACCGTTATCGTTTTAATGCATTTCCTGTCGGCAGCCTTCGTCCTGTGCTCGACCATTCTGGACATCATGTTGGTAAGCCGGCGGCGTCGATTAAAAGTTTTTCGCTGTTTTTCGGTCTCGTGTTTGCTTTGTTTGTGTTTTATACGCTGTTCTTTTTTTTGTGCTGTTCTTTGTTTTTTGTCTTGGTTTTCTGGTTTGTTTGCTCTTGGTGGCAATTTATAAGCGCATGAATTGTTGCTCTGCCAAAAGTTTTTAATGCGCCTTTCACACGTTTTCCGGTCTGGGTCTGGTTCTGTTTCTGGTTCTGCTGCTGCCTCTGTCTGATTTGGGGCCCTTAAAAGCCGCCGCCTGCGGCCATTTGCAACATGCTGTGGCGGCATCTATGGCGACGGCTACGTTGGCTATGTCTGCATGCCAAGCTGGTGTGTTATACCCTGTAGTTGGTGCAAGCATGAAGTGGGTATATCAAACTTGCAGACAATGCAAGAGGGCGCAGCATAATGTTGATGAACTTGTTATATTTTGGGTTCATTTATGATTCATTCCAGCAAGATCTTACAGCTGCTAGAGGGCATCTTAAGGTCTATCAATTTGCCAGCTGCTGTTAATTTGTTGCCTCGTTGAGTAAATGTGGCTAATTAAAGCACAAGCCTGGCTTAGTCGAAGACTCTTGTAGGGATTACGCTAAGTTCATTATATGCACATCAGCATGAAGAACAAGAAGAAGAAGAAGAACACGAAGAAGAAGCAGAGTAATGTATACCTTAAACTTAAACCTACCAAACTGAATCATTGCCAGCTGAAGTGATGAGTTGCCACTCGAGCTGGAGTTGCAATTAGACAGGGACATAATCGTAAACGCAAACTTAATTTGCAGCCGCAATTCCTTTCCAATTAATGATGGTTATCTTTCACTCTCTCCCTCTGCCTCTCTCTCTTTCTCTCATGCCTGCAACTTGGAACGGCTCTCAACTCTCGGCAGAACACCTCGTCGCTGAGCGGCTTAACCTACATCTGCTACAGCGTGGCAGCGATGACGCAGCTCTTCCTCTACTGCTACGGCGGCAATCATGTGGGCGAAAGTGTTAGTAATATTCTCCGATTCACACTCTCTCTCTCTTTTGCACTCTGTCTCTTGCTCTGCTTTCTTCTTGTCTGTTCTGTTTTCATTTCGTAATTTCAATTTAGCGCCAAACATTAGGGGCAGCAACATAAAAAATTATATGCCAAACACAAATTGCACTTGTGATAAAATTTTAATTACACAACAAAGTGTTGCTGCCTTGCCCTCTCTCTCTCTCTTTTTCTGTACCTATCTCTCTTTATCTGCTTGCAGAGCTCCGCTGTGGCCGACACGCTGTACGACATTGAGTGGTACAAATGCGATGCGAGGACTAGAAAAATGATTTTAATGATATTGCGTCGCTCGCAACGGGCGAAAACAATTGCGGTACCGTTTTTTACGCCCTCCCTGCCGGCGTTCAGCTCGGTACGCAGCTCTCTCTCTCCCTCTCGATTATGAGAATAAATGTTTATGTTTTACACTTGCCTTCTCTGCTTTTATCATCTCTTGCAGATACTCAGCACAACCGGCTCATATATCACGCTTCTGAAGACATTTCTGTAAGCCCATGCGGCGTATGATTGATATGCGCACTGCCCGCGCACGCTCATGTGTCTCTCCATCTCCATCTCCATCTCCATCTGCGTCTCAGTTTCGGTTTTGGTTTGCCTGCCTCATTTGTCCTACTTGTCGCTGTCAGTGCGGTTTATTCTAATTAAATGCCAATAAGTTGTCGCAGCAGAAAAAAATGGAAACCGCACACGCTGCGTATGATTGATTTGGCGTGCAACAAGTCGCCCGAGCTGAAGGACACTTCAGTTTTTCACTTTTCTATCTCGCGCTGTCATTATTTCTTTTTTTCCCCCACCCCCACATTTAAAATAGCGAACGACGTTTCACGGCTGCCACACCCCCTTTGCCACCCCTTACCCTGCCGCCCTTAAACTAATGAAAAGCACTCGCGGCTTTGGCCACATTAATTGGGTCAACATCGTCAGCATAGCGCAGCAATGGCGTTTTTATGGCATCACGTTGCACAGTGGGACGAGTTAAATCAGAGATTAATTAAAAGAATCAGACTGCTGAGCAAGAAGAAATAAGATTAAATAAAAAGAGTTTTAATATTATTTTGAATTCTTAAATGATAAAATAAAATTTGAATTCAAACTAAATATGTTTAAATATCTATTGATTGTTGCCTCAAAAATAAAAGTATTTAATAAATTGGTTTCAAATTTATATACATATATTCTTAATTAGAAAAGCTAAGGAGAGACAAGTATTCATTTTAAAAATAGAAATTGTTAAATAATAAATTTATTGTAAAATAATAATATATTATATTTATAACATTTAAGCATTTAATCGTCAGATACCGAACGAAGTTGGACAGCTCTTAAAAAATCAGCCTTTATAATAATTATATTTCAAGGAATTTTTACTAGGGACTAAAAGCAGACAAAATAAATGATTAAATTAATTTGAAAAATATAATAAAAAGCAGAAATATGCTTAATGATTCTATAGGTTTAAAAGAAATGGAACTATTCTCTCAAAAATATCTTATAATTTGGCTGAATCATAAAATACCTTAACTTTTGTCACTTCTTTTGCAAATCATAAAATACTTTCAACTTTCATCACTTCTCCCAATCGCCCCACTGTGCCTGAGCTAGGCCTGTACTTCAGCCGAGGTTTTTGCCGTCACCGCTGTTGTTTCTACTATTTCTCAGGCAAATATCAATTATAATTGCCAACATTTGAGCCACGGCTAACGAGACAGTCAGGCAGGCGTCTGCACATGGCCAAGACGTTTGCAGACGTTTATTGAAATTAGCCGCAAAGTTTGTTTGCCCCAAATGGGCCTGAACTCGATATAAGCGCCAGTCAAATGTCGGCGCTAAAAGTTAATTGATTTCTTAACTTATAATTAATATATTTGTAACGGTATTTACGTTAGAAACAGTGTTGACCATTGTCTGTCTGTGAGGAGAGGTAACTCGATCCTTACTCAATCGAAAGTTAGCTAATTATTTCCCCTTCCAAATTAGGAATGCACATTGAGTTTTATAATAAGTTAATTTATTGTTGAAAGAATTATTTTGTTCTTGCCATCATCACATATATTATCTAAAATCTGCTTACCATCTTACGAATAGTAAATTCATGTCTACAATTATATTAATATAATAGTATTAACGTTATCTCCAGCAATATCAAATTTAGTTTTCCACTCGATTTACACATTGAATTTTCCTAAACATAAACAAAGAAAACTGCGCGGATTGTTTGGTTTCATTTTCGTTCTTTTCTTTTTGTTATTTTTTGTGTTGTAGTGCGCGATTTAGCTACGAATATATTACAAATTGTGCACACTCGTTTGTGTGTATTGTGTGTGTGTGCAGACTGATGTGACAAACTGTCGACGCGTTGTTGGGCATAAAAAACGGAAATAAAACCGACCAAGCAACCAGGGGAGACTGACTGACTGACTATATGAAACGCTTATGAAACTTTACGAGTGTGTGTTTTGCATGTGTGTGCTGTGTGTGTTTAACTTTTGTTTTACTGTAAAGTGGGCACCATAATGAAATGAACCGGAAGGCTGCCAGGGCGACAGACAGCGCAGACATGCCATGCAAGAGCCACAGACTTGTGGTATTTACCAAAGAGTGCCGCAGAAATCTGCTGCTTCCCCTCATCCCCTCCTACTCTTTCTTCCATTCGTACTCTTCTTTTGCAGTGCATTTTTCATAAGTCGTCGCTTTTGCTTTCCCTTTCGTTTTGCCTCTCCGGCTTCACACAATGAAATGTAAATATTAAAAGGAAACACAAAATGCCTGAAAGGGAAAACAAAAGCAGGCGATGTTAATGGTTGCCCGTTTGTCCTTTCCTTTGGCAAATTTCTAACTACAAAGAAAGAGTAGGAGAGAGGGAGAGAGAGAGAGGGAAGACAGCGCCAAGAAGAAGCCAACTGCTCATAATTTAAGCGAGGCAGCAAGTAGCTACTGCTCCCGCTTCAGATCCTCCTCCTGCTCCTTCTTCTGCCTTGCCTCCTCTTCCGCTGCACTGCTGCTAATGATGATGATGCTGTCGCTGCTACTGTCGCTGCTCCTTCTGTTCTTGTTGCTGCTGTTGTTGTGTCTGACGCAGCTCTGAGCGCGACAGGCACCAAGCGACTCGCGACTTGCGACTTGAGCGAGTCAGTTTCAGTTTCTGTTTCGGTTCTGGTTTCGTTTTCGGCTTTCAGTTTCGTTTTTCGACTGGGTGTTTTAGCTGTTTTGCGGCTGACAGCTAATACTTGGCCCATTGTAGCGCCAGTGCCGAGCAGAACATTAGCCCGAGACGCTGCTGCGTCCGCTGGTGATGGCCAAACAATGCCAGTGTCGCGCTCTTCTGCATCGCCGCGGGATTCTCATCTGCAAAAGAGCACAAAGTGTAAGAAAAACGAACGTTGAACATGTGTGAGAGTCTATGTGAGTGAGTGTGTGTATGTGTGTGGGTGTGTGTTAGTGTGTGTGGGTGTGTTAGTGTGTGTGGCAGCTCAGGCAATGCGCATTCAAATTAACCGCAGCTCCGCCTATTTTGGCATTCGTTAGCATCGCGCAGCCAAACAACATAATTTAATTGTGAGAGTCGCAACCCGGGTTCCCACCCCCTCTCCGCACTGTCTCTCTCTAGCCACCTAATTCCCCATCTTGCGCCCCCTTTAAAGTCCCGCTTTAGACAGTCACGCATTGTGCGCACGCTGGGGCAGGCTAGATAAATGACATATGTGTCGGCTGGCTGCCACAGCGTATACGTAATATTTCTTGGCATTTGCCAACGCATCATTTGTTAGTTCTCTGTAATTCTGTGCCCCATTCCCGACTTAAAAGCTAAAGTCCCTACTCAACTAGATCTGTAGAGTAGGAAACAAGGTGAATATATATTTGTTATATCTGTGGAATGTCTGAGAAATACAGTAGAATTATTGTATTTAGAAATATAATAAAAGATAGCTAGACTTAACTAGTTTTCTTGCTGTATTCCTTTATTAAAAAGGCATTTTAATTATATAGTTAACATGTTTTCTTAAGTCTATATATATTAGTTGTATATATCTATAGATATATACATGCATATGTACCTGTGAAATGTCTACGATGTATCTAGCTTCACCAAGGTATCTTTCTGTATTTCTTTGGCAAATAGAATATTTGAGTTTGTTCTTTAGATGTTTTCTTTAATATATCTATAAAATTTAAATTCTACAGAGAGGGTATTATGTATTCGACTTTCAAGTTATGTCCAACTCACATTTCACTTGGTCTTTGTTAAATTTTTATTGCTCGTGATTTATTATCTGTATTTATGCATAGGCATTTGGCAGTGCCATACGCACTCTCTGCCCATGACTGTCTTCCCCTCGCAACCTTCCCCCCCTTCTGTGTTGCTTATCACGCGCTGCCCTTTGCTATGCTGTGCGCTGTGTGCCACATGTGGCACGTTGAGGGATACGAGCATGATTAACTGCCTTTCGCAAGTTACTTTTGACATCTTATCATATTTATTATGCTTTGGCTACCCCCCTTCCCCTCTCGCTTCTCTCGCTCCCTCTCTCTCTCGCAGCTCTGATTCAGCAAGTCTTTAAAATGCAAATTCCTCATTCGCATTGTTCTGCTACAACAACAGCAATTTCATTTAGCTTTACAACCAAGCTAACGATCGAGGCATTTCAGTTAACACTTGACATGCCGCTAAAACTTAACGCACTTCAATCTACTTCGATGCGGGCCGTAAAAGTGACGAACAACGTTCCGTTGATGCTTTACGATGACCAACGTCGTAGCGTAGTTTCTCCCTGGATTAAAATGTCTTAATTCTCTGGCAAATTTATGGCCGCTGTATGCAAACTGAGGGCACGCCGGGTCTGGTCTAGTCTAAGATGACTTATACGCCCCGTTGTCGCTATTCTCGCATGTCGCATGTCGCACAATGCTTAGTGCTGAGCAAACAAATGAAATTGCTCACAAATTGCGCAGGAAATGCGTGAAAAGGTCTTAAGAATTGTGTTCTACAGGGAGAATTACGAGGCTCTTGAAAAAGTTCGCATTTTAAATGAGACGAAAGGAAGCACTAAATCTGAAGTATTTCTTATTTTTAGAGCTCTTGAGTTGAGTGGAAACTTTGGAGCTGAGTACTAGAGTTGAGCGTGGGCACAAATTTAAATGTGAATTGTATGTGGATTGTATGTGGATGGTATGTGGATTGTATGTGGATTGTATGTGGATTGTATGTGGATGGTATGTGGATTGTATGTGGAGTATATGTATGTGGAGTATATGTGGAGTATATGTGGAGTATATGTGGAGTATATGTGGATTGCATGTGGATTATTTGTGAATTGTATGTGGATTGTGTGTGGATTGTATGTGGATTGCATGTGGATTGCATGTGGACTGCATGTGGACTGCATGTGGACTGCATGTGGACTTACCATTAATCACATGAACCATCACACTGGCGCTGCTTGCCGTCGTCGGCTGGCACGTGTAGTTGCCAGTGTCCGTTGTCTGAGCATTCGATATGCGCAGCCTGTGGAAGAAGAAGAAAAGGAAGAAGTAAAAGAAAATGAAAACCGCAAGAAAAGAGGAGGAGGCAAACCAAAATTAACCTTGACTTAAGTGTATCCCCCAACTGGGACTCCATGGCGATGCGTGAGGCAAAGTCCCGTTGCAATTCGGTGCTGAGAACCTCATTGAGCGACTGATCCGGCTGTGCTGGTATCTCCCCCTTGCCCTGCCCCGTCTTGGCAGCACTTGTCTCCTGGTTTCCCTGCTTATCACGCTGCTCCTCCTCCTCCTCCTCGTCATCATCCGCATCGAAGGGCGTGATCATGTGCTCACCACGATACCAGTAAATGGGTCCAATGTCCTTCACCGATGGTTGCTTCACCACGCAGTTGAGAATGATGGCACTACCGGCCTTGAAATGCAGATCGTGTGGGCCACTGATGACGGCCTTGGCATCAGGTGAGATTTCTAGAGAGGAAGAGCAAGAGAAACAGTTAGAAATTGCATCAAATAACGATTAGGATGCAATCGCTTGTATAACAATTTGTGCAATTGAATGCGCAAAACTTTTAATCATAAAAGTTAACGGCATAAGTTGAGAATTCCGCTAAATTGAAGCCAGATATAGCTGTAAAAGCAGAAGTGAGAGAATGCAACACACACACACATATGGCAGACATTCCACATATGCGATGGCGTCTGTCGCGTCAAATATTTATGCTTGCCAGTGTGTGTGTGTGTGTGTTTGTGGAACTGGGTTAATAATAATATTTATTATGCATCGGACTGTGCAAATAATAATAATTAAAAAATATACCCGAAAAGTAAAAAAGCAATGAAAGGCAGAGGGGAAAAATAAAGAGGGAGAAGGAGAGAGTAAGAGGGAGAAGAAAGAGAACCACGAAAGTGTCGTGCAGCGGAAAAATAAAAAATGTACTCCCTACTGCAGATTACATGGCAAGAGGGGAGAAGGGAGGGAGGGACGTGTGTTTGTGAGTTTGTATGCCTGCACGTCTGCCAGCATATCGCCGCCAGGTTGTCTAGCTGTCTCACTCTTTTCGCTGCTGTTTTTCTTTCTTTCGCACTCTTCATTTCTACCTCTCTCCCTCCCTTCCTTCTTCCTTCCACTCTACCTCCGTCTGTCCGTCTGTCAGTTTGTTTGTTTGTTTTGGTTGGGATTGTGGCATATGTTGAGCATGTGGAGTCCCTGCATATCCCTCGGCGCCATTAAGTGCGTGTGTGTTTGTCTCCCTCTCTTCTGCTCCATCTCTCCCACTATCTCCATCTCTCTCCCACTCTCTTGCCTCCTCTCTGTACATATATTTGTGCAGTGTCACAGTGTTAAAGGCAATTAACACCCTGCACATTCGTTGCACACAGAAATGTTGTGAAAAAAGACACGCTCATTTCTTTTTTTCAGGCTGCCGCTGAAATCGGTTGACGGTGCATGAAATACACACACCCTGTAGTTGGAATTGGTTAAGAGAGCGTATCAACTTATGCTTAATAAGAACATTTTAGATTTGCATTACTACTTGATCATTTTTTATAGTTTTACTTATCTCCAAACAAATTTAAATGCTCTAAAAAAGAATAAATATATTTTTAATTTCAATCTTCTTATATTTGCAATATATTTCTATTTGAAGCTTTTATAAAATTAGCAATATTTGAACAGGGTATTTTCTGGCTGTGACTCATGCAGAGACTTTTCATGATGAAGTTGAATCATATATAAAAACTGAAAAAATATAGTTGAACAAGATATAAATCTTTATGCTGACTTTATCTCAAGTTAGTTTTCTGCTTCGCAGAAAGTTGGGCAAATGTGGAGAATGAAGAAAAATAAAAAGAGAGAAGAAAGAACATCTCTTATTGACTTTCTTCAACAGTTCCATTTCATAATTCCACTTGTTCCTTGCGAGCAATAAAAATTAAATATTAAAAGATGAAAACATTTAATGCGATTTTGCTTGACGCAGAGAAAACTTTTGAGATTCCTTGGGCAAAATTATCGCCCTGGACACGCAAGTATATTGCATTTTATTTTCAGCAACTCATCTGACACACACTGACGAGGGATTTATTGGGGGCGTGGCCACGGCTGAATTTATATGCTGTATAAATCTTATGGAAAAAATCGGTGGACTGTCGCATAAATTTGCATAATGACATTAATTAAATGCAGCGCAGTGGCAAAAGTTGCGAAGAAGCGCCACAAGACAGAGAAGGAGCGAAGGAGACAGAGAACAAGAGAGAGAGAGAGAGAGAAGGAGACAACGTATTGCAGAAGCCAGTGCTGCGAGTCACTCATACGCCGCATATGCCGATAATGTCATTAAGCAGGCAGTCAGTAAGCGTCCACACCGTCCACACTCCACTTTGAGATCCACTCATTGCAGGTGGCCTTTTTTTTGCTGCTGCTGCTTGCAATTGTTTCATTAACGTAAATTAAAATGCATACGCTGGCCAAAAGAAAATGTAATCGGAAATTCATTTGTGAAGTCGGAAGTAGCGCAAAAAGAAAGGAACTGCGGAAAACTCTCTTGATGGTGAACTGAGTAAACTGGGTGCAGTGCAGGAGGCGCACAAGAGCATAATCGAAAACTTAAAAAGGGATTGCAAACTGATTTGCATAAGTGGCTGAAAACAGCTGCCGACAGGGGCAACGTCATCGACGACATCGCAATCTCCTGCAGCGCTTATCCCGCTGAGTGCAGCCCTATGAAAATACTTTAAGTTGTTGAGATTTTTAAAATCACATTAAATTAATATAAACTTTTAATGGCATTTTAATAGCAGGCGGGTAAACGAGTTCAACTTCGAAACCTTTGACTGAATTTCCGTTCAAAGTTCTAAGTGGGCACTTAGGAAAGGGTATTTACCTTAACGTTAAACAAGAAGAAGTGAGAATGCTGATCTTCTTTATTTAGCCTCTTTTCTGTTGCATACTTTCAGGCGACGCCTTAAAAAATGGATATGGACAAATCGACTCGCCTATTAAAGCAGATCAAGAATTTATATATTTTGTAAAATGTGTGAAGATTATAGATTTTCAAATTTGTAGAGCAGCTTCAAATCCCGTTAGGTTGTGGACTCCGATGTTAATAATCCAGCAAGCTACTTGATAACAACATCGGGGCTACTTATTCCAGCTCACACGAGCCCCAAATAATATGCACATCAATTAACTATGGACGAGCATGGCTGGGCATTGTTATTGGAGGGCGAAGGCGGGGTAGGTTGGCAGCATGACAGTGCCTGCTAATTGTAGGCACACCATTATTCATGGCTCATTAAATCCTTCACTACATTTCCGATCGGGCGCCTGTGCTAAGCTGAGCTGTTGCTGCCACAGTCCCGCGGGCTGACGAGCTAATTAACTCCCAGTTGCTCCCATTAAACACCCAGCCTCGCCCACCTTATCTGCACGAGCTGTACTTCAGTGTGTGAGCCCATCTAAGCTTGCATGACCCTGGGACACCTGCACTGACGGCACCAACTGTGCAGGCGAAGGTGCGTTTTTATTTATTTACGAAACGAAAAATGAGAAAATTAAAATTTGATGCCTACAGAGAAATAAACAAATGAATGAAACATAATTGTTTGCTGCTGGCGAAGGTAAACCGAATTACAATTTTTAATAAGCAATTCGACAGGTTCTCTCTCTCTCTGTGAGTGGCGTCTGTCCCCGACATGCCCGGCAGTTATGAACGTGTAAACATAAATCATAAACGACAAATTTTTCTGCATATTTCATATATTTCACACTGCCTCTGTGTGCGTGCAGGTGTGTGTGTATGTGCGTACTTACCAATGATATTTAGCTGAAATGCCATGGACATTTTGGGCTCGGTATTCACTTGGCATTCGTAAATGCCGCTGTCCTTGGCCAGCGGCGATTTCACGTGCAGCGTCCATTCACGCGAATCCTTCGATTCGGTTACCTGCAAAGAACGTTTTTATTCTTCATTTTAAATTGGCAGAGTTTTAATAAAAGATTCAATTAAGTGCGTCTGATTTTGAGCATTAATATATTTATAAACGGAATCTAAAGGCAACTCTCGTTTGGGTCTATTTTGCTGTTAGGCACTGTAATTTCCCATTAATTATGCCAGACACGCATAGAGCGCTGGAGAAGGTTGGAGAGAAAGGGATATGATGAGCAGTGCAAAGAGAACAAGCGCAAAGAGAGCGCATTAGCAGCTGTCCTGCAAAAGCACCTTCACCAACTGAAGATTTGGTGACGTCACAGCATCGATCTCCAAGTTAAAACCGCGATTTTAGCAGAACCATGCTCTGTTAAGATAACAGCTGACAAACATTGCTGTTAACATATGATCGAAAAGGCTAACCTAGGAACGTGAGCGAAAGAGGGAGACAGCACAGGTATCAATTTGAATTGACTGAGTAACTGATGTGTGAGAGGGCGACAGAGCGAATACTGCGCAATGTGCTCAGCTCACTAGCAACAAAGACGGTGGACAGCAAACAATTTTTTAGTCACATTCTGAAATCTTTTGTAGATATATGTGAATAAAATATTTACAATACAATTAATAATTTTTCAAATGTAAAATATTCTTTAGTATATAAATGCGCAATTCTGCTCTACATTTATCTTTCTCTTGAAATCGCATTCTCTCCACTTGTTTTTGAAGCACACCAAAATCATTGTTTAATATTTGATCAAAATGCGTAACATTATTTATTTATTTGTTATTATCCATGCATATATCGCTTCAGGCTCACTTGAATATCGCAAATATTTTGTGAAACAACATTAACACTTGCAACTGTTGTTGTTGGTACACCAGGTTTTTAAATAAACTGTATTTTTAACTATAATTGCTTTATTTTGCTAGTGCTTCGGGCTTACAAAAAAGCCTGTTACAATTGTGGAAAGATTTAAACGAGAAGGCGGAAAAGAGGGAATAAGGAGAAGCTGCTCATGGCTGCCTTAATTGCCGGCTCACTTGACAATCCTGTGAAACCTTATCAATTGCACAATTTGCATGCTTTTGAGTAGTTAAGAGCCCTGTTAAAAGCACATGATATGGTTGCAGGTGAGGCGTGGCAATACGGAATATGCCTCGCACTTAATTTCATTTCAATGTCGCAGCTCGCTGAAGATACTTGCCTGGAATCGCTTGTCCGAGGTGTACGTGGCCGTGCCCACTGTAAGTATGTGCAGATCCCGCTTGCGTATCCAGGATACCTGTGTGCGAGTAAGATGGGTGAGTGTGAGTAAACTCGGCATTAATTTGCCACACACTCGCACTGCAGAGATGGAAACGAGATGGAAAAGGTGAAGGAATAATTACCGATTTATCATGCAGACTATCCACGCGGCATTTAATTATGGCTTCCGTGTGCCCGGTGCGCCCTGTGATGTTGCGCGGCATACCAAAGTCAAAAATTGGCAGAGACTGGGCCAGCTCAGTTTCCGTTGCTGGTGGTGCCACTGCGAACCCGTCCGACATTGCCATCGACGAGGAGGAGGATGAGGAAAAGGAGGCGCTGGGTAGAAACGCGTCCATCGTGTTGCCCAGGAAGGCTAAACTCTTGAAAGTGTGATTCGTGGCTTCCGCTTGCGGTGGCGCCAACGATGCGGCCAACGAGGACGAGGATGGGGATGAGGACGAGGACGAGGATGAGGATGACAATGCTGGCACGTCAGCTCCACTCAAGTCTTCCGCTTGCCACAGCGTAATATTGTTGTTGCTATAGCTGTCGTTGAAGTTGTTTCTGCTCTGAGGAGCTGCCTGCGCCGCAGCAAGAAGACCTGCAAATGAGGGACAAGAGAAGAGGAAGCTTAAGCTTTATCCAGCGCATCTTTCAACGTTACCACGGCATGCCGCGCAGTCTTAACTCTCCACGCAGTCTTCAAATGAATTTACAACTCTGTCCGTTCGGTCTGGCCTCCCCCCCTCTTACCATCAGGTACTTTGTGGCCTGACATTCATCCTGTTTCCCCTTTGATTTACCTGCTTCATTTTGTGTGCATATTCCACAGACCACAAAGTTATTCGTCTCATGAACGAGATCCTGCCGGGCCGGAAGAATTCAATTTAAACCCCAATTGACTGCTTGCCACTAGGAATGTGAACAGATAACCAATCTATATATATCTACACTCTTTATATATAATAACAAAATGCTAACATAGAGAACTGAGGATTTATTTAAGATATCATCATAAACTTTGTTTAATTTTTCGGTGTGGAAAATTGGAAATTGTTAGTCAACTATCGTTAAGGTATATCATAAAATACGCCCCCATAAACACATATTATACGCAACTTTTAAACTATGAAAATTAACCAGTATACTTATTTCACTTGCGGCTGCTGGTAGAACAGCAAAACGAGATGATTTTCCTTTCAATTTTCACATTTTTGCCACAAGCGCGAGCTTGGGAAATTGAGCAACTAACTTTGGCGTGGAAAACTTGTTTAAATAAAAATGTTGCTTGGAAGGAAACCATGATCTGCTCTCTGTTTGTTTCTCTTTCACTGTGTCTACTTTTCTTTCTCTCTACTTCTCTCTACCTCTCTCTCTCTTTCTCTCGGTATCTCTTCCTCTAAACTAAGCCACAATGTTTAAAGAATTTTCTGTTCTGACAAAGCCGACGAGCTTTTATTTTGACCAGCTTGGTTAGTGTAGGGAAAAAAAAAGAAAACTCATTTCGCGCGGCTGCCAAAGGCGCCAAAAACAGTTCGCGATGCGGCCATGTTTGTTGTGTGTCACCAGATTGAGTAGGGAGAGGAGGAGGAGGTTAAGGAGCAGCAGGGAGAGTAGTAGATGAGGTCGGCAGTGCCACTTCACGCGCTCAACAGCTTCCGGCGGCGGGCAAATACGACATTCAGGACATGCAGCACACTCGCAGCAAGCGTATTTGTAGTGCGAGTGTGTGCCATGTCTCTGGGTGTGTGTGTGTGTGTGTGTGTCTGTCTATGTGCTATGTTTGTGGGCTGCTTTTGTATGTTGCACTCATGAGCATTTGGCATAGCGCACTCAAACTGACAAAAATAACTTGAACGAGCAAGAACCGTTAGAGAGAATGTGATGCGACTTACAATGTCCCCAACCCTCCTTCTCCCGCACCCTAGGGTCCTTAATATGGTAACTATATAATAGAGTCTGATTCGGACATGCATAGAACTTAAAGTAAGCAACTAGAAATAGTTGGACTTATGTATGTTCGCTATGCAAATTTAATGTAATAAAAAGTTTCTTATTTGAATTAGTAGGGATATTTATTATTATTATACATAATTAGCTGGTTTACAGCAGCGAAAAAAAACTATTTTAACAATATTTTCCAGTAGAATGTAAAGTTAAAATAATCATTGTTGTGTTATATACGAAATATCCTCTAATCCACAAACTAATCTAACATAATCAACTAGTTCAGAATACCTAGCTCACTTGTGGCTAACTTTATCCATATAAAACAGTACCTGCAAGGCATTAACATACATACGTATATACATACATATGTATGTATATACATGCAGACATACATACTCTATATGGCATATATAGTGGGCGCCACTAGCGCGAAAACATAAAGATAAATGGGAACAGCGTCGAATTGAAAACTAGTCGTGGATTTGTCTGGATTAAGCAAATATCATATAAATCCCATGAGTTTTACTTTTTTATTTGCTATTTGTTTTCGCGACATGCCCAAAATCTGCTCTCCAGATGAAATATGCCAACACACACGTGCCCAGTTTGTGGGCAAAGCGGGGCATGGTTGTGGCTGTTTGCGATGCGCGGCACGACCTCATAACTGTTTACACTTGGTTGGTGGGTGGGGCTGGGATGGTATGGGCAGAAGGGCGGAAAGAGGGGACAGGGCAGAGGTAGAGGAATGAGGGCTGTTGCGGGGCGACAAAACAAGTCAAATGTCAATAAAGCCGCCGTCTGTCGCAATTTGTCAACAAACATCGGTTTAATTTGATGTCGAAAACACAAAACTGTTGCATACTTTTTGGGGCTTCTGTTTTTTTTAATGAATACGAGTGAAAAAACCTATCCGTACATGCTGTACTATGTATGTATGTGTTGTTTAGCAAATTGGTTACATGAAACATGAATTTATTGACAAGTTCAATGAACCCTTAAGTCATTTGTCTGGAAATCCGATTATGATTGTCAGGCCAAGATGAAAGCAAAGCGTCGCCACGCGGTGCTGCCTCCTACGCCTTCTGTGCGATTGGAATTGTAATGAACAGTTGCCAGGCAAGGGCCCAGACATCTACATACGCATGGTGCGAAAACCGAATGGAATTGACTATAGAATACTCTGTAAAAAGGAATTGCAATGGGAATAAACTTGGGTTGCCATGGATAACAGCTTGAAATGTCGCTGGAATATAAAAGAATAATTCATAATCGATTCTTCTTGATTTATGTCTTGGCATATGTAATTAATACATCTAGGATGCTTGTCATTATTATCTGTTAAGAAATATATTATAATCTCCAAGTTAAACAGTTGAATACAAGCTGCAAACCAAATTGCACAGACGAATTTTATGATTCAAATAAAATCAACTCCTGTTTATAAGTGCAAAGTCCCTTCCCTCAATACACTACAGGGTATCACAATAACATCAACAGGTGTCGTTCGGTGATAATCAGTAGGAGAACTCCGGCTTCGCATCCGCAATTAAATGCGTCGGAGCCTGCGTCGTGGCACTTCCTAGAGCCAACGACATCTACATAATGCGGGGCGTGGTGGGGGCAGGGCAGGCAACTATTTTTACAAGTCTATAATTCGATGTCGTCGCCAAGCAGCCTTTGTAGATGCCATGGGGGGGAGGGAAGCGGGGAACGCCCAGCGATGGCTTAGGGATTTGTTTTGCATTTTCAGTCTGCTTTATGCGACCTTTTCATATTTATTTATTATTATTTCCATCGGTCTCTCGTGCATGTCTGTTGTCTGTTCCCCCTCCCCTTCTTTGTTCCTCTACTTGTTGTTATTGTGCGTGAAATCGAGCGGAAAAGCTCAGCCCAGAGAATGTTGACGTGGAAATGGAATTCAATTTGACATTTCTTTTAACTCAATTTTGTGTGTCAAGTGAAAGTGGATTTTGACCAAAGCGTCGCATGTATCAGAGTTATAAATGAATTTATCGCTTAGCACGTGTGTGTGTGAACACACTGACACACACAACTGTGTAGCCTGGCCCAGTCGGTTCGGGCTTCAGATTAATAGTATTTCTGCCAGCGTCATGACGAATTGATTAAATTAATGATGTCCCAAACTGGCTGGCAACGCGACAACAGCAACAACAACAATGAAAAGAAGAAGAACAATAATGTTTTAGCTTTTATTTACAGTGGCTGATGACATGAGCAGACATGTTTTTCCATTTGGCTGAGGAGTTTTCTACTCGCATACCAAACAATTGATTGAAAACTGCAATTGTTGAATGTAAAAAGGAATGTTGTTGGGTAAGGATTAAACCGAGAATAAATGTTTATATTTCTTTGAATGATATATGAAGTGCAGTTAAACTTAGTTCGACATTTCTTGATATAACCAGTCGAACGCTACAGTCAGGTGCTGACTGTACAAGGCCATGGATTATCATATTATACCGTAATAAAAATTTTAACGGTATGGAATCGCCGCTCGAATTTGCTACCGATTATCAAATATAATCAGAACCCAGGGAACACCACGGGGAGGCCATTATAAATGAAATTTAATTAAATATTTAAATAATTTCATTTGTTTGATAGTAACTTTTCTTTTAGTTTATTAGAATAAAATAAAAAAAAAAAAAATATTAAAATAAAATAAACAAAACAATTAATAATAAAAAAGAAAAAATTCCCACCCGCCTCAACCGGGAGTTGAACTCACGCACTCTCGCGCAGCCGTCCGCCACTCTAACCACTCGGCTATTGCCTCACTGCTTGACCTATCGGCAAAGTTGCATTGTGAACCAATTCTGTTACCATACAATGCAAACAAAAAGTTTAATAATAAAATGCTGTGTGTCTGACGCTAGATTTGTAAGTGAGTTTAATTCGTATCATATCTCACTTATTTATAGTCCGATTTAAATGAAATTTTCACATAACGTCCGTGGCAGGGTATTTGTCATGTAAGATGTACAACTTTGGTTGTTGAACTAATATTGTAGTTTTTAAATAGTTATTACTGATTTTCTAAGGCGGGAATGGGCGTGTCCAAATTTCAAAAAAACTTTGAGACACTGCAATATATACGTATGTTGTCACAAAATTTCATGACTCTAGCTCTTATAGTTTCCGAGATCCAGGTGTTCATTCGGACGGACAGACGGACAGACGGACAGACGGACAGACAGACATGGCTCAATCGACTCGGCTTGTGATCCTGAGCAAGAATATATATAGTTTATGGGGTCGGAGATGCCTCCTTCTGCCTGTTACGCACATTTCCGTTCCGACAAACACAATAGTCCATGAATTTTTTTAAAATCCATGGCCTAAAAATGATTGAGGTTTTGACACAATTCATTTAAGTAAGCTTTCTATATTTATTATACAAGTAACAAGAATTCTTTCGCAGTTTATAGAAATTCATCATATTCCTGTTGTCTTTAAAGTGACATTTATGAAATTCGACAGAGAATACACATTTAATGTTAAATGATATATTAAGTATAAGTGTAAAAACTAACTACACAATTCCTAGTCATAATATTCATATCCTGATTAAAATTCTACACAAAGTTAGGTTCAGTTAAGCATTCTGTCTTTATAAGAAAAGTAATGAAAAGGTATTTCCAGGCTATATACCTAAGATCTCTGTTTTTTTAAAAGTTACATTCATGAAGTTCGGCATTTAAATAGATGACTTCCAGCTGTGGGTGGAGTTCACTTTAAATTGAGCAATTGTGAACTCGACGCTCTCGATAAACACATAGACAGCAATTTGCTTTGGTCTCACTTCGAGGTTTATAATAAGACGTAGCTGCAATGGCCAAAGAGAGAGAGAGATAGGAAAACGTTGAGCAATTTCCAGATACCAGAGGCTAGAAACAATTGTGGGGCACGAGACAAACACAGGGCTGATTTCATATAATCAATTTGGGGGCAGGGCCATCCCCACTGTGAGCAGAGCATTGTTCAATTCGTGGCCGGCAGGTGAAGCAGCCTATCGAGGCAGTCGAGGCATGCAGGCAGTCCGGCTCGGTTTTGCCTTCAACTGCTGATGGATGTCCCTGGGGCAATACATCAAACCAAATTAGCAGTTTGTGCTACGAGTGCGAGAGCATTTTGTGTGCCACACACAAAAGACATTGAACCAAGGGAACGAGGGAGAGCAAGCAAGAGAGATAGGGAGACTGGAAGAGACACTGACTGACTGACTGACTGAGTGACTGACTGACAAACTGACTGAGTGACGTACGCACAGCTCGGTTTATGCTCAGGTGCGTTGGGCAGTCAAATTGGCCCTGAAAGCTAAGGCATCAGAGAATGGAGCAGCAGCAGAAGCAGGAGTAGAGGGAGAGGGGGTAACGAGAGTGGGATGGGAAGATTAGCTACCCTACATTCTGAGCATGGAATGCGTTAAATGCGTTTGATGTGCAGAGTGCGTCTAATGTCTGAAAATTTCCATAAAACATGCAATAAAAGCGATGGGTAACAAGCCCAAAAAGGGTACCAGGAACAGGCAGGGAAGTATGGAAATCAGGAGGAGAAACAGGCAGCAGGTAGGCAGCAGCACAAGAAGGTACAACAAGCACATGGCGCATAATGGAAAAGGTACATGGGTCGCATTAAAGCATAACAAGTCAACGTGTAAGTCGAGGCTGTAAATGAGGCCAGGAGTTGAGAGGAACAACAGCAGGAGAGAGAGAGAGGAAGAGGAAGAGGAGATGAAGGTGCAGCCCAGCGTCAGTTCGAAAGCCAACTGAGTGAGAAATGTGTTGCATCATCGCTAGACAATGTAAAGCTTCAATTTCACACACACGCACGCAATGACACTCTACATGAGCAGGCCAAGAGCAGATCTTAGTGCCATCTCGTTTACTATTTCTATCTCTCTCTCTCTCTTTCGCCCTCTTGTCTTTGCGAAATCATTGAAAAATGCAACTTGTCTAGTGGCTTCTTCAGAACTCAAATTGAATCCGACTGAAACGGAAGCGGAAATGTTGTGTTATGCCACGCATATCCTGTGTTCTACACTGAGAGAAAATAAATGTGCGCGCGAAGTTCTCTGTGAGCTTCCCAAATAAGTTTACAGGTTACTCAGCTGAAAGTACAACTCGCATTTCTCTCAGTGCACTCGCATGTGTGTGCACAGTATCGCAATTTCTCCTTTACACAACTAAGCACATGGGCGTGGCAACTGTTGCTCTATGTATCATCAAACAACACTCCCAACTCCCGAAACTGTCCTGCCCCAAAGATGAATTCAACTGCAAATTTGCTCATGCTGTTTGTATCACATGACAGACGCGTTGACGTTGCGCCTCGTGCAACATTTGTTATTGCACTGCAAATTGCATGTAATTTGACAAGTGTAACAACTTCATTGCCACGCCCCCAGCACCTCCTTCCCCCCACCCTTTCTAGAGGGTTATCTAATTGAGTACTCCACACACACACACACGTGATTGTCAAGCGAAACAGATGAGAAAACGGGGAAGAAAGCGCCCGGGGGGACAAATACTTTTCGTGCGCAGTGTTTACTAATCAGACTGCAATATATGTTGGCCATAAAGTTAAAGTTTTATATTACCTTAATCTATAATCAAGCATAGCACAATAAATAACAAAAGCGAATTAATCAGAAGACTGTGCACATACTTATTTGAGGCAGTGCTACTGCTTACTTGATATATATTTATGTGGGACAAATACTACTTGAAAATGCACACAATAAATTTAAACTGGATCGCGAGATAATGGATAAGTTATGGAAGGTGAATACAAAGGCATCATTAAAGGCACCTTTTTGGCAATGAGGGGGAGAGACAGAGAGAGAAGGAGATAGAGAGGGAAATAGCCAGTATTTATGATGAGCTTGGACAGAAAATGATATATGCAAAGCTCTTGTGCAGTCATGCACTGTGATTATAATAATATGGAGGTCCAAAGCAGCAAATCCTTTTAAGAACTTGTTCAAGTCTTAAGTTAGGTTTTATTTTGAGATTTAAAACTTTATGATATTGGAAAATCAGTATAAAGAGCTGTAATAATAATATGTATAGATAATTACAGACACTTCAAATTATCGGGAAACTCTAATATAATGTAGAGTTATGAAAAACTGTAATGTTAACTGTTGGAATAAATGAGTATGTCTTGATCTGTAATGTTAATTAGCATAAGAGTAAATCCGCTATTCTGGTAAAGCATAATGTAATGTTAAATAACATAATGAAGTTAATTGTCCACGTGCTCATAAAATGTAAAAAATTAAGGAAGTGCACAAAGCACAAGTTCATTAAAGAAATAAATATAATGTATTAAAATAAACAAATTAATTATCAACATTAACAATAAGTTCACATATCTCAGGCCTTAAAAACTTTACAATAAATCGAATACTCATTCCCAACTGACGGACTAAATTCGGAATTACACTCGAATTATTTGTTAAAATAAAAGGAGCTATGTTGCTATACGCACGAGATTCGTATTACTCTCGCCACAATTCCTAGAAGAGTGCCCTCCACAGCGAAGTGCCTGCAATTATATATGATTAGCAGATCTTCAAGCCAACTCTGACTGAAATACAACTTAATTAGCCTCAACGTGTGTTCCCTTTGGATGACTACATGGATAGACGGGCAACTGGCAACTGGCTCGTCGGTTCGTTGTACTTTTGTTTCATTACAGGCCAGACTACTTGAAGTTTTATTCAGTGGCCGTAAATGGGAGAATTGTAAATTAGGTAAATTGGAGCAGACTCCTCTTTGAATTGACTCGCCTGCTGGTTGGAGTTACAGAGAGTTTTGCGGAACTACAACAAACTTGTGTATGTTAATTTGACTGCCTCACAACAAAGGCCTCAACAGACACTCAGTCCCACTACCTAACCCAAGCTAACTTTAAATATTTGTTTGATATAATCCAACTGCAGCGGAACAACCGGAAGAAACACCTGCAAATGAGTGTCGTGGAGTGCAGTGCGGTTTTTGCTTTGTCACAACAGAAACACACACAGCACGAGTTCAACACGAGTACAACAACAACAATAACGACAACTACAACAAGAACTGCCTGTTATGTGCTTGATCAAATAGCGACGGAAACTTACACCCCCTTACGACCCGACTCCCACGACGAGTAAAAGAAAAGTAAGAGGCAACTGTGGGGGACTGCTTAATACTCTTATCTCTACTAACTTAGCTGATAAGTAACGATTTTTATATCAGTTTGTTATCTTATATTTAGAGCAGAAAAAGATGTACTCAAATTTTATATTATGCTTTACAGCAGAGTTGATTTAATAAGCATACAAGTTAAAATCGATATCTTTCCTTTTGAACTTTTCAAGTAATTTTCTTGTAGTTTATTTTACATAATTCGGTTCCTCATCCCTCAAACTCTTATACACTTTAACTCTTTTACAACCAGAGGCCTGCAGTTTTCTCGGTGTCATTCTTGGGAACTAGATTTCTGCTGCTGTAACTGTATGTGTGTGTGTGTGTATCTGCGACGTATGTGTGTCTAGCTAAGCTGAAATGTTTGGGCTTTGGTGGTCTTTAATTAGAAATTAATTACATGTGCCAACTGCACACAAGTACACAGCGCGTGAGCGTAAGCGCCGTCAAGGGGTTCAGGTGTCCATATCTGTGTGCCTCACCACCTGTGTGTGTAAGCGTGTGTGCATGTAAGAGTGTTGAGTAGAGCCGGGGATAATGTGTTTGTCGTCTGTGCAATTAGACTAGTCCCGCGCAGCTGAATGATAATTGCTTCGATAAGCCTTGAGATGCCGCTTTGAAAAGGCAGTAAGAGTACTTTTTGGCAAACCAAAAATAAGAGAGAAAGAAAAGAGAGAATTTCAATGTTTTCCTATGTTTGACAATTGCTTAGGAAACGACAAGCTTCATTCAAAGAGTATGCATAGTATATTAAGGCATCAATTCGTTGTCAAAGTTTGAATTATTACATTGTTGTTATCAAGGATAACAGTTTTCTGTTATATAACATGTTAGTTGCCTATCGACAGACCACTACCAGAATATCAATACACATATTGCGATAAGTGCACGATTGTAGGATCATTTTATTAAAATTTAATTTAATTTAATACTTCAAATGAATGATAAGTGTATGTTAAATATTTAATAATATAAATAAATTATAAATAATACATAATTTAAGCGATTTTGAAATCTACTAACCTATGTACATATACCAACAATTCTGCTGCTCTAATGTATTCTGTATCGACAACACGAAATAGTTTAAAGCTCACTTTACGGTATTAAGGCAATTATAATTAGACCAATTAAACCCACGCAGTGCTGCGCTCTTTAATGCACATGTATTTATTTAATTATATGAATTGGATTATCAATTTCACGTACTCCACTAATTAAACAGGCAGCGTTTTTTTCAGGTTTGTCAGTAGCTTAGAATAACACAAATACGGGAATAGGCAGAAAGAGATAGAGGAGGGAAAAGCTGATAAAAGCCACAAATGACAAAACCACACAAACGCCACGAATATTTATGCACATAATTTCACGAATTTATAATTATTAATTAGACGCATTCGCAGGCGAGTAAGAAAAATAATATTGTGCATGTTTTGTATTTTTTATTGTTGCGAAGGGAAAGTAAAATTTATGCGGCGTAATAAAAATTATTAATCGATGGCAGGAGGAAAATAAGGAGTGAGAGAGGGGGTCAAAGAGCGGCGGGCATAACAAATAATGAATAGCTCTTAAATTTTCATTTAGCTGTCCGAAAACAAAGCAAACTTTTCATTGCTTGGTTGGAAAGAGGGGGAGGAGACAGTAGACCGAAGGCCGCCGACGACAGGCAACAACCGAAGCCGCAAAGCAAGTGCAGAAGGCAGGAGGTGGAGAAGGAGGCAAGGGAGAGGTGCCAGTTTAGGGGGTGCTGTGGCAGCGGCGCAGCAACAAATTGCTCGACCCGTAACCGCAGTGCAATCAATTGTAGTGGTCCAGAACAAATACACACTAACAAACAGAGGCACACACACAAGCAAGCACACACACACACTGAGAGATATTCTCGCACACACGGAGATGTGCGACGTTCTCCTGTCTCCGGAAAAGCACTTTATATGCCGAGGTAATGGCGCTTAATAAACGTCTTCAGTCGAGTGCGCCCAGAACAAAACCCGAAAACGAATTGGGCAGATGCAGACCAAAAGAGAGGCAGAGCGAGACAGCATGAGAGAAAGAGCAAGACAGATAGAGCCATAGGAGGAGAGAGTGACCAGCGAGTCGGCCAAGTAATTATGATTTATGCCGCTTGGAGAATGTAGAAGGCGTCTAATTGTGTGGCTGTGGGCGTGACGCGGCCGTGTGCAGCTACAATTATGTCCTGTTAGCCACCAGGATCTAGCTTGTTCACTTCCCTTCTCTCTTTCTCCCTCCCTCTCCCTTTTGCTGTCACTCTTCGCACTTTCCATAATGCTTATCAGAGCGAAAATAGTAGTAGGTAGAAATCCGACACGCAGCGCATAAAGCCCATTAAGTAATATGGAGCATGCTTTGGTATCTCGACACGAGTTGAATTGTTTCCTGTGTCCCCCCCCCGTATCTTCACCTACTAATGCATGCTAATGCCATGTCTCCTTCTCCTCCTTTCTCTCTCTTTAGCTTTACGTCATTAATTCCAGCTAAATAATTTAAATTATCGAGCTAAGCAGCTTAGGAAGATGTTCCCAGAAACTTGGAATTCCGGGTCAGTGCTGATAATTGGTGGCTCCACCAGGCGAACTTTAGGATACTTTACAGTGAGTATGAAATGATTTTGGCTTAATATATTTCTTACGCAAAAGAAAACTTTATGGATACTTTGGCTGCATAGCATTCTCGATATAAATCAAATCATTACATTAAATTTAATTTTATTTCAATCATGACATTAAATGAAACTTCACTTCAAGTTTAATAGTAATATTAAATAATTATTGATGGAGAACCATAAATGTTTTTACTGGCTCATCTATAAATTTGTTATAGTTCATCAAACTGTTTTTTAATGAATGTCGAGGAATATAAACAAATATTTCTCTTCGAGACTTGCTTGTCATTCAATTTATTATTATTTTTTACTGTTTGTTATTCCGTTTTGCATATGCGAATCTTATAGCTGTTGTTCTTCGCGGCCAAAATGAGTTGCGATTGTATCAACAAGAAACCGCCGACTGTCAGCAGTGACGCATTAAAGCAGCTTCAAATTTGAAGCCCAGAGAGAGATACTTCTTGCAGGCGGGGCAGCAAGCAAATCCATCTGTCAGCGCGGACCCCGACCTAGTCATGCACTCGAACGCCTCTCTAAGCCTATTACGTGCCTCCGAGCTGCGTTGTGCGCTGTGCTGCCCATTGTTGCGCAGTGTTGCGTCAACGGCCATCAACGTCACCACACAGTACAATTGCAAATTGATGGCCAGAGTTGTTGGCCATAATGAGGTGGTGGCCAAGAAGCAGCTGCCGAGCTGGCTGGCCTGTCCGACTGGTTGGCGATTGCGACTGCGACTGCGACTGCGACTGTTGTCGGTGCGTGGCGAATTAATTGATGCGACAGCGGCCAGAAGATGCCCGCCTTGGACCTAAACTAAATTGAGGCCGCCACATCATCATCACATCATCATCAGTGGCAAGAGACAATGGCGATGGGGGCAACGGGTGCTCTGCAATTTTCGTACGGAATTTCATTAGTGCGACCAGTCGCTCTTCCCCCTTCTACTTCGGTTGAAATCAAATTTTAATTTATGCTGACATTAAAGCGTCTGTGGGGCAATTAAATCGACAAGGGGGCGTGCCAAGCGGACCACTTGAGAGCCTCTGTGCGCTGATTAAGTGCCGTCAAACGGAATTCCAAAGCACAAAAGTGTCGTGGCCACGTTTTCGGGTGCTTTTGTAAGCCTTTCTACCCGGGAGGTGGATGCAGATAAGCCAAATGATTAGACATTGTGCAAATTTACGAGAGCTTGGCTACTTTTGAAGGTCAACTGGTGCTTGTCTGAAGCACAAAATTATGATAATGTCCTTTAAAATAGACTGACAACCATTGGAAGGTCAATAGGAAGGAATAAGACACACTGAGTAGCTGCCTGACTTAATGGACTAGAGCTAATCTATTTTTCATTGGAACTGTGGAAAATAAAACACTTTAAATGGTTGTTCATTCAATATATTAATAATTAATCGTTAATTCTAAAAGTATCCCTTTTAATTACTATGAAGCTTCAGTATATTAATTTACAACAGTTGCCTTAATATTCCGATGTCTTAGCTTCAGTCTCCACAACAGTGTCAGCACCAGCAATAAAAACATATAACCAATTAATCGTTACTTTCAAATTATTCTGCTAAACTAAAATTATGCGCTAAAATGTATCGATATCTATATTCATTTACACAAGTGGACTTTACATATCGATACTGAGGCTAGTAGAGCAACACTTCCAGCGATAACATTGCTTTACAACACTAAAAGGGAACAATATTCAGTTTTTCTAAGTCAAACAAGTAAAGTATATTTGTAAAATGGCTACAAACGAAGAAAATGACGAGTCAAAAAGAAAGAAAGACAAACTGTAAGTAAAGTTGCTTGAACAAATTATAAACTTGCGCACTTCTGCATTCACGTTTTCTTTACACGCCCACAGCAATCAGTTAATTTGCCCCATAACATACAGCACCGAGTTGCCGGAATCTGGAATTGAATTTAAACTTTCGCATTGTGGCAAAACTCTGATGGATTTTTCCGCAGAGCCTGTGTCCTTTCCACGATTGGAAACACAGTTTAACCATGAATTTAAGGGTCTTCACCTGCTCTTTGACATAAATTTGGTTAATCAGAATGCATACAATACCAACGATGTTGGAAAACAGACAATTGATACCAAGGATGCGGCACTACTGAAGGATATCGAGGCACTACATATTAACGATACCAAGCCAAAGGTAGTGAACAACGTGCCGACACGACGTCAGGATTGCCGTGAGCCAATTGGAAAATGTGCGGTGCCACGCCCACGGTCAGGACTGCAGGCACCACAATTGAAATCGACGCCGCTGGAGCCATTGCAGACTCTCGGCCTGGAGCAGCAGAAGGAAATTATTAATCAAACATTTGTTGATATAGAAAAGCCACTGGAAACTCATCCCACTAAAGTGGGCAGCAATGCTCGCCCCCTCTCCATACTGCCCATTTTTCCCGAAACGGATCTCTCCCAATCTTACTTCGTTCAGGTGCAGTTTGGTATTGCGCCAAGCCCGATGAACAACGGCATAATTCGAGATTGTGGCGACAATCTAATCAACTTTAAGGTAAACCCAGAGCTGCTGCCTGATCACGCTGAAGAGGCAAACAGACTTGGCATACGGAACTATCTGTCCGATCAGCGTTACAAGGTGGAGCGCACTGCAACAACTACGGAACGTGTCGAGCATTACATGTTGCGCGAGAAGGATGGTAGCTTCTACTACCAGATGCTCCATCAGTACATGAAGCTGCGCAAGCTACGTCCCAGTCCACAGGCGCTGGCCAGCCTCTGTCTGCTGGTATAGAAAAAGAAATCTCATTTAGAATATCATATAAATACTTCTCTCATACAGCAAGTGAAGCCGCTCAATACGGAAGGAGAACAGTACAGTCAGGAAGGCAGCGAAGAATAGTGACAATATCAAGAGATACTAACACCTAGTCGTGTCTCTCTTGTGATTCCAATCTCCAAGCCTGTAAGAATTATCATCATCATTAAGTCAAGCTATCTTCCATGCGACCACCGATCCACCAGGACCATGTAAAGCTAAGTAGAAATGCTTTAATTTATCTTTAAAAATAAATGTACAACGATGTCGCGGACATCACATAAAAGGTCCTTCTGAATATTGTTGGTTTTCGTGGTGCTGCTATCGCTATGTCACGTCGTCGCCCAGGCAACAGCCTGCTTCAGCGCATGCTGAGTGTCTCTCTCTTTCTCCATCTGTGTGTGAGTGTGTGCCTTGATGCGACAGCTTCCTGGCTTCCTGCCTGGACTGCCAAAAAGTCAACAGGACGAGTTGTATTTATATTTGTAAAATATTTAAGCTTGCGAAATAAAATACATATAAATAAAGAAGATTCCCCATATATATTTATTTCTAATGTACGACATGAGAAATTGACAATTTCTTTCTGGGGCGCAGCTTTTAAATGCTGTTGCGGCTCAGCTTGGCAGAATTTCATTTCGTTTCGGTCTCCGGTCCTCGGGTGACATTGCAACCCCGGGAAGGGAGAGTAAGAGAGGTGGGTTTGTGTCAGCGAATTGCAGCTGTCTGCAACAATAACAATTACAACAACTTACCAGAGTGAGACCGAGAATGGTTGTCTGGCAAGGGAGGGGGAAGCGAGAAGGGGAATACTACATACATATGTCCCTTGTCGCATTTTGCTGCAGCACTGAACTGTCTCGTTTTGCTAACGCTATTGCCGTCTCTGTCCGGCCCTCCCGGAGGCAACTTCCATGTGGAAATGATGCATGATGGCTTAAATAGATTAGCCAGTGCATCTGCTGCGGCCAACTAGTTGGCCAACTGTGCGAAAACTGTTGCATCGTCCACCCAAATTTAGCGAATTAACGAGTGCCTCCACTTCTGCGGTAAATTTGTTTAAAACCAACGCCAACAGATGAAACCTCAACCTAACCTGGAAAGGAAGAGTGCGGGGAAAGAGAGATAGATTCGAGTGTGCTGAACCCACAACAAATCAAAACCGTTGCCATACATCAAAGCAATCAAATGGACGCAATCGATTTGACCAAATCTATCAGAGGGACACCCGTCGAGCAGCTTTTTGGTCAAATGGAGCGCAAATGCAAAACGTTGAAAAACCTGAGCAGACCTCGACGCACACTGAGCGAAATTTATAAATGTTATTTTAAAGTGCGACACAAATGATGTTTGCAGTGTGACCAGATGTAACTTAATATTTATTTATTGTAAAAGTTAGGAACTTTTAAAGTACTTCATTAATTGTGTCCGCAGTGTGACCTAGTGTAGCTTCTTTTAAATTCAAAAGGTACTTTAAAAGTACTTCACAAACGTGTCTCGCAGTGTGACCAAGCCTAGCTTGTTTTAAGCTTTAAAGGTACTTTTAAAGTACTTCACCAATTGTGTCCCCAGTGTGAAAATCTCAATCTGTGTTTACATACCTTGAAAATATGATTATAGCGTACAAAGAACAAGGACTTTATATCTTTATTTTCACAATTTTCGTGCAGTGTGCTATAAAATGTATTGAAAAGCGTTGCCCTTTTTTATAAATGAGCATTATTTGCAAAGTGGGTGAGTTACGAGAGGCAAAACGACCACAAATTATTCCTTTCACCTTGTGGGTCAAAGCAGAGCTCCAACTGGAGCCTGATGTGGTCAGAGAGGGGAGGTGAGGGGTGACTTAATCAAGTGTTTGTGGATTACAATGAGTTGTCCCTGTTGTTTGCTGACTAAGGCAAGCAAGGTTACCAGCCTGAAGTGGGTAAGGTGTGTCTACTACTACTATCCTGAATTGCGTGTCTCCTCTCGCCTCTGTCTCGGTGTCTGCGCTTTAATTAAGGAGATTTCTCTTTCAGTTATTACGAGCCTGTTGTTGAGCCTGTTACGTCCAGTTAGACAGGGCCAGGAATTATGCCAGCGGGCCAGCGGAAAGGTCAGGAGAGAGGCCTAGTGCACTCTACACAGAGTTGGCTTAACTCCTGAGCTCCTTGTCCTGGACATCTTCAGCTACCTGCCTGCCCGACACAGCTGCGAGTGGACATTGTAAATCTTCCTTGCGGCCCACTTTCCCCTCCTTCATCCCCGGGTCAAGTGTAAAGTTAAACAAAAACGTTTTGCACTCTCGGACAGGGCTGGGGATTTATGCGCTGCTCAGCTCAGCTACTTCTTCTTCTTCTTTTTCGTTGTTCCGCTCACGTAACTTGACTGCGAGTGAGCCCTCTTCAGAGGGAGTCCATGCAAAGAATGCACAAATATGCGCATTACGCAGCACAAAATGCCGAGCAAAAAGAAGGAGAGATAGAGATAGAAGAGAGGAAGGCAGCTGCGTTTCAAGTGGCTGATGATGTCGACTCGAAAAGAAACTAATTTCATAAGACGGTGTCAACTGCAGCTCTCCTTCTCAACACGCCTCTCCCTCTTTCGCTGCTCTTGTTCCTCCACTCTCGAGTGTCGTCATTGACACACTCGACTGCATTTAACGGACCCAGTGAAACGGAGTGGCTCAAGTTCACAAGGCATAAGGTTTATGAGCTCCGTGCCACGTTGCGCTTTCCACAAATAAATATTTGTAGCATACTTTTCAGCTGATAAATCTCTCTGCTGCCTTAGCTTTTAGTTTAATTAACACTCAACTGAATTGATTTGCCTATTCAGCAGTCCCAACACAGAGAAATACACACACATATAAACATATACACCTTATACAGTTATTTAGTTCTCCATACAAAGTTAATTAAAGAAAAAACGCCTTAAATAAAACTTTGGCAGCGCTTTGCTTTTTCCTTGCTGTCAGTCAATTGGCTTTTCTCAGCCAGAATCAGAGTTTGCTTCTGCTGCTACAATGCAGCTCACTCGCATAGAAACAATGCGGAAAACTTTCCATGCTGCACTTACCGATGAAATAAAACTTGATGGAAACTTGTTTTCCTTTGCGGCAACTTTTAAAGTTAACTTCTCTCGATGGGGCTATTTGTCTGGCCAGCGGTGTGCAAGATTTATTTATTTATTGCTGAATGGCAAGGCAGGTAAACCGCAAATTAATTGGCTTGGTTAGACGCGCCGCAACGGACCAGAAAGCAGCATAAAACTTTGCCGCCTCGATTGACTGATGTGTTGGCGCTCAGGTTCGGCTATTTTACGGAGCTACAGAGAGGGAGGAGAGGGAGGACAGCTTTTGGGGTCACGTCCTTGATGCTTGAACTTCTCCCTGATGGCAGAATAATTTCAAATATTTTTACTGTGCATCAACATCTGACTGACCCAAAATGTTCTTCGAAATGTTTATCAAAAATTCAGGCAACAAATAGTTTATTGATTTATTGTGCTTTTGGGCAAATTTCTCTCGTTTTCATACGAATCGTTGCATAAATAAAAGTATGTTTTACTTTCCCAAAATACATCTATCAAATTACGGGAAATTGTTGGCAAAGAGTAGCAGTCCAATTTATGAATACTTTTTAAAAAATGCAAATTGAACATGAAATTGAGTACGTATTTTTATTTTTTATTCTTTAAATACTTGCCCCACTTTTGAGTTGGAAATAAATGAAAAGGTATTGGATACATATCAATACTAGACACCTTTCAATTCTAGCTGAAATATTGCCCAAAACTTTCCTATTTTCAATTATTCACACTATTAACTTCACTTTATTTGCTTTGAAACTTCTTGACCAACTTTGCTAGCCACATTCTGGGCTAATTGTTGTCGGGTTGCACCGCGTCGGGTCTGTCAACTGTACCATAAATTATCTTTGCCTCAGTTCGGTTGCAGGAATCATGACCTATGAAAATAAAACTTTCGAATCGTCGTGAATCATTAAACTATGCCAACAAGTAAAGTTCGCTCTCTCTCTCTGCGGGTAAATTAAAAGTTTGCCCAAACAATTTAGATACAAATCCAGATAAATACCAAGACGAAGATGGTCGAGAAAAGAACTAACAAAAACTGTGTGTGTGTGCGTGTTAATAAAAACACTAAGATTTTCGGGGGTATTTGCATATATATCAAGAAAATGGCAAACAAATCGCCTTAAGGGGACACTCGCAAACTAAGAAATTAAAATGAATGGACCTGTTATATGGCAAAACTATTTTGCTGCAGAATAGGGGTGTGTGTGTGTGTGTAAATGTGTGTGTAATCCACGAGGATTACACAGACAAGACCCCACATTAACCAACGTAAGCCAAGTTGTGCAGCTGCTTCGCCAGACTCTGTCTGCCCCACAGTGTATGCTTTAATATTATACACACACACATACATATGTAGTCTATATATGCAAGCGACTATATATAACACTCTATATATAAACACCCCATTGTGACCTCTGCTTATTTGCATGCGCTTTTCATATTGTTTATCAATTCTTTATGGCACGACGCAGCAATGTTTTCTTCTTCTGGCCGCAGGCTTTCAATGTCCTTGCATAGCTCACAAGTCTCAAATCACACACACACACACACACACACGCATACATGGAGAGTGTGTGCTTGAGGGGAGGCTGGAAGAGGTGCTGCCTTGCACTTTAAGTAGCAGTGGAAGGAAGGCAAACGCAGGCGTGCCGCAAGACTTGACAGCCAAAAGCAATTCCATTTGCACTAAAAACAGCAGCTCGACAGGGTAACCCCCCCTCCCCCCCTGTACCTCTGCCCCACTCTCAGCTAGTGTGCAGCTGCCTCAAGGAGCACAGGCAACACAGTGGTGAATTTTATATGCAGCGAGTATTGCATTTACTTTTATTTCATTTTATTTTTTATGCCCAGAAACTTAAAATAAATACAAAGCAGATGCAGCAGCAGCAACAGCAACATCAGCTCCTACTGCGATATGTGCTGCAGCTGCAGCTTTAACTTTTACGAGCAGCTGTGTGTGTGTTGTTGTGTGCGAGTGTGCATTGCCAGCATGTGATTGAAACATCTTACAAAATCTTTATACACTTAATCGATTGAATGCTTTGCCAACCCAATTCCAAGTGGCTAATAAAGTTTCCTTTTGTGCACTCACAAAACTAAACAAGTATAAAAGCGAACTGAACTGAAAGGCAAAAGAGAAGTTATCCACTTCTGACCTTGAGCTGCAGCAAAGTTATCGAAAAACCAAAAGCAAAAACTGTTCAATTCGTTGGTTATTCAAAGTTTTGAAAACGCATTCGAGACCTCAACAAAAAGTACAGTTTTTTATTGAAATAAATGCAATTGTTATTTGTTTATTGTAAACTAAAAAAGTGAGGTTGGACTTGTACAATTATAACCGATCTATACTTTGACCGCACAGGTCCTTTTATAGTAGTCCACAAACTCTCCTTATGTACTAGTCTAAAAACGAGGGCTGGTAATGTGTTACTTTTCTGCTTAAGATATAGAACTGCTCAACAGCGCTAGCAAAGTTATAAAATTCAGAATGTTTTATTAGTTTAAATATCAAATAAATAATTAGTTATGTAAATTTGTCTTACTTAAACATTTCAGTTGGCGTCTAATTTAACACTTAGTTTGCTTGATATTCATTTATGCATATTTCGTCAGGTTTCAACATATTTCCCATCAAATTTCCTTTTTTGTAAATTGAGGTTTACTTGCCGCATTCAACATTTTTAAATATGTACATAATTTTTTGTTCTTTACTTTCTTTTTTTTTTTTGTTAATTCTTTGCCAACTAATTCCTTGCGCAGTTACAACTTTTGCGGTTGACTGACTTCTTTGTGGCATACTTTGTAGGCCTGCCTGAAACACACACATACACACACAATGTGGCTTACACACACACATGGGCACACACACACACTTGCGAGCACAAAGCACTTCCATGTACAACGTGTTTGCCTGCGTAATGCTGCCTTGTGTGTGTTTACTTGCGTTGCGGCTGTTGTCGCTGTTGTTGTTGTCGTTGTTGTTGCCGTTTCCCTCGTTAATGTTGTTGTTGTTGCGGGTGTTGTTCGTTGCTTGTTGTTGTTGTTGTCGCTGCTGCTGCGACTGCTGGGCCATTGTTTCTGCACACAATATTTATGTTATGGTTACAAGGTTTCGCACACACAGAGTCGCCGCACTTGTGGCAAGTTGTGTTGTAGGTGCCACGTCTGTCGTTTTCCCTTTCCCCCTGTCTTTCCCCGCCCCCCTCTTGTTGTTTTTCCAGCCCAATTCGATGGCGGAAGTGCCGCATTTGGCCTAAAAGATCCGCATGCAGCTAAAAGCTTTGCCATAAGTCAAGCAAATCGTTTGTTAATTGGCTGACGGCGCTCGTTGCCCGTTGCTCGTGTTGCCTTTTGGGGCCAATTTAAAGACGAGCCGCACTTAAAGCGCATACTCGTGTCGGAAACTCAGGCAACCAGTTAAGTGAAGCAACCATAACCCGTGTGACTTTTGACCCCGCAAGCAGGAAACAGTCGGAAACAGTTTATATTGTTTCATTACATGTGAGTTCAAAAGCAAGAGAGCACAGGTTGCGGAAACTTGTATACACTTGTGGCTTATTAAAGTCTTTAGCAATTATTCCTATTATGCATATGAAGATGAAAAGAAAAGATTGTTCTTTATGTTTTATTTACTCTTACAGAGAAGTCATCTGCAGCTCTGTAAACAACTATTGCAATCAGGCCAAACTTTAACTTTAACCCACACACACAAAGGTCTATGAATTCCCGCCACCTCTGCTCATCTTAAGTCAAAGCTTATTTCAGCTTATTTCCGACGTTGCCCAGAGGAATTTCAATTATGCATGCCGAACAGTTTTGCAATTTCTTTTTTTTCGTTCTCTGCAGCCGAACTAATTTTAAAATAATATAGACTAAAATAACGCAGCACGCGGCGGTTGAATAAAACACGAGCTAGAAAAAAAAGAGATAGAGCAGCAGCAGAAAAAGGCTAGAAAAAAAGAATGGCCCAACAAAGTACGAAATTAACATGCCAGCGTTGAAATAGGGAAAGCGCGCAAAAAAAAAGGCTAAGAAAATCCAACTAAAAATTGCAATTTAATTAATGCAATGCGTCGACGTTGCGGGACTGCAAAAATATGCGATGGGACAGGCAGATACAAAGTACGATGCGATGCGATGCAATGCGGGAGCGGGAGCGGCAAAACGGGCAAGAAAGATGTGTGGCCAAAATCGCGTCAGCTGGCGTGGCTGCAAAAAAAAGCGAAAAAACTAACAATTGCGATGTGACTGTAAGATATCCTGTAGGTGCCTGGACTTAGATATATGTATGTGGCACATTTGTTTTGAAAATTTAGTAGCATTTGCTTTTATTGTTGGGGAGATGAACTACCAAACTTCTTTAAGAGTTCTAATTTGAGTAACTAGAGACAAGATTAAATTAGTAACGATATCACTCATATATATGCAAAACTTTAGAACTCTAACTCATACAGATACAGAGATCAACGACAAAAATAGTATTTCGAGGGTTTATTTTAACAGCAAGGAAATAAGTTGATTAGCAATCGATAAATATTATTATAATACACTTATATTTCAAATTTGAGAGCTCTAGCTCAGCTAGTTCCAGAGATCATCAATAAAAATAAGATAAAAAGACTCTATTTTAATTGCAAGGCAATGAATTGATTACCAATCGATAAATATTGTCTCATATACCAAATTTGAGAACTCTAGCTCAGCTAGTTCCAGAGATCATCAATAAAAATTAAGTTAAGATACTCACTTTGTATCACAAGGGACAGAACTGATTACCAATCGATAAATATTGTTACAATATACTCATATACCAAATTTAAGAGCTCTAGCTCAGCTAGTTTCAGAGTTCCTCGACTGAACAAACTATGGAAACTCTTAAAATCTTTCATTCAGCAATAATATCATTCTATACAATCATTCTGCGCACTACGGGGTATTAAATTAACAAACTGCTAGAAAAATTGAGCAAACGCAGTGCATGGCAATGTGAAAATTACTAGAAAACCAAATTTACCAAATTAGCAAGCTGTAAATTTGCGCTCTCTCTCGTCTCGTCGACAGCAAATTAATAAAGTTTCACGTTATTAGTGCAGTTTTTCCTGCTACGTTTTGCTCTCTTTTTATGCCACTTTTTGCTGTCTGCAACGCATTTATAAGCGCGTCTGTCCGTCTGGCCATCCGTCTGTGGACTGTCGTCGTTTCTTTTTGCCAGAGAGCTCTTGCCCAATTTAATTTCGCTTGTAGTTTTAAGCAGTCGACACGACGAAAGTTCAGTTTTCTCTAAATAAGTTGGCCAAGTTAACCCCAGCCCTGCTCCGGCTGCCCTGGCCAGCCTGGCAAGAGGGTCTTGGTCTTATCCATTGTGCGTGTGTAAATTATATGCGCAAGTTTTGGATTGGGGGTACCCCGAAAAACTTTTCCTCGACAGTTGGGACTCGAGTCGGCGACTTGCCTGAAATTTATCGCACGCTTTTTGTAGTTTTTGCGCGATATACAGACTTATGTGTGTATGCTATGTATGCATATAAAGTGTGTGCTCCCTCTCTGTCTTGTATATGAACAAACGCGCATATATTTTGCTTAACGTTGACACTGGCCAACGCGGCGAATGTGTAATATGCAAAAACATGGCAATATCCTGGCACACAGGATGCCAGATTCAACGCAACGCGCCATACGCGCAATTGACCTAATTTTCCAGCTGTGCAAGGGTCTGTCTGTGTGTATGCGGGTGTGTGCGAGTGTATTAAAGTTTTTTTACTGCAGACACACTAATGGTCACCGTTTAGCTATGGGTCTGCCGCAGGATATGCCCGCAGGATAAGATGATTTTGCCTTTGACATTCAGCCGAATTTATTTCTGGACATTTCTAACATTGCATTTTCCCAAGGGATTTTAGAAGAAGATACGCACAACCCATTTCCATTTCAATAAAGATTTAATCGAGCATAAATATTTTAGAGATTTTCCCAACTTTTTACAATAAAATAAAATTCAATTGGTGATAAATTAAAGCAAAAATGCCAATTTGATAGAATAAGACTTATGCCAATTTGATAGAAAAGGGCAGCAATACGTTCCACTGATTAATCAGTGCCCACACACAGCCCACACAATCCACACATTTTGCAAGAATCAGCAGCAAACAAAATTCATAAGTGCAAACTTTGCGCCCGCACACAAAATGTTCAAACTATTAATTTATCGTCTTCGTTTTCGAGTTCAAGTTCTTCACTTCCCTTCACACTTCTTGCCCTACTTGGTTGCTCCCCTAGCTATATTGCATTCAATTAGCCCGTCTCCAAGTTTTCACAGCATTCACTTTTAAGGTTTTCCAGTCTTGGCCCCATTTTGAAGGGAGCCGGGCAGGAAAAGTTGACCGACATAAATTTCATTAATTAGTTCAAAATTTGCTGTACAACATTTTTTGAAGATTTGTTAATGTTGGCCCCGGTCATTAGCAAAAGTATTTACGATGTGGCTTCGTTGCATGATGATACCCCCAAGATGGGGCACATAATTAGCGCTCGAGCGGAAAATCTAGTGCATGCCCTGCTTCCTCTGCCTCCTCTTCTTTCCCTTCTCTGCCTCAGCTTGAATTGAGTGCAATGAGTGAAAGTGAAAGAAGATGAAGACGCGTAGGCGTTGCCAAGCGAATTTTTTCGAAATTTTTCAAATAAATTCTCAACTGCCCCGAGGCTACAGCTGAACTGTACTATATGCTAATATTACGTCGGCCCCCAGAAATGGTAGAACTTTTTCCCTGAAAGTCTCGCAGCCATTTTTAGCGCGCAGACACATTGCAAAACTTTAAGGCGTCGCTTTAAGCATAATAAATTTGACTGCGGAGTGAGGGGAAAGGTACGAGGAGGGGAAGAAAACTTGTGTACCACTTGGCGTTCTATTTTTTTCGACAGTTATAAACCAAAGCCAGTGCGGACTGATGCCTCTGCTTGGCGCAGGAAACACACACATTTCATCATTGACAAATTTTACCATCGAGCTAGCAACCTACTGAGAAAATGGGGATAAATCAATTGAAAAATATTAATGAATTATTTATAAGATAGAACCCCCAAAACTCAGTCGAAGCCAATGCAAACTTTGTATTCAGCACACGGCCACAAGTCATCCCTTCGGATGGCAGCGCAAAAACAAACAAGGAGTTAAGGCAGTCAATGTGCGACTGGAATATACCCTACTTATAGAGTATATAATAAACTTCATTTTAACCTCAAACCTCCATAACCTACTGGGAAATCAAGTTTATATATTTTTTTATTTCAAGTTGCTCAAATTTTACAGGGTATGCTGTGGCACACTTAGTAAAAGCAACTGTAGCCAAGCGCTCAAAAGAAATAACTGTAGAAAAATTACGCTGGAGACTAATAAAACAAGATTATTGCGGTATAACTGCACAGACAGCCGACACAAGGAGCTGCATTGGCGCGGGGAAATGTGAGAGGGGGAAAGGGGGCGGGGGTCTGACTGCGAGTACAAAGCTAGACAATGAGCAATGCCATAAATCACAGGCCGCGCAAGAATGCCACACAGAATGGAAAGTGGAAAGTTTGTGTGTGTGCACTGCACTTGTGTGTGTGCACTGCAAAGCAAACTCACACACATTTAGTACTGTCTGCGCACTGCGTTGCTGTGTGTGTGTGTGAGTGTGCATTTCTCTGTGATAATTATACGTATACACACGGCAGTCACTGCTAATTCCTAACGATATGCTCGACTATAATTCTAGATGAAAGCTGTCAGATAAACAGATGCACATGCATAGATGGTATTGACATAAATGCTAATGAGAATAGATTTAAAATAATACATACGACACGCAGATCCAATGATGCATTCAAAAGTTATTCAAATGCAAACAGACGCTGAGGGAATAATAATGAAACTTGCATTCACATGTTTGCGTTGCCATTCGAGCAAAACTAGGACTGTTAACAGATTAACAGAATGTAACGCACTCTCCGCTAAGGTTAGAAAGGGACAGCTGTATATGATCTTGAAAAAGGACAAGTGTTAAGTGATGGCAGTAATTACGCTCTAGTGATGTGCGACTAATTACATATATTTTTTAATTATAAAATATTTATAAAACAAATATAAATATACATATATACATGATGTATAGATATAAGCACTTTGTGCAATTTGAGTTGATTAATTAGTGCAATTGATTTACAGCGACAATTTGTTGCCCGTGCTGCGCACATAACATCAACAATGAAACAATAAACTAGAAAAAGGACTGCACACATTATTTAAAACAGAAACAGCTTAAATAGAAAATAATTGTAAAATATTGCTGTTGCCGCTTTTAAGTACTTTGCATTATGCATTAAATGCAATTTGAACTGTTAAAAGCGCATTTTTCGCATCATCGCACTATACCTAACTGGCTTTTACGCACACGCACATGCACGTAAACATAATTTGCATGGCTGTGAAATATTATGGCAGCACTGCTATACACATTTTTTATAACACCAACCAACAACACTGGCAGACAGAGCGAAAAGTTGTATTAGCCACCACGCGGACCAAAAGTGCCCACCACATCAGCGGTCAGAGGGTAAGTAAGAGAGAGACGAAGATAGAGTGGGGCAGTGGGAGAGGCATAGAGAGTGAAAATGAGGGAGAGAGCATAAGCGTACTTACCGTTTGAGAATGGCCAGTGCAGCAGCACTTGCTGCTGTTGTTGCTGTTCTTCTTGTTGTTGCATTATGTTAAAAACTAACGCCATTATTATAATAACAGCTCGCAACGTTGTCGTCGCTCTGGCGCCGCCTCGCTGCCCGCCTCTGCTTGGTGCTGTTGCTGGTGCTGGTGCTGTTGCTGGTGCTGGTGCTGCTGCGGCGTCGCTGTTGCCGTCGGCAGCACAACTAATGTTACGTGCAGTGGCTGCGACGCCGCAGCGACGCGAAGGCTCGCATAAATTTATATTGAAATTCTGCGAGGCTTCTTGTTGTCGTTGTTGTTGTTGTTGTTGCTTTGCCAGCGGCTGCTGTTGCGTGCTTTGTTGCTGCTGCTGTTGTTTTTGTTGCTGTTGTTGCTGCAGTTTAGCAATAACTGTTTCTGCAGGCATTCAGCGATTGTTTAATACTTTCCGCGCGTAGGTAAAGTTTGCCTCTGCTGCTGCTGTTGCTGCTGCTGCTGCTGCTGCTGCTGCTGTTGCACTTGTTGCACTTGTGTTGCTTATGTAACTGTATCTGGCATGATTTGCGTTAGTACGTGGCTGTCGCCGCCATCATTGACGGCCGCCATTTGCATTTCCGTTCTCACTTTCGGTTTGACAGTCAAAATTCTTTAAACAATTCACGCGAGAATCTTTTCGCTTGTTTTTTTATTCCTTTTTGGGCACTAGACAAAGTTGTAGAGTGTCAGCCGTTGTTGTTTTTGTTGTTGTCCACTTGCCACTCCCCTCTTGCATGCCCCCTTTCCACGCCCCCTTTGTACTTTGCGGCTGCAAGCGGCGCTCGTTACTCGACTTGGCTCGTTTAGCCAACCTGACCCTGGGTCACCTGAGCATCCAGTGGACAGCAGTTGCCTTTCCCTTTCTATACCTCTCTCTCTCTCTATCTCTTACTACTCTCACGCTCTGTCTCCCTTCCGCTTACTTGTCTCATGTCTCCGTTTGTTTATCTTCTGCTTCTATTTCTTTTTTGTGCCCGTGGCACTTTCTCTCATTTCCTCTTTCAATTTAATTGCTTTCGCGGCCGCGACGTCATGTCGATGTTGCCTTACTTCCTCTTCATATAGACACTGCATTCCCTCACTCTCTCTCTTTATCTCTGCCCTTCCCCCCTCTCTGCAGTCACTGGCTTTACTCCCCACTTGCTCTGCCTCTTCTTCTCCATAGACACCGCAATCCCCCTCACTCTGCCTTTTCTTCTTCTCCTTCTTACTCACTACCTGCCCTCCGCCCCCCTCTATCTCTCACATTCTCTCTCTCCCTGTGCCCCTCTCTCTTTCACCTTCTCTCTCCCTATCCCTCTTCCTTTCTAAGCTTCACCTTATTGACCTGCTTCAGCTTCATTTGTGTGTGTGTCTCTCTCTCCCTCTGCCTGTGTGTGTGTGCTGTCTTTGTTTGTATTGTGCCTCCCCCTCTCTCCACCCTCTTGGCTGTGGCTTTATCCCTTAATCCTTATCAGTTGCCAATCGCTCGCGCTCTGGCAAAAAAGTCCACTACAAACAATGCCGCTTTTCATGTTAGTTTTTCTTTCTTTCTTTCTCACTCTCTCTCTCTCTTTAATTTCAGTTTGTTTTTTTATTCAGCGAACTCGACTAACTTTTACTTTTGCTTCGCAATAAAGGTAAATGATTTATTATCGCGTTGCGGCCGCATGCGGTCTGTGGTGGCTTCCCTTCCCTTCTCTCCCTCTCTCCCTCTCTTACTCTGCCTCATCCTGCTTCTCTCTCTGCTGCTGCCTTAAATTAATATCGTAATTAACGTAAACGGGAAATTGAAATTCAACACATGCCACACAGCGTGGTATCTTATTTAATCGGGGGCATGCTACAAATTGTGAGTTTTAAATGAGAAATAACTGATGAAACAAATGCCAGTGCAAATATCGTCATGACTATCGCCACGACTATCGTTTGCCCTGCTCTGCGCTGCGCTGCTCTTCTGCATATGCAAAAGTCAACAAATAAATGAAACATTTCTTATTTATGAAGCTGAATTTAAATTGAGAAAAAGTTCATGTGCGTGTTGTGTGTGCTGTGTGTGTGTGTTGTGTGTGTGTGTGCTGTGTGTGTATGTGCTGTGTGCTGTGTCTGTGTGTGTGCTGTGCGTGTTATTGGCGCTGCTCACTTTGTGCTGCTTTTGTTTTTTTCTCGTTAGTCGCGTTGTTAAATTCTGCCACGTGCCCCACGTTGCAGGCTGCAGCTGAGGCAACGTTGTCAGAACAGTGGTGCCAGCATTTTAAAGCCAACAAAAGCCAAGTTAGATATAAACAATAATATATTCTTGTTCGATTTCATTTAAACAGAAGAAGTTAACAAAGGTAACTTTAAATTTGAATTGTTAATGTTTGAATGAGTTATAACGAAACCCATAAAGAATGTCTAGTTTCATTTGATTGCAACATATTGAACAATAGGTCGACTGTCAGCTGTACGATATATATGTCCGATCTGGCACGTTGCGACCTATTTACAGTGTGCAGTAATAAGAAGCAACTTTCAACTTAACTTTGCAACTGATAGAGTAATTCGATTCGGCTAATTCGACTGCCGTGTTGATACTGATTCAGATATAAGTGATACAAATATATGTATTTATAACACATATTCATAAATACATGTATTTAAATATACAAATGTATATACTACATTGCAACCATCTGGTCCACATTATTATACCCCCTGCAAGGTTTAAAAAAAAGAAGCTAGACAGCGCAATATTTTTGATTTTTTTCTCGCTGTTTTGCCGTGAAAAAAAGCTGAGTTGGCAGCGCTGTAACAGAGGTTTTTTGTAGCCTCTACCTCCCCATGTATCTCCCCCCTCTCACTCACTCTCTGTCTTTCTTTTTTCGGCTGTCGCTCGTGCCTTCCCTGCCGCCCTTTCCCTCTCTACGCAGTTATCAATCTACGAAACATGCATAAAATTAATTTGCTTGCATGTTAAGGTATTTATATATATGCAATCTATACATATATATTATATGCTGCAAACGTGTATCGAGCATTACAAAGACTGCTCATAAAAGAAACAAGCTGTCCTCTCTCTCCCTTCTCCTCCCCTCTCGCTCACTCTCTGTCTCAGACACAGCAGATGCAGCAACAATTTTTAGCATAAAAATAGACGCCGTTTTATTACACTCGTGCGTGAGACTAAATGCGCATAATTGTGTGCGTGTGCCGTGTATGTGTGCGTGTGTTTTGTATGTGTTTGTGTGGCATGTATGTGTGTGTGTCTGCCTTGAAACCGCAGCGACAGCTTGTGAGCCACCTCTGAGATGCTGCTGGCTAAGCGGCTTCAAGCTTTGTTAGAGAGTTTTCTTTGGCCACAGAATGTTGCTACCTTCATCTCCCCCTCTTCACCCGTCTCTCTCTTTGTCTGTGCGTGTGTAAAGGTCACGTGTGTCGCTTTGTGTGTGCGTGTGTGTTTACTTAGCTCTTAACAGGCGCGTGTTTATGAATTATTAGCAAAAGAACAGAAGCTGCTCAGGCCCCGCATCTCTCTCTCCTGCTCTCTTCTTGTTAAGTATACGCCGCGTATGATTAGGCATATTATTAGTCGTAATGAATAGTATATGCAGTGTAGTATATAAAGCGAGATTAGTCGTAATGAAAGGCAGTTCAGTCCGGCAGGAAAGGCACTCAGGCAATTCAATTATGCATTCGATTGCGAGTGCCTCAAAAACGGCAAATCTCTTCATTAGCCACCTTTGATGAGCGAGCAGGGCAATTGCTTTTACTTAATTAGTGCGAAAGGGACAGCAACTAAGTGTATTTGTATCTGTGTGTGTGTGTGTGCTCACAGTCCATTGCACGTTAAGTCGCAAAAGCGAAGCAACTTAAGCGACTTTGCCCCGAGGCAGAAAGTCAATTGCGAAAGCAAACGCTGCATACAATTTTGTATTCACCCGCAGGATTTTTTTTATACATTTTATATGAGTTCGGGTATGTCGAAATTTGAGTGAGAGTGTGCGTCAGTGTGTGTGTGTGTTCGTCTGTATTCCTGCTTTGCCTTTGAAGTGCGCTACAGCTTTGACTCTGTTGCTCTCAAGTCGACAGATTGCTTCACTTTCAACTCAAATATCTGCCAATACACAAACACACACACATACATATATACATATATATGTATGTAGATATGTACACTCGCATATATATAGTATATTTATTTCAGCTCTGATTGATTTTCCTGCTGCTGAAAGTCGTAAAACATTTGACAGTTTCGTCTGTCTCTGTCGCCAGCTAAACGGTCAGCTGGTCAAGTAACCACTTGTCCAGGTGTCAAGCGTAGCCAGCCCCCTCTCCCACGTCCTCCACCTCCTCCCACTTCTTCTCTTTGTATGGCAATTTATACGAATGGTTTCACATTGCTTCAACAGCTGCAGCTGCTTTACCACAGCACAAAATGGCACAGAGCAGTGCAGAGATTCCTGTTATATTGTGTACTATCTGGAGTGGGCTCTCCTTGACAGAAGACTGGCAATTTGCTATAGAGACAGATATGATGTGACTGCTAACTTGAAGTAGAGTTCAAATTGACGAAAGTCAAGGAAGATTTTGACTGGGAAAAGATGCTAGATTATAATACAGGTAACCTATTATAATTGAAGCTATTTGGGAATTTCGCATTAAACATAAAACAGTTTAGAAAAAAATGAAAGAAGTGTTTCTACGTATTGTCTATAATAATATTAAATATTATATATTAATATTAAATATTAAAATGAGCTCTTTATTTATTTTAAAATGTTAAGTCAAAAGATTATAGTTCCCACTAAATAAATAAATAAACACTAAGGAAATTATGGAAAACTCAGAAAAAATGCAATCAGATCAGTTAATATAACTATAACTCTCATGGCACCCTCATCTAGTACTTAGCACACAACTAAGACTAAACTAAATTGACTTGCAAGTCGCAGCCCTTCTGCTTTTATTGTATTAACTCCCGCTGAATTGAATGCCTTTTAAAACTGTCGATTTATAATAAACTAAATATCGTAGCCTACTTTCCAGCGCACTCTATCACTTTCTTTGAAAACTGTTGATTTCTAATAAAATAAATATCGTAGCCTACTTTGCAGCGCACTCTGTCACCTATTGCCGGAGTCAGTTAAATTGGGCAACGTGCTTTATTTTTGGCTCAACTTGTGATTTACAAGCGCACGCAAAGGGGGAAAAACACTTTGCCCCAAATGGAGGCGACGCGGCTTACGCATGACGGCACATAAATCACACGATTGGCAGCCCTTTACCTCCCTTCTCCGCCCTGCATTTGATAAATTCCCACAGCGTGCAAACTATTTGGGCACGCAAAGAGAAAGGAGGGGGAGAGGGAAAGTGACAGTGGTCAGCGCTAGTTGGTTATTTATTTTGACACACACACACACGCACACATATGTATTAGTTGCTTAATTTCATGGTTAATCTGCGACAAATGTCGCCTGTCAATTGTGACTTGTCAATTGTGAATTGTTTGTCGTTCAATTCACAAACTTGTCCCGCTAATTGCACTCGCAAAAATGCTTGCATAATATCCGCAATTGAGTTGGGGCAGGAAGGGGGAAGGGGGTGGTGGCAGCTTGTTGACATTCGACACAATTGCTGTTGTTGTTGTTGTTTGATATTGTTGTTGATGATGCGTAGATTGACGTGCGAAAATATCTGTGGCATCACAATCGACACAAGTTCACAATCGGCAGGTTCATGAATATTTAAATTTCTATTGTCGTTATTGCACACTGCACAATGCACACTGCACACACATACACACACAGGCAGGCTCAGCCTTTCGCTATACTGTGTAGTTCCGTTTTTGGGCACTCTCAAAATTTTTCAACTTGTTTTTTTGTTTGGCCTGCCTCAACACTCGTTTACCGTTACCGTTTTCGACAAACACTCGCCGTTTTTCACGTTTCGCCTTAGACTCGAGACCGTTAACCGTTAGAGCAAGAGACACGCGTGTGGCACTTCCGTAGCGCCGGAATTCCGTTAGAGTACTGCTACTACGTAGTTTACACTCGTCTGCATGTGGCACCCACTGCCAATTGACGGCGCGACAGTCAACAGAAAACAAGCCGACGACGCCAGCAGCAACAAGCTACGCAAGCTTTGGTGGTAAGAGAGATGTTACAAATTCGCCGCAACTCCGAAAGCATGTTAAAAGTGAGCAAAGCAATGACAGTTTGGGCGCAGGGGTAGGCACTGTTGGCTGTGAATTTCCTATGTAATGTTCTAGAAATGTCCTTATAGCTGTGCGGGATGTTTTTTTGACACTGTTATTGTCAGCTGCTGTTAGTGCGCACGGGTAGGCATTGTTGGCTGTGAATTTCCTCTGTTATGTTCTAGAAATATCCTCATTGTTGTGCGGGAAGTTTTGACTCTGTTATTGTCAGCTGCTGTTAGTCCTTGCGCTGATATAAAGTCCTTTGAGCTGCTGTTACCGTTGCTGCTAATGCTCTTGCAGGGACTTGTGAACAGGCCCAGTAATGGAGTTTAAATAACAAAAGAACATTGATAGACTTACATTAGACACAACTTAGCAGACGGCTGTAGTTGGTAACCAACCTATGTTAAGTACTTGTACGTTTGTTAGTCTTTGACAACTGCCAGCTACTCGTATTACTTGCGAAGTTCCTTTTGAGCTGCTGTTACTGTTGCTGCTGCTGCTATGGTTAATGGCTATCGCTGCTACAGAATATGTTGCTGCTTTTCTATACTTCATTGCCGACTTATGTATAGTCTGTATGTTAATAAATCCTTAATATTTAACGGACAGCTTGCGCTGCTCTTATGTTATTTAGCCGAGACACCCGCTGTGGCTAACATTGCTGTTACAGTTAAATGTACTAAATCCAGGCAATATTTACATAACAATTTCCCCTCTTCGATCTCCTAATTTTATTGATAACATGGGTAATTTGTCCATGGCCTAGTGCAACAAACTAATGTTAAAAATAATATTGAAAAACCGTTTGGAAACTAACTTCTTCATAGAATAGAATGCACATGTATACACAGCAAAAGTTAACAATTGACCTTAAATTGCCCTGGCATACTGCATAAATAGAAAATAACAAGCGCAACTTGCAACAACTTGTTAAACAAGCGACAACCTTCAGCGTATCCAATTCAGGACTTGCGATTTTATAGTATCACTCGCGCTCTGTCTAGATTCCCCAACATTTGCACATCAGTTATTTTACAAGCATCGCGTTGAGTAAGCTTTTTACGGCGCCAACGCGCCAAATTGATAGATGGAAAAAAAGACAGTTAATTCCCTGTTGCGCGACTTGCAGTTATCGACAAATGTGTAAATTACTTACTACAATTAATCGATAACTGCATGAAAGTTAAAGTTCCTTTACTAATTCGCTTCTTATACAGCAGAAAAGTATGCAACACATTCCGTTAGGCAACACATGTCATTCAACCCCAAGCACACCTTTACAGGGTATGAATTGCAAAGTGAGAATCACTCAACCAAAAACTGCAGCAGTAGCAACAGTCGCTGTCGCCGTTGCCGTCGCCGCCACAACGTCACCGTCACGTTGGGAATGGCAACTTTAACGCGTAACTGTCAAAATTGACTGAAGTCTCGACAAGAGAAGCGAATGAGAAACAAAACAAAACAAAAATTCAGAGATTTCACTTGACGAATTCGCGTTAGACGTACGTGCGCCCATACACACACACATACATACGAATGCAGATATAAATTCCAAGCGCAACAGAGCAGAGAGCAAAATACCGATGAACAGACAAAAACAAGGAAGAACTTAAATTTCAAGCAGATCCGTACGAGAGTAACCTCGCTCGAAATACTAAAATAAATACTAAAAATATATTTCAGTTAAACAAATGTTAATATTTATAATAATAATGAAATGTATGTTAATTGTTTGAAAAACGGTAAATGCTTTGCACTTTTTAATTCAATTACAGGGTATAAAAATGCAAAACAAATCGAAAGTCGCTGCAAATTTATTCTGTTAGCGTCGAAGTTCATTTGAGTGTCATAAATCAGTTGCCCCGCACACATACACAAGCAGAGCAAGAAAGACAGTAACAGATTCGGCGCAAATGGCAACCAGTTAGAGGCAACCAGTGGGAAAGGAGAAAAGGGCGTCCAAGTTGGTTGCCCATTGATGACGTCGAAGTAGAGGATGCATATAGATGACAACTTTGACTTTTGGGTTGCCGTTGCACGTACAACAAACTGCAGCTTGGGCACGATTCAATGCCAACAGCATGACGCAGCAGTTCCCACCTTCCTTATCTCTTAGTTTTCTACTATGAAGTAACTAACTTATGAGCTACTGTATACCTTAGCGAAATGGAATTGAATACGAAACTGGGAATACCCCACATGGCATATTTTGCAGCCGGAGCAAGCAAAAGAAAAATATTTTCCAAATGGCAAATGTCATGAGAAATCTTCCCAAGCAAAGACACGCACATTTAAACACACACAGACACACCCACACACATACACATAGACAGCATCGGTCGGCATCCGTAAGACGGCAGAACGCAAAGCGACTTTATAGAAAATATTTCATGTTGCAAATCAATTTGAATAGCTTAAAAATTCAAAGTCTGCCGAATTGCTGGACGCGGATGCTCAATTGCTGCGTGAAGAATGACAGCAGGAGGAGGAGGGGAATAGAGAAGAGAGCGAGCGGCGGCACGCTGACCGACAGGGCGGAAAATGTTGTTTGCCTAGACAATTTGTAAGAGGAAAATCGGAGGAGCCAAGTGTCGCAAAGTGTTTTAACAAGTGCTGTAAGAAGTGATAAAACGATTTGAGAAGTTGTTCAACTAATAAATTATATTCGCATTTGTGTGTTAAGTTATGTTAATATTGTAACTAAAGCTACTTATCAATTGATCGATAAAAACTATAATAAATAACACTTGTGAAATATACTCAATAAATACTTTAAGCACTAAGCAATGAACATTGTGTTCATTGCTTAGTGCTTTAAGTGTTGGTAACATACACAAAATACTGATCAACTTGTTGCGCACTTGTCGATATTGGGAAATACCAAATGCACTTGCATGAAATACCAAATTAAATTTGTAAGTTTTGGTAACATATTCAAAATACTGAATAGCCATTTATCGATGTTGTGATGCAACAGATAAAATAAAGTTGTAATTGATATTTACGTTAATAATGATATTTAACATAATTCAATCCCTTGGGATTTATAAACTAGATACTCTTGAAATTATGTGTGACACTTTTGTTGCCTAATAAGCTCGGCTCTGTAATCAGAGCACATAAGTCAAAAGCACGCACAAAGGCCACGAGTCCAAGTGCGTTGAAAAGAGAGGGAAGAGGGAGAGGAGGAATAGGAACTTAGTGGAAAACTAACGAGAAACCAGAAGAGAACGCAAATTGCCAATTATGGCAAGAAAGTGCACGCATTTGCTTATTTATGGCACGAACGAATGTTTGATATATTTATGACAATCTTTCTCTCTATGCTTCTTCGTTTACCCCTCCCCCTTCTGCAGTGTCTCACTCTCTCTCTCTTTGTCTGCGGTATACTCGCTTACCTGCCGCAGCTCAGCCAAAGGATGAGAGCTTCAAATTGTTGTACGTGCCGTTGCTGAATTTAATGTGGCTTGTGGCATGACAACAATTTATGCTACGCCAAGTTGGACAGCAGCGGGGAGTTGGGGGTGGGTGGGGGGTAGGTGGACGAACAGAGACCGGCAGCCTGCCAGCATATGCAGCGCATATAATTCGCATAGCCAGCCCAAAAAAAGGAGACACCTCTCTGCTCCTCCCCTTGTGCCTGCTCAACTACCTAGTGCTGCTCCGGGAGCAATCCATAGACTCGGTGCCAGGCTTAATGGGGAATCATATTTTTTGGCCCGCTTCGACTGGCAGTTTATAAGCATTTAAGCGGCTTAACTCGCCGCCTGACTTATCGCATTGTCATCAATTTGGTTAAGTAGATTTCAGATGCCTCCCCCTCTCTCTTCCTCCTTGTCTCTGCATATATATTTTTATTGCTGCAGAAAAGTTCGCCTTGGACTTGATTGAAAATTTGCACGCTCCATTGAACACATAGAAGGACATCTAATTATTGCATTGATTGAAAATTTCGGCGTAGGAGAAACTGTTGCCGAAAAGAAGACGGCAAGAAGTAAGTAGAAGCAAGAAGACGAAGAGGGGTGAAGAGAAGAGAGGAAAAGTGCTGCTCCTGCTTACATAATCAATCACGTTTTATCGGGATAATTGTTTGCCGGGTTTGCATTGCATAAATCGTCCAGGAGGCCAAGGAGGAGATGTTGATAATGGGAGAGTAATGGGGGACGGAGAGGGAGGGTGCATGTCGGCTAATCGCCCGCCGAGTCAATATCATTTTCAATGCTTATTATTTGCGCTCAGTTTCCTTATTGTGTGTGTGTGTGTGTGTGCTATGTATGTATGCTTAATGCCTATACTTATGTCAATTCCCTGAGCATGCCAAGACAATGGAACACTTTGTGCTTGCTTGCCACACATATTTCAAAATTCAAGAACAAATCTTTTGTACCTGTTTAAATATTTACTTTGAATTTGCTTTATGTAGATTTCAGCTCAGCTTTAAGGTCTTTGTTACGGTTTTGTACTGTATTATGCCTCAGTAATTGTGAGGTTAAGCTCATGAGCACAACATATGGTATATGGTATGTACCATATATATATGTAACTATAACATTTAAATATCTTTAAATTTTGATATGATTAGGTGAGGTAGAGCTGGAAGTTAATCGATTCTCGAATCGATTAATCGATGTTTTCAATTTTAATCGAACATTTAAAAATAGTACTAAATTACGACAACTAAATTAGTAAATATGTCTAGTGGCGGTTTAAAATTTTAGTATTTTAGGTATAGTGCGACGGATAAGCATTTGTTTTTATAACAATATGAGGTCTTTATTATATTGTATAAATTTGTTTTCTTTAATTTCAAGGCAAAAACACGTTTTTTTCTATAATTTCAAGCCAAAAACTGTCTCAATCTATCAATATATTGATTTAGGTAAATTTGAAGCCACGCCCTGCAATATGCTAGCATTATTCCATCAACACTGCAACTACCTCTTAAAAGCTATTTAACACACATTTCTTTTATCAACCATTTTCAATTTCTTACAGCAAATAAATTAAAAAAACTCCTCACACTACCGCAAAAGTTCTTAAAATTGAATTCTCACCTGCGACTGCAGCGGTTGCAACTTTCAACAAGCGCAAGACCTTGTACAGGGGGGGGGGGGAGAGTTGAGGAAGCTTGGCACAAACATTATGCAAATATGTACGAAATGGCAAATCACCAAAGGGAATTGGAGCCAACACTCTCAGCACGCGGGGGCCATCATGAGCTGCGTACTTAGACGTCAATTGCGTCGAAGTTCACCTACCCAGTAATGTGTTCCCATGCACACACACACTCGCACGCACGCACACATAAACATAGTCATTTGTGTATTATGCTGAGCACATAAAAAAAAAACGTTGGACAAAAGCTAAAACGTTTCAGATTCAAATACAGATTCAGAGTAAATCGAAGAATCGAAGGCTATCGGAAATATCGTCACATTTGCTATGTCGTGCTCTCGTTCCTTGAATTGAAATTGCTTAATTTAGCAGATAATTTGGCAACAAATTGTTTGTTGGGCCTGCCCCGCAACGCAAATAGACAAAGGAAATCAACGTAATTAGCTAGTTTGCTTTTTGCTCTTGTGCCCGACGTGTGTTTTTAATCTTCAACTCAGTCTTGGGCAAGCTCCCTCACACACACTCTCTCTCTCTTCCTGTCTCCCTGTCTCTCACTAGTTCCACCCTCTGTTTGCAGTTTATGGCATTGTGTTAAACTATTCCTTGTTAGTTCCTTACTGCATCCCAACATGGGGTCGCATTTCGATTAAGTTCATTTTCCTTCTGAGCAGAACAATGCGAGAAATTTGCTTTTCCAGAGATTGAAAACAAAGGCAACAAGTAGAACAACAATTATTGGTTTAGAATTGACCACACAATGCGAAGCTCAGAACTCAAAACTCAATACAACTTCAAAAATGCAATTCAACATAACCTTAAAACTCAAGAGCTTTAGGCAACCTTTAAATTACATTATGTAGCTGATACTTAAAGATTCTTTAGATAGTATCAGTTCTATTAATCAAACTGTACGACATTTTTAAATATTACCCAAGTAAAGTTTATAAAATTATCATACTAAGAGTGAACAAGCATTTTATATAGCTATCTCAGCAATCAAGTAGTCTCTGGTATGGAAATCAGCTTTCCTAGTTGGTTTCATTGGCCCTAAATTTACAAACCAGTCACAACTTTCGGCTTATCATCAGCTTAACTCTTCAAAATAAAAGTTTCAATTATATTTTCATATTCCATACGGAAAATTGTATATAGGTAATACGTAAATATTGCAAAAATGTTGAGGAATTTGTGCAAATTGCGTAAGAATATTCTAATGGCGCGCGTCATCTATTCGAGGTATGCGGGCAAGGCTGGGATTACGACAAACTCTACCAAGCACACAAAGTCGGACGAATCGATGAGCCGCGGCATAACGGTGACCGATATCAATGTTATCGATCTGGCCCGAGGGGATCCCGAATTTCAGCGCAACTTTCTCACAACTCTCTCGGGGCTGCAAACGAATAGTATTATGGATATGTTATCGACGGCAACAACCCCCAGTGAGGCTGTAAATACAACAGAGCCAAGCGGAGGAAGTGAAACTCCAGCGGGGAGCGATAACGTTGTAAGTGATACCACTATACTGGACAACGATGGCCAGCCAATTGTTGCCATCGAAATCGATGGTTGGAAGAATGCCGAGGGCGATGAAGATGAATATGGACCAACTGTGCAAAATCCCGGTGAATCCATTGCTATTGGTGACGACGACGAATACAAAAAGGATAATGAGCTGGTGGTGCCAGCCAAGCGCCAAGGCCAAATGGAATACAAAGGCATCAAAGTGAAAATGCCGGAGAAGGCATCCCGTGACATTGGCACCTATCGTTTCCGGCGCAACAAAGAGGATCTTGAGAATGTGGGCGATGATATGCGTCTCGTTAAGTTCGACAAATGACTACTACTACTTGATTAACAATTACTATTACAAATTGCCCAATTAAAGTTATGGGATATATTTTATTAAATTCACTATTGTCCACTGTTGCTAGGTATCGAGCACAGAAAAGTGCTAGATTTGTTGATAAAATATGCTAAAAATAAAAAAGTAAGCCACTATGTCATCAATTTCGGTTATTAAAGCATTGAAAATATTCTAAATTGCACGAAATAATTTTTGTGTGCTCGCAGTCCATTGTTAACAGCAAAAATATTCTAAAATAAAAGAAGCGCAGATCTTTGTAAAATAAGCTAGATGAAAATTGTCTATTCAGTATTTCAGGCTATAAGCAATTAAACAATTTTATAAGCATTTTCTTAAAAAAAAAAAATATGCTAGATCTAGCCTGAAATATGCTAAACTGGCAACACCGATAGAATCTATAAACTAAGCGTAAACGCACTAAGCAATGAAGCTTACTGGATAACGTAACTGTCGATAGATGCGATGTTCTTCTACGATAGACATCGACACTGCTGAATGGAAAGTGCCACCTAACTGGCCAGGCTACAGGCTGCATAAAGACATTTTTATATAGTTTATTTACAGTTGCATTAATAGAGTATAAAAACTTAGTGGGTACTCATTTCCCTTGCTATCGATAGCACATGCTAAAGTTATTTTTTCTTATTCTCTATTGACATTTTTATCAAAACAGCATTTTATCGAGTTATCGATAGTGCTGCAACAAAAGTGTTGCTCAACGTCTTCGCTTCGCCACACTGCCTGCAGCCTTTGAGCTCGCTTTACGTTTGCCACTCGGCTGCGGCTTCTCCTCCCCGTCGTAGTCGTCCTCCGCTTTGCCGGTACGCACCTCGCGATTCACTTTGTAGGCTTCGCCCATGCGCTTTATGTTCTCCTTGTGCACAATGTCATGGTTCACAATGCGATGCGGATAATCCACGCCCAACACGCAACCATATTCGCGCTGTGCACTCAGCGTGGCCTTCCACGGCTCATAGATAATCCCGGCCGGATACTTGGCCAATTCGGGCACATATTTCCTTATGTACTCTCCTGTCTTATCGGTTTTCTTGCCAAAGGCAACGGGGCTGTAGACTCGGAAATATTGATGAAAGAAGGCCGAGGCCGATAGCCACATCCAGTTGCCTGCATTGAGAGCCCAGTCCTGGTCGAGTAGCAGCTGCTCGAAGACACGCTGTCCCTCCTCCCAGCTGATCCAGAGATCGCCGCGTGTCAGAAAGCAAGCGACCGCATGTCTGGCCAGATGATGTATCCAGCCCTCTTGGCGCAGCTGCCGCATGATGGCATCAATAAAGGGATAACCAGTGCGTCCCTCTGCCCAGGCCTTAAGATGCTCGGGATTCTCCTGCCAGGGTATCTGCAAGCTGTAAGCATTTCCCAGCATGCGATCGAAGTTGGGATCTGCAGCAGCGACTGTATAGTAGAATTCTCGCCACATCACCTGACCCACCAGCGAGGTTGGCGGCTTGGAGTGCTTGGGCTGCCGTGCCAGGATCTCCCTGAGTCGCTGATGCAGCAGCCGCGCACTGAGGCAGCCGAATTTTAAGTAGGGACTCAGCACAGTGGTACTCGGCTCCAGTGAATTGGGTGACGTATTCGGCTTCTCGAACTGCGCTACCCAACGCTCGTCCCGCAGCGAGGCCTCCATGCGTCGCAAGCCTTCGGTTTCACCTGTGCCAGGATATATTAACATATGTATATTTGCATTTATCAAGTTGTTTGCTTACCGCCCAGAAACTTATTGGGACCCAACTCTTCGGGCCTCTTGACCAGTTGCTCCAATGTCGGACAATCGTAGACACTGGAATCCTTTGCCTCCAATTTATCCTCAGTTGGTTGCCTGTCCACGGGCAGCTTCTCTGGCGCCGGTAATATCTTGGGCAGCTTCATCTTCTCAACAATGCCCAAGAATTTCTGATAAGTGACCGGAGCTTTGCCCATGTTCCGGGCAATGATCAACTCCGGATTGTATATGGTATGCGAGCAATGGCAATCGACTTTCACCTCCTTTTCCAAGGCCAACTTCTGTACGGCGGCATCGCGCTGCACCGCATAGGGTTCAATGTCCGTCTCATAGGTCAGCAGTTGCACGTGCCAGCGCTCGAATAGATGAGGGAAAACCTCGACCGGCTTGCCCCGCACCACATACAAACGGGAATTGAGCTCGCGTAGTTTTTGGTCCAAATCGCTGAGTGTCTGCTGCAGGAAACGCCACCGATTGGCGCCCACTTGCATCCAGTCCAAAATGCCAGGATCTAAGATGAAAATCGGTCGCACGCAGAACTCCTGCGGCGAGGCACGAGCTAAGTCAAAGATTTGAGCCAATGCCGGATTGTCGTGGACACGGAGTCCCTTGCGGAACCAATGCACCAGTGTACGACGTTGTGTCGCCATCTGAAAACACTTTAAATTCTGATTTTAATTTCATATTACTGAAAGTTTTTCAAAATCAAGTAACTCACCCGCCTGTGTGTGCGCGAAAAGGGGTTGCCAGATGTTGCAAACGGCGCGGAAATCAGCTAAATGGGTAACTAAAAAAAAGCTGCTGCTGGAATTGAATTTAGTATTAATAATAAAATAAATTAATTAAAATTGCTAAAAATCATTTAAAATGTTTAATATAAAGCTTATGCACATTTTATTTTAATATGTGAACAGCTGATGCCGCTGTTAAATAATATAACCAGAATTTTTTAGCGAGAAAAAGCTAGATTAGAGAAAAAAAGCAAAATTGTTATAGTTCCCGATTTTGTTCTGCTGTTGGACTTAAAAAAAAACCTGGTTTAACGGGAAAAAAGCTGACCTAGCAATACTGCTTTTAAAACGCTAAACTGTTAACACTGGTGGGCAGCCAACTTGCTGTCAGCTGTGCCAAGAAAAATACCGAATTTGCAATCAGTAGCTGAAATTCAGTATTTTGGTGCACATGCACCGGTAACAATCTTTTTTTATACAATACACATAAAAATATATAAATAAATCAAATGTTGGTTCTAACATAACAATTCAACCACTAAAAAAATCGACAATTAAGTGTCTTAGTAACAATTATTAAGGCATTTTACACACGCTGTGCGCTCGCAGGCAAGCCAAAGCACACCGAGCAAACAATAACGACGACGCAATGGATTTGCTTGATTCGATACTGAACTCGATGGATGCTCCGCCAGCCACCAATGAGCAACAGAAGACGTTGATCAAGAAGCAGCGCGAAATGATGGAGCGTATGCAGAACAAACAGAAGGAGGAACTATTGCGCTTCCGAAAATATGTGGAGGAACGAATGGGACGTTTCGCCAAGGACGATCGTACCTGCATCGAGTTTCAACCACTGGACAAGGTGCATCGTTCTGTCATACATGAAATAGCCGAGAATGGCGGCTTCATAGCAATGAGCTTTGGCCGCGAGGACGAGGATCGCCATTCGGTGGTCTATAAGAAGGAACACCCGCCTAGTGAAGATGAAGTTACGGCCCGCCGGAACGGCGATGGTTGGAATAAGGAAATAGCCAAAGAATACTCCGAGCGACGAAAAGAACGCTTGGCCCAAGAGCAGCAGCAGCAAAGCCAAAGTGATCATAACAAAGCCTCAACTTCCGATTCGACTGGCTCCACGGCCAGCACCAGCGCCAATGCCAGTTCCAGCGAAGAAGTGAAGCCCACGAGCAATTATAAGGCGAAATATGCCCACCTTATTGGCGAATCGGCTGCCCTGCAAGCGGCGCGCAAAACCGAAACGAACCAAAGCTATGGTTTTGTACCTAGCAAGAACAAAAAGGATATGCGATCCATCGAGCAGACCTTGGCCGATATTCAGGCCAAGAAACGTCTCAAACTCCAACAGCAGCAGGAGCAACAGCAACTGGAACAGGAGCAGCAATTGGCGGAGCAGAATCACGATGTGAACCCAGCTGATGAACAACAGCAATAAAAAACAATTACAAATCATTAAGTGGAAAATAGTATTAAGTGAATAATATGTAATATGTATGTTTTGTTAGATTCAAAGTTAATCAAATGTGAGGAAGTCCTGCGTCGCTTCAAAATGTTGACCACACACACACAACCAAACACAGACAAACAAACAGACAAGAACACAGAGATAGACTGACATATGTTTGTGTGTACATATGCATATAAGAGCAATTTAAATTGTTGGCCAGTTGAACGCATTAGATAAAATAATATCAGCTGCAGTGTTCAATAAGCAATTTCTATTTATATAATAAAACAAAAATTTGTAGTCAATAACAAACAAAAAAAATACAATGCTGTTTATTTTCATACACATTTTGGCACTAAAATATGTCGAAAACAAAAATGACACAAAACGAGTGTTGAACAATTTACTAACAAATAGGGACAGAAATATACCATTTTAAAAGCAGCATACAAAGTGACTCCACGTGGAACGTGAATGTGGAAGGAAATGGTGAAATAAAAATGTTCATAAGGCATTTCCAAATAAAAAATGGATAAGTGAAAGATCAAGTAAGTTAAATATCATTTGATATTGTTATTTAATATTTGTATGATGAAAACTAAGATAGGGACAACTGATTTCCGTGATAGATTTATCTTTTCATAAAGCTGATCATAGAAAATGAACCAACCAATTTTTTAAATATGCACAAAATTAAATTAATTATATTTTCTTGCAGACAGTACATGGCGCTAGTAGCCCCTAATGATGGCCCTTTCTAAAGCATAGATTTCTTTGAACTAAGAAATCTCATATATAGTAAGTGTTCTTTATAAAAAATTGATCTTAAATTTATACATCATAATGATGAAATCTTAGATAGGGACAACTGATGTCTATGACTGATTTATCAAATTTTAAGAAGCTGATTTACAAACAGACAAACTGAATGTGCCAAATTAAATAATGATATTAATGTACGAATATTACTTCATTTGTAGATAATATGGCTAACTCAAAGAAACTGCAATTCTTGCAAAGGAGTTCCGAAATCACAGGTATGTTGAACTACATGTTGTACAATTTTATAAACTTTATGATGATAACTAAGATAGGGACAACTGATGTCTATGTTGATTTATCAAATCATACATAACTGATTTATTAGCAAATTAGATAAATAAGTTAAATATATGCATAATCGTTACTAATGTACGGACATTTCTCTATTTTTAGATTAAACTGGAAAGTCAAGTGAACGAATGCAGGTCATCGAGAGGAGTGTGTTGAAATTTCCGGTATGTTTAGCCAAAATTTTGTATTTGTTTAAAAACTATGATGAAAAATAAGATAGGGACAACTGATGTCTATGACTGATTTATCTAACTTTATTTAACTGACCTTATAAATGATATACAATTGAAAATTGTCTTTGCTTATGACTGATTTATCTAATCACCTTGCTTATATTTAATTACAGATAATGGATGGCTATGTGTAGCAGTAACCCAATTACAGGTAAATTCCGAGATCGTCCCATAGTCCAAAATATACAAATAAAGTCATTGAAAAAACATAAAAGAATGTATTATTTTTAAACTGAATTTAATGAAGATATTACAAATTTATTGCAATCAAAAGGCAGACAATTAGTATTCTATTCGAAAAGTACTAATATATTATTTTTAAAAGAATATTTTTGCGCCTTTAGCCAATTTGAAGTTAAACTATTGTTTTTTGACATTTGCCAATACTGGCACCAACATTTCAAAAACATGTGTTTTGCCAGTTACAGCGAAACGCATGCAACACGGCGTGATCAGCTGTTTCCCCATTTGTCGTTTTAATCAGCAAAACAAACAAAATTTCAGCACTGTCCAATGCTGATGTGCAGCAACATTGAAAACTGTGCGATACCAAATCGAGCAAACAGGTGCAATTAACCAAGTCGCATCGAACATGTTACCAAATATGACTCCAGCTAAATCCGATTCGAGACGACGACTCAATGTCGGCGCCACGACGTCGCATGGTGGCGATTATATCAAAGTAGAGGAAGACCAGACCGATGGCTTCGTTAACGAACAATGGACAGCGCCGATAGTGATCGATGAGGCAAAGCCATGGAAGATTATTACAATAATACTCTCACTCTTCATCAGCGGATCGGTTCGTAGAAACGAAAGTCGCGTTAGCAACTGAACTCATCTTTCTCTTTGGTTTAGATTTGCATGATTTGTGCAGCCTTTGATTGGATGGCAGATGAAAAAGAACGTTCCGACCGAATCTGGGCACTCGTTATAATCGGTGTATTGACCATAATACCTGGAGGATATTACGTCTTTGTGCTGTCGTGCATTTTATTGCGACGCAGTGGCTACTCATGGGACGACATACGACGCTTGGGATAAGATTTTCGACTACGATATAGTATATTTTATCGCATTTTTCTTTGTATTTAAATAATATATGTATTTTTGAATTGTATATTTATGTATACACATATATCTTATGTACCTGGATTGCAGTCAGAACTTCGGCATTTTTATTGATATTGTATAAAAATATTTTAAATATTTATGTACATAGTATGTATGTGTGTTGTTTGTTGTATTGAGAATTTAGTGGGCGAAACATTGGCTAATATTTATGCTAAATTCACTTGCACAGCTAAAGCTTTATATTTGCTATATTGAACGTACTATAATATATGTTTATATGGCCTTTGTCCCTATGAAGCATAGTGCGTTTTGAGCTTAAATATATGTTATATATACATACATACATACATGTTATGTTTTTTATTTTATAAACAATTGCTTTTCAGGTTACAACAAAGCTTAGCTGTATATATCGTTATATATATCCATATGGGAAATGGGCGAGGTACATATACAGTACACGGTATACACTATACATAAACAAATACAAGTACAACGAAACTAAACTACAAGGGTTAACAATTATTAGTCAATCACTGCTCAACAACAGTCACCTCAATGGGCGGTATAAACTTCCATGTATGCGCCTGTTGCTCCTCGAATCCAGAAGGGGGCAGGCCATCTAATTGACTCGTATTCGCGGCAGTTCCAGTTCCAGGAGAGGACCGTGTCAAAATACTGTTGCTGCTTTGCTGCTGCGGCTTTGTGACGCACTCAATGCTGGTCTTGAAGCGACCAGGCGTAAAGAATATCACAGAACAGTTGTGCTGCAATTCTTCCTGTTTCTCCAGAACGGGGATTGTTATTCTGCAAAATGAAAAAATAATTTTTAATAATAATTAAACACATCTTTTTTAACGCACCTGTTGGGTCCAGAAATGGCTACACGTGTCTCCAGATTATAGTTTTCCATACCATTAAGATAGTCCTGATAGAACTTAATGGTGAGCACCAGATTCTTAAGCGGCCGCAGCGATTGATTGGTCAGTTTAATGCTCAGCTCGGCACGCTGTCCCACTGTGCACGTTATCTCGCTATGCGGTTGCACTGGCTCATTACGGAAACTAATTGCTGTACAAAGAAAGTTTATATTATATACTTATATCATTGCTTTGACTTTCAATAAGTCATTACTTACCCCAGTGAAGCGGAGAGACGGTGGTCAAATCCACCATGGCATGAGATAAAAATATGCCACGCAACGAAGCAACACCCTGTATATCTGTGCCGGTCAGCAACCAATTGATCTTGACCTTTTCCGCTATATGAGTGGAGCAGAGCTTGCTCAGAGCATCGCTAAACGAAAGGAGCTGAGTACGAAAGCACAGCTCTGCCAAGAGGGAGAATGAATATGATTAGTAAATGCATAATTTATGTATATAGATTTATCTCTTACCGCGCTCCAAGTTCTCAGCAGCTTCGGCTGCTCGTGCTGCACAGACCTGTTCCAGCGAGCAACGATCTACTGGAATGGGCACGCGACAGCTTTCTTTGGCCTCGATGAGTATATTCTTGTTATCAGTGTAATTGAGCGACATTTCTTGAGCGGTTAAATTGGATATATCCAGTACCAAATAGAACTGTGAGGGACTGCAAAGAGAGGAAGAATAAATTAAAAATATAAAGGATTCCATTTGAGCAACTCACATCTCTGCGGGCAGCACATCCCAGCTGGTTATCTGCGCACTGGGCAACAACTCCAGATTAAAGGATACAGCACACTGACGACAATAGCCAGCGACCAAGGCCTCTCCGCCCGAGTACTTTAGTCGCAACTGAGCCTCAATCTGTTGGGTATACTGCGATGTACGCCCATTGGGACCAGCAGCTGCGCTTCCAGGCTGTAGATTTAGAGCAGCCAGTGAATGTTGAGCACCCGCGATGGTCGATCCACGTAACTCCTGGCGACGACTCTGAGGTGAACTGACGCGCACAGGCAGACTGGCATGACCTGAAGACGATACATTGGAATAGTGTGATATCGAAGAGCTGCCATAATCAGATGAAGCTGGGCCAGTGCTGCTGCTAGGAACAGGGCAAACAAAATCCGCATCTGCATAAATATACAGCACGAATTCAATGGAGCTAAGAGGAGCAACTGGCAGCTGAGCCTGAAATTAAATTATTATATTATTATCATACATTATTAACTAGCAAAGCAAACTTTACCTGCAGTGCCTGTTCATCAATGCGAAACATTTTCTTCTGCACCTCCTGCTCGACATTTGAATTGATGTTAACCTCCAGATGCTCCAGCGGCAATGTGTTGCTTTCATTGTGTATGGTAATTGTACAGCTAGAAGACTCGCCATTATATAGAGTCAATCCGGCCGAGGTGACCACAATGTCGGCTTTGTTCATATTACTAAATGTTGCCGTCTGTGGCAGTGATGTTTTCACAGAGATCCTGGGTAGGGCAGGTATCACGTCTACCAGATAATTGGGCTGAAAGTGTCTGCCACGCATATGCTTCAGCCGGCAATTGGACTTGACGCCCAGTGTGTGTGTGCTGTAGCCCTGCAAATCCAATTGACCAGTCTCAATGGGGGTGCCATGCAGTGAGACATAGGTAGGCACATGTGGCTGCAGCACGATAGTCTGGGGCAGGGATTCAAAGACCACACCATTGGTAAGCAGCCGCATATCCGTGACAGCCAGTTCAAAGGGCAAGGGATTACGCAGACGCAGACACACCTCGCTCATATCATTATGTACCCATTGAAAAGCTGTTAAAAGAGCAGAGTTATTAAAATGCAATATTCTATACTATACATTTCTACGTACCTATCTTATTTTTATCCTTCTTCTCGCGACGATCCATCGAATTAAAGTGTATGGGCGTAAACAAAAACGGACCGCTATCGGCTTTGGCAATCTTAATGCGCTGCGGTCGCAAATGTGCAGCCAAATCCTTAACCACAATTTCCATGCAATATGGTAGGTCGGTTAAATTGGCAGGCGGTATCACAGTTCCATTCTCCAGCACAAGCGGCACGGGGGATCCCTCGCATTGTGCGCTTAAATTCTGCAATTGAACAGCCATTTCGCTCTGCTCAGTGGGGGACATGTTGTCCCATTGGGTTTGCAGTAGGAACGTCATGTGGCGTGTGGCCAACGCCGAATGGCCCAGACGTCGGGCAGCGGTGATAAGACTCTGTACCAGATCAATTTGAAGCGCAGGCCAACCAGCGGCGTTCTCTAGCACCTCTAGGGGATCCAACGATAGCAGATAACCAGTAAAGCTGCCCAACATTAAACGATAACTCTGTGTCCAGTCCGGTGCTTGGCTGCCCTGCTGAACGTGTTTAAGTGCCGCCAGTCTCTGGAAGAATGCTGCTTTGCGCTGGTAGCCAATTTGCTGATAAAGCTCTGTGATAATCTCAAATCGCTTAACACGTTCGGATTCGCTCATGGTGAGATTTATGTAGAGTATGTTCTGCAAAAACATTGCCACATCAAGTGGACGATTCTGCTCAATGCAAATGCGTGTAGCCTTCAGAGCTGCTTCCGTTTCAATGGTGGCCGCATGGCGGTATTTACTGTAGTTAATTATCGCCTTGCGATAATAGTTTGTGATCTCCTCCGGCTTGAGTATGTTGCCAGGCAACTCACCGTTGCGATGACTAAACGGAGCCACCGATATTGTCGACGTCGAGGAAGATGATGTTGAAGTTGTGGGCGTGGCAGTGCCCGATGTCGAGGAATTATTTGTCAATATGGAGGATACCGATGAGCAGGAAGAGGAGTGTGATGTGAGCGCATCAGCAGCAGCTCCAGCAGTGCTGGTATTTATTTTCTTTGTCGCATCGCTTGCCCGCCACTTCTCCGGCGTATTTCGCAGTGGTGAAGTACCTACGTTATGGACAGCAGTTTAGTAAAACGAATACATTTGAATAAGAATGCGAATACTACTTGCCTGTCTCCTGCAGCGATGCATTTCTGTGTAGTGTTTCAATCTCACGCATTTGTGGATACAGTATTACAGCGGAAGCTGCACAGAGTCCCTCCTCACTGGCGCCCACCCACAGTGAATCACCCACTGAGCGCAGCGTCTCATTGGCATTGTGATACAGACTAAGTGAGTCCTCTAGCAGGCCAGCTTGCAGTGACAAATCTGCAAGATTTTTCATAACACGTCCCACGCAGCGTTTACGATTGTTACGCGACTCCATGTCGAGGCCCACAAAGTCACGTTTCTCGAACGGCGCCAGCAGGAGACTGACCTTGTCGGGCTTTTCGCGTGAACGTTCCAAACGCCGTGATTCCAGCACCCAAAATAGAGCATTTAAAAAGTCACTGACACGTGTCTCCAGATCGGAGCAGCTGTCTTGCTCGCGATAGAAGAAAGCCTGCGACTTGAAGTTCGAGGGAGTAGTGTACTCATCCTGGAGCCGACCACCAGCACGCTCTTCCTTAGGCAGCTTAGCATCTGGACTGGCTGCATTTTCACCAATTGTCTGAAGCACCAGTTGAGCAGCGTTATCGACATCTCTATGATTTGTTGTTATCATGTCGTTCTCAGACTGTGTCGCATCAGGTCCAAAGAATATGGCACGAGACTCGTATAACGTGCTGCCATAACGAACCTTAAGGGATTCGTGATGCCGGCACAGCTCGTTGAGCTCCGTTTGGTTATCAAATTTTCCAATTGTCACCAGTCCAAGCAAGCGACGATGCGTCTGGAAGTCTCCCCAATCGTTATGCTCCACCGGATGTTCATGAATGAAGCGAAAATAAATGGTGCGCACAACGCCGCTGGAGTCTACGAGGGGAAATATGAGATACAATTTGAATTATTATGTTTCTTGCCAATTGGAATTGTTTTGCTATTTGAGACACGATAGTTTACCCGTTACTTTGATATTGTTGACACGTCGCACCCGCTCGAATGCCCGCTGCAGTATGCGAGCACGCGAGGGTCCAACGCCTCGTAGCAGCACGAGGAGGCTACTATGATGCAGGGCATTCTGTTCGTAGTCAAGTCGTGACATAACGGGTGGCTCCACGCTGGCATGAGGCTGCACAGCTCCAACTGCGGCACGCATTTACTCTATTATACTCTTGTACACCTGTTCCACACCAGCCTGATCCAGTTGTAGGTTCTCTCCCACTTGCGTTTGCTTTTCACATTTCCACATACACTTTCAGTTCATGCTCATGACGTTGACGTTGTGTATTGTGTGACGTGCCTCAATCAATTTCCATTGTTTCGCACTTAAACTTATGAAGAGGGCAACTTTTTAGCAAGCGATAAACATCGGATCGCCTCCCCTTTTGATGATGCTGTAAATTTTTGTTTATCGTTAGCTACAACTTTTACTCTGCCCTAGTTACAATTTTGGACAGATATAATATATTAAAGCTATATCTGTTTGTAGGCATAGAGCATTGATCTAGTAGAATCCCGTCGAAAGCAATGGAGACAACACTAAAAATTAACTTTTACTAAGTAAAAAATCAGTGCTCAGCTGCGTGATGGTTGCAGTGAATGGTCAATTCGAAAGAACTTCCGTATGCATGCGAATGGTATAATATAACAGAATTCACTCACAGTGTACTCCTCCGTTTAACAGAGAACGTTGAACAGCGCACTTGAGAATTTCTGTTATAGTTGAAAAGTCTTAGATTTGAATGGATATTCTTTCTCTGCATTTATTTCGTCATACATATCCTAAGTGGTAGAAGCAGTTCACTTCGTTTTTATAAAAATCAGTCTGCTGGATTTTAAACTAAATCAGGTATAGTTTAATTTTATAAAACAAATTCGAAACTGCTTTCAATTCAAATTAAATATACAATCTAATTGGAAATGTTTAAGTTAAAAATATCATTTTAAACACTAACTATATAATACACTTAGCTTTAATACGCATACAAATATAAACAAATACACAGATACACATAACTTTTTGCTGACCCAGCATATTTGCGCTTCAAGTCTTCCTTCATTCTCAACTCTTCAATGTGTTTAGTTTCCGAACTGAAAGACGAGTGATACATAATACACACACATTCAAATGGAGTCCCAACTTGGCACATTGCATATACACAAACATAAATGTTTACACAAAGAGCATCGTAAATTATGAGTGATATTCGAAACGTACTTAAAACGACGCGTCGTTTCAGAACTAACATGCTCTCATTGTGTAGAAAAATCACTGTGAGGATATATTTTATAAATTAAATGTTAACTCAATTTCCTTATTTTCAATACGCATTTTCAGATTCACGCAATACAAAGTAAACTTTTTGAATTTTTTTAGGTAAGTTTACAAAATTACTTTTCGGACGAAACGGATTTACAAATAACTCTTAAATTATATAGAGAAGGCAACGGATATATGCACTAATAATGAATTCAAATTTTAAGTATGAAAACCAAAGTGATGCCGGAAGTGTTCGAAGTTTTCAGAATACAGAAAACAGAAATGATATTTATAATTTGAACACCAGAAGCGACTACGGTAGTATTCGAAGCTTTCGGGAGACAGACACCAGAAGTGAGATCGGAAGTGTAAATAGTTATCGAAATAGTAGTTTTCAATATTTTCGGAATCCAGACACAAGAAGCGAAATTGGTAGCAATAGAAGCTTTCAGAGCCGAAGTGAGATCAGTAATTTTGTACACAACAATTGCGCCAGATGGGCAGCGCAGTTGTCTACCAATAACGCCCAGCAAGAGTCGCAGGAAATGAGAAACTATAGCTACGCAGAGAAACGGATTGCAGGACTTATACTGAAGCGTCAAAATGAGAAACGTTTCGCAAACCCAACGCCCGAGTGGCTTGAAAAGTTGCGATGGGCTAAGCGGGTGTTGCCGAATCTTAGCCTGGAATGGTCCCGTGATGAGCACGGACAGACAAAGCGACAGCACCCACAGGAGGCAACAGGTATGAAAAACGCGAAGCGAACTCGGCTGCAACCCCGGGAATCTTTTGTCGAAATGGCCAAGACGAAGATGCTGCTGGGCGTGCTTGATCAGGGTCAATCGGATGATCGAATACTGCGTAGCCACTGGAAGTGGATAGAAACTGCTTTGGCTCCTCGATGTTTTGAGTTGTTGCGTCAAATGCCGGGTCCTCCACCCTACTGCAAAGATGTGGGCTGGTATCAGGGAAACATCAAGGTGATTGCCTGCGATAATGCGCGCTCGGTTCAGCTATACAAGGCTGCAGTGGCCAGGGTGGGTGAAGTGTATCCTGGAGCGAAGCTAGTTGCTCTGGACTGGTGCGAGTTGCCCAGTCAGCCACGAGCACGTATCTGGATTCCCACATCGCTGGCCAAGCCTGAAGTTATTCTCAATATGCTTCAGCGATGCAATCCGCAGTTGCCAACCCACGACTGGAGGGTAGTGAAAATCGATACGAGTTCTGGACCCACTTGTCAGGCCGTTCTGAAGCTCAACCGACAATCGCTGGCCCCCATTAAGGCAGCCAATGGCGAGCTGAATTTCGGCTTTAGCTCGGTCCCAGTTAGGATCTACAAAGCGGATATGACAGCCTTTTTGAGGGACACCATCGGCAAGCCAAATGCACCGAATCGGAGCTCACCAACCACCGCATTCTCTGATGTCACCAGCGAACTCTCTGGTTATTCTTCTAATGCCTCGACATTAGTGCGAGGTTTTCAGTTGCTGAGCTACGAAGACAATGACTCCATGATTCTTGATGACCTATCTAATAATTCAGATTATGACGAAAAAGACGTCAGGATGTTGCCGCCTTTTAATCGACCACCTTTACGTTAAAGAAACTATATTTAAAAACTTTAACAACTCTTGAAAAGCATCTTTTGTTTTGCCTGACAATTCGTTTCTTTTGCACTTTGTAACGTTGAATTAAAAATTTCATTATAATTTAGTTATATATATTTACTTAACATTGATCAGGGCTGCAGTAAATACCTCCCTGACTACGCCAAATGTGAAGGAGCGCTTCATTTAGATGCCCGGAAATCAAAGCGGAATATCTATTTATGTTTAAACAACACATTATCTCGAATTACAATAATAATTATCACAATACCAATAAATTAATTTGATTAACAGAAAATTTAAATGTGCCGCTTCATAGTTCAATGTTAATGTTATTAGTTTTCGTTTTCTGTTGTGCTACTGTTAAGTTACAGCATAAACTATTTTTGTTTTGCCAAAGCAAAACAGAGTCATCTAACGCAACTCGGTGGAAAGTTTTAAGTGTGCTTAAACAAATTCGAAGCTATAATTATACTCGAAATTTGTATAATACAACAAGGTAAGCTTTTATAAGTGATTTATTAAATCTAATTGGCACTATAAAATTGGCCGGTAAATGAGTGTTGGGAGGTTATGTATGGCTTAATATTGATAATGTTAATTGTATTATTGATAAAGTATGTTCAAGCGTATACATGTGTACATATATAAATTTTATAAATGTATATATATATTTATACCTAATATGTTTGTCCACATATGTCAACAAAGATTGGGTGCATTTATTCTCAATTATTGTTAGAAATGTGTGATCAATAACTGCCGCACCTGTTGCCGCATTTGTAAATAGAAATAAATACATATGTATAAACACACACTTACATCCAGACCCATGGACAGAACAATAGGTAAAGATATGTAGTACATTTTGCATATAACAAAAAAAAGCTCGCAATCGTAAAGTTCTGCACGTAAACAGAATGACAATTAGCTTTTTATTTTATCATTTTTTAATTGATACTCAAAACATTTCCTTGTTTAGAGCAGGGGCTCGTTCAATCAGTACAAGCAATAAGTTAAAATATTCCAAATTGTGCAGAGTAAGCGTCGATAGTTCAATGAAGGTTAAACTTTTACGAAATTGTGAAATTAAAATTCTCTATATATCGAAATCTTGTAGATCTCTCTCTCTCTCTACCTATTAACTCCATTTGTAAATTATAGTAGAGTTTGCTACATGGAAAAGTAAGAACAAATTTAAAGAAATTTTATAGAAATATTCATCCTTCAGGGAGTTCAGCTTAGACAATCGCAGATCCTACTGTGGATGGTAATAGTACCTACACTACAATGACCAAAATTTACAATTTAATCCTTGGCCATCAGCTTCAATCCAGGCACAGCATATTCCTTGCTTAGTATTAAGATGAAAGTAAAAGAAAGTTCTTGAAACATTCTCAAGGTGGTTCTATCAGGCACACACTGTAATAGCCTTGTTAGGGGATGTCGTGATGAACACTGAAGTGGCTATCAATTGGTAGCGTTATCGGTGCGTAGAGTTATCTCTGTTTCTCTCTACTGTGCCTTTCTCTTTCCCCCTCTCTCTCTCTCTCTCCCTATCGCTATCTTCCCTCTCTTTCTATTGATAACATGGCCCAGATTCGTTACCGTTTTCATATTTAACCCAGAGTACATTTCACGTAGAACTCATTCGCAGGTCGATAGAGCAGCATTAAACATGGCAAGCAAATTGATCCGTTGGGGCATTGCATCCGCTGGCAAGATCAGCGAGGATTTCGTGATTGCACTGAGCACACTCCCGGCCAGCGATCACAAGGTGGTGGCAGTGGCTGCACGCTCACAGGAACGTGCCGCTGAGTTTGCCAAGAAGCATGAGATTCCCACCGCACTGGGCAGTTACGAGGAGTTGGCCAAGAACAAGGATGTTGGTGAGTATAAACTAGAAAGAAGATTGGTTGAATGTGCTTACTTAATCATCTTCATGCTCATTTAATGCAGATGTGGTCTACATTGGCACACTGAATCCCCAGCATTATGAGGTATCTCTGCTGATGCTCAACAATGGCAAGCATGTGCTCTGCGAGAAGCCTCTGGCCATGAACAAGAAACAGGTGGAGGGCATTCTGGCCGCAGCCAAGGCAAACAAACGTTTCTTCATGGAGGCCGTGTGGTCCCGTTTCTTACCCAGTTACCAGCATGTGCGTCAGCTTATCCAGACTGGAGCTCTGGGTGAAATCAAGGATGTTGTTGTGAACTTTGGCTTCCCCCTGGCTGGTGTGGATCGTCTGCAGTAAGTGCTTAAGGGATTCCCTGCATCAAAATGATACTAATTACATCTGCTACTTGCAGGAAGCGTGAGCTGGGCGGAGGTGTTGTCTATGATCTGGGTATTTACACCATTCAGGCATCGCAGTGGGCCTTCCAGGAGCCACCACAGAAGATTGAATCCACCGGCCTGACCAATGCGGAGGGCATTGATGATGATGTGTCTGCCACACTCACCTACAGCGGTGGTCGCACTGCACGCATTCGTATGTCATCACGGGAGAAGCTGGACAACAAGGCTGTCATCAAGGGCACCAAAGGACAAGTGACGGTAAGCGCCAGTGGCAAACAACGCCCACAATGACTTGCCAGAATAGATTTCCCCCACGGTAGACAACAAAGCACAAACTAGTAGCTGATAAAACGTGTCACGTTCCCGGCGAGTGATCAAAGCTCGAGTGGCCCCCTGGTGACGTCACAAAAGCTATTTCCAGCTGCGATAGAGAGCAGCCTATGTGTATCTGTATATGTAACATATAATCGTGTTGTTTGTTCGACTGTTTCTTGCTTTATCTTCTGCCAACTCAACTCGGAATTTATGTGTGGTTCTTTTTCCACTTGCAGCTGATTGACTTCTGGACACCCAACAAACTGATCGATATTGATGGCAAGGAGAAGGAGTGGCTGCCGCCCAAGGGCAAACATGCCACCAACTATGGCAACTCGGAGGCTATGCGCTACGAGGCCGAGGCAGTGCGTCAATCCATTATCGCTGGCGATGTGGAGAACAAGAGTGTTAGTTATGCAGACAGTTTGCTCTTTGCCGAAATCGAAGATACGATCCGTCGACAGATCGGTGTGCTCAACAAATTCGATGAGGAATAAAAAGACAATAACATCATGTATATAATATATCATAAATAATAAACTGTAACTATAAATGATTTTTAATCACGATAGGTAATTTTTCATTACTTTCTCAATAAATTTTCTATTGTTAATGAAGTTTTTGAGACTATGTTCGTAAGGTAGAAGGGTATTTAAACCTAAACAGACAGAAGGAAACATCTCTAACCCCACAAAGTCTTCAACCGACTAAATATAACCGTGGCCGTCTGTATGAACACTTATATTGTAAAGACTATCAGAGCTAGAACCACAAAATTTGTTGACAATAAATTTTATTAGTGCACTTAGACAAAGTTTGTTTTAGAAGTGTGCCACGCCCCCTTAGGCTAACGTAAATCAATAAAAATCGAATTGCAAGCGCACTTTTTAAGCTAGAGATTTAATTTTTGGTGTGCACAATAATTATCGCCATCCAAATGAATAATGTAAATTTGGTTGCGATCGATAAATAAACATTGAAGTTATTTAGGAAATAATAATAGTCAGTACAGGAAGTCAGTACAGTCGAACAGTTTGTTAATACATAAAGCCGACTATCAGCTTATTCTGATAAACTTTGGTACTACAAATCAAATCGGGTATTCAAGAGCTAGAGATAAGAGACCACCTCAATTCAATAGGGGGCATTTTTGTCGAGAGATGACATTGCTTAGGTCAAATATTAAACGTAAATCATGTTTTCAATTGAAAATACTTATGATATTGTAGATTGTATAAAACAATTAAAGTGAACTATATAATAGAAAGATAGAAGATCGTCTATTCTAACATCAACCTCAACAAAAGGGGGCTCGCCTCCAGGCCTTATCGGACTGTGTGCGTATTTGCCAGACATGTGACTACTGCGAGGTATTTAGCACCCCAATTGGCACAGTGGCACAAAGTGATTGAAATTCATTCAACTTTCTATAAATTGATTTATTGATTGATTGACATCGATTTTAATCTGATTGTATAGCAAACAAATTTAATTATTTTTATTTTTGAGAGAGGGAGAGAAATTTACACGATCAGCAAAACGAACTTAACTCGGCAAAATGTCGAGCACGTTGGGACACACGACAGTCGTGCAACTCTTCAAGGGAACGAGGGTGGTGGAGGGGGGGTAAGAGATAGTCGAGGGTAACCCGGGCGCTTCTCTTATCAGTGGAATGTAATGAAAAAATGCAATTGCAGTGAATGCAGATGCCAAGCACTGATAAGGAACCTCACGCCTGCGACTGCAACTGCAACTTGGGACAGTTGGTCCAACGATTTCGAGGTGAGAAGACACAACGATTAGCGAGCAACAGAATGCAGGGTCAGAATCTCAATTGGGGCATTGCGGCAGCTGGACGAATCACACAAGACTTTGTCACAGCATTGGGCACCATTGAAGCAACGGGCAACGGGCGTCATCATGCAGTCGTAGCCGTTGCCGATGTGGAGGGCGAACGTGCACAGGAGTTTGCTCAGCGTAATCAAATACCGCGTCATTACGATGGTTTCGACGCCCTGGCCCTGGATCGTGAGGTGAATGTTGTCTATGTCGGCACCTTGAATCCCTTTCATTATGCTGTGGTGCGTTTGATGTTGACACGGGACAAGCATGTGCTGTGCGAGACACCACTGTGCCTGGGACTGGCACAGGCCCAAGAGCTGTATGCGCTGGCCGAGCAGCGTGGCCTGTTCCTAATGGAGGGTGAGTTGAAATAGGTATATAAAGTATACTCAAAGTTCACTCTCTCTCTCTCTATCTGCTCCAGGCATGTGGAGTCGCTTCTTTCCCAGCTACGATCGCCTGCGAGACTTGCTGCTCTCGGATGCCATTGGTGAGGTGAATTCAATCAAACTGCAACATGGTTTCCGTCTGGCCAATGTGGAGCGCATTGCCAGTCGTGCACTGGGTGGCTCCATTACCCTGGACATTGGCATCTATGCCCTGCAGCTGGGTCAGTTTGTCTTCGGACGGGCGCCAGTAAAGATCATTCCCAGTGGAACGCAGCTGAACGGCGATCGTGTGGATGTGCAGACGGAATTCATACTGGATTACGGTGATAATCGGCGTCTGCTGGCATTGGTTACAGGACTGGAGCATCTGGAGAACGATGCACTTATTGTGGGCACCAAGGGGGAGATCAAGGTGAGTATAATTCGTGAACTATCAACTGATTAAGATGCCTCTTCCTACTCTACCATTCTATGTGCATATGCAGTAGAGTCATGCAAAAGGAAATATAATATTATAGTTCCGTGTGAATGTGAGCGAATTTTGTATCATTCACTGCCTGTATTGGCAGCTAAAGTTCAGTTCAATGTTGTACAGTAATAAATGATAACAAATTATGTGTGCAGTAATTCGACGACAGATCTCTCAAGTTTCACTAGGCAGGCAGAATAACCTTTGTCCATTTAGCAAGAGCCGTCTCTCCTCTTCAAATTATAAGCCCATGTAAAATTGCAATACCTGCAAGAATGAAATAAACATTAATGTCTTCTATAACATCTGTATATCTCATTTGCCTTACCTTTAACAGCTGTCGAACTACTGGTGCTGCACACAGCTAACCCGTTCCAATGAACCAACAGAAACGTGGCCTCTGCCCAGTGCCAAGTTCGATTTCCATTATACGAACTCATGTGGGCTGCGCTATGAGGCGGAAGAGGTGCGCAAATGCATCGAGAAACGTCTGCTGGAGAGTCCCAAGTACACGCATGCAGCCAGTCTGGAGCTCATTGCAATTACGGATCAGATACGACGTCAAATCGGCGTCAGTTTCGATGAGACATCGCACTAAATTATCGCGCTATGCATAGTTAAAGAGGATTCAATAATAAATAATAATTTTAAAAGTTAAAGATGATCCAGTTAAATAAGGCAGATTCCTTAATTGAATCTCTTGTTCTTCTATTTTGTATTCAATATTTATTTAAATAATTGCAATTACTTTCTTTACTTTGATGTTTTATATTCATTTTTTTGCATTTTGTTTTTTCGAGTTTATATACGTATTTCTAATTCATTTCTAATGTATATTTTTGTTGTTGCTGATTTTGTTTTGTTTATGTTTTTGTTGTTGCTGCTGCCGCTGGGTTCGGAGAACTCAATTGGGCTAAATGAATACTTAAGCAGCCAAAAACAAAACAAACAAAACACATAAAAATCGATAGGAAATATTAGTAAAATTTAAGTTACATAAACAAAAATAAAATGGTCAATTTAAAAACGAAAATCAGTAACTAAATGCAAGAAATTTCAATAAATTATGCGAGAGAATTAATTCAGACACAAAGAAACAAAACAGAAGAGGATTTAGTTAATTAAATTGAACTCTATATAATGGATATATATGGTACAGTACAGTTGGATAACTCTTAGCTTGATTAAATTCGTTGAAACAACGGGGAAGGGAACGGGAAGTGTTGTGGGAGATGGACTGCTGCGAAACTATTTTAGTTAATCAATTAGTTATAGATCCAAGAACCTAAGCAACAAAGTGACTAAATTACAATGTGTACTTAAGGCTAATTAGTTAATTTGTAACAATTAAAACTGATTTATACAAGGCGGGGCCAGTTATACAATATATATATCTCTCTGTGTGTTGTATCTGATAGAACGCAGCTAAGGCGAGTAGAGGAGCAGTAGGAGAGGGTTATCGGGGGTATATAGACACATAGTTTTGTTTTGATTCCGACGCTGCCGACGCTTAAACATAATTAAGTCTTCTGCTGTGTAAAATTGCTATAAAAACTATTATATCGCAGCTTCTCTAGATGCCTTCACTGCTGCTCCTGCTGGTGCTGGATAACGTGTTGGTCAGAGCGACGCTGGCATCTATGGGCTGTCGTGGTTGTGGCGCAATGGATACAGATAGATGCTTTCGCTCCACATGCTGTTCCACAACAGCAACAATTGGCGCAGGATTGATAAGCGACGGCGGCAACTCCTCAAATGTCATACAATTGCTACGCTGCGCCTCCTCCACAATGGGCGGTGTGTCAATGGAGTCGATGGTGGTGGTGGTGGTGCTGCTGCTATTGGTGGTTGTATTGGTGGTGCTGGTTCTGCTCCTGCTGCTGCTGCTGCCACTCGCCGCATAACCCTCAGAGACGGCTACCAATGCGACGGTGGTATTGCGATTATGCTGCAGCAGATCATTTATCTGTGACAGACGCGACGAGCTGTTAAGGGGCGCATTTAGGCTTATAAAATCCGCTGCTCCAGTTAGCCGGGTTAGACCAGTGGAGCAACTGCTGGCCGTTAACGATATGCTGCTGCTGTTGCTGCTCCGTACGTTCATCGAGGCGGCGGCGGTGGTTTCCAAGGCATTCGCATGCTGATATTGCGTTGCATTCGAGGCGGTGGTGGTGGCATTGCCATAGGGCGGCACCGATGGCACCGCACATGAGCTATACGCGCCGGGTGAGACACTGCCAGATACTGGTGATGTCTGCTGATACGTGGTGTAGGAATTGAGCTGCAATAACAAATAGTTGCTATTAATATTCATCCATTTCAAGTGAGACATCCAAGCTCACCTGTGCGCTGCCATAGCTGAGTGCTGGGTGATACGTGGGCGTCAGTAGCTCACCATAGGAGGGCGTTACATTGCTGCCACTGGCAAATAGCCCAGAATCCAGGCTATCCAATTGTGGATAGCTGGTAGCATAGCTGGATTGCTGCGATACGCTGCCTCCGTTGCTGCTGCTGCCGTTGGCGCTGCTGTCGCCGTTTGTTGACACAGCGGACGAGCCTGTCGCCTGTGGCGGCGTCACTTGCGACGGCTGCTGCTGTTGTTGATAGAAACTGACACTTGTCTCCGGCGTATACGCTGGAGAGGCATAGCCGGAGCTGTAGTTCGATTGCGGTTGCATGAAATAGCAATGCGAGGCAGCTGAGGCAGTAGTGGCACCACCCACCACCACAGTGGATGAATCGACACCAGCAACGACGCTGCTGCTGTTGCTGGAGGTGCCATAGATTAACGTGCTGCTACTGCTGCCTCCGTTGCTACTGTTCGATGGAACTTGACTCTGACGTTGCTCCATATCCAGCCGCATTACCGTGTGTATATAGTGCGTACGCACCCGCGTCGGATTGAACTCTACGCGTCCCACCGTATTGCCGCATGCCTCACGCGTGCAACCGCATGGGAACATGGCGCGATCCACTTGACACTTGATGCCCGCCTGGCTGCAGGCGCATGTCTCCGGGTCACAGAATTCGCGACACGAACAGCCGCAAACCTCGCGAGAATTTCGTATATCCCGACAATCGATTTTCTCGCTGGCATCGATTTTTCTTACGCCCGCAGCCTTGAGCAGCGCACGACGCTGTTTTGGTGTCACCGGCTGCAGGAAGCCATTGGAGCCATCGTCCGCATCCGATCCGCTGCCCTCGCTAAGATAATCCTCTTCAGATTCCTCGCTATCATCGCTGCTGGAGCCACGTGTCTGCAGTTGTTGTTGCTGCTGCTGCTGCTGCTCCTGATTCTGGCTGCGATGAGCACGCCGCAGCTCTGCCGCATGCTCGGTCAGTGTCATCGTCTTAAAGGCAATATGCCGGGCACCCATGCCCAGTGTGCAGCCACCGGCAGTGGGCACACAGCTGAAGCCTTGCTGCCGCGGAAAATAATAGACTTTAACGCTATCAAAGTTGATAGAACGCTTTGAGCGCTTTTGTGTGCCCGCAGAACCAGTTGCCATCTCTGGCACCAGAGACAGTTCCATGCCATCATCTTCCAGACGCCTCTTCAAGTTTGAACGCAGTGGCAATGTTGTTGTTGTTGTAGTTGATGCTGTTGCAGTTGCAGTCACTGCTGTTGCTGCTGTTGTTGATGTTGAGTTGTTGTGTCTATCATTTTCACTGCCCAAGCCCGAATCGGAGCCACCATCACTGCGCAATTCCTCCTCTTTGGTCTTTGTGGCCACTGGCTTTGTATCAATTGCAGGCGAAGTCTGAACCATTTCTGCTGCAACAGTCGCCGGCGTGTCCAACTTGAGCCACAGTAAATCACCATTGTTCTCCACCTCGACATCAATAACATCGTTATCCTCCTCTTCACATGGTCCTGCTGTTCCTCCTCCACTTGCTCGAGCCAATGGCTGCGTGAAGTCATCAATTGCCAATGGATCCTCGCTTATGTTATCCGAGGCCAGCGATGAATTCAGTTCACCATCACTTAGTACAATAATCTCGTTGTTTGGAAAATTATCCAGCTCGAGAAACTGTTCGTCCAGCTCATCATCATCATCCTCATCGGCGGCAGCAGCAACATTCAATGTGATTGGCTCATGCGCAAAGTCCGCCAGTTCATCGTCCAATTGCAGTTGCAGGGGTAGCACAACTTTTGATTTTGTTGCATTCACCTTGCTGGCATCGATTATTGATGTCTTTATCTGCCGCTCAATGTCGTCCTCCTCTTGCTGCTGCTCTACCTTCTGCTCCGCTGGCTCCTCCTGCTGCTCCCTTGCCAGCATTGATCCATTGCTGCTGGCATTGGAGGAGTTTATGCTCTTTGTGCTGCCAAACATTGTTCCATTGCTGGCATTTTGCTGTATGTACGTGAAAATCTTCTTGATCGGACGGAACATTCTCTCAATATCTCCGCCCCAAAAGGGAAAACTCAACTTGCGCTCAGTTCTTCAGCCTGCCACCAGTCAAGAGCAGTTGCTGTTGTGCCATCTGCAGAGAAAATAAGGGAAATATATAGAATAAGTTAGGGATTTATTTCCTTTAAACACTTGTTTTAAAAATTATTGAAGCATTTTAATCTCTATATAGGAAGTTTACATAAGATATTCGGATTCCAAGATGGAGAGTACTCTTCGATTCATATTTTCCATTCACAGATAAGAGTTATTCATTAGTTTTACATAAATTATTTAAGTATGATCGGTTGCTTCATCCCTTTTTCTGTTCTTTGCAGGCTCTATGGGGCTCTATAATTGTGTATCGTATGGGGGAATTCTGGTGCAGGTACACACACACATGCATATACATAATTATGTATGTGCAAATACATATATAAATACATATGTAGATATATAGTATGCAACGGGGCACGCCTAGTAGGTGTAGTCTATGCCACGTGCAAAGTATAATCCAGGATAAGCTTAAAGTTGGGAAAATGTTATTTTACCTAATATGTTCCACTGGCAAACACACGCACACATGCACCGCACGCACGCACACACACACTCGCACGCACACTCAAATGCAACAGCTTGTGTCAAATAAAATTAATAGAAATGTAAAAACACTATAAAACACAAATTAAAACAAAACTCGAGTGTAGTAAAATCAATATTTTATGCACCTTTTATTCAAGTATTTTGTAATATGCGTTTTGGATTCCTTCTTTCAGGACACTCTTGTATGCAGATTTGCAAACTCCTTTTTAGAATTTGCGTTGCAGCTGTGAAAACTACGACGACACGGCGACGGCAGCACGGGGGGAAGTGTTTCTGTGTATGTGTGTGTGTTTGTGTGTACGACAGCAAAGGAGGCGCAGCACAGATCACAATTACGACTGTGTGTGTGTGTGTGAGTGTATGTGTAGATGTTCGGAAATTCGCAACAGGATCCGGTTGAGGTTTATCGGCTGAGAAAATCACGATTAAAGTGTCACAACGTTTCGGAAAAGAATATATGTCTTTTTATAAATAGTTTTTTATTGTATTTAATCGACGATTCTTTAATTTTGATTTGCGTTTTCACTTCACGTCTCGCAATGTTATTACCATTTACTGCCATTCACAAAATACTCAAAATGGATACTTTAAGAGTGACCAAATTTACTAAAATACCAAATTAAAGCAAATAAACGTTAAGCTTTGCGTACAGCAACAAGATTTTTGCGATGACGATACTGACGTAAGACATTAAAAACTGGACATATAATAGGCATTACCAATATATAATTGTAGCAAACTTAAATGTTTGGTAATGTTTTCAAATATCGTTTAAGACAATTTAAATAACTATGGTAGAACATATTTATTGATTAGAATTTAATATTGCAACGGTGTTTAATTGAATTCTAATATTGATTCATGTAGTTAAAATAACAATTAGAAAATTATTTAGTAGAAAGTATGCTACATCAATAAAATTCATTATTACACAATAAGCAAGCTAATTCCAAGCCTTATGATCCGTTAAAAACTTTATTATTTGGAAACAGGAAATGATAGTGCAATAGGTTTTACACGAATACGTGAGCAAAAAGAAGAGCTGTCTTATTAAGTTTTATGCACTAAAATATATATATATTTGAAACAATTTTTGAATCCAAATATATTTGCTTTTGAATTGTATTAGGAGCCCTGGTTAATTAAAAACCTTAGCTCAAGTGTTCATTTCGTTCAAATAAAAGAGCTGTTGCTCTTTAGTCAGTTTGCCATCTCAATAATAAGTAATCGAATCAGAAATCGAAATACAACTCTAAAATTGTAAGTGGATTTAAGTTCAATCGAGGATTTTTGCAGAAAAACAAAGTGGTAAATTGAATTAAAATCGCAAACTGCATTGGGAAATGAAATTTCGACTAGTAAAGTGAAAATCCCGACTCAAATTTGCTGCAAGGCCTGCAAATTGACAAAAACAAGAACTGCAACTACTGAGAGCCGTGGCGACGGAGTCAGTCGCTGTCTATCTCTGTCTGCGTGCGTTTGTTTCCAAGTCTCCGTGGCTGCGCAACGTTCGAAAACGCAAATAAGAAATCGTAAATCACAGACAAACACAAACAAAACCCGTGTGTCAGCAGAAAAGTGTGCAAAATATTGCAGCTACAATCAAAGTGCGTAACGATTAATGAAATTAGAAAAGTGTTTGCCAGAAGGGCGCGTTGTTTTTCTATTAATTAAGAAAGTTGTGTAAAATTTTTCATGTCCACCATTACAATCGTCATCGATAGCAGCAGAAAGAAAGAGAGCAAGAGCGCAGCAATCAATTCGCCCCACAAAGCACACATATCACATACATACACATACTTTACTTAACTCAGCTACAGTGTGTGAGCGAGTGCGATATCTGGCCCTGAATATGGGTGCGTTGCATGCGAATGCCTGTGTACGAACGAGATAGCACTAGCTGTCTTATTGGTGTTAGTGCGTTTAACTGCAGCAGCGCGCACAGTGGTTTAAAAAATATCGCAAATGTGCTATTGTTTTTGCCCGTGATAACTCTAAAGGGGGAATATGACTGAAATACACAATTGCAGGTGTGAGGAATAATTGAGAAATCTATTACTTAGCTAAGCTACCGTTTTTGCTAATCAGACGAGCTGATTCTTTGTTCCACAACTTTTTTTGCGTCTTAAAATGCGAAACTCTTTTGTGTTTCTCTCGCTCTCACTCAGCAAGTCTGTTTGTTTATTTGTGTAACTGTGTGTGTCAAATTTATCTACAATCGTCGCTTATCGTGTCATACCAGGCTACGACGCCCCCACTTCGATTCCCCTTCGTCTGATATTTCCACCCCTTTGTGAAGAGAATGAAAAAAGAGCTGAAATGTAAACAAAGTCACATATATCATTTCCTTTGTTTATATATGTATCTGCTCTTTATGCGCTTGATATTATTGCTAACGATGTTAAAATGCGCTAAATACTCAAAAATCTGTTGACGTGTTAGTTCTAGAAGCTGTACGGCTTACATTACCTACCGGCTCTCCCTAAAGTTCACATGTTTTCTCGTGTTCTGATTATTTTTCTAATGTGTGTGTGTATTTTTATGTTCGGGACTCCGCTACACTTGTTGAATCCAACCCAACACAATGCTGGACAATTAAATAGGTCCTATGAATTGTCGTCACATGTGGAGTGTTTTTAAAGCGAACCACGTTTTTTTCTTACCTTCAAAACAATAAAAACATGTTCTTAATAAGTCAACGGTACTTGTTTTACGCTCTCTTTTTTTCTACCCTTTGCCATTTGTTCTCTTTGTGTACATAAAATAAATACTCATGCATACATACGCACAAGTACAATTCTGTGTGTGTGTCTGTGTATGGCAGACGTTTAGTTCCATATGCATATGTGTGTGTGAATGACGCATCGTCAGCTGTTCAAGTGTTGTGGTTGTTGCTGTTGCCCACTACGGTAATTTCCTGACAAGCCGCAGAACCGTTGTTTTATATTTTATTGAATTTTCCCCGAGAACAACGGCTCGTCTGCTATCATTATATATTTTCTGTTATCGGCAGTGTTTATTTTATTTTTACCTATTTGCAGTTTGGTACGATCGAAACGAATACGTATTATATATTGCGTTATTGCCACAATTTTCAAGTCATGTTTGCCAAAGAAATTAACAATATTGTGTGTCGAATTCGCTTATTTTACAGTCCCTCTCCTTCTTAAAATCATGTGATCTCCTCTTAATTAATTCCAATTTGTGTCAGATCAAAATGACTTGAAAAAAATCTGTAATAAATGCGATAAAATGCAACGACGTCAAAGCAGTGCAAGGGAGAGACAAAGAAAGAGAGAGAGAGACAGGCAAAAAACAATTGAAGTGAAAATTGTTACTCTGTACTGTGAGAGAAGAGAGTGACACTCTCCCAACCAGAAAATTGTTATGTATAGCTTTGTGTGTGTGTGTCTGTAAGTCGTGCTTGGCAAACTCGTCTTGTGTGTCTGTGTGTGTGCTGGCATGCACTTTGCTCCAAAGCGCCAAAACTCCGAAGCGGGTCTCAAGTCGGGGGCAAACAATAGAAAACTCATAGTGTTGCAAGTTTTCCAACGTTTTTCGCTTGTCGTCGTTGTTGTTGCCGCTTGAATATATAATTTAGATGCTAGGGCGCCCGCTTAATTTAATAATGCACACACACAACAATATGGAAAGTATTTCACTTTCATTGCACTTCTTCATTCTTCTTTTCCTCCTTCAGCTTTGCTATATCAACTGGCATAATTCAGTTTGCATTGATTTTCATCTTCCGCTCTGGTCGCGTCTGCCTCTGCGACTGCACTTGCATCCGCCCCTCTATTTCCGCCTGGAATGCGCTTAGAGCGAGATCCATGCTGAACTCTCTCTTCGCTGTGATAGAACAGTAACAACAACAACAGCTGGATATCGTTGTTCTCTCGCCGTCAATGATTTTGCTCTGCGTTTTAGCAGCACTCTGTTAATTGGCTGTGGCGTTGTACAATGTTATTGTGTATGTAAATGTGGGAGTAAATAGTTAATTCCTTCAATGTGTTTGTTTGTGTTCAGACGAGATGTAAATGACGCAGAACCATGAGAAATTTGTTTCAAAAGGGTCATCAACATACAGTTTTGTTCTAAATTCCATTTTGTACCACAGCTGATCTGCAGCTGTTTTTTTCTAATGTATATATTATTCTTCGCTACTACGTACGACCGCCTACTTGAAGTTCGTTTGAAATAAATTAAATTATATTTGAACAATTCGCGTTTATATTTGAAAAAACAACGATTGTGATCAGTGCTTATCGCTACAACAGCGATTTATTTGGACAACTGTCAAGGAACTCACGCCTCGCCAAAACATTGGTCCTTCGAGCCGGATACCTTCTTCCGCCTGGAAAATTTTGCCCCTCTACGATCCACTCCAGCGTCCAACGTGGGATTCTTCAGCATCCAAAAAAGTCGACAAGATAAGTACGATTTTGTTATTTCCAATTGTGTGTACCTCTATGCACATGCCTTTCCTACATACATAAATCCAAACATATGCATATTGGCTCCCCTGTGTACACACAACCATACATACATACATATAGTTCCATAGCACTTGCATACGTGCTAGTCTGAATATATGCATGTTATTTTCCATATCAGCTATTTTTTGTGTATTCCCAACCAAAAAGTAAAGCTCCTAATTCCATTCAAAACACATTTTCTATCCTGAAATTGTTTATAATTAACTTTAAAAGCATTCCAGAAGTGTTTCCACACCTATTTAAAAATGCGTAAAATTGTGATTCATTTTCACTGTATCGATAACAACTATTTGCAGACTTTTCTTAAGTCACTCTCGTTATCTGGTTATCGTATCCATGACTAACTGACTTCCTCACCAATACAGTAGCGAAATAGTAGCTTGATTTGTATTGTGCTTATTCTTATTGTACTACACAATTAATGACAGTGCTGTAGAATTATTTTTAATTTAGAGGAATATTATATTTTATTTTACTTTTAATAGGCCCAAAAATACGGTGAACAAATAGAGTGATTAAACGGCTCGCAATGTCTGCCCCGCAGATAAGATAAAACGGGCATTTATCGATAACAATTTTGCACAGATGCACACACTGGCATATTGTTTGCTGAGCACTTTAAATAGATAAATCTAACAAGATAAATGTGATCAACAAAAAAAACCCTTTCTGGGTTTGGTTGATACAACACACAACTAAACATACACATTCCCACACACAAACAAACACGAGCAGAATGTACAAATTGCGCCTAACATTTTTAAGGTTTCGTCTTTGGAAATATTTTTAGATGTTTTTCCTAGTTGTTTTTGTTGTGATTAGCGCAATTTGCAATTAACTATGTTCGCGTGTGTTTCTTTATGTGTGTGTGTTTAGTCTTTGTGCTTGTTGTTGTATGTTTGCTGACACGCAAGCATTTCTCCTCGACACACACTTGACATTGAACTTTGTCGCTCAATTAGCATACGATACAGCACATACATACATACATAAGTCTAGATGCCAATTTATCTATGTACATAATTTGCTTGTTTGTATTAGTTTACTGTAGATAAGATTTCGGCCTTGCCCTGACCTTGTTGGTGAAGTTAACAATTACGTCTCTACTCGTTCTGGTATTAGTGAGCTTTTTGTTTTAAAAAGCTTTCAGCTAGCTGGATTACGGGGAAGCACATAGCAACTAAATATAACAAATAACTTTTTAGCGCTTGCTGCAATTTTAATGGGGCGTTTCTACATAGAATCGTAGATTAATTGTTATTCCTAATTGAGTCAAATCTGTGTCTCTCTTTCTCTCTCTCTCTCTCGGCATGAGTGTAAACCACAACGACTAATTATAGTATTTGTAAATTGTGCACATTGATTGCGACATGCATAATGCACATACATATATAGCTTGATAGCGGTCGATGACGTTTACCGAATTAGCTGAGCTTATCAGCAGACTGAAAGACCCAAGTAAATCAACTCTCTCTCTATATGTTTTTCTCTCTCTCTGTCTCTTTACAGACCACATACACACAGTCACACACACTCACACGCAGCACACGAACGTGACAGATAAGCCATAGAGATTTCCAGGAGCACGAGTTGACCGTCCGTAACTCCATCAGCATCGATATTTAACATTCAACAATTGTAGCGCCATTAGAACAACCTACAATAAGAAAGATAACCTTAACAACAACAAAAGCAAAAAGAACAGAAAATGGCAACAACACCACGCAGTGGGGGCTCCAACTCTGGAGCCGCACAACGTCCCAATGGAACGTCGCAAAATAAAAGTTGCCAATTCAAACTGGTGCTACTGGGTGAATCAGCAGTGGGTAAATCATCGTTAGTGCTCCGCTTTGTCAAGGGACAATTCCATGAATATCAGGAGAGCACGATAGGTGCGGCCTTTCTGACACAAACCATCTGTATAGAGGATACAGTGGTAAAGTTCGAGATCTGGGATACAGCCGGACAAGAGCGGTAAGTTAATGCATACGATCGTATTCTATTAAATATACTAATTGATTTTTATATATTTGTGCATTCACAGTTATCACAGCTTAGCTCCCATGTATTATAGAGGGGCGCAGGCCGCCATCGTTGTCTATGATATACAGAATCAGGACAGTTTTCAGCGTGCAAAAACCTGGGTTAAGGAACTGCATAAACAAGTGAGTGTGAATCTATCATGAGTATAATCGAAATATCCGTAGTACTCGTATCTCTTTCCCGGGGCTGTCTCTTTTGATTCGTATGCTCTTAATTCATTGATACAATGTAAATTGCCTTGTCTCTCCTTGAGCTCATTGAACTCATTTATATTTCCGGCATTGTTTACGCTTCATTGCACTTTTGCAAATCATGGTCACGTCAGGGTTTCAGCGAATAAAGTCCATAAATGTATATAGATTATAGATACATAAATAAATGTAAAACAAATGTGAAACACTTTCAGATAATGCCTTAGATCGAAAGAGTTAAAGATTCGACTGTGAACAAACACCATGTTTGGAGTTATGGAAGTATCTTTTAGGCAACCTCAAGAGGTTTAAGCAGATAGTAAAGCTAGGCAGGACTATAGTGAAGAATGTATGTCTACTTAAGGGTCACTGTAGACTAAGAACACAACTAAGCTGACTAGAAACAGTAGATAAAGCGCTCTTATAGAAATGAATACCACTTACAGCATTACTATAGCCCTTGACATCTTAAAGTATTGTCGGCATTTGCCCATGAAAGAAATTCACAACCAGGCGAGCATCACCTTAAGATGGACAAGATGGTGGATGATTCCAGTGCAATTATTTCCCAAGCATAACTGAAATAGAAAGGGAGCTCTAAGCTCAATAGATCTACAATAATATTATCTAATCAAGTATTTAATTTACCAGCCAATAGTAAACTTATGAACTGAATAAAGTACTGCGAAATTCCACAAGAAATATAATAAATAAATTTATTAAATGTAAACTGTATTATACAATTGTTCATAACTTTTATGGCTTTAACCTTTTGCAGGCCTCACCAAACATTGTCATTGCGTTGGCTGGCAATAAGGCGGATTTGTCGAACATTCGCGTCGTTGAGTTCGACGAGGCGAAGCAATATGCCGAGGAGAATGGTTTGTTGTTCATGGAAACATCGGCGAAGACGGGCATGAATGTTAATGATATTTTCTTGGCAATCGGTAAGTACAATTAAATTCATATTATTGTTATTATATTAACTGATGTATTATTGTGTTCGCATTGCAGCCAAGAAACTACCTAAGAACGACAACAATCAAGGATCTGTTATAAAGCCAAGTGGAGCCGAACCAAGTCAAACGACGAACAACTGCTGCAAGTGATGTCATTTTGTAGGTGTGTGTGCGACCTCGTGTGCGAGCATTATTAATAAAATAATTTGGATTCTAGAGAATTTTATTTCTAAAAACAACAACAACAACAAATCGGTTGCTTTTTTGTCATTGCAGAAAATGAAATTTCCAACGAGAGATTTAAAAAGTTTATGCTAATAATTATAAATAAACAAATTATTTAAAAATTTAAAACTAAATCCGGCTCCCATAGGGGCAATCAATTTAATTTTCACAATTGAGGATGATGATGATGATGATGAATAACCAGCAGATAATGATAATATATATTTAATTAAAATTGAAACTAAACAGAAAACATAAAGCGAAGCAAACAAAAACAAACAAAAAGAAACCATTCAACCAAATCAATAATAAAAATAGAAATTGCAAACAAAACAAGAAATTATCAGAACCGAATAAAAGGCTACACCCCTTACATATTACATTTCTTGTCTCTCTCACACACTCTCTCTCTATCTCCCTCTGAGTGTCCGTCACTTAGAGCTACCCTTCCCAAGCCTTCCCTCTCACCTGAAGTCAATCATCACCATCGAATGCAAGAGAAAATCCCCGTAAATAATGAATTATTCAAAATAATATAATAAGAAATGAAATAAAACGAAGAGAAAGCGCAGATGGTATTTTCGAAAGTTCACGTCGTGTCGTAGCAATGTTTAAAAATTGAATTGAATTGAATTGTATAAAAAAGAAAGTAGAAATAACACGAGAGTAAAACAGGAATGTTTGTAAAGTTGGTGAACCCCGAGCAAATGGTAGAGTACCAGAGAGAAGGAGTTCCAGTCTTGGCAGAGTTGCTTCTTTAGTTTGGAAGATTCGCTCGTCGTCGCTAACGTTTGTGGCAATGTGAGTGTGTGCGTGCGTGTGTGTCTGTCCGTTTGTCAATTGCGGCGGATGCGTGTGATAGTTGCAATTTATATAAATACACATATGCATACATTTATATGTATGTATGTGTGTAAGTAATAATAAACATACATATATATTATAATTAAAAATTAAAAAACAAAACAAAAACTCCCTAAAACGGAAAACAAAAAGAAAAAAAAAGAATGAAATTTATTCATAGTTATAAATAGTTTTCGGTTCGATTATTTTTTATTTCACATTCTAGCAGAAATCGAAGATTAAATGCTACCCTATCTTAAAACAAAGAATAATCGTAACAACAACACTTGCATCTATATATATTTTATGCGGAATAAGATCAAGTTAAGAAAATAAAGTGAAATCGTCGACAACAACAACAAGAACAAGAACTACAAATAAAATATAATAAATCTTGAAGAAAATACTTTACCATATACAACAATCGTTTGTTTAAATCACTTCATTCATATATTGTCCATAATTCTAGCCTGATAAACAAGCTGCAATCTTGTAAAGAAGATGTGACGTCATCATAAGCTGTATGTGTATTTTATCCAATTTATAATTTCTATGTTAAATGTATGCATTAAATTTAACATTTATAATAAAACTCGAAAATATATACACATACACACATATATGTATATTTGAAGTGGGAAATTTTTGTAGATTAATAAAAGGTGATTTTTTAAGAGGAAAGTTTTAAAAAAAAAACATAAAATTCAGAGAATTGCATTAAATCTTTATTTGAATCTATAGTACAGTCTATGTAATTTAATGTTTAAAGATTATTTCATGCAAATGTTGACCGTGACTGCGCCTCAAATTATAATTAAATTATAGACCAAACTGGACATGTTTGACAGTTATACAAAACACGAAACGTGCGTCAGCTAGTTAAACCAGTGTTGCCAAAAAGATAATAGCTAAAAAATCACCCTTATGATTTCAATTGTATTGTTTTCGCGACCTTTATTTTGTATCATTGTTGTATCGAACCGAGGTCAAGTCAAAGAATAAAAAAAAGGTATTAAATATATATATTTTTGATGCATTTTTTCTTTCTTTCCGACAATATAAAATTTCATAATTTTATTCTTTGACTTGACCTCGAGCCAGATACAACAATGATATAGATAGATCAAATATGTCAGACATTCTTAAAAAATATATAGAAATCTTCAGTATTCCATGGATTTGGTTTGACCCACAGATTTATTCAATATCTTTAAATTCACGGCAATACCATCTTATGCAGGGGATGAAGAAAATAAGTTGCATGACTGAAAAACAAAAGAACAACGACGAATAAAAGAAACGACAGTTTCGTATTCCAAACTTGCCTAGAAGGATAACGAGGTAAAACGTAAAAATTGGTATAATCCAACTGAGTATTAGTCCTGTTAAATATAGACATGGCATTCTCTGGCACAAAATATGTAGTAAAAAAAAATACAAACAAGTAAGTCATTGAGATTATGTAGTACGCACTTTGTAAACTCCAAATAGTATAAAAATCCCCGCCAATACGTGGATAAGATTTGGTATTCCTTGTAAAGCAATTGTACTGAAAGTAACCGTATCCGAATAAGCTTTAATGAGATAATTTGAATTGTATACTATACATTATTTATATGTAGCTTACTTGCAACGATAACATATTGAAACCAAAACAAATATATTGCAGTTCCAAATGTCCAATACCCAAAAAACTTCGCCTTCTCCGGAAACGGACAACAGCAATCGTCCAAGCAGTCACAAGCCGGCGATAAACACATTTTTCTTTTCATACATATGTTAGTGTATGTTTATTGTAATGTAGAAAGTTAATTGTTTATTGTTTCACTTTTTTGCCTACTACGTGTTTTTAAAATACATATATATATACATATAATATTATTCTTATAGAAAGTTAGCAGAAGTAACTTAGGATAATGAGTACATAGCTGTGATTAATTCCCAACCATATGTTTATATTGATTTGGAGGAGAAGAAATCTCATGTCACCTAACGTACACATGTACATATACATATATTCCTGATCAGCAGCGAGTCGATCTTGCGTTATCAATCCCCTTATGTGCTTTATGCGCTACAAAGCCTCTTGATACAACTTGGCATACATAATTCTTTCATCATTCAATAAGAGGTCGATCAGGTCGATCGATATATCGTAAAGCTCCCTTAGCATTAATCAGTTTAGTTTTACCATCAAAGAAAACATTCTTTATTGTAATGATTTCATTGAGATTTTAGTTGAACTTGTATTTATTTTTACAAATTAATTTGACTACTTATACTAAATCATATCAGAAAATTCTTAAGATGTATTCGGTTAAGCGGGTGCGAGTTCAGCTAAGTAAAACCTATAGGAGGTGATGGTGAAAATAATTTGCAAAACTGAAAGAAGAGAGAAAAGAAGGGAAGAACTAAAGAGTGTGCTCCAGTGTCTATCGCATGCAAACCTACCTAATAAATAGATAAAATAAAAATTGATGACAGGTAATAACCAGCTCAGTACGATACCCGCTAAAAAGATATTCTTTTCTTTCTAATATTAAAAAAAAACATTAGAGAAAATTCGAAAAAATTCATTGATTTAAGAACGCACACGAAAATATCCGCTTAAAATGCAAATTCCCGCAATGATATGAGCGATGCATGCTATACTAACGATTGCTATAAGCTTAACAGTCTGCTTATCGAATACTTGGGGGAGAAAAATAAATAATTATGCGTTTAATGAAGTACTCGACTTGTGATTACTTGCCGTAAATAATGTTATGGCCAATAAGAAATACAAGTCCATGCACCAGGGTCCAGACTCCAAAAAACATGGTCTTATCTTCATTCGAGCAGCAGAGGTCATCCAAACCATAACACATTACACAATTTTTATAAAGAGATATATATGTATAAGTCTAAATATTGAAGGGTTTTCATGTTTGTTCATTATCTATGATTATTTAGTTTTATTTTTTTTTTGCCTACTAAGATCTATCGGAGTGGAGGTTTCGCAAACTTGTCGTAAGTCATTAACTATATCGATAAAAACATATGTAAATATTTATGTTAGATGTCCAATGAACTGGTTATAGCCTTAGTAGGCAACAAATTGGATTTGTGGCAACAGGATTGTATCAATTCTACAGAAGTACAGAGCTATGCTCTCACAAATGGACTGATATTTATGGAAACCTAACCTAAAATTGGAGTTAAAGTGAGGGAAATATTTTTGGCGATCGGTAAAGTGTGATAAAAGTACTCATAAAACAAATTATATTTTATTTTTGCATTGCAGCTGAAAAACTTGAAAAGCAGAAAAGTAGTCAGGCAGAAAAGATATCGAACGAGTGACCAGTTTTGTGTTATTCTATAACATGATATGGTATTATGCTTGAAAAGTAAATATAATTGTAAATAAACTGATTGTGTAGTATGCTAATGAGTATCTTGAAGTCAAATATAAATCATAAACGTCATTCTTTTGCGACAAAAATAAATATAATATAATTTTCTTTATAAACGAGCATGACGATGATCTATTGAATAATGCGAAACCATAACTATCAGTTCCCACTTTGTGGGGGGCTGCTGGGGCGATTAGTTAGCTTTCGAAGTTCATGGAGACCGTAGCCTGCGAGTAGATTCTGGTAAATTGAAAATGACGGTTGGCAAATTACCGATATATAAGTTGAAAATAATGCTGCTAGGCGAAACGGCAGTGGGCAAAACAGCGTTGCTTAAGCGCCTTATCGAGGAGAAGAGACCTATTTTATTTGAGCCAACGGCTACAGCAGGAGCGGAATTTTTGACCAAAACTCTTTGCTTATCTGATGCCATGATAACATTTAAGATTGCGGATTCTTCTGGTCAAGAACGGTATAGGCTGAAATTGGAGTTAAATAAATTAAGTATGATACTTACTCATATAAGAATACTTAGTTTTAGGCAACTTTTACGCACGTAAAAGTTGTAGTTATCGTATACGACATAACAAATCGAGAATCCTTTTACGAAGCCCTAAAATGGGTGACTGAAATCCGAGAGAGAGTAAGTAAGCTGACCTCTGTTGGAATTTCATAAATGTTTAATTCGTATATCCACTCAAAACTTTTTAAGGAATCGAAGAAAAAACTTATTGTATTGGCTGGAAATAAAGCTGATATGATTGACAATCGAAGGGTTTCTTTTAACGAGGCTCAAAAATATGCCAACAATTAAATTTAATATTCACGGAAACTTCAGCTGTGAGTGCGTTGAATGTAGAAAAATGCTTCCAAGTTTTGGGTGAGTAAGCGATAACAATCTAATGGAATGAATTTCAAATTAAATACCGTCTTTATTAAGCTGAAAAACTGTATAATCGAATTGTGGAGGATGATAACAGTACAAAGGACCGTGAGGATAGTGTTGTGACACCACCACCGTGTTGTCTATGTTCACATTTGTGTTGTAAAAAAAAACAAGGTGAAAAACAAGTAGAGTCTTCCAAAAGACCCTTAAAAGCAGCTTCAAGTAGTCATGCATTCTTTGTAGTTTTTATTTAAAATTTGAAATAAATATTAAATATTTAATTTAGTTTTCAATTACGAATTTGCATTTTCTTTACTACTGGTTTTTAAAGTAAAATAAGAACAGATTTAAAGGTACTTTAATAGCAAAATTTGGTATAGAAAATGTATATGGTATACTTTATAGTTAACAGATCTACGTAAATAACAAAAAACAAAGTTAGTATACCCTTTTTGAACATTTTCGATGGTTGAAGGGTTTAAATAACAACACTTTTTATTACATTTTGTTATTGAAGAGAAGCCACGTGTTTGTGTTGTTATAATATGTACTACTATGTATACCATATAAGTAAATAAACTGATTGTGTTATTTAGTACTAAATATGCTGAAGTCTATTTTGGTAAATCAAAGAATAAAAACCTCATACTTTAAGGTATGTAAATACAAATATTAATAATCATATATTCTATATATGTATGTATATTTATTATATATATGTATAATTGATGCAATATAAACGAGCATGACGATAACCGGTTGAATCATGAGCACCCATAACTTAAGCCACATATATATAAAGAAAGTCTTTGTTTGAAGGTACTGCCGATTGAGCAATTAGTTAACGATTGAATATCATGGAGAACGCAAGCTGCGATCAGGGTGCGGATAAAAAAAAATTTGTAACATTTCGTAATTTACCGATATGTAAATTTGAAATAATGCTGCTAGGTGCTGCAGCCGTAGGTAAAACTGCGTTGCTTAATCGTCTTATCATGGACAAGACACCTATTGTATCGGAGCCAACGGCTACAGCTGGAGCGGAATTTTTGACAAAATCTATACGATTGTCTGAAGTGATGATTACGTTTAAAATTTGGGATTGCTCTGGTCAAGATCGGTACGTACTGAAGTTCGAATGGGTTTGAAGTATAGCTCATTATAGAATAATTAGTTTTAGGGAACTATTACGAACGTATTACGCCAATTGTGATGCTGTGATTATCGTATACGATATAACAAATCAACAATCCTTCTACGAAGCTCAAAAATGGGTGACAGAAATCAGAGAGACGGTAAGTAAAAGTAATTCGCAGCTCTTTCATAATATTCCAATTATGTGTAATTGTTGAAGGACTTGAAAAACAAGATTATTGCAATGGTCGGAAATAAAGTCGATCTAAACCGCAATCGTGTGGTTACCCTAAGCGAAGCCGTAAACTTTACTGCCGATAATCATCTGACATTCATGGAAACTTCAGCTGTGAGTGCATTGAATGTGGAGTATTGTTTTAAAGAATTGGGTGAGTAAGGGCAAATAGTATTATTAAAAGAATTTTGATTAAAAATCGTTTCATTTAGCTAAAAAACTGTATGACCGAAAACAGGAGAATGAACAAAAAAGAGAACGTTTAAATAGCGTTGTTCATCCAACTTGTTGCATTTATGCTCGTTTGGGTTGTAAAAAAAAGGAAAAGGAGAAATGCAAGAAAAGTCCCCCAGAAGACTTATGAACATTGGCTGCAAGAGATAAAAATTTGATACATTAAAAACAATAGACCAGCGCATAATGTTGTCATTAACTCATTCTAGTTTTATTTTGAAATTAAAACTCGAAATAAATATTACATACTTAATATAGTTTTCGGTTACGATTTTCCATTTACTTTACTCATTGCCTTTAAAATTGTATAATAATAATATATATACATATATATTTATATAGATATATATGTATGATACATGTATATTATGTATATGTATACATATTTTGTTTTTGTTTCTTTACTGTACTTTACGTTTTTTCTACTTTATTTCCACGTTAAAGAATAGTATTTGTTGTATTGTATAATTTTCGTAATTTGTATAAAGAGTCAAAGTTTTTGAGTATGTTCTTCATCGTTATATTTATTTTTGGAATAAATTATATCGAGAATATTATACTAACTTACTACAAGGCAACTAAATGGCGTCAATTTAAGTAGCATTATGCCAATTTAACGTTTTAGGGGGGGAACAATAGTTTTTACCTAACTAAATTTGAGTGTTGCTTTGCGTTTCAAAATGAAAATGGCAGAAATTGTTATAAGGGCAGTTTTAAAGTTTGATATAGAACACATAGTACATACATAGGTTAGAGATCAACATGGTTAACAGAAATGCCAACACTTTTATAACAAAAATCGGGTGTAACAAAACAATATAATATATCGTACTTAGTTCAATTAAAAGAGTTCGATTATGAAAGTTTTTTGTCATATGCTTCTTTATGGTTTTCATTATTCCACATTAAATATCACTTAAGTAAGAGAAGTATCTGGTATATTCGCTAGATTTAGATCCTAAACTACAATTTTGTTCAAGTGCCTCTTCATAGTACTCGTTCGACTTGTTATGAAAAGACACGGTGTTATTTTTCCGATGGTTAAGATATTTTTTTTACTCTAAACTTTTTTTCTCCATTTTTTGTCAGTTATTTCTATAAAATTTACAAAATTACGTTCCATTTCGTTTGCTTCATATATGGTTCCATATGTATACTTTCAATTTCTCGTTTTTCTTTTTTTTTAAGTGACTTTTGCGAATATAAACTTCCTTATTGTTTAGCTTAAGAACTATTTTTTCGGATTTCAATTTTACTTGAAGTTTCGTCCACCATTTTATAATTGCAATTCACATAAATATACGATAGGTTACACAATCTTTGTTTCTATTTACTTAACTTCTTTATTTGGGTGTTTATTTTATTTTATTTTATTTTTGATTTGTTCGTTGGCTTACACAACAATTGGCTCGTCACCGTGCAAATCACAAGAGCCAATATTTTCGCCTTGATACGTCGAGAAATCGCTGATAACGGATGTTGGCTCTGCACCGAATTGTATGTCCTGCAGGCAACCTTTAAATGGTTCAAAGTAACGGCCTTGCGTCCGCTTGCTTACCAATTCTTGGTTGGGGAAGCCGCCTGTAAAATGGAAAATTCAAATTTCAGTTGAAATCACATAAATGCACAGCGTTGCTAGCTTGTCGAAAATATTACAGTCAGCTGTTTGTTAACAGAACTCTGTTAGTGTACGCTGTAATCACAACTTACAGCAGCAAAAAACATACTGTATAAATTCTAAATTATTATTTAAGAGTTTATAATTTTCTTAATTTAGTTATTTTTGAATTAATTAAAAAATTAATAATATATATTGGAATAATTATTCTGCAGATCATTGTGCATTAACAGAAATACTTTCGATCGATAAGTAAAAAAAATCGATAGACGCACTGTTTGTGTCCAAGCGCATCTCAAACTAACTGGGGCTTAGTGTTTTGTTTAAGCTCGCTTAAACGCAGCGTTTGTTTGAAGATTTTGCTGTACTTTTGTTTAATTTAAAAGTCACGAAATATTGATCGCGTTGTGATAAATTTTCTAAGCTCTGTTTGTTATGTTAAACAAACAGTTGATGTATCGGTGTCTCGTTTTGTAATTCTGTGCACATGCAGTAAAGAAAGTACGCAGCTATCCTGCTTTCTCCTACAGTGATTTGTATCTCCGTTTCTGTCACACACACACACATACAAGCATTTCGTCACAACGGCGGGCCGGCGTTAAATGTTATATGCGTGTACACAAATCAAGCTAAGCTTGACGATGCAGTGGGAGAATTGAAAGACAACAAGAAACAAACAACAAAGACCAAAAGTAACTTGCAGTATTAATTAACAGCAACGGTAAGTCTGCAATTGCATTTTAATTTATGTGTGGCAAATGCAACAATGCCGAAATGTAATCGAAATCGAAAGGTGAGCGCCATTGCACGGCACGTCTCCGGCAATATGTGACGTCACTGTGGTGCAGCTTACCTAAGTAAAAGACATCCTCATAGCTGATCGTTGGCTCTTTGCTACCTCGCCGCTGCATCGATGTTGCTGTTGCAGCTGTTGTTGTTGTTGTTGACGACCATGTTGATGATCGGCGATTGAGTTCCGGTAGTCGCTCTGTAAATATCACTTCGCCGTCCAGTTGCAGCTCCAGGCGCGTACGATCCAGTAACACACTGGTGCCATGCCAAGCTCCATCTGCCACAAAGCCACTGGCTGGAGCTTGCACCGTATCGTTGTTGCTTCCCAGCAGATTGCTGGCCAGCTTAAGGTGACCATTCTCCAGACCAAGGCCCAAGAATTTCGACTGATCGTGTTCGCTCCAGAGCAGCAAACCATCCGGTTCGATGGTGGAGAAGTTCAGCAAGATTTGTATGGCTTCGCGAGGTCGCACATAGAGCGAAGGGCCGCGACGTTTGTCTTTCATCGGTATGCGAGGGGGTGGCAAGATCAGGTAGCTATTGCCACGAAAACTCGGCGTTGTGGGCTTGCTCAGAGCTAGAGAGAGAGAGAGAAAGAAAAGGGGAGATGATGAGTGAGTGAGACGAGGTGAGTCAGAGATCGGGAAGTCTTATCTAGTCGATGCATTAAACATATTGCATATACATACATACGTACAATGTATGTGTGTGTGTGCATAATTAAATTACAGCATTGGCTACAACTTGGTAACGCAATCTACGTCATTATTATCCACACATGATCATTAGTATCTGCATTACGATCACCTGAGTCTCATTATGCTATTGTTAAGTCCCTGATCTCGTTTCTTTGCTGCTCTTTTGCTTCACTTTAGAGCGTGTCTCGTGTCGTTTTACCATTTCGTGACACGAAAGTGTGCGATGTACGATTTGAAAAGTAAAACCATTACAGTTTTTTTTATATAAAGAACTTCTACAGCTATATGTAGAGATGCTAGCGTTACTTTCATTGTATTTAGATAATTTTCATTTTGAATTCCGACTCTTGCACATCTCTAGATCAATCTAATCTCTTGCCTACATCTTGCTTCTAGTATACTCGCTCAGATTTCGGATTCTTTTTATTGTACATGTATTTTCGCTTTGTTGTCTTTCGGTCTCTTCTTCTTCGGCTTCTCTCTTCGCCTGTCGCCACTCGTAACTTGATTGCACTTGTTGTTTCGTGTTTTCTCCAGCTTGTTTATTGCTTATTGTTATTAGTGGCATGTTAATTCACTTTGCTAATAAGTGAAAGGCTGGCGAAAAGGCAGCTGATTGTATGGGGGGAGGCGGAGGACCAGATAATTGTATAACGTAGCCTGGCCAAATGCTTTCAAAGAGTCGTAAAACTTTTTTATAGCCCCTTAAATCCAAAGCGATCTGCATATGCTGTCTAAAGTTCTCCTGCTTCTTGGCATAAAACTAATAAATATTTATATATATTTTTAAACAAAAACGGGAGCTATAACAAACTAGATCTAATCAATATAATAATTTATGGTATGCCAAAATTGCGTGTTCTGTTTATTCTTCTATTTAAATAGATCGGAATACACATAAAAATTAGAATAATACTCAAACAACAAATAGGTCGAATTTTCAATTTGCTTATCCATTATTTCAGCACATTGAACCTATTTTAGACCACTAATTTCGGTGTGATTTGGCTTAGGTTTTGGTTAGTTTTTTTTTTGCAAACTTCCTGACCCCGCTGCGCAGCGAAGCGTAACATTCATGGTGCTGTGTTAATGGCTTTGTATATTCAGCAACATCCCCCCTCACCTGTCGCTTCCCTTCCTCATTATTCCCTGTCACAAGCTGCAGATCTCTAATTATAATAATAATAATGTTGCGTTGGATTTGATTTTTATTTTGTCGTTTGCTTTTAGCATTCGAAATTGAAAACTTGTTTGGTCGATGTAAAAAGAGTTAAAAGAAAGGGGGAGAGAGAAATAATAATAACAAATCAGATAAAAGTGACTTTTGATAGCGGATAACTGACGTTTTAAGATCTACTCGTGGCTTCTGTATATAAACTTTTACTTGACGAGGACTGACACATTGAACTTCAACTTTATGAAACTCGTTTCTCGAAGATTTTCAAGTAAAGTGATTTATGGGTTCTCTCTTGTTGTTGTTGTTTGCTCAATGAGTGTTGCTCTTGCTACGCTTGCTGCTGCCGGATTGTCACGGACATTAAGCGCTAACTAAACATCTGTCGCTTGACTAATTCGATGACGAATTGCCTTTCCTTTGCCGCCTGCCTTCCCCCAACCTTCCTGACCATTCCATTTTTAGTTAGCGTCAGGAAATGACAAGTCGGCACACGAGTTGGCAATTAAAACTCTGTATTACTCCCCCCCCGCATTGCTACGCTCCTTCTCCATCTCGTTGAGCTTCGGAAACTTTCAATTAGAGCTGCATGAAGGTCGCTGAACTATCGTCGCATCGTTTCTTCTCTACTCACCAATTTCACAGTAGAAGCCTCCCCAGCCATTGGGGCATGAGCAGCGTCCACTACGCAAACAGCGTCCGTTATTCTTGCACGGTATCAGCTTGCAGGTCTCGGAATATTCACAGCGATCCCCCTTGGCGTAGTCCGGGCAAATGCAATGCGGCTGCAGCTTCTCGTCCAGCCAGCAATGGCCGCCAGATTCGCATGAGTCACCACCGCACGCAGTGCCATCGCAGTCACGAATGTTGCGAGATTCTTAATGGAAGAATATTAAGAATACAAATATCAATTAATATAAACATTATATAGAACAAGATCCCAACCAGATCATATGCAGAAAAATTCAGCTTTAATTCTGAGATTCCCTGAGCCTCGTGGGATTCTCTGTTCTGATTACAAAAAACTAACTGGAGAATCATTTTAAGATTCCCTTCACCTCTTTGATTAAGTCAAAATTAACTTGTAATCAAGTTAAATTAAGATTATATAAGATGAATCTATTGATAATCACTACTCACCCACAATGTTGGTTTCGTTGAGAACAATTCGCGTTCCACTGACAACAAGTCCACGTACACAGCCGCGGAATGGTATTGGGAAACCGGAGATGGCATTGTGTGGCAGTTTGGAGACATCCTTGAGACCGCCAATGTAGAGCAATGAATCGGGTTCGACCAGCACCTCAGCCGATGGAGCCAGGGCCGAGGAGGCACTACCTTCAACCCATAGCGTTAGCCAGCGACCTCGTTGTGCCATTTTGATCTTATGCCATTCACCAATGGCCAACATACGCACACTTCTAACCACAGTGACATGATTACTTGGTCCCGAAATGCGGAACTCGACGACGCCGCCTTGTAGCGACAACGAAACGAAGCCAATTTTCTTGTCCTGATTATTATTTAGTGTACCGAAATAGAGTAGAAGCCCACGCTCGGAGAGCGGCCGTAATTGGAACTCTATGAAGAAGAACTGCACACGATGATGCTCCTCGAATGTCTTGGATCCCATCAGGGGCACAGGCGAGAAGCTGCGTTGTTTCTCCACTTCGTTCAGTAGCTTCATCACAAAGTGTGTGCTCGGCGTCGAAATTGGTTTGGGTGGCATCAATTTCTTGGTAAAGTTGCGGTAACTGACCATTTGCGAACGTTTGGCACCCAACTTATCAGCACCGCCATCGTATAGATAGGGCCAACGTACCGCCAGATAGGAACGCCGTCCCGTCAGCGAAACGTCGCTCAGCGAACGTATTTCTGTGCAACAAATTGGTTAGAATTGGATAGGATATGAAAGGTAGCTATGGCAGATTGCTTACCCTCCTCACAGTTCTTGCCAGTGCGTCCGACGGGACAATCGCATTCGTAGCCATTGACCAAAGGCACACAAGTTGCCTCCTCGTAGCATTTGTTATTGAAAGAGTCACAGGGATTGGTGGACTGAGCACAGAGTGGACCATACCAACCCTCCTGGCAGATGCAACTGTTTGAAGAGAGTGGGAGAAGGAAAGATATGTGATCATGGTTTTACTTTTGTGATTCCCTATACTCACGTAAAGGTTGCTCCGTGCTGCAGGCAGGCACCATCGTGCTGGCAGGCATGTCGATGGCACTCACGCGTGCCGCACTGTCCCACGCCGCGACCACGCACGCCGCGTGTCTCCTGCAGTGGCACTGTGACTTGTCCCGCTTTGAGCTGCACATCGTAGATGCAACCCTGGAAACCCGAGTGCAGCGGCAGATCGTGCGGCAGTGTGTTGAAATTGGCAATCTCATGGCCACCCAGATAGAGTATGGGCAGCACATCCATGCGGTTCACACTGCCAGGCGAACGACCTGTTATATTGAACTTGCCATCCACGGAGAGCCAAGCCTGACGACCGATGCGACCCACTTTGATCTCATACGGCACACGCGGTGCATCCAGCCGGAAGTCAATCGGTTTCTGTGTGAATATGCGACGTGGTCCAGCGCCAAGATTCCATGTGAGCATTATGTAGCCCTGTATGAAGCTAACTGCCAGATGATCACTCTTCTCATCATGATAGCCCGACTGGCCGAGGAAGGCAAGCAACGAGATTTGTGACATGGTCTGTGGCAATATTTTGAAGCTCAACTCCAGTGAATATTCCAATGGAACGGGCACCGTGTAGGCCACAAACGAGGATAGTCCATTGACGCTGCCCGAAAATGAGGGCAGAGCCACTTCGAGGTCTTTGCGGGGAAACGACGATAGATTAGTTTGTTTGCCCCTTACCCAATGCTCATTACAACTACTCACTGTGCTCGCAGTAATGTCCATGCTTGCCCAGCGGACAGAGACAGAGGTAACCGCTGCCCGGAAATTGGACACAAGTGCCACCATATTGACAGGGATTGTCCTCACAGACAGATATCTCACAGGTCGGCCCCATATAGCCGGTTGGGCATTTGCATTTCCATTTCTCAGCCTTGTCGCCGTTCTCGTCCAGCTCGTTTGATTCAATCTTGATGCAGGCGGCGCCATTGCGACACGGACTCGATAAGCAGGCCAATGAGCCGCATTCTGTAATGCCAAAACCATCCAGCGCATCGCTATCGAAATGACATGAAAGGCGAGACGGGGGGAAAGGATGTAAAGTAATGGAGAATGCTTTCACATTATGGGGTCGGTTAGTGCCATTCCTAATTTCATGACCCTACTAATTCGTCTGTCAATATTGAACAGGCCGGTCTGCTTCTCCACTATGCAGCGCCACCGTCGTGTCGTGCCACGTCGAAATAGCCCGCAGCTGTCAGCGTGTCATTTTCCCTGACACTTGCCACCTCGTTCCATCCAAACCCAACCCAGCCCAAAATCCAAACTGCTGCTGCTGCCCCACATTCATTGTCCGCGTCCATCTGTCCCTCCCTTGTCCAGTGCGCTAATGCGCTGACGAATGGTTTCCGTATTTCTCGCCTAGTTGTTTTTCTCTCCGTAAGCTTCGTTCCTAGCACTGCCAACGTCTGTTTTTTCATTTCCAAACTAAACTCATAATACCCTTTTGGAGGTTGACATTTTATCTGTCAGCTGTTTGTCAAAGAGTTTAGCCAGTTGAGCCATTGCAATAGTTTTCCTTTTTAATGAATTATCAGCGGTAATTCATTAGGAAACTATTATGTATGTACATAGATATACATCTAGAAACCAAGTTTCATTTCTATTTTGGGTGAATTAATCTTAGATTAGGTTTAGTCTAATTAAACCCAATCTAGCCTATTCTCGCCATGTGATAGTTTTATTTTTTATATGTATTTTGGGGCTAATTCGTTTGAAGATTATGAAATGGAACGAGATATTTTCAAAAAAAGTTTTCTATTGATTTTAGATAAATATACCTAATCTAAACTGATCCAACCCAATTTAACCTATTGTAGATTTAAGATAAATTAACCTAATCAAAACTGATCTAACCTAAACATACACATTGTAGATTTTAGATAAATAAACCTAATCTAAAAATCTAGGAAACTATATAATGGATTGAAATATTTTCAAACTACGTTTTATTTACATTTTATAATAGTTAAATTTAGATAAGATATTAAGATAATGCATCAAATCGACCTAATTTAAATACGATATCTAGATACTATTACTAACCTACCTCATTTAAGTTAAGCTTAGCGCTTTGAACCCATTTTCGTGAATTCATTAGTTTTATATTTACGGGATATGTATTAAATGAATATTGTTTCCTAAATTGAATATTGAGAAATCACATATTACACAACTTGTTAAATTTGTAAAGTTCTCAGACTTTAAAGCATTCTGCCTGGTACTTAAACGGCAATTCAATAATCATTACTATCGTCTACTTTTGTGAGTTTCTTTTCGTCAATAATTGATTTTCTTTTTGCACAATTCAAAAAGCAATCAAATCTACAAAGTTATTTTCAGACTTTTTGACAATCTTGCAACCCCTCCATCCCTTCTTCTCACTCCCAAACCCCTTAAAGAAAGCTGTAGCACTTTAAATTATTTACGCTTCTGATTGAGGTATTCTACGCTTGTACAATTTGTCAGTTTTCAGTTTTCCTTTTTGCTTCTTTTTGCAAAGACTTTCCTCCTTTGCTGCCTTTTCATTTGCCCACTTTTTTCTCTCTGCCATGTTTTTCGGCTTACTGTCCGTTTAATCCTACAGACGACTTTACTGCACACAGTTTTCTTTATCCTGCTTCAGCTGCTTCAGCTCCACCTGCAACTTTGTGCTGAGTTTTTTGGGTTTGCCTCAAGGCTCTGGTTGCGTCGTATGTGGCATAAACATTTAAGAGGCAGCAGCATCATAAGTTCGCGTACTCTCTCTTCATTAGGGCCCCAAGGGTAGGCAAGTCTGACGGCCATAAAAGAACACTTACCCAAATATTTCGCGCGCTTGGCCATTGATGCGCAGTGTATGCAGGCAGCCGGTGAATCCTGTGCCGCTCTGCGCCGGCGGCAGTTCGATAATGAGGCCAATTGGCGCTTGGGGGGCGCCGCCCAAATGCAGCCAAGTGTTCAATATGACCTCGGGCGTGTGCAGGCGTGGGGGCAACAGTTTCAGCCATGTTGGCTGATCCCCGGACATGGCCAACGTGTCGTTGACGAGCAGCGAGGCATTGCAATGCGTGTAATTGCGGCTGAAGTCCAATCTGAAAGTACAGAACGCAATTGTGAGGATGAGCTGCGATAAAAAGTTCTCTCCACCCTGTCACGACCCCTTTCCATTCCCATTCGCAATCCCATTCCCCTGTTGTTGCTGTCTTTTAGTCCTGTTTGGGTAGTGCACATATAAAATATTTAATATGCCGCACACTGCGGGCAACTTTTCCTCGTTGCCTTTCAGGGGCAAAAAAAGAAGGAGCAAAATACTAAAAGAGCCAAAAGAAAACCAAATAAGAAAAAGTTATATTCAACATGCCGAAGCGTGCAAATATTTATGACGCCCGCACAAAAATGCCTCATAAACCCTCGTATCAGGCAGATTTTTTTCCTCTCAACTGACCTTTTGCGCTGCCCAACTTGCTCATTGTGTGCACAGTGTGGCTAAAGTTAGAAAAAAACCAACAAAGTGAAACTCCATTTTTTGTGGTACATTGTAACGATTTAAAATGACGAACAGCTTGATATACAAATATAGATTGCAAAAAAGGAACGAGGACATTTTTATGAAGTACAAATATTTTTAAAGTAAACAAACAAACATAACGTTATATTTTGGTGTACAAATATTTATACAACATATAAATTATGCTTTGATACTGGATAGTGGAAAGTTGGTTGACTAAATTTGTGAAAAATAAATAAATCTTTGTTTGTTTGATTATTGAATGTAGTAATCTGTAAACAATCTGCAAACATTAATCAAATGTTTATATTAATTTTATTAAGCCACTCATGACAGTCGGTAGATATATTTGCCTTTAACTGCTTAAGCAATCAATCTAGTGAATTTTAAACTGATTAAAGGTTTTACCTTTAATTTAAAATTTTTTTTTGTTTTATATCTTTAATTTAAAATCTGTTTTTTACATTTAAACAGTCGACTGACCATAGTTCGACTATAAATTAAATTAAATTAAACTCATACGTTAACTGTTAAGAGTTTTTAAAGATGTCGCTCCACTGTGCAACCCCGAACCGCCAATTGGTTGTAATGTCAATCGACTGTCAAATTTGTTTCGTCCGGCAAGGCACAAAAACTGATTCGGAATTTTTGGACCCTTCCATATTGCGGCAGAGAATTGTTGTCTGTTTTTTGTATGTTTGGTTTCTTTTGTTTTGTTTTTTGAGTATGGAATTTTTTATATTGTTTCATAGAGCAAATGTCACCTGCTTTTATTTGAATGCTTTCTACTTGAACTGCTTTTTGTTAAAGTATTTTCGTTTTATTTGTCTGTTCGAGTTTTTTGTATAATATTGTATGTCCAATTTTCACTGAACTGACCAATCTTATCTCTTGCACTCTTTCCTGTTCTCTGTCTCTATCACTCCTTTTGCACATTCATTACATTTACAATGCGAATATTTATTGGGCAAATAGTAATACGAAACTGTGTACCCTGTTGTTGAATAAAATATAGATCGAAACTGTATAATGTACATATTCAGCAAGAACATATGTACATCAATAGCGAGGGTTATATCTCTATAAAATATTGTTAACTGTGTCCGTAGTGACTGCAGGGTATCTTCCATTCGAGTCTACAAAACAATTGTGAGGTTTTTTCCAGTAAATTCACAGAATTGACAATTATTCTTTTCATTTGCGCAATTATTGTCTGATATCAATCAGAGTAGATCCGAAAATAGTAAGTTTAAAAGTTATATCCGATTGTTTTTACTTTAACTACGATTATTTTATTGCCAATGATGGTTAACACATTTGTAAGGCATGATTGATGAGAGAAATGCCAGGTAGACACATGGAATGTTAGTAGAAAGGTAATCAATTAAACTGAACAGATGAAAAACCATGTCTAAGAAGAATATTACCTTCAACAATAACAACTACTACCACTTAGTGTATCACATAATCAATATTAGGTTAATTGAGATTTAATTTGAGAGTCACAAAAACAGAATCAATGGCAAGGCAAACTCAATTAGCGAATAAATTGTTAACTACTCAAAGATATTCGCTGAGTTCGAAATACTTTTTACTCACAGCTTGAGATACTTTATTTTTAGAGCAATTAGCTATGGTTGATTAAACAATAAATTAAATTTCCATTGTTGTTGATGCGGCCAATTTGATTTCCAGCCTCCCCCCTCCTCCTCAGTCGAGTAAAACTTTTCCTTAGTCTTCATTCCTTTTTTGTCTGGCAAGAGAAAAGCTTTTAAAATGGCGGCGGCAAAGTTTTTTTTAGTAATTATTGCACTTAATTTGATTTGCATAATACGCAATGGCAATAATTAGAGGCAAGTGGCGTCTAACGGTAATTGTTATTGCTTTCTAATTACACGAAGGAATTGTTGCAAGATCTCTAAGTAAAATGTCAATTGTTTGGGGCATTAGGCCCATTAGAAGGAAAACCTCTAGACCCAAATGAAAGGAGAAAGTTGCACAAGCTCTTTGGTCGCAGGACAATCATAATTGTGTCTGTAGTTGTGTGTGTGTCTGTGTAGGGCAGGGTGTTTGTGTGGCAATAGTTCATTGAAGTAAAGGTCCTACGTTCATTGCCAGTGTCGCGACAAGGCGACACTTAATCGCCGCTGGGTGAGCTATGAAGCAAGTGGTGAGAGAAAGAAGAAGGTGCCTTCACTCCTCCCTGCTTGGTCTTGCCGTCATTTTGCGGCCATTTTGCTGTGCATGGCCATTAAGCACGCAAGGCAAATAAAAATAGGCAACAAACATAAATTTGTTGCTCGTAAATCCACTGTTGGACGCAGTTTTTCGTACCACATGAACATGTGCCCCGAGCTGGGACCAAGTGCTAAAAAGTAAATTTGTGGTCGATTCGATAGTCATAAAACCAAGCAAGCGAACAGAAAGAGACACAGATAGACATAGAGGACATCAAATGACCGTTACTATGGCTCTCTTTCCCTCTCAACCATTTACTGTACTCCCACAAGACACTAAATAATTTATATAGGCCAACATTATGCTGTCTGTCGTTGTTCATACCACTAGACGGTACACCAATCTACTATTCCGGCTGATATATTTATTCCTTAATGTGCTGTTTATGCCATGACTTGTCTATTTTGCTGTGCTCTGTGCTGTGGGAATTCATTTGCTTGTTGATTTTATAAAATGATTACTTGGTCATTTTCCATCAAATGTTATGCAAAGCAATGCGATGGCATTTCCTAAGTAATTGCACTCGACTGAATTGTGAACTTGCTGCAATTGCTGCATAAATGAAAAGATCATGTGTCCAGGGAGACAGATACATACATATACACACAAATACATACATATATATGTTCATATGTTCTTGCACATTTCAATAAGTCTCTCCATTGTTAGCCACACATTGGAGTAACGGTTGCTTGTACACTTCAGTTGATTTTGTGGCTAAGTAGGCAGATGTTAATGGGAGGTGAATACAAGCAGCAGCTATAGAGTGTTATTACTATGTAAGATATATTGACTTTAAGGTTAGGTCTCAAGTAGGCCCATTGGTTAAAAGGAAGAACTAAGTGTAAACAGTAATAGATTCTAACGTGTCTGATTACTAATCCTAATGGTTTGTTAAGGATTAATGCACTTTAAACCAAATCAGATGAAATTCTTTAGATCAGCATTGTCGGGACTATAAGAAATATATAATATATAACATGTAATCTTGAAATAAACATATAACTATAAACCAATTTCAAGAGGAATTCCCTCCGAGAGTGAACTATTTATTCAGCTGATTGCCTTAGTTTATCCAGCGCATCAATTTTCTGTTCCTAGTTGGCGGCATCTTTCGTCTTCCGCTCGTTTAGATACCACAAAGATACGAAGCCAACTCAGTTGCGATGCCTTTGTTATCGCAATTGTCTTTTACACCATTACGTTTCTCATTTGAAAGTGCTGCAATTTGCAGAAACTGTTAGTTAAACGATTAATTACGCACGAGCCCCACATTACTCTCGCTTGCTCAGACGCCCTTTCCCACTTCCTCACTCGCTCGTGGTTCTCTACACGCTTCCCTCTTCTTCAGTGTCTTTTCTCTCACCCTCTCCCCCTTGGGGCCAGCGCGCAGCCATTCAACTTCCGCTTCCGTTGCGAACGCAGCACAGCAAATGCGGCAAATTAAATTTCAGCCAAAAACCAACTACGCCAACTAATTACGCATGAATGCGAAGCCAAGGATCGTCGAATGCCGTGCATGGAGTGGAGTGGCAAGGGGGGCCAGTGTGTGGCGTGGTGAGGGGTGTGGCTTGTGGGGTTGCCATGCGGTTTCGGGTAATGTTGCACAAACAGTAAAAAAAAAATCAAACGAAAGGAAAAAGCAGCCGAGCAATTTATTCTACACTTGAAGCATTATAATTTGTGGTGGCCAAACGGCATGGAAATCGACACAAGGCAGGCTTTAATGGCTTTCCTCCTGACAATGACCCACATCGTGACCCACAAGCAGCAGCAGCTGCTGACCCGAACTCTCCCCCCATTGCCCGCTGCACTCTGTGACACCCGACACTCGACACTCGTGTCAGGCGCAGTTTAAAAAGTTAATTAACATGCCGAACTCTCTCATTCCCATCAAAGTGCTGCGCCAGAGAGCGGGATGCAGCGCTGCGGAGCACGATAGCCACTTTGTTTGACCCCTTGCACACACACACACACACACAGAGAGAAACACCCTTACACACACACACAGTCTCCTCTAGTGGGAACCACATAATTGCATTCCGTGGCGAGGGCGTTTCACTTACTCAGCTCGAATGGTAATTTCATGGCCCGTATTAACGGGCGTTTCCAGTTCGCTCAGCAGCATCGTTTGCAATCCGCACGAGAATTGGAACTGCATTAGGCCCTTCTGCAGGAACAGCGCCATGTAGTGACCACCCTTGGTACCTTGAGCGGCGGCAAGCATGATCAATCCGTTGGTAGCCCGCGTGCGCACCTTCAGCTGAATGTGCATTGGCAGCACCGCATCCAGGACCTCATGCTGCGCTATATCCTTGTAGATGCGATGCGATACATACGAATCGCCAGAGAAGGCTGCATTCCGTATAACTATAGGCAGTTCGCAGAGAGGTCCCTGGCGATCAAAGCGACAGACGCACTGTGGATGAGAAAGAGAGAGAGGGACAAAGTTAGAGAACAATTTTCGGGTTTAGATATAAATAAAGACCAATGGGGCATAAATTGATATAGAGACAGTTTAAAAGTCTTTAATATTTTGAATTTCAATGTCTTTAATTCTGACTCAATTATGATGCAACTTTTGATTTAAGCACCCCTTGAATGGCATTTGTGTAGTTTTTCTCAAACTTGAGGCTATCAATTTCAATATGCTCTAAAGAGAACTCAAGATGCCAGAACTTTGGTAATGAAACGAGTTCGAGCAGAATATGAGTAAGTTCTTGAGAGACAGAGGGAGAGAGAGAGGCGGTGGGGCTTTTATTATTTTCATATTTTCGCAAACATATGGCCAACTTCCATTAGGTACCTCTGGCAGGCACGCAGACCGGGGAGTCTCTCTGCGTCTCTCTCTCTCTCTCCCTAGGCTGTTGCCAGTTAACAGCTTTCCAGTTCGTAGTCCCCAGTTGGCTTGCACTTCATTTGTTCAATTTTGATGGGGTCGTCTGTGGGTTTTGTCCCAGTCTCTCTCCCTCTTACTTGCATCCCGCATTTCTTCCTTTTTTTTTTGTTTATTTTTTGTTCGTTGGTTAAGGCAAAAGTTACAACAAAAGTTTGGGGGCGCTTCATTGGCAGCTTCTTGTTGCAGTTGGCGTTGCACTTAAAGTGTCCCATGGTGGGGCATAAATTATTAAAACCAGGACAATGCAGCACCAGCATCAGTGGCAGCAGCACGAAGATGCAGCCAAGAAGCGAGCCAAAAAGTTAATTCATATTGCTTTTCAATTTATTGGAATTTTTGGCCTCGCTACAACTTATGGCGAAAGGACTGGGACGAGGACAAGGTCCACACAGCCAACTTTGTTTGGCGCGGAAAAATAAATTAAAATTGTTCCAATTTACTTTGGCTTCACTGCACATGCAATTTTTGCCATATTTACGACAGTTTTGCTGTAATTGATACGCCACGCCAATTTATAGCCCATTAAAAGCTGCATTTACTGAACTATTTGAAGAGGCAACTCAAACCGCAATCAGTTAAATTCCTTATTAACTTGAACACTGTATATTTACTTATTTAATGAAAGTGAATATTTTGGTTGATTTCATTTAGTTTGTAGTACAATTCCCAATTGGTTTTAACTTGAATTCTTTTAAAATTTTTGTTGTCTCTCTCATCATCGTATAATGCATATTAAGCTCTTATTTACGAGCCCCAACCACTATTAATTCGAACAGCATGTGTTTTTGGCAGTGTGCAATGTTCAACACACGATATTTTCAATACTATTACAGATAACGTATGTCAGTGAATTTTTTCTAAAAGAGAATTTTATTCTCTTTACGATGACAAAAAAAAATTTCTTGTATTTCCAACAACAACAAAAATATGATTTATTTATTCAAAAGGTAGACTTAAGAGATAAGAAAAAAATGACCACTATTAATTCGAACACTTCGCATGTTTACTGTTATCTCAAAAGAAGAACAAATCAAAAGCATCCAATGTAAAGGAATCACTATCTAGTTATAATCTTAATATAAAAACACATTACAGAATGCAAAAAAAATTAAATTACTGCAAAAAAATTAAAGTTTAGTAACGATGCAACGTGGTAAGCCTATTTGCACAGAAATCAGAGTATTGATTAGAGATTATTATAAATCTGGGAAGACAATTACTGAAATAAGCAAACAATTAAATTTGTCTAAATCGTCCGTGAATGGGGTGATCCAATTGTTTAAGAAAACTGCGAACATTAAAAATAATATTGCAAATAGAGGCCGAACATCAGCAATAACACCACATGACGAAAGGCAACTGGCCAAAACTGTAAGGGCTGATCGTCGCCAATCATTAAGAAATTTGGCTTCAGAGTGGTCGCAGAAAATTGGCAAAACTGTCAAGCGAAAGTGGACGCGACTGCAGGTAAAAAATATTGGATTTGGTTTCTATAAAGTATGTATTGTTATTAATTATGTACCATACCCAATAACGTAACTGACTCGTAGGCCAAGGAAAAACCCTTGCTGACGCTTGTCAAAAATAAAAAGCATTTCGAATGGGCTCAGGAAAGGATGTCTTGGACTCAAAGGTAATAGGACAGCATCATATTTAGCGATGAAGCTAAATTTGATGTTAGTGTCGGTGATACGAGAAAACGCGTCATCCGTACAAAGACAGAAACGTACCAAAAAGACTGCCTTAAAAGGACAGTAAAGTTTCCTGCAAGCACTATGGTATGAGGATGTATGACTGCCAAAGGATTAAGAAAACTGCATTTTATTGAAGGGACGGATAATGCTGAAAAATAAATTAATATTTTGGAAGAAAGTGTATAGTACTGCCATCAATACCAAAACTGGCAGATTGTGGTGAATTCACTTTTCAGCAGGACGGAGCATCATCGCCCACAGCCAAAACAACCAAAAATTGGCTGCAATATAAGCATATGGTTTTAGATTGGCCATCAAATAGTCCAGATCTAAGTCCCATAGAAAATTTTTGGTGGCTAATGAAAAAAAGCTTCGAAATGAGCCACAAAGGAGCATTTCTGACCTCAAAATTAAGTTGCAAGAGATACAGGACTCAATTTCCCGAGAACATTGCCAATATTTTTTAAAAACAATGCCAAAACGTGTTAAATGTGTAATACAGGCCAGAGGTGAGGTTACACAATTCTAATATTAATTAATTTGTTATATTACGCAGCGTTCGAATTAATAGTGGTCATTTTTTTCTTATCTCTTAAGTCTACCTTTTGAATAAATAAATCATATTTTTGTTGTTGTTGGAAATACAAGAAATTTTTTTTAGTCATCGTAAAGAGAATAAAATTCTCTTTTAGACAAAATTCACTGACATACGTTATCTGTAATAGTATTGAAAATATCGTGTGTTGAACATTGCACACTGCCATAAACACATGCTGTTCGAATTAATAGTGGTTGGGGCTCGTATAAATATTCCCAATTGGTTTTCAAAAGAAAAAACAAAACAATTTTCCCACTTATCGTTTTTATAGTATTTTCTTTTTTCTTCTTTTTTAATATTATATATTCTGCACACCCTGTACGCTCTGCATGCCAATGACTTGGGAATTTTAAGATTATGAACAACTTTGATCACGCATCTTGAAAACTTGGTATGCAGGTGACGTGAAATTTTGTATATTATCAGCTAAAAACAAGCATAACAACAGTTGGAGCAACTTTCAATTCCCCTTTGCCATAAAATAATCAGCTCTCATATATAATAGCGCCCCGTGGGCGACACACGGGTGTGGTATTCCGTTGAGATGCCTGTCTAACAGGCAGTCAAAGGATTCAACGTATGCCTTAAAGGTTGCGCATCCAATCTGCTTGTGTTTTTCATTCTGTGTTTTTCGTGTGCTCGCAATGAACATGATACAAAAATTAACGCCTGTTGTTGCAGCTGCATGAGGGGGAGGCGTGTCAGGTTCTTGTTGACGCGGTCTCATCATGTAGCAGACTGCAGCTCGATGCATCTGCTTTACAGGGTCATGTTTGTACTATGCCACACACCTGCACACGGCCACGCCCCAAGGGGCAATGAATTGTGTGTGTGTGTGTGTTGCGTACTGCAAGTACAAGTAATTTCTGGTGCGCCATTTTCCGCGTGCATTCCGTTGTGTGAAAACTTGCTGTGTATCAGTTTTCAGCTTATAGTTTTCTGTCCTGCCTTGCTCAATACTTTGGGCTAAGTAAGAGTAACAAACTTCGTCCCCTAGTAAGTTAAATGAAGCCACGAATTCTAATAATAATAATAATAATGCATATGTTAATTATGAGTAATCAAAGGTAATAAAAATCATATTTCAAAAGATTCTTTAACAACTTTTAACCTATTTTGTAATGTGTCCTACCATGACGCCCAACGTAGGCTAACATTGGCTAGATAATGGGATTATAATCATAACGAATTCCATTTTAACAGCTTCTCTAACAAACTATGGCGCCCATCGTGAGCTAAACAGATTAGGGAATACCAAAAGAATCAAAAAGCATTGATTTTCAACAGCTCTCAAACAAATCTAGATTTTTATTCCAATATTTTCTATCATGGCGCCCAACGTCGGCTAAGATAGGCTAGATAAAAACATGAAAAATCATAACGAATTGAATTTTAACAGCTTCTCTAACAAATCTTCATCTATATTTTTAAATATGGCGCCCAACGTGAGCTATACAGATTAGGAAATACCAAAAGAATCAAAAGGCATTGATTTTCAACAGCTTTTCAAACAAATCTAGATTTATATTCCAATATTTCCTATCATGGCGCCATACGTGGTCAAACATTCTGGCGTTAATGATGATATCCCAACTTGGCACAGCTTGAGCACATTCTGAATGGTCAAAAATGCCTTTTGCTGCACAAGATTTGTCATCGTGCGATAATTTAAACTCATTTTGACAGCTGCATAATGTCAAATGAGCAGGAGCAAAACTAATTGTGGCCCCGTCCCAACGCCAGAATGGGAATGGGAATGTCAACGGTGGCAAATGGTGAAAGGCTTTTGCAAATGACTGAAGTGCACTCATTGGGAACAGATGCTCGGCGCAAAGACGACACTCAGGACGCATTACGGTGAGGGGGCCATGGAGAACCATTCACTGTGATACATGCTACCAATGCAGACGCAGACAGGAAGACACAGCCACACACACAAACACACACACACACACATACTCACAGAGAAAGGGACACGGACAACACACAGACATGTGGTGAGCATCTAAAAGGGCTCAACAAACTTTTCATTAGTGGCGTCGGCTTTTGGCGCCACCAGAACGCAATGGCGGGTGGCAGAGAGCGAGAAAGACAGAGAGAGACAGATAGTGTGAGAAAGAGAAGCAATAGTCAGGCAAACATTTGCGAAAAACCCCCAAACTCGTCGCGCGGGGCTGGCACTTGAAATGTGCTTAATGCCACTTTACGAGTGACTTTCGCTGAGTGCGAGTGCCACTTTGCGTGCTGCAGCTTTCACTCGCCCACACTTGCTACCCTACTCTATGCTGCTCTCTCTCTCTCTTTCACACGTGCTATATGTCTTTCTGACTAGACACGTTAAAAATATGCTTTTTCATAAGCTTTTCCACCGCACAACCCGTCACAGTCCACTTGGGTAAACGAAATGACAGCTGACATATGTAAGTGTCTGTCTAACTGTTTGACTAGATCCCTTTCTCTCTCTATCCCATCTCCCACTTTTTTCTCTCTTTCTCACTCTCTCTCTCCCTCTCTCTCTTTGTGAGCTGCATATTTATGTTTGTTTGTTTATCTCTTTATGTAACGCAGCGCTCAAAATTAACAAAAGGCGCACTGTGATTTATTCCTGTGTGTGTTAAGCGTGCTTCTGTATGTGGTAGTGTGTGTGTGGGTGTGCTTGTGCCGTTAGTTAAATTACTTGGCAACAATAAAGTGGCATCTGCTCTATGAAATAATTTCCACTTGCTGCAACATTCTCTCACCCGCACAAAGATTTGCACTAAGACCTGTCATACATTTTGGTTTGCCCGTCTTGCTCTCTCTCTCTCTCTGTCTCTCTCTGCCTCTTTCTGTCTCGCACTGGCTATGATGGCATAACAAAGTCATCCTGCGGTGTTGTGCCACACTCACTCGAGCGGTAAATTTATTATGAAAATTACGTTTGTTTTCTTGTTAGCAGGTTGGCCAACTGGCTCAAAGCTGTGGCTGTGAATATATGTAGATTGATGACAAAGTGGAGAAAAACGAAAGAGAGAGAGAGAGAGAGTAAAAGGTCAAAGCTGCATTTTCGAAAACTGAAACTGTTGCTCAATACCTAAATTAGCTCAGCTGTCAGAAACATTATCAACAAACGGGTCAGCGCACGCCACAGTCTCCCCCATAAATATATGCACAATTTACGTAAAGAGCAACCAAAGCTGCAGGCAATGCAGAGAATAAAGCATAACAGTGTTGCCATATAGTCTGCTAGACACTATAAAAAAACTAATTTGTTTTATGTTTCATAATCTGATCGTAATTAAACTTACGGTATTTGTACATAACAAGAGAACTTTAAGGATTATGTATTATAATGGGAGTTAACTGAAATTTATATTGTATAATTTGAGTTAGAGTAAGAGAAATAAGTGAAATATATAAATAGCTGCTGCCTTCGAATTTTGAATATAAATAAAGCGTAGAAATTTAATTTTAGCTGGTCAACTTTAATACTTGTTCTATAAAGTACTCACGCATACACAGACCTATTTGATTTTCATAGTCCTGGCAAGCCATAAAATTCTTGTGAAACTCAATTGAAATCAGGCCAAATGGGGGTGACTGTAAAACTTTGTTTTGTAATTGTCGATTTGCCAGTTAACAATAATGTTGGCCCTCATAGCTTGTGCTTAATTTTTCAGGCACAACATTTGAAATGAACAATCCCCATCCGCATACTACTCCCATTCGTGCAACATACACAAAGCGTGTGCGTCTGTTTGTAGTCAAAATTTCAGTCAGAAAAGTTATCTTTTTTTTGTGTCTAAAATTACCACAAGTATTTTCATAAATAGTTGAATAGGCATACTTTGGCAGCTTGTCTAACCGAGCGACAGACCGACAGACCTTCGACCGACCAACCAAAGCACCGTCCTACGGTCTGTCTGCCTGTCCGTCATCCCTCTGCCCAACTAACTGTCTGTGTTTCTGGGGAACGCTTTTGTGGCTTGCGAAGCTTGTGCAAAATTTTGTCTGATTTTACCTGAAATGTTAACGTAACTTGGCAAAACGAGGCTACTTAAGTATTCAGTTGCAAGAGCAATTGGCATTTGATGATGCTACGAGCAGGGAACCGACTTCATATAGTCAGAGTTGAGAGATTTTCAAAAAGTTTCGACAGGAAATGAGACAGTAAAAGTGTGAAATAATTTATGTCTTTAAGTGTGCATAACAAGTTGAAGAACTGGAGCACACACACTATAAGAAGCTTTTGTGCAAAAAGACCTTAATTGTGAAGAGTATGTTAATATCATATGTACATACGAAAATATACACATACCATGTATAGAGTTACTTGAAGTTTATCAATTATGTTGGAGAGAGTTCTTAAAATTCGTTGTCAACATTTTAGTTTGTTAAGTTTTTACAATTTTACAAAACTTTTTTGCTAAGTAGTATTTTAAATTGCTAGAATTAAAACATATGTTAGTCATGTGTTTCTTCTTTTAATCTTTTATTATGACAAGAGACAATGGAATTTAAAAATTGAATACTAAGTAAGTTTATTTTAATCCATTCGTTATTTCTTATTCTTTGTGAATTTATTGTGATTCCTTTATGCCTGCTACATACTTTATTATTTTGAAATTTTTAGACATTTTCCAATAATTTAACATTGAAATTCTTAGGCAAATAACTTGGGTTGGTTCTGTGTCATGATCTATTCACAATTTAATGCAAATCCTTGCTCGCCTGCACTGCATGTAATGCAACTGTAGTTGTTGTTGATGTTGTTATTATTGTTGAACATAATGTGCACTTGGCTTTCAGTGTCTAAGTGTGTTCCATTGTGCACTGTGTGTAAGTCAGAGAGTGTTTTCAACCAAAATCCCACTGTGTTGCCTGGAATCAACCTATGTAAGTGTAAGCAGCTTACAAATGTCGCAGGCTCAATATGTTGGCCTTCTGCACTCTCTGCTCTTGCCCCAAGCCCCAAGTTTGCCTACTGCTAGACAACACACTCGCACAGCCTATATAATTATTTATGCATTGCTCTGGGCACACGAAATCTGCATATGCGTTTCTCTAGCGTATCCACTTTCCTTCTCTCTCTCTCTCTCTCTCTCTCTCTATCTCCATGTCTCTCGCCCAGCTGCGCGTTTGCCATTTGGACTCGTCAATTTGTGTTGTTGTGTTGTTCCCCAGACTTGTGCGCATTGTTTCCCATTATTAAATGCTATGATTAAAGTTTCTCTCCCTTTTGCAAACTAATGGGGATTTATTTACCAACTGTTAGTTTCATGCATTTACAAAACCCCATTAAACCAATTGTAGCTAGCACAGTTCTGTCTGCCTGCCTAAGTTTCATGCATAGAATATCAAGCAGAATGTAATTATAATTATTATTTCAGCTCTTTATTATTGTAATTGCTGTGCAATGTTTAAGGACTAAAGTTTGCTTTAAAGTTCGGCAGCTGTTGGTCAATATATGTGAAGGGATAGAACTCCTTTTCTGAAGAAAACAGTATGGTTATGCTGCACTGTTTATGAAGATCTGAACACCTTACTGGCACCTTTTAACACTTGCATCCACGAGATACTTTTTATATATTTTTGTATTTATTATTATTTACTATTTGCGTATTACAATATATTGTGATGTAAATTTATTGTGTTTTACCCAATAGAGCTACTACTAAAAGTTGTTGACTTGTCATCAAAATAATTCAAATTAAAACTTATTGCTTGTATTAAAATCGATTTAAAAATAGTTCCCTAGTTAAAAAGAAATAAATAACGAGAATTTATCGCTTTTTCATAATGGCATTAGATCTTTTCGAATGTAGGCACTTCTATATTGTCTATAGGGCTTTTCAAAGTCATTTTTTATAAAGTTTTATATTGAAATGATGGTTGTGGAGTTGGTTCGGTGACCTATTTATGAGTTCTATTGCACCTCAACTGATTTTCTTTTGAATTCATCTCGTCAAATCTTAGATACACTTCTCAAACTGAATAGATCTCTGTTATTATATTATTTGACATGACATATTGTTGTATATATATGACATATCACAAGACATACATTTGTTTGTTTAGGGTATGGCTTAGTCGTTCACTAAGACCTCATTGGTTATTGTTTTAGTGCATTTTGTTGTTTGCCTATTGCCAGGGTAATTGAAGTGTTTGCGCTCATTTAATGACTCCACAACAGGCAAGCAGCGTTTGGGGCAAGTGCAACAAGGGTCACCCGCGACAAGGGGGTGTGTGTGCAGCGCCATGGCCAATTAGCGATTCAATAGGGTTGAAAATTGTGCAGCCAACTTTGGTTTTTCCTGCTGGGGTTCGCTTTTTGTATATATTTTTTTTTGTTTTTGGGGCTACGCATCGAACAAACAAACGCCGCTGGAGAGGGTCTATCGATTGCCACTCGTGGTTGACCTACTACTACTAGAACTAAAGAAGGGGAAGGTGAGGAAGGAGAGGGGACAGTGGGTTTACTCACCCGAGAACCCTCCGAGGTTGTTACACAGGTGCCGCCATTGTAGCAACCCAATTTAATGCAATCCACATCGCCAGATTTCTCCTCTGCCCCACCGGGTGGAACTCTGCCACCACCGGTGGCTACCGTATTGGCGCCTTCGGTTTCCTCACTGCTCTCTGTAACCGATGACGGCGGCTTGGTCTGCGTTGGCAACTCTGGCTGTCCTGGTGTGCTGTAGACATGCAACGGCGGCGTCGGTGGTGGCAAAGTCTGTGCTGATTGTGTGGAGGGTGGAGTCGGTGGCACCGTTACTGGTGGTTGCTCTGTAGCAGGTGGCAGGGTTACCACCACCACAGGACCTTGTGTTGTCTCTCGCGGTGGTGCCATGGTGGTAAACTGTGGTGTCGGCTGCACCACTGGACCTTGCAAATCTTCCGTTATCATTGGCTGCGGCTGCGTTGTCTGCTCCACCACTTGCGTGGGCATTGTCACAGCTGGTGGTGGCAGCAGAGTTGTGCTCTGCTCTCTATCAAGCGAATGACTTGGTGGCATTGCAGTAGTTTGTGGGGGCGTAGCATCGCCCTCTAGTATGGTTACCACAATGTGGGGAGTTTGTGCCGTTGTTGCAGGTGCAGGTGATTCATAGTCAACATGTGGCACCGTCATCGTCGTCTCTTGCTGTGCCGGTGGTGGTTGCACTGTGGTAAAGCGTCCTGCACTGGTGCGATGTGTTGTGATCAGCACCTCAGCGGGATATTCGGTGAAGAAGGGCGCAGCTGTGGTGGGCACTTCGCTCCACACATGCCTCGTGGTCGTCTCCTCCTCCTGAGATGTTGCTGCCCTCATTGTGGTGTATGGTGGGAAGTAAGGTGTCGGTGTGGGTGGCGTAGGTGCACCGTAATCCACCGAGATGCTCGTCTCAATTGTCGTCACACTGTGCACGTAAATGCTGCCGGGTGTGGTTGGCGGCATTGGTGGTTGCTCCACCGATTCCGAACTGCTGCTGCTCGAGGAGGTATAATCCACGTTTATGGTGACGCTAGCTGGAGGTGAAGGTGCTGGTGGTGGTGGTGCAGTGGGACGCATGGTAGTAGTGGTGGCTCCTTCTTCGCTGGAGTCTGCACCGCTGGCGCTGACTTCGAATCGTCGCACTGTTGTATATTCCTCGGAGGTGACCACTTCAGAGGAGGAGGAGCTCTCGCCGGAGGAGGGAGTTATGCCCGTGGCGGGCACTGGTGGCAACGTAGTGTAAATGCTGTGACTCTCCTCAGACGAGCCGGAGGCGGACGAGGATGAGTATGTGGTGCCTGTGGCAGGTGCAGTTGTGACTGCTGCAACGACGGCAGGTTGTGACTCTGCTGTAGGCTCTGGTGAGGCTTGTGGCTTCACTGTGGTGGCTGTCACTTCTTTGCCAATGCTCTGGCTGTCGCTCTCTGGTGGCGCAGCTGTTGCACTTATTTCTACAGAGATTTCTTCTGAGGATGAGGAGGATGCCACTGTTGCTGTTGGTGTTGTTGTTGGTGCTGCCGGTGGCGTTGCAAGAGTTGTTGCTAGCGGTGCAATTGGTTCAGTGGGCGCCAATGTTGTTTCTGGTGGTGTAACTGGTCGCACAGTTGGCGCTGCCACAGTGGAAGGAGGCGTGGCCACTGTTGCTGTCTGCACTGGTGGCGCCGAAGTAGCTGGCGCAGTGTAGTTGCAATCGAGTGATTCCTCGCCCACCATCAGACACTCACAGAGCATGCCGGTGAGTAGAGGCGGGCAGGAGCAGGAGAAGGTATCGACGCCATCGATGCAGACGCCGCCGTTCATGCAGCGCGGTCCCAGCTGGCATTCATCGTACTGGAACTCACATTTCTCGCCATGATAGTCGGGCACACAATAGCAAGTGGGTATGTTCTCCTCCATCAGACACAGCGCATTGTTCTGGCAGGGATTGTCGGCACAGATGAGTATCTCCTCCTCACAATTGACACCCGTGTAGCCCATGGGACAGGCGCAGGCGTAGGCGGCCAGTTTGTCCACACAGACGCCGCCATTCTGGCATGGCGATGAGGCGCACTCATTGATCTCCTCCTGGCAGATGCGTCCATGCCAGCCGGCTGCACATTGGCAGCTAAACTCTAGTCCGCGTCCTTCGATACATTCGCCGCCATGTTGACAGCGAGCACCGGTGCCTGCAAGCAAGGCAAGAGTTCATATTTAGTCACATTCTCACCTTCTCTGGAAGCTCTCGACTCTCCTCGACTTACCCGTGTCACAGACGGCCACATCCAGCTCGCAATGATCCCCCAGATAGCCTGGCTGGCAGGTGCAGGTGTAGCCATTGTTACGGTCTCGACATAGGCCGCCATTTTGACATGGATTTGACATGCACTCGTCCACGTTCTCCTCGCAATTTGAGCCTGCAAGGGGAGGAGAAACAGATTGTCAGAGATAGTCAGCATGAGGGGGAGTTGGAGATAAAAGAAAGTGACGTTAATTGATGGCAACACAGTGTGCAATTTGTGTTTCTTTTTCATTCAGTACCATTGACTACTTTTCTGTTTCATTTCATTTTGTTTCTGTTCTTTTTTGTGCGTTTTATTTCAAGTTTTGTCAGAGAGGGAGACAAGATATTAACTTTAGTAGATAGCAACGCAATGTTAAACTGCTGTTCCTTTTTCATTCAATCCCGTTTACTTGTTATCTTTTTCATTCCGTGTTATTTCTGTATCATTCCACTTAATTTCTGTTCCCTTTCGTTTGTTGCGCTGTGAGTTCTGTCAACTTTTCACTTCGTTTTCAACATTCTCTGCATTGTCCTTTTTATTAATTAAACATTTATATTTGTGGGTTAAAGTTTCGCGCTTGCCACGTCGCGTGCAAATGGCTCATAAATAAAACTTTTCATTTTTCACATATTTTCCCATTAGTTTTCGCATTTTTATTTCCCATTTGCCAACTCAAACTTTGACCTTATACAAAATAATATTTATTATTTTATATGATTGTTTGTGGTTTGGTTTATGCATTTCAAATTACAACTGTGTGTTGCACATGTTGCACACTGCGCTGTCCTCTGTCCTCTGGGGTCAGAGGTCGGGGGCACTCAAAAGGGAACTTCTTTAATTACGAAGAGCAGCAGCAAAATCATTTTTCAATTTGCCACTGTATACCTTGTAACGAAGTTCGTCAAAGGGTTCCGATTCGTATTTAGTTAACCCCTTTTTGAACTCCTCTTTGGCTGCTTCCTACTTCCCACTCACACACACACACAATCGCATTGCAATTGAATGACTTTTCATTATATTAAGCACTGAAAGAGTTCTATTGCTGCTCTTCTCTTTCTCTCTCCCCCTCTCTCTCTCACTCTCTTTCTGAGTCTCTTCTTTACTATTGTTCTTCTATTCTGTCGTCTTTTTTCAAGAAGTTGCGAACAAGTTTTTCGATACGAGCACATTGCATCGATGGCAATCAAAACAAACCTTCAAGTGCTGATTTCGGTGCATGCAATATAAACAATTTAGAAGTAGAATACACACACACTACTACACGCACGCACAGCCACACACGCACGCACACTAAGACGTGCAATGCAGCTGATGACTATCGAGTGCTGAGTGGATAAAACAAGCTTGGATATAGTCGAATTGCAAACACACTGTTAAGGGGAGAATTAAAGGAGAACAAATATTATAATTGTTGATTAGTTGAGTATATAAAGAACATATATGACACTTTATAGTGGCATAAATAGGATGATTACTAAATAAAAATGTAGCTACTTCCTTGCAATGTGTCTTTCTCTATAAGATCTTTCTCTATCTCTCCAAGATATTCTTCATGCTCCTCTCTAATTAATCCAATCACATCATTATAATCGACCTCGACTTAGTTAGGCAGTCTCTAGTCTAGACTTGGGAGCTGCAAATTGATTAGTTGCGTGTGTATGTTCCATCAAATATTTACTTTGTGCTTACATAATAAATGCACTCGATGGGCTCCATAGTGCCACATGACACAGTTGTTATGCTCTACAAGCTGCACACAGCACACAGGGCAACAGGACAGCAGTAGCAACAACAACAATGCTTGAAAATACTTTTCAATTTTGTGCTCAACAACAATAACAAAGAAAACGACGATGATGACGACGACGACGTCACGGTGAGGACGTCTCAGTCGGTGGTTGCCAACGGCAGCAACTGACGGGTAAACAAACAGAAGGACAGACACAGCGACTGTCAGTGTGGAAGCGGAAGGAAGGAAGCCAGTTGAAGAGGAGCAGAGTGAGAGAAAAAAAGGGGGGGGGGGACCCCATTGTGTATGCTGTAGTTTGTGTGGCACTGGCAACAGTGCGTATGAGTGATTTTTTCGCAGCTTGTCTGTGTTTGTGCTGCAAATTTATTGCCAGCGAAATGTTTTGTCTGAAGTTTTTGCAAAATTTATTTGGCTTGCCTGCCGCCATGCCTTGCCTTGTATTGCCTCGTGCCGTGGTGCACTCGTCTTGCCTGGCTACACGCGTTTTAGTTATAGTTTTGGCAACAAGTTGGCCAAAGAAATAGAAAGAAAATATGCTTGAAAGTTTCTGCCAGCCAAAAGTTTTCGACTCTCTACGTATCTCTCAAGTGTCTGTGCATCTGTCTAGCTGCCAGAGGTAGTAGAAGAAAGAAAGACAGGGAGAGAGAGTAGAGAAAAAAAGAGAGAGCAGAGTAGTGTGAAAACTTTGTGCAAAGTCTAAAAAGCACTTCAAAGTGTCGAAAGAAAAGTGTCAAAAAGCCTGCATCGCATGTGCAGCCAGTGCGAATTCCTTTCTCTCTTCACCCAGTCTTTCTCTACCTCCTTTGCTCCCCTCTCCTACCTCCCTCCCTCCCTCTTTTGCTATGCACATTAATGTGCTTAACTTTTTAATTTAATGCACAAAATTGCATTTCAACACGACTCAGGTGGGGGCGTGGCAATACAAAAGAATTTATCACTCGCGTGCCCATAAATAACACAAGATACTCACACACACACACACAGCGTGATGGACATAAAAATATGTAACTATGCAGATGCAGCCTCATAAAAGCCCAGCCCAAAAGATAAATGTCTCCCCCCTGTCCCACTCTCTCTCCCTCTCTCACTAACTACGCCTGTTTTTGTGCTTTGTTTATAATGCAACTGTGTAATGTAAGTCTATGCAAATGGGCAGAAGGTCGCCCCAGCAGGCGAACGAGTATTAAATTTGCATAAGCACTAAATCAACACAATGAACAATCTCTAAGCCAGCATCAGCGGTAGTTGCTATATGATAGACAATGAAATGCTCTATAAATATAAAACTTAACAAATAACAAATAAAATTAAACTGATAACTGTTATTGTTAAAGAGGCGTACCTTAACTAACTTGAGCTTATATTTTATTTCATACATGATTTTTATAAATATAAAAACTTTAAAGCTCATTAAAGCTTCCTGATTAGTGTAACTGGTACAGAAAGTGAAATAACTAAGCTTACTTGTGCTTTTATTTATTTCTAACGTCATTTATATAGCACAGAAATAATTGCTGTGTGAGCTTTAAAGCACATTTAAGCTGTCTTCTAACTGCTACTTCATTATAGAGGATAATAACTTAACCTATTTGAGCTTTTATTTAGTTTCTAATGTTATTTTAAGCTGTTAACAAAGTTTTTATTATTATTATCGATAAAGTTTTAAACTGCAGTTGGCTAAGTAGAATTCTTTGCTTAAAGTTGCCAAATTAATCCGTAATACTATCTTTTTGTCTTTCTTTCTCCTTGCTACTTTTCTATATACCCCTTCTATGAGGTATAAAACCACGCAATATTATGACTAGCTGCCTTGCACCTCCTCCTTCTCTCTCTCTCTTTCTCCCTCTTAACTCATATGATGTTTGCAGCTGCCATTTGTTTGTTTGCCGCACATATAAATAGATGTGTTTATGTGTATGTGTGCGTCGCTTTACGAGCTGCGTGTAATGTTTGTGTTTGACCACAGTCATAAAACCGCCGTTATTCGTACAATATTCGATCGGGTCGATGACCGAGTGCATAAAAAGTGCACCTATTCAGTTAGTCTGGCTGTGCCTTAAGGCAGTGGGTGTATCAATATATATATACGTGTGTGTGTGTGACTGTATTTACATGACTCTTAAACGAATTGAGTCGATGGGTTTCAATCAATTTAAGTCAGCGCCAAAAAGTATGCAACAAATATGCAAACGAAACTGAGACGCGCTGCCTTTCCTCCCAATCTCTCCCAAATATTGTAATCTTATTTATCAATCCTGAGTAATGAATGTGCCGCGCCAGTGCAGTGCAGTCTCGTATTTCAAACAGCCACGCCTACAGCTACAGTTGCGCCCTCTCTTCTCGCTCGCTTGGAGGCGCTAGACCAGACCATCCATTAAGTCAGGCAGAACAGTGGGCGGCAAGAATGGGTAAGAGAGGGCGAAGGCGGAGTGGAGTCGGCATTGCAATTCAATTTGTTTATGTGGCCATCCTGTCCGTCCATCCGTCCGCCTGTGTGTCCGCTTGGTTTATGATTTGATGGAGCAATACTCGAAATGCCTCGACAGAGTCGTATTTTAATTTTATTTACTGTCGCCCGTTAAATTTAACAGTTTTGCGAAGGGCTGCACTTAATGACGGCATAAAGATAAAAATGGCTATTGTGAATTTGTAGGCAAGCCAGAGAGAGAGGGAGAGGGAATGGGAGCAGAGTTTGGGAATTGAATTACCCAACGAGTTTTTAATATCATGTGTTTTGTTATTTTTGGATATGTTTAATTTTGGTCATAGAATTTAATACTGCAGTCAGGTTTATAGCTGCACCAGAGACGTCTTGTCCTAATTAATCCCTCGACATGTAATTTGAAATATAATATAATAAAAGCTGTTGCCTTAACTCGCTTGGCTCTCAGTGAAAATAATTCATTTTGCGTCGAGTATACGACACGTTGGCTGCAGCCGCAGTAAGCAACATGAAAATATACCGGCACTTTTTTTTTTTGCGCCAACGGCAGCAACATGAAACATGTCACATTACGCTCCAGTTCAGCAACAAATGCAGGAAGTGGTCAAGCCAGTGGAAAGCACTCGCAGCTCTCACTCTTTCCCATTTGCCATTGCTGTCACCCACAATTCTTAACCCAGTTTCTGTATGTGCCTCAACTGCAATCGCAGCGCTGGACCGCTTCCGAGTTGACTTGTCGCCTATGGTCACCTTACTCTATGCGACGCCGTTACATTCTCTTTATATTATACTCGTTTTTTTATTTATATTTTGTTTTTGTTTTTCGCTCCGTTTGTGGTTTCACCGACTGCCGCGAGGCCTTTGCAAGGCTTTTTTCATTCTGTTTCATTCTTTTTCTGTGCTTTTTGTTACGTGTGAAGTCGTTAAAGTGAAAATCGATTTTCATTTTATTGCTGCATGTGCGTGAGCAGTTGCTAGCACTGCACATGGGGTGGGCGGAAGGGGAGAGGGTTCTAGGTTCTGTTCACTCTCAGCACCCACTCTTGTCAGTCTCGCTTTCTCCCTCTCTCTCTCTCTCTTTAGCTTTGCCCCGCCACAATCTACGGCATGTTTTATGAATGAATTTTGTTCGAATTGAACGCACATTTTTTTGGTGTTTAATGGACAGCAGGGGTTGTGAGTGTCCCTCAGTCTGTCTACCCGTCGAAACGTCCGTCTGCCCATCTCAATACCTCAATTGTTGACGCCTTTCTTTGATTTTTTCTGCCCACGTTTTGTTGCGAATGTGAATTTACAACACAATTCTCTGGGTTGGACTTTGCTTTTAGTATTTTTATTTTTTTGGCGCATTCCTTTTTGTTCAGTTCTTTTCTGCCTCTGTTCGCTTTGTTTCCTTTCCCCGACGGCTGTCTAAATATTTGAAAATGCAACATTAATCAAAATTTGATGCGCAAAAAGTGCACAAAGAGCACTTGAATATTGAATTGAATGAGGAACGGTAACGGGAGAAGGAGCGCGAGAGCAAACATTTCAGACATGCAAAAATATATGTACTATATATTGATAAATGTTCGTTGGATTTGGCAAAGTGACAAGTGAAACAATGGGCAAAGCAAATGCAACTGTATGATATTGTTTTAAAGTGTACAAAGTGTTGCAAGTAATTGAAAGATATTGAAAATACGCTCAACATACCCAAAACTTAAGTGCCCAAAAAAGTATGCAATAAATATTTTGATTCGCTTTAAACCAACTGGTTTCAGTTGAAACATATTATGCTTGACATTCAGAGGTTTATAGTTCGTTTCCTTGTTGTTTTTATACGTTCTAAAGTATATTTTATCAAGCTGACTTAACTTGCACCTTATATTTCTGTTGTTTTTTCGAAATTGTCAAACTTCATCAATTTAATGGGTTATCTCTTGTTCGCTCTCACTCTCCCTCTCTCTCTCTCTGTCTTTCTCTCAACTTTTGCTTACCCCTTCTACGAGTTTGTATATTCCCCTCTTGGTTAAACTACTTTGAATAGTATTTTTCTTTCGCTTACAGTCAACTTTTTTCAGTCACTTTATGCATACGGTTTTTAGCTTTTTCTCCCCCGCCTTCAGCCCCACCCTTTGCACTTCTTACACCAGCATCTGTAGCTGTGGCTGTAGCTGCCTTTCACATGTTGTACGTTTTTGTTGCTTGCAGCGAACTGTAAACATTTGTGCAACAAGGTAGGAACATTTGTTTTGGCTTCGAATAACAATAAGCGTGAACCCCAAAACATTTCCCTACACGCAGTTTACATTTCTGTAAGTGTGTGTGTGTATGTTGTGTATGTGAGTGTGTGTAGTCAATGCACAAATTGAAATTTGAATTTTATCTGCACACAGAGGAAGACAGAGATGGAGAGAACGAAAGGAGACTCCCCATTGATATGTATTCAGAATCTGGCATCGTTTATAATAAAAGAAAATAAAAAATAATATATACACAGTAAGAAAAAATCGCATGAGTTGTGCAAATGTATGTATATTGTACATTTCGTTTGCATTTTAAGTTTTCCCCAGCTCTTTGTTCATGAGATGTGCGCGTGTGTGTGTGTGTTGTGTGTGTTCGTCGAAAGAGAGCAAACGAATAAATGCATATGCTCGTACATATATATAAATAAATGAATGAGTGCAGAGAACTGCATAATTTGCAGTGGATGTTTGAGTGCGAATGTGAGTGCAGCAATCAAGAATACACTTTTCATTATAATTAAGAAATTCCATTTTACCCGTTGAGCAACAACAATTTGTAAGAGAAACTAAAATAACACACGATAAAACGATGACTTAAAAGGGGATTTAAAAGAGGATACCGCTTGGCTGAAACCTCGCAAAGGGGTGAGTGTTGCATTCCTTATGAAAGCAAATATTTTGGTATTTTATTTGTGAATTTTAAAAATAACATGTTATGCTTGGCCCTAATAATAGACGACAGATCGTAATTGGCACTGTCAATATGAACCATATGTTAACTGTTATGAGCCTGATAATATTAGTATACAAAAATAAACTTGCAACACAAAAATTGATTGTAATTGATGGCAACAATAATTTGTAAACTATCACTTGTAGTATCGCTAGTTTTAATTAATGTTTTCATGCATATAGAAGGGCTCTTACTAACTTTTTTTATGACATCTATTGATTTTGGCAGTGAATAATAATTTATCGATAGTTTTAATAAGCTTAACCATATTTAGAATAAAATGTATGCAAAAACAGGCGCTCTATTTATACTTTATTTACTATTTAAGCAAATCGATGCGATTTAAATAATTTAAACTGATTATGGCACATCGTCCCCTGGTGCTAATAATAGCGTGAGATTTGTTATATTCACAGCTGGGTTTTTTGGCACGTTCAATGGCAATTTGTGTGCGCGCACTTAATCCGGGCAGGGGCAATCTGTTTTGAGTGAAATACCCATCGTAAATTCGCCACGACAGTGAGCAATGAAATGCACTTTGGCTCATCTGTGAATGCTGTGTGCGGCAAACTAATCACAGACCCAAAACCCGAGAAGCACTGGTGATGGTGGTGGTGCTGGTGGGAGGGACTAAAATACCCCCTCCCCCATTCCCCTTCTGCGTCCCCTCACTTCCCACCAACTAAACCAATTCAAGTATGTCACTCAGTCAACGCGCAGAGGCAAGTAATTCGAATTCGCATAACCCTCTGGGTGGGGAATGGGGAGGAGAGACGATGAAGAGTTGGATTGGTGGCCTGCTGAGCGAATGGTGCTGTGGTGACTTGGTGGGGGTTGGTGCTGCTCCCCCTCCCCACTTGAATGTCTTGTGGTGCGCATTGTTGCGCTTTCAATTGCACTTTTTGGCTGCACCAGCGAAAGGCATCGACAGGAAGTCCCCAAGCGACGTTCCGCACAAGCAGGCCAAAAGAAATCCTGCCAAGCTCATTTTCACGGCAATTTCCGCAGCTGCAACATGCAACACACCATATGTCTCTCTGCATGCGTGTGTCTGTGTGTGTGTGTGTTTTACAGCTTTTAATTAATTGAATTTTGTACGATATTTTCTAGCCCGCAGTTCGTTCTCCTTTCCTCATCTACTTTTTTATCATTTTTATTTTTATTTTGCTCTGCCTGCAAATTTCTTTTGAATTTTTCAACCACGCCCCACCCCCGCCCCAAGTCAGCAAGCTGCTTTTCAGCATTTCCATTGAAATGCATGTGGAAAATACTCTATCGCCTGTCTGCAACGTTGCGTAAAATTAGAAAGTATTGTGCCGCAGTTCAATGGGTAAATTTATGAGTGAGAAAATCGTATTTCAATTGCCAGCAAGCAGCTTTCCCGCTGAGTTTTCGCACCGAAGAACGTGTGCAGACACACACACACACACAAACAGAAGATGGAAGTCGATGTGTAAAGTAATTAATTAATACGCCATGGGTGCAACGTAACGAGGGTATTTTTGAACAATTTGTGCTGACAAATATCTAGTTAGTTGGTTATCCAGCTGCACGTTGCTAGGAAATGAAAACCGCACAAGCTGGTGGAAGAATTGTGAAAGTTTACGTTTAATATATACAAAAAGTGCTGAAAGCTTAAATATGGAAACTAAACCCGATTTCATTGTGTTTATTATGTGTAACATAAGTTTTGTTAAAATTCAAATACTGAGAATTCCAAAAGTAAAGTAATTAGGAATATTAAATTTGATATGTTGATTCCTCATACTATTTTCATAAACTTGGTATTAAAATCTCGATTGCAATATTATCCAAATACTCATTATTGATGTGCATTAAGATCTGGAGACCTTAAAACCTTTTAAAATATTGAAACTAAGAGTACAAAACTTGTGAGTGTTATTAATTCGATAAAACCTTAAGGTTTTTAAAGCTCAGGTCATTAAGGTTACTAGACTTGTCTGGTATGGAATGCACCTAAATAAATAAAAACAATATCCTTAATATGATAATATACAGCAGTGATATTTTAATGAGATATAATCCCAATACTGAATATACTGCTAAAGTATGTTTTAATTATAATTTGCTATGCTGTGGATTAGATAATTGTTGGCAATATTATTTTGCTTTGATTAGATTAAAAGAAATCCTTAAAAATATAAATGCAAATAGGCATTTTAGTTTCTATATATTTAACGTACTATTTTTGGGGAATATGCAAATGGCAATTAGTGCACTTTGAAGTTGTTTGCAAATCACTTTTAACCTCATTTCGTGTAAAAATATATATATGAGAGTTTTGCATTTATAATGCCATCACACGCAAATCTGACAATATTTGATTATATGGCTAATCCCAAAACCAATAATAGCCTTTACGCACACAAACACACACAGACACAGACACGCATACGTGTGTGTGGCATAGTGTCAAAAGTTGCCGCAAAAAAAAAGTTGTATAAACTGGCAAGTTTCCATTATAAAATCAATATGCAATATTATGAATATTTTATTGAATGTTTCTGTCTTCCTCTCTCACACGCACACACACATAAAGAGACAACCATAACACGTAGAGCTAAAAGCGAATGAACCAAAACTAAATCCCCCAAAAGGCAATTGATTAACTTTAGAAATGGGGACAATTCGATAGCCGCAAATGTATTTTAATATTGAGTACCATATTACGTTTACTCTTTCTTTCTCGCTCCCACTCTTGCTGTGATTGCTATTGCTATTTCGCTTGCACATGGATGCCACTGGAGTAAATGAAATATAAAATGGATGTAAATCGTTAAGCCACGTAAAATTCAATGAATTTCGATTTGTTTTTCCATCGAGTCCCTCGATAAATCAACATTTTGTGACTTTAAAACTAGCATAGAGAAGGTACCACGCCTCCACGCTACCCCACTGCCAGCCCAACAGAAATATCCTTTTAACTGTTATGATCAAAGGGGATTGCGAAAGGATTGGAAAGGGGAAATCAGATAGAGTTGGAATTCCAACCTGATGAGGGCGTTTGTAGCGCTTGTAACTGTTGCCCGTGAGTCAAAAATTGCACAAAGGAAATGCCGATTGGTGCGCAAAATGAAAGAAAAAGGAAATCAGGAAAATTTCGAGGAAGGCAAACAAAAAAGCGATTCATAAAGACAAAAATCTGTCGAAAGGCAAATGATGGCATGAATGAATGAGCAGCTGAACCAAATGCATGTTTGATTGAATGAGTGTGCAATGAATACGCGAAAATGCACAAGAGAAACATTTGTGGGGCAGGCTCACACACACATACACACACACGCAAGTTTGTATATGTATGCAGACTGGCATACATAGTCCCCAATCATATTTACATATTCATGTTCACCTGGTGCTGATGCAGCAAACTCGTAAAAAGGTGCCAGGAAAATTACGTTAAAAACAACCGAAATGAAACAAAGTGTTGCAAAAAGTTAAAGCAGACACAAAAAAGGGGAAATATAAAAGAAATGAGAGAGAAAAAATGCATAAAACTGCAATGCTGCATTATGAATGCATTTTTATTTTAATACCCTAGACTCGCGAGTGGGCGAGTTAGGGAGCATGGGGTGGTTATGAAATACAAAGAAGAGAGGAATGAGTTTAAAGTATCATCACTTTGTGTATAGCGTTTAAAAAACTTTGAAAGCTCATGGAAGCAGGCACAACTTATTAGAACTTCATGTGGAGTGCTGAAGGAGCTTTTGAAAGCTTTTGAAAAAGGTGAAAAGTAATACTATTTTATAGATAGTTTGCTTCAAACCTCACTTAATAGAACTTTGTGTTTAATGCATTGACTGACGATATATATAAGTGCATTTTTAACGGCTACGAAGCTTTGAAAGCTCGATTGCATAACAAATTCTTTCTTTGTATCAAATGGAGCTGTCCTGTTAATTTCATTTAATTCCCATCGTGTAAAACACGCTTTAAAATTGTTACTTGTATCATATTGAGGAAACCTTTCGTGATTTTTGCTAAAGTTAAACTTCACAGGGTATCTCTCAGTCCCACTGTTGATTAAAAGCACTATTTGCATGAATATGAAATGCGAATTTCAATGTGAATAGGCTCAGCAATGGCTCCAACTGCAATTTGCATTGTTTTCGCGCTGAAATGCCCCCAGAGGCCCTTTGGCCTGGGCCTTCAAAATGGGGTCTGGGGTCTGCTGCTCCTAACTGCAATGATTGCATAAAGCCAGCCAAGGAGATGCTTGAATCCAGTATAAAAACCCATTGTTATTGTTGTTGATTGTGTGGGTGTGCGATTGTGTGTGTGTGGCAAGGGGAGCAAGGTTATGCCGCTGAGAATTGCAGCATTTCTAGATTGTTTGATAAAATGCATGCCATTAGAGTAGAAGATTGTGGATTTCATTGTTGTGCGCAAAAGAAGCAGAAGAGATAAAGCCACAAAATTGAAGAACTTTGAGCTGGAGAAATTTGGACAAATCAATGTATAATATATTATACTATTATACCTGGAATTGTATAGCTTTAAAGTTGGAATTGTATGTGCTAATGTGCAATCTAATGTCGAACTTTATTGACTTTTCTCTACGTACTGCCTTTTTCTAATCAAATATTCCGTATTGATTTCATTTCAGATATTCTGCCAACAATTAACCCAAATCGCTAACGATTAAAGCAGCTAAATCGGACACAGAACAGAAGCCCAATCAAACTGAAAAACTAAACCAAACGGAAAGAGAACAAAAGTGCAAATAGAACAATGCATTAATGTGACTTTGGCTTTGCTACCGTTTTTCCATTGTGATAGAAACGGCTAAAATTCGGTAAGTAGAGCACAGAAAAAAAGCAGCCAGAGATAGTGGGAGAAGAAGAAGAACCAACACATATTTAGTCGACTATAGTCGGGCTGATCATTTGGTTCTTTATCTCGTGCATGCAGACCAACTCAAAGGGCACAAAACCTGGTAGGGCGCAAAAGTGAAAAGCAGCTGAAAAACAGCTGAAAAGCGAATGCGCGCATAAAAGGCTAAAAACCAAAAAAAAAAAAAATACCCAACACGTTGTGCTGAAAATATTAATTAGAATGTCGGCTGCCTTGGCCGCGCTTTGGCTGCTTTTGCAGCTTGTGCCATTTTAATTTTCATTTGCATTTTCAAATTTCCAAAAAAAAAATGAAAAGAGAAAATGGCGTAAAAAAAAAGAAATCGAGATTATTTTTATTTTTTGCGTTGGTGGCACAAGGTGGAAGACGCGGTTAAATAGTGAGGCAAAAGCACGCGGAATGCGGGACGAATGCTTTGCAGTATATACCCTGTAAAGTTTAGTGAAAGTGCAGGAGGTATGTATATTGATACCACACAGAAGACGTTTAAAGCGTTGTTACCATATTTGTGTTGTATTTTGTGTTGCATACTTTAGGGAGCGGTTTGGAAATTAGTAACTATTAAATTATTAAATGATGCTGATTAAGAATATATATAGTAAATAGAGTGTGCCACGCCTCCTTCTGTCTGTAATACATACATTACCATTCGTTTACCATTCTATCCTATGAGTACCGGGGATAGAAACTAAATATCAAGGGGTACACATCAGCAGCGTAAGGCCTCTAACTGCTTTACCTCCCTCTAAATTTGACTCTTTTTTCTACTATCGCTTTTATTTTCACTTCGTTTTTTGTAGCGCTTTTTGAGGCCCATTCATTCAAAGCCTTTCATATCAAAATATAAATTTTTCTCTATTTTCGTTTGTGTTTTTTGCTTTCTACTCTTCCATAGTTTATTGCTTTATTTCCGTCGTTTCGCGCTTTTGCGTAACAAATAAAAAAAAAATAAAGAATTTATTTATTATATACGCAGTTTCCAACATTTTCTCTTTTTTTTTTTTTTTTCTGCGGTCTTTCGCGAACAGAAAGCATATTTTCGACTGAATTTGCTTAGCATTTTTTGCTTTTATTTACATTTTCACATCAGTGTGTGTGTCTGTGTGTTTGTCTGTTTTTTTGCTCAAAGCTGTCGCTTAGTTTCTGGTTTTGTTGTATCTTTTCCGCTTGATCCACTTAGAATCACTGGCAACAGCGACGCCTTGCATAATTTCATTTGTTTGTATACCCTAACAAGTTGGGTATGTCGATTGGACTGCTAAACTTGTAGCGAGTGTTTGTCGAATGTAGATTACAAAATTGGAATGTGAACAAATTAATGTATTTATTTTACATAAGTATTAAATTGTTCAAGTGTATTCTCGTCTTCGGTCATGTCAGCGGTCTATGTTTTTTTTTACTGCTTGTTTTGTGCTGATTTCATTTGCAGCACTTGAAACTGTTTTGTGTTTTTGCGACACTCTTTTTTCACGTAATTCTTTTTATGTTATGTTTTATTAATGGCGATTTAATGCAGTTGTTGTGTTTGGGTAAAGTGAAAAACGAAATCCAGATAATTGCGTATGAGTAATGCCCACTCGAGGGGGTATATATAAGAAATTAAAGTGCTAATATTATTAAGTGTAATTAGCACAAAAATGATTAAAAAGCTTTTAAGTTTCAATGCGTTTCAATTAGCGAATTAGAGGGAAACTCTCTCTCTCTCTTCCTCTCTCTGCTCGCTCTCATTCTACAAATATCGCTGTCTGATGACTCCATCAATTTAATCATGTTTAACCATATTCTCACTTGGGCGACACGTGTTTTCTTTCACTCAAACAACTGTTTAAATTGTTAAGCTGCCACGTAACACAGCATTCATTAGGTTTGCTAATCCAAACTATGTGTCAATTACTTTGGATTTTCCCCCCTCTTGTGGCTTGGAAACTTTTGCTGCATCGCAAATTTGTAGCAATTTGTAATGGGTATTAGCCGGCGTTGATGGGTAATACATATAACACCTACACGATGGCTATAAATTGCACAAAATTTTATAAAGTCAACTCTGAGATACTCACTAAACACACACACTCACACAGAAAGGCAGACACAGGGGAGACTTGCTAAGTGCTGCTCACACGTAGCAGACGTAAATGTGTTTATACGTAACGGACGGAAAGTACACGAAGCCAAAAGGATGAACATTAGATACATTCAAGCTGAGACTTCCGCACTGGGACAAGATACACACAAGCACACTTGGCTGGTCACAAGGGAGGGGAAGAGAGCGAGATGGACAGAGAGTATGCGGCCAACATTCACACGTAGCAAGTGGCAAGCTAAGCACCCAACATTGACTACCGCAATAGACCACATTAAAGTCGCTGCTCGCAATCGCTATTCACGTATACACATACCCTGTAGAGTACTTCTACAACTTATTTGCACGCTGCACTCTTTTAATTCTCTTGAAATAATGTTAGTACTGATGAGCTGTTGGAACCACTATTCAAAAATTTAAAAAGATCATTACACAGCACTACATTTATCGAGTACTGATGAAATATTTTATATTCATAAGCAGTTCAGTCATAAATAAACGTATTCGTTATATCAGTCAATATTTAAACAAGTATTTCAACAGGAAGCTTTATAACATGCCTTCGACTTAAATTAAATTTTATTGGAAGTCACTTTATTTATGATTTCTTTTAAAGATATTTATCATTATTAGTTTGTTAGGGATATAGGTAGTACATAAAGAGGCTTTGGAGCACATGTCTTTGATTTTAACTTGAGTAGAGACAGTAAAGAGTGACAGTAAAGTCCCTCTAGTCTTATACTTCTATACCTTATTCAAAATACTAAACATGTTTTGTATTATATTCCCCTTTGACTCAACTATGACTTGCTTAAATTTCTTAAGAAAGTTATGATTTCTTTTAGGATCTTATGGTATTTGGTTATTATTATTATCTTTGCATTTAATTACCTTGTCTTCTCTTCAATCTCTAAGCTATGGCAGATTGTCTATATAGGGTATGCTACTTGTGAACTACTTTAAATCAACCTATCTTTGTTACGTGTTCTTTTTGTTTTTATACCCCTTTTTTGTTGTTGTTGTTGTTTTCTTGCGAAGTTGTGGAAGAAGCAGCAGCAGCATCAGCAGACACACATGTGAGCGAATGTGCAAAATAAAGTATGGAAGAAAACACTATATATTATATAGTATAGTATTATATAAAATATATTTCTTTTCTTTTCGCCACAAATTTTACAAATACGTTTGGCGTGCGTTGTGGCTCAGTGCGATGAGGAGCCAGTCTGGCCAAGTGTCCTGCCGGTGAGGCAGTAACCTTCCCCCCCTTTCTCCAAACACCGCTCAACTCCTGCCCTAACATGTTATGTGTGCACTGCGTGTTGGAGTGTCTGCCGTCTGAAAGGGGCAGAGGGAGTTGGCGGTGCGCAGTGAGGCTTAATAAAAATACATTTTGCACGTGGTGTGAGACGTGTGTGTTTTTTTTTTTTATTCTTCCTCAGCTTCCGCTCGATTCCTTGCTCCGATTCGACTGGGGCTGCTCAGCGAGCTGTGCAAGTTTTTAGTACTCAGTCGTATTTGTTATACTCTAGTCGGGTATGTGCGTTTGTCTGTCTGTCTGTCCATAAGGCATAAAAATAAACCATACATAGAGAGAGAGAGGGGAGGCGTGTTTTTCTGCACCCTCACACTTACCAGAAAATCCTTCCGGACACGTGCAATTGTAGTAGGCAACACCATCCACACATGTGCCGCCGTTTTCACAGGGTCCCGACCAGCATTCGTCCCAATTCGTTTGGCACTGTATCCCTGTGTATCCGTCAATGCAATAGCACGAGTACGAGCTGTACCCATTTGTTGTTGTTGTTGTTGTTGTTGTTATCGTGTTAGGCAGTTAGGTGTGGGCGCAACGGTGTGTCAATGATGCATCAAACGTTGAAATTTGTAGTAGGCAAACCCATAAAAACGTAGCAAGAAAGGGAGAAAGAAATAGAGAGAGATAGAGACATGTAGTAGAAATAGAAAAAAATAAGCAAACATTTTAGATAAAAATAGTTTCACAAATAGCACAATATGCCCCCCTCCCCCCGCGCACTCTTGTCGCGTAACGAGTAGACTGAGTGACAAAGATAAATGTCACTAAAACTAGACAGAGAGAGAGAGAGAGAGACAGTCAGTTTAGAGTGGTAAAAATGGCTCTTAAATTTCAATGACTCCGGCCATAAATGTCAACATTGCGTGCAAAATGTAGCATACTTTTTGGGGCAATGCAAGAAAATTTTAAAATTTGCCAAGTAGTACAACACTAGATAATTATTATATAGAGTAAACTGTGGAGAGAGTTGAATTTCTAATCGCTAATGAAATAATCAATATAATACAAGTTGGTGTTCAGTTTTTCTTATTTTCTAAAGTTTCTTTATATAAAACATGTACATTATAAGCCAAAAATATTCTTAGCTCCTCAGCTGTATCTCAAAACTTGTCTAACCACGCGAAAGTTCAATAACATGCGATGTTTTTCAGCGTAGTTTCTGTTTTTTTTTTTTCATTTCTTCTCTCTGGCTGTTGGTGGTAATTGAAGTGGGCCGCACATGCATAGATATGGGAATGTACAATATTTATCTAATACAGAAGTGAATATGGATTTAGCTCAGTGCTCTGGCGAGTGCTATAAACTTGGCCAACAGCAACAGCGAGAGCTCGCAAGCATTGCGCTTGAGAAGTGGAAATAAATATTTGGTAGCCATTTGGGATTGGTATCTCATTCGTGCGCTAGTAAGAGTGAATTGAAATTGAAACGGAAACTTGGAACCGGTTAGACCGGTAACAGGAAAGAAGGGGGACATGGGACATGGAAGCAATGGCGATGGTAACGGCAACAGTAACGGAACTGCAAAAGTGTCAGGGGATTGTCACCGACATGGCTCGAACATGGCAGATACTCGCTCCCTCCCTCTCTCACTCTCTGCCATCTCGGCTAAGTTTGTAGGTACACAGCTTAATTAAAGAACTTTTGTTTTGTTGTCGTATGGGAGGCATAGGGAAGTTGAGTGGGGGGAGAGCAGTAGGAGGAAGGTTGTTCGGCTTGCTTCATAGGTAGTTTGTGCACTCTTTTATAATGGATTACATTAGGATGCAGTTCTCTCTCTCTCTCTGTCGTGTATCGTGTTGGGGCCATCTACAAATGCCAGACATGCTGAAGCTAAGCAGAGACTGAAAGTGGAGGATAGAAGGGCTAGAAAGGGAAGGTGGGGGGGGGAGCATGCACTGAGAGCAAGCGTAAAGAAAAACACTTTTGTTGCTGCTGCTGCTGCCTTTGAGTTGAGCTCTACAGGCCCCGAAGGCCTGTTGATTTGTTGGCATGCCAAAAACAATTGCACTGAGTAGATAAATGGCCTTGGGGTCCGCATTAGCTTCGCTCTGCTCTCTCTCTCTCGTCTTCCACTACAGCTTCTACTCTGCACGGACTGTCATGTCCAACTGATGGCTTAGCGATAGCATAGAATATCCCACTACAAATGCAACGAGTGAAATAATGCATGACTCTGTAAGTGCAAAACTCTTTTGCCAGTTATCTTCAGACAGTTGAAGCTTGAAATGACTGGCAATTTAATTAAGTTACAGCAAAAAAGGATGCGACTTTATACTCTTTATAGTTATTACACACATTCTAATTATTTAAATATCGTTAACTTTGCCAAGTTAACAAACATAAACTCAATTATCCCTTCTGCAAAGCCTAAGCTTATTTGCTATTAAAAGTTTCTAGTAACAAAAGTTTCTGTATTCTTTACTCCTTAAACATGCCATAGAAAGTAAAGTCTATTCAATAATTTGCTAAACATTTCACTTGCCACATTAAACTGTCTGATCTGCGATTTGGACTGCGCACATAAACCACGATAAGCCAATAAAATATCAATGAATACTGATAACTTGAATTCCCTTTCGCATCCATAATCGTATCGACTGCCTTATCCCTTAAGTAAGCCGGGGGGAGGGAAAGTGGCAGAACTATTCAGTTAATCCGTTTAAATCTCTTGGAATCATGTTGAATTTAATTGCAGCAATAAATTCAGCTTGCCAACACATAAACTTCTATCTGGCCAGTTACCGCTGCTCCTTCATCTTCCTCTCTCTCCCTCTTCCTCTCTTCTTCTCTCACTCTCTCTCTCTCTTTCTCTCTGCTCATTCTCGCGTAACGAGCGCGGTTATGTCAAGAAATTCGCGCTAGAAAACATTTCAAGTTTCTGCAGTAGCGTCGCATTTGACTTGCAGCTTTTGCGCCAACTTATCGTAAAAAAATATCGTAAACGCTTTTTATAGAGCAAATTCACGGGCTGTAAGATGTTGCGTGGGCGCACAGGGAGCAGGGGGAGGGGCAGTGGGAGGGGTACTTGGCATCTCTACTTGACTTAGGGTTAGGTACTTTTTGTTCCCCTGTTAGAGACGTCCACACAGCCACAGCCAGCGGTCGCATACGAAGAAAATAAAATGCCAGTTACTTAGTTGTGTAACTGTTGAAAGAGACAGGGAGAGGAGGGAAAGAGATGCAGAGAGAGAGGTAGAGGGGAAGAGTGAGAGAGGGAGGGTCGTAACAGCTGTTGGCCTCGTCTTGGGCTTGTTTGTGCAATTGGTAATACTTTTTTATGGTAGACTATGTACGTATGTGAAGTTCCTGCACTGCACTATGAGCTGCATACTTTTAATACCCACTATAAGCGATGGAAAGTAGGTACATCCTGTTGAGCTGATATAGGGTCTAAGCCATAATCCGGCATAATGTCAGCAAAGTGCACATTGAAGTTGTTTGCCAACTCTAAGCTGCGCTTACAGCACTAATTTCTTCTAATCACTTGCTGTAAACTCGAAGATTGCATTAATGCTAGGAATTAGCTTGAAAAGTTTAAGAGTACTTCGACTGAAGTTGTTTTAAGTTGAAGTTGTGGTGTTTATTATAGAAATACATATAGGAAATATTGTTAGACTGTGATAATGTTGTCTTATTAGAAGGTTAATATTGTAGATAATAATCATTATTTTATTATTATTACTAGATTTAACTTTTTTTTTAGCTTAGCAGAAACAACTGAAAACTGCTTAAAGTCAGCACAGGAACCCTATAAATGTATGGTATAGATTATAGAAAAGTTTAATGTTGATTAAATGTAGAGCGAAGGTAAAGTTTATTAGAGTCAATTGAAGAGCTTGACAATATCATCAAATGACATCATACACAAGGGCAATGAATAATCGAATGGATAGTTAGTTTTTAAATCATTATGTATTTTTTTTACTCAGTACTATGTAGAATTTATCTCATATGTTTCCTTAGTATTGTCTAGTTTTCATTCTCAATCACTCTACCCATTTCATATATGTTCTATTTAGTAATTTTCCCATTACAGTCCTAAATTGTACTTCACCTTAGCTGTATTTGTCTATCTGTATTATGCCGCTGCTTTATCATGAATATTTTATTAATTTGTCCTTTCTTTTTCTTCTCTCTAGATCTATTATCTATGTTTATTCAATCTCCAGCCTTAGTTGTTCTAATCTTCAACTATATTTAAGGTCTTTATATCTTTCTTTTTATTCTCTCTCGTCTAGTCTAGTCTCTTACTTCTCATTAATGTTATCTCATATTCCCCAATGTTCTATTGACTTTTTCTAGTGCTGCCAATCAATTTGAACACATGTCAACCTTAAGTTATTCCTAAGTTTGGTAAATCCCTCGTCTTACCTACATTTGCTGCAGATTAAACAGTTCACTTTACAAGCGACCTAATGCGCTGTTAATACACCCGGCTAAGCCTAAGCCCGATTAACCGGGTAATTACCCGACTGTAGATGAGGATGAGGACGTGTGCCTTGGACACACACTCTGGGCAAGTTAATAATGCGCAGCTTATGCAATCGAAACCTCACTTTAATGGCCAAGCCACTCGACTGGTAGCCCCCCCACTCGATATGCAAGCCACCGCAACTTGGCCTCGTTTAAAGAGGGGCACAAAAGGCTAACGAAGAGGGGGGGTGGGCGGAAGAAGAACTGTATTCATTTGCCTGCCAAGTGGAGGCATCAACATGGCTGGCCATGCAAAAGAGTGTGTGTGTGGCATGGGGGCGACTGGGCCTGGTTTGATAGGCAATCGATGCCTTAGCTGCAGTTGCTACGGTGTGTTGCCAGGGTTGCTACAGCAGCTGCTGCTGTTGCTGCTGTTGGCGCTGCTGAAGTGGTGCCAAGTTTATTGCCACTCGAAATGTGTTGAACGGAGTTTATTGGCTTGGCGATAATAAGCGAAAAATGCGCCTTATTTGAAGTGCATGTGGATGTGGTAGACATGGCTGGAGGGAGGTGGGAAGGCAGGTGGTAGAAGCTAGGTGGAAAGGCAGAAGAATACAGGGAAGGGTTAGCTAGATGCAGTTGAAGGTAGGAGGCAGATAAGTGAGAGGTAAAGGCAGGTAAATCTAGAAGAAAGGTATGAGAAAGACACGAGGACAGGAGAAGTAGCTGCAGCCAAAGGGAGAAGAGGAGGCAGCAGTACAGTAGGGAGAGGGAGCTGCTGGTGACTCACCTGTTCAGGCCATCGATGCAGACGCCAAACACACACGGATTGCTGAGGCAGGCAAAGCCCGCGTGGCTGTTGCACACCAAAAGGCTCAGGCAGAGCGTCAATAGCAGCCCAGTAGCAGCAGATATTGATGGCCAGCGGCTCGGCTCGGCTAATGTCCTTAATGTCCTGCCAATGCTTTGTGTTGTTGTTGTTGGCATTGCTATTGTTTCTGTTACTGTTGTTACTGTTGTTGTTGTTGTTGGCATCTTTAGCAGGTGGTTTCGTTGCAAGTCCATTAATGGCTTCGTGGTTGAGCTGCACAGCGTCGCCATTTCCAATATGGGCCCAATGGTTGTTGCACCATTTGCCGTTAGCGGCGTCGTTGTTGTTGTTGCTACTGTTGTTGTTGCTGTCGATGTGGCTGTGTCTAATTTAGCATACTTAATGCATTTATTAATTAAATCTCGTCGGCAGCGCATTGCATCATGCTTGAATTTCTCTCGCTCCATGGCGCACTTGAAAGATAAACGCAAATCTCCCCCAGCTCTTTTCCCCTTAATCGCTGTTAATCATACGCCCCGTGGCGCGTTTGATTGATGTTGCTGTTGCTGCTGCTGTTGCTTGTTTTTGCTTTACTTGTCGTCCTTGTTGCATAAGAAATCCGCTCAAGTGCTTTATTAGTTCGCATTGTTTGCTCGGCCCGCAAAAGAAGCATCCACTTGGAGTGTTTCCAGTTTCTAGTTTTTATTGCTCGACATTATTGCAGTTGGCCATCATCGTCGGCCTCTCTTCTGCACTGCCTTGCATTCCTCACTGGCCAGTGGCCAAGACTGCACTAGGGTTGCCTCTTATTACTTATTATTATGTATGTTATTATTGTAGGGCTTTTCTTCTTTTCTTTTATTACGATTTTCTTGTCTCTCTCTCTCTCTTGTTTCGTCTGCTGCCTTTTTGTTGTTTCTTGTTGAGGCTTAGCTTCGTTTCATATTTTTGCAGCTGCAATTTATGTTTGCATGTTTTCAATTTGTGAACTGCAAAGAAAATGTTAGAGAAATGTTGCAGTTTATATTATTTATTTACAATGTTGTTAAAAGTGTAAGATGAGAGAGAGAGAATGGGCTAAGTATCGATTAAATTGCTTACATCCATGTATAAACTGTAGAGTGTAATATAAATTGAGTGTTTAATTGTCAGGGTATACAATCAATTCGTATACTCGTACAATCATCTATAAACTATTGATGGCATTTGAAATTAAGAGTGAAATTCATAAGGTTTGAAGGAAGACACGGAGGAAGACTTAAGTGTTTTCTGATACGTCTTGGAGAGGGGGTATATTAGTTGTAGGCAGTTTGCATACGTATATAAAGTATTTATATTATAAAGTATACATATTCAAAATATATACTATATATATACAAAACACACACATATATAATTTATTTATTTTTATATTAAATTCAACAGTCTCTTCAAAATTTTCCCATTCTTTATTAAACATTTAAATAAAGCCAACAATTTGTAGTCTTATACAATTAAATTGTTATCTATAACGTTCTCTTCTGTCATAACATTTTGCAGCATTTCATTTTGTTAGACTACTTTGTCAGAGGAAGTAGAGAAGGAAGAAGACGATTAGGAGATGAGGAAGCCCAAGTTAGTCGCATTTCACTCGCTCGCATATGTGTGCGAGGTGCTTAGTTTTGGCCATTAAAGCGAAATGGCTAGACCGAATGGCTAGACCAGTGTTGAATGGGCAATAGAGAAGAGATTGAGAGAGAGAGAGAGAGAAAGAGAGAGGGCGATAGAAAGGGGAGAACGGCTGCACTGCAGGCGAGCATAAGCTGCGCCAAAAAGTTAACAACTTTCCGCTTGGCCAACACAGAATAAATATTTTTTATGATGTTCAAAGAGAGAGAGAGAGGGAGAGAGAGACAACGAGAGAGAAAGAAAGAGACAGAGAGAGACAAAGACAACAGGGAGACAGAGACAGCAGGGGTTACTCACTGATAAGTTCAAAATTGAAACCGGCGACGTACAGTGCACGTCAATTAAGGCGCAAGTAGCACAAAAAAAAAGGAGTTGCAAGAGGAGTAGATAAAGCAAAAACAAGCAGCGAATGTGCAGCACAATAAGAGGCAAGAACTGAGAAAGAGAGAGCGAAAGAGAGAGAGAGCGCACACATCAACATAAATCCGACTTAACGTAGCAATAAAAGTTGTGCCGGCAACGGGACGTATGTGTAATGTGGCATTTGCTTGGACAGTGGGCACAGAATAATGTCTCGCATTATGGCAATGTGTGCAATGGATGCACAGCGACAACAGGCAATCATAAAGTTAACACAAGGAGCGAGTATCTGTGTGTGTGTGTGTTGCAACTTGCAACAGATCGCTGGCATGAGGATAAGCCCAATGCGCTTGTTAGTTGACAGACAGCTGGCTACACATAAATATAGAGAGTTATATATGGCGGTTAGACGTTATCAGCAGGTCGTCAAAACGTGCTGCAGCTGCACAGGGAATATATGCAGTGGGAGTAGAGAAAGAGAGAGGGGCAGGCAGGTTGAGGGAAGGAAAAGGGAAGGCAGCTGCAGCTGAGCATTGCTACAAAACGCTGCTCTGTGACGTCTCTTAACTTTGCTGTGTGCAACTGCATTCTCGAGTTTGTTTTTGTGTGCCAGGGAGAGAGAAATGCTCCTAAATTTACCTCTCTTGATGTTGCCCTCCCCCTCTATCCCCCCCTGTCACCCTCTTCTTTGCCTACTCCTTGTGCAATGGCAACAAATTGGTTACACCTGCAGCGGCAAATTTTCGGAAAATTTTAACTAGCGCAAAGTGTGCGTGTCTCGGTTACTGCTGCTCTGTGTGTGTGTGCTGGTGTGTGTGTGTGCCATAAAAATCGTTGAGTTCGCTTGCTGAAAAGCAGCGTCACTGGCAGGCGCTGTGTAGAGAACCTGAGCAGCATCACGTTCTGGCTTGGTTTCTGTTTCTCCTGGTCTCCATTTCTGTTTATTTTTGTTGCCTGCTTTTCTTTTTACGGCTTTTGCACAACTGCAACTTTGTGCTGGACTTAGAGAGGGGGTGGGCAGGGGGCTGGTGGCAGGTCTGTCGAGCAGTCTGTGTCATTAACGTGGTCCGGTTTGCCGTCCGGTGGGTGTGTCAACAAAATGTTGCAGCTTCTGTTGCTGCTGCTGCTGTTGCTCTTTTTGATGGCATTAATGAATGGGCCTTGTTAGGCGAAATGTGTAATCTACAGGGTAATTATAAGCAGGTTTATACTTGCATATAAATCTGTGAGACTGTGTGTGTGTGTGAGGGGGTGTGTGAGGAGGTGTGTGAGTGACAGCGACAAGACGACAGCGACGAAAAGGCAGCAATGCAATGTGGACTTGAACAGCAGAGGCACACAAGGGAGAGGCAACTTGATAATGATGATAATGATGGATTGCAGAAAGATGTCGTCAGTGCCATGATGGAGGGTCTCGCCATCTCTCTCTCTCTCTCTCCCCCTCTCTCCCTCATCATGAATGTCAACAAGAGCATTTGGCATGAAGTATGGCTTTAAGTCAAGAAATTTGAGAAGACGTTCTTGAGCACTAAAGGAATTAAATGGAAAATCTAAAGAGTAATTTGATGGGTTGCCCCAAAAGTCAGTCAAGATTTAGAGCTGTCTGCAGGCGAACAAGCATTTTGATATCTCTAAAGAGATTTCCATTTAGATTTTTCGTATTTTTCTGTGCTTCATTTTAGTGCTCAACTATTTTATAGCCACTTTTAACTTGCAGTTAATTTATTAATTTATATATCAATTTTTAAATAGTTTTCTAGTTTTGCATAATTTCTGTTGGGATTTAAAGCGAAATCTCGAACTAAAAATAGATTTAAAGTTTTGAGCAACTTTGCCTCTAGGGAGAAATTGGAATGGGAGGGGAAACCAGCTAAACGCTATAAATATTTATACAAAATTCTCTAACACTGTTAACTTTTGAATTGCTCTCGACTGTGTGTGTGTTGGTAAATGCAAAAAGTGTCATTGAAATCTAGTTAGCAGGCAGAGAACTCAAAAAAAAATAACAAACAAGAAGGAAATGCCTTCAACTTGTTTTCCCATTTTTGAGCAGTGACTTTTTTGGGAAGTGTGCTGGCAATTTGTGCACATAAATTTGATTAAAATGTCATTGTTTACTGTTCCTCTTGCACTCTTCTTGCACTTTATTTTGTATAAATTATCGTTTGTTTTTTGTTTTTTTTTTCTATTTTTCTGGCCAGTTTTGAATGCGTTCTTTGCATTTATGCAGAGCGTCGGACGGCAAACAAAGTCGAAAAAAAGGAATCAGCCTGCAAAATATGCTGAGGCTGGAGAATGCAAATTAGCTTAGCACTGTCTACCCTGCTCTCTTGCACACTCTCTCTCTCTCTCTCTCTCTCTCTGTCTCTCTCTTCACTGCCTTTGTTGACTTGTGACTTGGCGCAAGACACTCGAAAATGTTGTTAATTAATTCAGACAAACATTGCGCAAATATTTGAGGAAACTGCTGAAAGCAAACAAACTCAGCTAATGTTTTATTGTTTGAACTTGTGTAAGTGTGTAGGTGTGTGTGGCATGGTATCCCAGTGTGCGTGTGTGTGTGTGCGCGAGTTGGTACAGTGCGCGGCGTGAAAATCGATTTGCCAAAAAAATAAACACGCACACCACAAAATAATTAACTTGTCTGTGCAAGACATATGAGTAAATACATTTTACTCTCTACTTGCTGCCTTCTCCCCTTCCTCTCCCTTAACTTTTCCTTCCCCTCCCCCTGCACAAATACAATTAGAAGAGCCCTTCGGCTGAACCCCTAAGTAACCACTAACGTTCGCATCACGCCCCGCACTACATGAAACGTGTCTGGCAAGCACTTCCGTTTGCTTATTACATGCTTACACTAGCACCGCACCGCACACCCCTTCATACACACACATTTTGCCACTCACGCGCCTTCCCCTAAAAGTAGACTACACACAATTACCAGCTCTCATGAGGCGAGCACTGTCGGTCATCGCCAGCCTGTTTGCGGCGCTTGTCGTGTTCTACCATTGTTCGCATACGATGGTGTGGAGGGGGGGTAGGGGGGCGTGTTTGGCTCGTTTAAATTAATTGACTTAAATCAATTCCTGACTTTGACGTATTATGCGCAATTTCTCGACCACAGTTGTGGTCAAATCATTTTCATAACTCATACGCTGCGTTGGACAGCTGCCGAAAAAGGTTCAACACGGCAAGTTTGAAATAGCAAATGAATAAATAAATTGACCAAACGAATTGCAGAGAAAGCCAACACAAGCGAGAGAGAGAGGGAGAGAGAGAGAGAGAGAGTGATGAAAGAGAGCTGAACAAAATATGCACAAACATATGAAAATATTAATAAATTTGTGTGTAAATATAGAAACCCGAGACTCACTCTAACAACTTCTAAACCTGAAACTCGCCCTAAAACGAATTCAGCTGTAAAATAGCTAAAATTCCGCTGCTGTATGTTAACTGAATTTCTGTATTTTTTTACTGTTTATCTTAAAGTTTTCAGCGCTTCTATTTTGCTGCTGTTATTATTTTTGTTGAAAAATTGCCGACGATATTAGTTGGGTTTACTCAGCAATATAAACTGTTTATGTCGGCAATGCGTCGTTGCTGCAAGTTGGGGCAACATTTCTCTTCCTCTCTCTCTCTCTCTCTTTCTCTCTATCAAGTTGAAGCATTTCTTTGTCTGGCCTGGGCAAAGCATTCGAAATTCTTTGGAGTTGTAGCTGGGATACAATATACGAGCGGCATATCCTTTGACTGCATCTCGGGGTCTGCTCTGAAAGATTAAGTGCCAGCACGCGCACGGGACACTGCGACACACACGATGTGGAGGATGCGACGCACACTTGTACACGTGATTCAAGAAGATTGCGTATACGCCACTTGGTACAACCGACTCATATTGCCTTGTGCTACTCGGGCACACTTAATGCGCCCCTTAACTGCGCGTCCCATCCGCAGCCGGCTGGCAATGCTGTTGGTTCCCCCCTCCCCCTGTGCCTCTACTACTCTCTTGCCTCTCATCCTCCTTGTCCTCCTGCACCCCCCATGGTCCGCCTTGATAGCTGACCCAACGTTTGCCTTTCGGCATTAACATTGTTTTGTTTTCTCTCTCTCGCTGCCTTCCTTTGGTTTTTCTTCATTCTTTCTTTTTTTGTGCTGTTCTTTTTGTTGGCATTTCGCTGTTTTCTAAATGTGTTTTAAAAGTGTTTTTGAAAATTGCCGTTGATTTTCTTTGTTGCTGCTGCTGCTGCTGCGGCTTCGCCTTTGCTTCTGTTTACATTTTCCGCTTTATTCGGCAGTCCTTCGAGAGCCCACAGAGAGAGAAAGAGAGCCGACTGTGTAAACACGTTTGTGTCTTACGCTTGTCCAATATTTATTAAAGCAATCTGTTCCACTGGATTTATATAACAATATTTATCTTGCAATTTATACTCTCGCCTCTAGTTGTAGCCCCCCTCCCAGAGGGAGGAGGCTGGCAGGGCAGCTATTTTTGGTTAGCTGCCGCCATTGAGATTATATGGAAATTGATTTTGCTTGCATATGAAAGAAAGCACGTTTTGCTTTTGGATAAATTGATTGTTTTTATTGTAATTGAAAGTGTGCGGGAAATGGGAATGCGCTGCTTGAGCGCTCTGCAGATTAATGGAATCAGTTTTTTAATTAACATGGGCTAATGCTCTTATTGATTAGTTCTGTGAGCTAAAAAACGTTGTAGAACTTTTAACTTTATTGTAAATCAAAGTTTTTACAAATTTCAACACGTTTTCTTGTTATAGTTAATCATAATTTATCGTTTGCTTTAGCACTCTTAACATGTTTCTGTTTATGAAAACTTAAATTTGATATATGCCTGAATTTCCTTTTTGTTCTCATTCTCTCTCTTTCTCTGTTTGGATCATTAAAAAGAAACAGAATTTTTTTGGCCTTTTCTCTCTCTCTCTTCGTTTTTTCAAATGCCAAAACAATCGTTAATCTTGTACAGGAAAACAAAGAAGAAGCAGACGCAGAAGAGGCAGCAAGAAATTGCACAACTTGTAGTCCCTGTTTGCAGCATTTTCAAGACATTCTCCACTCGTATTTCACTGCCAATTTCAATGATATTTACCTCCCCCTTTTACCCTCTCTCTCTCTTTCTCTCTCTGCTTGGCTTTCATTTTTCGGCATTTCTTTTGTTGCTCACATTTCCAAGGCACTTTTGCGAATTGTGTGGGCTTATTTATCAGAAATCAATAAGAGTGCACCGTCTACTACTTCACGTAGTACTCATATGCTAACTTGGCAGTACCGCGCGCAAATGTATGCTACGTGAATTGCCTCAGTTGAACCAATTGGGAGTCTACTTTTCGGGGCACACCGCAAAATCACGCCGCAAAACACAATAAAATATCTCACACACACACACAGAGCACACAACAAAGTAGAACATAAACACAGCACAGCATAACGGCACATTTCGTGGCGGGGGGCGGTGGGCGTGGCCAATTTGAGGATGGGCACCCAAGTGAGCTGGCATGGATACATCGATTATACAAGGCAACCGCAGCCCCAAGCTAGGCGGCGATTATTCAGAAGACACTGCTCAGCCCCCGTTCTACTTAAGGGGTGCCTTGGTGTGTGTGTAGAATGTTGCATGCTCTATAGGGAGTTCTTTACTAGGCTGTGTGTGTGTGTGTGTTTTACGTGCGCCGATAATAAAAGTTTTTATCGCTTTAAATAAAAACTATTGCGCCTTCCGCCATGTTGAGGATTCCTACCCTCTCGCCTCATCACCTTCTCAACCCATTCACATTCCCTCCTCCCCACAGGTTTACTGACATTGTTTGTTGCCCACTGTGGCTTGTCACAGATTATTGGCGTAAATTGGCTTGCATTTGTAATTTCCGCATTGTTGTCAGACTGTTCTTGTTGCATTTCATTAATAAATATAAAGTTAATTTCATTCATCATTAAAATTGAACAACATTTTAATGTTAAACAATAACTGTACATTTATTTCATCATTTACATATTGATGTGATATTTTACAGAAATTTGTTGGCATTTACAATTGAAAAATCATGTCAACAGCTTCTGATAATATTATGATATATTAAGACTTTAATTATATTCAAAAATACATTTATGATCCTGTAAATGGACAAAATATTTGTAAGCTTTACATATTATTCCTACTTTGTTTATATTCGATATTTGGACCTTATTCAACACCTATCGTTAGATTTGATCAATGAGTTATCGAAAGCGTGGCGGTAAGCCGATAGATAAGATCGAGTTATTCAAAACTAACACGCCAAGGCGCAAACACGTACATATGTAGGTAATTAAATAAGAACTTGATTAGTTAAATATTAATTGTAAACTATTAAAATAAATGCGGAGCACACGAAATATTTTCAAATAATAAATCAGATTTTATATAAACTAATTTCCTTCCACATAAACCAAATGTTTCCATGGCAACCAAATGCTGGGCTAATGGGCTACCCAAACATAACCTAGATAACAAAATAACTTATTTCCATCTAAACAAAATGTTATTATCTTTTTGCATAGAAATTTGGTTTTAATATTTTTGTGTGCTATTTAAGATGAATAAATAATTAACCCACAGTGAAAAAATGCAACACAGAATTGCGCCTGCAGCATCGTAAATATTTATAACACAAGAATTCCGCATGAAATGTGAGAAAAAGCAAATTTAATAATGCAGAAAATATTCTGCATGGAATTCATATTAAAATCCGAATAGATAATAAAATTCTGTAAAAAGTGGAAGGAGATGGGGGCGTGGCAAATTAAATGGGTTATTACATGTGGATTGTGTTAATCACGTTTTAAACTAGTTTACCGCGGTGCTCTAAATATTTTTGCAATTAACCAAACTATTTCCAATAAGCTGCAAATTAATGTTCATTTAAGCCGTGGCCGAGAGTGAGCGAGAGAGTGAGGTGGGGCTGACGAAGGCGTGTAGCGGCTGGTGCCACGCCTTAATTGCAATATTTTCGGCTGATTAAGCGACATCACGTAGCTGCAATTAAATTAGCTTACAAAGTGCGCGGGCGGCAGCGGCGCGTTGATGAAAAATCATTTGCCCAGGAAGGTGGGAAGGGCATTTAATTTTTTGCGCTGTCAGGCTGGTGTTGCCAACGTTGTCGTTGCTGTTGTTGTGCGCAACAACATAAAAATAAAATGCGCTCAAAGGAATTGGCGGGCAAGCGAGCGCGATGAGGCAAGTTAATTAAGAGTTGGCCAAAAGCAAAGACGGCCAAGGGATGCGACAGACTTCGACTGCGACGCGATGTCGACGGCGACATAAAACCGCCAACAGTGTTGCCAACTCCCTTGTTGTCGTTGTTGTTGTTGCTGCTGTCATCAGCTGACCAAATGAAGAGCTGACCAGGCAAACTCTTTTGTGCGTGTGTATGTGTGTGTGTGAAAGTTTGTGTGTGTTGCAGGCAACTGAGCCTGAGCACACTCGCATAGGCAGCACCGTTAACCGCATGTTCTGCTCTTTGGTCTGTTGAATGGCGAGAATTGCGGTTACTGTCTGTGTGTGTGTGTGGCAGTTCTAGTTGTTCTTGTTGTTGCTGTAGTAGTTGTTGCTCTTGTTATTGTTACTACTGTTGCCACTGGCAGCGGTAGCAGCAGCGGCGTCTGCATTTGACTTTGATGATGCCAATGGCAGTTTGGTTCGCGGCTGCAGCGCTTTGTTGTTCTTGTTGTTATTGCCGCCAATTGGCAACTGAGTTGTTATTGTCAAGTGCCAATTAAACGTATACGAGAGTCGAGTGCGCGCGTGCATGTGTGTGTGTGTGCTGTAAGTGTATGTCAAGCAGGGTACTTGATGCAGCTTTACGCCGCAGTTAGCGCTATGCAAATTTATTTGCCAACTGTCAAAACTCGGAAATGTTTTAAGGCCAAAACAAAGTGAATCAAGGCCGAAAATTGAGTGTGGAATTGCCAAGTGTTGAATTGAAGTATTTTATACTTATGCAGGTAATTTCTATTAGTATTTTAATTTCTATTAGCATTTAACATTCAACTTATCTATAATTAATTGTCTATTTGTAATTAGCAATTGCAATTATTCAACACTTATTGCTAGACTCGATCACTGATTTATTAAAAGTGGTGGTAAAGCGATAAACAGGAATGCAGGCAATTTGCTATTCCTTTGAATCTTATTCAACACTTCATCTTGAAATCGATCAATCATTAATGAAAGTGGCGGTAAAGCGATAAACAGGAATGCAACCAATTAGCTGTTTATTTTGTATTTCTGTATTTCTAATTTAAAACTTATTCAACACTTGTGAGTCAAAAGTGGCGGCAAGCCGATACTATGTGAGTAAGTCAATACTGAAGTAATCAAAAGACAGCGGTAAATAGTAAAAAGCAAACAAAGTGAAAATTGAATATATAAAATCTAACCGTAAATAAAAGAAATATACGTCCTACAATACATAAATATATATATCAATCTGTAACATAAGTGACAACTGCAAGCTTTGTCAAAGATTCTCGTCACAATCTGCGCAGCAAAACTTTTACGATTCTTTAATATAGTCATAAGGCAGGAGGACCACACATTGTGCTGGTCATAAATAACGACAAGTTTATGCCATTTTATTACACTCACTCAGCCAGGGCATTTTTATGTGCAACAGATACATCTGCAAGTGGAAAGATACAAATGTATCCGTGGCAGGCATTGTGAGGGGGGTTGGCAAAACAAAGTTACCAACTGGTAACTTGATACACTTTCGCTGCTGTGCCCATTTAAGGTCGCTGCAATAAATAAGCGACTTATGTGACACACATACAAGCAAACGCACACCTGCTCATCGCTCTGTATGTGTGGGTGTGTGTTGCCAATAACAAGTATTTGGGTTAGTAATGCCATTTACGAGCCAAAATCGCCACATAAAAAAGAAATGCATAAAAAAGGCAAGCTTTTGTTTACATTTCTCTCTCCCCCTCTCACATTCCACTGTCTCCCTATCTCTCTCTCCTCTCTTCTCTGTGTGTGTGTGCTGGCAAGCAAATCCGTCTCCAATGTAAGCCGCACAAAAGCCAGAGAAATATGCTCTGGAATACCACGACGAGTATCTTGGCAAAGGCGAAGACCGACAGAGGGCAGAGGCCCCGCTCGTCGAGGCGAACGTCTATTTAACTAACTGTGCATAATTCATAATTTAATTAAGAATCCAGCGAAATGAAAAAAGTTACACGAGGGACACATAGACACACAACAACAGACACACATACACACACACACTCGCACACCCGCTTCGAGTGAAGCACACTGAGAAGCCCCGCACAGCTGTTGGCCATGTTTGGTTTACGCTTTACCCTTGTGCGTCTCTGGTATGAGGTTGCACAGCTGAGAGAGTAAGAGGGAGAGAGGGCAGGGGCATGGCAAGGGGAGGGTCTCGTCTAGCATTGCGTGGCACATTCAGAAATGGCCAATGCTGCAGGGCCTTAAGTCAAGCGACGCGTCAAGCGAATCTGGCCAGCCAAGTGCCAAGATTGTTGCGTGTATGTACGAGGGGGGAGGGTGTGTGTGCGTGTGTGTGTGTGCCAGCGTGTGTCGAAGTTAACTCTGAGATTTAATGGCAGGTGCCAGAAATCTTGAGGGCGTTTCAATTTCAGCTGAACTAATCGCAGCAAGACCCAGCTGCCGTCTCCGTCTGCGTCTGGGGTTGAAGTGGGGGAGGATAAGTAATTGCTTGGGGTATTAGTGCATTTTAAGTGTATAAGTATGTGTGCACACACAAATATATATATATGTATGTACATATATTGTATAGTTGTAGGTGGGTAGCTTACAAGCTGGATTAGCAGGGTGTTCTACAGCAGCAGAGTGGGAATATGCATACATAAATTTGGCTTATCTTAAGTATATTTAATGTATTATATTTGTTAATGGATATGTGGGTAATATAACAAGTTGCCTAATATATATTATGCTAAATTTAGATGTTCTTCTTGATATCAGTCGATTCCTGTTTACTTTGGAAAGACTTTGTATCAAATTTCACATTTATAATAGTTAATTTTCCTATGCAAATGTCTGTAAAGGGTCCAAGGCTCTATAGAGCAATCTTAATGCCTAGAATGTAATTTTGTTAATACTTTAAACTCCACATTGGTTTGGGCTTAAATATTTCCTGGATCTTCAATTTGTGCCGTTGAAATTGTTACAAATGTATTGAAAACTTAATAATAATTGCAATAATTTATATATAACCAGTTTTTCAGCCATATATCCTTAAATAATGAATTTATTAAATATTTTACCCTCTTTCCCTAACAAAATTAGGCAGCATTTTTTCTTTTCAAGTTTGCCATAAATTTACAAAGCCTTGCCAAAATTTATAAACTTAATCTTATATTGTTTTATATTCCTTTGCAAGGAATTCCTTGAAAATTATCTTCAAGGAAACTTATAGCGCTCTCCCCCTGCTCTTAAATTGTTTTCATAGCTCTTTTTTAAGCTCCAAGTTTCACATGACAAGACACCGGCTTCATTCTTGCCACGACCTAGTACTGCCCCGCCCTCGTGCGGGCCCCCATTTGCTGTGCAGGAATTGCGCCCAAGTGCTAACTCAATGACAAGAAGGACTAAACTAAATTAGGTGTTTGGCAGGAAGCGCTGTTCGGAAGAGGCACTGCCAGCGGCGCCACGGGGCAGCAGCAGCAGGGGCGAGGGGCGAGCGGTTCACTGACAGCTTAATATGGGCTTTAAATTTCAAATTTTACATGATTTAAGCAACACCAGCAACAACAACAAGAACTACAATGACAAAGCAATGAAGATGCTCCAAGCAATCTACGCGTTGCCGACTTGCTGTGCGGGGTGTGTGTGTGTGCTTGCTTGTGTGTGTGTGTGCTGGTGCGCTAATGTGCGACCAACTTGAAATGAGTGTGCTATGCCGCAACAACAGCAACAACAACAAGTACAACAATGTGTTCTGTGTTGTGTTGTTCATTGCGGAAGCGGAAACTTCAAAGCGCGCAAACACTTTGCCTGCCCAGCTGGGGCGGCGTGGGCGTGGCCAAGGCAGCCAGCACGCACTGAGAAGAGATGCCACATTATACTCTCTATCTGCTCCATGGTCATGTGTGCTCTGCTGCCTACACTCGAGCGCGCACCTGAGCGCGTTGCTGCTGCCTCTGAATTAATTCGCACTCGCTGCGGGACTGTGCATACCCCCAGGAGTGAGGGGGGTGATGAAAGAGGTGGGGGAGGGGAAGGGGCAGCCGGAACTCAATTCTCAGTAGGCACGCAACTTTGTTGTCAATTTGGCTTATTTCATTTGAACCTCCGAGCCCACAATGTTGCTGCTGTAGTAATTTATTTAGCTGCAGACACCTGCAACCTGTGTGGCAAGCACAGACATATAGTGCTATATATATATGCGCTTTATATGCTCTTTATACATATATGTACTATATGTGTAAAAAGAAAGAGGATGACAATAAAAATTTTGGCAACAATTTCCCGTTGCCTGCTTGAGTTGGACACGGCTAACGCGACTTGTCTGACTCGCCTGACTTTGCCGTTATTACTTGTGACATTTGGCAGTTCTGGCCATTTGCCGCTTTCAATGTTCACTTAACTGCACTGTTTATAGTTTAGGGTAGGGTGTCTGTAATTGCACATAAAACTAAGCTTTGTTCATAAATAATGCACAGATTTCTGAAAGGGTTTGTCATTCTATTACGTGGAACGAATTTAAGAAACTTTGCGATGTTTTAAAAATTTTTAAATTAAAGTCACTAAAAGGGTTTCAAATATATATTATTATATTATATATTATTATATATTATTTAGATATTCTTATATTATATTATATATACATATGTTGCAACTGTGTTAAGAGTTTAAAGAATTCTCTTTATAAAATATCACTGGAAACACATTTAATAAACATATTTTTTTTAAATACGACATTATAAATGAGTTTAATTAATTTTAACAACTCTTTCAACAATATAACAATTTTGAGTTTTTTCGCGAAATATTTAAAGAAATTCTGTAAAGGAAATGTTTTCATAATCTTTAATTGTTTTGGTATCCTTTAAATTCTAGAAATCAAACTTATCAGAGTCTTTTTGAATACATTTTTAAATTAAGGGACAGCTTAATAGTTTAAGTATTTGGAATATGAAGGATACTAGATATATTTATTGTCATATTTCCTATAATAACTTCATATCTTTTAGAGTTTAAGAAACTGCCATTCAAGTCTAATTTTATGTTCATATTTCATATAATAGAACATTATAAATAAATTAATTCAGTTATACTTTAAATTTTCTGGATATTTAGCAAAAAATTGCTAGAAATTTATTTTTAGTAATGTTTCTGAATTCTTTAGCAGCTTTGGTATTTTTTAGATAATATACAGATCTCAGTTACCCTCCAAATGTAGTTTTCTATTGCATTCTTAATTCCTACAACGTGTTCAGCTTGGAGAGCATTTCAAATTCGTTGTTCCTGAGGGGCAACTTGTCTTTTATGTGCGCGTTTATTGTTTGACTTTCGTCGCAGCGTGTGTTAAAGGGTTTTTTTTTTTGTTGTCAGCCAGATTCGCAGTTCCTGTTGCGCCTTTTTTTATACGCTTTGCATTTTTTATGTGAGTCTGCTGAATGTTTCCCCTGCCCTTCCTTTCTCTTCCGCACTTTTACTCTGTCGCTCGCACGAGGTGCATAAATATTTGATCCTTGAATTTGGCGCACATTTCCTTTGCTGCCAAAAATTGCCAAGGAGGTGTGTGAGTGTGTGTGTGTGTGCTCAGCGTACTCATTAAATTCTCTAAAATGCGTAAGTTGTCTTTTGTATTGCTCTCTCTCTCTCTCTCGTCCCTTTTCATGTTTGCACTGGGCAAACAGGATGTTTTTTAAGATGTCCTTAGCCAAAGGATGCAAGTTGTAATTTTATTTCTAACAATTGTTCGCACAACTCAACGAGTGTGTGACTATGTGTGTGTGTGTGTGAGGGCGTGTTTGATTCGCAAGTCGAAGGCAACATTGAGATAAAGTTTGTTTGGATTTCTTGGCTTGCTCTCGAGATTGTTGTTTGCTATCCCTGTTGCTGCTACTGCTGCTGCTACCGTTGCAGCAACAACATCTGCAGCAAGCACAATAAAGTTAAGAAAGGAATTTGGAAAAAAAGGCGAAGAATTCCATTGACTGCATTGCGTCCTTGTCATATCCTTTATTGCATTTGTTTTGGCCCTAGTTTCTTTTAGCCCTCGTTGGGGTTATTCATCAGTGACAGTTCGGAGATCCAGAAGGATAAACCATGTGCTTACTAAATGAAAGCTATGACAATCTTGGGACAGCTTGGCAAGTTGATGACATGCAAGCTTGTTAATTGCAAGGCAACAAAAAGATTTAAACGAGAGACAATATGGCATGCGTTCTATGCTAATTTTACTCAATTTACAGGGTATTTCGTAATAGATTTGAATGAAATTCAATGAATGAAACGTTAAATGTATATTTTACTTTATTTACAGAGTATTTTGTAAATGATTTAAATAACACTCAACGTTAATATTACTTTACAGGGTATTTTGCATAAGATTTAAGATAAACTCGATGTGCACATCAGTCTATGCATATTTCACTAATTTTACAGGGTATTAGGTAAAAGAATTAATTGAAATCAACAGGCTTAACTTTATTATATGCATATTTTGTAAAAGATTTTATTGAAATTCAATTTAAATTGAATTCTATGCATATTAAACACAATTTACAGGGTATTTTGCTGTCAACCGGTGAGTTTTTCCCCTCGTCTTGCCGTTGCTCGGAAGGAGTCAAGTGTGTCAAGTGCTCTAAATGAAATTTCGCAAATATATTCTCGGGGCAGCATTACCGTTATACTCTTTATACATTTAAACATTTGTTGTTGGTGCTGTTGTTGTGCTGTACTTGCCCTGCTGCTGTTTACCTCCATGGGAAATACTTCTGGGCTTACGACAAAGTAAAACAAATTGAACTTTTCACTTTGCATTTGTCATGGAACGCAGCACCAGAAGCAGCAACAGCAGCAGCTGACGAAAATCTTAAAATTCAGCATGAAAACAAATTTAATTTGCAAAATAAACAAAATAAACAATTCCCATCACTTCTTCGGGAGTGCGAGTGAATATTTTCGGGTTTTTAAGTTTTGTATATCCATGCAGAGGGTATATTAACTCTGGCCAGGAGTTTGCAAGGCAACTTACGAGTCATCTGCTTCTGAATCATCATCATGCACTTTGTGAATCACATATATAATATGCATTTACAATTTCATCAAAATTGGAATACTATAACATATAGCTGCCATAGGAACAATCGGCTGAAATGCAGGCTTTTGTTTTAAGACCAGTTCTGATGTTAGCAATAACTTATCAGTGCCATTACAATGTATAGTAAGACATACATATATTAATATTGAATATACACAATACCATTCTATGCCTCACCATTATAAATATATAACGAGTATTGGAACTATCAGAGGAGATAAAAATTTGCAAGGGTATAGAACTTTCGGCATGCCAAATGTAGGCTTTTTTTCCCGTTTGTTTTTTTTCTTTCCTTACTTTTGCCTGCAAAGTTTGCTGTGTGTGTTTTTTATTAATTCAATCGAGAGCAATTTCTTTGGCGATTGCATTTGAATTTATGAATAAATTTTTAGCCAGAGAAATATATTTTAGCTTCGAGCTGAAATTGATTATTTAGCTGGAAACAGTTTTGTAAATTGAATTTTTAAATAATTGAACGAAGAGCGAAGAAGAAGTGCTGTGCAGTAATTATAAATAAATGAATAAATTCATTTGAAGTTGTAAATGAATAAGCAATATGTCACTTCGAAATTCCTAAAGATCTTGCGACAATATTAAACAACAAATAAAAACTGTAAAGTAAAACTGATTGATGACTGTAGAGTATCAATCAATAATTACAATTATTTGAAGTAATAAATAAATTCATTTGATTTTACTTCAAAAATTCCATTAGATATTTCGATAATTAAAACTTTCTTTGCTCTTTAATAGTTTCCTGCAATGCCCTTAAACACTTGCAGTTCTTTTCATAACCAGCAAGTTCTGTGCAAACATCTTAATCTTTCGCTTTTGTTTTTCCCCCATTCAATTTTACACACACACACACACAATGTCTGCCACTTCATTTGCATTCTAAATAAATATATCTTTCTTGGCAAAACTTTCGCCCACACTGTGTCATGCCTTCATGCTGTGCGGGGGGGTTAGAAAGGAGGGCGAGGAAACTGTGCAATTTGTCTGGAATTTTAAATCGACTTCTCGATTCACCCATATCAAAAAACTGTTCACTTAATCTGTCATCTTTTTGTTGTGGGGGAGAAATGAAAGTTCTGTTTGAGATTTTTGGTTAGTTAACAATTTAATTTACGAGCCCCAAGGCCAAAATGACACCCCGCTCTGCGCTCCCTTTGCCAATTGAGGCGTATTAATTGGCATAAAGCGATAAGAAGTAGACAGAGACGAAGAAGAACAACAACAAGTAGAAGAAGAAGAAAAAGCCATAAACTTGTTCAACTAATTTTTTGGCAATTTCTTCAATTTAATTTCTGGACATTTTGCTCAATTTGTTGTTGTTATTGTGGCTGTTGCTCTGATTGCTGTCGTTGTTGTTATTGTTGTGGCTGTTGTTGTTGCTGCCAACTTTGATATCTTTGTGCGATAAAAACAAAAATGTCGCATTTAACTTTTGTGACAACGTTGACAGGCAGCAAAGGGCCACAAGGACATAACCAACGAAAACCAACGACAGCAGCCACAATAGCAACAACAACAACAACAACAACAAGAAGAAGAAGGTGGAACCGCAAAACAAGAACGAACAAAAGTTTCTGGCAAATAATAATCAGTTAAAGCTTTTGCCAGTTTTGTTGAGTTGAGGCCCTATTAAAAATGAGTTTGCGCCTTATCAGCTGCTTAAAAACTGTGCGGGTGTGTGTGTGTTATATGTGAGACTGTGTGTGTGTGGTTTATGTGCGCGTGTGTGTGTGTTGTGTGTGCTTGGTACCTACCAAATCGGTTTGGGTCATTATCCTTGTGTTATCCTGCTACTGCTGCTGCTGCTGCTGGGCGTGTGTCCTTTTTTTCGGCACCTCGCATCGATTAGCCAAGTGTTGCCATGCAACAAAGGCGGCCACTTGCCACACAAAAACCCCCGACGAGACGCAAACCGCACAAACTACACACGGACACACCGAACCCCGAGCCGTACCGAACCGAAACTGAACTGAACTGTAGTGCGGCGCGGAGAGGGTTGTGAAACACTTGGCAGGAGTCAAAAGACCGCAACGTGGTGACACGCACACACACACGCAAACACTCGACACACACACAACAAAATGTTGCACGTCACTTGACGACGACGCGGACTCGGACGACGACGACGAAGGCGTTAAGAGCGAGTTGTGTTTATGTTTCAGTTTTGGCAGGATAATACCACAGATCCTGTTCAAGATCGAGTGACACGAGTAAGCCTTTGCTTGCTTGCCCCTGTGTGTGGCACACAGTTGTCAATTGTCACACACTCTGGTTGTTGCACAGTTTCTTGTTGCAGTTGCAGTTGCAATTGATAATGGATGCCAAGACTAGTTTACACAGTTGCACGTTGCACGCTGTCAGTTGTCACTAGTTGCCACAATTGCCACACTTGCCACACTGTTGTTAGCTGCCTGTCAGTTGTCAGTTGCCTTTTGCGACAACAAACACGACCGTCTGCTCGCACGGCTCGCCGTCAACTGGTTCCGTCTCGCAGCCGCGTGGCAAAGCTTGAGGTTTTTCCTCAATTTGCAAGGGAAATTCTTGTTGGCTTGCTGCACGCATTTCCACCACAATGCAATGCACACAAGGGCAGTTCTCTCTTCAAGCCGCTCTCTCTCTCTCTCACAGCCTTTGTTTGGGTGTGGTGAGTTTGCGCTACTGGGGGTGAATTTGGTTTGTTGGGGGGGATTTGTTTTCATTTTGCCGGTTTGTTTACGTTTTTCGTTCATTTTTCCACCTTCAGCCGGCGTTTTTCTTGGCTCTCTCTCTCTTCGCAACCATCTGATTTGCTGGTCAAGAGGTGCCCTTACCTTCTGCCCCCTTTCCCCCCTGCCCAAAATGAAAAGGACTTTTCCTGCTGAGCCGAAACATGAATCCATATCAAAGTAAAAGTTTTGGAAAATGTGGCAAAATTTGTACAATTTATTAAGCATAAAATTTGTAGGGAAATTCTTGGACAGCTTAAGCGGCTTTTTCTTAAATTCTTATAAAGCGTTACATGAAAACTTGTACTTGGGAATGGAACTTTAAATTGGTTGTACGTGGATTAGAAGTTGGAAAGGGAAATTGCAGCAATAATTGGAAATATTGAACGAATATTCTGGGGCTTACTTTGCTTTTGTTTGTATTTGCATTAAATAAGTAATATCATATTACATATATATATTACATTATTATATTTTGATTATTTATTATATTATATTATACATTATATTATATAGAATATTTTATAATTCTTATAATGCAGTCTTAGTTATATCACAGAATTTAAGAATTTTCAGTTTTTTTTTGTTTAAAGGCAATCATAAATTAGAAAAAAACTGTATTCTATTTCGTATACTTGTTAAATCTAATTGACTTGATTCCGAGTAATCGATATACACAAATCAATAAGATTCTCATTGAAATATAAAATCATAAAACTGTCATAATTTCAGTTTTAATTAGTTGTAAAGAAATCAATCAAAATTATGTAGTTAGGACTATTCAACACATTACAATTGATAGTACCTGAAAACTAACTAATCGATACACACACAAATGACGTTAATTAAGCATGTTGCGGGGCAGTAGCATATTAAATTACCTCTACTTGACGCAACCCACAACAAAGCCAACAGGGTCAACCTAATCAAGAGCTGAGCACAATGCGTGTCTTTCTTCGTGTTCGTGGGGTAGTATGCGGATAATAATGACAACTGTCAGAGTTATGGAGAAGGGGGGAGGGGGATACCGCAAAAGCTGTTTGCATTGGATTGGTCAGAGTTCGGTCGCTCTTCAGAAAGTCCGTACAAACAAGTTTGGTCACATTTTGGATGGGACATTTCTGAATCTGAATCGGTTTATTTACAAGAAATGTTCGTTTTATTGCAGGCTCACTGCGTAACCACAACAGGAGCAGAAGCAGCAGGAGGTGGAGGCAACCAACAACAACAACACGCAATAGAGATAAAGTGTATCAATTATAATACGGGCACAAGGCAAACGACTCAAAGGGCCACACGACAAACCCAACCCAACTAACCAAATAGGCCAAGGCAAGAACAACAACAGTAGCAACAGCAGCGAGAATGACAACAACAGCAACAACAACAACACGAAGAGCTACGACCACAATTACCTCAGATCCGGGCATTCTGTGTTTTCATCACTGCAATGTGAAAGTTTTCTGCTTCACTTTGCCGCACAGTTGCCCCCATTGCAACGCGCAACTGGATGCGGATGCGGATGCAGATGCAGATGCAGATACGAATGCGATGGCAACAGCGACAGCGACGTCGACTGCGAATACCGTTACGAATGCTAGCAATGGCAGAGAGAGTGCGACAAGCCGCAGCATGACCATGACGCGCCTGTTGCCCTTTCGATTGCCCTATCCCTTTGTGCGTGCCACGCAGCATCCCTGTGCAATTGTCCTACGTCCATCCACGGGTGATTTCCTCAAGTGAGTAAAAAGGGTTTTCTAGAATTATCTTCATCTGTATGTGTATGTATAGTATGTATAGTTAGAGGGTTGTTAAATGAATAATATGGTTAACTTTTAGAGTTATAGATTGGTCTGTTTCCTTAAAATAAGTATTAAACTGTCTTAAGGGCTGCACTTAATACAAAACTAAGAGACCCTCTTTATTATAATAAACATTTACTTCAATAAACTTTCAGAGTGAATTTTCAGAATGAGTGAAAGATGACTAAGTTTTTCTAAAAATTTATAGCATACTTTTTGGATCATTCTAAATGTAGGTTGCATTAAAATCATTAATATTCAAATTCTTATTTCATTCTTATAATGACATATCCAATTGCTCAAAAGTCACAAGCATTATAATTGTAGTTATACAAGTCTTTTAGGTTGATATGATATATGCATATAGTTATTAGTCAGGCGGATAGAGCGACAACATCAAACATCTGGAATTCCCCCAGTTCTCTATTTCTAGTCAATAACTCTAAGAAATTTCAATAATTTTATATTCAAATCCTGCACTTGTTATCAAAATTTTCAAAGCATTTTAATTAAATTTGTGTGTAGGGGAAAAAAGAAAGACCATTTCTTAATAGAGCGTTTTGGCTTCGGCAATATCTAGATTGGGTTTTTCATGGCTGAATGCGAGACAGAAAGAAAAAAGTTGGAATTCATTTTTAGCTGGCAGTTCCGTGTTGCTGCACACGGTTGCAGACACCGTGGAAAGCCCACAAAATTCAGATTTGTTACGTTTTTCGGGTTGGATAACTCGCTCTTTTTTTTAGCTGAGGGTTTATGCAAAATGTGTCTGATGTATTTGTGTCTCTCTCTCGCTCTCTCTTTCTCTATGTGCAGCGATTACAGCAACGCTACGGATTTGCATATCGCGGTGACCACATCCGGCGGCGACATTGTCGAATTTGATAGGCACGGACTGCAGCGACATCGACGCGAGGATAATCCTCGCGACTGGTGGCAATCGTTGCTCGTCGGTGATTTACCCGAACCCTGGTACGACTACTGGGACGAAATGCTGGACCAGGTGAGTTTGTTTCCTTTCAATTCCCCGCGAAAATGCAAATCTCTCATGCTCTCTCTCTGTCTATCTTCCTGCTCTTTTAGATCTGTGCGCAGTCGGGACGTTGGTCGATTGCCCGCTATGAGGAGAGCAGCCACAATTGTTACACCTTTGTGTTGGCTTTCCTGCAGGCCTTGGGGCATGCCCAGCTAAGTGATGCGGCCCGCACCAAAACCAGTTTCTGTGAGAAGTACATTGTGCCCCGCACCACCACGGCGGGCAAGTACATCTCGCTCTATCGCAAGCTACGACTGGCCGGCATCTATGTGCATCGTCAGCAAGCCAAGCAGCCCAAGCATCGATCTCTCAAAGTGGATGTCTGTGATGGCCCCAAGCTGGTCAATCATCTGGCAACACGCAATGCAACACGTCAGAAGCTCTGCACCATTAAGGAATGATCTATAGTTATCGAATATTACTAAAAGGGGGAAAGAGAGAGCTTGCCCTAGAAATCTTTTCCAAAAGAGAGATTTCAGTTAGCATATAGAATATATTATACTCCCTATCTATCTGAATAGTTGCTTGTTCCTACGATTAAGATAACTTTGTATTATACAACATGAGTTTGTACTTTTTAAATTTCATTATAAATATCTTATAAGCCGACGTCACCAGACTCGATAGTTTTTTAAACAATTTTGTGTTTAATGTGATTTCAAAAGTGATTTTTCAAATAAATAAAATATATATTCTTTATTTTAATAAAATTGCCAATTGCATGATTATTTAAGTACTAAATACTTCAACTTTCAGTGTGTTTTTTATGGGAATTCTTTGTGTATATATAGTATTGTATATAGTGTATATAGAAAGATAAATATAGTAACTCTTTGCTGTCTTACTTTGCCGGGCTAACATTCTTTTGAAACATGCCCATATAGTTGCCGGGTGGATCATAGTTGCAGACCACATAGATGGTATTACCACTGGAATATATATTATATAAATCAGTATATTACATAAATCAGTCTCCATTATCTGTTTAATTTCTGCTACTTACCGTCGTGCATAGCCTACACCCAACTGCCGAGAACCCTTCCAAACCACTTGGGTAAAGTGACCCGTATTCATTTGGAATGACGGGCTACGCCAGTTGTATTGCTTGATCTCGTTGTACCAGGATCTAACTGCATCGGTACCAGTCAGCCCACCTCCCGAGGCCATATAGATGTTCTCCCCATAGCCGCTATTCTGACGATGCTCCATGCGATTGTTGGCCAGCAAGTACTATAAAGATATTAGTTTATCATACTGAACATTAAGGCAGATATAGCAATAACTCCACCTGTGCCCAGTTTGTGGCCAATTTGTTAAGTTTCTCGTCTAACCTCAGCGCAGGTGCATCGTGGCGTGCTCTGTAGTAATTGTGCGCGTCAAGAACTTCCTGTTCGAACTGCAAATCAAGAGATAGTTTAAAAATAAATAATACAAACTTGTGTAAATAATAAAATGTGCCTTATCAACAAGTTCAAGATGTTTGGGGGAGTTTACACTGGGATTACAGTACAGAGAGCAGTGGGGAAAGAACATATCATAATCGTTAGTTTAGTAGTATGTGTAGATCTGTTCATGTGTATCTCTGTGTGTGTGTGTGTGCATTCGACTTACTCGTGTCGCGGCTATAGTCAACTTGGTGCCAAAGAACAGAACATAAAGCAAAGTCACACAAATACACATGTTTCTACTCGTACCATACGAACATTTTTGGTTTCTTGATTTCTGTATAGAAAGAGTGATTAAAATTTGTTGTAATCCAAGCCCCGAACACTCTTTAAATTATATGAATCAACACAGAAGGAAACTTGTGAATTTTGTTTCCATCTAGTCGATTTACACAGTTTTATTTACATCATGCGGGACTATGCTTACACTCATTTCGTTTAAGATGATATTTTATTCAGATTTATAGGAGCACTTTTCAATTTCCAGCACTTGCAGCTTCGGCTTCGATATTTAAGTGCGACTGGGAGGCTTGTGGCGTCGTCGTTGGGTTTATATGCGACATTATTGCTGCTGATAAGAAAATTACACTCACAACTAGAGCGACTGAGCGTGGGTGGAGGGAGGTGGTGTAAGGGGGGATGTTGTGCTGGAGGTTTGGCTGACTAATCTGCTTTATCAACGCTCTTGCACATCCGCACTCACAATACAAATACCCACAGCTGTTGCTTATGACGTAGACTCGACTTGAACGGATTTTCTTTAATTGGATTACTGGGGAATTTCATAATAAAATAGAAGTAATGTATGGAGTACACCCCTTAAGGTGTGCCTGGCATTATGTTATACGTAGAATGCAACGTGTTTGCTTTCATGTATTTAATTCGCGATTATAATGAGATCAGCTCAAGCTGAACGTGCCTGTTCTTTTATTATAATGCTGTAAGCCTGTTGCCAGTCGGAGCATCAAAGGCATTCCCAGCATTGCAAACGATATTGTGGGGGAAAGGGTATAAGGCATATCCGACTACAGTCTAGCTGTCGGCAAAGTTCTTCACTGATATAAAGCAATATTATGGCATAGATTAGATATCTGTCTATTAACTTGGACTCACCTTTTCTTGCACGAGTCCCACATCAATCCACATCATGGGAAAGATGTCAACGCCTCAGCTTAGCCTTTTGTGGCGCCTGCCTCATTAATAATCGCAATATCCTTGCGGCACGCGTCGCTTTCGTTATGCAAAACTGTCATGAATCGGGCGCAAATGTAATTACATTCTCCTTGATGAGGCAACGGCGGGCTCATCATCATCTGCTGCTGCTCCTCACTGCCTGCTTTCCTGTTTGCCTGTTGCAGGTCGGGACATTTCATCTCTCGGATAGCAGGCAATACGTGCATATAAATTGTATAATGTCGTTGCCAAGTTGCAAAGACACGTAATCTAAAAGTAAATAAGTTTTGTGTGCTCCGCGCCGCCGTCTCGCTCAAAGTTTTGTTTATGAGTTTTGAGTCGACAAAGTTTTCTTGTCTTTCTTGCAACCCATCGCAGCATAATGATAATGTTGATGATGTTGATTGAATTTAACGGTTCGCGATGCTCTAAGACTGATCGTTGATGCGTAATGACTTGGAAATTGAGATGCTTCTATGCAGCAAGAGTTAAGCAAACGCATTGCCTGAGTGTTTGCACAAAGTTTGTGGCGGAATTTCTGAACTCTAAGAATATATACACAAATATAGACATTCACATGGAAATATGCAATCCATCATGTAGTTTAAATCAGTATAAGCTTACCAATATTCAAAGTATTTAGTTTATAAATTTATTTCATAGAATATGTTAGGGAATCTTCAGTCTTCATTGCGTTTTGTAGTGAGTTCTCAGTCATTATGTGTGAACTTCATAGAGCTTTATAATTGAGCAATAAAAAAATGCAATTATTACCTCAAGTTGTGTAGAATCAGCTGATGGTTGACTCACAGTTGGCACAAATGGGGCAAAGTGGGCCAAAGTCATGCCATAATTGTGCAGTCCCTTTTGTGTGGCCAAGTCAAGGTCGCCTAGGCCACACCCCTGCCCTGTCGCACACATAACGGTCTAAATGGGTGTGCCAATTGGTAATGCCGAAACCGCTTATCGGGAAACGTGAGTCAATGGCAGCGCACTAGGGGAGTGGGGAAAACAGTCCGACAATAGAACTGCGTTCAGCTCATTTGTGTGTTATTTAATTAAAATGAGGAACTGTTGGCAATAAATGAGTGACAAGCTAATAAATATGAGTGTCTATGAGATACCCTGTATAAATAAAACAGCCGTTATCTGCTTATGGTTTGTGCTTTGCATAGAGACTAACTATACCCTGTAGCCCCTACTGTAGCCACCACTGACAGTGGTACGTGCCAGAATGCACATGAGTCGTAATACATAAAATCAGCACAGACCTTGAGGGGCATTTACAAGCAATTCTTTCTCTATTCATTCGCTGGCCCATTCTTCACTGGTTTGCCATTTCAAACTTTCGGACGGATGCATAAGTAGAGCCTCCCCTACCCTGCCCCCTGCCCCTCTTCCACCTCATCCGTTTTGCCAATACGACTGCGCGTTATAATAATGTGGATGACAGTCCAGGCCTTTGTATGGCTGCTGGCGCTAAGCAAAACCCAATCGAAGCAATGTTGCCCCCTTACACGCAGCCCTTCCTCCCCCTTACACGCCCACTTTCGACACATTTTCAACGCATTGAAAAATCTCAACTAATGCCGACAGCTTTGTCGTCATCGTCAGCGTCGCCATCGTCGTCCGTTCTCGAGTTGAGTTGACAGTTTTAATTTACTATCTGCATATTTGTCAATGCAACTCAGCAGTGGGCGTGGCCAGCCTCCCATTGTGCAGCATGATAAATGCATTGCCCACTTTGATGGATGCCCAAAGATTCAACGCCCTTGCGATAAGATGTAGAAGAGAAAAAGTAGCTAAAGCTAAAGATTGTACAGAGTAGCAAGACTGAGATTCATTTCCTGGTGTATTCACCTTCTTTATCACTTGTCGATTATAAAATATGCAAACAACACCAGCAGCATTGTTGAGATTTACGAACTGATAACAAAGGCGCCTCTTGTTCTTGAGTGCTCGGTAAATATTTAAAGCGCACTCAACTTAAGAGGCCTAATTGAATTTTGATAAGACACTTGCACATAGATAAGGAGGATCTTCTTGACTCACTGAATTGAATTCGAATGCACTTTTTATGGTTTAGGTGAGTCAATTTTCTACAGATTTATTGTAGAATAATACCATATTGAACTATAAACTATACTTATAAAAGTGTTTTGTCAGTTATCTCTGCTGTCATTCCCAATGAGGTCAAGGCATCTTACAGTTTTACTACCTACACTTTTTCCGCTTGCATTTTAGTATAACTTTTCTTTTTTGCTTTCAAGTCTGACCATTTTCCGCTATATATTCAAGCAAATTTCCAGTGTCAACTTGAAGTTCTTGGCGAATTAGCAATTTGTGGAACTCTCGTTGTCGATGCTGCAAACCAAATTGCAGAGTCGTGTTTGACTTCTGATTGTTTTCTCTTTCTCGTTTCTTTTTCGCTTTTCTTTCACTTTTCAGTGCAGTTTCTTTTGCTTTCCTTGCCACTTGCGCTTTTGTTGGCCAGCGATAGATGGCAACTTTAGTGGCAAATTGAAGGATCTCTGCCTTCTCTCTCTCTCTTACTATCTCACTCTATCTCACTCTCTCTGTCTCTCCCTCTCTCGTTGTGTCTGTTCTCATTGTGCATGCGATTTAAAATGCAGCTGACTGCGGTCTTTATGCAGTGGACAGCAGCATTTCACGCACAATTTGTTGCGATTTTAATTATGAACTCATCTGTTTAAAACCCGCAAAATCTATTGCACAATAATTGCTGGAAATTTTGTGAAAATTCCGTATAAAACATACGATATTGTGATATGATTATGTATGTGCCTCATTGAATTATTATAATTGAAACCGTTGACAGCGGTGTTTATATCAAAAACGCGCTTTGATCCATTCAATCGCAATTCATTCATTGCGACGCTTCGAGCTTCCATTTCCCCCCAATTAAACAAGTCCAATCAAGGACTATTACGTATACGCAATGTGTGCGTGTGCACATGCATGCATAATTGCACGAGAGATTGCACAAATATAAATTTTAAATATTTAATGCAGACTACAAAGTTTGTGCAATGACAAAATGTTGCTATAAACTGACAAAACAACACGTATTCACATGTCTCATTGTGAATACGTGTTGTTTTGTCAGTTTATAGCAACATTTTGTCATTGCACAAACTTTGTAGTCTGCCTTTAGGCGCCCACTGCAAATTCAACTTAAATTGCAGTTTGCTGAGTCTAGTTTTAATGGTGTAATTGATAGCATGCGTGAATAATTATATGGAAAGGGATTTGTATTTGAATGAGATACTTAAGAAATTTAATGTATTGAGCAGTGTTCAATATACTGCAGATTATGTTTATAATTTAATTAAATTTCGCAAGAATTGACATAAATTATTAACACAGAAACTTAAAGCATTTTCAACACACTCGCATCGCTTGTTGTCTTTGGTTGCACTTAAATTGACTCAAGTCGTTCTCTGAGAATTCAATATTGCTCTCTGCTGCTAAGCACTTTCCCCCCTTCACTCACTTATCACATCAACTTGACTTGCTTGAACTACACTCATCTCAGCTCAGAGTTGCCCTCTCTGGCTAACCGCAAACAGAGGCAACTCCATCATTTGCATTTGCTGTTCCATTCGGACAATTTATACGCTCTCTAAATGGATATTCAATACATTTTGCCCCAACGCAGCTTGTGCACACATTGCACTTACATGGACAAACACGTGTCCTGTTCCGGTCGGAGAAGTGCACAGCAGAAAGCAGTCCCTGGCCTGCCTGAGCATGTGCTCATATCCAGGACGAGCTCTTCGACTTTCTTTCGGCTTCCAGTCTATTAGATATGTATTCCAAGCGAAATGTTGCAATAAAACTAAATCGAATTCAAACAGAAAGTTCATTTACAGTTCATCAAGTTGAGTCGAAGACTCCCGTTTCCCCTTTCCCTTCTGGAGTAAGAGCAAACAAAATAGCCTCGTCCACTTGACTCTCTCTCTAGTATAGCCAAGTCTTGGGTCCTGGGTCCTGAAGTTTTCGACTCGTGGCTAACGAAAAACTTGGAGTTTGGCTTTTATGCTAAATTAAATTGGCCGGGAACCTGCATACGATAAGTCTATATGTGTTGATACCCTGTAGTCATAAAAGCTGATGACAAAAGGGTATGCTCTGCTTAAGAAGCAGTGTATAGTATATGGAATGTTTTCTTAAAGTAACTTTTGTTGCAGAGAATTATGGAAAACGTAATTAATTTGAAAAATGATGTGTAGAAAGGGAGAGTGAGGGCGAGTTTCTCTCAGCAGTTTCATAGCTAGACACACATTATACAAATTATTTTAAGTTATTTATTCTCTTTAGGAAGTCTATGCTGCATAAAACTAAGTACAGGATATCAGCTATTTGTTCCACTAGAATATTTCTTGCCGGCACGTGACGTATCCGTGTGCAAATTCGTTGGACATCAAAATGAACCCAAAAAAGTTTCAGCGTTTATATGCCAAATTGGTTTTGCCAATTCCTGTGTGAAGCTGCCCCACTGCGGGAGCAGGTGTAGCTGGCTCACCTAATATATTTGCTGGAAAATTGTTAGACAATTAACACAATTTCCATTTGGGTTCATTGGGCAGTTAATGTCTGTGGTTAGCCGAGTTATTGACACCAAGCGACAACGACAACGACGACATCGACCAAACCGAATTCGAACATTTTCATGAAAAGTGTCTGCTAATTGTGTGTGTGTCTGTGTCTGTGTGTGTGCGTGTGTTTGCACACGTGTGTGTTGCCTTTGTTGTCGATTGTGCGGTTTTTGGAATATTTCGCAATAATTCGATTAAAGGTTTCTCCCTCGCCCCATAAAGGGTTCTGCAATCGAGCGTAGCATCGAGTCTCGCTGAAAGCCTCGTCAGCTGCTTTAGCCCTGGCCCAGGCAGTGCACAATAAACAGTTTATGCCATTTACGTATCGCTGCATACGATTTCCTTGGATATTTTCCGTACATTTTGCAGCTCAGAGGTCACACAATCGTTGACTTATTTGCGCTCGAACGCGCTGCGAAAATCCCTTTAACGGAGCACAGAACTCACTCAACGAATTGGAATTGTTAAAGAAACTGAACGGCCAACGCAGCCAAGCGTTAAATATCCTTGAAGCTTCTTCACATAAATGCGATTCCTTTTCACTTCCTGTGTGTGCGTGTGTGTGTGAGAGTGCGAACAAGTGCGAATACTTTGGCATTAGGTCATCGATTGGACGCATTTAATAAGTACAAAATGGTAAATGGTTTCGCCTCCATGTCCAAGAACTTTAATGTAGTGCTTAAGTAGGTTAAACTAAATATTAAACATTAAACATTAACATTAAAGTGTATATACTTTTGTGAATATATTATATTTATATATTAATCGAGGTATATTCATTTAATAATATACTTAAACTACAATCTGATTTGGCTAAGCTAATTTCTTGCATTAAAGTAGGGATGCGTATCTATATTGAAATATCGATATATCGGCGATATGGAATTTGAAATTTCGATATAACCCGATATACAATCCTAACCGATATATGCCACAGCACTCACCATAGCGATACAGTTATCGATGCTTATTGATAGCTTACTCTAATTACGATAGAGACTACGGTCACACTAATTTATCCTAAGTAGTGTTAAATAACACATTATATTGTGTTGATTGGTCTGTGTATGATCACTAAGTGGTATAAAGTGGAAAACCTTCAACTTGGAGATATGAAATGAACACGTCGACAAAATTCATGATACGAATGCTATTGCTCGAGAGCTGTCATGTGCCTTCAATTCACAGTATCTATTGAGTTAAGTTAAACCTTTAGTGAACAACATTTGCAGCAATAAAAGCAAATCCAGGCAAATATTCTTATACAAGTTGTTCATGACAGCTTTCATGTGCTTTTCATTTAAATAATATTGATATATGAATATTTTCTATCGAAAACAGAATATACTTTCCTATAATTAAATAAAACATACAGAAGTTTCGTGCTCGCAGAAGCTTTTGTGCTGCGGCTGCACTTTAATGGGCTGCTAATTTAATAAATCCATTAAAATATGCATTTTCACACATTGCTGGCCAATTAGTTGGCTGTACACTGTCTGATGGTGGGGCAGGGGCGGAGAGTAGCATGGTGAATATAGAGGGGGGGAGGGGCTTGACTGGTTGTTGTAATTTGCGTGCTAATTTCCTGAAGCACAGGACTTGTGGCAAACTGTGCAAACATTGCCAGTTGCAGCGTCAACATGCTGCACATGCATACGTAGAGGGATTAGAACTGTCAGACAGACATGCGAACAAACAGACAGACAGATAGACAGACAGACAAACAGACATGCAGACTGTGATTTGCATATCTTTTGAGGCAGCCAAAGGCAAGTTAAAAGCTCCTTGCCAACCACTTTGTGGTCTCTCCGGCAACTCTTTGCCGTCTCTATGCCAGGATCCGCGCGTTCTATCACTGCCTCAGGCTGAGCATTAGTAACAGCCACAGCAAGTCAACGCATCTCACAGTTTGTATCTCTAAGTTTGCATCTTTCAGTTTGTTTACCGAAGCTGCGGTTGCAGCTCTTGACGATTTGCTGCGTTTCACTTGCCAAAGTCAAGTTGTTGCACCCCCTCTCCCACCATCAGTGAAGGGGGAAATCCTTTAATATGCAACGCCTAATTGACAACGTTGACATTTAATGGGAATATTTGCTCAGTTTAACGTGCTGTAGATTCATTAAACGCGTCGCTCGAATCGAGGCATAAATCGCAATTGCCAAAAGGGGGAATTTGCAACGAAATTTCGGTTTTATTGCGAAATGGGGCGAATTGAAGCAGAACATGGCAAAAAGGCTCAAATTTGGTTTGTGTTTATGTAGAAGTCAAACCGCAATAGCAATAGCAAAAGCAGCGGCACCACCAGAGGCAGAATGTAGTCGATGCTGGACATGCCTAGAGAGAGCTAAGGCAAAATTGCCTGAAAGGGGCAAGTGAGGAGAGAAGACGGAAGGGGGAATAGAGAAACCTTAACCGGGTACACAAATAACATTTAGCTAGTTAGGCACATGCTCGACTATGAAATACCCTTTTTATACGGGCTTAACGGTTTAAGGTGTCATAAAGTCTGCTTTTACTGGCTGAGAAGTGAACAGCCACAGCCACAGAGAAGCATAGCCACATACCCATACACAAACACACGTAAACACACACACAGAGAGTGGAGAATGGAGCAGAGCACGAGCCCAATTGGACAGTATCTTTGTTTGAGCCAGATATGTGCTTCATGGCTAAGTAGCCAAGTCTAAAATTGTAAATTGTAGCTGCCAGTGGCAACTGACGGCAGAAGTTAGACCACAATACACTGCAAGAAAGTAAGGCATAAAGCAGAAAGATATATGAAGTGGTATATAGGTATACTTTAAATGATTAATATATACATATGCAGATGATTAAAAACCATTACAAAATTATATAAGAAAACACTACAAAAGTAAATGTAAATTGAAATTAGATTATTTATTTCAGAAATGAGCAGAACCATAGAATAAGCAGAAAGATAAGTAGAAATAACTTAGTTTTAATTTTATAAAAATAAGATATATTAATGCAGATGAATTAAATGTAAATCTTGAATTAAATTCTAAGTTTTCTCAAGTGCGCACTGACAAGTTCTCTCGGCGCAAAAGTGGCAGATGAATACAACTGCATATGAAATAGCCTCTCTTCTTCTCCCTCCACTCTTCCTGCCTCTGTGACAAGCATCTTTGCTGCTGCAGTGTTGCTTCTGTTGGTGCAGCACCTGAATGATGGCAATTGTTCCAGTGGCCGCCCTGTGTGCAGCTGCCAATTAGACGCTGGCAGGTTGGGGCAAAACAAGGAGAGAAAGAGAGAGAGAGAGAGAACGAAGGAAACTGGTGAAACTCGATTTCCATTGACGGCAACATGTCGGAGCACTACGTTGTCATGGCAGCCAGTGCAGCAGGAGCAGCACAACGACTCTTGCCACCAATGCTGCTGCTGCTGCTGCTGTCGCTCATGTCGCCGCCTCGACTGCTGATGGGGATCAGAAGTGCGTTATAAGCGGGTTACGGTATTTTCATCATTTTTGCCAAGCAATCGAGTAGTAGATGCAATAAGAGAAACAGCGGGCGAAAGAGGAACTAGAGAGAGAGAAACAAGCGCAGCTGCCTTTGGTAAGATTTATGAACGTGCTGCAAGAATGTGACTGAATTGATATCATTGTGATTTATTGATGATGGGATATATCTTTATCTTTCTCCCCTTTTCCTCTCACTCTCTCACTTTGCTGATTGTATCTTTGGCAGTCACTTAACGGAATTGCGAAATGACCAATTCATTGGGACGCAGAGTCTTTCAATTACTCAGCAACTTCATCATTTATAGCTTAATTATTATGGTGGCAATAAGTGCAGTTAGAATTAGACTTGAAATAGATTCACCAATATGTCAATTGACGAGATTTTTGTAATGCCTTCAACCTTTTCCATTGTTGATTTATGTCACATGTCGAGTCGGAGAGGACAAAGATATCTGTAGAAGCTGCGCCAAGCTGGTCCCTTTTTGACATTCAATTAATATGCAAATTTAGCACCAGCATCTCGGCCAGCCCTCGACTGGCTGGCAAAAGGATTCCACATGCGATAAGCCAAATTTAAGTCAACCCACCTCCTCCTCCTCTGGCTTCTGGTCCTTCTCGTGTGAGCTCTGCCATTTAACCCTCTTACAGCCCGCCGCGAAGAATAAACAGAGTGCAGAGACCGAGAGACTGGGGCCGGCATTGGGAATTGGCTGCAATTGGATGGGATAGAAATTAGAAAACCAGCTTAGTGATTCAACCAACGTTAGCAGATTTCGTGCATAGTTTCAATTGCTTGCCACAGGCGCTGTTGCTGTTGCTGTAAGAGGGAAGAGGGGGTTACACTCAGTGGTCTCCGTCTGGTCCTCAGTCTGGGGCTCGGTCCCCCGCAGGAATGCCCGTTGGAATTTACGAGACCCTCGAGATTAGTTTGCGCTGTGTTGTTTGCCTTAATTGCAAGTAAGAGGCGTGGCCGTGTCGCCAAGTCAGCGGATTGCGGATTGTGTTCACACAAACACAAAACAAGAACGGCAACGAGAGCAAGAGAGGGAAAGGGACGATAGCAAACGCGAACAAAAAGAAAAGAAAACACACACACGAAACGCAGACAAATGAAACCCGCCATGGATATTTCGCATTCCACATACGCCGTGTGTGCCAGGCAGGACACAGACAGGATATTCCTATCGGCAATTGGTGTCGCTGCACAGTAAATACTCGTATTGCAGCGCCAAGCACCAAATAAATACATTTATCGAGTCGCAAGGCATTCGCAAATATCTCGCATGCATAAATTCTGCACAAGAACTAGAGATGCAGTACGGGATGGGGGGATGGGGTGGAAGTCGGAAAGGGATGGGCGCAGAACGGAACCCGAACAGCCATGGGAACGGGTGTATTTGTTTCCATTTTATATCTTATTTATTTCAATTTTTTGCCCATTCGTTTGCGACGTGTGTGTCGATGTGGCACATTTTATTGCACTGCTCTCTTATCCTCTGGGATGCAATTTTAAAATATTGCACACACTCCTCGCCAGCGGACCGAGGCGAGTAAAGCTGAGCTCCATTTATATTTCATGTTCCCCTTTTTCTCATCCCTTTTACGTTGTCGCTGCCGTTGTTGCCATCTCGGAATCGAAATCGCCGTTGACTTGAGTGATTGTAATAAATTATTTGCCAAGTTTATCGGGGCCAATGGAGTTGCCTTTTAGTCAGCTTAAAGTGTCAATTGAACCGCCAACAATTCCAGGCGCAAATATAACACTGCTTTTCATGCTCCACTAGATAACTGATCCATATATCAACGATTTCAATTTCCAAATGGCTTCGATTTTGGTTTGAACAATTGAAAAGCGCTTTAATTGAAAGTATCGAGAGCGACAAAAATTTAACCAGTGTTCAACAAGTGCGCGCAGAGTATATCTTCAGCATAACAACCACTGAGCAATGAACATTGTGTTCATTGCTTAGTGATAACAAGTGTGACTGTGAATGTTATTAATTGTTGTCTCTGATTATAATAATTAAAAAATTCTTTTCGATAACAATTTGTTACGCTTCAGTGTTGCGTAACACATCAATCACTGTTATCGATTGTCATGCCGTCAATAAACGAATATTTTAAAGTCATCACGTGTGCATAGAGTTTTTATAATATTTTTTTTGTTAAAATCTTGTCATATCATATTCAATAAAGAAAAAAAAAACATTTACTGAAGTTACGAAATGTTGCGCTTCAGAAAATTCCAAGAAGGTTACAATATGCGCGGCCCGCCGCAGAGTTTTGTTCAGGTAAGTTGCAAAAGTCATAATAAATAAATATAATAAATTGAATAAACATAATACATTTTCAATAATAGATGAACCAGTTTGGTAATGCTCCTTTCAATGCTGAAGGTAATTCTGCGAGAGTTGTGAAAAATCAACTCAAAAGTGATAAATTTCAGGAGACTTTCGATTGGATACTCCAATTAGGTCTCAATCGTAACTGCGCCCAGAATTTGGCAAGAATTATGGTTGATCATCCCGTTCATAACTTAGATTACTACCAGAAGCGCTGGGGCAACCTGGCCCAACGTATGGGAACTAATCAATTGGATTTAGTAGATACAATGATACTGCGTGAAATCCGTGAACTGCTTCATAATGAGCCTGGTGCAGTGAACGATCCCAAAACACTATCACCACCGTTCGAAATCGGTTACAATTCGATAATAGAAGATAACTTTTCCCCTCGTATAATAACATCGACGCCTCTGCGCCACTATCCCATTGAAGAACCAGTGGCTTATAATATTCATGACGACCCACGTGACAGGAATGATCTTATTCACCAAGACCAGCAGAATTATTTCGAAAACAACAACCCGAAACGTGACAACAGCAGAGACTATCGTTACGTAAATGATTATTGTAACGGGAATGTACCCAATATTATTGCCGAAAAACACCACTATGATATCGCCATCAACTATACTGAAAGTAATGAATATACCAAACAACTGGACCATTGTAAAGCAGATCAATTTAATGCCTGGAATAATCGGGAAACGGATCATAAGTCAACACGCAAAGGCCGCAAACTTCAATTCCACTTGGGGACAGAAGACTTGGATAGGCCAAATTTTGTGAGAACCAACGACCGTCGTAACCGCAAAAGATATGCCGATCGAACTGATGATCCCAATGAACCGCAGATGGAGCATAACCACAAGAGACGCATCAGGGGTGGGACGCCTCAATTCAATATAGGCGCCTATAAAATGGCCTATGTCAAATTCAGGCAGAGCCCCTTGCCACAGCCAGAGAAAAATTCGTATGCTATTGCCTTCTTTCAACGTAGCCATTGTTTTATTATCGGTGGACCTAATACCATAAGAGTAGATGCCGATAAGTTCACTACTCAAGGAAAGTTCAACACTGGTCGGACTATTAACAAGCTCATCCGTCGCAATATTCGCGAAAAATGGAATGATAAGATCGTCAAGCACTATGATAATTGGGACAACTGGTGGGACGACTATAAATGGTGCGAAGATTTCATAAACATTGAGCTTGATATGTATCGAGGTGTCAATGTACTCCAGAAATCATTTCTGAACTTCAATTTCAAGAAGGCAACTTCCGTGCACAATCTCATGGAACTGGCTCAGTCGGCATTGGCAATGAAAACGAACAATTTTCAGTCCATATTGTGTACCATATTTGAAATAAAGAATTGGAAATTTCTGGAAAAGTTACCAATCGATGAAATTGGAAAATTGCAGGATTTAATTCGTTACGTGCCCAACAAAGTGTGGATTAACATAATGCGTAGCATGATCTTTCTTTGGCGTGAGTATTATGATATTCAAGCAAATCTTTTGCTTGAAAATGAAAGGAACCGCTATGCCACATTTGCGCAATGGAATAATTATCTACTTCATTGGTTGGCCAAACAGGCCTACGACGAACTAAAACGGATCAGTAAAATCGAATGGCCACCACACAAGAGAGTGTTTACTCTCTAAGATTATTAACATTGAAAATCTGTAAATTAATCTATTAATATATCGTACTCTTCTAATATTCACTTAAGGTATTGTCCACGGACATTAATGTGAGATTTTGAAGCTTATTCAAAACTTGCATAAAGTTGTTTAATTTGTTATCACAAAGTGCACCTGAGCCTCAGTCTGAGTATGATGGGAAAAAAAGCCCGCAGGGCAAATGAATAAAGCAAAGAGAAACAAAAACCAACAAAAAGATGGTGACAAAAAAATTGCGAAACGTTGCTGCATATTAATCCGACAGAGTATTTCACTCAGCGGGTGCTTCGACCGCAGCCAGACAAGAGGACAGACTGACAGAGAGGAGCCAGCCAGCTAGGCAGGCAGACGGGCGGGTCCTGAGCAGGATTTGCTGTGCGCGGGAACCAGAAAAGACATTTATTGTATCCTTAGCGCGCTTGACAGACGCGTGCTGAGACGATGATGAATTTGCCGACGTTGTCGCCCAGAACTAAAAAACTCAACCGTAGAAGAGAGAAGAGGAGGGACAGATGAGAGAGGGGTGAATTGGGCAGCCATCCAGTCATGCAAAGTGAAAAAAAAATGCAAATAAAATGCCAGCTTATTAACTGAGCGACCAGGGGAGTACGACGTAGGTGTAGCATGCTCTTTAGTTGATTGAAAAAGGTGATGCCAAGGTTGCTTATACTTTGCTCATAATTTGAAAACATGGTGCTTAAGGTGCATACTTTTTTCAAATTTCTAAAGATCGAAAAATATTAAATGAAAATCATTAAAAAATAACATAAGACATTAATTTGATTCCTCTTACATTATTAATGTAATTAAGCCTTAATGAACGGCATGGTGAAAGATAATGGGTGGTTCTTGCAGGTCCTAATTAAATTATATTTTAATTTAATTAAAACGTCTTCGCCGCGCGTTACCTCCGACCTCTCAATCATTATTAAAATAAGGTTCACATAAAATTACATCCATCCACATTTAATGCAAGTCCCGTGCATTCCATGAGATAGTAGCGAATGATAATGCATTTTAAGATACTGTACAGCGCTTCGAAGAACAATATAAAGACTTCTTAGTACCACATCTTAACTTTTCCATATGAAGTTGTTTATATATACATAAATTTATTATTTATATTTATAAGCTATTAAAACTATAAAATTCTGTTGATTTTAATGTACCGTTAAAATCACATGTGAATCGGAAAACTATATTCTATTGAGTAATCGGCCGATAGTTCTTAAACCTTTAGCGTTTTAATATTTGTTACAGAGTTGGCCATGACATTAGGTATTCACAGTTTCAACGTATTTAAACTTAAAATTAATCTCATATAATAATTTAAAACAAACTAAGTAACTATGTCTTGCTTAAAAGTTTTTGGCTATATTTTTGCCTATTTGACTCTAGGCAATGCGTTGATCTATCTGTTGATTGTTTTTCGAAGTTTTAATGTATGCTGAGAAATTATTCCTTTTAAATAAATATAAATACAAATAAAATTGATCTTTGTTTATAGGTGAATTGGTCTGCAAAAACAGAAGCGGCCATTGCAACTGACTTCGTTCTTTTAGTCATTTTATGCATCATTCTCTTTATCGCTGGAATATTTCTATTATGTGGTATGATGTTGGTGGGTATATTATATTTTCGGATCTTACTGCATGTTTATTTTATTTGTGTTTTATTGTCTTCAATCAGCACAATTCTGACATATTTATGTGTGGCATCCTTCTGTCCTTGGTCTCTCCAATCTTTATGGAATTGAGCAGTGCAATGAAACCAGAGCACCCATTAGTTGGTGTGTTTGCCGATTACATTTTTTCGGTTGAGATCTGTTTCCTTGTACCCACAACGTGCGGCTATTATTTTTCTGAACTAAAAGAAAAAAAATAGATCCCGTGCAAAATATGAACAGTAACCAAATATACTATGTATATAGTTGGGTATAGTTTGAGCTGCTTCAAACTTTATGCAAAGTCAGTAAGTTAATCATCACTTTGAGTGGCCAGGATGTTGTGTCAAAAATATTCAATTAATCTTTCAACAACATAGTTACATACATCCATACTCAAAACCAACTTTCGGGTAAATGAGTGCTTCGTTCATTTACATGTAAGACTATTAAGAATTTTGGAAGGATGTGAATGCAAAGAAATTGTCAAGTTTGTGTTTACTTCATAACATGTGCTTTGATTTTTATGTATTCGAATGTTACCATCGAAACTCATAACTTACGACACTTCTCGATTGAAAATACTGAAAATAAGTCTATTCCGTTGAAACACAAGATTTGAGACTTAGAGCGTCAAGATGTCAGCGGAGGTTGAGGAAATGTTAAAACGTTTTCAGCTTGTTAAGAACATTGTTGGTATTATTGTATCAGATTATGATGGTATTCCCATAAAATCAACACTGGAGAATACACTGTCAGTACAATTATCTCATCATATGCACTTATTGGTTGAAAAAGCACGCCAAATTATTTTAGATCTGGACGCCACCAACGAGTTTAAAATCATGCGAATGCGGACTACATATTTCGAAATAATTCTCCAGCCGTCCGAACACTATTTCATCGTCATCATTCAGAATCCTAGCGAGTAGCCGTTGCGAAAACCAAACATTTCAAAATTAAACTTTATTATTGTTTATAGAAAATTGTACGTTTACATTTGAAAAAACAAAAAAATAGTATTTCAGAGTTCAACATTTCGAAGACCATAGAAATATTTTCAATTAATGGATACTTTGAATCGAATAAGCAAAAATAAAAAAAAAACAGTTTATACCCAAACAAAAAGTTATTTTTATTTTCTTTCCGATTTACTGCGTTCGACCCAAACGGAAATCTAAAGAATAATTTAAATTCAATATTTATGTATATTGAGCGACAACATTGACATCAATAAAAACCTGCATATTTCTCTTTCTCAATCTTTTTATATACCCTTTTACCTAAATATAATAAATATTAATGACTTGTTTGAACACAAGCGCCATAATCAAAATATCTTGATTCAGTAGAGTAAACGATGAATATAGTGTCAAGGCAGTGTTTAAAACTTCCATATTCATTGTTGTCCAAAAAAATTCTATATACTTAATCAACTTATCACATTTAATTTCAAGATGGAAAATGTTGCTTTTCTAAAAAATATTGGAATTATCTTTGGCACCTGGACCATAGGGAATGCTATTACATATACGGTTTACTTATTTGGTGTAATCTTACCTGCTCTCGATGGTGTGTATTAATATAAAATGTATATTAAATTGAAAATTACTTATAATTAATGAGAGACTATTGTTGAAAAATAGTAACGGAAGATGTAACGGCCTCTGTCCTAATACTCCTTATATGCTTCATTCATGTTGTTTCTGGAATATTTATATTATGGGGAATAATTTCGGTGGGTATTTAAATTTAAGGTCAGAGCTGCAACTTAATATATATTATTTGTCCTTTATTGCCTTTGTACAGGAAAAAACTGAAATATTATTGTCTGGCATCGTAATGTCCTTCGTGTATCCAGTTATGATGAGGTTCTTGGGATCATCCAGATTTCATGTGTGGTATATCATCACACTTTTATTGTTCCAGATGTTCTTCGTAACGTTGACAGCTGCATATTATTTCCGGCAGCTACAATCTGCTTTCATGGATCTAAAGATTCAAAATAATGTTAATAGCGATGTTTAATAGTCATGTACTCGACTCGTTATCTCATTATCGAACATCAAAATTATATAAAAATAATAAAAATATTTTATATTTATGTCTATCGTATTTTTAACGCCTACTTTAAGGAGGCACATTAAAAATCTGTCTTCTTAATTCTTATACCCGCTACCCATAGGGTAGAGTACATAATAACTTTGTGACAACCGAAAATGTATATAACAGGCAGAAGGAGGCGTGACAGACCCCTCAAGCTATATATATTCTGAATCAGCATTAATAGCAGGGTCGATATAGCCATGTCTGTCTGTTTGTCTGTCCGTATGAAAACCTAGATGTCAGAGACTAAAGGTCCTAGGGCTACCAAATTTGGTGTTCATACTATATATGATATTTCACGCAGATCAAGTGTATTTTAGATTAAGCCTAATAATCTTAATGCAGGAAAGTTCTTTTTTGATAAACACACAAACTATGAAGAGCCATATGTTTTCTAAAAATTTAGTTGCGATGGGATAATTAAGATAAAAGGTATTTAGAAATACTAAATATTTACTTTTATTTACTGATTTCATAACCCATGAAAGTATACAACACAAAATACGCAAAGCATAGAAGTTATATATCGAAGAAATCGTTCTGGTCTGGTGTGTAGCGAATATATCACGGTCGAGCACACTCCACTGCAGTTTTCGTGCTTGTTTTACTTTAATAACCTACCATGTTATCCGTTCTTAACCAAGATTTCGATTTGAAAAATGAAAATGCAAAGAAATACTTAAAAAAAGTGCTTTGATTTTATTGTATTTCAACAATAACAGTCGAAACTCAAGCATACACATATAGCACATAAATACAAACATACTCTTCAATTAAACATACAAAAGTTATATTGATACACTTGATTTGAGACTAGGACGGTCAAGATGTCAGCGGAGGTTGAGGAACTGTTAAAACGTTTTCAGCTTGTTAAGAACATTGTTGGTATTATTGTATCAGATTATGATGGTATTCCCATAAAATCAACACTGGAGAATACAGTGGCAGTACAATTATCTCATCATATGCACTTATTGGTTGAAAAAGCACGCCAAATTATTTTAGATCTGGATGCCACCAACGAGTTTAAAATCATGCGAATGCGGACTACATATTTCGAAATAATTCTCCAGCCATCCGATCACTATTTCATCGTCATCATTCAGAACCCTGGTGATTAGCCTTAGCGAAAACCATTCACTATTTTAAATTGAAACGTAATATTTCTAATCCTACTTTATGTCATTAATAAAATTCCGAAGGTATTGTATCAGATCGAGTTTGTCTTCATAGCCGCTACCCAGAAGGTAGAAGGGTATCGAAACTTTATGCCAACTGAAAATGGACGTAACATATCGTATGTAACAACCAGAAGGATGCGTGGATAATTAACAAGAAGTAAATTATGAAATCATTTTAAAGTGCGTACCGATATTATGGTGCCACCTGTAATGTATGCCATATAAAATACGTTACACACAAGTTGATAATTTAAGAAATCACTTAGATGGTGGGCAGTTGGCATAGCACGCTCGACTCTACCTTACCTTTAAATCAGTTGAAGTAATATATTAACAAGTAAGAAATTAGCATGTACTCGACTGTTACGTGACGTGCAATAATAACTGACAGACGGATGTAGGGACAGACATGGCTATATCGACACGGTTGCCAAGCAGACGCACATGTACACATGTAACATATGTAGTTTTTATGTTCGCTATCCAATGATATCATTAATAGTTCAATTAAAAAAACCTGTAAGAGTATTTGGCCGCAGGTAGACATTCAGGATATTAATTTTCTGAAATGAGATTGAAGTAACCTTTGACGAATATTTTCGATAATAGACTAACAATCCCCATTTGTTTTTTTCGTCGTTTGGGTCTGTCAACTGTCAATATGTCTAAATTAATCATAGATCTGTTTTTCCAAATCACATAACAGAAATTGGATACAATTTCTCAGCGTGTTTGCCAGCAACTGTGCAAAAAAATGCGTATCCGAGGAGCAGATACTGCAACGCACAATTGCAGACTCCGTCATCGATCAATCAATCAACGCATCAGCCGTCATCCATCATCATCTAATCGAAGGCAACAATATGGGCAGCCCTCTGACAGCAGACAAACTCCAGCAGTTGCATTGCTTATTCCTGCAGCACGACCGATGTGGGGATTCGAAAATTGCACTTTCGCAACTGGGCGATTGTCTGCGGGTAGTGGGTGCCAATCCTAGTGAGGAGATCCTACGTCAGCAACTCCAGAAGTTGAATGAGAAAAATACAGAACGCATTTCCTTTGAAGAATTTTTAGCCATCTACCAGCACGTCCAGTCGGAGGAGGTCACTTCTGCGGCTGGCATTGCCTCAATCGCCGAGGAGTTCATATCGTGCTTCAATTTGTTTGATGAACAAAATACTGGATATATATCAGCCAATCGCCTAAAACACATTCTCGTCAATTGCGGTGAGAGCTTAACTATGGAGGAGGTGGATCAAATATTAGCCGATCGAGTTAACGATCAGGGCATGGTTAACTACGCGGAGCTAGTGAACATAATCTTAAACAGTTAAACTGTATACACAATACACACAATAGATTCTTAATTGTAAAAGCCTACAAATATAAACAAATAAATACATCCTCAACGGCAGATCGTATTGTGTTTGTATGTTACTTATATCTTCGATTTGGTAGAATTTCTGATCAATGTCCCTTTGCTGCCAGTCAAAGTACTCACTAAAAACAGAATTTGAAATTCTTGTCATCAGATATATTGCTACAATAAAACCCAAAACAAAATTTGTATCTTATAATACGCATGAACTTATAAAATAAGAAAAATGATAAAATAATTTTACGATGATGTCGAAAAAAAAAATAAGTTATAGTATTTTTAATGTTTCTCCGCAAAACATAATGTTCTATGCGCCCTATAATCGCATTCAAAATCGTTTGATTACAATACTAAATCCCACAGCTAACAGGCTGCTTTTCAAGATACGCTGTAATTACCCGGGCAAATATAATGTGAGTCCAAACTGCGGTCGCATTGAGCCCTATGACACGACTGAAGTGCGAATCAGTCTGAACTATTTTGATTTTCAAAATTGCCCCACTTATGAACATCGATTTTGTGTCCAATGCATTCAAGCGACTCAATATATGGACTCATTTGACAGTCAATCGATTCTGAATCACTTCAAAGAAACGCCTTCGTTCGCGATCAACAATATGCGTATTCCTGTTGAGCTACAGCCGGAAGTGTGCAGCGTTCCTAAATCTGAACTGGACAATTTGTTGCCGACGGATTTTCAGGAATCTTTGGAAAGTATTCAACCTTTAGATTTCAATTTAAAGCAACATTTTAAACAGTTGACTGTACAATTGGCAATGCCAGCTGTGCCAAAGAAACGCCGCAACCTTGGACAAACTATTATAAGATCTTGTATCTTTTTAACCGGATTAGTTGGGGGTAATTTGTCAAATTCCTAGCATCGGTATTATATTTTTTTACTTTTTCACTGATTACTTAGACGCCTTTTACAGCCTATTTGCATCGCCAGCAGGTTGAAAGCATCCTACATATTCATACGAAACTAAACATTACGGAACCTCCGATATTATGAGATGAACCATAAAGTAATCAATTTAATTTGTTCATCACACTGCCTGCCCCCTGAAGTCGCCTACAAACCGTGCGTGGTCTGCTGAACACATTAATTTTACCATAAAACTTCTACGAGTACTTATGTATATAATTGCAATTAATTAAATTAATTAAATTGGCGACTAAAAAAATAGAGCTAGAGTTCTCAATGGGACTCAATTCGAATCTGGCAGATTACTCGGCCTGATTCCTTCGTTTCCAAGAATCGATTCATTCATTTCCACATTGATTTGCGACTTTTTGCTGCACTGTCTACGTTCGTAATGTAATCTCTAACTATAAGAACTTGTTACGACACACCATACTAAATGTAATTACACATGTCGCATCATACAGAACAATACAATTTTCTCATAGCACGGAGACAGATGCTCTTTAAGATCTATCGTACAACCGCTACATATTACTATGTTTAGTTTCTATTACATCTTCTATCAGAATATTGTTTTATGGCTTTTTTTGTTAACAATTAGGCAAAAATAGTCAATGAAATTCACTTCATCCCACTTGTATTCACATTCCTTAAAAATACATCTCTGTAAAGAGTATATGGTTTGCAAAAGTGCATATACCCAATAAGTACGAGCTGCATTCGACATTGAAGCAAATACTTCACTTAAATAGTATCATGATAGTCTTGAAAAACTCTCTGCATTTCTCATTTGGTTATAAGAGTCACGTTAAAGAGATATGCAAAAATGTCTTATAATATTATGTATATTGGTTCCAACGTGCACTTCGCAATATTGTTCGACCAGCAGCGAGTCCAATTCAAAGGATAATGGCTATAGAGACCGCGTAGTTGGAGGATACAGGATGTCAGTCACGAAGGCACCTTGGCAAGTATCGCTTCAATGGTCTGGTCGTCACTTTTGCGGTGGTTCCATATTAAATCGTTACACCGTGTTGACTGCCGCTCACTGTTTAAAAGGGAGACACGTCGATGATTTAGATGCACGCGTTGGAACTTCCATAGCAAACTACCGTGGACATATACATCCTTTAAGAGATTATAAAATACATGAGAAGTATTCGGGAACTAATCGTATGTGGAAAACTTACGACATTGCTGTTATTTGGCTGCTGTTTCCCTTGACCATAACAATCAATGTTCAGCCTATTCGTCTAGCCACAATTAAGCCTGAAGATGGAAGTTTTGTGTGGTTAACTGGCTATGGCTGGACCAAAGACAGGAAACCTTCAAACCACTTATTGGCTGTTCACATGCAAATTGTAAGCAGCAAGAAGTGTGCTGATACCTTGGGCGAAAACTACATCACCAATGTTACTCTTTGTGCTGCTGCAGGCGATAAAGATGCGTGTAAAGGCGACTCTGGAGGTCCCTTAGTGCAAAGCAACAGACTAGTAGGCATTATTTCTTGGGGAAAAGGGTGCGGTGATCCAAATTTTCCTGGTGTATACACAAATGTTGCCCCTCTGCGTAAGTGGGTTGAGAATCTTTTAAATATAAGTAACTACAATTAAATGTAAACATCTTCAAGCGGATTATTAGTAAAACGTCCTTAATTTGAAAAAATACTCGTTAGTGTTTTATTTCGTCTTATTAACCATGTTTTGTTTGTTGCCCAAACATTCTATTGAAAGAAATTAGTATTATTTCTTAGCGGAAAAAGGGAGGAAGATTGTTATGTCATCAGTTTTTGCATCACAATAGAAATTGGAAATGGCGATATATAATTTCTCTTACCGTTTTGATCAACTATAAATCTAACTGTTAGGGAATGTTTAATTATACGCTTTACCAAATGATTTCATGCATATCGTGTGACAAATTTTTGTTAGAAACGGAGAAACAAACAAAAATAAATAAATATTCTCGTACATAAACGGATGCTCTTTAAGATCTATCATTCAACAGTCTTATGGTTTTCATTTTTTACACAATACTAAAGTTTCACATGTCCACGACAGTTTAAATAATAGAAACTCAAGCATGCAATAAAATTCTATAGCAACCGTCGTACATACTATATAATAATCCTTACACAAGAAATATCAGAAGTTACTGATTAGTTTTAAGCTTTTGCCAAATGCAATAGTCCATATACCCTAGAGATATTAGCTTTATTCCTCATAACGACATTCAGCAATGCAAATTTAGAAATGAAAATCAATTCTGACAGTATTTAAAAACCCTCTGAATTTAATGTACGGTTGTTAGATATACGCTGCAGAAATATGCAAAAATGTGTATTATTATTATTTTTATTGGTTCCGACGTGCTCCTTGCAATCTTGTTCGATCAAACCCGAAAGAAAGAACAGATTGATTGAAAACCGCGTTGTTGGAGGAAAGATGGTGTCAATAAAGAAAGCACCGTGGCAAGTATCGCTTCAATGGTCTGGTCGTCACTTTTGTGGTGGTTCCATCTTAAATAGTTACACCGTGTTAACTGCCGCTCACTGTTTAAATGGAAGACACGTCGATGATTTAGCTATACGCGTTGGAACGTCCGTACCAAACTACCGTGGACTTGTATATCCTATAAAAGATTATAAAATACATGAGAAATACTCGGGAACTAATCGTATGTGGAAAACTTACGACATTGCTGTGATTTGGCTTCTGACCCCATTGACCTCAAGCATCTATGTCCAACCTATTCGCTTAACCACAAACCGCCCCGAAGATGGAAGTCCTGTGTGGTTGTCTGGTTATGGTAGCGTCGAAAAAAATAGAATGTCTGCTGCCCACTTATATTCTGTTGAGGTACAAATTGTAAGCAGCAAGAAGTGTGCTGATGCCTTGGGTGAAAACTACATCACCAATGTTACTCTTTGTGCTGCTGCGGACGGCAAAGATGCGTGTCAAGGCGATTCCGGAGGTCCCTTAGTGCAAAGCAACAGACTGGTAGGCATTGTATCTTGGGGCAAAGGGTGCGGTGATCCAAATTTTCCGGGTGTATACACAAATGTTGCCCCTCTGCGTAAATGGGTTGAGGATCTTTATAAACACGAATAGAAGAAAATGTAAGGGATCTATCTGTTGTAAACGTCTTGAATTGGATTAAATTTAAACATCCTCTATCCGAAAATAAATCCTTTTGTTTTTTTTTATTTTGTCTTGTATCCGAAATTTATTTTTTATCTGTGGATGAGCGTATAGGCAAAAGACTGCAATGTGATCAGTTATTGGAACTCTTAGGAAATTGGACAGAAAGTTATATTACCGTTTTGACTCGTTTGTAAAGTAGGTTGATTCTTTGATTATTTACAACTATTAAGCAACTGGTAGAATATTTTTAATGATATGCCTTGGCAAGTGTAATCATGCATGGCTTGTGACAAATGTTATTAGAAACGGCGTAGGAATAACAAGAAATAAGAATGTTCGTATCAAGAAATCAAATACTCTTTAAGATCTTTCTTTCGACAACCACATAGTTTATTCATATGTGATTTTTATTCCATTTCTATTGCACATTTCTATTCCACTTACTTTGCAAATAAATGTTATCGTTACATAAGAAATATTGCATGTATTTCCACAGATTAGATTTAAGAGTTTTGAGATTTGCTAAAGTCCATGTACCCTTGGGATACTCACTGCATACATACGTATTAAGCGCAAATGTTCCAATGAAAATGAATTCCGTTAGTTGTGGAAATACTCCCTTAAGTTCTTGTCCAGTTTTACAATTTAGTGAAAAGGAATGCACAAATATTTGTTAGTGTTTCTTTTAATGTTGACAACATGCACCTCACGTTTGCTGAACGATATAAATAAATCGTTCTATAACATTAGCTCAGAGTATGTCCCGCCCGTAATGGACTACGACTACTTCGACTCCAATCGGCATATAGCTTATATAAGCGCCAAGATGAGCGATATGCAAACCAGAATAATTGGAGGATTCAAGATGTCAGTGTTGCAAGCGCCGTATCAAGTATCGCTGCAATGGTATAATTTTCATTTTTGCGGAGGCACTCTCTACAGTCGTAATATGGTGGTATCTGCCGCTCACTGTCTGGATAAGAGAGATCCCGAAGATATATTCGTGCGTGCTGGATCGTCAATGCCGGGTGTTGGGGGACAGGTATTTGGTGTTCTAGGTATTGCAATTCATGAACAATATTCAAGGAATCAATCAACTTACGACATTGCTATAATGCGCCTTGATGCATGTGTGCACCTAACTAATCGAATTCAGACAATTAAGCTTGCCAAGTTTGTGCCACGTAATAATGCTCCAGTGTTGGTATCTGGCTTTGGTCGAACAAAATCTGGAAAACAAGCAGAGCATCTAATGGGTGTTGTTGTGCATATTGTGTCTAGGAAGAAATGTGCTAAAATCTTCGGTGAAGAATATATTACTGAGACTAATATTTGTGCGGCAGCCCGTGGCAGGGATGCTTGTCAAGGCGACTCCGGAGGCCCTTTAGTGTACAAGAAGAAGCTCGTTGGCGTTGTTTCATGGGGAAAGGGATGCGCTAATCGAATGTTTCCGGGTGTATATGCAAGTGTTCCCTACCTGTCTGCGTGGGTTAGGAATGCTACTCATGAACTGAATAAACTGTAGTTTATGTATAATTATATTAATTGAGAAATCAATTGGGATGATGGCACTTAATCTGGTTTGTGGGTTTTGGATGTTCTTGTCCCAGCATTTAACAACAGGAAATAGACATGACGAAACAAGGTTTCATTATGTTCATCAGCAATCAATTTAACAATAAGAATATGCTTAATTTATTTTGTGACAAATTATGTGATAAACTAAGTCAAAATAACATTTGACATTTCGAAGTCGTTATTTGTAGATAAATTTGTTATCTAATTGTCATCAATCAATTGTTCTCATAACAAGTGTATTTGCATTTATATATACAGTTGAAAGAAAGTTTGCAAATGTTAAATGTCTGAACTAGCACCGACTGCTTGCTCAATTAATGCCTACCAATTTGATAGTCACAAAGAGATGCTCAAGGTCAGTATTTGGTATCGAGAGGGATGAGGATTTCAACTAATACTTCGAACACCCATGTAGGCAATGCGAACGTGAGCATATAAATAGCTTATCAAATGATTTCACATTTGCGACTGCCCCAGCAAATCGTACAGCTCAAGCAGTTGGATCGATAAAACATTCTTACAAGTCTGGGCAATTAGTGTGATGTATGTATATGTATGTGTTATAATAGCCTTATGTTTCCGTGATATGTGCCAGTGTACATCTTTTGACTATCGACAAAAATTCCCACTTTTTACCTTAAAGTTCCTCAACAAACATACGTGCTTATTCCCATTAATGATACTTTGTGATTGTTGCGAATCACTTGGATTATTTATTATTATTATGTGATTGTCAGAGTATAACTTAAATAACAAATAAATTTCTATTTATTTTACCGTGAAGACTCTTAACGCGAAACGAATCACGTTTGACACCTTGCATAATTGAGTTAAAGCATACCGACTATAAGATACCCTATACGCCACCTCGAAAGACCTTCAACTTACCAAATATGATGTAGACTGCTTACTTTTACATCGCTTTTCTTCGTCCTTACTTCACTTTTTAGTTATGTTCTTAACAAGCTTGTGGTCTTCCGGTTCCAAGGAGCTGAGTAGGCATTTATATTTGTAAAAATAAGTTAAATATATAGCAATTTTACATTTGGATAAACGTAATAAATTGATTGTTTATGGATTCTTCTACAACTTGGGTGGATGACTTCTGCTGTCCCCTTTACATTAAAGCGAAGTTTTTTAGCTTTTGGACATTGACGCACGGCATTGGGATCGCAGTTATCTCTTCCTACTCATTGCTACACAGTTAGTAGCATTGTGAAGTTAGAGTGAAGTTATTTTACCTTTCAACCTTGTAGGCTCGGTCCGTGACGACGAGAAGGTGCTTCTAATTTACCATTTGGCCACTGTGTTCGCTTTGATTCACATAGTTGCAGGAATTTTCATGCATATCGGAATATTTCAAGTGCGTACAGCAATCAAATTGAATTAATTCTTTAACCACTTCCAATTGATTAACTAGAATGCACCACGCATGTATTTGACAGGAATCATACTGAGTTGGATGCTTCCTATGTTTTGTTTCGGATTCATATATTTGCCAGGTAAGCAACATGTTTTTAAGAAAGGCATAGGCCCCAATGTGGTTAATTTATTTTTATATTTTACTTTTAGTGTTGCAAATTTTTTTCACCGTAACATCTTGGAGGTTTTTTCTCCTCGAGCTGAACAAGTAATATACCGTCTGCATATGGGAATACCTCTACAATTATTTTGACCTGAATCTGATTAGTTTTTATTTATTGTTGTATATTGAAAAAATATTAAAGAAGAAGATTAAAAGGTGATTTTTTACATGCCGACAGGTATTTAGCCTTACATGTGATGGGAACGCCTTCTCTATTATTGTAGAAGATTTTCCAATGAATATTATAACATCATGAATAAGAACTCAGTAGGCAGAGGATGAAAGAAACTGTAGCATTTTAAATTATTTGCTTAATATACACATGTTTACACTATAGTTGGTTAGTCTGATTGAAGAAAACGTCAAATTTACAATGTGTAAGGAGTCGCAATGCTCTTGTCTAGATGCCGTAATTTGTTCACTCTTTGCAAAGGTGGTTTTTTTTGCTGTTTGGGCTTTAGTCAATGGCCTAATATTATTTGTTATCTTCATTTCTCTTTCTGTTTTCGGTGAGTATCCTGACAGTAAGCGGCAACATATAATACATTCACATTTTCTTTGCAGAAGACAAAGAGAAATCTATGAAATTCATTCATGCATTTACGGCAATATTCTGTGCGCTACACATAATTTCCGCAGTTTTCCAATTATTTGGAATATTTAAGGTGCGTGCTCTTAAGTAATTTATTAAGTTCTTTAATTAATAATGTATTTTTAGGACGAAGCTGGTGTATATTTTTCAGGGTTCCTACTGAGCTGGATGTTACCTGTAATATTATATCGCTTCATTTACTTATTACGTAAGATCAATCACAGCCCATTTATATACCCTCACAGGGTTAGGATATAGGATATAATAATTAATTTTAAGGTTAGCTGTCTAATGCAACCCAAACTAGTCCCTCAAATGCTATATCGTAAACTGTTAGGGTATAAAACCTTGTAATGTCGGAGGTTAACACATTAATCTGTTTATCATTTTCTTTCAGTGGTGCAAATATTGTTTTCATTTTTTTCATACAGGTTCTTTTATGTCGAACTGAAGGAAGTATAATAAAAATGCAATGTATAAAGTCACATGTACTTTGTTATACCCTAAAAAGTATGTTTACTAACATAAATTTACTAATTATGTATATTGGATCTTCCGTTTTGACTTTTTATCTCTCCCACTACATTTACATATCATAACTAGTATGTGTGTTCGTATGTATTTCTTTGCGCAGAGTAAACACTTGAAACTGGGCCAATTTATAGAAGAGAGTTGGCAACAGGCAGCCATAGAAATGGCAGGCAGGTATTCTCTGGAAAGCCCCAACAAATGCGGCTAGTTTAGTTATTTAGTTGTTCAGAAAACCGCAGAATGCAAAATGCATTCTCTGTTCTAATTTCCACAGCGACACACACACAGAAACACACGCTTGACATACACATTGGAAAAAGCCGCACAAGTCGGTGGCAACAATTAAAAATTGGTGTCAAAATGCTAACGTCAAGAATTTTAAGTACATTTCAAGGTTTCCGCGCATTAAGCATACGCAATGTGGCACGCGACTTGCATACGATGCTGCCAGCGACAGTCAGCTCTCATTATTATCATATGTATATTGGGAATTCGCTTAAGAAAAATGCAAACTGCTGTCAAAGGTAGCATACACAATGTACATATACGTACTCTATGCGTATAGTTTATCTGCACACCGGCACACACACACAAGCGTGAGTTATCTCATGCAGGGCAATTAGCCAAAGCACATGAGAGACGTCCTTTTTCCCTTATAAATGTTTTTCCTTTCTAGCAGACAGTCAATGCCCAGATACCTTTCTTCTCTGCTTACAAGAAAGACATCTACAATCAACCTATCGATGTTCACTAATAACTATTTTATCTCATTAATAAAGTTTATTAATAGAGCATTACATTGCAGCCTGATTGCACAATATTTCCAAATTAAAGAGTTCGACGTCCCCATAGGGAATTTTTCTCATGAATCGGTTCACTTTCCAGATTGAGGCTCTTATTATTATTCTGGCACTCGTCTACTATCTGCTCCTTTTGATTTAGATCCTCACCTTAGTTAAGAGATCGGAATTCGATTAAATCTGAATGTGTTGCAAAAGTACAAAATGTGCTGCAAAAGTACCTTGGAAAACCACAAATGGCGAGTGGGTTTGCATAGGGCGACTATCATCTATGTTGAACGGCTGCTGCGGTATAAATTCAGCTGACAACTCCTGCTGGCGACGCATTCCTTCACTCGGGCGACGAAGCATCTGGGCATCGTTGTGATAACCAAACGGCTGCATCGGATGGCGATTCATAGGTCCATTGTCAGAATAACCAAACTGCTCAGGCGATATGCGGTTTCGCATCATCGAGACGTTGTCCATACGATCCAACTGCTGCATCGGGTTTCGTAGTTGAGGTGGCGGATCATCGTATCCGTGTCTCGGAGATGGATTCTGAAGTAACTCCCATTCCATTTTCCTGCGCTCGTGAGCAGCCTCGCGCATACGCAGTTCTGTAAGAGCGAAATTCTAAGTAAACCTATTACTCTTTTTGAATTCTTCTTACCTTGTCGCAACATTTCAGTCTCACGCTCATTGCGCAAAAATTCCAGTTGGATCTCAAGCTTCTGCTCCTCGCGCTTGAGCTCATGTTCCAGAGAAAATTTCTTCAACTCGTATTCATTCCATAATTGTTTCCATTTCAAACCGTATTCGTGTTCAAACGAATCGAGTCCAGCAAAACGCGGTCCACAGCTGCGTTCACTGATGAACTGTGGAGAGCTCTTGTTGAGTGCCTTGTCGGGCATGCCAATTGTTTCATCCGTCTGCTCTATTGGCTCCACAATGCAAGGACGCAAGGTGGCAGTCAAGAAGAAGCAATTCTCAGCACACAAACGTAGACAAGCATTGGCAGACGACTTCTTGGTGAACTCAACAATGCCCTCACCCTTGGAAGTACCACGATCGTCAACCTTAACGATGGCCCTCTCGATGGGACCGAATACTTCGAAAGCTCGATATAGAAGCTCGTTGGATACAAAGCCTGTAAGATTCCTGACACGCACAACAGACTCGCTGGATGCGAAGCGAATGCGCATTTGGCGTCCATTTAGAACAGTTCCGTCCAGGGCACGCTGGGCCTTCAGGGCATTCAGATGATAATCGAGCCTGATGAATGCAAAGCTCTTTTCCGAATTTATGAAAATATCGCTGATTTCGCCGTACGGCTGGAATAGCTCACGCAAGCCTTCTTCCTTCGCAACTTCACTGGTAAGATTGCCGACATAGAGACGATTGCGGACAGAGAACTTCATGTCCGCTTCCAATAAGATGGGTTCCAACTCAAGGGTTGAACCAATAGCATGCAGACGCTGGTTAACGAAATAATCCTCATTTCTATTCCCAGACCTACGACCGCGGCCACGCTGATCTCCTCCAGTTCGGGAGTTTTGATTGCTTGGTTTCAATTGGCCGGATAATGGGCTTCTGTCATCTCCCACTGCATTGGAAAGGTCCTGGAAAAAAAATAGAATACATGTTTTTCGTTCTAAATAATAGTTTTAATGCACCTACTTTTTCGGTTTCCCAACGCTGAACATTGCCATGACGATTCCGTGGTTTTTTTGCAAACGGCCCAGACGGCCAGACCATATCACCGTTAATTAAAATGGCATTCTCTTTGTCCATCCTTTTAGCGTTTTTATTGGCGATGTTCTGGTTAACAGTTGCCACTTGGTTCTCCATTATTTTTTCTTCTTTATGCAAAATTAAACGAATCCGAAAAATTCGGAATTTATTAAAAACTTCACGGAAGAACCTTGAACAAGTTACTTCGCCTGCTACTTTCAGACTGATTTATTTATTCCCTATAGGAATAGTGCTAGCACAACGATAGGCTATAATTAATAGAAATATCGATTCGATTGCACATAACAATTAAAATAATATCGATATTTGCTTAAGTGAATCTTTGTGACTTGCTAACTGAACTCAATTTCGATATCGAAAATGGTTTAAAAAGGGTTTAATAATTTTGTTCAGAAGGAGGCGTGGCAGACCCCACAAAGTATATATATTTCTACTCACGATCACTAGCCGCGTCGATTGAGCTATGTCCGTCTATTGGAACGTAAAAATCTTAGTTATTTAAAACGGAATGAAGGAATGTTGCTCTCGTTAAAAATATTTATCGATATTTATATTTACACGTATGTCGGAACGACCCGGAGCAGACCGATATAACGTATATCGCTGCCATAAAAACAATTAATATTTATTAATTTTATTTATTTATTTATTTATTTTGTTATTTATATGACCCTTTAGTTAACAAAGTTAGAAGTCCCTTTTTTGAACGAAGGTCGAAGGCCATAAAAAGAGTTACTTGAACATAGTTTACTACTTGACCACTCAAAAAAAATGTCTACGAAATCATTGTCAATTGTTTTTGAATCGCATCGTGTTTTACAAACGGGCTACGAAAACTTAAGTTATAACAAATTTTTTTCAATTTTAAAACTAAAATGTCTTGGCTAAATCCTCAAAAGCAATTCCTCAACATGCTGTGCAAGGTAACGCCGACTAGAGCAGTTTGTCGTTCGCACTTTATGTCTGTGTACCCCGAGTGCTTTAAGCACAATCGAGGTTATTTGGCACAAATGTTGGAATTGCCACTGAAATTATGGAATCAGGTGTTCAACCGTGGCGTCGCAACCGAATTGATAGATAGCCAACATTTATCGTGTCCATTATTTGATGGAGATGAGACTTCTGAACTGGTGGCTACCATATTTAAAGTAATGTTCCTGTTCGCGGTCAGCGTGGGAATTTTGTATGCCATGTTGAAAGTAGCATCCCAGCGACGTGCATTGGTGTAATTATTATTATGTAATAATACTAATGCCACTTTCAAAATGTCCAAGAACTGCGAACGTATTCCAAGCCAATTCATTTTTATGATACATTGCCTCAGGAAGAAAGCCTCATTTGCTTGCAAATTACTAGTCCCGGATATTCGCTGGCCCAAGCCCTCAACTCATCGAAATTATATTTCCAAACGTATGGACTTTCATTATTTACTATACATAATTAGCGACCATTAACAAACAACACGAACTGGCGATAAATTCGAATAGTGAAACATTTAATGATGCCCATAAAATAGCCCAAAAAGCCCATTACGAAATCAAGTGACAAGTTCAGGATGTTTTGCGGGTCGTGTGATTTGCCAGAAGATAATTTGCTCGATATCCTAATTATTGAAAAAGTTCATGAATCGAAATTTTACCAATATAAAAAGATTAATTAAAGAGATTCCATATAAACCAATTACAGACTTTCATAGGGAAATTTGTCTATAACAGGGTATTGATACAATCGATATCTCGATATGATGTAAAATTTCAATTTATTTTTATTGTTTTTTCCAAATTAATTAAGTTAAAATTCGCTAAATTATGCTGACAGAATTTATAGCCTTACGGATTTATTTAGAGGAATGGAATGCATTTTAATGTGTTGGGATCATTGAAGAGTTATGATTTTAGATTTTGACTCCTTAAATGTATTTCTGTATGTTTGCCTAGCATAACATAACTCTGGCATAGGTAATTTAAATTTTCTCCTTGTATTTTCACAGCCATGCAGTATTTATCCTGCATTATTGATTGATAGTTTTGTGATTATATAATTAGTAAGTCATTTTATGTTTACTCGGGCATTTATTTGCCTACACTTGCTGCATTTCGTAGACCTCAACCAGCAACTGTGGGGCAAAAACAATTTGCGCAAACTATTTACAAATTAAAATGGCCAACGATAAATTTCGAATGTTCGAATGTTGTTCGAGTGCACGAGTCTGCAACTGCAGGCGGCCGCAGGCGAATAATGGCAACAATATTCGAATGAATTGCGATTCGTTTTCTCTCACCGCACGGGCATTTAAAATATACGCAAATATTTGCTTGAGCATTCACATGAATTTCAATTTCAATTTGAAATCGATTCAGCAAACCGAATGAGCGATTTGCCAGTTTAATAAACTTCGATGAATGAATGAATGAATAAATAAATTTATTGTGTAGTACGATATATTTGGACCTTCTCGAGCGGCGATAATTGCTTCGCAAGCATTAGGCAAATTAATTTAGATTACAGCTCTAGTTTGTGCCGGTAAATAATAGTTATCAATCTCTGCCAGCATAAATAAACTTAAGAAATTGGGCTTAAATTCGAGTCTTGTGTGCAGGAAAAACAATTTTTTATGTGCCACAAACTCTTTGCATAAATCTCAACAAAGTTTCTGCATTTCGTTTGGCTCATTGTCAAAATAGCTGTAAAGTTGCAGAGGCGAATAGCGAATGCACTCATGAAATAGATAACATAATTATAACATAAACATAAATTAATTATTTCAAAAATAAATGTATACAGAAGCGCCTAATAAACAGCGAGTTGAAATACAGTTATCGATAGTCACGAAGTTTAGACGGTGGCCACCACTAGCAAGATCTATCATCACTAAAATTGGATTTCTTCTTTTGTGTAAACATACAACATCATTAATAAAACCCTCTTCCTAGTTAGACAAAGAAAGTTTCTGGCCGTACATATATCGCTATATTTTACAGCAACGCCCTCACTATGTTAGGGTATTGCCACCCGCTAGTTCTATTTGCCTTATTATGCTAGCAGCAACAACAACAATATAAGGCTGCATATAGGCCAGGCCGACACTATTTTAATTTGGCCAACGAGCTCGCGCGCGGATGCTCGGGCAGCTCGCCAGGCGCAGCAAGGCACAGCAAAAAGCCATCCGGCTGTGATTCCATGTCCCGCTCCAGATTCCACTACCACTACCCTCCCCACTTTCCCTGTCTACCATCCCTGGCCCGCTTCAGCTACTGCAGTGTCCTGCGTCCTGTGTTGTCTGTTAACCGCAATAATTTATGCCTTTGAGTCGTGTTTGAGTCAAAGCCTTTTGTGTGGGTGCGCCAGTGTGTGTGTGTGTGTGTCTGTGTGTGTGCACATAATTTTGCCTATTAAAGTAAAACACTAACAGCGCTTATCATTACAAACATCGTCATGGCAGGCAACAGCAACAACAACAACAACAGCGAGCTTTGCGTTGCGCATCCTTTCGTCGGCTCCATTTTGTTTAGTTTACGCTGCAAATGCGTGTGTGGCTGTGTGTGTGTGGGTGTTGTGTGTGTGTGTCTTCGCCTCGCACTTCCTAATGCAAAAAAGCGACTTTTCAGCACAAATTTTTAGCAAAATTAAAATATTTATGTTGCCGACGTGCTTAATGCCCCGCGCTGCTGCTGCTGCTGCCACTGACAACGCTCCACGCTCCATGCTGCGGCGCTGTCGTCGTTCCTGGCAGACCCGCGCCTCAGACAGCCCCAATCCGCCCATCCACATACCCCCTTGGCTCTCTGTCTCTCACCCCTTTAACAACTAACTCTGCAACTCTCTGCCGAGCATTCAGTTTTGTCTCCCGTGTATGGGTGTGTGTGTGGGTGACGGTGTGTAGTGTGCGTATGTGTACGTAGTTTGTGTGAGTGCGTGATTACATATAAGTATATGTATTTGTGGTATACCCTGTACGTGTATACTCTGCAAACGAATAAGTCGTTTAACAATCTTGGCTGTCTTGCGAAGCGTGTGATATGAGATGACGGATGGGATAGTTTGTACTATAAGTAATCTAGAATGCGAAGCTCTTTATAATATAATTATATAAATTACAGACAAATAATTTATATATATTATATGTGTTTACTTATAATTACAATATACTTCAATAGTTCTATACAAATAGATTCACTACATGCATAGAAAATCAAACTTTAGAGTATTTCTAGTTCTACCTTAACTGCAATATTCCTTTTCTATTTTAATGCAGCGCTTAAACAAAACGCGAAGCTTGCCAGTGAAACGAGTCTCTACGCTAAACAACCCTCTTCGCCCTCCCCTTTGCCAACATCCTGCCGTGCATCGTGCTCAACCATTTATGTCTCCAAAGGCAACATCATGATGCCGCCACTTACTGTTAGCGCTTTAGCAACATCATTTTGTTGCCCTGCTGCATGCAAAGCCAACTGGTGCACCCACTGCAAGCGAGTACAGTGGGCAATCGTTGAAGGGAACGAAGTTATCATAGATTGAAAAGTATTATTAATTAAGTTCTAGAATAGGAACACAGTTTTCCCATGATGATCGTACAGTATGAAGAATAAATAAATAAAGAATAAATAAAAAATAAACATAAATATCAATAAGGAATTTTTCGTTTTTGCATTTCTGCTCTATTATAATCCCAAAAAGCTATTAAGCCCTATTAATAATACTAATTGTGAATTTCCCATTGAATTGTCCCTGCTTAAAGGCAACTTTTACTAGATCTGTGAGATTTGCTTGTTGTTTGTGTGTCTCATTCGGCGAATTAATTACATTAAACTGAAGTTTATGCATATTTTATGTGCAAATTAAATGAATTTTTTAAAGTGTCATTAGGGCTGCAGCTGAAGAGGCAGGAAACCACAGAAAGCAAAAAAAAATAGGAAAAGTAGATGAAGAAGATATAGAAGAGGCAGCAGAAGTGATGGTGCTGCCAAAAGGGAAGCAAAAGTAAATTAAGCACAATTCCTTCACAATTCCTCGGGCGTAACTTGGCCAAGTTGTTTGGGTCTCGTTCGTTGCGCCCTTTTAACAACGTCTTCTCTCTTCCACTTTCTCTCAATCTCTCTCTCTCTTTTCCCACCTACTTCCCTCTATCGTTCTCTGTATGCTTTAAGCTTCTTTTTGTGCCGGTTTCACCGTCTGTTTCTTGTTAAAAACGTTTAAATTTATGGCTATTTTGGGACCTGGCGGTGCTTGCGGCCAAATTGTCCTAAGATTTCTTTCCCCTGTGCAAGTACGAACAGGAGATGGTTCGTGATGCCTTCAGCTTTGTTTAGAGGGTTTAAAGTTTAAGAAACACCGTTTCTCGAGCAATAATTGACTCTGATCGGTAATGGGAAGTGAGAGAAAGAAAAGCAGTTGAAGACCCTTTAAAAAGCTTTAGACTTTATCACTTTCTGCTAAATATATGTTAGTATGTTACAAACTTTACCTTAAGGTTTCCCTATACAAGATAAAGATCTGTGCTTTGCTTTGTGCTAAAAATAACTCAAATTTCCTTTAAGTATTTCCCATATCCCAACAATTGCTGCAGACTGATGCGACTTCCCTATCAGCAACTGTATAATTTAGCAACTCTTTTATGACTCTTGGCAATTTCGCACTTGGATGCGTCTAATTTCATATATTTTTCTTTTGCCCTGCGTTATCTATGACACATGGCAAATAAGTTGCGCATACGCCACGTTGTGCTCCGTCAGAAATGTAAAAGAAAACTGCCAAGTGAAATTCAATTCCATAACAAATGAACTGCAAAACAGATGTCCATCTATGACAAGGAAGAGGCGAGTGTGTGTGCATAGAGAGAGAGAGGAGGAGAGCGAGAGAGAAAGGGAGATGTAGAAGAAAGACGAACGAGAATATAAAAACGGAAATTAAGCAAAAGCAACGATGTAGAACTCTTAGCAAGCGGAAATAGTTGAAATATTCAATAGGAAATTTGCAAAAAAAAAAAAAGAAACAGTTAAAAAAGGAAAGAAAGGAACGACAACATTGCAATGAAAATTCTGCTCTGGCCTCTGTGAACTCTGTTCGATATTTTGTTTTCTCTTGCTTTGTTTCATGGGCCACATGATGCAACTTAAATTTAAACAACTAAAAGCTTGTCTTTCACTGTGGCACAAGCTGACTGAGCGACAGACAATGCAAACGCTGCACAAATTCCCAAAACTAAACCAGCAACAACACGCTGAACAGTTCGAACTGAAACCTAACTCAAACCAAACCCATGAACTGACCATGCCCCCTGCCCACCAAACACTCACACACACACATACGCACACTGCCCAGAATGATGGAGAGTGTTTTGTGTCGGTGAGACTGCAACCGCATTTCGCACAAATATTGACACATGTGCGGCGACCAGAGAGGGGCGGGGCAGCCAAACCAAACCAAAGGCTGTGGCCATTAGATGATTTATAGGTCAGTTCGCGCCCCCTCCCCTTTCCTCCCCCACTCCCCCCTGCTTGCCCTTTTCCCTGCCGCGCACAAAACAAAAGCGAAATCGAAAACGAAATCGAACAGCAGCTGCAACTGCATCGATTGACAGGCCACGGGCAAGAGGAAAGGGGGGCAAGGAAACAAAGGGCTGCAGGCAATACTCCGCTTCCACACTCCACGCCGCACTCCACTTCAAAGCAGGGTTTCAATTTCGGGCGTTGGGTTTCGCAATTGAAACGAACACTTTATAGACAGCCTCAGCCACATGCTCCTCGCCCCCAGAGCTTTGTAATTAACACAGGAAAAAAAGGCGAAGCAAGAAATTGCATGAATGAAAAACGCTCAGAGTTCTACGGCATGACGCTCTCTCTTACAGTCAAGCTTCGATTCGAGAAACAATATAGACCTTCAATGCATTGTTCATTTCGGTTTTCATTGTCTAGTACAAAAAGGCGTGCACTCAAAGGGACACACAGCTGGCGCAACGGGTTCACAAATTTAATTAAAACTACTGAAAAAGTAGGTGGACAAAATAACAATGCAGTGACATAAAAGAGAAGTTTTGTTAAGGAATATGATCTAAGAACATCTATACAGGCAGACGAACAGACGGACAGACAGACAGATAGACAGACAGTTTTTCAATCTGACAACTCAAAGAATTTCCAGTCTGCAGAACTGCCCCATCAAGATGCAGCCATGAAACTCTTTCGACATTCAATTAACAATTAATTAATACTCAAATGAACTTAATTTGATAAACGTGAGGGGACAGAAAGGGGTGCAGGGCACAGATTTAAATTAGTTACAAAAAAAGAACAGGAAAAGTGAAATTAAAAATGTTGTTGATTTGAAATGAAATCCCCAAATGCCAAGCAAACCCTGCGTGCTCTGCCTCGCACCCTCTTGCCCGTCGCTATCAATGATTAGTCGTGTTTCCATTTGTTGTGTGAGTGTGTGTTGCGTGTGTGTGTGCATGTGTGTGCATGTTCTTGTCCAGCCTCAACTCGACTCGGCTGTGCTCCCTGCACTCATTGCTGGGCATTGTCGTGTATGAATATTCGTGTTACACTCACTCGTTTATTTGCTCGCATTACAATTACCAAAGGCCCTGAGGAGCAAAAGGACCCAAGGACATCAACAACAACAACAGCAACAACAACAACAACAACAGAGACAGCAACAACACGTACGCAATTTGTTTGAACAGCACCTGGCCAGAGTGTTGGATGGCTTTGGACATGGGAAACGGGGCACGACAGCAGGCCAGGAGGTCTGAGTGAAACAGCGGGGAACGGAGAGTGAAGGGGGCTACAAAATGGGACAACGGAATTGCTGTTAGTTTGTCCTGTTACACAAACAAATTAATTTTGGGGACCAGACGTTCCAAATGTTTAGCACATTTCAGCAAATTCGCCTAATTGAATATTGTCTACTTTCAGGGGGCAAGAACAAAGGGGGGCAGGTGGCAAAGGGCACGAGGAGGTTGCAGCAAATTCAACATTTGCAATTGAAAGTCAAATTATGTAAATTCTCATTATGGAATTGATGCACGGATATCATACTACAATAATGATTATAATGATGCATGAGCCAAGGTTCATTTTGTGGCGCAATCTCCTTATTAGAGATAACACAACATGATTGTGTGTGGGATATTTTTTGAAATTATAAAGCGGTAGTCTAAGAATCAACTTAATTGCCAAAGTTATTATACCCTTCGACCATTGAAAATGGTCAAAAAGGGTATACTAACTTTGTGCAAATGTATGTAACAGGCAGAAGGAGGCGTGGCAGACCCCACAAAGTATATATATTCTTGCTCAGGATCACTAGCCGAGTTGATTGAGCCATGTCTGTCTGTCTGGATGTCCGGATGTCCGGATGTCCGGATGTAGATCAAGTTTATTTCAAATGTTAGTTGCCACGCCCACCGCCCCCACAAATCAATAATTTAATTTTTGAACTCAATTTGTAAGCGCTGTATAAAAGATACAACTTTCTGACTTTAACATATACTAAGCTGAATGAAATATCTACGTAGTCTCCAAATTACAATCCGATCGGACAATAATCACAGAAGTTATTTAAGAAAGTATGAGCATAACACCAAGTGCTTCTGTCAGCTAACAAGAGAGGCGGGCGAGCGCGAAGCGCGAGCGCCATCTGTCGGGATTAATTTCAAAGCATGTGCATATGCATATGTGTATGAATTTAACAAATTAAACTACACGGGAACATAGGTCGAAGGGTATCCCACTGTCGCGTTTTGCGCGACTGTTGCTTTTCTTACTGGTTATGTATGTATTTGTGCAATATATAGTATTTATATAGTATATGTATTTATCTTTATCTTTTCTCTTATTGCACATATATTTTATGCTATACCACAAAGCATTATCTGGCAACTCCCCGTGGGTTATTTATGTGTGTGTATGCAAAACTTTCATTGTGTTGTTCATATTTTTTATTTATTTGCTCGGCGGAAGTTTTGAAGCATCGCGCGTCGCACACACACACAGACACAGGCAGGATATTAAAAGGACACGTAGTCATGCATGCAGCAAGTGCCGACGGCAACAGCGCTGCCAGCGGCCACATATGGAGACTGTCGTCACGGACATGAGCCGCCACAATAGTTTTGAATATTTTCGCTCCCCCTCGCAGTATCTTTCCCCCTCTCTCTGACTCTCGCTTGTATTGCTTTCTGTTTGCTTGGTGAGTTGTGAGTGGGGAGAAGGGCACAATCGGCACAAAGGACACGAAAGCACTGCTGTGCTCTTCTCCTCTCTCCTCTGCCCCTCTTGTCACTCTTTGGATTTCTAGTCCTGACGACTTTTAATTAAAACTCTTAATGCATTTTTAAATGCACACGACAAGAGCGGGAAATTTAAAGAGTGTGAGAGAGAGAGCACAAACAGAAAACTAAATTAATTAAAATATGCGCGAGCAGCAGAATAACGCAAAGGCTCAACCTGATGCCAGTTTCCCTCTCTCCCCCTTGGCATATCATTAGTTTTTCCCCGTTTTGCCTTTTTATATTATTTGGGTTGTTATACAAAGAAAAGCGCGAATGAAATTATGAGCTGAGCACAGATAAAAAGTCATCGGGTGACCACACAATTATGGTCACCCTAAGTGCGGAACCCTCAACTGACTGGTAATCCCTGCCCCTCGGCACATTGTGCTAATGGCTTTCTAACTATTGAAATCCTTTGAGTTTTGTTCTGCGTTAAATAGGAAAAGTTTTACGAGATTAGATAAATGTATATCACAATCTTATCTCAGATTTCTTGCAGTTCCAAAAGTAAAGATAAGACTTACTTCCACTTTATAAATATATCAACTAACTTTATATCGATTCAAGTAGGCCAATCATCGTGGTGACAAGTAGCGTTTGTAATTTGAAATTCTAAAGTTTTTTCTCTCAGTAATTCTAAAAAATTATGTTTTAAAATTGTAAAGTTTTCCCTTTCCTTTGCTGGATTTCCAGATCTCGGGTGCACATTTGTATTTATTAAATTCAACAATGCCTAACAGACCGGCGTCGATTCCGGCCACACAAATGCGGACTCCGGGACCATTGGGGCAGGACACGAAGGCCAACAATGATAGGTTCCTCAAAGATCTGCACATTACGACTAACAAGTATCGGAAAATGCACGGTTGTCCCGAACTGACGATCAATCCCGAGCTGAACAGGTTAGCTCAGGAATGGGCAAATGTAAGTAGGTGATATAGCAAAAGCAACGTCGATTCAGCTAGCAACCTGCAGCACCTGCGTGATAAGAACATCATGGAGCATCGTCCCAAACCCAAATATGGTGAGAATATCTTTCTGTCTGGCGGTATGGACGTTACGGGGGATCTGCCCGTTGACATGTGGTATCGCGAGATCAATGCCTTCAACTTCAATAACCCCGACTTTGTGCCTACTGCGGGACACTTTACACAACTGATCTGGAAAGCCAGCAGGGAAATGGGATCTGGCGTCGCTCGCAAGTGAATATCATGAATTTGATTTTCTGTATTTCTTTCTTTCATTTTTCTCCTTTCCTAAGAGCGGACCGTACTTGGGTTGTTTGCAACTACAATCCACCAGGAAATGTGGTGGGAAAGTTTGCAGAAATGGTGCCCAAAAAATTGCAATAAGAAATTTTTGCATTCGATATTTAATACGATTTTTTATTCCATATTTATAAGTAATTAAATTAGATTAATGATAAAATACTTACAGTTTCAGCGTAATTTGTGTTGCATACTTTTCAGCGATTTGCTTGGAAATCAGTAGCTCTTCAAAATGATTTCCTTAATAACTTCTATGTTTGCTTGTGATCGGATAACAAGCAAATTCTCAGACTTTAAATTCTAAAACAAACTTTAGCTGCGTGCAACATTTAGATATTTTTCCAAAGTCCTAGCACTTCTAGTCTTTCAGATCTAGATTTTCACACAGTCGGACAGACTGACATATGTATATCGACTTGTCTGTTTATGCTGATTAAGACTATATGTTTATACTTTCGGTTGGCATAATCGGTTGCTTTATCGGATAAGAGCACAGAGAAAAGCGCGAAAAGCTTTGGGTAATTAAGAAAATATAAATAACTTAAACAGATATATTATGCTCAACATTGATCATAAAATATATCTCATTGATTATAAAACAGTTAATGCATTCTTGATTACTTTATATTCAATAAATTTTCTGTTGATTATATAATATAATATAATATCGCAATAAATATCTCATTGATTATAAAATATTTTTTTCAATACACCTTCGATTGATCATAAAACATAATACTCTTCTCAATAAACCCAATCTTATTGCTCGGTCTGAGATTCCTTGTGAGTTTTATGTTTTTATTATCCAATTTTCTTATGGAAAGAAATTGCAACAAAGTCGCTTAACTGTTTTCTCCGTTGTTTCGGGCAATATAACTCAATGAGCTCGACCTGAAATATTTTATTGAATTTTCTGTTGCGGTTGTGGAATTTAACGCTTGGCTACGCCTGCTTCGCTTGCCATGTCGCCTCGTGCCTCCGGGTGAGAGTTCGGAGAGGCCAAAATTTAATTTGGCACATTTTTTTGCGACAATTTCACGTCACACGTCATTAATTTTGCATTTTTGCCATAAATATCCAGTGAGAGACACACAGCCTCCAGGCGCTGCTCTGTCAGGACTGACTGGGAACAGTTAGGGGAATAGTGGAGGGGGGGGGGGTGTAGATGATATTGCGTGGGCTGGGCAGCTGACTGACAGCGACATGCTGCTGTAGCTCACGCTGAAGGTGTCACACTGCTGCCCCGGGGCATAAATATGACCTTTCCCCTCGGTGGTAACAGGCTCCGGACTCTTTCTCCCCCCCTCTCTCTGTCCCTCTCGCTCTCTCGCTGTCACATTCTCACAGCTATCAGTTTTTGTTGGCCATTTCATTGTTTTGCTGTTGTTGTTTTTTTAGGCGAGCTGAAATTAAAAACGGCAAATTTCATCATAAAAATTCATAGTCTGGCGCTTGGAGCGTTAAATCGGTCAACGCGCGTGTTATGATCGCATCTCTTGCTGTCTCGCTTGCACGCTATGCTTCTCCTTCTCTGCCCCTCTCTCTCTTTCTATTCCTCTTTCTCTAACTCGCCTCTCTTTCTGCCTCTCTCTCTCTTTCTCGTTGTTGTTTACCTTTTGCGCCTTTGTTGGCTTTGGCTTGCTTTCGTTGCTGTTGTTGTTGCTGCTGCTGTTGTTGTTGCCGTTGCCAGCAACATTTTTGCGGCATGCTGCCAACCAACTTTGACGCATTGCCAGCTCCCTGTGTGTGCGTGTGTGTGTGTCTGTGCAGTGGGTGTCTGTGTGTTGCTTTACTTGTCACTTGTTGGCGGTGTGAAATTGAAGCCAACAGCAGCAGCAACAACTACAGCAACAACTACAGCAGCAGCAACAACTACAACCACAACTACAACAACAACAACTGCAACAACAACAACAGCTGCAGCAACAGGAAGAGTCAACGTAACGAAGCCGCGCCGAAAGTGGTTTATTGGGTTAGGGTTACGGTTTATGTGGAGAGTTGAAGTTGATGACGCTGTTGCTGTTGCTGTTGCTTCCCCTGTCCCTGCCCCTTCCTCCCCTCGTTCTCCAGGGAGAGAATGCCAAGAAACTCGCTGCTGCGAAAACACTTTAACAACGCGAAACTCAATACTAAATGCATTTAACGCAAGCATCAACTAATGGTCGAGATGGTGAAGTGAATGGAATGCAAGAGCCGAATTGAGAAAAGAGGAAGAGAGGTAGAGAGAGAGAAAGAGTGTAAAGCACAGATATCTTAGCATTATCATATCTTAAAATAAGAATATATCGTATATACTTTATGGAACATCATACGCCTCCTTCTGCCTGTTACATTTGTACAAAGTTAATGGCCGAAGGTTATAAATATTTATTTGAAAATAAATCTAAGCCTAAACAAACCAGAATCCATTGTTGAGATTCTTATGTGTTCTTATGTCTTATATCTTATGTCTTCTATGGTATATACAATAAACTTCACAGAATTGCAATTATTTACAGAAGTTAAGAATGAAAACAATGAATGTAACTTACGATAGAATCAATTTATTTAAAATACAAAGTACTACGAAAAGCACAAGAAATTTAAGCATTGAATCACAATAAAAGTTTGTTTTATTTACATGTAAAACATGATGGAATTATCGATAGAATGGATAGATGAACTACAGAAAAACTATTATAACAAATCGATGGGGGCCAAATCATTCTCTAATATAAACTTCCTTACGTATGTATGATATTTATGTCTTATAGCTCATTGCATGTTCGACTAGAGGAAATTTCATAAGAAATTTGGAAAAGCTCTATAGGCACTACTTGCTTCTCTCTTCATTAAAACTTTCCATACACATGGTACAGCAAGAATACTCTCGTATACCGCATTTCCCATTCATCTTTTATCCGTCAGCCGGTTGTACATGTCCGCTTTATAGTGGTAAACAGCGCTCTTTGCGCCAGATTACAACTTTGTTTACCTGTTTATTTCATTTGCCCTTCAATTCGCCGCACTCAACGTGCGATGTGCCGGAAAATTAACGAGAAGAAAAACATACAGGAGACAGAAAGGAAAAGAAAAACAAGAAACTACCAGACATACAGATTCACCGCTCAAAGTGAAGAGTAATTAAAGCCGACAGCCAAGACAGACAGACAGACAGACGGACAGAGGGACAGACAGACGTACAGACATTCAGCTGACAATCAGATCTGCATATGGTATGCATGCAATGCAAATGTATAAGGAGTCAATGGACGCACAGATGTCCTGAGATCCGCTTAAAGAAGGAACTGAACTGAACTGAATGCGGACGAACTGAGCCGAGCCGAGCTGAACTGAACTCAACCGAACTGAAGACCGCGTTCTCGATGCTTTTATGCATTGTAATTTGCGCGTAATTTCACCGGGCGAACGTGAAAACGCCCTGCCATTTACACAGCAACAACATCATCGAGAAAGCGAGAGAGAGAGAGAGAGAAGAGAGAGAGGGGGCGGGGCACAATGCATTGGCATCTGCTTACGGGCAAAGTCTCATTTATTTTAATGTGTTCAACGCTGACGACGTGCAAATGGCTGCCAGTTTGCGGGGCTTTTCAGTTGTGCCGTTTTTCCTTTGGCTTTTCATTTCGAAAAATTGCTTGCAGATGCAAGTGCAGTGTGTGTGTGTGTGCGAGTGTGTGTCGCATGTGTGCAGTAATTATTAAGCTTACAGTGCCGCCTGCTGTTGCACTTTTCATTCAATTTCAATGGGTCAGCAACAACAAAAGCAGCACAAGCTGCAGCAGCAGAGGTAGCGGCAGCGGCAGCGTTGGCTCTATAACAATGCCAATTTTAATGGTCATTACAATGAGGCCATAACCATAAAAAATGCAGAACAGCAGCGCAGCAGCAGAGACAACGACGGCGACACAATAATGATTCGCATTTATTGGGCTTATGGGGCGTATTAATAATATTCAACTGTGCGTGTGGCCTTTGCCTGACCAGACGACATGGCACGCCCTCCACGCCCCTTAAGTCGCACGAATTAAATTTCAATTTGAACATGCTGCAAGCTGCACAAAAAACACAGCATGCCGATAGCAACAACAGCAACAGCAACAACAACAATCAACATTTAAATCGCAAACATTTTTTCAATCTCTTTTTTGTTTTTGCGACCTGGTCATGTTTTCTACGCTTACATTGGGCCAATTTTTGGCAATTGTACGTAATTGTGCGACATTGTCATAAATTGCAAAATGCCACCGCTTGCCCCCCTTCCTCCTCCCCATCCAACGCACCCCCTACGATAAACACAGCTGTTTGGGGGATTTGTGTTTATCGTGGCGCGCTGTAGACCAAATGTGTCGAATGATAAATGTTTTCCCTTTTTTGGCAACAAATGCAAAGTGGTCCAAACTGAAAGTAGGCCAAAAAGCTTTCAGTTTGCTTTCAAATATCCATTCAATATGCCAACTCGACCAGCATATTGCATTTTTAATGCACGCACCCACAACGCGATTCTAATTCCGATTTTGAAAAGCTTTTTCAATCGATACGATAAATCACGAGATATTTTCGACACTTTGATTGAAAAACTGTGGCGAATTCAGATAGATATTCAGATATGGTATTCTTTAAATGTGAGACTACAGATAGGTATTTAATTTTCTAGAAATATTTGAGCACAAAATTAATTTCTTACAATTTACTTGATGATAATTAAATAAAAGATGAATCATTGATAAAATAAAGTATTGCTGATTGTTGAAAATTTAGTTAGTGTTTTATGATATACAAATGCAAATCATCAGAGTTTTAAACAAATTTTCAAATTCACATCGAAGTAAATCATATTGTATTGTATTAAAAATAAATTAATAAATTCCCATTCCATAACAAAATTCCATGACTTTCCACAAAGTTATGAGTGTTGGAGCAATCTAAAGTTGCACTGTGCTACTACTACTCTCTCTCTCTCTCTCTCCTACTTGCACACTATCTACGTTACCTCCTCCCTCTCTCTCTTTCTCTTTAACTATATATAAATTCCACTTGCTATCTAACAAACAATTTACATAATTCACAAAGATGCTTCACTTACATCAATCCCAATCAAATCGCATTTTGCCATTGGCATTACCAATAGACTTCCTTTCTTCCTTTCCGGCTTTTGCATTTTAAAATCGCCTTCTAACGACAGTCCAATTAGCCCTGGCTCAGGACTCACTGAATAAGCAATAAATATTGCGAATATCCTGACAACACTCAGACACACACACAGACAGACAGAGCCACACACAAACATTGCATAAATCTCAATCTTCAATTCGCGGCGCAGTCGAAAATCTTTCCTAGGGGGTGGGGAGGGGAATGGCAGGCAAGAAAGGAAACGAAATGGAAAAGGAACTGCCTGCTGCATTAACCCTGTCGCTGTGCTGGCATTATTTAAAATCACAAAACCCTTCAAATTGCATTTTAATGGAATTTATTGCGCCCAAACAAATCGCTAAAGGAAAGCGCTGCCCCAGAGAGATAGAGAGAGGGACAGAGAGAGAGAGAGTAGGATAAGGGGTGTCCCAGGCAACTGCAACACTTGACTTCCATGTTGTGCGAATGCAATAAAATGCTATTCTCAAGGCGCAGCAGCGATAAGAGCGGCTCCTCCTTAGCTGTTTGCTGTGCAGCGATGCGCATCAATTTCGCAGAAAAACTGAAAAAATAATACAGCGAAAAATTGTTCAAATCCGCCGACGACGACGGGGACGAGGACGAGCAGCAGTCAGTGTAGTCGGGATACAAATTATTACTTGGCGCCGCTCCAAAATGTTTAAATTACAATTTGTACGGCATGGATAGACGCTCGCAGCTGCCACGCCCCCTCTTGAGAGATGCCCACAGGAAAGCATTACGCTGCACTGCCCTCGAGAATTCTTTGCCTAAACAGTAGAGGAAAGAAGAAGAAGAGCGTAAGGCGTTGCCTGCCACTTTAGCCCCTTGATAAACTGCCTGGGGAATTGTCTGGCCACCTGCTGTTTTGTTGTTGATCTTTGTGTTTGCCGATTATCAACGCGGCGTATACGCAATGTGCATAATGAGTTCCCTGCCTGAGGCCATTTTGTGTATACCCCAATATAATTAGCTAAATTATAATGTTGACTTGGGTCCAAGAGTTAAAGATATCACTGTGAATGATATCATCTAATTAACCTCTAATTGGTTAGCGCTTAAACTCATTAAAAGTATATTAGAAAGGCACAAAGAGTGTTCTCTTCATTTTCAATATGAAATAAAGAAAAGTTAGTTTTTGTTCTTTTATGTTCAACTAATTAACTGTTTAAGGAACATCCCTAACAAATTGCATAAAGGTATCCCATAAATCTATTAAATTATCTGTATAAAAAGGTTCCTCTATTTAATTTAAACATTTACGCTTTAAAACTCTATTCACATTACAAACAACAAGTTTAACTAAACTTTACTTTTGCAAATATCTGAACAAACTTTCCTCATGCCAACTTTATGTTGAACATTTTCTTGCTTATCGAGTTAGCAGCGCTGTTTTTCTTTCTCATCCAACAGCGTTAACAGTTACAGTTAAAGTTAACTGCAGGCCCTTTAATCACTTAAGTGAAATCAGGCTGCAAGTTAACCCTTTACCCCTCCCTTCCCGCCCTCTGCACACTCACGTGATTATGTGACCTAATGCGAAGACTGCCGGCTCAACACTTTGATTGATAACCACAAGCCGAGGGATACTGAGCGCGTTCAGCCGTCAAGCATAGATTAGAAAGAGCTGTCAGAAGCACATCCGTATCCGTATGCGTATCTGTATACGTATCCCTAACCGTGTTTGTATCTGTATCTCTGCATCTGCATCACTGTATCTGTGGCCGCATATGTGGCCCTCATTTCACTCGGCAGGCATGTAATGATTGGATTAACCCACATGACGTATGAGTGATGCCTGAACATTTGCATTGAGATGGCCTGACTACGGTTATTAATGAGACACCCCACTCACCCCATTCGCCCTTCTTTTCCTTCATGTTATTTCTTCTGCAATCTCCAGTCCCAGTCCCAGTCCCAGTCCCAGTCCCAGCTGGGCGACATTAATTGCCAATTGAGTCAAGTGGGTTGTCAGCTCAGCAGAGCCAGAAAGATATAGCACAGGCAGAGAGGGAGACTAGTCTACATATATGCCACTATATAGTATATGTTTGCGCTCTGTACACAACTCTCTCTCCATTGCTTAGCACATAAATTATTTAGTCAAGTTAGGAAAGGGAAGGAACGAAATGCAGACCAGGCGACAAGTCCAACTTCTGCATCAGTTGAACTGCAGTTGGAATTCAATAGTGACTACACTGTGCTTAAAGAAGGTGGACTTAGCTTGGACTAATTGGAAAAATGATAAAATATATATGAAAAACTGGAAGCGCATTCCTCACGTGATGAAAGGAATCATAGACTAAAACACAGTATCAAGCTTTAACACTTAATAAAAGTCAAGATCAGATAAGCTGACCTAAAGGTACTTAGGTATACATATGGTATAAGTTAAGGAATCTATGTATACTTTTAAAAAGTGATCTTTGTGTTTATATATTTAATATATTAAATCTATGTATACCTTAATAAAACTAAAGATTGATTTGAGTTCAGATAAGGTGACTTTACGAAACTGGACTAACTCACTTGCCTCTTTTCTCTCAGTGTATCTCTGTCCATATCTCAACTAGCTTGGTAAATTGTCAATGCTTTACTGCAAACCAACTGATTACACTGTACTACACAAGTGTGCACATGTTGATGTTGCAATTGTGTCAATCAAGACTTGTCCTGCATCTATTACTCTATGTATAACAGAATCAATACAATCATATCTTAAATACAGTTAAACACATTTAATTCTTCTCCCTGCAGCACAGTGTAGCATTCATTAGGTTGTATCAGTGGTATTCCCTTTTCATCTCACACCTGTTTGTCTGTCCGTCTGTCATGGCAGTTGCAGCTTAAAGTTATTCAATTGATTTCACACCTCGATTACGCTCGTTTCGAGTGTGATTCACATTCGGTATTCACATTCACACTCGCATTCACACACAGAAAGGGGAGGAGCAACCAAAAACTCGCGCTACTTTTTGTCGATTTAATTAATTTCGCAAATTCGGTCTATCGTTTATTTATACATGGTTCGACGTGGTCCAGTACGTCTATATATAGATATATATGCAATATATATATATATATGTACATATACACGGATATAAACAGATATATATATATTGGCAAACATTTCGGTTTTGCATGGCGTTTTAATGATAACCGCAGCATCTGTTGCCGGATGCGCTCGATTGCACATGGAAGAGGAGTCGCGGGGGAGTTGCACGAATTGCACGGGAATAAAAAGGAAATCGAGTAGGGAAATCTGAATGTCGAATGGGAATCATGCGGGAATCAGGCACAAAGATTCAATGAGCGTGTTCGGGCATTAAAAATGCCCAGCAATTAAAGCAAACGTTTCGGAATTTCATTTTGTTTTTTAATGGATAACCGAAATTGAGTGGCGTGTCACTTGTGAAATTGAAAAGAAAATTAATAAATAAACACACGAAGACCCCGACAAGTTAATGAATTGATTTAAAACTAAAGTTATGTCTGTAAGAGAAGGGAAACCGATTTACTCAGGATAATACAAAGTTTTCTTACCCAACACTTTATTTGAAGTGTGTCTTTTGATATATATTTCTCTGTCTGTTATGATAAATGATAAAGAAGTCTGATTCTACAATTGTATGTTAATATATCAAATATATATATTTTACTGTCTACAACTAATTATGATATTCCACGGAGGCAGCTTATAAGCTCATTACGTACATAGTTTTGCATATAAATTGTTAGTTATATAGAGAAGTTACTGTTGTCAAGCTGAACAAGAATATATAGTGATATATACTATATGATATATACTATAGTACAGTAGAGTATAAAAGTGTTAATATACTTTATAGCTATTGATTACTGACGATTTTGTATTGTAGTAGAATTTGCACGTTACATAGATATGTACATTTCTGTCAACCTATTGAACAAGAATATATATTATTTTATTATATAGACTGTAGTACAGTATGCAACAGTACTACACCTTATTGTATAACAACTTCACTTTAGCTTGAATCTGAGTCCATTTCATTTCGTTCATTTCGTTTCAACGGATCAGCCTTCAATATTCACTTTGGCATGTGGCTACTCCTGACTGAATCAGTTCTAAGTCGGACTCTTACTGTGTCTCTGTCTCTGTCTCCCTCGCTCTCCCTCTCTCTCAACCTCAGGCAGAGCCGTTGGCCAACTGCAAGTGAAGCGTATTGCGATTGACGCGATGCGAACTTTACGCAAGTTGATTGCATCAGAACTCAAAGCCAATAAAAAGGGGAGAAAGCGCGACAGGCACTTAGACCCAGCCCCTCTCCCCTCTCTTGCTATTCTGCTACCCGCTTTGCCAACACATAGGCGTTGCAGCCGGATATCGAGAGGAGCCTCGCAGCTGCTGTTGCTGCACTTGTTAACCAGCGCAATTGAATAGACAAAGAGGGGCACTCAGGTCATGCCTAGAGAGAGACAGTGAGAGAGAGAGAGAGCACGATGCACAATGTGACCGGGATGCGTCGTCCGATGTATCCGCAATCCGCTCGGATGGCCACAGCCCGTGACCACGTGCAGGCGTAGCTTTTAAAAGGCTATGGCAGCGTAACGGGAATACTAACACCTTTTTAAGTGGCAAAGGCAGTGGGCGGGCAGAGGCCCGTGCCGCCCGTGTCGTCCTATATGTGGGCGTGGCAGCCACAGTTGGTAATCCACTTTGGCGGCATTCGCTTCTTCGTTTGAGCCGCCAACCATTTTAGCTTTTATGGCCCAAAGGGGCACCAAAAATATAGCGCACACACACGCCTTCCCTGCCCTCTCTTCCCTTCCCCCCTTCCTCGCCCACTACGCGAAAATGCAATTTCCAAAAATTTTGCGCTGCCACGCCAAAAAGTCGAGTCTGGGAAACGCCAAACATGGCACATGAAAATTTGTTGTAGTTTTTTAGCTTTAGTCGAATTTCCATTTTGTTTTTTTCCATTTTTCGTTTTTCTATTTTTCCAATGCATTTCTTTTTCGCGTTTTTTGGAAAACTCATTCGCTCGATAAGCGCGTGGAATATTTTTCCTTTTTTTTGTGCTCTTTTGGCGAATGCATCGCTAAACACATTCACGGGAACTGGCGGGTTTTTTTCCCGCCATACCCCGCTCTCTTTTTGCGGGCCAAAAACTTTTAGTTGTCGTAAACGTTTTCAAACAAGTTCATTCCGTTTTTAGATAGCAACCGATTCCGATTCCATTCACATTCACATCGAGTCTCCATCGAGGCATGCAATATTTGTGTTTTTCGTCCGATCGCAATTTAACTTGCAAGCCACAACGGATACCATGGAAAAGCGTATGTGCACGCAGGCATCCCAATGTATGCAACATTCTTCCGGGTGCGCATTTTTGGGATTACAGCACAAATCTCTGGAGATTTTCAACTATATCGAATTGTTAAGGGCTGAAAAGTATTCGCAGCATTTAAATAAAGTCGAGCATTTGCTGGGACAGTGTGTTACGGGCTCAACTAAAGTATGAATAAATAAAAGAGTTATAAAGATAGAAAAAGAAAGAGAGAGAGGGATGCAAAATGAAAGTGAGCAGGCAAAGATTAGAGAAGGTTAATGTAAAGAGAATCAGAGAAAAGAAGAGTTCCTGCTCTGAAAAGTATGCAAGTTAAAATAGGTGTAGAAAAACATTGAAATACAAATATAATTCTATTATTCAATATCATTATCTTCTTAAATATAATACAAAAAGGTCTCTAAAATAAATTCAACAAAATTAAAATAATGCAAAATAAATATTCAAAAATTTCTATAATTTATTTAAATGGTAATCCTCAATAAATGAGAGAAAGAGTTTTTTAAAACATCAGCAAATACTATAGAAAATATCCAAAATACTAGAATATCTGAAACTACACAAGCTGAGCATACCCCACTAATATCATTGTAAACACCCCAAAATGCAAAGCCATTATTAACGCACATAATTGTTAATTACCTTTTGAATATCCCATAAACTCAAATACAAATTTCAGTGGAGAGAAAAGGCAAATTGACTAACTGACTGCAGCTGACTTTTCACAGATTTTCCCAGCGGGTGGACGGAGAGGGGGTAGAGTATAAATCATAATCACTGGGATAATTCATGCAACGAGCGAGTGCAGCTGCCGCATTTTATTACGCTCATCAAAATTATATAATTCAATTTTTCCAATCGAACGAATCGTGGAAAAAAAGAAAAGCCGTAAAACGAAAATTGAAATGGAAAATTGTGCATACGTTAAACAAATGGTTGGCCACAAGGGAAGCCCGCAGCAGGATTTCAACTATTGTGTACGGCGATTGGTAATAAATCATGTCAATGCAAGTTTCTCCGGGCTTCCCTTTTGGCCTTTTTTGGGGAGTTTTTGTGTGATTTTGGTTTTGCTATGGCCGCAAAAAGAAGTTCTGTGTGCGGCTGGAAGTTTTGTGCATTGCGTTTGGTTGACAGGCGGCATTTATCATACGCACTGTGCACCACGAGTGCCACAGGCTGCCACATGGTGTGCTGCATGCAACAACTCGTGCGTCGGCCTTTAATTGCCGGCAATTGCAGACTGTTGACATTTATTAAAACAATAAACAAATTTACACACATTTTCAGCCATCAAAATGTTGCTTTTTCTACATGCACAACTTGCCGCAAGCAGCGCGAGAGGCGGGAGCAAAGCAGGAGGTCATGCCTCTTCAGGCAAGTTGATGGAACATAAACATGTGGCTCACGTACAATGCATAAATATATTTTAACTCAGCTGCATTTTGTTGATAGTTTCATGTGACATCACATTTCGACTTTGCCTCCCTCCATTTTCTTCTTATTTTCCTCGACCTCAACTCGGCTGTCGGAAGCTGCAGATTACCAGAATATATATATGTATGTGTATATCAACTGCTGTGCATGATAAATGCCCGTCTCATATTTCAATTTATTTCACAATTTCCTAAGCTGACAACTCTCAAAACTAAGTTTGCAGCAAGAAACCCGAGTGGGGGAGGGCCATAAATTCAAAATAAATACGAAATGAATGCATTTCCAACGAACTTCTCGACTCTCGAGCAAAATATCTAAATGATGAAGATAAAGTTGCGCCTCTTTAGCCGATGCTACTGACACAATTTCGAACTTTAGTTGGCTTGGATTAATCAAATGAGTTGACACTGTTATTGGGTTTATTTCGACTCTTATGCATGGGAACAAAACAAAATTGAATGTTAATGAAGGAAAGGCTGTTTAAGTTAGCCTCGAATTTTAAATAAATCAAACAAATAAATAACAAATAAATAAACAACTTAATTTAAAAGGATACAATATGATTTTAATTTATACCTCTCTGCAAATTCACTTCAACGTCATACAATGACTGCATACTGCATTGAAGTGGTATTCAGTTGCAGCAAAAATATGAAGTATATTTTGTTCTAATAGAAAACGCACAGATTGCCAGACAGTCTGCGACACTTGCAGAAAGTATCCCCTTTCTATGAACATCTTTCGCATGCTATTGAAACTTTTTTAATTTTGCAGAAAAAAAAACGATGAACTCTTCGTACTTTTGATTTACATTTTTTAGTGCGCTCAAGCTGAAAACTTGCACAGCGTTTTCCTCTAATTTGTGCTATGAATAAATTGCAGCAAAATCACAAAGAAAAACTCAGCCAAGCACGCTGCAAATGTAAGCAAACATATGAAAACAGTTATTTGCCAACTTTAGTTGGACCAATCCCACCAGAAACACACTCCACCCCACCTCCTTGTACCCCTCAAGAAGCAGCGAGCAAGATGTTACCTCGTTCGCTGCCGGCACAGACAACTCTCAGTCAACTCTTTGGCCAAGTTGTGCACTGAAAAAAAGCTGGAAAATTGTTGAAAGTGAAACAGAAAGAGAGGCAGCAGTGCAAGGGGCCACATTTCGATTACCTTTCTCTGCTGTTGTTGTTGTTGATGTTGCAGTTTTCCATTGGGATGCAATTAAATACATCGCAGTAAAAGTATCCACGTTGGCGTTTCCTTTGACTAGCGGAAACTAAAGAAGGGGGAATTCCATCGAATGCGGGCAGAAGGGAGGGAAACATGCTATTTGTGTTGATTCGCTTTGTGAGCGCATTCATTTTGCTTGTTTGCTTTTTAACCTATTAATTGCAGTGGGAAAGGGCAGGCAATGAGATGAGTTCCCCCTGCTCCCTCTTCTTCTCCCTTTGCCATAGTCTGTCACTGTCTTCCTTCTTCTTTTGACTTCAGTGCAATTTGCTTGCTTTTAATTAAAAATCAAAAGTTTGACCCACCACACAGTGAACGATCACACGCATTTTTGAGCACGTTTAACATGATGTCTGACGACTTTACTATAGAACTATTGTAACTGTAGTAAAACGGGGCAAGTAGTAGCTTATACTTAAGGGAATGTCAACTAAACTATAAACAATTTAAAATTTAAGGAAACAACTTCTCATTGCACGTTAATTTCAAAAACGAACTAAAGACGAAAAGGTGAAGATGAACACAAAGTCGTGTTTAAGTTAGAGAAGGTTATCTATAAATAGTGTTGCCCCTTGATACTGGAGGATTTAATTAATTAGAGTATATAGTTTTATATTAATTATATTATTTATATATTCGTACTGCTTTTATTGCGCTGTTTTTCAGGTCACCCCTGATAAACATACTTCAAAATTCCAAAGCAATGCAAATTTAAACAGAAATAGTTCAGCAAGCTGAGCCAAATTTCAAATATTTCCGCACAGTCAATAAAATTATCGGGCACAACTTATGTCAATTTGTCATGTTTCAAAGTCGAACAAACAAATTTCGATGCATATTTCTTTGAAATTTAATTTGTAGCATGAAGTGGAAAGAGGACGCATTGATTGAAGGGGAGGAGGGGAGGAGGAGGGGGGTTCTCTATCAAGTCGTGTGTGCATGAACTGACTTGCTGACCGAACAAACAAACTGCATGCAACATACATTAATCATACGCCTCGTGGTACGACGCTTGCTATGCACCTGCCTCGAATATGAGTTTGGCAAACTGAGCGACGGCAAATCAAATCAAATTAATGGAATTTCATATTTGCCAAGTCTGCTGCTTCTTCTGCTTCTTGGCAGCAAACAACAAAATTTGTATATGTTATCGACTTTTACAACGCATTCGCATAATTGATCGTCGTCGTCGTTGTTGTTGCGCAGTTTTTTAATAGAATTACTTTTGCAGACTGGCAAACAACAAACTGGAAAATGGCCCGTGGCTGCTCCTTCTCCCCCACACCTCCTGCTCTGCCCCTCCTCCTCCTCCTTCTCTCAAGTGAGGCACTCAAAAGCAATTTCAAATGCCAATGCAAAATGCTGCTGACTCATAACTGGAGGAGTATTTACAATACCCAACCCCCCCACCCCTCTCCTCATTCCCCCGTAGGCTCCTTCCGTCGCAGGCTAAACAACTTTGTTGAAGATTTTATTGAATTAAACCAATTTCGTATGCATGTGAATGCTGCCGCAGCGCAGAGCGCACCTCGTCCTGCCCTCTGCTTCCTGCTGCCACTGATGATGCTACACAAAATTCAAAGCACGTAGTGCCCGCTCCCTCCCCCCTTCCTTGCCTGTGCCCCTCTCTAAACGGTTTTCAATCCACACAATGCAATCAGATAGCCAAGCTGCAAGTACGCGAACCGGGGGATGAGGTCGCCGGTCAAGTGCTCCAATCTGCAATCTCGTCCTGCTGTCAACACCAATATCCCCTAGGTGACAATCTCCGTTGAGGAGAGGGGGCAGAGGGAGTGACCAGGCAGTGTCAAGTTTTGTGGCTAAGCTAATTTTGCCGGCGCCTCGTTTAAGCCAAAGCTATCATACTCTCCAGCAACTCGCCCATGCGCCCAATTAAACGGAGCCAAGAGGTGAGAGAGAGAGGGAGGAAGGCGAGCATCATCATCCACTGTACTTGGCATTCAAAATACTCAAGTGGGCGTGGCGGCAATTGAATGATAACAGAAGCAGCAGCAGCAGCCGCAATTCGGCATCTGCAGCTGCCATTCCCATTCGCATTCGCATCAGCTGCGTCATCGTCATCAGCATCTAAGGCCACGTTAAACTAAATTGGCCAAATGCCTGAATCTGTGTCTGCTCGTCGTCTGCCAAACCAATCCGTGCAACGATCTCTGCACTCTATCTCTGCCTCCCTTCCGCACCGTCGGCCCCGACGGCAATTCGCCAGCAAATTGAAATGAATAACGCGCCGCGCTTTGCTGGCTTTGTTCGGCGCTTTGGCAACGTTGCCCGTTCGCTGATAAAGTTATGACTGCAATGTGCAAACCTATATAGAACTTTCAGTTCCAAAATACATATTCTCAGCCTTTTCGCTAGCTACGAAACTAACCAAATTGTCGAAAATTAAAAACAAGTCACCTGAAAGCTTTCTTTAGTTAAAGATTTCAACAAGGCGAAGATTTATTTAGAATTTGCTAGTCAACTCTCTATAAAAATATTATAATAGATAGATAAAATAATACAGTATTTATAAAGTATGTATTTATTTAACATACGAGTTGTGTTCAAAAAGTATCACGAATTTTCACGCATCACGAAGAACGCAAAACACTTATAATCTCTACGCCTCTCACAACCAAACAAAAAATGCTATACACTTGACTCTTGGTGCAGATGTTCGGGAAGAAATCGAAATTCTATTATACGTAATCCGCGAAAGATCAAAATTCGCGATACTTTTTGAACACACCTCGTATAGTATTTTTAAAAAATAAACAAACTAGCACTTCTATCAACTACCTACTTAAATGTATCTGTACCTAAGCAGTCAGCAAGCCCAGTAGCTTAGATTAGTTCAGGAAGTTGTTATAGTCGCAACTTTAAGAAACACAAACTCTATTCGTATATCATTTGCAGTATCTCTTATCTTCCTAAAATGTCAAATAACTCATTTCAAAATCGAACAAGAAATGCCAAACTTAATGAGAACAACCCGTAACGAACATAATAAATTACACTTTCTATTAGAACCTAACCAATTTAGAACTGTAGATAAAAAATGAAAATTACGAACTCTTGGGCAGAAACATTGCTATATAAAGACAGGGAGCTGCTGCACAGAAGTTAACAAACTACAATAGTTTTACAATGTTTCTTTCGTGTCTTGTGTTTTTGTGGCTGTCAACCACATTAGAAGCTCAGTACACATCTAGCCGCATAGTCGGAGGTCTCAATACCAAAATTGAGAGTGCACCCTGGCAGATCTCTTTGCAATATGGTGGAAAACATATATGCGGCGGATCGATATATAACGAGGAAATTGTCATAACAGCAGCACATTGTGTGGAAAAGTTCAAAGCTGAGCAATTGCAGATACGTGCGGGTTCGACGAAACACGATGAAGGTGGCATTGTTCTCTCTGTAGATCGTGTAATACAGCATAAGAGCTATGCTGAATCCAAAATCAATGATATTGCCATTATACATCTGGCCGGAAGTCTGAACTTTAGTGCCAAAATAAAGCCAATTGCGCTGGCCACAGAGACACCAAAAGCTGAAAAGAGTGGCACTGTAACCGGTTGGGGACGCACTATATTCACGAAGAAGATACCACAGATTCTACAGATAGTTCACCTCAATATAAAGAGTACTCGCAAATGCAAACGCACCTTTGGCCCAGCATTCAAAAAGAACATGATCTGTGCCTACGACGTGTTTAAGAGTGCCTGCATGGGAGACTCGGGTGGCCCTTTGGTTATCAATGAGGAACTAGTTGGAATCGTATCCTATGGATTCATCTTCTGCCATGGTCCGACTGTTTTCACCGATGTGGCATCACTGAACGAATGGATTCTGAAGACCATCGATGAAATAACTCCAGGGCAATCAACCGAAATATCTACAATAAATACAGAAGAATAAAACTTAAGTTGAGGTTAAGTTTAATATGAAATTTGATAATGATATGAAAGACCACTGTTATAAAGTATATTACGCAAAATAGACATTCTTAAAATGTACAAAAAACAATCTCAATTATATTAGATTAATTTACACTTTACAACAATATATATGAAAGCACTTTAAGATTATACAAATTAAATAAAGAACTTTAAGAAAATGTTGGCCAATATAATAAACCCACAAAGTACCTTATAATATAAAAGAATATATTCAAAAAATATACAATATTATAGATTATAAAGAAGATATTTCCGTATAAAAAGTTCATCAACCTTATATACATATATATAGATTAATTATATTTATGGTAAGTATACTGAATAAACTAAAATAGTACCAGCTACAAAAAGTAAATGTATGCAAAGTAAATCTCTCTTTCTAGATTTCCTTTTTCCTCGATTCCGTTGCCTGGAACACCCCACGCATTTCACTTTAGTATTGAGGAAAATGTGATTTCAGGAGCCAGCACTGCGAAGTGCATTCATTTTGCGTGGCATTCAGAGAGCACCGCAAACTATTGGCTTGCGTGGGCCCCTCTGGATATGCGCTGCGAATTTCCGCCCCAAACTTCCGCCCGCAAGGCTGGTCCCAGCTGTGTCGGTCCGCGCAATTATCTACGCCTCTCACTCCCCACCTCCCTCATTCCACAGCTGTGCTGTGTAGTTATCTGACTGGGTTGGCGTATTCAAATAGCGGCGACTGACTTAAAGCGCCAGTTGAGCATTTTAATGCGCCAATGCGCAATTTATGACGCTTTCATGGCAATTTAATTCGCACTGTCAGCGCAACTACGCCCAGCCCCGCCCACTTTAAAGTGGACAGGTCCGCAACGGGTTGAGTGGAGAGAAGAGGGGGGGGCTGGCTTGGCTTTATGTTGGGGCAGCTCATTAATGCCACGCACGTTGCCAAAAGGAGCTGATGAAATGATACGCAGCGCTAATAAAACAAAAATGGAAAACATATAAATCAGTGTCCTTGGCACGTGTCGCCAGCGCCGGTGCTGGTGCCACTGCCACTGCCACTGCCACACTGCTCCATGTCGATGGCATTTCTCTGGGGGCACAGACCCAACGTCACAACCAGGTGTGCACTGTGGCAGTTGTAGCCGCCAGCGGTGGCGCCTTCTGCGCGATGTCACGTTGTAAATCTCGTGAGAGCAAACAGTGAGAAGACAACGCGACAGACGGCGACACAACACGCGTGCTTAGCCATATCCCCATATCCATTTACATACACACACTCACACACACAAACACACACGCTGCGAGGTGTGACAGTTCGTGCCAGCTTCGTCCCAATGCGGGCCACAGCAGGCCCCAAAAGGCGATAAGCCTGGCGATTGCATTATAAATTAAAAGACGTCAACGCAACGAATCAACAGCTGTCCCCAGAAGGAGCAGAAGCAGCCAAAGGAAACCTGCTCAAACGGAAATGTAGACAAGGAAATGGAAAAAAGAATATGGCAAGAGAAGCAAGAGAAAAGCCAAAATGGAAACTGGAGAATTGAAAGCAATTCAGGATGACTTTGTCGGCGTTGAAATTAAATTATGGCTACGGATTCCTTTCGGAAACTCAAACAGCAGGTAATTTATATATATAGCAGCAGTTATGATAATAAAGATAACGATAATTGTAAAATATAATGTTAGTAATATGATAATGCATTCATAATCAGATGATCATAATACTCAATTAACACTTTGACTTTAAATTAAATTTCAAACTTGAGAATCCAATAATACTAAATGAAGGATTTATATAAATTCATTCGGATTGATAGACTATGATAATAATATAATAATGATAAAAAGTGTTAGCTTAAATTTTAATTAAAAGTACAAGACATCAAGCAACTTAGGAAGCTTCATCCTGTCAGTTCACATTATTAATACTAATACCGGGATCACATAAATTATTATTAAAATTATTCCAGGTTTTTGTTCAAGGTTTTCACTTGCCAAACTTACAAACTTTAAGATGAATAATCCAAGTTGCAGCATGATTTGAGGGCACGCTTTGCTGTGTCCAATAATAATCCCTTTTGCTTAAGTTATACGACCAGACAGTGGCGCCCTCTGGCGTTCAGAACTAAACTTTTGCAGCGTCTGGCAACTATTTGCATATCCTTTGTGTTTGCGAAAGTGTTAGTCAGTTTTGTAATATCTGCAGAGCTTAATGTCTGTTTGGGCAAAAAGAGAGAAAAGAAAAGAAAAGCAAAGATGATAAAGAAGAAGAAGAGTAGACGATAAGGCGAAGAGTAGACAGAAGGAGATGCAGATGGAGATGCAGATGCAGATTTTCAGGCCATTGGGTAATGCAAACTATGCAATATAATCATAATCGCATGATATATGCCCAATCTCTGCAGCAAACTTTTCCTAAATTGCCAACCAACCTCCCGGGCTCGTCGGCCTGTCTAAGCCTGGCTAGCTATGCACTCTCGAGAGTCAATTTCCAGCGATTAAATTAAGAATGCATAACTTGCAGGGTTAACAACGTTGTAGGGGGCGTGGACGTGGGGCAGAGGGCGGCGGTCGGCGGGCCAATTGCCCCGACTTGACTTGCAGTTGGCCGTTTCCCATTCTCTTCTATTACTGATTCCACTTGCTCCTCGCTTTGCCTCGGACGTTCATGGCAAGGCGCAGATTTTTATTTGCCATTCTCTTTACGCCACGCTTGGAATTGGCAGAAAGAGTAAAGGCATTTGCTGTTACAAAGCTGTCTGCTGAGATACCCTGTAAATAAGAGTTGCAAAACAAGAAAGAGGAACACTTGCAGACTGCGATAAGGAATAAATACACAACTAATTAAAGTGGGGTTATGCCGGTCATACACCTTCTGTATTTACTATACTCATGTGAGTTACCCTATATGTATATATAAGATATACCTAAAATACCCTGTATATAGAAGGTGACGAGCAAGACAGTGCAAGAGCAAGAAAAGAGATAAATGCTAATCTTTTATTTAAGTGCATTTCTTTTACAGGGTATTCGGTGGTCATGGCTCTTCACACACTTCATCCTACTCGTTTCAATTTGCGACTTGTTTGCTTGTTTTACCCGCTTTCCTGGCCTGGTCCACAGTCGCATGTCCAGGGAGAAATGTCCTGTTCCTCTGCTCCTGCTGTTGTTTGTGCTACGTACATGTGTATCTATTTGTATGCACGTATGTGTACCTCGGTGTGTGTGTGTGTGGGCGAACGTGCTCCGAGTCTCGCCTTGTGCACTCAGCACAGCGCGTTAGCATCTTGCACCGCGCGGCCAGAGTTGTATTTGTTTTTAATGCCGTTTGCATTTGCAAATAGTTTTCATAAATGTTGTTGTTGCTGCTGCAGCTACTGTTGCTGCTGTGAGTCGTGCGACTGCAACACATTTTGTGGTCGCATAAAGCAGAAGAGCAGCCGGCGGCAGCAGCAGCAGGCGGCAAACAGAAAACGGAACACTACAAAGACAACAACGACAATGGCCACTCTGGCAACTCTGACAATGATGATGGAAGTGGCACAGTGCGGAAGTGGGAGTGGGAGAGGGACAGGCATAATACCGACACGGGAGTTGAAGTTGCCATCGCTTTTAATTTGTACAAATTCGCGAGAGAGCGAGAGAAAAAAATACAATAAGATAACCAAGTTGAGCCTGGGACTGCATTGCTGTAGTTGTAGTTGTTGCTTCTGTTATTGTTGTTGTTTTTGTTGGTGTTTGCACATTTGCACGTCTGGCCAGTGTGTACACCACACATAATTGAATTAAGGCAAAGCCGCCTCCCACTGGAGTTTTTTGCTGTTGCTTTGTGTGAGTGTTTGCTGCTGCGGCAGCGGTGCCGTTGGCTTTTGTTATGAGCTTAACGCCATTTTGAGTGCAATGCAATGTAACACACTCATGCATGCACGCATTTGTATGCATGTACACACGTACACCGCCCACCACATGAATAAGGACAAGAGTTAAAAACTGTTAATTATTTTTGAGTCTTTTAATCAATTGAAAGTTTTGCAAATTTCTGTTACTTACGTAACAGTCTTTCAATTATTTATTACAAAATTCCCAACACTATTCAGCTGCATTGGAGTGTACATGTGCACACAAGAAAAACTTGCAAAGGCAATAAGAACCAGAACAACAACAATAACAGGAACAATAACAGGAACAAGAACAACGCCCACTAGAGTTGCCATTTACAGCAGGCGCCATGGCTTTAATGCTGACTTTATGTTTTATTCGTATGTTAACAAAGTGCGTACTTTGTTATGTGCTTAATGCGGATTACGATTAAGCGAGGCAAAGCAACAAAGCAAACACAAAATGAGGAACAGAAGAATAAAAAAAACAAGTGCAGCAGCATTTACTCATTTTATAAGACATTAAAACCAAAATGAAAGCACTCACATGAATACGAAGTGCGTCATTGCATAAATCAAGCATGAGAGGCAACCGAGTGAGAAGCTGTAATCCTCTCTATCTCTCTCATTGCAGTTCTGCTCTCTCGATGTAAGTCTTATTGCAGCTCAAGAGAGGGAGAGAAGGAGCTTTGAGTAATTTGGCCACTGTGCCTGGAACTATGCGAAGAATTGCAATTAATGTGCGAGACTGCTGAGTAATGCAAATATTAAATCGGTAAATGCATATATAAAGCAAATTGTTCTTGTTCATGCTGTTGTTGTTGTTGTTGGAGAAACCAAAATCTCTTGGTTTTAATGACAGCCATAACAGGCCATATATACGATTTCCGAAGGCTTTCTGTTTTGAAACCGCATGACACACTCGAGCTGTCAGCACGAACACACAGAAGATGCTCGAGCAACACACACAGACTTACACACATATATAGACACACACATATACGTATCATATTGTACGTGTATTATGCATGCAGGCCAAGCAATGGCCAAAAGAATATTCAAAGCATTTAGCAACTCATTGTCCCTTTCAGCACTGGCAACCCTGGCAACTCTGGCAGCAAACGGCAACAAAAGCAACCGACGAAAAATGTATTCATGGCCCTCAAATTGTATAATTTAAGTTTGCACATAAAATCACACCGCAAACTTAGATGCAGAACCCAAAGCAGGCTCAGGCCGAACAAGAGAACTTACAACTAACACACACACACACAAGTGCATATGTGTAGTTGTTATACTTATGTGTCGGCCCTGTGGGGAATTCGTCTACAATCAGGGCTGAAGTATCAAATGAGAGTTGAGAAAATACGCCAAAAAATATGCAATGAGTTTTTGAATTTATTAAAATTACGTCACAGCTGGAACTAGTTTAAGTACAAGTTCAACACATATCACAAATTTACTTTTGCCCATCCCTGAAATCGGCTAGCATACACCTTTTCATGCTCCCTCCCTCGCTGGGAGACCTTACATTACACAGTTGAGCAGACAGCAGAGCCGAGCGAACCCAAAGAGAAACCCTTGCTTGCCCAGTTAGGATATCAAATTTAAATATTTTAAAGGGGAGCGCAGAGATGTGTATACAAAACTTGTGCGCCATAAAAATGCTATAAAATTGTGCAAATAGCGTAGATACAATATACAACTTAGGGATACTCGAGAGATAGCCGGGATACCTAAGTATTTGCTGACCTAAGTGCGTGCTCACATGAACTTTTATGCCAGCGACTGTATGTGTGTGTGTGTGTGCATGTGTACGTTCGCATTGTCAATGTTGTCAACTTGAAGTGTTCCCAAAACGCTTGGATAGCTCACACAGATCTCAAGTCATCGTCATTGTCATTGTCTTAGAAAAAGTTGTACAGATTGCTCCTCCTATGCGAACCCTTTCAAAATCTTGTCCAGGGCCAAGACACAAAGCCATTTTGGTTGAGCGAATTGGTCGCAAAAGGTTCGCCAGTGCAGAAGGTGTAAATTTCATGACAGGGAGGGGGAGCTGGAGAGCAGTGAACTCGAGTGAACTAAGCGAAGCATGTGATAATGACCATTAGTTTGCCTGTGGTGAGTTGCCGCCCTTCCTCCCTCCCTCCAAACTGCCTGCCTACCTCTCCGCTTTGGGAGACAAAACACATGCGACCGACGGAGACGTGCAAGTCCAAGTCTTAATTAGAATGCCTCAGCTCAGGCCGTATCGGAGCCAAGACGCATGCCTCATAAATTATTTATATGCAATGAACATGAAATTTAAATAATCAAATTCTCGACTGAGACACACACACACACACGGCCAGTGACAATTCCACAATTGGCAAGCTGCCCACAGCGTGTGTGTCCTGCCGCCCCGTTGGCTCTGTGTGTCCTTTACATAATCAAATATCCCAAGACGCCCATTCACAGGCCCAGACTCCACATAGCACCAGCCGAAATCGTTGTCTAGCTTGCGACATCGACCTGTGCCGAGTCGAGATGCTGCCACTCATTAGATCTATTATGACCAACGCCTCTCAAACTGTCACTTAAACAATATCAATTTGCCATTTCGAGAGCTGTCGAGCTGTAGGTTGATTAACTTTGATAAATTTGTGATAAACATTAAATCTACATTAGCAATAGCTAAGGGGTTAATCTTAAAGAATGACTAGACTAGACACACGAGGCAAAAGAATAATCTAATCAATAGAATTGAATCGATAAGATAGGTAGAACATGAAATAAATTTCATATACTTCACAATAACTTTAAACCTCTTTAGCTCTTTAAAAGGAAACAAACGCTATTCTTGAGCTTCCTCTACAATTCTAGCAAATTCATCATAGTTAATCAAGTTTATTTGGCTTAACTTATAGAAGGCGAGTCCTATCCATAAGGAGGTTAATCCTTTTATTTTATATGTAACTCTTGCTTTTAAAAAAAACTAGTTGACTGTCAACATCGATCATCACCGGCGACACTCCTACTGCTGTATAGCGTCATCACATCACAATGATGTCTGTAAATACCCTGTACTTACGTTACTAAAATGAGCTTAATGCAATTTGAAATAAAATAGGACTCTGCTAAAAATTACCTTATTACTATATATACAGACTGTAATTCAATGTTCACAGACATTAATTACAGATCAGAGGCAGAAATTCTAACAGCAGCCGTTTTTAACCTCAACATGTGCACAACAACCTTAATTATGTTGAGAAAATTACGATAGCAGATTAACAGGACGAAATAGAAAGTTTCCTCGTGTTGTCTGCTCCTGTTTGCTGCTAATGCGGTCACACACGGCGTATGAATAATGCAGAATGTCAACTAATTAAGCCGAGAAAATGCAGCAACAATGTTGTTGCGCCTTATGCACTACAACACTTTTAGGCCAGCATATTATTTATTTTAATTAAAGTTACCACAAAGTACACCGTTACGAAGGGAGGTACACATTTTTCGAGCGCTTCAACATGAACTAGTAGTAATCCTCAAGCATACCCAGGAATTGGTCATCGCCATCGAGATACGAATATTCTGGATAAGGTATTGGTAACCCGGCAGCCATTACCAAGATACTAAGCAGCCAAATATTCAGCAGTACAGTCATTATCGTCTAAGATTAAGAAATAATTTAGTGTGAGAAACTGTTTGAGTTGCAACGAGAAGAAAAGGTGATTTGATTTTTACATAACCCTATAATATTATCGTATAGCAAAGTTAGGTTATGTTTACCCAACAAGAACTATTTAACTTCATTTTCAGTAACTCGATTTTAACTTAAAATTGGGTTATGTTATTCTAATAAGAGTTAGGTTACGTTATGTTTAACCAATTAGACCTAACGTCTTCATTAAAGTTAATTTTAATTAAAGTTAGTTAAAGTTTTGATTAAAGTTAGGTTATGTTCCCTATATCAGTGGTAGTTTGGGTTATGTTCAATCAATTAAACCCAGCATCTTTATTTTTTACTTGTTTTTCACTTAAAGTTAGGTTATGTACTCGAAAATATATTATATTATTCTCAATATATCAAACTAGACCTTTTCTCTTATTAAGTGACTTGATTTAAACATTTAGTTAGGTTATGTTCTAGCAATTAGAACTTGCCTCTCCATTCTTTCTTACAGTTACCACCGCCATGTAAAATCAAATTTAGCCTAGCTCAGTAATGCGATTGTACAGCAATAAATTGCCAGGGCCCCGGACAGCTTTTCTACGGCATTTGGCTTGAGGATACGAAATAATTAGCGCAAAAGACTTTCCGGCACTGCTGGGGTATCAGGGCTATCGGGGCTAATTGCTCGACTCAAATCGGATTTGCAGCCCGCTTAATTATGCAGAGCGAAACACATAATTTATTTATGAGATACCAAATGAAGCGACAAATTTCCGGTGCTTGGCAAGTCAATCGCTCAACCAGAGCTCTGAGCTAGCTGCCAGCTTATAGACTTGGGCGAGGGGAGAAGAGGGGTTAGTTGGAAGAACGTGCGGTGAGTTTTCCACAACACGGACACACACACACCTGGCAGTGAGTCCCATTTGCAGCCTCACCTGGCTGAACGTGAGGCAGCATTTCAATTATGCAAATTTCGCCCAGGCTCGTTGATTAGAAAATCCGCAAAAACCCTTCGAGCTCTCTCGAGCAACGCGTCTTTAAGCACCTTGGGTACCAAAGGGGGTACCAGAGTGGAGAACCTTCTCTCCCTCTTGTGCCGTCAATCAATATGGTGGGCTGGGGTCTGGGAACTGGGGCGTGGCCTCAAGAACACGCTAACGAATTGGCAAAGCCACAAATTAGACTTCAAAAATTAATTGGCAGCCCCGCGGCAGCTTTTAAGTTTGCGACGCCCGCACACCAGATGCGCCCCTTTTAAGGTCCTTCCTCCCCCCTTCCTGGCAATGCCCCTTTGTAACTACGAATTAAAATATTTGTTTCGTACGCAAAATTTACTGCACTTTGGGTGCATTTGGCGACGTAACTTTTTGCTTCGCCCAAAAGTCACAGAAAACTTTTTGCGCACTTCCTTTGTGCGAGTGACAAGTACCCACAGAGGGTTGCAAGTTGGGAGGGTGCTGTGACCACCTACCAAGAAAGTCGTTTGTCATCAAAGCTTTTCACTATAAATTATAATTCAAAGCAAAAGGCTTCAAACTATAAGGGGGTATATTGAATATAAGAGAACAGGAAAGAGAGGGAGAAGGAATGTATAAAATAAATAAATACGAGTATATAACCTATTTTATCTATATACTCGTACATGCTATATATTTTATGTAAGCTACAAGCATTAATTAAAATGTAACTCTAACGTATTAACAACTTTGAGAATCAGGAGGAAAACTGTTAGCTTTATAACAACTTATAGTAATAGCAACAACAATCTATATATTTTCTAGTTTCACAAAAAGTATGCAAACTGCTTTAGCGCATAAATCTTATCGCAGCTCAGTCAGTCGTTCATTGAGAACTTTGCTGACCCCGCTCAGTTGAAAAGTTGCTTGGGATTTTCCGGTTACAGTGCAAACTTTTCTTATTGACTTAATGCAGTGTTGGCAAGTGCGCTGAACTGCTTGCTAACAGTAAATTTCGGGAGAAGCGACCACAGTAACACGAAAACTTTCAACATGACCAAAGGGGATAACGTTTTGTACACCAATAATCTCATAAATTACTCGATTATAAATTCCTAGAACAGATCGCAGCTTAAAGGAGAATGTCTCACGAAACTATATAAAGACTTTTTAAGGATTTCGGTTAAATGAGTTTAGTTTAATTTCGATTTGATATCTTCCTTAATGATTAACATTCGTAGTTCCGTTGGGTTAATGTTTTGTACCATCTTAATCTCATAAATCATAAATCACTCGATTGTTGCAGAAATTATAAGGTTTGAAGGCGAATTCATCACAAAACTGTCTATGCATAGACCACAAAGGATTTATATTGAATGAATTTAGTTGAATTTTGAGTTAGTAATCCATTTTGCATTCTCAATTATTCTTTAATGATGAACCTCGGTGGTTATCTCCTGTTTCCGCTGCGCTTCTAGTTCCACTTGCTGTCTTGTGCCCATGGCATATGGCGGTCTATCATAAGTTTTCACATAGAATGTGCCATTCTTGGCCAACGAGGGCTCTCCACCCATGCGGAATTCCCCATCGTTATCCAGAAGCACCCAATTCTTGCGGGACAAACGCTCACAGCGAATACCCCAAAAGCCTTTGGTGCTATTTATAGATTCCGCGAAATAGTCATGGGCCCTCTTATGTGAGCAGCCATAGACATAGCACTTCTTCTGATCCATACCAAAGTTGGGATAAAAACTGGCATGGCCAACGGGCTCTTCAAATCCCAGACCGGTGCTTGTCTGTATCGACTCCACATAGAGAGCATCGCTCGCATCTATGCGATATTCATCGCTTTGCTCACGAAACTTGGGTCCAGCCGGATCGAGGGCATAGATCGTATTGAATCTATAAGGCTGTATCTGTTTGCCAGCACTGCCAGCGATCTGTGCGCCCAGCGAGTGTCCAATGAGGTAGACATCGTCGAAATTGAGACCCGCCCGCATGTGCAGATGACGCACAAAGTCGGTGAGCAGGGCACCCAGATCTTCGACCATATCGGCCACTGCATTGTAATTAACATTCGATGATATTTTGCTCCAATCGCAGACGATTATATTGAAATCCTCATAGAGGGGACTTTCCATTTCGGGCTCTCCACTCAGCGCATCATCATTATCGTCTCGGGGCTTGGGTCGCGGCTTCGTCAAGCTCAGATAGGCGGTCTTCACATCCCGATTCAATGAACCTTTACCCTGACTCATCCATCCATGTATAATAATTCTGAAAAACATTAGAAAATCCAATTCAATACAAGTAATAAAATATTTCAGATATTTAGCGAAGCATAAAATAATCTTCTTCATTGTCATTATTTGTGTTTGCTCTTCAGTTCTTCTATTTGCTTTCTGCTAATTTTTATGCCAAACTGAGAGAACTCTGACAACCCTGAACTTAATAGCAAATGTGTTTGTTGGTTGACTCACTGATAAGCGGCTAAAAATGACATGAAGCGATCGCGAAATATACTTAAATGTGTTAAATTTGTTAGAGGTTGACTGCGAAATACCCTGTTAAATATTTTAGAAAATACTTTTCATGAAATTTAACTTTAATAACTTCTAAATAAATTGTAGAAATGAAGACATATGAAATTATCTTTTTAGTCTGGATTACCCTTTTGCTGTTCTTGTGAATACAGGGTATCAAACGAACAAAATAAACAAATATCCATAGAATAGTATACTTTACAAAGAATATACTCTGTATAGAATAGTGTACATGATATGCATAGAATAATATACTACGAGTATGCATACAATACTATATACGACTTTTCCTACTAATTGCTCACATGCACATGGAAAATCTCAATTATTTGGAGTTTTGTTTTTTTCGGCATGAGAATAAACTTACCTGGTGGGATGACGTGCATCGAAACCGGAACGTTCCAAGGTCTCATCGTCGCCGGGAAAAAGTTCACGGCCGCAATCCGGGAAGTCCCGTTTGAAGAGGAAGAACTGCATCTTGACGCGTGCGCTGCTTGTGAAGGGCACCCAATGCTTGAAGAATTTCTTCCAGAAGGGATAGTCCAAGTATTTGTTTGACTTGGTTAATTTGTGATCGCATTTGTCAAGCTCGCTCGATTCCATTGAAGAAGGGGAAACTGTTGTTTCACTTGAAGGTGCAGCTGATAATGCAAATTCATGTTTAATTCACATAACACGAGAGAGTACAGTTAAATGCACTTTAATTATTTGTAGACCTACCAAGAGAACAGCTGAGGGCGGCTGCAACGACGACGCAGACTATTCGTATCCATGGCAAGTGCATTTTGAATAGATCTTATAATTTATGCATAGACTAGCAATCGTGCGTTGCCCCAAAGATCGATCAGAGAAACGGACGAGCGCAGCTTCAATAAACACTCCGCGCAGATCAACGGTGCGTGCCCGACTGACAAACGAGCGAAGTCAAAAGATCGAAACGAAGTGAGCAAAATCGTTAGTGGCGACTTCTTGTCTGCTTTGAGTCTCTCTCTAGCTCACTCTCTCTCTCTCTCTCTTTTAGAGATAAGGAATTGCTACTGGAAGCGAAGGCCGGTAGCAGCGGTTTACAGTTACACAAAATTCCACGCTCTCTTCTAGTAAGAGCAACTGAGTGTAATGAAGAGGAGAGAGAGAGAGCGTGGGAGTTTATTAATGATTGCAAACTGTGCGTGTGTCTGTGAGTGAGAGACTCTATAATATGCACAGTTTGACAAATAATGCAATTCAAAAAAATCAAATTTGTCATGATCTGGATATTCGACATTATTATGGGTCGCTGAATCTGAATCTATAGTCAGATTAACGCCGACATATCTGGACTTCGACTTAACCTCAAAAACCCTGAAAACCTTTTAACATACCCCCAGACAACAAAACCCCTAAGACTATCCCTGCAATTGTGAAATGGAAACAAAAAGATGAACGAATAATTATTACTTAAATAAATTTAATAAATATTACAATTAGTAAAGCCACAAAAATGCAACTTTAGAAATTAATTGCAAGTCGCGAAGCGACCCTCAGTTAAATGAAATTCAACAACAAAGCCAAAGTCCCCATCCCCCCCTTTCAATGGGGCCTTTTGTAACAACGAATTAAAATATTTGTTTCGTACGCAAAATTTACTGCACTTTTGGCGCATTTTGCCCGTAACTTTTTGTTCGCTCGAGTGTCACAAAAGTTTTCCAGCAGTTGCTTTGTACCTCCGGCCCTGCTTATCTGGGATGACGGCTGGAGGTGGGTCCCGAATTCAATAGGGGACTGTCAGCAACTTTGCGGAAGGAGGCAGCGAGTTTTCCTCCTCGTTTGTCAACGGACTTAACTCACAGTAGTTTGAATGGGTGCCCTCGTCCAGTACGAGAATTGTGTTTCAATAACAAGATTTATAGCACAGCAAAGTTCCCATAAAGAGCTGAAATAAATCTTTAAAATTGCGTTTCAAATTTTATTATAAAATGTACATTGCGTATAAACTCGCCAAACAAGTAACGATTTCGGTAGTAACGGTGGATTTTTGTGCCTGCTCCAAGGATTTTCTAGTTACGCAGCTACAGCGATGACTTTTTCAACTTTTCTTATTGACTTAATGCAGTTGGCAAAGTGTTGGCTAAACGTTGGCAGCGTTGCACTTTGAACTTGCTGCAAAACTTGAAAACTCGAGAGTATAACGTGTTATACACTGACTTAATTATTGCAGTTCACTCGTTCTTTCTATATCTGTCACTTTGTGGATTCGGGATTCCAAGCACCGCCTGAAAGTATACAATAAAAAGAGTATTATAAGTAGGTGGATATCTTGTACACCCGACCATAGCTTTCTTACTTGTTTCATTCAATTCATATTTTTATACCGTTGCAGAGGGTATATTCATTTTGACCATAAGTTTTCAACGCACCTTAGGGCATATCTCCAACGCCATAATGACTAAATACTTGGCACATATGTATATTCTTCTTTTTACTGCATGCTGTAAGTAAGTACATAAGTTATTTGTCAAGATATTGCAAAATTACTACATCGGTATTTTCTAAATTTCTTCAAAATTGGGCATCAATTTTAGCAATAACTTAACTTAACAGTGCCAATCAAAATAAGACAATACCATTTCATTTTGCAACACTATATACATACATAACTAGTATTGAAACGATTTAAGGATATAAGAAGTTGCAAAGGTATTTTACTTTCGGCATGTCGAAAGTAGCTTTTCTTCCTCGTTGATATTGTATTCATTCTATTTTTCTTTGATTCAGTTTTCAATACTTTGACTTTAACACATATAATTATAATTTAGCATTATCTTAGGCATCAAATAAATTTTTTTTTTGTATTTTCGGAAATTTAGCAGTTTTTTGGCCGGTGGACATGTGGACATGGACGTAGACATTCCCCTGAATGGTAAATTGGCTATCATCGCCGCCACAGCCGGTACGTTCTTTGCCCTGGGCGCGTACTATCAACACCATCACGTGATACGCAACATAAAGAAGTTGGAACAGCGCAATCCGCACGCCTATTTTATAAGGCGTAAGCTCTATGCGCTGGTAAATCAATACTGACCACTCATTTAATAATAAACATTAATATTTCTTGCACTGCAGCTGGACATCTTTAACATTCCACCGAGGATGGAAATATATGACGGCGGAGTTGCGGATGGTAATTCGCACAAAATGGGCGCCATTATGAAATACGGATTCCCGAGCATGAATGAGATAGGTGTGGACGAGACATATAATTTTGTTACATCGTTAGATCGCCGAAATTCGGCAATCAATTGGATGTGCGAAAAAGTGGATCCCTCTAGCTATACAAACATACCAATTCAAGAGAATTTGAGCCTTTCAATGCGTCACAGACCATATAGCACACCTCCCGAATTAACATTTCAGCATGCGGAGGCAGCGCGTGTATTCTTTATGTCCAATATCAAACCATTTATAAGTCGCGGCTTCAATACGAATTTGTGGGAACGGCTGCTCCGCTATATTCACGAAAAGTCGCTATCATATGGAGATGTATATGTGTATACCGGTCCGATTTATCTGCCACGTGAGATGAAGAGCAACAATTGGTATCTGGAATTTCAGCCCGAAGATAATACGATAATCGCTGTGCCGACACACTTTTTTAAGATTGTGATTATTGATCCCAAGAAACCGAATAGTACGCCCTATGCGGAGGCATATGTGATGCCAAACACAGCGGTAAGCGATGACACCGAGCTGCGTACCCTACTTAGCGATGTGCGTGACATAGAAAATGCAACGGGGCTGAAATTCTTTGAAGGTCTTGACCGAAATTTTGTTAATACTCAAGTCTCCAACCACAATCCGAATGAATTATCGCAAATTGTTGATCAAACTGTGAATTGAAAAACAAATGTCAATATGAGAGTCCTCTTTTCGGAATTCATGCAAAATCGAAAAAGCCAATGGTGTTATTTATTTTGCATTAATTTCCAATTCACAATGATGTGGAAATCGACGTCAGCGCACCATCCAAATATCTTGATCGTAAAACAGGTATAAGTTAGTTTAACACATGATTATTCCTAATTGCAATTGTTTACTTGACAAATTATGCGAATTATTCGAAAATAAATGAATTAATCTTTACATTGCTTTCAAAATATCAGGGACCGTAACGGTTATAATTTTTATTAAAAAAATTGTAAAATAAGAGTTATAAACTAATATTTTCACTTAAAAATCATTTTTAAATAGTATATTTGATTTTTGAAAATGAAAATGAATTTTTAACTTTTATTTCTGATTTTTAAACTAAAAATTATTATAAAAATCAGAAATAAAAATCAAATTTAAATTGCTCATAAACCGAGAGTCCTAGATCATGTTAAATATATATGATCTACACTGCAATACCTATCAGTTTATACATATATGTATATATATACACACTTGCAGTCGCTCAACTCAGAAAAACTTCAACATTAATAGCGACATGTTTCGAAGAGCCGAAATATGATCTAGCTCGTTTTATGAGCAATTTTAATTGGATTTTTATAATAAAAATCAAGTCATAACTCTTATTATTTGATTTTTACTTTTAAAATCAGAAATAAAAGTTATAAATTGATTTTTAAATCAAATATAAAAATTGAAAAAAAATTTTTATATTACAAATTGGAAAAAAAAGTACGCGTTTTGTGTTCACCGATAGAAACTAGCACGGTAGGATTTTTCCCACATTTTTCAGAGACTTTTAAGAGCTTTGTTTTTTTTAATCTCATAACTATTACGAGTATTTGCGGTCCCTACAAAATATTGTAACATTGGCTTGCGCGATCATGTCGCTAACGATATTATCCAAACATATCGATTAAACTAGACATCTGTTAATTTAACATAATTTTAGCTACATTTCAGTATTTCACATAACATTTCAGTATTTTAGTCGCTCAAACTCGCGGGCATACACTTATTTTTCCCTCTTACTCTAGCCAATGAGAGCTGATTACTGAGAACCATAAATAATTTTATTGGGATCGTTATGCATTTTGTATATGCAACTTTTTAATGCACTTGGTCACACTCTAGAAAGGGCGGCACCACCGGTTAGTCATTAACGAAAATTTCTGTAAAGTTCACAATGACGGAAACAAGTTCTAACCTAACTGATTTCTCTGATTTGAAAAACTATAAGTTTTTAGTTTCATTAAATGAAAACATAAACACTGTGCCTACCGTCGATCTCCAAGATGTTAAACTACGCAACTTGTCGACATTTGATCCAGACACACGAAGTCTGCAGACACCAAGGGGAATTCCCGTTTTCAGAGAACCAGAACTTTCCGAGTATCCATTAGATGCGAGTAAGGGGCATGAAACCATGATTTTCAGTGACTTAAGTGATGCAACTCATTATGAGAAACTGAAGACATGTCACTATATCATGAAGGAAAATCTTAAACCAGATTTTGATTTTTGCACAACTCGTGCAGCTTTACTGCGGATCATGTCTCGCGCTAACGAGACTCTTATCGCCATTAAGTTTAAAAATTGTATTTACCTAATGATCCATCAGCAAAAGTTTACTACGCTAGGCGAACGTGATAGCTATCAATTTAAGCTTCGTCAGTATCTGTTTGTTGGTAAGTACTATGGCTGTCTGATCAATATAACGCAGTGGTGCCCATTTATCAAATAACATTTTCAAATTGCGTTTGTGTTGAGCAAGTAATCACAAAGTCAACTACGTTTTTAGAGTGTATATATATATTATTGAATAACTTCCCTTAGATAAGCAAGGAGAAAAAACTTCCGATGACGTGTCCGTAGATCAACGTGATCAAATCTATGGCACTTTCAGTGCCACAATGGGCAACCTGAAGTTACTCTATTCAGCGGAAATTTCTGGTGTGGACAATACTGAGGTATTGGATGATCTGTAAGTAATAAGAGTACATATTTTTACATACATATATATATCACAAAAGCCTTCTGCCAAAACAGTGACAATCCCGACGTATTGCAAAAGATTCGTATTAGCTTGGTCAAAGGTTACAAGAAGAAATACCAAAACGATGATTGGCTTAAGAATTTTCGATGTTCACACTGGTTGGGTCAAGCCCACTTTGCTGGTATTGAGCAGCTCAGATTAGCATATATGGTTGAAAAAGGATGTGTTCGACTACCCATAGAAACACACACTACCGCCGAGATGTATCGGGTAAGTATTTTGATCTCTTGCAGGTCTAATATATGTGTGTAACACCATTTATTTTGTCAGGCTAAAGGAAGGGATTTGATAAATAATATCCAAACGATACACAAATTGCTCACGAAAATTACGGAAGTTATGACTGATGAGGATAGCCCATACAGTGCCTATGTGATTCGTATTATTAATGGTAAAGTCTTTTACGACCGCATCGAGGGTGTCAACGAATATAGTTTTCTCGATGAGGAGTATATCGATTATATATATAAAGTACACAGTTAAATTCATACTTTGAAAACCAAAGTTAATGTTTTCTTAATTCACAACAAACTAACCTTTTAATATCAATAAATATAACATTTTTCTGATTAATTGGATCATGCATTTAATAAAAAATATCATGGTTTATGTGTTTGTCGGAACAAGGAATGTGCGTAACAGGCAGAAGGCGGCATCTTCGACCGTATAACTTTTAATATACATATATATTCTAAATCAGCATCAACAGCCGCGTTGATTGAGTCATGTCTGTTTGACTATCTGTATGTATGAGTGCCTTCTATTCAGAAACTATAAGACCTTGGCATAAAACTTTGTGACAACATACAGATGTATGTATGTAACTTTGTTTTGCAGTGTCTCAAAGTTGATTTCAAAATTTTGGGACGCCCCTTTTTACCTTTGTAAATCAGTAAAACCTACTGTAAGACTCTAGTGTGAACGTTTTTTCATTAAGATCGGAAAGTAAACAACGAAGATTTTAAGGAATGCCCTCCAAATCTATTTGAACATATTCAAATCCAATAGTAGATCATTTTTTATGTAATTATTTATTTGCAACCACAATGCAATTAAGTAGAGCACTGGGTTCAACTCCCTAGGTTACGACGGTTTCTGAAATTAAAATCTTTTTTTTTTATGTTAGTAAACATATGAAAATACTAATTAAAAAATACACCATATGCTAGCAATTCTCCGTTGATTGGTTTACAAAAATAAGAAAGAATCGTGCGTCACTGAATCCGTATAAACCGGGTACAGGTGAACATGTTCATTATGAACTGGTAGTAATTGCTTGAAAGTGTTACCGATTGCTCGTTCAACTAACGCTGGAAAAATGTTCAGTTAAAATTTGAAAATTTGAAATTTCGATTGATAGCCTAGTTTTTCAATTTTCATGGGCAGCCTCTGGCATGTAATACTGGTTGTGGCACTGGGACTAACGTCCAGCACCTTTTGTTTTGTGGCCGGCATATACTTTCAACATAGACATGCCACTCGATTGCTGCAAGAACTGGCAACACAAGATCCCTATGCCTACTACATAAGCCCAAAGATATTCGATGCCGTAAGTCAATGTAAGGCTGACGGCAGAGAGCGCGCGAGAAGCGAAGCAAATCGAAGCGAAGAGAGAAGCTATGAGCTTTACGAGAAACGAGCTACAGCACAGAATACAACAAAACAGTACAGAATACAACAAAATAATCGTACACTCTGAGCGAGTTGAAGCCATAAAGCAGATTGCAAACTGCTCTCTCGCTTCGCTCTCCCTTTATCGTTTGAGCTCGCAACTCGCTTCGCTCTCACTCTGACATCTTTCGAGCGATTGCAAATAAAAATGCATGCAGTGGTTTATCGCTCGTTCTCGCCCCATATTAACGATTCACTTCGATTCGCTTCTCGCGCGCACTTTGCCGTCAGCCTAATACAAACCTTGACTCTACGATGCGAAATTAACCAACTTTCTTGCTTCGCAGTTTCGTTTCTTCAACGCGGTACATCATACGAGTAATTCAAAACACCACGTGCAACGTATTATGAAATATGGTTTCCCTGGACTGGACGATGTGAGGATCTACAGTGACTTTGTGCTCTCCTACGATCGTCGCAATCGAGTCGCACACTGGGTCTGCGAGCATTTGCAGCTGACTGACTTGGGGCAGCAAGTGCCGGCACAATGTCGTGTGCGTCGTGGCAACGCCTCGTATCGTCCCGATTTGAGTGTACCCTCGAATTTTCGTTCATCCCTTGCCGACTATCGATGCTCCGGCTTCGATCGTGGCCACCTGGCAGCGGCTGGCAATCATCGTAGCGATCAGTTGCATTGCAATGAGACCTTCTTTTTGACCAACATTGCACCACAAATCGGTCATGGTTTCAATAGCGGCGCCTGGAACAAGCTGGAGATCTATGTACGCGAATTGACGCAACACTTTGGCTCAGTGTATGTGTGCACGGGTCCGTTGTTTAAGCCACGAGCCCAGGAACAGGGAGCCAATATCAAGTGGAGTGTAGAATACAATATGATCGGTACGAATATGGTCGCCGTGCCGACACACTTTTTCAAGGTGATCATTGTAGAGTCCCGCCTGCCACTGGGTAAACCTTACATGGAGGCTTTTGTGCTACCCAATGCCAGCATACCAGACCAATTGACTTTACGTGATTTTCTCTGTGATATTCGCGAGATCGAACACTATGCGGGCCTTACGTTCTACGATGGTCTGCGCAGAGGCGAACTCTTTGGCAGCAACTATCCCAGCGAATCGCGGGTTTTTCGTGATTTCTCCTAAGGGCAAATCAATTATTACTCATCTTAGTAATTTTGTTATTTTCGTAGAGTACAATAGACAGGTCAAGATATTTTCATCTCTCGTAGTAGGCCCGTGTTTTATATTTATAATAAATTCTCCGAATGCTCAAGCCAAAACAAACCTAGAATTTAAATTCCAAGACAAAATTAAAAGTGAATAGACTTCCAATTTCACACTATATCGATTATATATTCATATATGTACGAGTATAATTCGGTCTGTGAGACTACAGATCTGTTAAATGTCCGGTATAGAGACCATGGGCCAGCAATGTCTGTTCTATGCTATGGCAAGTTTCATGGGATTTGTATGTGGCGCGTATTATCAACAGGAAATTTCACTTCATCAACTGTTTAGCATAATTAAAAGGGATCCCTACGTCTTTCATCATCGTCATAAGATATATCCGATTGTAAGTATGTATGGCTATAGAACAATTGACAGTTCCAGGAGCTTTCTTCCCTTCCTTTCAGTTGTCAACCTTTAAGTCGAATCATGAGGCAAGATTGTGGAAACATTCAATGAGTCTAATGGATAAGATAAGAGATTGTTTTCTATTCTCATTTCGTGATGCTTTTAGCATCTTATTCATTGATAAAAAATCACCGAGCTTTGCCCCAGATTTGCTAGACTTGATCAAATTCGGACTTCCAAGTACTGAGAATCTCTACTTGCATAAGGACTACATTGTTTCTCATGATACGTGTGCCAACGCGCCAAAATGGATGTGTGAGCACCTGAAAGGTGACTTCAAGAGATTGTCTTCCGAAGACCGGGAGGATGCACTGCATCTGCGCTATAATGATGTTTTTGTACTGAGTAACGGTGCTACGCGAAATTGTAAGGCTTTCAGGTTGGAAATATGGCGGAAACTCGAACAGCATGTATCGCTAATTGCCGAAAAATTTGGATCTGTGTATGTCTACACGGGGCCAATGTATTTACCAGCGTTTCAATCGGATGAGAATTGGTCGCTGGAATACCAAATTGTAGATTGGAAACCTTTGCCAATGCCATCGCATTACTTTAAAGTGCTTATCATTGATCCACAGTTGCCGGGTAGTACGCCCTATATGGAGGGTTATATTGTAGAGAATAAATTGAAAACCGTTGCTAAAGACCGCGAGCTGACAGACTTCCTTTGCGATATTGCGGAAATCGAACGGTATACTGGACTTCGATTTTACGATGGCGTCCAGTCAATTGTGCGTTTTGATAAAAACGACTATAGAACAGACAAATTAACAAGAAACCGATAACAACAAAATTATCGGCATCGCGTTAACATGCTTAACAGCATGTTAACAGCGCATCGCATATGTTAGATCAGCTGTTTGTTATTCGGATGCGTTGTTTGTCAAATTGTTATCGGTATACTGACAATTTAAATGTTTTTTTTTTTTTTCAAAAAAAAAACATCAATAAATAAAATTACAATAAAAAGTGAATTCAATTTTTATAATTTGGTGTCTTAAGCATTACTTATTTATTGCACAGGGAGCTAAATTCAGAGCCCAGGACACTGGTAATGTATTTGTCTGTAATTTAAATGTATATATATTGTAAATAATCAATTAATTAACACAAATTTGTCTGGAATGTATCTTGATTAAAATGTTATTTATAGTTTTCAGTTTTTTTTAAACTATCGCCAAACATATCGATTCAGGCTTGATTTACAATTCACATTTATCGATATATGTCACACAGGCGACAACTTTACGTGGCAGACTGTCAAATGCAACCAATAAGCAGCAGGAAAAAATCGAATTAGCGAACTGACGTGGAAGTTCGCTCTTGCTTTGTGTTATAAACTGCAGTTACCTGTGCGTCCAGCCCAATAAAAACTGCAATTAAGTGCACAATAGTATCCACCCATAACAGCAACGTCCTCGATAGCTAAATTCGTTCGAAAGGGGAACGGGAACGGCAACGGGAACGCGAACTTTGAGCTGATAATTTGAGTGTTGTGTGTGAAAGTTGTTAGTAAATTTTTTATGTGCTCAGACTGAGACGCTGCACGCAAGGCAGATACAGATACAGCAATGAATCCGAACATGTATGGTCCACCGCCTACGCAATTCCAGCAACAGCAACAGTTACCACAATATGCACCTCCCTCGAGCGGACCCACTGGTTGGCCTCCACAACAGCAGCAGCCACCGCAGCAACAACAACAACCCCAGCAAGCGCCACCACAGCAGCAGCAGCAGCCACCACAACAACAACAACAATACGGCGCTCCAGTGTCGGCCGCTCCACAACCCTACGTGAATGGCAATTATCAGCAGGTGAGCATAATAAGCTTGAGTTGAGTTAATTTATTTTAAAAGAGCATATTTCGGAAGAAAGACATCCTTCCATTTTTATTATTTAATAATGGAATGTTGTTATCAGTGGATTTGTTAAGCTTCCCGACGTGCAGCCCCTAAAGGGGTCAACAATATATTTCATAATGGAAGCAGCCTGATAAGAGCTCGTACTTAATGGAATTGTTTTACCATGTACTGATTGAAGTTGCTTCTCTCTCTTTCTCTCTCTCTCTCTCTCTATCTGCCTGCCTCTCTTGATATTTATGCATAGTTGGCCACGTCAATGAGCGGCTTAACTGTGAGTGGTAATCCCCTGAAGCCTGCACAGCCGCCGCTACCCATACCAACAACTGGAGCTGGTGCTGTTGGAGTTGGAGCACCACCACCACCGGCGCAATTCAATCAGTTTAACTCAAATGCGCCACCAACATCGCTGCCCCAAAATTACAATCAGAACAACAATGCCTATGCTGCTGCTTATGCAAATGGTACATCAACTCCGGCACCTGCAGCGGGACCACCACCGGCTGCGACAGCTGCGCCAGTGCAGCAGCCGCCTCCATCGCTGTATCCACCCACATCTGCAACGGGCCCAGCAGCGGTAGGAGCACCACAACCGCAGAGCGTAGCCAGTGGCATTAATCAGATGACACTCAACAGTGCCAATTTGGCGGGCTTACCCCACATGCCTCCTCCAGCAAAAGCTGCAAATCAAGCACAACAACATGTGCCACCAATTTCTGCTGCACCCACACAGCCACTGCAGCCAGGAGCATATCCACGACCTGCTCAGCCGCCAGTTAGTGCGGCTCCAACACCGTATGGGCTGCCTCCTCAACCCGGTATGCCTCCTCAGCCTGGTATGCCTCCACAGCCTGGCATGCCTCCTCAGTCTGGTATGCCTCCGCAGCCTGGCATGCCTCCGCAGCCTGGTATGCCTCCGCAGCCTGGCATGCCTCCGCAGCCTGGTATGCCACCACAGCCGACATCAACTGGCATTCAATATGGAGCACCGCCATCAAAGAACTTTACAGGTGCATACGCTGGGCAGTCGGCGCCAGGCGCCTTTCCAGGCGCACCGCCATTGCCAGGACAGCAGCCGTCACAGTTTGGTGCTGTTCCGCCACCAGTAGCAGCAGGCTTCCCACCACAACCGGGACAGCAACTACAACAGCCACCCATTCCTGGCTATCCGGCACAGCCCATGCCGGGTTATCCCCCACAGCCAGGACAGCAGCAACAGCAGCCAATGCCTGGTTATCCGCCACAGCCTGGCAGCTATCCAGGACAACCTGGACCCACTCGTCCTGGATACAATGTAAGTTATTCGAGTGTTTTCTCATTGTAACGTTTCATTAAAATCTTTCTTTCCTCCTCGATAGCAACCACCAATGCCAGGTGCAGGAGGCAATATGTATCAACAGGCACCAGCACCGCGTCGCTTGGATCCCGACCAAATGCCGAATCCCATACAAGTAATGATTGAGAATCAACAAACTGCAGGTGGAGCGTTTGTTACCAATCAGCCGGGTCTGCTACCGCCTCTGGTCACCACTAAATTCATCGTACACGATCAGGGCAACTCGTCGCCACGTTTCTTACGCTCCTCCTTGTACTGCATACCCAACACTGGAGATCTGCTCAAGACGACTGCCTTGCCATTGACCCTGAACATTTCACCACTGGCACGCATCGCACAGGGGGAAATGGAGCCACCAATTGTTAATTTCGGTGACATGGGTCCCATCCGTTGCAATCGCTGCAAGGCCTACATGTCCCCCAATATGCAGTTTGTTGATGCAGGCCGACGCTTCCAGTGCCTCATGTGCAAAGTGACCACGGAAGGTGGGTGAACATGCTGACCAAGTATAGAGCTCAATTAATGTTGTCGACATTTACAGTGCATCCGGATTATTATCAGCATTTGGATCACACCGGACAGCGTGTGGATAGGCACGAAAGACCGGAGCTGCTGCTGGGCTCCTACGAGTTTCTGGCCACCAAGGACTATTGTCGCGTAGGTTTATCGTAGATTTCCTTCGCTCAACTCAAATTCCTTATTGTCTTTGTTTTCTTCACAGAACAATTTGCCCCCGGAGGTGCCAGCATTTATATTTATCATAGACGTCTCGTATAATACGATCAAATCGGGCTTGGTCCACTTGCTTTGCTCGCAGATCAAGGAAATACTCAAGCATCTGCCGGTGGATCAGGGACAGGACAAGTCCAAGGTGCGCGTCGGTTTCATAACATACAACAGCACTGTGCACTTCTACAACATCAAGAGTAGCTTGGCTCAGCCACAGATGATGGTTGTAGGGGATGTGCAGGAGATGTTTATGCCACTGCTCGATGGTTTCCTGTGTCACCCGGAGGAATCGGCGGCAGTAATTGATGCACTGATGGAGGAAATACCCCGCATGTTTGTGGATACCAAGGAGACGGAAACTATACTCTACCCGGCCATACAGGCAGGTCTTGAGGCGCTCAAGGCCTCTAATGCTTCGGGAAAACTGTTGGTGTTCAACTCGACGCTGCCCATAGCTGAGGCACCGGGCAAGCTGAAGAATCGCGATGATCGCAAGCTGCTGGGTACCGATAAAGAGAAGACAGTGCTAACTCCGCAGACAACTGCCTACAATCAGCTGGGACAGGAGTGTGTGCAGCAAGGATGCTCCGTGGATTTGTTTGTCTTCAATAATGCATACATAGATATTGCCACAATTGGTCAGGTCTCGCGTCTGACCGGCGGAGAGGTCTACAAGTACACCTACTTCCAGGCAGAGCTCGATGGCAAGCGTCTCATTGAGGATATCATTAAGAATGTATCGCGTCCGATTGCCTTCGATGCTGTGATGCGTGTACGCACATCGGCGGGCATCAGACCCACCGAGTTCTACGGCCACTTCTATATGTCCAACACCACCGACGTGGAGTTGGCCAGCATTGGTAAGCGGATTTTGTTAATTCCTCTAGCTTAATAATCTTACGTATTCTCTAAATCATTTAGACTCCAGTAAATCGGTTAGCATTGAGATCAAACACGATGACAAATTGCCGCCAGAGGAGAATGTATATATTCAGGTGGCTCTGCTGTACACCTCATGCAGTGGGCAGCGTCGCTTGCGCATATTGAACCTGGCATTGCGTGTCACAGTTACCATTGCCGATGTATTCAAGAGCTGCGATCTGGACGCCATGATGTTGTTCTTTGCCAAACAGGCGTGCTTCAAACTGATGGAGCACACACCCAAACAGGTCAAGGACAATCTCATTCAGCGTTCGGCACAGATTCTAGCCTGTTATCGCAAACACTGCACATCACCCACATCGGCTGGGCAGCTCATCCTGCCCGAGTGTCTCAAGCTGTTGCCACTGTATGCGTCATGTTTGCTGAAGAACGATGCCGTCTCTGGTGGTTCCGATATGACGCTGGATGACCGCTCCTATGTCATACAATTCGTTTTGGCCATGGATCTTAATATGTCGGTGAACTATTTCTATCCACGTCTAATCCCAATACACAACGTGGAGCCCGAGGAGACCTCACTGCCGACGCCAGTGCGTTGTAGCCACGAAAAGATCACCGAAGACGGTGCTTACATCTTGGAGAACGGTGTGCATCTCTTCATCTGGCTGGGACAATCGCTGCAACAGAGTTTCGTTCAATCTCTGTTCGGTGTGCAATGCACGCAGCAAGTGAATGCGGAGCGATTTGCCATCACGGCCGATACGCCGCTAGCCCAACGCATTACAGATATCCTCGATCAGATAATGGAGCAGCGATCACGCTACATGCGGGTAAGTTAATTTGTACCATATATACTATATGTGTGTATGACTTACTCCTTTGTTTTCTTGGCAGATCACCTGTGTGCGGCAGAACGACAAGCTGGAGAGTGTTTTCAGGCATTTCCTTATCGAGGATCGTGGCACAGATGGATCGGCTAGTTATGTGGATTTCTTGTGCCACATGCACAAGGAGATCAAGGATCTGTTAAGTTAGCACGTAGGCAACACGTACAAACTGCCGCCTACTGAGGAGCGCTGGTCCCGCAGCTACTCACAGAATCGGGCGCGCATGCGTCGCCTCTCACTGGGCAGCCGTCGGTTTAGATGAGCATATGTATAGCATAAAGAGCAGACAGACACTTCAATTATACACACACACATACATACATATATACACATATGAAAATACATACAAATATGTGCATATATATATATATATTATATACATATATCATTTCGAACGCGTTAAAAATCTTCCATTAATTTCTAAACAATTTTCTCATATTTTGCATGTTCAATATTCCTTGTCGATCCATAAGTATTTAATATGCTTATTTATGTGTGTACGTGTATTCCAGCGCTATCTGAACATTTGTTAAACGAGCAACTGCAATTAGACAATTATAAATTTGTTTCGAAAATTCCGATATTTTTAATGAAATTAAAAAGAGAAGAGAAATTTCCTCTAGTTAAAAACAATAAACGTAAATTAAGCCTGAGGCGTTGATGATTGTGAGAACACACCACACACGGCATAGGTGTCCAAGCATATATAGCGTATATCTGTATCTGTATCTGTATCCACAACCCACACACACATCCCCCCTCCATTTACGATATATGTAGCAAAGTTTCTAGAAGTCAGCATTATTAATAAAAGGATGAGAAAAACAAACAAATATTAAACAATATTCAAAAGCTGTCTATGTAATTTCAATGTTGTAATTCTGCTGTTTTCTGTTTTTATAACACTTATGTGGGAATAATTCCCATCCTACTTGGTATATGTAATTCTCTTTCCCTATCCCCCGAAAACTGTGCAAAAACATTTATTGAAAAGTGAAATAAAAATACTTTTTAAAAGCATTTAAATCTTTCGATGATTACTGAACAGTCAGGAGATTCCTCCTGTGGTTTAATTGAATACAGGGTATGTATTTATTTGTATATATTGTATTGTATTTATTAGGCCTTTAAATATCTAGAATTATTATTATTTGACGTGCACATTTTACATTTACATAAATTTGTAGATTGTTTTTAATTGTTGTATGTTTAGAAAAGTTTTTCGATTTTAATGTTCCCGAAATTCATAACAATTAAATAAACATTGCCTATGATGCCCCCTCGTTCTATCTCTCTCTCACTGTATTTGCGTGTGTGTGTGTGTGTAGGTGTGAGTGTTGTGTGTGTGTGTGTAAATGTGTTTGCTGAATTATTGATCCAAATCACAAATGAACAATATAAACAGGCGTCACTCTCTTAATTTTACTTAAATGGGAACTTTCTCGGTGAGCAGGCGGCATTTTCCACACAATTTTATATTGTAGATATTAACAGATTTATAAACATCAGAGTTTTCTGTTTTGGCGCTTACAAATTACTTTTTTCAGTTTATAATATATTTAGTTACAAAAAACCTGTCGCATTTCTTTGCTTTTCTTTTCTTTTGTTTCTGTTTCAGTTTACAAACTTAATTACATATATGTTGACGACGACGATCCGGAGATATAATTTTGATTGAACTGTTTTTACTCGCATGCCGAAATTGCTGTAGAGAACACAATTAATGGAATAATACGGCAATAATGTGAATTGCTATTCAACTATTTGCTATCATTGTGTTTATTTGAAAATAAATTGGTAAAATGAAATAAAAACGAAATAGAACGATGGACTTTCTTCCCATCTCTCCTCGTTGACAGAATTGCCCGGCATTTAATACTGCTATATATATATATATATATAGTATATATAGATCAGCACTTTCATGGCCTGTCAAGACAATACAAAATTGAACTGAAGGAAATTTCGATTTGTGGGACGTTTCGAAAACGTTGCCACGCCTCGATTTGGAAGTAAAGCAGCTGAAGCTGTTGCTCAAGTGTGTGTTTGTATTTGTGGGTTGGCTGCTTTTACTGTTGTTTGTGTGTGTGCGAGTGTGTGTGTGTATGTCTGTTGTTTAGTAGAGAGGGGTGGTATGTGTAGTTTGGGGCTTTCTCTCTATGCGCCCTATTTCGTAAACGCCATAAACACAGCCCAAAGTATCTCATTCGCATTCGGCTTGGCCGCCTCCGTTTCAAAGTCGAGATCGAGCAGTTCGCGTACTCGTTTCATGGCCACCTCGTAGTCGTCGTCGTTGAGCGGCGCAAATGCATTCTCGATGACATCACTGGCATGCGCCAAAAATATAAGCGCCAACATACGCTTGTCCATGCGCTGCGGATCATTCACCCACTTGGAAAGCACCGAATCCTGAATCTGTAAACAAACAAACAAATTATTTCTCTTAATCTACTCTATGGTTAATTTGCAGCTGCCCACCTTCTTGACCAGACGACACTTGACCACATTATCGCTCAGCGGATGTGTCGTCATGTCAAAGAGTAAAAAGTTTTGCTTTTCCGTTGTGAGCACACCCTTCTCCACGAGGTTCTTGGCCAGACGCTCGCGTACATTTTTCAGCTGGTAACGCAATTTCAATGGATTCCAAGTTTCGCCTAATAAATAAATCAGATCAAAACAGCATTTACAAAATAAAACACACAAAATACATTCGCATTAAAGTGCACTCACCGCTCAGATATTCGATCCAACTTTGCACCGTCTCTGGCGGATCTGTTTCCTTAATGTGTTTCAGTGCCTCATCCAACAGAACATCACCAGTCTGCTGATCCGATTTCAATATCAGTTTTCTGCGTCCAAAGTTTAAAGATTTAATTTATATAAATAGTTTAAATATATAGTATATATATGCACTTACCTTGTACATAGGCCACGTCGTCTCATGCCCGATTTCTCGATCATCACACGGCCACGCAGGCCCAGTTCGATAAGGATGCAACCACGCAAACCGCTTGATATGCAATCATTCCAGAACGATGTGTAGCCCTGTAGACAACAGACAATCGAATATTATACATATATTAATATTATATTTTATACATTATTATATATTATACTAAGGGTAATCATAACTCATTTAATCGCTATTTTTTCCATTTAAAAAAGATAAGATAGATATGAATACGAGTCTATCAACAGTTGGCAACCCTATACAATGTCTATACTATCTTCAGACCCTGATACATCACTATGCTCCAGACAAAGTTAGTCCAACACGTTATCAAATATCTTGTTATGAAGTTATCACAAGAGCAAAGAACCTCAAACATATTATAATAATTAAAATGTTTATCAAAATTTGTCATTAGAAATATAGTTTCTATTTTTCCTGGAAAGCTCTTTAATCTCCATTTACAACAATTATGTGGAAATTTAACAGTTATATTTCTAAATCGACAAACAGCTGTTGGAAACAATGCATACCTTCTTGATATCCCCCCAAAGTCAGACAATTAGAAATGTTCTTGCGTCAAATTTCTTAACGTTTGAACTGAACAATAAAACGTGTACTACGAATAAAAATAATTGTAATAAAAAGTAGGTTCAGACAACGATCACAGCTGTTCAAAGTTTGAACAGTTGAATTTATATAAGCTACAAAGAATGATCTAATAATGACGTATACACTGAGCTGAAGAACCAGCTTCAACCTTTATTTAGACATATGATTATATACGTAATGCATATATAGAGCCCTGATAATCCCAAATCGAATTGAGAATGTGAGTCACATTGGTAAGGTAAATGAAACAACAATCTATTGTCACGACTCTTATCATGTACATTTTCTATTTTTTTTGTTTCTTTTCGTAAGGGAAACAATTCATTTAATGACGTTGTGTGCGATAAGTGGGTGGAATAATGGAAGGAATGGGTCTTCAACTTCCTCAAATAATTAGCTAAATGAGAAAATGTTGCTGATAAGACGCTAGAGAAGAAGAAACAACGAGCAACGATCGGAGCAGAAATGACACGTTTAAGTTGCTGCTACCCAAAAAAACGTTGCTGCTGGGTATATTGGGGCTGTGTCTAGGGGTGTATGCAGAGTGGGGAGTGGGGGGAGGGAATAGTCGCGAGACTGCGGGTAAAAATAAAAACAAATATGCGATTTGCCACTCAACAGCACATCACATGTACATGTGCAAACACACACACACATTCATATTGAGAACGAGTCAGATAAGGCAGAGAGAGACGAATAAAATAAACTGAGTATTATTTGCAATCCCTATAGGGGCACGTATGGAGTATATGGAACCATAGCAATCACCATGTGCGAGATTTATGAGAATTTCAATAATATGCAAATTAGTTAGGGAGCCACTTAGCAAGCGGAATGAGTGTGTGGAGAGATCTGCCAAAACTCGTTTCGACGTAAGCCAGGCCTATTGAAATCGTCTCACTCCAGCCTGGAGCTACTCCAAGAGAGATGCATACTTAATACACTCAATTTTAATACTAGGCAAGGCTCGATTTTTACCATTGACACTCAATTTATATACTAGGCAAGGCTCCATCTGTACTAAATGCACTCAATTAAAATAGTAAGCAAGGCTCGATCGGCAGGCGCATGAGTAATTCATCGATAATTGCGAGAGAGGTTTTCTTTCTCTTAGTACGCCACTGGAAATGTGTTTTGTTTCACATTATGACAGCAGCAACAGAGAAGATAAGCTCAAACGAAGAAGAGGCCAACGATGATTTATGTCAGCAACAACAAAAACAACAATAATAAACTCGTTCTGTGTTGTAAAATGTCCATGGAGATGATGAGTTGAAAGTTTATTGCGAAACCACAACAAACACGAAAGGTGAAGCTGCTGCTGGTACGTTTGTGTTGACGTTGGCAGCGACGCGACGTCAATGCACTTCACAGCAACAACAATAAAGTAGTAAACAAGGGTTAACGTATGAGTGAGAGAGAGCGAATAAGCACAAGGCATACAAAATGAAGCAATAACGGAAGCTCCTTATTAAATGTTAAAGCTTCTCTTTTACTGTCACAAACAAAAAGACCGAAAGAGAGAGAGGAAATAGTCAAACACATAAACTAATTACAGATAAACGATAATTGTTAGCAGGGGAAACGGAGAATTTGGGACTGATAAACTTGGTACTGTGGGCCTTATCAGTGAAAGAGCAGTCATTTTTTTTGGCACGCACCTCTTTATCCTTGAGGCCCAGCAACAGCACCTCCTCCATGAGCGTCAGTCGAGTCTCCTTTGAGTCGCCATCATCAATGTTATCCTCGTGATCCTTGTTTGTATCATTCGGATCCTGATTGTCATCGGGTGTATTCGCATTTAGGCCACCAGTGCCACCGCCTTCGGCTCCATTCTCGCGCGGCTTAACGGCGCGCCTAACCAAACCGTCGGTGCGATTCATTATGTTTATAATTCTTTATAGTTTTTTGTATGTGTGGCACAATTGCTGACTGAGCTGCTGCTGCCGCCACCTGCCTCCACTCTGCTGCCCGTTGTGACACTGTGTGTTGGTTAGTTAACTATGTGTTTGTTTGTGTGTGTGTCTGTGTGCTCTGAAATCTATGTGCGTGTGTGTTTTGTTACTTTGTATGTTTTTATTGCACTGCTAGTGCTACTGCTGCTTCTTTTATTTCGTTTTGTACGTTTCTCGCACTTTTGCCACTTCTTGTTTCTTGTTTTCTGCACTGGAGGAGATGCACCAAAAAATTGCGAACTGCGTCGTCTTCGTTGTTGTTCATGAAATTCGTTAAAACTCTATAATTTATGTTGGCAATTACATCGAATTAATTGAAATTACATAGCTAATATACTCTTGCATATTTCTATATAATTTTTTACAAATTTAAAAACTTGCTTCTAATAAGCTTTATAATTTATTTTTTGTGTCTTTTCTGTTTCTCCGACGTGACATTTTTCGTCTAGTGTTGAGTAACGTCGCGTATGTTTTACTGAATCATAGGCCACGAATGAGAGCTACAAGCAATTTCCTCCCGTTGATGTTGTGTTAGTGACTGACAATTAAATTGTAATATTAATTGTTTTTTTAAGTTCGACGTATGCACCTGAGTCGCACGAAACGCATGTAACAACTCAACATACAGAAGAACAGCTGTTCACACAATTAGGTCATTTTGCAGCACTTATTCAGCGTATTGCTGTGAATGGCGTCCAACCCAGATGGGAATGACAAAGAGCGAACAAGGCGAGTGAGAGTGAGTGAGTGTATCTGTGTGTGGTATATGTATTTGTTGTTTGTGGTGCTTGTTTGCATTAAAAAACGTAAATTAACTAGTTTGATATGTCATATCTTGCGAGTTTCAACAATGAGAGCGCCAAACAAATACTCATGGACATAATACGAACTGTGAATCAGCCAGAGAACTCAAAGAAACTATCCGAAGCAAAAGCGTCGGCTGGAAAGGAAATGATACTCATGATGCAGCATGTCTTTCCACTAGTAATGCAACTACAGCTGGAAGTAATAAAGGTGCACGGCTTTCCAGGCAATCGCGAGGGTCTCGTACAATTCTCTCAGCTGATACGGGAAATGGAACGCGACGACATGGAAATAGCACGCTTGCGCAGCCAGATTCGTGCCATCTACTTGCCACCAATTGCTATAAACACTACCAACGATATACTTATCTGAATAATCCAACTACTGAGCCAACCCACTCAGCAACACTAAGACTGCAATATAAAGTAATTAAGTACAAGCTAGAGAACTGCAAGAATACATTTAAATGAATCACTCAATAATGAGTACATTATATTTTGGGGACAGTAAACACTTGTACAGTATTGTCAGGTACAAAATGATAATGTGTTCATGCAGGTCTCTAGTACACACAATCAGTTTTGTAAATCTGTATTCAACTAACAATGAAGCCGAGTTTAGGATTTGTGTCATACAGCTCTTAAGTAACATGGCATATCTCTTAAATAAACAAGAAAATATAGCATAAAGATTAGTATTTTGTGTTTGTTCATCAGTTTGAGGCATGATATGTCTCGACATGTGTAAACAGCCAATTTTAAGTAGATAAATTAAACAAATTTTCTTCAGATTCCTAAGTGTAAGTGGTGTAAATCGCTTACAGACTACGTAGTTCTTCTATATATAGATATATATACACGTCAAGTGGTGAGCTGCCTTTTATACTATATTCAGTACAATATTACGTAAGGCGAGAGCATAACTAAGATTAACAATGATAATGATGAGTACGAGACGAGACGATCCTTTACCCTAACGAGCCACATTCCCATGTGTATTGGTGCTCTGCACATTTCTGTTCTGTAGATCATCTGTGGTCAGTTTGATGGGATCGACGATGCTGCTCAAGTCGCTGCTGTTGCCATTGAGTTTGTGCTGCAGATGCTGCAGCTGATCGGCGAAATGTGCATCCTCCACACCTTCAACATCGTTGATAATCGACATGGACATGGGCGAGTGTGGGGTGAGTGGGGTAAGGGGTGTAGTGCTGCTGACACACAACTCCTCGATAGTTGAATCACTCTGATTTGACGGTGTGCTGGAACGTGAACGCACCGGATATGTATCATCCAGTGGCAATGCAAAGCCCTGTATTATCATCAGATCTCCAATGTTTAGCTCAGCACCCTCGGCAGGATCGAAGAGCTCTACGCCCGGCAAGGGGGTACCCTCTCGTGTGGCTGTATTGACTGCCTTCTTTGTGACCCTTGGACGATCCTTGTAGGTAACCACACGTGCGATTAACTTGCGCCAGTGGGCAACTAAGAATATACATATAATACATTATATTTTTTTATCAGGTATAGAAAACTCTTTCGTACCCTCTGTGAGCTCCTCGAACTTCGATATCGATGACTTCTGCCAGGTGTAAGGTTCCTCTGCTATGGTTGACTTCACATTGGCCAAGAAACATTCAACAGCTTGGAATCTGAAAGATCATTAATCCATTAATCCATTACAGATTGAAGGTATAAACTTACCTCAGAGTAAGGAAATCGGTGCGCAACTCACAGATATCCGCTGGCGAGATATACTCACTGTCGCCATAGTCCACAAAGTATAGATCTATGATCTGCTCATTGGGATTATATTGATCGGGCATTATGTCAACGATCTCGGCACGATACCATTTCTCATCGAACTTAAAGACGGCGGCAACAATTTGTCCCACATAGGGCGCAGTTAGCTGATGCTTTGCACGATTCTCCGAGTTGCTATAGTAGCTAGTCATCTCCTTGACCATATCATCGAGTTTCTTAGACTGTGGTCCCACCAATTGTACCCAGAACTTGGTGGGTGATGCCACTGCTGATACATAAACCTCCATGGGTTTGTCATCGCCACGCGCAGCCATTAATTTGTCACGTGGCGGCTGCGAACTGAGCGATGTCTGCGATGAATACATGCTTGAGGGCAGGCTGTTGGTCGGCGAGCGTCGCGGATCACGATGCTGTTCCACCTCATCGACAGCGATGCGCAACTGCTCATCCTCTTCGATCTGATCGTCCAGTAATTTGCGAGCAATATTTACTTGCTTCTGATTGCCAACAATGCTGATTTTTGCCTTGCCATTGCGGCCATTCGGATCGATTCTCACCTTGGCCAGTGAGGTGCGACTTATATCCTGTAATATCTCACCGCCGCGTCCATTGATTTTGTTTGCCAGTCTCTGCGGCACCTGCAGTTCCACTTTCACAATGGGTGCACGCTCAATTTCCTTGATCAGGAGACCGCGTGCAGCTTTTACAGCATCGGGCAATCCGTTAATGTCGCAGAATTTATGTGAACTATCCTTATCACTGGTAGTGGTAATAGTAGAGGAAATTGATTAGTTTATACAGAGAATACGGATAAACATACATAGTATCAACAGATAGTTGAATATTTTAAAGGAGAAGCAAGTAAGACAGCTTATATACCCATTATCAAACTGATCACTTATCAAATTACATTTGCAGAAATCATTAGAGTAGTGATAATAAATGTGCACAACAAAATTGATTGTTTTAGCATTTAAATTAAGTTTTGCAATTCGATTTATTTCGATTTACAGGGACATAAGCTTGCATAGCAATGTTCTACAACAAACTCTAACTTCATGCAATAATAAGACACATTGTCACCAAATTTGATAGTCCAAGCTCTTATAGTCTCTGAGATCTATGAATTCATACGGACAGACAGACAAATTAGGCTATATAGTCTCGTTTATGTTTATGAATAAAATTTATTCAACAATTATAAAATTCTCAACCTTTTTGAATACAGTCTCTATATGTCTCTCTATATTATCGTCCGATAATTTTCAACAGATAAAATCTAATCCCACCTAAAGGAGACTATAAAATATGCCAAAGTCAACAGAAACGGAAATTAGCTCAGGCTATGCGAATGTTTGGGTTTACTCTCCTTCTCTCTCTCTCTCTCTTATGATGATTACGCTAAATATTTACCGTAATCTTATCTTTGCGCCGGTTTTCTCTTCAATTAGTTTAATGTTGGCTCCACCGCGTCCGATTATCAACGGCACATGGTCATTGTCCACAACGATTTTAACACAGATTTCCTTTTGTTTCTGTTGTTGTTGTTGCTGTGTATTATTTGTTATTCTCTTGTCGCCCTCAGCTCCTCCTTCCTGCTTGTCATCGTCGTTGCGGGACTTGAAGTAGGCATATAACATGGCGCTACCCAGTGAACATAGACCGAAACCCAACAACAGTTTGTATGTGGGCGTGCCAGAGAAAGGCGAATTGCGCAACATTTTGAGAATGTTAAAATGTCTATATATGTGAGTGTGTGTGTTTCTCTGCGAATCACACTCCTGTATCTAGTTCCCTATCTATAGGACGTCTTTGTTAAGTTGGGCTCGGCTTTACGTCCCGTTAAACTGCAAGAGAAGATCAGAAATTTATAAAAATCAATGTTTCATTTTGTTCAAGGTCTTCAAAATATGTACATTCTCTCTATTGGGGCTTATTTACCGCTATTCTCTTGTTTACACGACTGCTTGAATCAATAAAACACGCGACAATGAGTATTTGCCTTCTCCCTCCCCCCCACAAAGCTCGACTTGCTAAATGAAGCGTGTCATCTTGTACCGTCTCTATGAAGGTTTTACATAATCACCTCGTTATCAACGGAAATTCGGAAATGATTATTAATGAAAATGCGCCAAAAAAAAAAAAATTTTAATTTGCATTCTTTTGTTTTTTTTTTCGTTTATTTTTTTGGCAGACAACAGATACACAAATGACAGCAGCAAAACAAATAGACGAGTGACGTTTACGTTTACACTGCACTGCAAAATGGCACCCAACTTCAATTCAAACACCGCAAATTTGTTTTCTAATTGGTTTTTTGCTTTATACAAATATTTGAAAATAACAAATTGTGTACTTTGATATATGGTAAATATAAGTAGCATTTCATATACTTTAGTAGTACATAGATTGTGTAGCACAGTGTACATTTAGCACAAGTCATAAAGTTCCATTTGCTGCTTCTCTGGATCACGTAATGCAAATAGCAAAATGGAAAGGCAAAGCAAAGTCTGAACAAAAATAAATATCGAACATCTTTGGAGTTTTTGTTCTCTCATAAATTACACATCACGTTTTGCCTTTTTCACTTGTACTTCGTCAAGTTAAACAAGTTTATAGACCGGTTTCAAAAAGCAAAAGAACTCAGTTTTTCATGCACTTGCCCGAATAACTCTTTGAGCTCTGTTATCTCTATAGCAAATACTCCACGCATTATAGATATCACTGCAATTAAATGATATACGGTATAAATAACTTTCACAAACTGTTGCTGACCTTGATATTGAATTTCGTTTCGTTAAGCTTTTCTTGTTTTTTTTTGTTATTGTTTCTTTTATAAACAAAGTCAGTTAAGCGTTTTGGTTGAGTGCTTGTGCATCGTTCGGTATCGTTTCGTTTAATTGAAATTATAATGAGCAGAAACCCGACGGAATAAAAATCGGCACAGAGCTTAATGCCTCGGCTCGTCTGGCTCGCGTCGCTCGATATACATAACTGTTGCAGCAATTTGAATTTTCCCGTTCGTTAAATGGCGTCAGCTGTTGGTCACTGTGTGCTCTCTCAGCTCTCTCTCTCTCAGTCAATTCGCCATTCACACATGTGCTCTCTTCCAGGCATGCTTTCTCTGTCTCGCACATGTTGAATTCATTGTTTATTTTGCCGGCTCTTTTTTTTTTCTTTTTTTCTTGCATTGAACAACATAAACATGAATTACCATAAACAAATGATGGATAAAGAATAACAATGCGAAAACGACAATAGCAATTAACTGTGCACGACAATAAGATGAAGAGAGAAAGAGAGTCCGTTGTGTTGTGCATTGTTGTTGTTATTTGACAAGAGAGCTTTGAATACCGAAGCACGTTAGCTGCGTGCGTTAAAAGCTAAATTTAGTTAAATGACATAATAAAGCGGTTTGTTGAGTATTGAATTTTTAAGTTGTAGTTTGTAGTGCAGCTTACGGCTCACTTGCTGATAAAAAACTACCTCACATAACAAAATATAAATAAAATATTCATACCGCAACAACAACCTGAAGAAGGGTCACGCGGTGAGTTTAAATTGTTTGGCACTGTTTCAAATTTGTTCGCAGTCGATCTTGTTGCGTGTTACTAAAATAAAACACAATCCACAACAAATAAATATTGGAGACGTCATTTATGAAAATCTGCATGGTATTTTGTATTTGGAGAACATCAAACGGCAACGGAGACTACTCTCAGTCTATAATTAAGACAATAATTCGTGCAAAGCTGCGTGTATTTTCGGCAAGGTCCCCCAAACGGGGGACCGACCCGACATTGAGCACTAATTCCAATAATTCGCACACCCCCACATGATACACTTACTTGACTTTTCCTGTTATTCTTTTGGCACTTTGTGCTAATAATGTTGTACATTGAATTTACTTGCTTCGCAAATGTGTGTCTCATATGTGTTTTATTGGAAGCGCGATTTCTTTTTAATCAATACAAATAAACTTAAAGTAAACGAGCTAGCAATTTTGCTCAATTGCGCTAGGCATAAACGTGTGAATGAGCTGGAGATGTCAAAAACTATCGATTGACGCTATCGATGATTCTGAACTGCTTTTAACATAGTGACAGCCCTGTTTTTGTTCACAGAGCTGCCAGATCGACAAAAACTAGTCGTAGTAAGTAATTACAAAATGCAGTTTCAAATTCAAATTGAAATAAAATGTTATCTATTTATTTTCTTGTATTTTATAACATTTATTTTTGATTTTATCTTCAATATGTATATGTTAATTTAACATTAACTTAACTGTTAGTTTTAATTGTATAATTTTGTAAGGTTTTCTCTATTATACGTACGTAATGCCCAACTCTGCTGAAAATTGCACGCCTGTTAACAGTATTTTAATTATTTTTGTTAAAATTGTATGCTAAAATTCAAAATGTATACTTCATTAAATATGCCATTACCAATTACACTAAAATCGACTCTTTGCTAACCTTATGAATTATGTATAGCGCATATAGAGAGTGCGTTACGAGATAAGTGAAATCAATAAAGTGTTCTCTAATAAAGAATTTAAAACTTTCGAACCGAAAAGCAACAAAGTTGTGTGATTCGAGAGTGCGCAAAAATAAGAAATTATTTGTTTTTTTTTTCAACTGTTTGCTAAGTGCATATGAGAGAAATGGAAAATAAAGTTTGTCTAAACTCTAGGACACAACTCTATGAGCTGATGCCATATGACGTTCTACAAGTTGACTGGCCCCAGGCCAGTGCATCCATCCATCCCATTAAATATTTTCAATTCACAATCCGAACGAAGTGAAAAATTTGCTCAATGTTTCTTTTGTTTTCGATTGCTGTTTTGTTTTTTGTCTAAAACATGATTAAAAATATATATGTAAGAACAAAATTCTGGGTAGAAGAAGCAATGTTAAACGAAAATATGAGTCTATATGAGATTAAGAATAACATAGAAAATAATAATATAATAAGGAAAGTTTAGTTATAGAGTAAACACTATGTTTAGTATTTATGGAAAGTGAACAACTATCGTATCGTTGGGGTTTGTTTTCTATGTCCAGTTTTCATGCAAACCGACCGTTAGAGAGAGAGACAGACAGACAGAGACATACATATACACACAAACATTATTTAAGACTAGTTTAAACATTAAGCGATTTACTGCTGCTGTTGTTGCTGTTACTGTTGTTGTTGTTGTTGCTGTTGTTGTACCTAAACGAAATCACAAAATCAGAAGCAGAAGAGTTTTGGAAGCTAAACCACAATTGGCGTGCGCCCATCCAGAGTTTTGCTATCTGTCAGAGTGGAGGATATAGAGCACGAGGTGTTGTTGTTGTTGTGGCTGCTGCTATTCGGATCATCGTCGAGTCCATCGTTGATGACGTTATTGTTATCAGCATGCGATGATGGTGGTGCATGCAGCTGCACCTGTTCCGTTATAGTCAGCGGTGCCTCACTCACCTCCGACTGTGGCGACTCGAGTCGCTGTGCTGGCGATGGTGTGTGTATGGCATACAGACAGCTGCTCGAGGTGGAGGACATCATTGAGCTGACACTGGGCGTCTCCTCCTGCAGTGGCGTCGGCGTCTCCACCAGCTGTGGCAATGGCGACGGTGAATTCAACTGCGTAATCAATGTCTCCTCCTCGCTGCTTGTCAGCTCGTTTAGCTCGGCAACTGTGCGATGAATGCGTATGTGCTGCACATCCGTATCCGACTCATTGAGCTGATAGTACAACTGCAGACTGTCGTTCACAATGGGCGCAAAGAGTTGCCGGAACTGACGCAGCAGATCGGCATTCGCCAGCTCCTCCTCCTCCTCTTCGTGTTCCTGCTGCTGCTTCGCCTTCCGCTCCTGCTCCTCCTCCTGCTGCTCCTCCTCCTGCTGCTCCTCCTCGTTCGGGTAGAAACTAAAATCAATTGCATCGTTCACAATCTTTCCGTTCCTGTCAACAACATTTATTGAGCAATCTTTAACACTTCGTTGACCGCGTCAGACTTTGCCCTTGGGCGATTTGCATTTCGAGGGCGTCGCATTGCCGGTCATGCTGCTGCAAGCAATACAAACAATTACAGGGTATGCAAGGGAAAGTGGCAATGGAAGTGGAACCTACTCATCCTTGCCAGTTTGTGTTTGCGCCGTGCAGACTGTGCTCTTGCTGTACGGTGCTTGGAACGAGGTGGATGTGATGGTAAAATAGCCACCAGGTTTTGGTTTCAGATGACGATTATTCATCTGCATGTGCACAGTCTTCATGAACTCAATCTGATGGGCCAACTTCTGGATTTGTTCCTGCCAAAGTAAGTGAGGGGGAATTACAAAAGGAATCCCAACACAAAAGGAATCTCATGCACTTACCTTGAGTTCCTCGTTCTCCTGATACAAATCGGGTGACTCCTCTGGCACCAGCCCCACACCGTTAAGGGAAAACGAGGCAGTTATGCTGCGCACCTTTGCCTTCTGATCCCACTTGTCGCCTTGACCCTTGAAGACACGTGCAATTTTCGGCCCGAATACCAAAGCAATTGTCGTCGTTGTTGACAGTTGGGTGCGCACGAAGCCCAACATGTACTTGTAATCGGGTCCAGCATTCGGAAAGAGCATAACGCTGTTGACAGAAGTAAAGGGTATTAGCAAAAGAAAGTCGCTAGTTTACTTTTTTGTTCCTAACATTCAATTATGCACTGCAGTTTCATTTGCCATTCTCTTTTATCTAAAACTGTTTACATATTAAGCCCGAAAAGTACTTGGGGGCAAAATTGCATAGCAACAAGTTGAGGCTCGTTTTAAGTCAAAGTTTTCGAGCGCAAATTGCATTAATTATCAAAACTCTTGAAAGGATTTCAATTTTGAGTGGCAGTTGCCAGTCCGCCCGCCCGGAAGTGGCGGCCCACGAACAACAGCAACTTGGCGAAGAAATTTGCGGAATGTCTGTGCAAACAAAATGTGGCGAGAAAGCCGACACTGTCAGGCTCCTGAGACGGTGACAAAGCGAGACAGAGAGAGAGAGAGGTAGATAGATGGCAGAATGGACGGACAGGCAGCCTAGCCTGTCCTAGCCGTAGCAACAAAAAGGATTACAATGCTCGCACAAAGTAAAAGGAATTTAATTAAAACACAACGAGGAGAAGGCGGCTGCTGCTGCTGCTGCTGGGGGCGTGGCAAGTGGCGCATACGCCTAATGGACATGACATTACCCCCTTTTGTTCCATCAGCGAGACATGTCGGATTACCCAACAAACTGTGTGTCAACTGTTATAATTCAATTGGAATATGTGTGTGGTGGTTTTTTTTTGTTTATATACATACTATAACCAGTCAAACGCTACAGTCAGGTGCTGACTGTACAAGGCCATGGATTATCATATTATACCGTAATAAAAATTTTAACGGTATGGAATCGCCGCTCGAATTTGCTACCGATTATCAAATATAATCAGAACCCAGGGAACACCACGGGGAGGCCATTATAAATGAAATTTAATTAAATAATTAAATAATTTAATTTGTTTGACAGTAACTTTTCTTTTAGTTTATTAGAATAAAATAAAAAAAAAACAAATTAAAATAAAATAAACAAAACAATTAATAATAAAAAAGAAAAAATTCCTACCCGCCTCAACCGGGAGTTGAACTCACGCACTCTCGCGCAGCCGTCCGCCACTCTAACCACTCGGCTATTGCCTCACTCCTTAGCCCATCGGCAAAGTTGCATTGTGAACCAATTCTGTTACCATACAATGCAAACAAAAAGTTTAATAATAAAATGCTGTGTGTCTGACGCTAGATTTGTAAGTGAGTTTAATTCGTATCATATCTCACTTATTTATAGTCCGATTTAAATGAAATTTTCACATAACGTCCGTGGCAGGGTATTTGTCATGTAAGATATACAACTTTGATTGTTGAGCTAATATTGTAGTTTTTAAATAGTTATTACTGATTTTCTAAGGCGGGAAGGGGCGTGTCCAAATTTCAAAAAAACTTTGAGACACTGCAATATATACGTATGTTGTCACAAAATTTCATGACTCTAGCTCTTATAGTTTCTGAGATCCAGGTGTTCATTCGGACGGACAGACGGACAGACAGACATGGCTCAATCGACTCGGCTTGTGATCCTGAGCAAGAATATATATAGTTTATGGGGTCGGAGATGCCTCCTTCTGCCTGTTACGCACATTTCCGTTCCGACAAACACAATAGTCCATGAATTTTTTTAAAATCCATGGCCTAAAAACAGTTCTTTTGACGGTAGTGTGGGTGACAAACCCACTAAAAACCCCTGCAACACTCTTTCTACTGTTGCACTTTGTGTCATTCCTTGTGGAATTGCCTCCTTAGTAAGCATATCTTCGCAGAGGATAAAGCTTAGTCCTGTGCTGGTCTGAGCTACGCATCTGTTCACCTTTTCACGTTCTGTGACTTTATCACAGTCTTCACTACTTCATTGCCAAGATATCATGCAACTTTAGGATCATCTTGGTTGGTCTTGTTTAGGTTATATCTGAAACACCCATAACCACAGTCAGAAACTTACTGAAAAACCACCATGGCGATATTGACAATGGCAATATTATAGATGGCATACGATATCAGACGGGCCTCGTTATAAAGACTCTCCGCATTGCGCACATTGTAGCAAACTCGTATGCCCCAGGCCAGGAAGAAGACCTCGCCGATGGCCAAACTGTGATCCCACCAGTTGTACGAGCACTGCTTGAACTTTAGCTGATTCTGATCGTGGATCTGTATGGGAGATATAGAGAAGAATTAAAGGGGTTTCAACGTATCTACAACTGTGTAGTTATACTGAATACTTACCACCTCTGCGTAGGGCGTGGCTGATATGGTCCAGGTGCCCAAATAGATGAGCATCACCAGCAGAATGGGAACCATCCACTGCAGCAGCTGCTGATCGTTCAATTTGATTTTGTGCGCCGACTTAACGCGATAGGTTAACGAGACGCTAAAGGGGAGCAAAAGAAAGAAGGAAGTTAATGAGAGATATCGGAAGAAGGTGCCCAGACAGAGAGTGAAGAAATGAAAGAGGAATGAAGAACATAAGAAGATTAGTGCATTTAACACGAAGAAAGAATGCAGAGAAGCTAAAGAGTTCTAGAAGGAAAAGAGAGCTTAAAACTTACCGCCAGGTCTTCATCAGCAACGATGTGTAGGTTATGCAGAAGCCCATGTGGCGTGTCCACTTTGTGGCAATGCACCAAGTGGTGTCTAAATATGGGAAAATGGCCACCATCTGTAGAGCAAATGAAAAACGATTTAGATATATCACAAATTCCTTTTGTATATGTAGAAGTGGAATTAAAGCGACACTGACACTTCAAATGTGATTTAACTGAACGACAGCAGAGAAGAGCCCTGGAGAATAAACCGATGGAATGGGAGAACCCGTGTGGGGCAGGGCGACTCAAAGTGCCGTTAAGTTGACAGCGGACATGCCAAAAAGCAATTGACAGGTTAGGTCACGGGTGGTAACTGCCAAGCGAAGGCATGCGGCAGAGGCGGCGGCTTGGTGGTTCATAAGTGCCCACTGTTTTTTTTTTTTGTTGAGCTTACAGCGGGCACAGTTAATGGAAAATGTGAGAAAAACAAAAAGGTTTCCACTGCAAGAGACAGCAATTATAAGAGATACGTGTGCTTGGTCGCCTGATAAGGATTAGGATTGAATTCAAATTCAAATTTGTTTATCTTACGAAGCTCTCAAATAGTATGAACCATTTCAATTTGGTTTTTCATTACAAATTAAACTCCGTTACTTCTTCTATAAATGTATATTAAAATTTTACAATATTTAGCTGAAAATTGATTAACTATAGAAATAAACATTTTGTCTAAACTTAATTTAACTATGAAACTAACCAAAAAAAAACTTTCCGTTCATTCTTGAGCGAAAATTTACAAATTTAACTTTATATTGCTGGCTCTTGATATCTGACTTTCTTTATAGATTTATCTGGCTCGTGCTATCTTGATGATCTTTTAATTTTGCTTTAGTGCTTTCCCTTGTACATGTCTCAACATGCATGCTCGACCTGTATTCCTCGATCTGTATGGTAGTCTCGAATAGACTATAGCGCTGATGTATCAATGTCTTTGCCATTTCCAGTATGACGTGCGGATCGGCATCCTTGCGTATGGCCAGATGGGCAGAGAGGGCAACCTTGTCGATACTCAGTGCCCAGATGCGTAAATTGTGCACATGAACGACGCCATCGATGCTGAGAAAGAGACGATGCACCTCCTCGTAGTCCATGTAATCGGGTGTTGCCTCCATGAGAACCATGATGACATCGCGCAGAATGCGAAACGTGACCACCAGCACAATGATCGAGAATATAAATGTGCATACGGAGTCGACGAATGCCCAGGCGGGATTAAAGTAGATAATCAGAGCGGCCACAAAGACACCAACACTCTGGATAATATCGCCAATGACGTGAATCATAGCAGCACGCACATTTATATTCTCAGTGTGGTGGCATTGGTGGTGCGCCTGGTACGTGGACACCGAAGCATTTACAAATTCTGGTTCTCTATCGATGACCACCAGAGACTTGCTGGCGTTCATGGCTGTGGTCACAGTATTCATGGTTATGTTGCTGGACAAATCATTTAGTTCTATATTAACTTTGCGTGGTATGCGATGGGATTCATTGATCGCTGCTGCACCGTGTGAATGGCCATGATTCAATTGGCAGGCCATAATAACATTTATTAGAATGGCCAGCACGGATGAGATTAGCATAATGACGGCGTCCACATCATGCACACCAGATCGCAGTCGCTGTACGGCCAGAAAGACAAGGATGCCGGTGATGACCCAAATGAAGTAGACCGACACCATGGCACCAATTACCTCCGCGCGATACCAGCCAAAGTTAAAGCGCTGCGACGAGGGTCTGCCGGCCAAATGGATTGAAAATAAAGAGATCATAAATCCCGCCAGATCCGTCAGCAGATGCGCTGCATCTGTGGCAATTGCTAAACTCTTGGACAAAATGCCACCGATCACTTCAACAATCATAAATATCACGCACAATATGCAGGCGAATATAAGCTTACGCGATGCCCGCTTATCGACGCCAGGCTGCCGATCCAAGTGGCAATGATCCTGATACTTGGTGCGTATGTTTGTGTCTCGTCCGATTATGGTTATTGTACGCATCGATTCGGATTTTCTCAGTGACTCCTCCCCTTTTCCCGCTTCTTTCTGCTGCATTTGCTCCAAGTTCGAATCGTTCTTGTCACCCTGAGTTTCTTGCTCTTCTGGCAACACAACAACCTCGTTGAGAGTCGTTATGTTCTCTTTTGGTTGCTTTTTATCGGGGCCTAAAGCTTTCACAAATGTACTTCGCAGAACCTTCGATATGGAGTCATCAATTTCAGTTGGTCTCTCTGCTTCTGTTGGAACAGTCAGTCGCTCCAGTCGCAGCTGCTGGCTGGGCATTTCACACTCTGGCATTGCTTTTAATGGCAAGCCCAGGGATGTAGTTGTCGTTTTCAGCACCTTGCGTACTGCGGATTTTGAAAAAGCAGTAGCAGTAGTAGAATTAGGTGAAGCACTAATAGAAATTACAGGAATGTGAGGATTCGATGAAGTAGTTGCAGGAGTGGTTGAAGAAGTAGGAATAGAAGTAGAAGTACGAGTTATAAGCGGAGCATAAATGGGAGTAGGTGCAGGTCTTGAAGGAGGATCCAAAAATTGTGCTGCTCTTGCGACCAATCGTGGTTTGCTCAGAGATAAGTCTACTCTGTCCGCAGCCAACTTCTGCGTGGTTAGATCACGAATTGGCAGTGCCTTCTTTGGTTTCTTGAGACACGCTACGTCCAGGGCATGCAGAGTATCAGCTTTGCTTTCCTTTGAAGAAGTTACAGCAAATTCTTCCCGGCGCAGTCCTTTGGGTGCCAATGCACAAATTGTCTGCTTTATCTCTGAATCGGATGAACTTGTTTCTGTGCCACCAAGCAGTTTTCTTATGCCAGTTGTTAGAGTCAGCTGTGGAGGAGGTGCATCTTCTGCCATCTCTGCTTCCTCATCTGCAGCTCTACCAAACATTGGTAAATTCTTAAAAATTACTGAGGAAGTCGCCTGCTCCGGTGGCTTTGGCGTCATCATATCCTCATTGAGCGGTTCTTCTTGCTCTCCAACAGTCTCATAGTTTAGGTTCTTTCGACAGGGTACGGTTAATATATTGATTATACCAGTCTGGGGTTCATCCTCTTGCTGCTGCTGTTGCTGTCGCTTGTAGAGGTTAGAATCGAACTCTCCATCCGTGTTGGTAGCTACAGTAATTCCTTCCTTTAGTGGTGTCTGTGTGCTGACCATTTGATGGGGAAAGGCATGGAACTTGGGCGTGGATGCACTCTCAATGCGCAACAGTTTTTGTATTTGCTGTTGTGATAATTGTTCCGTTACAGAAGATAAACCAAGTTGGACAGAATCTATCGGACAGAGGCTCTCGGCAAAAATGTTCGATGCTTTTCGTATTGGAAATCTGTCGCTCTCCGATTTACTACGACTTAATTTAAGCGGCTTTTTGCGCTCTTCAATCTGCACACAGACTCTTCTAGTAGACTCGGATGTACACGGACTTCCGGCCAGTGCACTCGTTTTTTTAGGAGGAGTTTTGGGTTTTCCCATATTTTTCTTTACTTGTTCCACTTGATTTTCACTGCTTAAGAACTTTACATCTTCTTTTGGTTTTATAGGAATTGGACTTGTTACAGGTTTCTTATCAGGTTTCTTGCTCTGCTTTTGCGGGTTGCTACATGAGGGTTGATCACTCTTTTCCAACAAGTTCGCAATGCTATCTTCATTCTGCAATTGGGGTACTCTTGCTTTCCTCTTCACCTTTTCCTCCCAGGTCTTTTCGTGTTCTTCGACCCGAGGAGATTTGATAATCCTCGAATACTTTTGACGTGAATCAATGTCGGGAGTTTGTACCATTTCCCGTAATGCTTCTAGCATTGCTGCCTCATCTTCCACATTCGATATTTCCTTGAAACATCGCTTATCTGTCTCCTTGGCCTTGTTCACATCAATATTCTTCTTTTTGTCATTCATTCTATCGCTTTATCTCTCTCACTGTCTCTCTTTTATTGGGGACTAACACAATTCTGATTAGAAAATCAGTTATGTGTATTTTAGTTTCAACAGACGTCTGACAGAACAAAAACAGCTTCTTAACCCCTTTTTGTAGTGTTTTTGCTATTATTGTAGTCGTTGTCTTGATGCCTGGATAGCCATTGTTGGCCAAGGCTTTTATGCTTCCAATGCTCACAAACTAATTGTAAACGTAACCAAATAAGTTTCATGGTTTCTGAATACTCTTATTTACAACGTTAATGTGTGGTGTATTTATTTGAATCGTCCTAATAACGGAATTACTAAACATTACAAGCCCTTTTCCTGTTAAGCAACTGTTATCACTATGCTGCTGTTTCCAGCTATGTTAAGATAATGTTCCTGTCTCCTTTACAATATCCTTGAAGTATAACAAACCCTTCTACTGTTAAGGAACTGTTGAACACTGTGATGCTTTTACTCACTGCTATGTTGCTATGTTAAGTCGCTGTTAAAGTCCCTTAATGGCCTATTAAGCCACACATGCACACATTTCATTTAACATAAAATTCATTAACTCTTGCCGTGGTAGTTACAAAGTGAACAAGAAAAACCGCAAAACCATCTCACATGAAAGTTCCTAAAAGCCGCATTTAAAAAGCCATAAAAAGGAGTTTTATGTTGCGGCTGGCGGCGGCGTCGGCGGCGGCTCGCACAGGTGGCAACTTGAGCTGGCCGGAGCCGGAGTGCCCGTAGGTGCTTTACATGTGGGTCAATTGTAAATGAGACCACAAGACCTTTTGTCACATTAGCAGCACCAAAAGTTGTTGCTGTGTCGCATTCCGACGTAAATGGTCTTTTTGTGTACTACAGCATTTAATGGGTTAAGTAGCCCCATACGTGTGTGTGAGTGTATGTGTGTGTGTAGTTACTCACCTCCAGATACATGATGGCACAGCCAATGAGCGTGATCATCAGAAATATGGGACTGGCAACCTTGAAGACTTTGACACGACGATGCCGGAACAGATACCCAGCGAGCACAAAGGTGCCGCAGGCACAGCCAATCGAGAAGGTCAACAAAGATATTCTGTGAAGTAAAATGACAATGGTTACAAAGACAGTTCTGACAGTTTGCTACGCTTCCTCGGGGTAGCTATGTTGACAAATTTGACACATTCTCTGGCAGAAACACACGATAGTATTATGCATATTATATGACCTAATTTCTTGGCAGATAAATGACGCACAGTTTGACAATCACAATGTGATTTAAGCTTGCAAAAGCTTTTACAATATTCATGAATTCACGAATTTCTCACTCGCGGAAATACCACAAAGCAGCTTCAGCGTCGCCTGTCTAGGGAGAGAACATGATAAACACACACACACACACACACATACACACCTGAAGGGCCAATGATAGTTGGCCAGACAGGGCTCCGGGCCGGTGCAGGTGTCACAGCCTGGGGCGCAAGGCAAACACTTGAATACATCCGTATAGTAATTGCTTATATTGTCCTGATGCTCCTGCCAGGCAATCTCCATGATGGTGCCATTAAAGCCATCCGGATGCCGCAGCGAATAAAAGCCGCGCTTGCACAGACACTGATAGGCACCGCGTGACCAGCTGCTGCTCGTCATGGCAGTCAGTATCTTCCCGCTGCTTATTGTCGCCGTCTCTGCGCTGGGCTGTCGATAGTCGCACTGTAGGAGAGGAGACAATTAAAAACAAATAAGAAATGCGACAGTCGATGGAGCTCAACGCAAATACCCAGTGCACTTAAAGAGACAGAGTAGCTCTAGCTATGATAAGCCATAAGAGCTGATGAATGGGACAAAACTAAACTACATTTGCAGCTGTGCACACTGGGTATATGAATTGTTTAATCAAGTGCACACTTTGGATGGGTGAATCAACTTACCACCATGGAAGTACGATGGCACTTGTGCGAACTGTGAAACGCTTGCAGATCATTTATGGTATCCACATCATTGGCAGCAGCAGCGGCGGCATTCGCAGCAGCAGATGTTGAGCGTCGCGACTGCTGCCGCTGACGATGGAGCAGCTGCTGTTGGGTGCTAAAGCGATAGGATGTCGCATCGCATTGGTTGACACGCAACGCCGTCACGTCGATGTCGACACTAATGAATCCGCGCAACCCATGGCGTCCACTCGGCGGTATGGCAATGCTATACGAGACGAGCCAGTTGCTCAGCGCACATGAGAAATACGGATATGTCCACCAGCCCTTATAGTAGTTATTTGGTGGACTTGGCGCAAACTTTGGTGAGCGCAATGTGGGAGTGCTACTCTCGTCATCAAACCTGTTGATAGAGTGTGTGGTGCATAGAATTACACGTCTATATTCATATGTGTGTACAGGTGTGTGTGTGTGTTCCTCACCAGGGATAACTATGTGCAGGCTTTTTGCCAATTTGCAGTCCCTCCTCCTCGTAGCGCTGCGTCTCGCCAACGACTTTGTCCTGGCCACTCTTCACCCACCAGACATAGGACTGCACCGCGCCGTTCGTTAGGTTCAAAGCTAAAATGCGTGCCCCGTTTATGTATTCATCAGTGAGCAAGCCCTTGGCCAGCGCATCCGAGAGTCCTATGGAGAATTTTTTTTAATAGCGAAAAAAAAAATATAGAAAAACAAAATGTAAACATGTTTGCGAATGTAGGTCAGCGTGCAGCAAAAAAAAGAAACTTGTTTAAAGTATGAAGTACTTCGGAAATGAGGAAATTAAATGGGAAACTTTGCAGCAAACAGGCCAAACAGGGAATGCACAGAGACAAAAAACCAGCAATAGAAATCTTTGCCTAGTTTATTTTCAAATATTCATGTTTGTATAGATCGCATCAAAATCTTAATATGACATGATAAATTGAGTATGTGCTTTAGTTTTATTGTTTCTATTATTTATGCATTTCAAGCCAAATTCATTGTTTAGATTTAATTATTGATGTCATATTTTCTCACTGTGTACTCATTTATCTTTAATTTCCAGCCTTTAATTGGTTTCTCTGCAGCACAGACGCAAATGTTTTGAGTTTTAATTATTTTCTCCTGAGATAAACGTTTCACTTCGATTCAGCTGCTTGCCGATGCGGTAAGAAGTAATTACCTTTTGACTTTTAGGTGCTCATCGGCAGCAGACAATGAAGATATTTCGGCGCCATTCTTTTTTTTGCCTTCTCCATCTCTGAATTCGCATGGACGAAAATTACTCAGCAACTTTACTTTACTAATTGCAAAATTGCACAGCGATTTATGTTTCCAATTAAAAGTTTACGGTTTTTATACAGCGAGTTCATTAACTTGAATGTAACAACTATATGAAAACGCAACCGTGCTTTAAACTATCGATTACAGAAAATGGTACACACATTAACTGCATTGAGTATCGATTTTAAAGTAGTATTTTTTGATCTACATTACAATCGATACGTGCTAATTGGCATACGAACTTTTTCCAATTATTCAAAAGTTGAAATATAATAAAGACAAACTTTTTATTCAATGACACGACACGTTTTTAATTAAAACTTGTCGAAGTGAACAATATGTGCTTTCTCCTTGTCTGTCTATTAAATGTGTCGAGTTGCCGCTGGCCGCGTTTTTTATACACATGTTTTGTTTGGCTATTTATTTAAAAATTTATACCATACACAAATACACATATGTACATACAACGTGTGGACAGGTACAAATAAAACGAACACAACATATGTGCAGAGAAGCTGCTGTTTTATTTATAAAAGAATGATAATGGTGGCCCTTTTTACTGGTCGGTGTGGCCGTTTGCGGCATTCATGAATAATCTCGCATTGTTTAATTGCGCAAATTAAAATTTGCTGGAACATTTAATTCAGAACCAGCTGTCAGTGCTATAACGACCTTGAAATGGGTTTCTTTTTCCCCCTTTTCGCTGTTGCAGAAAGGCCATTAAATGGCACACAGAAGCTGCAAGTGTTTTTCAGCCTTGGAAAAAAGAATGTCAGCTACGATGATTAATATGCGCGACGGGTGCACAGCTTCCGCCTCTGTGCCTCCGCTCCCTCTACCGTCTGTATTGCGCTGGGTGGCTGTCAAAAGTTAATATTTTTTCTGCTTATTTCTGCCACACTTGCCTGGACAGTGGCAGTGGCAGCAGCAACAACGTTTCTGTTTGAGTTTCTACGAGAAAAAGAGACGGAGATAAACAAGCTGAAATACAAGCAACAACTGTTCACAAAGTAAACTTATTTAAATTCGATTAGCGCAACTTCCGTGGCACCTTTTGAGCTTGCCCACTGCGCAGTACGCACTGAAGAGGGTATCACGACTAGGTTAGTGTAGGTGTAACGCATTAAAGTCGACTTTCTACACACGTAAACACCAACAGGACATACATACAAAACTTGTGTGCTCTATCGGAAAACGATCTGTTGTTAACAGAGTAGCACATGCAGTGTTATAAAGCTACTCTTATTATCTGATTTTAACAGAGCCACTTGGAGTGCTGTTACACTACAGATGTTATCGATAGTTTGAGAAGCGACATATTTATTTTCAAATGTGATATTAATTTATTTGGCTATTTGTGCAATCGATCAGCTTTTATCGTTGACAGTTTGACAAATACGTATTGAATTTGGCTAATATAGTGTGACAGAACTTTATCACTCGAAGGGACTTTCAGCTTCGTCACGCTTCAGATTGCTTTCTTCTTGCTTTTTGTTGTTTTTTTTTGAGTATTTTGATTAGTATGTATAACGTTTTGCAACTTTGCTGCCTGCCGCTTTCGAATTGTTGTTGGTTTGCTGTCACTTTTGCTTGTGATGGCATAAAACAAATACACAGGAAACCAGTTGGCGCAGGGTGTGCTATGCGAGAGAAAGACTGGGGACTGGAATCACATAAACACACAGTGAAAGTTCTTTTCCCAAGTTGCGTCAAAGTGTTGCCACAAGTTCAAACATTTGCCACAATGCGACGGCTGTGAATGGCTCGATGTGAGGCAGGTCGACAGTGTGGTAGGCTGGGTGGGAGGCAGGCAGTCGTGTCGACCCTATGGTAAATAACATTAGCTAAAGCCTGTCACCGAGTTTAGAATACATTCACACACTCACACACATTTAAGTTATGGTCGTGTGTGTATGTGTGTGCCTGTTGTTGCGTTTGTCATTCATCATCTGTGTGCGATTTCTAGCACTCGCTCGGCTGGCATCATCAATCTTTCGCTGCCAGTTCAAGAATTTATAGCACACTGTGTGTGTGTGTGTGTTGCAGGAGCTCCGTGTAGGTGTCAGAAATAAACATGCGCAACTTGCACAATTGTAACCAATTTGTTTTGCTGGACGCTGCCACAAAAGTTTTTGCTCACTTCGGCGCGTCCCCTCGACGAGTTCTGTGTGTAAAATTGCCAATTATTCAAGTTGCACAGTCAGTCAGACAAGTTTTTGTGCCGCACGCCAAGAGCTTTTTTGGCACAGGTGTGTATTTGTTTTCATGCCGCACACCCAGTGGCAATGCCTTGCTAGGGATACGTTGTGCAGGAGAACAGCAAAAGACAAACTTGTTTATTTCTTGTTTAATCTGTCTTGAAACAGTTTTCCGCAATTACAGGGTATTTCATGGTGTGCCCGAACTTGATTGCTCGGACATTTCAACTTGTTTTTCTGCTCTGACTTCTGTTGCTCTGTTGCTGAGTAATTAAATTCTTCACCAGATTCGGTTTCCCCGACACGAGAAGGCAATTAGACATGGAAAACAATTTGGAATTTTTATCGTTGAAACCGAAGTCGAGATTCAAGAAATAAATACTTGAAATTGGCATGGTTTGTTTGTTTTTATTTCAATTTTCCCATGATTCCTTTAGGGTAACAAATAAGTTTATTTAGTTAGCGGAAATGCGGTTTGAATATAAATTTTCGCAGGGAGTGGATATGATTGAGTAATTAACATTTCTCAATAAACGTAGCATACTTTTGAGGGCCCCTCATGTCTTTTGCAACATTAATGCAGCAATAAAGATTTCCTCAGATTGCAATCGAATAAACGTAAATGGAAATGCATATGAAATATAATTTCTTCTTTCATTAACATTTTCCATTTTCCATTACACATTTTTCGTCTGCTTAAACATTCCTTGCACAACGTGCCGTATGCGCAACAGCACGCTGAATTTCTTAACTGATTTCACTCAGAAATCTGTGTGCACAATGCGAAGTTGTTCATCATCATGTAAAACTGAAAGCGACATTAAGTTGTGTGCAAAGGAAAAATGGGGAAATCAGAGATGAAAACAAGCCAAATGTGGCGAAGTGCACAAGTTTAAATTAAAAACAAAAAGCAGCAACAAAAAAGGGAATATGTACAAAATGTGTACGACAGCCGCACAGAGAGCAATCCATCCGAGAGGGATGCATGGAGGGGAGCAAGATGAGGCAAAACCAGGACGTTTGATGCGCCACAAGTGCGTCGTTGTCAACCCCAAGGCAAGCGACGCGCCTGAGCGCGTAACCGAGCTGGCACCCGCACATCCGAACCCGAATCCGAATCCCAACGCAGCCTTGACAACAGACTGTCGAGGAGGATAGGAAGTGTGAGTGGGAATGGGAGCCACAGTGCCAGAGCCAGAGCCATCAGTGTGTCATGTACATGTATGTGCGTTAACATAGCCAAGGACAAGCGACGCACAATGAACTCATCGCACAGCAGCAACAGCAGATGCCCTATGTTGTGCTCGAAGCCAGCTTCTGCTCCCTGCTCCATGGCCAAGGTGCGACGACGTGTCAGCAGAAAGCGCATAAAGTGAAAGCAAATTTGCCGCCATTTGTTGTGCCCGCTGAGCGAGTGGCAAAGCAACAGGATGAGCCACACATCCTGCTCAAATGTGTAGCAAGTATAGCACTTTTTGGCACTTGTCTCAACCTGCCCCCTTTCACTTTCCCATTCCCATCTTCATCCCTTCTGCCTTGGCCATAAACTGTACGCAGATTCCTGGCCGTGCGAGGTCCTTGAAATTTTGATGTCTCGCATAAATTATTCGAGGCAAAAGCTTCTTGCAAATCGAATAAATTTAAGCCAATTTAAAGGTGAAAGAGGAAGAGATAAGGAGAGGGTAGAGAGAGGGAGAGAGATAGCGAGGATGGGAAACACTTTGTCTGGCACTCAAGGCATATCAACTGCTCGACTGCCTCTAAACGCTTCGATTGAGAGACTTGGCAACAACCAACATTCAACTTTTCCTGATTCCAATTTTTGTAGAGTGCAATCAAGAAGAAGAATGCTTTCAATTAAAGTCGCACACTCACTGTGGCGTTGCGAATATGTACCATTATGTTTATTTATTTACATAAACTTCTTTTAAAGCAAAGCGTGCGTAGTGTATCAGCATTTAAGTTTAGCGTTGCCAACATGTTGCATAGTTGCATGGTGTGGCCAGATCATCGGCCATTTTGCACACCAAGGGTATTCCTCCACAATGATATCGATATTCACAACTAGGGCTACGCACTTGTTGCTAATTAGATATCAATAAGTTAAGTCAACGTTGCCAGATAGCCCCGTAACTCACAGAAAAAAATTTAGCATTGCCAGTGTACATTTAATTTATTGAGAAGTTTGCCGATATGCGCAAACGGAAATGAATTTGATTTCACGCACAAAGATAGAAATCAATACATCATACACCGACATGTCCGGTAAAGGTAGTGACTGTCATCTACATATAATATACATACTTCTACACATGCGTGTGTGTGTGTGTAAACTCACCGCCATGCCGTATGATGCCCACTTCCTGAAGTATCGAGGCAGCCAAATCCGCCTTTTGTCTGGAGCTCTCAAAGCGCTCCGAATTGATGGGCACTTGAAGCGGTCGATATAGCGTTGAGATGCACAATGTGCCCAGATTTTCAGTGGCAATGTCATGTATTGTCACCAAAGACTGTTCGATGGCCGTCTGAAAAGAGAGGGAAAGAGATGCAGCACAAGTAGCCAAAGTTAGGCTCGTTTCATTATAAGTATTTATTTATATTCATCATCATTCTTTACCCCCCATCGATGCTAAATCATTGGCCAAATTGTGACAAACGCATTAAAAATAAATTTTGGCTAAATACATTTCGGGCCAGTAAGCTGCAGCGGCTGCTGCTTCCTCTCCTTCTTTGCCTTTTATCGTTTGAGTGGAAAATTGCGTTATTGACTTCGATCCGCTTTCCACTTTTCGCTTCGTCTTCCTCTTTCCTCTTCAACGCTTTGCACTAAGCGCCAAAAAGTTTTGGCCTAAAGCGTCCCTGACTCCAAATTGTTTCGGCCATTGTTTTGCCGAGCCAAATTGATAAAGTGACCAGAAAGCTCTGTATGCGTGTCTGTGTGTGTGTTGGCTCTCCCTTTCCAAATTTGTCGACTCTGCATTCGCTTTGTGACTCAGCGTTTTTTGCATGAACAATTCAAATTCTAAATTGTAGTTGAAATTGAAGATTTCTTATCGGAAATTCTCCTATCGATTGTTACATAGGTATGTCTATTTTATATATTGAATATTGTATTAGATGTCTTGTAGAAAAGAAAATCCAATACGTAGAAAAGCACATATGTACATAGCTCATTGGTCGCTTTATACGAAGAAAATAACAAATACTAAATCAGTTTATTGTTTTATACTTCTAAGCATATCAAAAAACATATTTTTTGCATTGTGTTCATTCATTCCGCAGTCGAATTCGGACATAGGGGAATTTATTACATTTTTTGAGCTAAATCGCGGATTTTGTACGTCGCGATTAAGCAAAAGCCCTTCTTCAAGATCAATAGGCATTTTATGAATATAACACTTTGTTTATTCATGTATGTTTGTATATCGTTGCAGCACTTGCACACCAGGGCAACTACTTACCCGCGAGACAATGTTGCCGTCGCCGATACGCAGAATATTCCGAAACGGATTGCCCAGATCTGCCCAGTGCGAGGAGGAGGATGACGACGTGCTGGACGTTGTTGCTGCTGCTGCTCCAGTGCCAGTTTCAATTGATGTCGTAGTTGTTGTTGTTGCCGCTGCTGCTGCAGGGCCGGCGGCACCTGCTGCCGTTGAAGTTGTTGCTGCTGCTGTTGCAACGCCGTTGGCTGTCGTTGTTGTTGTTGCAGCAATCGCCTGCTCAACTGCCAGCAACAGCAGCAGCACAAACAATTGTTTGGACGTTCCTACACAAATGCCAGCAACTTGTTGCTGCTGCTTCTGTAGTCGGTGTTGTTGTTGCTGCTGTCGTTGACAACTGCCGTCTCCTGTTGCGACCGCCAGTTGCCTCCTTATGCGCCATTTTCCCACATCGAGCATGCATCTCATTGTTGTTTTGCATTTGCCACTGTGCGAACAAAAAAAAGAAAGAGAAAAAGCGGAAGAGATAAAGAAGAGCGAACATTAGTTAAGCTGTCGTTATAATGTCCTTTTAATAAGCAATTCCAGAGCACTTTTTTACACAACATCAAAAACATCTTTCCCCCAACCCGACATCTCTACTTCGACCTGCCTTCATCCTCTGCGTACGTAGTTGACGCCGTTGACGACTAAAAAACACTCCAGCTGTCTGCATATTTAATTAGTTAAATGAATTGTTCGCTGTCGCGCGGCCTTTTTTCTGTTTTCGCGAATTAATATACATATATTTTTTTTGTTTCATTCTTCTGTCATCTTAAATGAGTGCTAAACGTAATCTAGGGATTTGCGTGATGCTGCCAGGTGGCAGGGCACAAATTCTTAGCTTTCTCTTTATACCCTAAAAGGGTATACTTACTTTGTGCAAATTTGTAATTTTTAGAAATAATTGCACACACCTGTGTGGGTTCTGAATAAGTAGAGTAAAGCAAAAGGTAAGAGGAATTGAAAACTGGTGACTGGCTCATCCTAATCATTTGAAAACAAACCTACATTACAATACATAAGTCAAAGTTAATGAGGTGAGTGCAATACAGTAATTAAATAAATGCAACCAACTACAAGTGCCTAATATCTAATTTCATTAGAAAGATCAGAGAAACTCAGAGAAAAGATTGACTTTGGGAACCTACAAAATCACATGAAAGGAAAAACCGAATAACTAAGAAAATTAAGAATAACCAAGCCGATGTCGCATGCCAAGCTAAAGAAACTACTGCACAAAGCCTTCGCATGCTGTTGAAAAGTCTACATTGGAATAAATATACTAAAAATATTCACAAATGAAACAATAAGACACTTACACCCCTTGGTGTGAACTACGACGGCGATCGAGTTCGCCAAACTATAGATAAACACTGGTCCTTGGAGCTTCATCGCCAAAAATTGAATTAAGTTCATCGATGAACTGTTGTTGAGTTAATCCACGTCGAAAGTTGAACAAAATAATTGCACGAAAATGTTCACGATTTAGGCGAGCTGAATCTTTTGTAATCTAATCTTTTGAATGCATGTTTTGGATATACCATAATCATATATACCACATACAAAAGTGTATAGATCTTAATGGGGAATATTTTGAAAAACAATAAAGCGATATTTGATGATTAATATTTGTTTTTGTTCTCCAATCCCGACTTCAATAGTGGCCGAAAAACAAAAGTCGTTTTTGATGGAATATATTTTGACATTTTGTAATATCCGTATTTCTGATAATGATAAAAAATGGGCTGATCAAAAAATGCCGAACAAATTACTAAACTTGAAGGAAATTAAGAAAAACTACGATATATAGTTTGAACAAGAAGTTTTTTAAATAAACATATTTCTAGCTTCTGCGTACAGAGCTTAAAGACAAAGATGCTAAGAAATCAGGAACAGTTAAAAGCAACCAAGAAAAAATTAGAATTAAAAAAAAAGGTTAGTTTTTATTTGTTTTATTTTCTTTCGAAATTTTATTCTATAAATTTTCAATCAGTTTTTGATTAAATTTTAATTGAATGGAAACTCAAAAGAGTTATTGCTATTAAGCAAATAAATAACTTCTACAAAGGCATTAATTCTTTTAAATGTCAGTCTAAAATTCTAAGCCAAAGCATAAAAATTGTCCAAATATTTATTTTAAAATTTGTGAATCTCATGTCATCACGCAGAAGTGATTAAGCAAATATATAAATAAATTGTTGAAATATTTATTTATGTTGATGGCAGCTGTAAACACAGCCCAGAGATGCAACCTTCCCCACACACTTCCAGCCAGGGTGAAGAAAAAAGGCAAGTCATGAAAATAAAGACACTCGCTGCCACAAATTTGTCTGAGTTTGTGTGTGCTGACAGGTAAGTAGAAGCCACGCCAGGCAACAACAACAACAGCGAAAGTCGTAAATAAAAAAAGCAAAAATAAACAGAGCAAGCGGAATCACTTGCATACCACTTGTCCCCCTTTGCCACGCCCCCTGCACTGGCAACCACACAGACAGACCCCTGTGCCGTACCGGCCTGCTTATGAGCCTTTCATGAATGCAAGAAATGTAAATATGAAATGAAAGCGAAAAAAGCAAACGAAATGTTGAAAACAAACAAATGATCGACCAGCAGATACGCTGGACCTAAACCAGCTAAACCAAACTCTATTCCCGTATACTTCACTTGTCGACAGCTACAGGGTATGCACACTTGCGATACATGTCTTTCGCATTAGCAGCAACCGAGCGGCAAAATGACGACTCAACTGTGACGTAGTGCTGCAGCAGCAGCAGGATTTACAATTGCGAGAGGAGGGCGAGTACCTTTTGAAACACTTTCAGTTACATTTGTCATAAAACCAGACGACCAGAAGTGCTTGAAAGTTGGTTGAAGTTATCAAAGCAGACACTTTATTTATAAACATTTTTTACTGCGCCCTCAACATATGTCCGACAGTTCAATCAAGTTTCTTTCGTTAAACGAAACAGATCATAAAACTTGTCAAATAATAACAGCAATACCAAGATCAAAAAAATGAATAAAACTAACAACTTAAATAATATTCCCCATCTGTCCAGATATCGAATGGATTTGACAAGTTGTGCAGCTTATTGCCGATTATCAACCAAGGAGTCAACAAGTATATTGCAATCTTAAGTAAGGGAAACTATTAATAAAAAGATTAAACCAGCCGCTTGCAATCAACCTCAATCCAACCTGTTAAGTCTAACATCCTTTATGTGAGAGGAATGAGATGCAATTGTCAAGCGTTGTAAGAAGACTGCTTCAGCATTTCATACCTTGAACTGATCAGGGCAAAGTAGTGCGGGATATGCAGCGCAGAATCCAAGAATGATTTAAACTATAAACCCCCTTTTGAACCTTGGAGACAGGAACTATGACTTCATGTTAAAAAACTGCCTGATGTTTAGCCCGTTAAAGCTGCCACTGTAGGTATTAGAACACTGGTTTAAAATAAAATGAATCCAAGAATGATTTAAACTATAAACCCCCTTTTGAACCTTGGAGACAGGAACTATGACTTCATGTTAAAAAACTGCCTGATGTTTAGCCCGTTAAAGCTGCCACTGTAGGTATTAGAACACTGGTTTAAAATAAAATGAATCCAGGAATGATTAAAACTATAAACCCCCCTTTGAACTTTGGAGACAGGAACTATGACTTCATGTTAAAAAACTGCCTGATGTTTAGCCCGTTAAAGCTGCCACTGTAGGTATTAGAACACTGGTTTTGAACCTTGGAGACAGGAACTATGACTTCATGTTAAAAAACTGCCTGATGTTTAGCCCGTTAAAACTGCCACTGTAGGTATTAGAACACTGGTTTAAAATAAAATGAATCCAAGAATGATTAAAACTATAAACCCCCCTTTTGAACCTTGGAGACAGGAACTATGACTTCATGTTAAAAAACTGCCTGATGTTTAGCCCGTTAAAGCTGCGACTGTAGGTATTAGAACACTGGTTTAAAATAAAATGAATCCAGGAATGATTAAAACTATAAACCCCCCTTTTGAACCTTGGAGACAGGAACTATGACTTCATGTTAAAAAACTGCCTGATGTTTAGCCCGTTAAAGCTGCCACTGTAGGTATTAGAACACTGGTTTAAAATAAAATGAATCCAGGAATGAATAAACTATAAACCCCCCTTTTGAACCTTGGAGACAGAAACTATGACTTCATGTTAAAAAACTGCCTGATGTTTAGCCCGTTAAAGCTGCCACTGTAGGTATTAGAACACTGGTTTAAAATAAAATGAATCCAGGAATGATTAAAACTATAAACCCCCCTTTTGAACCTTGGAGACAGGAACTATGACTTTATGTTAAAAAACTGCCTGATGTTTAGCCCGTTAAAGCTGCCACTGTAGGTATTAGAACACTGGTTTAAAATAAAATGAATCCAGGAATGATTAAAACTATAAACCCCCCTTTGAACTTTGGAGACAGGAACTATGACTTCATGTTAAAAAACTGCCTGATGTTTAGCCCGTTAAAACTGCCACTGTAGGTATTAGAACACTGGTTTTGAACCTTGGAGACAGGAACTATGACTTCATGTTAAAAAACTGCATGATGTTTAGCCCGTTAAAGCTGCGACTGTAGGTATTAGAACACTGGTTTAAAATAAAATGAATCCAGGAATGATTAAAACTATAAACCCCCCTTTTGAACCTTGGAGACAGGAACTATGACTTCATGTTAAAAAACTGCCTGATGTTTAGCCCGTTAAAGCTGCCACTGTAGGTATTAGAACACTGGTTTAAAATAAAATGAATCCAGGAATGATTAAAACTATAAACCCCCCTTTTGAACCTTGGAGACAGAAACTATGACTTCATGTTAAAAAACTGCCTGATGTTTAGCCCGTTAAAGCTGCCACTGTAGGTATTAGAACACTGGTTTAAAATAAAATGAATCCAGGAATGATTAAAACTATAAACCCCCCTTTTGAACCTTGGAGACAGGAACTATGACTTTATGTTAAAAAACTGCCTGATGTTTAGCCCGTTAAAGCTGCCACTGTAGGTATTAGAACACTGGTTTAAAATAAAATGAATCCAGGAATGATTAAAACTATAAACCCCCCTTTGAACTTTGGAGACAGGAACTATGACTTCATGTTAAAAAACTGCCTGATGTTTAGCCCGTTAAAACTGCCACTGTAGGTATTAGAACACTGGTTTAAAATAAAATGAATCCAAGAATGATTAAAACTATAAACCCCCCTTTTGAACCTTGGAGACAGGAACTATGACTTCATGTTAAAAAACTGCCTGATGTTTAGCCCGTTAAAACTGCCACTGTAGGTATTAGAACACTGGTTTTGAACCTTGGAGACAGGAACTATGACTTCATGTTAAAAAACTGCCTGATGTTTAGCCCGTTAAAACTGCCACTGTAGGTATTAGAACACTGGTTTAAAATAAAATGAATCCAAGAATGATTAAAACTATAAACCCCCCTTTTGAACCTTGGAGACAGGAACTATGACTTCATGTTAAAAAACTGCCTGATGTTTAGCCCGTTAAAACTGCCACTGTAGGTATTAGAACACTGGTTTTGAACCTTGGAGACAGGAACTATGACTTCATGTTAAAAAACTGCCTGATGTTTAGCCCGTTAAAGCTGCGACTGTAGGTATTAGAACACTGGTTTAAAATAAAATGAATCCAGGAATGATTAAAACTATAAACCCCCCTTTTGAACCTTGGAGACAGGAACTATGACTTCATGTTAAAAAACTGCCTGATGTTTAGCCCGTTAAAGCTGCCACTGTAGGTATTAGAACACTGGTTTAAAATAAAATGAATCCAGGAATGATTAAAACTATAAACCCCCCTTTTGAACCTTGGAGACAGGAACTATGACTTCATGTTAAAAAACTGCCTGATGTTTAGCCCGTTAAAGCTGCCACTGTAGGTATTAGAACACTGGTTTAAAATAAAAAAAAAAATGAATCCAGGAATGATTAAAACTATAAACCCCCCTTTTGAACCTTGGAGACAGAAACTATGACTTCATGTTAAAAAACTGCCTGATGTTTAGCCCGTTAAAGCTGCCACTGTAGGTATTAGAACACTGGTTTAAAATAAAATGAATCCAGGAATGATTAAAACTATAAACCCCCCTTTTGAACCTTGGAGACAGGAACTATGACTTCATGTTAAAAAACTGCCTGATGTTTAGCCCGTTAAAGCTGCCACTGTAGGTATTAGAACACTGGTTTAAAATAAAATGAATCCAGGAATGATTAAAACTATAAACCCCCCTTTTGAACCTTGGAGACAGGAACTATGACTTCATGTTAAAAAACTGCCTGATGTTTAGCCCGTTAAAGCTGCCACTGTAGGTATTAGAACACTGGTTTAAAATAAAAAAAAAATGAATCCAGGAATGATTAAAACTATAAACCCCCCTTTTGAACCTTGGAGACAGGAACTATGACTTTATGTTAAAAAACTTCCTGATGTTTAGCCCGTTAAAGCTGCCACTGTAGGTATTAGAACACTGGTTTAAAATAAAAAAAAAAATGAATCCAGGAATGATTAAAACTATAAACCCCCCTTTTGAACCTTGGAGACAGAAACTATGACTTCATGTTAAAAAACTGCCTGATGTTTAGCCCATTAAAGCTGCCACTGTAGGTATTAGAACACTGGTTTAAAATAAAATGAATCCAGGAATGATTAAAACTATAAACCCCCCTTTTGAACCTTGGAGACAGGAACTATGACGGTTAGTTAAAAAACTGCCTTATGTTTAGCCCGTTAAAACTGCCACTGTATGTAGTAGAACACTGGTTTAAAATAAAATAAGAATTGCCCTCTCAATTCAATAATTAAAACTTTGATAAAGCCCAAAAAACGTCAAAATAGACTTAAACCTGCGCATTACGGTCGGGTCAACGCTTCTATGGAAAGTTCGGAAGAATCAGTTAAAAGCATTGTTACCGCTTCGCTTACGAAAAAATCGGCGACCAAAAGTGACGCGTGTGCAGCTGTGAGCGTAGATCTATTAAGGCCAACCCAAAAGACAATTTGGTTGAAGAATCTATTAATGACATCGATGTATGCGACAGTGATGTTGCCTTAAGTTTTTATGAAATTCACATGAATGTATCTGGTCAAGGATTCTACCACCAACATGAATAGACAACTAGGCTTAGTACTTGCTTATGGGTAAGATAGATTGTAAATAAAATAAAAAAAAATGCATAACAATTTGTTATACCTTCAAAAGCTACGTAGAGCAACAGCAGCTGTGGCTAATGAATAATCGTGGAAAGTTTACCAAATGCACTTTTATAACGTTGAAAAACCAAAAGACAAACGTGCAAAAATATATACATACTATATATATTGTATGTATTGTATATGTATATCATATACAGCTAGAGAAAGGGTGGGCGTGCATTATTTAAAATGGCAGCGCGCGGTTTAGTTTGCATCCAACTGTTCGCAAGTGGCTTTTGGTGGCTTTTCCGCAGAGATGGGGCGTGGCTGTGTGGCGCTGCTATGCAAAACAAGCAGTTTTCAAAATGAGAAAAGACCGTTTGAAATGCGAAATGAAAAAGGAGTCGCAGGAGGACTGTGCAGAGCAGGAATATACAATAAAAGGCAATCACAAATTTCCGTGGCACGGCTGGCACTTTTCGCACCACGGGTCGTGTTAAGAAACCAAAACAAGTTTACGATTAATCCGAGAATTATATATCACGCGGATCGCGTAACTCGCTGCCGGCTCCGATATCGATATCAGCTCCGTCCCCGGCTTTAGTTCCCACCGTCGGTTTAGCTTCTACTGCAGTTGCAAGGCCTGCGCCCTGAAGTGGCACTTCAACTGCGTTCCAGTCACATTCGAGGTGTTAACAAATGACCGCAAGCGACACAAGTGCGACAAAAAATAAAATCTTTTCCTAATGTTCAACAAAAATGTCTCTAAATTAATATTTAGTATTGTAATTCCCATATATGTAGAAAGAGTAATCGTTTTAACATTAAATAGGTTAAAAACACGATTAAAATAATACAAAAAAAAATCATCCGGCCCCACCCATATTTATATATATTTATATATTAATAGCCCCACAAAAAATAAAAAATCTTTTCGTAAATATATTGTTCAACAAAAATGTCTCTAAATTAATATTTAGTATTGCAATTCCCATATATGTAGAAAGAGTAATCGTTTTAACGTTAAATAGGTTAAAAACACGATTAAAATAATACAAATAAAATCATCCGGCCCACCCAGATTTATATACATGTTATGTAAATTTAAAAAAATCGGCTTCGATGCTTTTATAAAAAAAACGTAAAAGTAAAACTCAAAAATCCGAACTACTTATTTCGGAAATTAAAAAAAAAGATATTAGGTAAATTAAAAATTCGCCTTAATATACTTGCAATGCAATCATTCAAGTTTAAAAAAAAAAAAAAAAATTAAAATAAACCCCAAGTACCAAGAGTTCAGTTCAAGAGCTAAAACCGAACTGACTAGCAGACCAAGGGGAAAGGCAATCAATGATGCCAAATGTCATCTAAGTACGTTCATGTGTCACACATACAATCAAGTAATGTAGGGATGATAGTTTAAACTAGTGCTGGTATTGACAAATATCGATAATAAGCAATGATAAAGCTGCCACACAGTTTTTATATAAATTGTGGCAACTTTAAAAACATTAAAATCAAGAAAAAAGCAAAGAATATTATTACTACAAAAGATTTTTTACTCACTAAAAAGCTCAAAACATTTCTACTTATTCCCGTTTAAAATGAACGATATTTAACGAGGCAACAGGGAACTTGTCTGCTCGGATAGTGGCGACCGTTGGAAGGAACGTGCGGAGCATAATTATCGGAATGGCATCGCATCAAGCGGAACACTTAAGTACAGCTGCGCTTGTCAATTTTATGGCACTTGTTTGGCTTTTAATTACAGCAATTTGCATGTAAACTGCAATTGACGGGGCACAGAGAGAGAGAGAGAAAGTGAAGAATAAGCTACATGCATTTCTCCCTTTCTCTTTACTTTTGCCCCATCGTCGTCTCTGTAATCTGTTGCGCTGCGAATGTTCTTATTATGTCATTACTTGTAATTTATAGCGCGCTTTCGTAATCGTGTTGAATATGTCAAGGCAGCTTTAAGTTTCCATGTATGTAAGTATTTCATTATTATCCGTGCTTTAAAGTGTCAGTTAAAGAAAAGCAATCCTTGCAATGTCTGGCATAAGGTCGTCTTCCTGCTGTTGCACTTTGTCGAAAGTTCTCTTGACTTCGCATCCACAGCCCCCTCTCCTCAGCAAAGTCAAAGACATAGCATTAAAAAAATGTGGCAATAGCATGCAATGCCCCCGGCTGTTGCCACGCCTCTCTCTCTCACAACACATCAAACGCAGCTGCTGCGCCATCTGCACAGTTGTCTTACACTTCTTCATCTCCCATCCCTTCGTCTACGTCTATGTCTTTTTGAATTCAAGAATTTCGTATACCTCCGCGAGAAGAGCATAACGACTGTTTTATCAGCTTAAAGACGAATTTGATGTGTTAAAAGTTTTTGTTTCACAGATGCTAATTATCATTATCAATATTTATTATACATATGTTATATAAGCGTTATACCATAACATTATCATTATCTTCTTTAAAGTCTTAGAGCATGTGATATTCGTTATGGGCGCCTTATCTGCCTTAGAAGGCACTTAGGTTCCTTAGAAATTTGTCAACATGTTGATAATCGTGCTGCCGGCTTAATCGACAAAGGGCTTAAGAGAAACACTTGAACCCCATTCCTGCCCGGGAGCTTTGTTTATAGACGAGAAGTATATGTACCTTGTTTTTGTACTTTGTTCATATGTGGGTTAAACGACTTCCTCGTTTGGTCACGGCGACTGAGTAAACAGAACTTTGAGGGCGCTTCTGCAGACACGCCCCAGCATCAACAGCACTCACGACTGTGTCCAGTGGCTTTATTTAAGCTGCCAGCAGTGTGCTCGAAGGGGCACATCAGTGAAAATAGAGGATGGAGAATGGAGGAGCACCATGTAAGGGGCATAAACTATCTTTATGCCCTTTTGGACCCTTTCATAAGCACGTTTTTATCTGCTTTGCACATTTGTGCGTTGCGCTCTGCTATAAATACAAAGCACGCTGGAAAAGCACCAGGGAAAAGCTTAACAATCGTGGGAGAGAAAGAAAGAGCAGCAGAAGAAGGGGGCTGGAGAGGGGCGAGAGCAGCTGTGACAACTGCTGATTTTGTCAGTTTTCTTTGTCATTGATTTTCGATCATAATAATTTGATGTGTGCTTTATGTGCCGGAAAGCGGCTAAAATATCATATCATGAATACCGTCTCGTTGCCGGGACAACCCGTGACTAGCCCCAACAACAGCAAGTACATCCACAATTGTCATTGCGTTGCATTTGATTTGATTTTTATGCCTCGTCGTCATCTCTTTTATGGCTTTATAATGTGGGCAGAGTCTTATCTGGCATCAGGATTCCAAAGCAGCAGCTGGCAATAAACTGGGAATGCGTTCAAAAACCTCAAACGGAATTTGACAAGAAAAATTACGTATGTCCCGATTAGAATACACCCATTAAAGCGATTATGGCAAATGGGGTTGACTAGACAGCGCGAGTGGGAGATGGAAATACAATGTTACATACAATGTATGTACCTCCAGTGGCATACCTCTCAAATACCCTGTATCTAGAGGGAGGTGGAAATAAAAACTGTAATAGAAAATATGAATGTACGCTGTAGATACCTCCTATCCTGTCGATACCCCTCAGTGGATACTTTATGAGCATGTTGAAATTCTAAACTATGTATACTCTTATTTACATATGTACATAGTTTTGGGCTTAGCTGATGATGCCCGACTGATGCATGTCAGGCTTGGAATGTTCACGCCTCCGGATGCTCTAAACTGACAGCCAATTTCGACAAACTAATTTACACACACTCTCCCCAACACACACAGACACCCACTCACATACTGCAAAGTTGGGCAACTTATCGTGTCAAATCAAATGTTCCATCGACACACACATTATGCAAAACACAAAACAGCAACAACAACAAGCGAAACTGGATAAACAAAGTCAAAACATCAACACCAGCTGACAACTTCAGTTATTCCGCCTGAATTGTGACGCCCTTTTCCCTTTTTTTTTGCCGCAGGAGGCAACCAGGCAACAAAACTGACCAGTTTTCCGCAAAGGGACAAAGCGAACGGAAGAAGACGCGGGAGAGGAGGAGGCAATGAATGGCATGAAAGAAAGGCGTTGGCAATGCTTTCATTTCCTTTCCTGTCCGTCAACGCCGTCAATTTTGGGCAACACTTAAAGCAAATGAGATGATGGGCAAAAGTCTAACCGCCGGCGAAGGCACAAAATCTCATTAAATTAATGCAAGCCTCAGGAGTTTTTTTTCTATCACTGACGCTGTCGCTGTCCCCTACTGCTAGTGCAAGATGCTTTACCTCCCTTTCCCCTACTTACTCGAAAACCAAAACGTCTTTCGCGAAATTGTCCCAAGATTTGAATTGCTTGATAGGCCAATGCCAATGTGAGGCACAATCTGAGGCACAAGAGCCGTAGGCTAGCTAAGCATCAGCTTATTTTGTAAGTTTGCCGGATTCTCACTATGACATACAAAATAGGCATATAAAAGATATTAGCACTTAGCCGGGAAAGATGTCGGCGCACATTGGCCATAAAATGATAATAATGAATCTGTGCCAGTGAAGGTGCCAAACAAATTAGTCATTTCAGTGACTCGTGAACCAGGTAGGAGAGGTGAATACTTCACTGCACCACGTGCCAAGATCTAAATAAAGGCAGCGCCAGGCAGTCTAGACTTGAGAAAAACAAAGCGGCACACGCTGAGCTTGTTTATGTTCGGACATACAAAAGTAGCAAAGTATTGTCAGAATGCTAAATAACTACAGAAACCTAGCACGTGTCACGTGGTGCTCAATGTTTATACACTTTAAAAGTGCTCAGCTTGGCAACCATTTTGAAAAAGTTAATCACTTGCAACGTAAAAACCCTGTTACTGTACCCGCTTAACTTATCGTTTTTTGTTTATATTATCGAATCAACCTGTTCACCGCCATCTTTATTTTGAGCGAGCAAAGCAAGTGGCTCTCTCACTTTGCACAACTCTTGATCAAGAGCTCTCAATCGTTGCATGCTGCATCTCACTCACACTAGCATGAGCGAGCCAGGCCCGTGACACTCTTGCAAGCAACAGTTAAAAGAGAGCGAATCAAAATAACTCTCAGTAAACACGCAGCATCTCGCTCACACTTGCAATGCAGATGAAGACGAGAGAGAGTAATTGCTCTGTGAGTTAAGCAAAGAATTTAAATTAAATAACATGTACACACACACATATATGTATGTATGTACACACTGTTGCGTTTTGCTTGCAGCACTGCATAGTGGGAAAAGTTGCTTATAAAAGTAAATATAAATATAATAATACAAATAAATTAGCATATAATAATAAAATAGCATTGACAAGTTAACACACACTCTCTATATGCCTTGCAAAAATGTTTATTATCATTTTGCTGACTTTCCTAGTCACCTTTTGGCATCCATTAAATACTTTGGCACGTGCGGCAACTTAGGCTCAAATATTGTTCATAAAATAGAAACACACATACACAAATGTTTGGGAAAACCACAACACAAGGTTGCGCAACAAAAACATATAAAAAGCATAATATTATTAGCTACCCTGAGCTACCTTAGAGTTTTGCACAAATCCCCATACATCCCGGCCACTGTCCGGCACAGATTTGAACTGACTTTCGTGTTTATTTTGGTAAACAAATAAAAAGGGATAGACAACAACAACAACAACAACTAGGATAGAAATCGATGGACCTGTTCACAGTGCTTCCGCTTATGCTCGTATCGTGTATTTACATACATACATCCATATGTATATCTTTGCTCTTTTTATAACTCGTGGTTTCTGCTGTGGGAGTTGATTCTTTTTTCGTTTTTCCATTCTTTTTTCATCTCCCACAAACCGAGTGTGCTGCATATTGTTCGCATTGCTTCAGCATCGTTGCGTCTGGCTTCGCTTTTTTTCGCGAATCTCTGCTTAGTCATGCACATGGAACGTGTTGTGAAATTTTCTAACGGTTAACAATAAATACGGGCACAAAATATGCCGTTGTTGTCATCATCAGCTTCGTCGTCATGCGACTTTCGTGGGGTTTATCTGCACACAGCTGAGTTCACAGAGTTTGCGAACCTTTTCCCACGCTTTGAATAAAGCGCAGAGTAAGAAAACCAGCAGGAACATGAACAAACTAAGGAACATTGCCAATGTTTGAGTTGGAAAAGTGTGTAAATTACGGCATGACGAGGAAAATTTTGACAGCCGAAAGCATTTTATTGCGGCAATCAAACTGGCAAATTGTCACCGAAGAAAAAAAATGTACCGTAAATAGTATCTAAGATAAAAGAGCTAAAGTTTCTTATTTGAATACGAAATTGGCTGAGTAAAGCACTCGCATATTTTTAAAAAAATAAAATGTTCTGTTACTTCGTCAACAAAGTTATAAAACATACATTTTTCCGTCTCTCTTCATACATTAATCTCTATTACTTTCATAATGGACGTAGCCATTAACACTGTCAGTTTCTTTTTTGCGGTACTAAATTTCTACAATTTATTTAGTGGCCAATATCATTAGCATTAATTTTATTAATTTGCCTGCAGTCTCCGTTATTAGCCACGTCATATCCAAATTATCGTCTATATAACTGAACCTAACTGGTGAACAATAATATTATGCTGCCTTCAAATTGGTCATTAAGTCAAATTCAATGTGCCTACCACACAATAATAATAAGAATCGAATAAAAAAAAAGAAAAAGAAAAAAAAACATGCCATAATGAGTTTATTGATTTGGGGGCCTGGCCCACAATTCGATGGGGGCTCATGTACGTGTCATGGGAATTTAATATCAATTTGACGCCACATAAGGCTGAAATATGTGAAGGCAAGCAGCTTGAAGACGTCTGTACAAATTTGTATCTCATTATTTTGCAGAGATATTCAGTGAAGTGCATACTTTTAATATGCTATAAAAATTATGGGGCCAATTTATAAATATTATAGAGTTGCTATAGAAAATTTAAAATTGAGACATCAAATTTGAAAATGAGGGAAACAACAATTGATTTAGTTAGGATATGTCCAAGTCGATTTAAAAAACATCTGAATTGTTTAGAGTTGCAAGTATTGAATGTGTGCAAAAACCTAGATGTTTGTACATAGATCAATATTTTCGCCTGTATTAAAGCCAAATTTGACGGGAGAAAAGCTGAAATGAAACCACAGCTGCCTACAAGTGACAGATACGAATGTAAACAACGCGACGAAAGGCAAAGTACGATGGACAGCAGCAGCTTTGTCGCACGATGTCATTAATATTTATCGTTTTGACCATCATTGTCAGTTGGCCACGTGGCACATGCCATCTCTGTAGCATGTAGTATAGTGTATTCCCATATATTTACGATATGTATTACACTATGTACCTCGTATATTATATGGGAGTAGTTGCGGAAAGTGCGACAATGACGTGTCCTTTACGGCATAAACATCCCAAGTGCCACACAAACACATGCACACAGAGATAACACATCCACACACACACACACACGGAGAGTGACGAATGTGTACAAGCAGCTTAAAGCTAATAAACCTAAGAACTTAAGCAGAGTAGAGAACATGTTGGCTCTTGCATAGTAGAGACATAAAATAGAACCATGTTGTAGCTGCCGTTGAGTTGTTCATTTCATTTCAATGCGATGACTACGCTATGCATATGTACATATAATAAATATATTTGTATGTGTGTGTTATTGTTATTATCAATTATTGTCAGCCCTCGAGTGGGACGATTGGTGTGCATACAAGGAAGCGCAAACACTCGTGCAGCATGTTCAACACTCGATACTTGTTTAATTACAATCAATGTGCGTGTAGGAAGGAAGTAGGACAAGGGTAAGGCCAATATTGACAACTATATCGAAATGTATTTATTTTCAAACACGCATTCCTATTACATCGAATATTTATCAATTATTTAATTAGAATCGATGAGTGTAAGGCAAGAGTAATGCCAGTGTTGACGAAATATATTCACATATACATATTTATATACAATCACGCATTCCCATTGCGTCGATTACTTATCGATCACATAACACATACTGTGAGCACCCTCTGATTTGTCACGTTGCGTTGTAACCGTGCACGTGCCCATCTCTAGATTTCAATTTCATTCTCTCTCTGTCTCTATGTGTTTGTTTCATTTGTTTAGTCTGTCACTGCTGACAGACATAATTTATGTATTTAATTCGATTAAAATGAAATTCCGTTACGTAACCGATGCAAATAAACTTGTGTGGCCACATGGGTTAGTTATTATTCAAAACAATGCGTAAACGGAATGCTGCAAATTGGCTACTAATTGAAAAGTTAATAAATAAATTGAATATTAAATATTCCCCTCGTGCTGTTTGTGCGAGTGACAGGTGCACATTTAATTGAAATTGTTGCAATTAAATGTGTTAAATACAATTGGATTTGAGGCTTAAGCGAGAACACAGCAGCACACAACCACAACATTATATCAATATTTCATGCGGCATGCCACACATCGATGATGGCACACGCATTAGCATAACCTCTCAACGTCCACCTGAACTACAGTCGCGCTCTCAGGTTCAGCAAACTCTTTGCAAAAATAGAAAAAGCATTGTAAACTGTTGTTGTTACTGTTGCCGGTCTCAAGTATAAAATGTGCGTCTGCAAAGGTGAATGAACAGAGGGGCAAAGGCAGAGGGAGATATCGATATCGATATTTATGTAAATATGCATAAATAAACTGGGCAAAGCCCATAAAGTACAGCTACGTGAGCGTATCGAGAAAAGGAACCTAGAAAAAACAACAACGGCATAGCACCAGTGTTGCCAGCATATTTGAGCAAGGAAAAGCTAAGTTAGGGTTTAAAACAAACTAAATTGTTTAGTGCTGTCAAAAAAATAGCTAAATGTATGGAGTGTTTGGTATTAAAACAGCTAGATATAGCCTTAGTTTTCTACATAACTTTAAAAATAGCAGATTTGTCGGGAAAAAAGCTGACTTGGCAACTTTTCATAGCACACTTTGCTGCGCATAGAACGAAACGGTCCGAACTTGAAATTGGCTTCGGCCTTAAAGCCATTTAATTTTATTAACCGATTGGGGCTTTAAAATTCCACCCATCCCCTAGGCCGCTCGTCTTTTGGGGCACAAAAAGGTCCAACGGCAACGTAGCGCTGAGCGCTCTCGAGCGTTTCACAAGTCACTGAGTAAATAATTTAGCGCATTCAATTATGTATAATAATGTGGAATACATATACAAATGAACGCCTTTGCTAAATATACATAAGTACGCTGAGAGCGCTGTGCGTGCGTGCGTAAGTGTTAGAGTGAGTGTGGGTGTGTGTGTGTTCCTTCTGCATATCGATTTCAACTGTGCTTCGCGGGTTTTTGAAAAAGTGTAGCATACTTTTGAGAGCATAAATGTAGATAATTATAAATATGTAACAAGATATGGAAAAATAAATTAATATAGTTGAAATAAATGTTACATTTGATACCTCAATATCTAGAAGTATCTTTAAATCTCTGATTTTAATTTGTGTGATGCATATGCAATGTATATTGTTCGTATATTTATGATAATGAAAACTATGATAGAGAACTTTATTTATTTCTAGTGTTCAGAGTCGAAATTGAACGCCTTAAACCATTTTCTACTATTCTAAGAAGCAAACTTCCCGATAAATATTAAGCAGGAAACCTAGAGAACATTTGGGGAAGTCTTTACAAATTTATATCAATTACGCAAAATACCCCCATCAACTTGTGCATATACCCGCCTGGTGTATATACATGTGCGTGTGCGTCTATATACATGTATGTGCGACTTACCTCTCTTGCAAAGAATCAAATCATGTTACCGCCTTGTCGTCTTCAGAGTCACTTGGAGAGCTCTACTTGTTGTTGTTCTTTCCTTCTTGTTGCCGTTGTCGTTTTCGTTTCTTTGTTTTATTGCTTTGTTGTTGCTGTGTCTATGGCCCGCCTCTGCTTGGGCTCTTCTGCCGTTGTTATATAAGTATTTTTTGTATTTTGTACGTTTCTTTCCCGAGCAGCTCTTGTTTTCGTTACATTCACTTAACACATCTCCCGCACACTCCAATTGCCTCTCGTCGTGTTCTTCGTTTTTATTCTTATTCTTGTTTTATATTGTTATTATTGTCTGTTATAATTCAATTTGCTGTCGCTGCGCAATTCTATTGAACGAAGTAAACGCACAAATATTTAAATTTTTCGCAAAACATGTGAGAACACGCATAAAGGTTGTGCCAGCATGTGTGTGTGTGTGCGTTTGTGTGCGTGCTGTCTTGTGTGTAAAGTTAATTTGTCCTTTGTTTGTTCATTGAATTTGTAGCATTTATGTAGTTTATGAGTGGTCTTTTAAATTTCATAATTTTGCGATGGCTTAAGGATTTTTTTGGGCTTTCTTGAATTATAAATAGCCCTGCCTTAATCGAGCAAGTGTGTGGGGAGAAGGGACTTTGTTTATTTTTCGAAGCCACCGTTCAATTTTGTGGATTAGGCAGATAAAGTTGACTCTGCGTGGGTTGCCCAAGTTAAATTTAGCAAACACTTTTAAAGCACGTAAATAATGTCTTAGGGAGAAACTTGAGAGCTAGTTACAGGGTATCTGCCAGTTGATAGGTTGTTGTCTTGAATTTTAGTTGATTAAATCTGTTGCGTGCAAAGTTCTCTCAGCAATCGCAAAGTTTAACTGTGGTTTGATGCTAAAAAAACCTCACAGTGCTTAAATATTTATAATGCAGCGACATGTCGAGGAAGTTTGCAGGGAGGTTATCTTAGACTTATATATATACTTTATCCTATCTGTATCTGCTTGATATCTATCACATTTTACTACTTTTTCATTCTTTTCATTGGGCAGATTCTTTTTGCTCAGTTTTTGGCAGAAACTTGCAATTAATGGTCAACTTGGCACGCAGTGGCAGCCAACAGTAGACGCACTGCTAGCTGGTGCTATCAACGGAATTCATACTACCCCCTCCCACCTGGCTAATAATGAATGAAACTAAAAGTTTTGTGCACATAGTGCCAACCAAAAGTTGTCAGCCAAAACTTTTAAATGTCTTTCGACGCCCAGCCACGCCCACATTGCTTTATCGTTAACTCTCTTTAAGTTAAATATTTATGAATATTTATTAGCTGCTAACACAAAATTGAAGCTTCCTCTCAATAAAATCTAGAGACCTGTTGCCTCATTAACGCAACGAAACGCGCCGTGCACAGTGAGCAATAAAAAGTATTTGGCCAACGGGCAAAGTTAATTACAATATTTTATGGCCGGGCATGCGAAAACAATTTTAATTCGCCTCAGCAAATTGCCGACGGTGCGCAAAACGTGACCAAACAAAAATCGTAATGTATTAAAAAAGAATGCAAATAAAATCCAGTCCGAATAGGACAGGGAATTAAATACTTAATGGCGGCACAGGAACTCGGAATTAAGTTCCTACAAGTTAAAGCAAACAACGGAAAATTGTAGCACAAACAGAAGGAGAGATTCAAGTGGACAGGGATGGGGAAGAAATAACTAAATTGGAAGGATATTATAATTTTGTTAAACTCAAAGAAATGTGCGCTCTGCTATGTACTTGAATTTTCTTCAATATCTTTAGCTGGTTTCACGAAATACCTTCCTCTCAATTTGGGCATTTTTAAGTAATCGTACCATAATATCGAGTTGAAGCGATATTCCTGTAGAAGTTATTCTTCAAGTTGAAACTTTGAGGACATTCAAAAGTAAAGCATTTAAGCTTAAGAGAATGATTAATTTAAGCTTTCGAATTTTATAAAACATATTTTCCATTCTTAATTTTAAGAATATTTAATATATTTAATAAAACTATAATGAATATTTAGGATTTATAATCCTAAAATTATGTTTATATGTTAGTATAAACTTAATACTTCGAGAATCCTCACAAAAAAGGCAATTCAACAGTAGAGAATTGATAGATTAGAATTGAAGGTGTTTATGTTTAACATGGTTTGTTTTCACTGGTCTTCCAAACTGTTGGCTATCAATTTGAATCTTAAAGAAATACAATAAAATTTCAGGTAGAACTTTGAATTGCATGTTTCTAGTACCATATAAATTCAATTCTTAATCAGAGTTGTGAATCCGATTACAGTCAATTAACTGCATTTAGTTCTTTAATTCCTTTTCTATATTCTTTGAGTGTTCGCTGTAGATAAGTTTCGTCCGTTTATCACTTTGCGACGTTATTTAATCACACGAAATACTATTGCTACTCTCTGGCTCTGCTTGATTTGTGTGTCTTAAGTTCGGATTTAACCCCACTTGAGTTCTAATTATTACTGCTGTGCTCAACTCTGAGGAAAGTTCTTGCATCTTAGACAAGTTTGTCCATTCAAGTTTCCACACAATTTCACAGCTAAACAAAATTGTTACTAAAGTTGTGTGCTAAATAATATGCTTAAATTTGAAACAACTTGAACTTTGAATCGTGTTGCAGTTGAAGCTCCGATTCGCATTATCTTTTGCACTCTTCGCTCTTCTACGACTGCTTTGCTATGCAAACACTGTTTGCAGCGAGTTTTATTACTTTCGGCAAGGCCATAACTACAAGAACAACCTGTAAGTGAAATCTCGGGGACAGGATGCGAAAGGGGGCGTGGCAGGGGGAGCAAACATACATATGTATGTATGTGTGGATAGATGGTTGGTTGGGTACGTTCTGTAGGCAGACACCCACGCGGCGCCATTTGCACATTTTTTGCTGTTATTCAACAGCACGCCCGCCACAAAAGTGGGCGTGGTAAAGCATCATTTTGATTTTGAAAACACTCAATTTTCAAAATATCCTTACGAATTTTTTGAAGCTATTTTCATTTCATTTTTGAGGGATGTGCAAAGGGTTAAATTAATTTCTACGAAATTGATGCCGCCAGCAGAACTTTCGCTTTTCGCTTTGAGAAGGAGACAGTGCTGCAAACACACGCACACACACACACACATGTGGCCACCCACACGCACAGACACACTCACTGCTAGAATTGTTTACACGGCTCACTCAAGTTGACCGCGCACAACCAACGCACTCGCAACTCCGCCACGAACTGTTCCGTTATCCTTTTGCACGACGCGTCCAGTGATGCTTTGGCTTCGTGCTTTTGCCTTCGTGTTTCGTTCGTGTGACAAGCGACGACAGTTGACGCTCTCACGCACTCTACTGCTACGGTTGTTGTTGTTGCTTCGTTATCAGTTTGATTTGATTGCAACAACAACGATGTGGAGGAGGAGGAGAGAAGAGCAACAGTGAAGCAGGCCTCGCACAATTTGCCTTAACTTGGCCGAGGGTGTCTCTGTTGCTCTGTTCAAGGATGCCACCCTGTGTGCGTGCGTGTATGTTGTGTGGTGAAAGAGAGCCAGAGTGCGCTCTCTGTGAAGCTCACCACAGACTATCCTGTTGCTGCCTATGGGTCTCCTCTCTGTTGTTGTCTCTCTGCAGACACCTGTAGTGCGTGCTGGCGCAAGCTTTTTGCTATTCACCCACAGTCAGTGTTGCCAGACTGTTGCAATTGTGCTAATATTTATAGAATGCCCTTATAAAGGTGATTTGTTAAGTTTAAATAAAGAATATATGCTTTATTAATAGAAATTTATTTATAAATTGAGTTTTATAATTAATAAATAGTATTCTTCTTTTTAAATGAAAATATTAAATTATAGTTTAGTATTTTACTTCTTTTAGAAGCAAACTAGGTTGATTAATATTTAATAATGGACATCTATTAAAAGTCAAAGAGATTTATTATTGTCAATGACTTCAACATCTGCATAATAATTTTTATAGGTTTAGTAAATTGGATGTACAAAGTTTCCCTCTTCTTCAAACTGAATCCCAACTAGTCCAATCCGTACTAACTCACTTGTAAAGTAAAGACAAAAGTCCTTTCAATTAAAACAGTTGCGAATGAATGAGAATTCGAATTGAATACGAAGGGGGGGAAAGGGGGAAAGCTTCTCCTTGCCTTGGGCTCATTCATTGCCTACGAGTCGGACAAATTGTTCTGCGAAATGCCACGTAATGAGCTCAACGTTACGAGATAATCCACACAAGCAGAGCAGAGCGTGCACATGCTCCCCCCCCCCTCCCACCGACTCACCCCTTGTGGCCAATCTACGATTGAAGGCCAACTTTATGCCCGATTGGCCATTGCATTTTAGCTTCAATTACTCAAACAACAACCTGTTGGCATTTGTGTAGCCTGTTCTATCTCTCTGTCTCTCTCTCTCTCCTATTGGGGGCAGTTAATACAATTTGCAACAGTTCGAAATGAACTCTTAAAAGTGACCTGACATTTCACTTGGTCGCAGGTCACGTTGTGCAGGCCAGGCTAGAAAGGAAGTAGAAAACAGTTGACGTAATTTGCAGGTAATGTGTGGCCTGTTGCTCTGCAGCCCTGTCCCCCACCCCCACTTCAGACGGAAGTGCGGCAACAATGTGGCCTTCCTGCTCTCACTATCTATCTCTCCTACTCTCTTTCTCTCTTTCTCTTGCTGCTATCAAACTGCAACGACTAGAAAGTGCCCTTTTCCCATTGCCGTTCACTGACCAAGCGTGTGACATGTGTGCAAACGAGCGCAGCGCGTCGCGTCATATTGATTTATGGCATTGCCGCCCCTGGGGAGCCACAGCCTGGCTAAATTTACTGCTGGCCAATGCTTTGCCCGTAATATGAACCTCACTTTGTCTGGCTCGGAAAAGCAAACGCAGTGTGTGAGTAAAGAAAATCAATTTTATTTGACACGCTTTCATTATAATGAAAAATTAATTGACTCCCTTGCCTCCCCCAATATAGAGTAATAGACGTAGTTTTTGTTCCCCTCCCCCCCGGTAGGCTCCCCTTGCCGTGAATTTTGCACACATTTCCGCTGCGCTAAACGTGATTGAAAACGGAAATTGCGGCATGTTCTTTTTTCAGCTTTTCGTTTCGCTGCTTCCGTTTGGCAGCCACAAAATGAAGGTTCGTCACATCCTCCAGTGGCATCTACAGCATTCATTCCTCCTGCTCTCCAGCGTTCTCCTTACACATTGAGGGAGGCTCAGACTAACCGTGTTTTCAATTGACATTTGATGAAATTGCATTAGCCGCCGCTGCTCACCAATCGCATTTGCTTAAGTGTTGAAAAATGCGCGCTGATGCGATTAACGGTCGAACATCGTGGGTTATTCCTGCTGCCTGTCTGATAAGGTTATGGATTGAAGGAAGTTCAAGTCTTGCGGCACCTTCCATGAAGTTTGGCAAAAGAGTTGGCTCAGATTAGATTAAATTAGGTTAAGTTTCGATTAGATTGAGGTTAGGGTAGTTTATGTGGGTTAGGTTAGATCATTTTAAGTTGAGGTTTGGTTAGGTAAGACAAAGAATAAGAATGAAGCTAGGTTAGTTTATGTAAGTTCAGGTTAGATAAAGTAAGGTTAGGTTGAGAATAGAATTGGTTGGATTAGGTAAGGTTGAGGTTAGTTTAGCGTATGTAGTCTTAAGGTAAGGTTAGCTTAGGTTGAGGTAAGGTTAATTTAGCTCAAAGTTAGATAAGTTCAGGCTAGGTTAAATTGAGGTTAGGTTAGTTTATGCAAGTTAACTTAGGTTAGGTTAGGCTAGCTTATGTAAGGTAATCTACGATGAGCTTGGATTGAGGTAAGGTAATGGTGGGATTAGGTTAGGTTAGGTTATCTGAGCTCAAGTTAGTTGGAGGTTAGGTTAGTTAACATAATGTAAAGTGAGGTCAAGAAGAAGTCCCATTAGCATTCTCGTAAACACTCAAAATACTTTAATCTGCACTAAAAGGATTACATTTAAAGCTGCTACGCAGAAAATTGTTGAAATACATTCATCCCCCATCAAAAGGGTATTCCAAATTCGATTTGCATGACGTATTTTATATTTATGTGTGCTGTGAAAAGCGTAATAAAAAGTTAAAGCTGTGTAAAGCAAAAGGCATCACCCCATACATGTCACGCAAGTATAATAAGTTTAGTTTAGGTCATGAGTCCCTCGTTGCGCAATATGGACGTCATGTCGAACTGCAGCAGCACAATCAAGTAGGAGGTGGCTGCGCTGACAGTCTAAAAGAATAGCAAAATATAAACATAAATTCCTCTATTTACAATCTGCGACTCACAGAGAATATGAAGGTGTAGTCCAAGGCAAAGAGTCCGATGCCATTGAATTGAAAGTATCCCTCCCAGTGTAGGAACTGCAGTGTGAAGGACTTCATCTTGTTGTAGAAGAGATCGTTGCTGAGCATAAATGCGGGTTTCTTCTGCATTATCTCGTGCACAATCATGGCCGATTGCTTGGAATGATTGTTGGCATTGCAGCAGACACGCAACACGATGTAGGCCACGATCATCGTGGTTAAACTCCACGTGACATAGAGATGGGTGCAATAGTCAAGCAGACGACTCTTGCCGCCCACAATGAACTCGACCTTTGTCTCCAGGAATATGGCAAAGATGCTGATAACGAAGCAGGCAGCCATGTAGGGTACACACTGTGGTCCAAACTCCCCGTTGGTGAGCACGCTGAGTGAGAGGATCTTGTCGTGCAGCTTAAACAGATCCGGTAAATTCGACTCAGAGGTGATGCTGCGCCAACGAAAGACAATATATATGAGTATATATCATTATTATATAAGATCAACTTACTCAGTTTCGTTGGCATTATCCTCATCGAAAATGTCATCATCGTCATCCTCTTCGTCACTGGTGTTCATTGCATCATCGTCCTCCATCTGCGACGGCTGCAGCTTCTGTGCCTTCATGTCATTGCCCAATTTTTGCTCCATACCCATTGCCGTTTTATTGGCTGCTGCCACGCCTATGACGGCAACCGCCTTTACCGAAGTCTTACGCTCCTGTTTCTTGCCTTCACTCTCGATGTCGAACACGGTTAGCGGGGCGTGGCGATGTCGCGCCTCCTGATTGATCTTCTCGAAAAGTGTGTTGATTTGCTCGAAACGATTCGAAATCACCGACACATGATAGATGAACTCCCCCTGTATGATGCTGCCCGCCAGATAGGGAAAACTGGAGACCATCAAGGGAATTATCGCATACTCACGGAAGTCTCTATGGGAAGAAATGGAAATGGAGACCGATTTTTCGTTTTAAAAGTTTCACCTACTCAAATTTGAAAAGTGCTTAACTTAAGTTACATATTCAAGAAGCTTTATACCAAGTTTAATGACTGTAGCTTGCATAATGACTGAGATCAACACGTTCATACTGACAATTTAATATTAAAACATACAAAGGTAGTTCCAATGAAATTTCTACTGATTAAAAATGTTTTCTAATCAACATCTACATCTAATCAAGCCATTAATTGCAGAGCCAGTGGAGTGTAATAATTAATTTTCAGAACACCCTTTTCCAAATGTCCTTGGAGAATACATAAGTAAATCAATAATCTTAAAATCAATAAAACTACTTTTTATATCACAGAATAATATCAAAGTACTCACCGAAACAGTGTGCTGGAATCGTAATATAGGACAAATACGAAAATACTCAAAACAAATAGCCAGGTGAAATGATATGCCACACTGTGCTTGATCGGCTTGACGTGGCTTTTGTTCAGCTCAGCGACGTGACGACACTTGACGATGACATCATCGATCTCGGCCAGATGCGACTTAAAGTCCACGAAGAACTGTTTACGACGATACAAACTGAGCATTATAATGGTCACATATAGAAAGGCACCCAAATGGATAAATAGATTGTTGCTCAGGCGACACACACTGTTGCATGTGGGCAGGAAGGGCAAACCAAATTGATGCAACAGATTTATGGTGAAATACGAGGCGAGATACACACACGGCATTATAATCATCATGATGTAGTCCAGCAAGAAGGTCGACTGCAATTGCTGTCGGTTTAGCGGTATCAGGCCAATGGCCTAGTTTATAGGGAGGTAATGAATGGATAATAATAATTTATTTAATAAATAATAATATTATATATAGCTAACTCTCCAGTTAATCTGTAGTTCATTCTCATTTCTTACCATTGACAGCCAGTTCATAACTTGCATCATTTTCAAGTGATTTCTTTTTCTCTTTTCCTTTCCTTATTATTCCACAGTTAACTTACTCGATACGCCTGGCGCCGTGCACTAAACTGGCTCAGTGCGAGGCTCTTCGTATTTACCCAATAAATTTGTTTGTTGCCACAATAAAAACGGTCTCATTGAGTGGATAATGCGCATATGTTTAAGATAAATATCTCCCACAGAACCCTTTAGTTTGTTTGGGGCATGTGGGGCATGCTTTTAGTTTATTAAATGTGAACGTCTACACTGCGAGAAATTTCATCGTTTCTTTGTACTAAAAATCATCACGTTTTTCTATGGAATATTATTCTATTTATGGTATAATAATTATTTAGAATAATCACATCTTAATACTTTAACTTTTATATTTGGTGTATTTTATATAGCATACTTACCTGCGAAATCAGTGCTTCCGTTCAAAATGGATAGGGTGTACCTTTACCACAATTTCAAAACTATTTTTAAACATTAAAAATCTCAGTTATTAATTCTAATTAGTTTAGTTAGTTAAAATTGATATAAAACGCAGCTTTCAAAGAGTTTCCAGACCGAAATTCAAAAGTATGCATGAATTTCAGAGTATCCAACAGCACATCATAGTTAGCCCTGCAGTACCCACACCTTATCCAGCTAGTTTACTACCCATACAAACTTTAACTTGTAAAATACTGCCACCACTTAGTGGAATACATTTCCGCGTTGTGTCATCTATTTAGCTGGAGAAGGCACTTGGGTAATTTCCGTCGGGCCTGCGTTGTGTTTTTGATCCAATAATTTCCACATATTTTCATCGTATTTTACTTGCTAATTAAACAATTATGAGTTAGTGCCGCCTTGCTGCCAGCTTTGTCGGCTTGCGCTCAAATTAACAACGAGCACTACAACAGCAATAACAACAACAACAACTACGACAACTACTACAACAATTACAACTGGTGGAGGAAGAGGAAGAAGCAGGAGAGGGAGCAGAGGCAACGCTAAGAAAACCAATTAAAAGCAAAGCCCCTTGCAGCATTAAGACACCAACACATGGATGATAAAATGCAAATTTCCCTTGAGCTGGGAGGCCTGCACAGGAGGCGTGGCAAGTTGGGAAGTAGAATAGAGAGAGAGAGAGAGAGTTACTTGTGATTCTTGAAAGACGTTCAAGTTGAAGGTGTTGCCCTTCGCATAGTTAATAATTGAGTTTGCAACTAAGGCACGCACAGCGCAGCCAACACGCACACACACACACACACACACTGGCACATACAGGCACACACACACTTTCACGCACGCTCGCATGTTGTGTGCAAAGGAGTAAACAAGCAGCTTTGCAGCTTAGGTCTGTGCTTGCTCTAAGACCGCACACACACTAACAAATATTCACACACACCCCCTACACACACTCGCACATCCACTTGGGTAATACGCACATATTTGACTAGGCTTAAATTGCGCCTAGATTTATCAGCGCTGCGTCTTGAGCGACTTTATCATTTGTCTTTAAATTTTTATGCTCCCCCCTTGTAGTTATGCTCCCCCCTTGTAGTTATTGTTATTGCATTGCATACCCTGTAATAAACACGCCCACCCCAAACTAGTCGCTGCGCTTTATGGCCCCGCGCGTTTTGGGGGTTTTCCTTTTTTATTTGCTCCCACTGGCGGTATCAATAAAATTGCGTCCATAAACGCGGCAACCGCACGGCCACGCCCCCAGTACCCAGTCCTCTATCCCTCTACTTCCCCCTCTTCATTATGCTTATCGCTGGTGCTGAGTGGCAGCGTGCTCCGTCAGTCACTCAATCAAGTGGCATTTCCCTCACCCCCAACCCCGCCCACTTTTCGTAATGAGTTTGTTTGCTCGAGATTTTGCGCAAAAGATTTGCCTAAACGTTTCTTTGCACAGCCCGAAAATTTGCTAGTCCTTTTGCAATGTTTTCCCAGTACCCTGCACTCTTCTCTCTAACTCTCTCTCTCCCTCTGACAATTACAACATGTTGGTTTTTCCGAAAAATATCGCCAGAGGTTATGAACTTTCATTTTGTATATATATAATATATAGTATGTTATGTACAGTTATTACACATGATTTACCACAAATCTAGCGTAATCGAGCTGGGGCAGTAGTGGGGTAAATCAAACAGGCAATCTGGTATATTGTTTGTGTTGGCAAACCTTAATATCAAACAAGTAAAATGTTGATTTGCATGTAATGCTTTTATCTGTTACATAACATACTTCTTTCTTATAGATAAACAGTTCAAATTAAGAATTTAAACTGTAGCCATTGAAATATCTCCAATGGATTAATCAGAATGATGTTGAACACACTTTTGCAGGCAAAAAAGGCAAATATAAAAACAAACAGCTTACCTAAGAGCTTTAAAGCTTCCTAAAAACAGACCAGGAAGCTTTTACTAGAGAGAGAGAGCTACAATTAAGCTCATTAAAATACCAGCTTTAACTTACCAGCACTTGACTAAGCTCATAATCGTCTACCTCTCTGTGAAAAGCCTCAACTTATGTAACTTTCTTAAACTTTAAAAGTATTAGTTTCTCTCTCATTATTAAGTGAAAGCTCCTAACAATGCAGCTTTTATCTGCAGAAGGCAACTACCTTTTTAATGTTAAAGAATATCTACTCAATGCTTTAGCTTTTTAAAAAACTACTCGCATATTCTTTGTAAATAATACTTTCCAGGCAGCTTAAATACCTCTTAAAGCTGCTGTAGTGCATTAAAGCAGTCGCTTAGGCCGGATAACACTTTAGTGCGGCAGGCTTGTCTGAGGAAGTCGGCCTAGAATAAGTAAGGCCCGCACTTGGCCCTGACGTATTAGCCGAGATAAGAGTTGTCTAGTTGCCTTTTGGTATTGCCAACGAAGCAGCTTCATTTTACAAGGTTTTCCCCCAATTTGCAGTTGTTGTTGCTGGTACAGCACGTACCCTTGAGTTAGATGCCCCTTAATGACTCGGTGCGTGTCTGTGCTGCAATTTGGCATATCCTTTCGCTGGGGATGCCCCCTGTTCCGGCAGAGCTGACCGAGCTGACCGTGGATAATTATGCGTGCCGTTTGTTGAAGTCTCTCTGGTGATTTTAATGGCTGCTTACATAAATATTTCATTGAAAGCCATTCATAAGCGACGCCACTCGGCGCTGACAGACACAGCGTCCCTCCCCCTTTGCGCCACATTGCGCCCTGCCACGCCACGTGTCCAGTCACAGAGCGGAAAAACTGAGAATGCGAGAGGGCTAGAGAGAGCAAGAGAGGTAGAGCGGAAGAGAGAGCACGTGGCAGCTTTTCACCACACGCGAAGTTAACTTTTCCGTGTAAACATTGCAACAAAAATGATGTTCTTGTGAACTATATTCACATATTCATGATATCAATGAAATGAATTACTGATGCCTCCTCATTTGATCCAATAATGAAATAATTCCTGTTTAATCCTATTTACTTAACCCATTTGCGAATGTATGACGTCTCCATTAACAGTGAGTGCGTTTATTGTTATATCAATGCAACTGACAAGCAGCAACACAAGCACACACAGAACCAACCAGGTGAGAACTAAGGTGCAAACGTTGCAAATATAAAGGTGCACTGATTTGACAGAGACACATTTAAGACACAGTGTGCCCTGGTTTATATTTGTTGACGTGCTTTGTGCAGGCAGTAGACAACTTGGGAATACTGCAGTTGCTCCACATTGGTCGGACTGATTGCTGTGTGTGGTGTGTATGTGTAAAGAACGTTAATTTAAAGCAAACTGCATAATTTATCCAATTTTCTTATTTCATTAAAATAATATTAACATAAATTGCACATAAGTAATTCAATTTGAATTTGAATTTAAACGATGTGTTATAATCTCTCAAGCATAAATATCGATAATTATCGTGCTCGGCTCAGCAAGCAGTGTTTCCGCATGTTATGAACAGTTAAAAGCAATGCGGTTCTTTATAATTTTAAAATGAATGCTTGGCGCTTACTTTTTATCGATAAATAATTTGAGGTGTACGTTATCGACAACTGTAAGATGTACTAAAAAATACCAAATACTAAAAAAAAAATGGCATATTCTTTTCCACAAACTGGTAGCACCACCACCACGCAGCAAATTGTGAATGACAAAACGAAAGAAGTGCAGAAATTGTCAAAAGTTTTCAATTTTCGTGAAAGGTATCAAATTGGCTGCCGCAACCAGACGAACGGTATTCGTACCAAGCGTTAAATCAATTAAATCATATAGAAAAATAGTGAAATGAATGTTCCTCCTAGCACTGGCAATGGCAGTGCAGCAATGCCGATGCCGCCAGCCGCAGCAATGGGCGGCATGGGATACACTCACACGCACACACCGGGTATGGTGCCAGTGCCGCCGTTTAATCTGCCGCCACCGGGATTCGGTGGACCGCCGCCACCCGAACTAGCGGCCGCATTTGGGGCCCTCAACCCGAGCAGCGAATGGACAGAGCACAAGGCGCCCGACGGACGACCTTATTACTATAATCAAAATACGAAACAAAGTTCGTGGGAGAAACCCGAAGCCCTCATGACGCCCGCCGAGCTGCTGCACAATCAGTGCCCCTGGAAGGAATATCGTTCGGACGCGAATAAAGTCTATTATCACAATGTGACCACCAAGGAGACGTGCTGGGAGCCACCGCCAGAGTATCTAGACATGAAAGCCAAGGCAAAGGCCGAGGAGTAAGTACTTAAGATGGACAAATGTCTTGTATACATACTTACCCAACATACCCATTTCAGAGCTGCTGCAGCGGCTAAAGCAGTTGCCGCCATGACCTCGTCCAGTTTAGCGGGAATGGTGCCACATGTTGCACTGGCAAATATACTGCCAGCTGCATTGCCCGCTGCACCCCGTATACCCACGCCCGAGATTCATTCACCACTGACCCCAAGCAGCAACGAGAACAGCTCCTCTGCCCTCGACCAGGCCATGGCTGCTACACTGGCCGCCATTGAGGTGCCTCAACAGAATTGTGAGTAAACCGAGGAACAGTTTAAATGGATTTGAGTGAAAATTTCTTCCATCTCAAGCTAAAAAGGATGACAAATCTGGCGGAGACAGCAGCACTCTTCAGTTTAAGGACAAGCGTGAGGCAATTGAGGCCTTTAAGGAACTACTGCGCGATCGCAATGTGCCCTCGAATGCCAACTGGGATCAGTGTGTCAAGATCATATCAAAGGATCCGCGCTACAATGCCTTCAAAACGCTTAACGAACGCAAGCAAACGTTCAATGCGTACAAAACACAAAAGCTGAAGGATGAACGCGAGGAGTCACGTCTGCGTGCCAAGAAGGCAAAGGAAGATTTGGAGCAGTTCCTCATGTCAAACGATAAGATGAATTCGCAAATGAAATACTTCCGCTGTGAAGAGGTCTTTGCAAGCAATCGAACGTGGACAGCTGTACCAGAACAGGATCGTCGTGATATCTATGAGGATTGTATCTTTAACTTGGCCAAGCGGGAGAAAGAAGAAGCGCGACTACTTAAGAAGCGAAACATGAAAGTCTTGGGTGAGCTGCTGGAATCAATGACGTCCATTACGTATGCCACCACGTGGTCTGAGGCGCAGGTGATGCTGTTGGACAATGCGGCGTTTAAGAACGACGTAACTCTGCTCGGCATGGATAAGGAGGATGCGCTCATTGTGTTCGAGGAGCATATACGCACACTGGAGAAGGAAGAGGAGGAGGAGCGTGAGAGGGAGAAGAAACGTTTGAAGCGACAGCAGCGAAAGAATCGCGATGGCTTCCTAGCACTACTCGATTCACTGCATGAGGAGGGGAAACTCACTTCCATGTCGTTGTGGGTGGAACTGTACCCTATCATATCAGCGGATATACGTTTTTCCGCCATGCTCGGACAGAATGGATCAACGCCTCTGGATCTCTTCAAGTTCTATGTGGAGAATCTCAAGGCACGTTTCCATGACGAAAAGAAAATCATACGGGAAATACTCAAAGAGAAACAGTTTGTGGTGCAGGCAAAAACATCATTCGAGGACTTTGCCACAGTCGTGTGTGAGGACAAACGCTCTGCCAGCTTGGATGCGGGCAATGTGAAGCTCACCTACAACTCGCTGCTGGAGAAGGTAAGCTGAATGTCTAAACTGAACTTCTTTTATTAATTCTTCTTCGTTCTTCTCTGCAGGCTGAAGCCATCGAGAAGGAGCGCATGAAAGAGGAAGTGCGTCGATTGCGTAAATTGGAGAATGAAATCAAAAACGAATGGCTTGAGGCAAATGTCTCTGTGGGAGAACCCTATGAGAGCGCCAAGAAGCTGGTCGAGCATTTGGAAGCATTTGCGCTGTATGAAAAGGAAATTGGCGTCGAAAAGATCTGGGAGGACTTCATCAAGGAGAGCGAAGATGCCTGCAGTCATCATCATTCGCGTTCACGTAAATCCAAAAAGAATAAAAAGCACAAAAAGCGAGTACGCTCAACATCAAGATCGGATATTGAAAACGAGCTAGTCGAGCTGGAGAAATCCAAGAAGCGAAGATCAAAATCGCACACTGTAAGTGGCACTTATACCAAGGCAGTTTCCCCAATCCTTATTCTATTATTCCCTTCGCAGAACTCGCTCAGTTCCATTGGTAGCATCGAGAGTGAAAAGCTGCTAAAGAAGAAGAAAAAGCGCAAAAACAAATCGAGAGCTGTAAGTTCATTGTAATAACTAGAGATTCAGTTTATTAAAATCCTTATTCTTTGCAGTCCTCTTACGAATCCGAATTGGGCAACCAAACTCCTGGCACTGGAGCGGCACTGCAACAGAACGACTCCAATTCGCATTCACCGGCCAAAAAGAAGAAGAAAGAGAAACGCGCTAAAAAGGACAAAGAGGCCAAGCGTCATAGGAACAATCGCTCTGACACGCCCCTTAGTCCTGCCGCCCAATCGGACTCGGCGACATCTAGAAATGAGGAGCTGACGCTTAGCGATGGCGAACTGGAATCAAAACGTGCTGCGCTCTTAGCGCAGCTCAATGAACAATTGGACGAATGACCAGTCTATATGAAGAGATACAACAGTTAGCATTAGTCAGCTATATATAGCCATAATATAGACAGAGCGCAGACTCTAAGGGTTAAGCGCTTAAGCTGCAAAACTATCGTGCGAAGGCGCAATTTATGCTCACCTTAAGTTTGTAAACTAAAGTAAATAACAACTTGTATGATATACATATACATATGCCGAATATGGTGTAACTTTTACTAGCATTACGTTTGCATTTGTCCCTTCCCCCGATAGTATTAATGGATAGTTATTGCAGCTTCAATTGTATACCCCCTTATTTATGGACGAATTATAATCTAATTTTTCTAGCGCTCTATTTTTGCATAAATAGAACACCCTCCAAAACAAACACAGACAACTATTGTAACTTTATTTGAGTGTACAAATTTATAAGAAAGAAAATTATATATTGATTGCACTCTGTGTGACCACAAAATGAGCGTGAGTTTATTCATTTACAAGAAGGCAATAAAACGACCAATGTGTAAAGAATGTATACCTAAAAGTAAAATCGAAATGGAACTTCAAACCTAGTTTTAACTGGCCAAGAAACTATTTCCTAAAATAAGTTTCGTAACTTGATAGTATTGATATTTCATATCAAATATAAAACTATGTAAAACTACTCTCAAAATAATAAGAGTTTGATATAGTCTTATTATATAGAAATGCCAATAATGACACTGACTTATTAAGTTCACAAAGTTCTTGATTGAATGAAAACAAGAACAGAAAGGAATACAGAAGGGAGGAAGTTATCACTCCTATGATTTTGATAATAGTTCTACATAGAGTTCTTCGGAATTTCAGTTCACATAAATATGTAAAGCACAATGTGAAGAATAAAGCAAGGTAAAGATTCCAGGATACTAATTTTATACAATATGTATATTGGTTTCATCTAAGAACTCAATCGTTTTTAAAGTAAAAATTGCTTTTAATTTTCACTAGTAGCTTTTAATGACAAAAATTCACATAAATCTACTTAGGTTCTGCACTGTTTTTTCTTTTCTCATTTGAATATGACAAGACAAAAAACAGCGAAATTTATTATTAGTTTCCGTTCGTTTTGTAGACTAAAACTTGAACTCCTTGTACTTCTTTGTGGTCTTTGCTGGATCGGTTTGTTGACGCTTGCGTTTGGATTTCTGGCGTGCCACATGCTCGGCCAACATGTCCGACAGATCCTCCTTCTGCAAATGGTTCTGTTGCTCACGCATTTGTTGTTCATAACGCTGTGCCATGGCATCATTATCCAGATCCAATTCACTGGGATCCAAAGCCAGTTCGACAATGCCTTCACGATCTGTAGTCGAGCGTGCTGTCGGTTGTTTACTGGCCCCAGTGCCTCCGGTGCCTCCAATATCATAAACGTGTGTAGATCCCATCATGGAGGCACCAATGCGGTCGGTGCGCTTCTCCGGCAGCACTTGATACAGCACAGGCGTCTCATTGCTGTTGGTATAAAATGGAAATGGGGTTAGTTCTGCTGTAAATCGTTATTTGTAGTGCTAACTTACTCTTCCATTTCGGCCTCGATTTTCTTTTTACGCAATTCAATGTTCTCGGGCGTTTCCATGCCGGCTGGAACACTGGTAAGACCTGAAGGCGTTACCAAGCCCTCGACAGGAGTAACTAAGCCGGTTTCATCTTGTTGATTACCCAGATCTTCACCATCTTCTTCCTCCTCCTCAGACGATTCCTCTGACTCCGATTCCAGTTCACCCCATTGATTGCGTTCAATGTCCGCTTCATCGATGCCGTTCTACACAAGGTTTTCATGTAAGTAAAATGTAAATTTAGCTGTAAACTTTCAATACTCACATCCAAATCAAGTGTATTAATGCCAAAGACATCACCATAGAGCGGCTTGCCATTCTCATCGACAGGCGGTTTGCCCCATCCACCGGCATGATAACCAAACGAGGTGCCCTCTGGTATGGGTGCATTCAAGCCGGGTATTTTAAGATTCGGATACGAGGGCGGCGGCCCGTAACGCTGTTGAGCAATAAGCCATGGTGGCGGTATCTTGTGCGAGTTGGGTCCCACAGGCATGCCCAGAGCAATGCGTAACTCCTCCGACAGATCGCCGGGTTTCTTCTCTTTTAGGCGCGTTTCGAACTCTTTGCCCTCATAGTAGAGATCTCCGTGAATGGTCATGCGAGGCTTTGTTTGCCACTTGAAGAAAGCATCGTGCAGTTTCTGATAATCAATATCAATTTTACCCATTTTCGGGCGTACGCGTTCACGCATCTTGGCCTTGAGTGTCTTGGCATCTTCGCGTTCCTGCAGCGATTCGCGCATCTCCATAATGCCAGTCTTCTTGATGAAAGCGGGCAAATCAAACGGGGGCTTCTCAATGCCACGTTTGCCCTGCAAATATTTGCGCTTGAAGCACCAATGTCGAGGCACCTGCACCGTGTTGCGATAGGCCTTTAACTGAACTAGTAATTTCGGATCACGTGCAGTTACATCGTGCATTTCCACAACATCGGGCCGTGAAACCAATTGCTTTAACTCTGCCACACTGAGACGTGTGAGCTTCTTTAGCTTGCGCTTCGATAACTTCTCCTTGTCATCCTTATTGTCGTCATCATCGTCGGCATCTTCATCGTCATCATCATGTAATTTATTTGATGATTTCTTGGCTTTAGCCAAAGCTTCAGCATCCAAGGCTGCCTTATCCTTTTCCACCGGTTTTGGTTTGTTTTCCAATTTGAATATCTCGAAGACACGATAGAATTGACGATACATTGGTGCAAGATCAGCAATTGTTATCTTCTCCGGCACATATCTGTAGGAATTAAATTGGGTTTTAGCGCTGAAAGGGATTGATTTTTATTATTCACACTTACTCAATTGTCACATCATCCTCGCCGTTTTCTGATGGCTTGCTCTCTTTGGCCTTATCCTTATCATCTGATGATCGTCCCTTTGATTTCTTTTTACTACTACGACTCTCTTTTTTAGTATCCTTCTCCTTCTCAGGAGCAGGTTCTTCATCATCGCTAGCGGCCGCCTTGGGCTCTTCTTCGGCTTCAGCCTCCTGTGGTTCCGAGCGGTTTGCAAGTTGTTGCTGTCGCTCATATTCTAATTTTTGTCGTATCTTTTTGTTTAACTTCTTGCGTTTTTTCTTCTTTTTGTTTTTGTCTGCTTTACTCTGTTTACCCGGTTTATCGGTACTGACACCGTTCACTTGGTTATCGGCATCGTCATCGCTGTCTTCGCCTACATCGGCAAAATCACCGTCTTGCGAAGCACCCTCTCCACTTGCTCGACCATCCACATCAATATCGAATTCGGCCACACGCTGATCTTTCAATGCGAGCACATCTTCCAATGCTTTTGGTAGAACCAAATCTTCTGCCTTCTTATCGTCAATATCTTCCTGGATGTCATCAACGTCGCCGGCCGCGCTGCCATTACCATTGCCATTGGCTGCGTTGTCGTGCGCTTGCTGCTGCTGCTCAAATCGAATTGACATTAATGGGGCCGGTTGGCCACCCTGCATTGATTTCCAAGTTATTAATCATTAAACTATATTTAAATATTAAACTTACATCAGCATGAATTTGGTCCGCCATTTATTTATTGTTTAAATAAATAACAAAACAAAATATCTTTGCGAAAACGCAAATTCTAGAGATGGTCTGCTTGCGTTTTCGATTACTTCTGGTATCGCGATTTACGGTTCAGATCATTTTTGTTAATATCGATAACCGGTATTTTGGAATGCCAACCATCTCTAGTTTCTAGCGTGGTTTTTGGCTCACTTGAGTGAACAGCTGATTAGTGAACAATAATTAAGTAAATAACTAAAGTGTTAATTCAAATTTTATTTTTCATTGTAAATAACACTTGTCTATTATTTACACTTCAAATTTATTTACCGTTCAGAGCTCGTCGGTGGCGGTAAAATATAGGACAAATATTCCAAAACAAACAGGGTGATTCAATTATAAAAATGTTTGAGTTCAATTTCGAAGTGACTGAAGCGAATACATCGGATACCGATGAGAGTCCCTTTAAAAAACCAAAATGTGAACTTAAAGAGGACTTGGAAAAAGAGAAAATTGATTGGTATAAAGCTGAGGAAGTAAAGCCAAATAAAGAGCTGTTAAACAGCTTAGATCTTTATGAGCTTAATTCAAAAGAACTTACTATTGGAAACAGAGAACTTCGTCATCTTATAGCAGGATTTCTTCTTGAGGATATTAAAACACATAACGACGTTGATAGCCGCGATATTAAAATATCGGAAGAAAGTCATTCGGATTTGATAGCAGGAGTTTATGAAGGTATGTTTTTTGTTATCTTCTAGTTGTTTAGTAACCCCTTTTCTTTTAGGCGGGGCTAAAGTTTGGGAATGCACAGACGACCTTTTGCTCTATCTATCGACAAATTTCGAAGAAACCTTCTGGAAAGGTAAACGAATTTTAGACTTGGGCTGTGGATCTGGTCTTCTAGGAATTTATGCCTTAAAATGTGGTGCCAAGGTTGACTTTCAAGATTATGTAAGTTAGCAATCATCTTATTACTTCATATATCTTAATCCTTTGTTAAATATTGAACATTTTTAGAATAGGGACGTTTTGGAAAAAATAACAATGCCCAATGTATTATTGAACTCTAAAGAAACGTCCACGGATGATGAAAAAATGGAGCAGCTGTCAACTGAATGTAGTTTCTATGCTGGTGACTGGTCACATTTCACGGAACTTACGAAAGACATTGAAAAATATGATCTTATATTGACGTCGGAAACTATATATAACATTGAGAATCAGCAAAAGCTTTTAGATACATTTAAAGAACGGTTAAAAACGGATGGTTTCGTTTTGGTAGCTGCCAAATCACACTATTTTGGAGTTGGTGGTGGCCTGGAACAGTTTGTTGATGTAATAAAATCTGGAAAAGTTTTTCAAAGTAACGAAGTATGGCAGGCTGCTGAGAATTTAAAAAGAGGAATAATTGAATTAAAGTTTAAATAAAACTGGCGATGTAAAAAAAACTATCGACAATATGCGATGATTTATTATGCAACTTGCGAAATGCACGAAACACCCTGTGCTGGGTCGGCAAACAGTTGGGGTTTTGTTTTTGTCGTCGCGACGCGACTGTGTGAGTATTTTGTATGCCGATAAAAATTAATCACTCTTTACAAATTAAATAAACAAATTACAAATGTGAAGCTTACAGCTTGGCTTGCAACTGGCCGTACACTAATTACACAACAAATTATTCTCCTACACGCTGCGTGGAAAACAAAATAAAATTCTTTCTGTGTTTGCAATGCCGCAAATCGATGCGATGGCGAATTTCTTCCTTGCCGCGACAGAAGCCGAAAAGCGCGAGGAGGCGGAAACAAAGCAAAGCCTTTGCTGTTGTGAATACATTGCACACGATAAGCAGCACTTTCACATCTTGGGATGCTGTTGTAATTGCGAAGACATTGACTTGGTATGCACGCGGTAGGCATGAAAAACAAACCAATTCATACATACACACACCCGAACTTATCATTTAAGGAATATGTAGACAGGAAGTACTTCCTTTTAATTGCGTCGTGCGCATATACATATGTACATACATACATACATTCATACGCAAGATTTCAATTCCGTTGAATTCTATTTACACCTGTTATCATAATTACATATATCCGCTATCCATAGGGTTAATGAAAAATTTATGTTTTATTATAATTTGGTAGAAGAATCTGTAGTGTGAGCTGTGTAAACTTAGATACCAGAGATAGGACTACTAAATTTGATGACAATATATGTACATACATATGTATGTATATGTTATTATTTTTAAACCTAGTTTACAATTTGCGCCCCTTCGGCCTCCGTAAACATAATAATATTGAGTTACAAGAGTTGAGTTTAATTGAAGTACGTTTATTTCTGGTGAGCACAAAATAATGATGATTCAGCCAAATGATTTCTGAGTCTCGAATGAATAATTAACATGGCAGAGATTAAGAAATATATAATTTTGAGGAACATAGCTAAGCAAAAGACACTAAACACATAAGTTGAATATTTAAGAAATAGTTCTGAAGGGGGATAGCGGGTATATGACAGTAGACCACGTTCAACTATAGCATTGTTATAGTTTTATTAATCGTTTTATGGCCCTCTCAAGGTTTCTCTTATGTTGCTCTTATCTTTTAATTGTACAATTGAAATTTAACTCATAAACAATCGAATTATATTGCCGACAGCCTCATCACGTGTAAACGCATCGAGAAGCGCAACGTGGACGGTATGTTGATTGCATTCCAGGATCGCCTGCGCCTGCCATGGCGTGGCGGCGCCAAACGCATCTCACCCGCTGCCCTGGCGCCGGCACTGATAGTGCCTCTAATGATGGGACTGGCGGCACTGAATGCAAAGACTGGTGTAGTGCTAATGTTGGCCCTGATCGGTTTTACCAGCTGGGGTCTGCAGCTGGCAGAGCGGACTGCGACGAAGACTACGTTCTTTCTCAGCTGGATAGTCTTCTCGGTCATCTATATGGTGGTGATATTTGAGTGTGAGGTGCCGTTGCTGGAACTGTTGCCGGAGGAGAATTACTTGCTGTTAATATTGTCATTTGGAGCACTTTATTCGCTGCATCGCACAAAGCAATTGGCGCCACTGAATCTGGTCACAGCGCAATATGGCACAACGCCCAAGGATGAGCTGCCCGGCATCACTGAGGCATCCAGTGGCGAGGAGCAAGCCGAACAGCAGGCAGAGCACACTGTACTCGGGATTGATGATGATGATGATGATGATGACGATGTCGAGGCTGGGAATAGCTCGGAGTGTGCTGGCCTCATGAAGCCACATGGCACGCCCAACATATGTGAAATATGCCGCAAGGTGACGCCCAGCCGTGCCTATCATTGTGCCGTATGCGGCAGTTGCGTGAAGCGGCGCTCCCATCACAGTTTTTGGCTCAACTGTTGCATTGGGGAGCGGAATTATCGCTGCTATCTGGTGACACTGGTGCTCTCCCTGTGTGCCCTACTGCTGGGCGCCAATCTGACGCTGACTGCGGTTTGTCATCCCTTTCTGGTGGTGCGTCTATTGGGCATACCGCTGCTCCTGCCCGACGATTGCAGCGAGGTCTTTGAGGACTTTGAGTGAGTAGTGTTTCTTAGAATGGGAACTTATAACTCCTTCTTCTTAATCTCCTCCACAGACTGGGCATATCTTTTGTTGTTGCCGCCTATGCGATGCTAATCTCTGGATACATCACCTTCGTTCTAGTGCGACAATTGTATCTCTGGTGGCGCGGCACCACGCTGCATGAATATAATCGCATGCCCACAGGCAATGCAAATCGTAATCGTGTCTGGAGCAATTGGCGTGCCATGTTGAAGTGAACTATCGTTAGTACTATCGCTCAATTCGAATAACTTGTGCATTAAGGTTGCATTATGAATCCCACAGGGTTTGCAGAACTGGCGATAGTAACATCGATAGTTCTCGCGTTTAAGTGATTCAACTTGCTACAAACTATCGTTAGTACTATCGCTCAACTTGAACTTGTTTCGATCTAACAAGATAATGAAAGAATTATTTGAAAATTTGCAAAGGACTTGTTGTTTGCCGATAGTACCATCGATAGTGCTGCCGATAGTCTCTTTGTAGTATTGCAAGCACTTGTATTTCGTTCGTCAGACTCAGCTGAATCCTAAGCTATGTGAATTAAGTAATAATTTCGTAATATGCAATATAAGTAGGTCGATATATAGCGCACAGTTAGGGCTTATAGTTATTGCGATATATGTTTGTGTGTGTGAAACTTTAATCGTGATTAAATCAATTAACCGAAAGTAATTAAATAGATACATAGAAATTACTTTGAATTGAATCTAATTATATATTAAATTTGGAAATATCTTATATTAATAAGTGGATAATTATAATTAATTTAAAATTACTTGCATTATATTGTTTTCAAATCGGTATTTAATTTCATATATATAATGCTCTGTCACAGTTATATATAATGTCTTTATTTGAAAAACTATTTATTGAATTTGAGTTCCTTCTTTAGCTCTGCTTGATAAAGTCAACTCCCTGGCTCACTCTCTCTATAGTGGAACATTTATTTAGAACTCTGTATAACTAAGTTAAAGTCAAGATGAGAAACCATATATGTATACCTATAATAAATGGATATGTCATCTATATATATTTGTTATGTATCATGGACTACCACAAGCTGTCCTCCCTGGGTTTGTAGTCGGGCAGCAGTTCCCAGATCTTCATGCGCCAACGCTGACGACGTTCCTCGGTTTCCTTTTCGAGGCGCAAGATTTGCGGCAAGCGTTGCCAGCAGTCCAGCACCTTCCACTTGAGATGCCTGCGCAGTACAAAGAAGGAGCAGTTAGAGAGAAGATCTCTCTACAAGAAATAAAAGAACCTCTTCACTTACCACTCATGATGCGAAATGGCTTGGCGCATTTTGGTATCCTCGACCAGGCGGCAGTTGGTGGCATAGTTGAGCCAACGCTCGAAGTAATGCTCCAAGGTGTGCAACGCATGCCAATCGATGGCCACCTGCATCTTCTTGCGCTCCTCCTGCACATAGACGATCCAGGCGCGTAGAGCGCGACGCTTGATGATGCGACGATAGCACAAGTTGGCTCGACTGCGCTTCTCGCGCTGTTTGGCCTCTGTGTAGGATCGCCAGGCGTTGAAGAAGTTGCGCTTGTAGCGGCGCCGGCAGAACTCCTCGCACTTGACCAGATTCTCCCGTTTGCGCTGGATCAGACGCTTGAATGCCTCCATGCCAAGACGGCGCAGCAGCAGACGACGATGGAACTCCACAGCCTTGCGATGATTTTCAATGTAACGTTGCCTCTCTCGCTCCTTCAGCACCTTGGCCATTTTCTCCTGCCGACGCCGCTCCTTGAGCACCTCCATGCGCAATCGCTTGGCCTCCTCATCCTCCTGGCGCTGTGGCAGTTGATTTTGATTGAGGCTTCAATTGGTTAAGCTGCTGCTGTACTTACCTTCGCCTCCTCCAGCGCCAGCCTGGCTGCCTCGCGCTCGGCATCTGCCTGGGCGCGCCGCTGACGCGCCTGCTCGTGCCGCACACTGCGCTCCAGGGCACGCTCCTGCATGTGCTGCAGGAAACGTGGCTGAAGCAGCGCCTTGCCCTGCAGTCGCTCGAACTCCTCGTCCTCCGCGTCGCGTAGGCTGCCGATGAGCTGCAGACACTTGGCCTTGGCCTTTGCCTTGGGATCGCCGCAACGGATGACAGTCTTCAGTTCCTGCTTGAGATCCTCGCGTGCCTCCTTCGCCTCGTCGCTGAGCTTGTGCAGCTTCAGCTGCATTATCAAACGCTCCTGACGCTCCAGCTTGATGCGCTGCAAATCAATGATGTCCTGCTGCACCTTGAGTCTGTGAGGGAAGGAAGAGAAGAGAAGATCATTGAGAGGATGCCGAGAAATGGGAGCAGGAGCAGCAGGAACTTACTTGTTCTTAAACTGCTTGTTCATTTTGATAGCCTCCTCGCGCTGCTCCAGTGTCTTCTGCGTGGCTTTCTCCAACACTGGAACTGGTGAAGTCGCCGTAGCCTGTTTGCTGTTGCGCTGCCGTCGCTTCTCCTGCCGAATCTTGTCCAGAAACGCATTGATCTTCTGTGCGCGGTTATCAGTGGCCGTTTTGCCCGTGCCACGTTCGATCTTCTCCATGCTGGTGTAGTGTATCCACTTCAAGAAGTATTTGCGCATAAGACTCTGCTCCGTGTTGCTGCGCGCCTGGAACAGCTGCTCAATGATGCGTTGCTTCTCATGCGGCACCACCTCAGCGCTGACGCTCAGGCTGCACGACTCCTGCTCCGCTTCCTGCTTGTGCTGCTCTCTCGACGGCGGCTGCTTGGGCTGAAGCACCACCTTGGGTACCTCAATGCGGCGTATGAGCAGCGGCTCGAAGAGATCCGCATTGGGAGAAGGCGTCTGCTGCTCCAGCACTTTGAGTGGCAGCTGGAACTGCACATGCTTTGCACATGCTGGGACTGCAACCTCTTCCAGTTGCTGCTGCTGCTGCTCAACTGCCTCCATTTGCAGCTCGTAGAGCGCCTCCTCGGCCAGATCGGATATGACGGAATCAATGCCATCGCTCGTGTTGGAGCAACTGGAGGACTCACGCTGCAATTGTGGTGCTACAGGCTGCTCTCCCGTCTGCTGCTGCTGCAGTTTCTGTAGCTTTTGCTGTTCCTGCAGCTCCTCCTCTTGTCGCACCGTGCGCAAGTGCAGCATCTGCCGCTCGGCAGCGGCGCGCATCGGCTTGAACAGCTCCTCAGTGGTCAGCAATGGACTTGGTGTGCGACAGCGTTCCTGCAGCTGGGCACGACTCTCGTCCAACTGCACCTGCTTGCTAAACTTGCGATACTCCATGTCCAGCTCGATGCTACCGATGGCAGCAGCTGCTCCACCTCCTCCTCCTACATTCCGCTGCCTTAGCTCCCCCCTTAGCCAGCTCTGCTCGCAGTCCGCCTCGGGCTCTGCCTCCAGCTGTCGCACCAGCGACGTTGTTGCCACCTGCTTTGTCTGGGAGCACAGTTGTGCTGCCTGGCTCAATGCTTCCACTGGCGTTATGTAGAAGTTGTCAATGTGACGTGCCGCCTGCGCCAGACTCTGCATCAACGGGCCATGGTTGAGCTTGAAGTCCGGCTTGCTGGGCCGCACTGTAATACGTCGCTCCTGCAGTCGCGGATGCTGACGCGCCAACTGCTGTCGAAATTTCTGCAGCTGATGGTGCACGTAGCGCTCCTCCACCTCCAGATTGTGTGCCTTGGTCGACGCCAGCGTGCTGCCATGTGCCACTGTCGCCAGTGGCAGCTTGCGTGGAATTTGCGAGAACTGAAGGGGTTGGATGAGAGATTTATTGAGATCATGCAAAACATTTGTTAATATGATTGATTTTCTTCAAATAAATCTGAATTTTATATACATACATATGTATGTATATCATCATTCCCTATAAAATACATATACATAATATAATACATACTATATTTTAATGATCAACAAATTTGAATGAACAATAAATTATCTTTAAAAGGATTCTTCAGATAATACTTTTATTAGAAATTGTATTATATTTTTAATATAATAAAATAGATATAGTAATAGATTATACGTGTATATTATAATTAAAAAGATTATACAGATAATTTTATTATATTCAAGGGTCTTTTCAGATATACATAAATATATTTATTCTTGAGAATCAATCTAGTATATGAATACGTACACTATGCAGATAATATACAATAACATACATATTATCTTCAAGCGGCTTCTTCAGATAATTCTTATATTTAGAAATAGAAAATAATCAATTGAAGCACTTCTTATGTAGTACGTTTAATCATATATCAAAATACTTACAATGTGACCTATCTTATTTAATCAGTTCTTTATTCACTCTACCCTACGTAAAGTATTAAAAGATAAAGACGGAAAATCAAACAGGCTTAGCTGAGCACCAATGTCTCTTCAATCTTTAATCTTTTATTATCTATTGTGTATTATATTATATTATATTATATATATGTATTATATTTTTGATTATTTATAATATATAATATTCATTAATTGTCTTAATATATCTAATATTATATTATATGTTATTCTCAACTCACCATCTCATGTCTCATATCCATAATGACACTGGGATTCAGTTGCTTTGGTTGTTCCCCATCGATAAGCAGCTGCGATTGCCGCTTGCCCACATAGTCGACCTCAATGAAGCGACGCACTGCATCCGTTTTAAGGCCCAACGGATTCGGATTCGCCTGTCGTTTGCGTATGCGATCCCAACGCGTTAGCTTACTCGATTTCTCTCGACGTTTCAGTTGCGACATTCTTATAAAATACTTCTAAAACTTGAAAGCGATTGAAACAATTTGATTTTCACAAACATAGGAAAGAAAAGCAACGATTACTTATAAACAACAAGTTGGAATAGGTTGTCTAGGCAACCGACAAAAAAGGGCCTACGTTGCCGGCTCGCAGCTGGAATTGTTTCGAATAGGGGAGGGAAAGATTGATTCAGGATTGCATTTCTCATTAATATATTATATGATATTCTTTATCTGCTTGCTTTGGTTAAGGAACAATGGGAGGAAGCCTCTCTTTCAAATTAAGAACTATGAACATACTCCCAACTAATGAAAGTCGATATTTCTAGCATTGTAAAGCGCATCTTTGTTTGAATTTTAATTATAAAACGTTTGCTATAAATGCGATAAATATATTATAATATTTTATGACCGTAAATAATAACACAATTTTGGACTTGCAAGCCGAGTTTATGCTGAGTGACAATCGAATTGGGCAGAGACAGACAGAGGGAGGGAGCGAGAAAGAGATCAGCTTAGGCAGCGGGATCCTTCTTGCTCTTGTCCTTCTTGGACTTCTGTTTGTCGGCAGCTGCCTGCTCCAGATCAATGGGCGCTGGCTTGACAAATGGAATCTCATCCTGGAACTTGGCCGGCAAGTATTTCTTCAACACCTCTGGCACCTTGATGCCCGTCTCCGTTTGATGTGTCTCGAGAATGGCGCAAATGACACGTGTGGCCGCGCACATGGTCGCGTTCAACATGTGCACATAGTCGACGGCGGCGTTCATCTTCTTGGTTTGTCCATAACGCACTAGCAGACGACGCGCCTGATAGTCCAGGCAGTTTGAGCAGGAGACAAGCTCTCTGTAGGCACCGCTGCCGCCAAACCAGGCCTCAAGATCCAGTTTCTTGGAGGCAGCATGATTAAGGGCACCCGAAACGATGTTCACAACACGATAGGGAATGCCCAAAGATTGACAGAACTTCTCGGCGTTGCCAATCATCTCGTCCATCATTTCCCACGATTTGTTGTCATGCGGCGAGGTGAGCACAAATTGTTCGACCTTCTCGAACTGATGTACACGGAAGATGCCACGCGTGTCGCGTCCATGGGAGCCAACCTCCTGACGGAAGCAAGTGGACAAACCGGCGTATTTGATGGGCAGCGAAGCCTCTGGAAGCCATTCATCGCGATGATAGGCAGCGATGGGCTGCTCCGAGGTAGCAATCAAGTATTTCTCATCAGTTCCCGCCTCCTCGGCACGTTCGCTGCCCTTGCCCACAACCTTGTAGAGCTCCTCATCGAATTGCGAGAGTTGTGCCACCTCCTGCATGACCTCCTTGCGCATAAAGAAGGGCGTATACAACGGCACATAGTCACGCTCGTAGAGCAGATGCAAGGCATGCTGGATGAGCGCCTGTTCCAGGAATACTGCTGCTCCCGTTAGGAAATAACCACGTCCGCCCGACACAACGGCACCCTTCTCGGCATTCATGCCGTCAATCATCACAATAAGGTCCACATGTGAGTATTTGCCACGTTTCGTACAATCACCAAACGTGCGCTCCACACGATTCTCATCCTCGTCATTGGACACGGGCACCGATTCATGCAAATGGTTGCCCACCTCGCGCAATGCCGTGTTGCGTGTCTGCTCGGCCAGTTCGAGGTCTTTCTGGTTCTGGGTCAGCGCATCATCGATGAGCACACGCAACAGTTTGATCTGATTCACCGTCAGTGATTGCAGTGCGTCGGCAGTGATTTTCGTCAGATCCGAACGTACTTCCTCGGGCACTGCAACTCCCTCCTCTCCAACTGGTTCCTTCTTCTTCATCTTCTCGCCAATTACTTTGCTGCACACATTCTTCACCTTGTTGAGGTTGTCTGCGGTGTGACGTCGCTGACGCCATTCGGTGTCTTTTTCGATGACTGTCTCCACCAATGCAACATCCTTGAAACGCTTCTTTTGATTCTCACGCACCGCTTCGGGATTACCTCCCTTATCGCTGCGAAACAGATCCAAGTCGAGTACCATTTTTAAGCGACGCTTTCAGCTAAAAACAATTTGCACGGTAAATTTCGTCAGCTCCGCTGTAGTCGGTGTTTGTCACAACGTGGCGGCTCTAGATATGATCCAATGTTGAGTAACTGCTAAATATCGAAAGTGCTTTGGTATCGGCGGCTTATCGAAATGTACACTTTAGCTTGTAAAACCGCTAAAATGGGTTATACAGCTGAATTAGGTTTATGGAATATTGCCTAACAAAAACAGTGAATATTTTTGAATATATTTCGTTTTTTTCGGCATCCAGTAAAATTAAATGCAAATAAATGCAAATTCAAAGTGCACATCACTAATCGAAGCATATTCAAAAAACATCGATATTATATTTTTTGCGATATTTATTGGTAAACTGACTGTTGCTGCTATCGATAGCACCAGCAGCCCTGGGGCTTGGGGAAATCTTCTAAACAAAACTTCTAATTAGAATAACATTTCACAACCGTCAGCAAAAACACTTTTCAATATGGATCTCATTAACAGTGAATTGGTGGAAATACGCGGAAAGTGCGAGCGTCAAATAAAGAACAGCAAACTTATCACTTGCAATGCGACGCTTGTGCGAGTCGACCTGCTGCCAGACAAGCCCAATCGTTCGATGACAGTTTGTTTACGTTTTCCGGCTCAGAACTATCCGCAGAGCTCCTCAATTCTGGTCGAGTTGAAGAGTCGCATCTACTCGGACATGCTGCTGGCCGAGCTGACACGCCTCATAGACGTGTATGCACGTGATAATTTGGGTGAACCGCAGGCGCTGCGAGTTTTGGCCTTTGCTCAGCAGTATTTGCTGGATAATCCGCTATGTGTGTGTCTGGATGAAATTAAACAGTTACGCACAGACCTAAAGAGTCCAGAGATTACACAGGATGCAGCTAGCCAGTTGAAGTTGCGCCAGCGTACAAGCTGTGTGGAGCTCATTGCCCGCGGTGGAGGATATGTTTATCGTGTCACGGCCGCCGTTCCCGACACATATCCCGAGCAGAGTGTGGAGTTGCGTGGCCAGGAATCGAATCTACCCAATGTACTGGTGCGTTACCTAAACGGCCAATCCCGCGAGATAGCACGTCAGTGTGTTGAGCCACCGCTGCGTCTAAACAAGGATGAGCTGGCCAATTTTCGACCCAGACGCAGTCTCTATCGCACCCTCAAGTTCTGTCTGGAGGCCACGCGGGATTTCTACATGGAATTGTGTCCGATCTGTGAGAATCCTGTGCTGCCGCAGCAACCAGAGAATCTAGTACTGGACGAACATGCCGATGGATTTGTGGAGCGCGTCTATTGTGGTCATCTCTTCCATCAGGGCTGCCTCAAGCATTACATGGCCGAGCCCCCGTTTCCCAAGGGTGGCAAACTGTGCCCCGCCAAGCGGCGTCATCCACGCTCCGATGCACAGACCTATATGGGCAAGACAACCGGCAATATCCAAGGGGCTTCAACTGCACCCAAACTGGACAACGGCGTCTGTGGCATCAAGTTAGCCCACGATCGCTGGGTGGTCAATGTGAAGACGGCCGAGGCACGCTGGGCACAGAAACAGGCGCGCCAGCGTGAGCTCGAGGAGGTTGTGGACTTTCTACAGTAGTCGGGAGATAGGTATTAACATATTTACTGTACATACATATATCTTTAATTTGTGATGTTTATTATTATTCGAATACGCTTAAATGGCTGAAGATGCTAGTTATGAAATAAATAGACAAAATGATAACAATGATAATGATGAGGGATGTCTTGGTCAAGTTGATAACTTAGGGGGCAGATTGGTGAAACATATAAAAGTCTTTTCTCGCTACTGTTTGTTAAATAAGTCTATAAGTTGTGCGACTAGGTAAAATATGCATTGAGCGTTTGGAAGTATTTGCCGGTCTAGAAACCCGTGACAATTTCATCGTCCTCGTGCCGCTTAATGGGATCCCCTTTGAGCAGCGAAGAGATGAGGCTAGAAACATGGATAAGTATATTATATATATATATAAATATATTATATATATATTGCATGATAATTCTACTTACAAGTAGAGTGCTACAAAGAACATGATAAAGTAGTAGCCCAAATAGATCATGCAGTTCCTCAGATGCACTTTCAACAGGCCACGGCTGTGTATGTCCACAGGATCGTAGACGCCCAGACTGTCGCGACGCTGTCGCTGTTGCTCATAGAACAGCCACAACACCATGGGCAAATTGAACAGAAACATTACCCACTCCCTGCAGAAGATATTCTTGTTAGAATCACAAAAGAATCTTATTGGATTGTATTTTACCCGCAAATGAGCAGCAGAAAGCTGAGCAGCGCATGTGAGCCAAACTTGGGTATGACCCAGAAATTTAGACGCCGACAGCACTCTTGGGCATTAAGGTAGTCACACTCTAAGTCGGCCAGCGTGAGCACCTGTAAAATTTAGCTGTATAAACAATTTTCACTTTGCGCTTTTCCTGCAACAAACTCACGTAGTAGATTAGCAGCAATAGTATGGCGCCATATACGATGAGTGTTATACAGAACACAGCTGTTTCTGGTAGAAACATAATTGCACTGGAGTTTCACTTTTGGCTTAAATATATACACAATTAAATTAATTTAAATAAATATACAATACACTTTGCGACATTTTCTCTGTTGTTTTTAATTAGCACTGCAGAAGAGTGTTGCAAAATACCCATAGCATAGGTATATTTAGTATTTTTCATAAAATATTTTAACAAGTTGGTAGCACTGTGCCATAAATTACTCGTTTGTTTGTAAACAAACCATTTTAATGTGAAATAATAAAGTTAAATTTTAACTTTTTAAATGGGTGGCAAGAGCTATTATTGCGACTATTGTTGCTGCTTCATGAAGAACGATCTGAATGTGCGAAAGCTACACAACGCAGGCGTCTTGCACAGCGCAGCGAAGGCAACCTACATGCGGCGCTTTGAAGGTAAGCAATAAATTACTAATTGACAATAAATAGATATTTATAAACCATTTCATAAATAGATCCAAGTAAGATACTGGCTGAAGAGCGCATGAAGAAGCCCTGCAAGCGTTATCTGACTGGCTACTGTAAATTTCAGCTGCTTTGCAATTTCAGTCATTATAACGAAAAACAGTTGAAGCAACTCGAGAAAATTGGTGCGTCATTAGAATAAGGTGAAATTTGCGTCATATTTCACATTACTTCATTTGTTTTGCAGTGAGTCAACGCAAGAAAAAGCAAAGCAAAGGGAAGAAGAACCCGCTGAAGGGAAAACGTAATCTGCCCCGTTCCCTGCAGCCCATAAACCTTAGTCAAATTCAATACACAAATTGGGAACTTTCATGGGGTTGATCAACTCAAAACTACATTCTTATAAACAAAATAAATATAGATACATCTTTATAGTACAATTAGTGTTTTCCTCAACTTGATTTGCCATTTAAAATGCTAATAACTTTATCCATAATGCGTGCGATTTTCAGATTTATACGCAACACGCGCGCAAATTCATAATGAAAACTTTTCGGGCTGTGACCGCTGAGGTTCTCCTCGTCGGGGTCGCAAAGATGTGCCAACAAAAAGTAGCAGATGTGTTCTAGTTCACCCTCGACGGCATAGAACAAGGAGGTATTGCCTGCTCTCGCTTCGCTGGCATTAAGAATCTCCGTCTTGAGGCGTCGCCCCATAAGCTTCTCCTTGTTGTGCTCAAGTTTATCGCAAGCTCGCTCATAGTACTTGGCAAACTTCTTCTCTTCCTTAAGTTCTTGTGCTCTGTTTTGGCTCTCGGAAGACTTTCCCTCATCCGTTTCAGCGTCTGAGGTTACTCGCCTGTAGACAGGTCCGTTCAGTTGCCGCTGATCAATGATATCGCACATAATCTCAGCCATTTTATAGCGATTATGTCGCACAGCAATGTGGAGCGCAGTGTAGCCATCGTCGTTAGTTTGAAGCAACAACTGCAGGTCAATGTTTAGCATCAGTTGACGCAATGAATCCAGATGCACATTGTTAATCACGGCCAAATGTAGCGCCGTGTTGGAATCATCGTACACATGATTCGGCAATACGCCAGCATTGATGACAATCTTCACAATCTCTGGCTCACAATCGTTGGTCAGCGCAAGTTGCAAACAATCCTCACCATCCGCGCTGAGTAATTCATTGAAGTCCACGTTCTCCTTAAGCTTGGACCACACATACACCTGGCGCTGCACACCGTATAGATCTCCATTCAGTATTGCATCGTGTATAGGCCTGGAACAAAGGAAACAAAACCGATGAAAAGGGGGGAATCACACAAAGAAATGAAGTCACTTACAGCAAACCCTCGTCAGACATTTGGTGGGATCTTAGGAACTCGTGGGCCATTGTTGTGAGTATGGTTTGCTTGGTATGGTTGTCGTTTGTAATATAATTATCCACATGATCGCATAGATCAAGCAGGTTGACACCACTTAGGCCCATGGAGCTGTTGGAGAACACTGAATCCCTTCGCTGCATGGAACCATTTGAATGGGGAGTAGGACTAGCACTGGTGCTGGGTTCCTGCAATAAAAAAACAAAGATTAAAGAAATCTCAAGACACTTCTGGCACATCTCTTACGGCAGGTTCCGGCCGCTTCTTTTTGACTGGCGGCAAGGGTGTCAGCTGCTTATCCTCGCGCTCCTGTAGTGCCATTTGAGCCGCAGATCTCTTGACCACCTGTGGTACACATGTATTTCGTTTTCTTCCACGTTTTCGGGGCACTTTTGCTGGGGTATCGGAAGATTTGTTGTCTTGAGGGGCAGTTGTAGGTTGCGGTTGCGGTGATGCGGGTTGAGGAAGTGTTACACATTCTTCCTTAGGAGGGGAATCTGATGGTTTAACACTAACTTTATTTTCCTCTTTCTTTGGGGATACACTTTTAATTTTAGTCTCTTCTTTAGTCTCAAATTTTAATGTTATTTCGTCCGTTTGTGTTGACGCATTCACTTTTTGGGGTTTTGGCTCATTGTTGCTGTTATTCGCACATTGTTTACACTGATTAACACTCGAGATAGGCGACTTATCGCTACGACCGTTGATAGCGTCTATTACGCGTTTTTGCAAGTCTTTATCGGGCAGGCGCATAAGCTGTTTGAATATGTCCTCGTAAATAGACTGATGTGATTTACGCTGAATATACGTATTGGTGATCACATTCGTTTGCATCGGCATTACGCGTACAACACCCGTCGAACAGATGGTGGGGGGAGCTGTGACCCCATTGTGAGGTTTCAGTTTAATTTCGGGGGTCGTTACACAAATCTTTTGTGATTTTGTTAATAGCACTTTCTTCATTGTTGGCACTTTATTATATACTACGATTTGTTTTGATGTACACTGTCCACTTTGGGGGGAATACCTTTTTTTTGACGAAAAATAAATTAAGTTGGTTTTTCCCCAGCACGTTTGTACTAAACAACCTCAATCCCACCTTGTCAGGGCTGCAGACTGCAAATTTCATTATGCTGTTCTTGTTTTACAGCACTGCTCAGTGTGGGAATTTTATGTCATGCAAAGTTATCGATACAATGCAATGTAACAATAAATACAAAATTATAGCAATATTTTTACTGAGCATTAACAGTAAATAGGGAAGTAAAGACTTTGATATAACATTTTTTAAAATTCTCCTCTCTTTTATTACGAGTTAAATAATATTTTTAGAGCCCTCGTAACGTAAATACCTGTTACACTTATCGTATTTGAAATGTTCTTATGCCAAACAAGAACAATCATCGATAACCAAGTAGGCATTTTGTGTGAATGGCACTAGCAGTCAAAGTTTTTCCATTAATTTTGTGTGTGTGTGCCTATTGTAAAAATAAATACATTTAAAGCGAGTTTAGAAAACAAAGCGAATTGGAGCGCAAAGGAAGTTCACCCAATGAGTGACCAACGTGGTAATTGTTGATAGTTATACACACACATACGTTTTTAGGATTTCATACGAATTCGGCTCCAGGTACGCGTAACATGGATTCGCATTCGCGATATGGACGCAGCTTTTCTGGCGGTAGTGGTGGTGGCGGCGGTGGTAGTGGTGGAGGTGGCAGTGGGGGCAATAATAGCGGCAGCCAATACAGGCGCTACAGCCGCTCCCGTTCACGTTCGCGGTAAGTAACATCTAAAATAAATAAATACCAATTGAATTATATTGATCTTCCACACACACACACACAGTGACCGGAACCGAGATCAAGGCGGCTACAGGCGTCGCAATTCACGTTCACGCAGTCGGGAACGTTCGATGCATCATTACCGCAATACGGGCAACGATGACAAAGATCTATATCGTGATTTGATCAATGATGACTACAAAGAGGAGCGCGGCAGCGGCAACAGCTATACCAGTAACTATAATAATTCACGCAGTAATTACCATCGTCGCGACGATGGTTACGATAATGAGCGTGATCGCGATCGGGGAGACCGTGAGCGTGATCGTGATCGTGATCAGCGCTGGAAGAACTACGATCGAGAGCCACGTGAACGCAACACCGACTATGATAGAGAGCGCAGGTATGGAAAGACAAATATATAATAATGATAATATATTACATTAATAATTTGTTAACATTTCCCAGCCGTGAATATCGCTCACATAACAGTAATAATAGTAATGGAAATGGAAATAATAGTAACGCCATGTCTGGCAGTAATCGTGATCGCGACAGGCGTTATTCCTCCGAGGAGGATAGCTACGACAGCGACGAGAGCGATGATAGCCAGTATCGGCGGAATCACGTCCGCACCAGCAACGAGGCCCTGAATCAGATCATTATATTTGGTCTGAAGAAGCACATCACAGAGGCGGATGTAAGTTCGATTCAACAAGGATCTGCATAAGACTCAAGTCTGGTTCTCCCTCTTAATCCATTTATTTGCTCTACAGATCATGGGCGCACTAATCCAAGTGAATATGGAGCCATCTTCCATACGCCTTATACGCAAACGTCCTACAGGTGGGTTACCATATCGAAGCAATTAGTTTTAGCCTAGCTATATTCTTATTTAGTGATACAAATCAATATATATCTATATATGTATACACAAAAGGCGTAAGTATTTCTCTTTGTGTTAACTTGGCAGCACCAGCAACCAAAATTGACCATACATAGTTGGCCTTCCTCCTATACAAACGACAACAATAAAACATACAGAAAAAATGAAATAGAAAAACAAATATCCAAAATGTTACATGAATATTAAACAAACTACATTTTTTGACAAAAACATTTTGTATCTGCTTCTATCTAAAATTTAGGTGCATCACGCGGTTTCGCATTTGTCGAGTTTAATACCGTTGAGGAAGCAACACGTTGGATGGAATTAACTCAGGTATCACAACAAAGAAACCAACAGCAACCAAGAAAACAAAACTCAACGGCAACAATAATATCGAATATACCTTAAGTTCAGTTATCCCAAAAAATCAAAGATCTCTTTTGGCTCACCCCCTTTTCTTATCAAATTCATTTATTGTAGTTCGTATTGAACGTGTCTTTTATTTGTTCCAATTGGCAAACTGAACTTAAGATAAACATTTCAATTTATTGCGAAGAAACAACCACAACAAACATGTGCAACGATAAACAACAGCAACAGCATCAACTACTGCGCGTTAAAAAAAAACACAGAAGCAACCTGGTGACTGTGTACTCTGTGCAACTTATGCTAGCCCAAAGATCTAACTGAACTAATCGATACCATTTCCCTCTTCTCTCTTCCCTTTTTTCATTCAGGGTACACTGAAGCTTGGGGATCAACGGGTCTCTCTGCAATACAGCCACAGACGGATCACGGACTGGAATTGCGTTAAGGTGAGAAGACCTGTATTTTTCTTTGATATAACTGAAGTTATCAGTACGAATTTGAACAAGTACATTCTATAGGTTTCATAGAAACAGATAAAGCCATAAATGAATACATCAACATTGTTGTTTTATATAACTAGTATAGGCACAATCACTGCATATTAAAGTTAAAAACAGAGGTATAAAACCTTCGCTATACCGAAGGTAACCTCTTTTATTATGTATCTAATTAAGTCTAATTATATTTTATTATAATTATAATTTATTTTCAGTGTGGCGTCTACAACTTCAAGCGTCGCTTCTCCTGTTTCATGTGCAGTTCATCGCGCGCTGAAAGCGAAAGCGTCTTCTCCGGCGGCGGCGAGGGAATCGATGAAGTTAGCCCGATTCTAACAAAGAGTGAGTTGGATGTCACATTGTTAATGTGAATATGATTGAAATTGAGTTCTCTAGAAATCATGCTGCGGAATTTGGATGCCTTGACCACGGAGGAAAGTGTCTTAACTGCGCTACAAAAGCTCATTCCGAAATATGCCAAAACCATTACGAAGGTGCTTATCAGTCGCGATACACTCACACAAACCTCACGTGGATTTTGTTACCTGAATTTTGAAACTCTTGTCGATTCCATGGATGTGCACAATGCACTAACAACATTGGATCCCCCACTGCGTATTGATGATCGCGATGGTGAGGCTGCTCTCTGCTCTTTCTAAAAAGATTTCTTTATATACAGAACGATCCTCTTCTTATCTCTTCTAGTTATGGTCAGCTATTGCATGGACAGTGAGAATCGTCAATTGTTACCAAAGGATTCTAAGGCAGCTGGCAGCGGTGCTGGGGGTGCCAATATTCATGGTGGCGCCTTGGCTGCAGTGCCTCCTTCGGTTGCAGGGGGAGAATACACGCTGGCAGATGTGCCACGCCTTGCGGAATATAGTGCCTCGTTGTATGCCTCATCGTCAGCGGAGCATGCACACTATGTGCAATACTATACGGATTACTATATAGCCGAGATCAAGAAAGGAGGTGGACATATGCTCACTGGTGCCGATGGGCAGGTGACTGAGGCCAATTCAGGTGCAGCTGTGGCTTTGTCGGCCATACAGCGTAAGCAGAAGAAAATGAGCAACATTGAGACGACTGCCACGGCGGCAGCAACGGCTGCGGCACATGCGGCAGCTGCAGTCAAGGCATCCTTTGCGGCACAGAGTGTAGTCGCACCGCGTGGCAACGATGGAAAAACTTATCGTGAGTACAACGATGATATTTATCATATATATTATTATCAGTGTCATTAGGATTATTATTGACATTTTCATTATTATATTCATTATTATTATCATTATTATTATCATTACTATTAGCAGTAGTAGTAGCATTGTTATTTTATTTATTAATACATTTATATACATTTATTTTTATGTCCATAGCTACGCCGGATGTCAGTCGTTACCAGTATGATGAAACCTCTGGTTATTACTACGATCCCAGCACGGGATTGTACTATGATGCACATTCGCAGTACTATTACAACAATGAGACTGGCGCCTATTTGTATTGGGATCAGCGACGCAGCACATATATTCTGGCCACGCCCGCGTCAACGCAAGCAGCGCTGCAAGAGTCTTTGGCGCAGGATTTGCAGGCGGATCAGAAGGATGAGAAGAAGGAGAAAGGCAAGGATAAGGACAATAATAAGCATGACAAAGTAAAGGTGGCCAAGAAGATTGTTAAAGATATGGAAAAGTGGGCCAAGCAGTTAAATCAGAAAAAGGATTACACAGTGGTAGCCACTCCACAGCCCATACTGCCCGGACGTGGTGATCATGGCGAGGCACCAAGCACATCACGTGCCGCAGCCGGTGGTGCCTACGCCGATGTGGGTTTCTCAATACTGGAAAAGAAGGAACGTGGCAAGCTCAACGATTATGTATCGCCACCAGCTGCTGCACCCATCAATAAACTGGTCAATGCCTATGGCGGTGGCTCTGATTCCGATGAGGACAATGCCGGTGCACCTAGTGCTGCTGCTGGTGGAGGGGGTGGCGGTGTCGGTGGCGGAGGAGGTGCCATTGATGAAATGGACTATGTGGACTTCCAGAAACTTACCTGCCTGCTCTGCAAACGTGCCTTCCAATCTCATGACATTCTGCAAAAGCATTTAAAAATGTCCAATCTACACAAGGAGAATCTGGCGAAGTTCAATATGGGAGGCGGCAGCAGTGGCTCCAATGCCAACAACGAGGATGCCATAGCCGCAGGCTTATCGTAAGTAAAGAGATCCTTAACCATGGGAACATCTAACATTCTCTTTCAATAACTAGCTATCGCGATCGTGCCAAGGAACGTCGACTTAAGTATGGCGAGGGTGATCCACCGCCGCCGAATCGCAGTCGGGAACGTTTCGAGCATGAAATAAAAAATATGCAAAAACGTCAAAAGGATGGAGGTGGTGGCCCCGCACCCGCCATGCCCATCAGTTCCAGCAATGTGGGTAGTCGTTTACTACAGAAAATGGGCTGGTCGGAGGGTCAGGGACTGGGACGCAAGAATCAGGGACGCACACAAATTATTGAGGTTTACAATGTGCTAAATTTTATATGTATATGTTTATTGTACATTATTTGTTTATTTATCAGGCCGAACAACGTTCCAGCAATGTCGGTTTGGGCAACAAGGGTGGTTCGCTGGCACCTGGCGATGATTACAAAACCTACATAAAGAAAATGATGAAATCTCGCTATGAAAATGCTTGAAGCTCCTTACGTTATTTATAGGTTTATTAATTGATTTATTTAAATTATGTATCTGATTTATGCATACATGCGTACAGATTGTTTACCTCAAGTTTCACATCATTACATTATTGTCATCACCAACATTTAATTAGCTAAAATATGAGTAGTTTTAATATGTATATAAATAAAATATATATGAAACCATTTGAGGTTGAGTTGAAAATGGACAAAAAATAAAGAACATATTATTTTTATATTTTTTAAGTGGATAAATGGTTGCTAAAATAAAAGACATTTAAATTTTATTATAATTACAATATATATTTTATATTGGTAGTTTTTAAAAGAATTCGCTAAATATCGATTGACCGATTATTCGCATGACGTTCGGTATTTTTTTTGCGCCATCAATTCGACATTGCCAAGTGCGGTCACACTAAAGTGCGGCAACGAATTGTTTACGTTTTGTTGTGCTGCACGTGCTGTAGCAAATTTATTTATTTAAAAATTAAATATAAACAAACAATCAACGTAAACCTAAAATGAGTCCCAGTCATATTCCTCCGTTGACCTATAAAGTGGTTGCGGAGTGTTCCGTTTCCAAGGCACGCGCTGGTCTGATGACACTGAGGTAATAGTTAACAGTTATTGGGATGACTAATCTGTTTCTAATACGTTGTCCATCTACACCAGACACAGCGAGGTGCGTACACCCGTGTTTATGCCAGTGGGCACACAGGGTACCCTGAAGGGTATACTGCCGGATCAGTTAATCGAACTGGATTGTCAAATACTGCTGGGAAATACGTATCATCTGGGACTGCGACCCGGCATCGAGACCTTGAAGCGCGCTGGCGGACTGCACAACTTCATGGGCTGGCCCAGGGCCATACTAACGGATTCGGGAGGCTTTCAAATGGTGTCACTTCTCCAGCTGGCAGAGATTGATAAGCGCGGCGTTAATTTCAGATCGCCGTTTGACAACAGCGAGTGCATGTTGACCCCGGAGCACTCGATGCAGATCCAGAATGCCATCGGAGCGGACATAATGATGCAGCTGGATGATGTGGTAAAGACAACAACGACAGGACCGCGAGTCGAAGAGGCTATGGAGCGTACAATACGCTGGGTGGATCGCTGCATTACAGCGCATGCACGTGATGATGATCAGTCCATGTTCCCCATTGTTCAGGGCGGTCTGGATGTGCCGTTGCGAGAGCGCTGTGTCAGTGCCCTTATGGAGCGCAAGGTGCGCGGCTTTGCTGTCGGCGGACTGAGTGGAGGAGAAAGCAAACATGACTTCTGGCGCATGGTGCATGTTTGTACCGATCGATTGCCGCGTGATAAGCCACGTTATCTGATGGGCGTCGGGTTCGCTGCTGATTTGGTTGTGTGCGTCGCCCTGGGCATCGATATGTTTGATTGTGTATTTCCCACGCGAACTGCACGCTTCGGCTGTGCCCTTGTGGATCAGGGGCAGCTGAATCTAAAGCAACAGAAATACAAACACGACATGGAACCTATTGACAAGGAGTGTGTGTGCAGCACCTGCAAACGATATACACGCTCTTATCTACATCACATTGCCACCAATGAGAGTGTGTCCAGCTCTCTGCTCAGTATTCACAATGTGGCCTATCAGCTACGTCTGTTGACCTCCATGCGCGAGGCAGTGCAACGCGACGAGTTCCCCCAATTCGTGTGCGACTTTATGGCCAGGCATTTTGACCAGGATCCCATACCCGCCTGGATACGTGAGGCTTTGGCAGCAGTTCATATAGAACTGCCACCGGATGTGGAGGAGAAAGAGACGCAAGCTGCAAGCAGCTCATAGATAAAGTACTTAAAATACATCAATAATTCTGTGTACCAGACAAAGATTATGAATTATAAACAAATTTACACTATTTAACTAAACTAATTACCAAGTTTAATAACATTTACTCGTTAGGGTATTCAAATACCGGTTTATCTTTGTATTTAGAGCTTTTAACGCGCTGTCTAGCCTGAAAAGCTCTCTTTGCTTACCTATGGGAAAAAGCTCTGTATGACGCATGCGAGGCAACGAAGATCAATTTATTTGCAATTTGTACTCTATTTTCGCTTTTTCTTCTTGTACGATGTATGTACACACAATTTACATGTGCATGTGCATGTGTGTGTATGTGTGTACATGCGTTTGCTACTGTTCCAACAAAAGTAACAACAACATGGCCTAAAACGTGCGCATTTTGGGGACTGTTACTCTTCTGCTCTCTTTGCTCCCAGAGAGGCAGTGGGAGAGGGAGACAGAGATCAGCAGCAGACAGTCGCGACTGCGGCCAGTCTGGCCGTTCGTGTTCTTCGTTCAGTGAGTCTCAAAGCGTCGTGGTCGTCGTTGCTTGTCGGTCGTTCGATCGCTCGATTGTTCGATTTTTCGATAGTTGTTGTTGTCGTGGCGCTCTAACGGTTTCTTGTCTACGCATTTCTCGGCAAATATTATTTAATCGCGTTAATAATAAATAAAAACAGATTTAAAAATTTGTTAACCACACACTACCACAATTGTAAGATATTATTGTTGTTGTTAATTTATAGCTTGCAAATGCCCATCAATCACAGCAACAACACCAAACAGAAACTGCAAGTGCGTGAGTGAGTGAATGAATGAGTGCGCGTTGTTGTTGCTGTTCCTGCTGCTGGAGTTGTAAATGTGTGTGTGTGAGTGTTTGTGTGTGCTGAGGCTTAACGTGCTTCGTTCTGCCGTTGCCAAATGTGGTCAAAGCAAAATAACAAAAATACACACAGTATGTTTGCATGTGTGTGCACACATGAATATATATGCATATATACAGATGTGTGTATGTACATACACTGTGCATTGCAAAGTGCTTTTTAAGGCTTGAAATTTTGCGAGTTTCTGTCGCATTGTTGTTGTTTTCTTTACACTAAGTTTACTGAGAGAGCTTAAAGCATCACGGCAGACTGCATAAACTCTTATTGGACTATCGGGGGAAAGGCACGTTAAATTTAACGGGTATTAGTGATGGTATTCCCTAGTTGGAAATTGTACGCAAATTCACAGCAAACCCGCCCAGAAATCATCGACAAATTAGGTAAAGTCCAAGGCCCGCCGCCGCAAGAGAATTTCTCCTCTTCATAGGAATATTTTCACGGTTGGTTCAGAATCATTTCGTTTCGTTTTCTTTGCTGTTGTTTTTCTTATTTTTTTTTTATTATTTATATTTCGCTTTGCCATCGTTTGGCTTTTCGGATTTGCCTCTGTGTGTTTTTGATTTTTCATGGTTTCATTTCTTTAAATAAGTTTTATTTTTAGCATCTTTAGTTATTTTTGTGTATTTTTTTTCTCACCAACTTTTCTCGCTTTTCGAATATTCTTGGCGATTCTTTGGAATATACACAAACACTAGCAAGTCATACATTATGTGTGTGTGAAGTGATTTGTGTGTATAAGAATTATAGGGTGTGTAGAAGGGCCAGCAGTTTCAGGTGTATGCGCGGAAAATTCTACTGTATTTCTCTGTTACGCTTTCAACTCTTCTTCCAACACACTCCTTGGTCAGACAGTCAAAAGTCACATTCGTCACACTTCAACAACAATAACAAAACGTAAACAGCGATTATGATAGAGCGAATCGGCAAAAAATCGAATCAATTTGAGATTGTTGGCCTCCAAAACAGAGTGGAAGCAAAAGAAAATAACAATTGAGTTACCTTGTTGTATGTTGGAGTGAGGAAGAGAGGGAGAGGGAGACTGGTGAAGACAATAAAAACAAATGGCAAATTACCAACGAGAGAGTGTCAGCGCTAATCATACGCGTAATCTCGCTTACATTTGCACACACACGCACACACAAATAGAAACACTGTCAATCTTTACCGTTAGCAGTCTATCGTTTCTGCAGCTTTTATTTGTATTTTTAAATTATGACACACAGAAAAAGCCTCGCCGTGCCTGCTCATGCTCTTCTGCTCCCTCTCTCACTTTTCCACTCTCTCTCTTTTTATCAGTTGTGCTCTTTTAAAATAGACTGGGAGAGAGGAGATGGTGAGAGAGCAAGCAACTCTTTGAACAGCTGCTGAGTGGGCGGCCGTGCATAACCTCTGCTGTTGTTTTTGTTTTTGTTGCTGCCGTCTTAAAATTTGCCACACTTGATTCAAATGAGCCACAAAAAAAAAACAGACGAAAGGGAGGAGACGCAGAGAAACGAAGAATGAAGAACTGCCTTGACTGGCAATTAAGCTAAGTAATCGTAATTATGATGAAAAGGCAAACCATAAGGAAATACACTTTAGCGCCTTTTGTTTACACTGCCTGTTTTTGTAATTGATTAATTACAAAATTTTTATTGTGATTTTCATGCTGTCACGTTTTGCGTTTTGCGCGTGTTAAAAATATAACACGAATTTTTTACGACTCATTCCACCACCGCCTGCACTTGAGTTGGAGGAAGTGCTGTGGAAAGTTCTAAAAAGAACTTTTTATTATCAAGAAAAATAATAATAAATAATCTGAAAGTTGAAAATGGTTAAAAAAGGAGGTGTTCAGACTTAAAAACACGCGTCTGATCATACGTTAAATTATTATTTATAACAGAGATTTTAATGGTGTCGTCCCCATGGTCGTATTCAGACTTTTAACAGACTCTGTCAAAAATTAAACGATTTGTGTTGTGGATAGTATTTTATTTATGATTTCGATCACATAATGAGCTAATTTTATGGATTAAATTAAAAATTCAAATTAATGGAAGTTTTTACAACCATTTTAAAGACTTGCAAATATTTAAAATTTTATTCTTTGCTTTAAATCGATAAACCAGTCAAGTGAGGTATAAAAATCGATTTATTAACAGTCTCTGAGTAAAATTGTGAAATATTACATAGACATACAGATATTATACTCGTATTCTAATTAATTATCAAGGTTCAACACTCAAACGGTCTTGTCTATAGCTTTCTGCACTTGCTCTAATTGAAATAATTGTAATGTTTTTCCTATTTAGCCCTCAATTTGGACTAAATTACATTTCGCTGTACATCAATATTTAGAATAAAAACAATAAGTTCTCACAATATTATTCCATCAGCAGTTAAAACAAGTTTCTCATAGTCGTATGCAAATTTGTGAATAATTTGAATAGCCCCCCCTTAAACACTATACATACAAGCATACATATGTTCATTTGTCTGTCCGTATGTTTGTTGTTTCAATAGTTATTCTATGCAAATTGCATAAATACACAGGTTATGTGTGTGCTTTGTTTTTAAACGGAAATGAAAACATTTTTCAAAGGAATTTCTATGTGGAAATGTTTTGAAAATTCGTATAAAATTTCGCAAAATTTTACTTTAAACTCAGTTGGAAATAATGGCTTCGTTTGAAGGCAACGTCATTGACCGACCGCGGATGCCATTTGCATCATATGAATCATTTGAAATAACCTAGACAACGCACATGTTTTCTCCAAAAATATTTCGTATATTAACATGTGGGTGTCTCTCCAATGGAATGGACAGGTAAAAATGCCGCTAAAAATCATTTGCGCTTAGTCATCGCGTCTATTTTCATAGCGGATTTGCGGCTTAGAGACACCCACAAATCGAGATTCTGGAATCGAAGTTCCTTTGCTGTATACAGTAATAATATTATGCTTTCATTCTATTTGGCAATTCCACTCTATTTGCCTAAATGTTATGAGCTTTTAGTTGAGGTTCGGCTCGGTTCGGGTTGGATCGGATTCGGTTCTCGCACTCGTATTGTTTATTTTGGCTACTTTGTTTGCAAAAGCATTTAGTCAAAGTGTGGGTGAATAAACTTCATGCTGTTTGACTTTTTGCCTAATTTTGAAAAGCAGCAAATTCAATTCAAAAAATAAAAAAAAATCAAAAAAAAAGCAACAAAAGCAGCGGCAAAAAATGTGGTTGTCAATGAATGAAGCTGTTGTTGACTTTGAATCGGAGAGTAGCGAGAGTGAATGAAGTCTCTTTATCCGATTGGGTTCCTCTGTCCCAACTGAAGTTGAATCAAGCTGGTCAAGACACTCACAGCAAAAAAAAAAGGTTTACTAACCTTGAAAACTGGAAAGTGGAGTTTTGTTGTTTAAATATGCACAAAAGTGAATATCGTGTGACTTTAAGAGCATCATAATAGTTTATTTAAGGCTACTCATACGTTTACTCAGAGTTTATAAAGTTATCCATGCTCAAATATCGCCCTAAGCACATAAAGATGATATGTGTACTTTATATTAAATTTCATTATCTTGTCACACTTGACTCTCGAGATATCATAATAATTTTGCTGAAACCTCAATAAAATAGTAAAACTGTAGAGCAGAGTGAGTTTCATTGTTTATTTATATAAAATAACATAAGGAATATTTAGTTTTCGAAATATGCGACACTCTTTAACATAAAGAGTTAATTTATAGACATTCCAACTTGCCGTTTTTTCAGTCATTAGTATAAATTGCATGTGATAAATCTGGGAATGCAAAGATAAAGCAGATCTAAATTAAAACAAATTGCATAGTTATGTTAATGGGAATCATTCTAAATGCTCTTGACATTCTATTTCAAGATTTGTCGCATAATTAATGCATATAAACATTAGATTAGCCTAGATATTATTTGTTCTGCATCTTTTTTCTCTGATCTTTTAATCTCTTCTGCCATTCTCTCACATTTCTCTCAGATTCCCTGTCAATTGCTTCGTCTTGTTTACTTTTTCATTTGAGTAACGTATTTAATATTGTTTTTTACGTTCATGATTTGAATCTTTGTTCTTTAGACTCATAAATTACACTTTAGGCCTGCAAATAAATCAAAAACAATTTAATTCTCCTTTCTGTGGTTGATTTTGATTTTAATTTTCAATATCCCCTGACATCTCTGTGAGTTTTAGTTTCATGTTTGTTTGTGCAAATTTATGGGACGCGTTGGAGGCGTTTTGAGATCATAAAAACTGGATAAAAGTAAAGCGCGGCATTATAAATCAAGTTCAATTCAATTAGAGCGCGCAGGGGGCGCCATAATTTCACGTTGGCCTCATAACCTACGACAATTTATTAATTTTAGCTCGCCACACACACAGACACAAATACAGCGTTGGCTGAATAAATAGAAATTGAAATTGCATGCAATGTATGCAGAAAAAGGCACGAAAAATGACACTAAAAACATTAAAAGCAATTCGATAATAATATGTATAAAATATACGAATATATGGGAGAATATATGTACGCATGTTCAGGTTCCTATATGCATATTCGATTGCCATAAATTGTTAAACAAATGTTATATTGTAATCAATAAGTAACGTTCTTCCATGTGGGTGGGTGCGTATGTGTGTGAGTTCTGTCTGTGTCTGTGTTAATAATTTATGCGGAAGACCCGCCCACACATAAACATGTTGTAAATGTCAATGGGAAGATGGCAGAGAGAGAGAGAAGGGAGTAGGGGTGAATACAATTCATTCCCATATTCATATGTACGTGTGTGTATAATTTATAATACTCGCAACACAGCATGATTTTATTTCCAGCTTACACTCATTATTTTATCACGAACAATGCGAATGTTGTTAATAATTCAATAACAAAAACACCAAACGAAACGTGCGCGAACATTTTCAATTAAATTGTCCAAAGGAAAATCAAAACTTTCTGCAATGAAAATAAAACTATAAAATAACAGAGCTCTGTATTATTGAGAACGGGTATATTCAGTATGAACTGTATAAATTGTTAAGATCGGAAGACTCAGCTTGCTCTCTCTTATTTTAGATTAATAGAAATGCCTATAAGCAATTACAGTTTATTTGATTTATGTATATTCCCATTATCAGCACTGCCCGTAATCATCTTGTGTCAGGGTATACAGAGCCTGCGAAAAATCACCATCATATTTACCTTGCGTAATAATTTTCAAGATTTATTTTTGGCCGCACGCAACGCTGAACAGAGTCACCAAAAACTAGAGAAAAAAAAATATTTTGCCAGATCTGAAATGTGTGTGGAAAAATTCAATTTATGAGCACGACGTGGTGGCCTTGCCGACACCCGCCGCAAACACCCTGTTCCAAAGAGTCTCGGGTCTCATCCAATGTGGCACACATTTGGCACGATTCAACGATCGAAAGATAGATAGATAGATAGATGGATGGATATAGAGATTGTTTGAGTTGGTCGTGGATCGCTCAGAGCAATTATATGCATATATTGCAGTCGATGTGTGTCTCTCTGGAATGGCGTTGATCGCAAATCAATCGGCAAATTGTGCGCGCATTATTGACAGCAAGTCCCCCATGAGAGAGACAGACATGCAAGATTGAGGATACCGATTCGGAATTGGATTTGAATTCGGAATTCAAGGCAGCGCAATGTCAGCAGACATTTGTTGTCAGAGCAACAAGTTTTATTTGCCGAGAGTCGAGAAAAAATAATATACAACGAAATTATTGTATTGTATGGTGTGTATTGTATATATAGTATACTGTATTATATATATTCCAAGATGAAATCAGTTAAGCTCAAGGCGAGAAATTGCATTGAGAATGGATTGTCAGGCGTTGACATGTTGAATGTTAATGAACGGCACTTGCGAGCTGCATTCTTTTTTTTTTAAGCATGAACTTGAATGAGGGCAATTGGATTTTGGAATTGATAGATACGATATGTATAGTATTTAAATATTTTGGGATATATACATAAGGTTCTTCTTTATATTGATAGATAATATATGTATAATATTCAAGAGAAATTTGGTATACATACTTTAAGTTCACTATGGAATTGATAGATGCGATATTTACAATAATCAAAAGACTTTTTTGTATATTATTTATATTAAGTTCTTATTGAGATTGACAGTTAAGATGTGTGCAATAAAATAATGTAAGTAATTGGGGATGTATACTTTACTTCAAGACTCCTAAAGCGCCTTCAGTTTATTTTTTTTCATATACAACATATTTTATATACCTCATAGTTCATTTCATTAGCTTACCTATATTTTATGCCAACCAATTTCCCTTAAAGATGAGCTGATTATGCGGCTTCTATTGTTGTGGTTTCTATATATTCTATTGTCATATTCTAAGTTTCCAGCTTGATTGACTTCTCACAGCGAAATGTCTTATTTCTCTGGACCGCAAATCTAGAAACCATTAGATAAATAATATCTTATACAACCAGGAACAACAGTTTAAATTACATTTGCAATACCATAACAAGAACATTGTTTATAACAATTATGTTAGCGTATATAATGAATGAATGTGATCTGTTGTTGTCACTTCTCTAATAGAGACATTCATAAATGTCATCGTCAATTTCAATTGGACTTTCGGCTCTCTCTTCTAAGGTCAATGTGAATTGGCTAGCGCACAAAATTCATTCGCAACAGTAGCTATATATACATATATATATACACAAACATATATCATAGATATAATGTACTGTGCAAATACGTAGACAAATGTGCGAAAGAGTTCCCCAGCTGTGGATGGCTTTGCTGCTTTGCTACTGCTGTTTGCTGTTTATTTGTTAAATGATTTTTGGCGAAAAATAAATAAAATGAATTCTATTTCGTATTAGCATATGCAAATATTTAATTTAAATCTCTCCATAAATACGTAGAACTATACGTATTTGTACTCGTCGTACGACTAAGTAAAAATCTTCCAATCTTCAAGCTTTGTTGTTGTTGTTGTTATTCTTCTTGGTATCATTCGTATTTCGTTCGTTTCTAAATTTAACAAATCGTGTGGGTAGTTTAGCATTGAGCATGGCCAAGGCTTGTGACGTGCCGCGAGGGCGACTGTGATCATCATCATCATCATCATAATACTTATTGCCGATTTTTATGTATTTCGCACACACAAAAATTGATTCGCAGTCGTTTTATTTTCTGATCTTTGCAGAGAAACAAAGAACACAACAAACAAACAAACCAACCGCAAAATGCATGTGCCATTTTAGATAAAGAAACAGGAAATTTGGAGCAGTATCAGTAGAAACTAAGTCACGACCGGGTAGCAGTAACATATGTATATAGTACATATAAGGACTATAGACAAATGAACCATACAACGCATGCTACAGTAAGTCTATCCAAACTGTTCTATATAAATGAAATTTCTAATTAATTATTCCTAATTATGTTCAATTAAAGATCTTCGAGAAGAGCGCATAGAATTGAAGAACTTGCATAGATCAAGAGATATCGTTATAAACAATAACTGAAACCACCTAAACGCACACACTGAGAACAGCACACACACAAACAAAATGGGCAAAGATTACTATAAGACTTTAGGCATAACGAAAACTGCCACCGATGAGGAGATCAAAAAGGCATACAGAAAACTTGCGCTACGCTATCATCCAGATAAAAATAAAGCCGCAAATGCAGAGGAGAAATTCAAAGAGGTCGCCGAGGCATACGAAGTGCTCTCGGACAAGAGCAAACGTGAGGTGTACGATAAATACGGTGAGGATGGTCTGAAGAGTGGAGGTAAGTAGAGAATTAAATGAGGTACATACATATATTTGAAGTATCTTGCTAACTTATTCTCCTTCCAGGTACTCGCAATGGTGGCAACAGCAATAATACATTTACATATCAGTTCCATGGCGATCCGCGGGCCACATTCACACAATTCTTTGGCAACAGCAATCCGTTTGCCTCGTTCTTCGACATGGGTGACAATCTGTTCGATAAGAATGTCTTTGATTTGGATACGGAACCCGATTTCTTCTCATCGCCATTTGGTGGTCTCGGCTCTCGGCACGGTCTTGGTAGCGCGTTCAGGTAGTTCTGCAATACGTTCATGATTACTTGTCATAGTTTGCTAATCGTTTGACAGACCCTCTTTCAGATCACACTCCTTCAATGTGCACACACCGTTCAAAAAGGAACAGAAACAGGATCCACCCGTCGAGCATGATCTCTATGTAACGCTGGAGGAAATCTATCATGGCTGTGTTAAGAAAATGAAAATCTCACGTCGTGTTGTCAAGCCCGATGGTAGCTCCAAAAAGGAGGACAAAGTCCTACAGATATCGATAAAACCCGGCTGGAAATCGGGCACCAAAGTCACGTTCCAGAAAGAGGGCGATCAGGCGCCCGGCAAAATACCAGCGGATATTGTGTTCATCATTCGGGATAAGCCACATGCCATGTTCAAGCGCGAGGGCAGCGATTTGCGCTACACAGCGAGATTAACGCTCAAACAGGTGAGTTAAGAGGGGATGGAAACATGGTATAGGGTTAGTCGGAGTGAAAATGAGAATTGAATAACACTTTCGAGATATACTAATATTTCCAAGACGCTGCACTCTGTTCCTTTGAGTTACAACAATACATAAACAATACTTCTTGTGCTACTTAAGTATTATTTCCATGTTTTATAGAGGTATTTTTTTAAAAGGTACACCTTACATTGCTCTTTTAATTTGTCTTTATTCTCTTGTTCAACCCTTCAATGAGTGTTTCAAGAAACTCTTTCGATAATTCTAAAGAAACAAGACGCAGCTTGGATTGGGTTCTCACAGTATGCCGAGCAATTAAAGCTGTCCAGCGCCTAAATCAAATTATAATGAAATCAGCGTTATGGTTATGGCAAATTTACCATATACGCTGCACACTGACCAGATCAGACCCGACCAGACCAGACCAAGCTGGTAGAGGTGGCGAGGGGCAAGGCGAGGAGAGGCGTCAAAGCCGAACCAAGTGCTGAGATTGTCGGGCGAATTTGGGCAACATGGTCAAGTTTCAATTAGGCGCGTCAGCAAAGCGTTCACAGCAGTTGGTCGGGGTGCCTGCACGTATACACTGCGTATACACAACAGACACAAGTCTGTCCAATATGTTCGTCCATCTGTTTGTCCGCCCGCAGGTGACACGCAGCGGCTGCTGACTTGTTGGTAGGCAGTTCATGAGGCGCTGAGGTGTTAAATTTTTCACAGCCAACTGCGTTAAAATTTCGAGGCGCAAACTTCGCGCTGAGTTCGACCGACTCCGCATCGATGTCGCATATGGCGAACGGACCAAAAATCAATTTTTAATGACCGCAACAGCAACAACAGTTTAAAACAAAAACATACATATAGAGAGGGAGAGATATATTTGTATTTATGTAGACATATTTATAGAGAAACATGCTGAGCAGTCTGTAGTCATGTTAAAATTGTTAATTGCATTAACTAGATTAAATAGTTGCTCTCTGAGTTTGTGACATTTTTAACATTTTATTGCTTGTTAGTGCGACAAATTTAGTAAATATTTTTGGGGTCTCAGTTTTGCCATTTACGGCAGATTGAATATTTGTCGATTTTACAACAAAACAAAAATAATATTGCAGTATCCAAAATTATGAATACCATTTTGAGTTGACGAGTCTCGCTCTCCGATTTAGCTATAAGTGTCATGTTGTTGTTTCTATTTAGAAATATTTGACACGGTTTTTTCTCTCTGTATGTTGTGGTAGATAATTATGATGCCTTGCGTTATTTGGTAATATTCTGTGGTGAGCAAGAATTTATGGAATCAAATGCACTGGATGGAGTTTGATGCTTACGATTTATTCTGATTAAATGTATGAGGTATAAAAAGTATGCTTGACAGTTAGCGATCGAAAGAGGAGGATTAAACGATGATTAAAAGGATATATATAAATTAAACAGATATATTTAAATAAGTGTGATTGGCTAATTGAGAGAGTTGCCAGATCTCCATTTAATTGGCAGCTCAGATAACCTGATTTTTGAGGTGGAAAGTTGTTTGAGAATGGAAATTGTTACACTTAATGAATGTGGTAAAACTTACTGAAACCCCTTTCTTTTTGGCAATTTCAAGAATGAAGTTTACAATAATATACGATATAATTAAACCTAATGCAATTTTAAATAGTTTTTTTAATTTCGAAGCTTTTATTTAACATTTAACATGATGTTAAACGTGCACATTCATATTGATAATATAATAATATGTTGATTCACATGACAATACCATAGTTTTTGTGATTGCACAATAATATTTAAACTCTTTGCTTACTTATCTTTTGTTATTCATGAATTTCGTAAAAAGAGAACGCAAATAATTGTAAATATTCGAAGCATTCGCTACAATTTGAATGCGAAAGCGAGAGAGAGAGAGAACGGTCCCATAAAGCAATTAAAGCACCATATAAGTACTTCACATAATTGGCCGCAACAATTTGGAATTTGTTTTTTTGGTCGCTGTGTTTGCTCTGTACATTAAATTTAATATTTGCCATAAATTACATCATCAGCAACGTTTACGAATGAATGAAATTATTCATATACGAACATTATACAATACATATAAAGCTGCATAGCAAGCATCGTTCATAGAACTCGGATGACATTCGATATTTGGCAGCTTCACAATTGAAATGGATCATTAAAATATTGCTGCACTGCTGGCACTGACCTACAATAATAATAGAAATAATAGAGGTATGTGAATAGAGATATATGTATGCTTATATATCGTATGTATATGTATGTACATCTCTATATATACGTACGTATCTTTATAGATACTCGTAAATTTTAAATGCAATGCAAATTCAAAGGCAAAAAAAAGTTAAGCGTTGCTGCAGTTAAGCGTGCACGACTTTCAGATACGCTGTACATATCAAACAGTGAGTTATACCTCTAACAAATATATTTATGCTCATATCTGGAGTCATAAGAGGTGTGGCATAAATTTTAATAAACATGGGTTTGATATGTTAGTGCAGATCTTTTCAAACCTCTAGCTGGCTATAATATCCGAGATCTAGACACTTGAACATAAATGTATCTTACCCTTTTTAGCCGTCTTCTGATTACTGAGTATAAAAAACAGTTGATGCCTCTCGAGTGTCTGGCAAATGCAGCTCCCTAAAATTGATGAATGCCAAACAATTGAACGTTGGTTATATGTCCGTCTATATATCTACGTAATGGACGTGTAACTGATGGCCAGACGCCACAAATATCGTTGTTTTGGATCTGACTGTTGTTGGTTTGCTTGTGAATTGTGTCTGCCCATTGCCATTGTCATTTTAGGGCTGTCAGTTTTTGGGGGGTACAAGAGAAGAATGAGAACTTTTCGACTGTGGCTCCAATACAAAAGCATTCGACGGCTTCGTTTGCATTTTGATGACAGTCACATTGCACAAACCAGGCAAAATGTGTGCAAACAACAACAACAACAACAACAGAAAAAGACAAAAGACTCGAAAAATGCTTGAAAAAAATAGAAAATGCTTTATGACATGCAATTGAATGTCGTTGATTTGTTTTTACTCCAAACTTTTTTTTATTAAATTTTATTTGCGACGTTTGCGCGCGTAATTGTCTGGCGCCGAATGTGGGAAAGTGCTTTTTGTTGTTTTCCTAACACTCTAGACACGGTAATGCTAAAGCTGAAGCCGATAAACGACACTAATCATGAGTTTACAACTTGGCAGGATTGGTAAATATTGCATATTCTTTTTATACCCGCTACTAATAGGGGAGAAGGGTATTTTAACTTTGTGCCAACTGAAAAAAAATATATGTAACATATAGAAGAAGGGGGAGATTAGAAATATTGGGAGATTTAGAAATACTAGAAAGGTTTTGAAGCTTTATATTCATAAGAGAACATATGCAATAGTATATGCAGTAAAGATTTTTTTGCCTTTTATTTGCCTGGCAAACTAAAAGCAACTCTGCATAGTAACCATAACTATAAGAGTTCTGCCTGATATAGCCTGACAACACTATTAAATCCGATCAGTTTGAAAATGTGCAGCTTTTGCAATTGACAACTGTCACTAGCTTTATAGTTTTCCCATTGACATTCATGGGGTTTGGCGTTAGCTTTTGGCTTAGTTCCTACTACGACCAATGATTTCCATTTACAGTTTTCACATTTACTGAAAATCCCTTCCGTTTCACTCCACCTTTCTACACTGCATTCTGTTTCGTATTCCCTTTTATCCGCCGCCGATCGATCCAGTTGGTCTTTGTGAAATCGAGTCGCAGTTTCCCCATTTGTATTCCCTGTGCTTCTGTGCGTTATTTCGGCTCAGCTTCCCTAAAAAGGTAGCAAAGTATTTAAGCGTTTTTCTGTTACAGATATTTCTCGTTATTGTTGTTGTTGTTGCTGTCGTTGTTTTTTTTCGTTGCGTTACGACAACATTTTGAACATTTCCATTAAAAAATATCAATGCTGGCGGCGTCGGCGTCGTCATCATCGGACAGTTCTCTTGTTGTACTTGTCGTAGTAGTTGTTGTAGTAGTTGTTGTTGTAGCTGTTGTTGTTGTTCTTGCTGTTGTTGCTGCTGCCGCCGTTGTCGTCATCAGTTTATGCTGTCATCGCTTTAAATTCAGCACACTGGCAACATACTACGTATAGTTTAAATATTCATAAGGTGTGCACTTTGCTTTTGTCGCAATTTATTTATGTTCTTTATTGGGTGAGGCGGCGATTCGCACTATATAGCGGGCACATGGTTTATGTTGTTGGCGATGTGGGTGTTGCTGCTGCTGCTGCCCGACACGATATCAAATCACAAAACATATGGTATAGAGCTGTAGTGTGTGTGTGTGTGCTTGAAGTGTTTACAGATCGTAAAGTATTGCTTGGCAGCTTAACTGATTCATGCGATAATATTTTGCCAAGTGGTTCTGTTGTTCTTAATGATAGGAACATTTTATTAAAATAATATTTACCTTTAATGTTGTAATATAGAAAGCAATGGCAAATTGACTAAACTTTAAAATATTTATAAGAAACATGAGGTACATACATAACGAATGTTTAAAATTGTTAGAAGTTGAAATTGAAATTAAACTTAAAGCTTACAATGTACTTGGAAATCTTGAAGAAGTTGACAGATCTACTGCTTATATTATTATAAACTAATCTAGTTTTATTTTTTACCTTCTTATATTATTCTCTGTTTTATGCAAAGAGTTTAAGAGATACAGAGTACTCATGACAGAAGCATAGTTTTATTTTATCATTAAAGCTTTTGACTTCAATTAAGTCTTAAAGTTCTGATGAGTTTAATTGTTTAGTAGATTTTAGTTTAGAAAATAAAAGTAATACAGCATTTTTATACAATTCTTGAGAGTTGAAAATTAAATATTTAAAGTTTTAAGCATTAATTAAGATTTGAAGCTTTAAATGTGCTTTAAAAGTTTGGTTAAGCTAAATTGTTAAATAGATTTCATTTCAGAGATTAAAGTTATCAAGGCAATCAATCAAAGTTGGCTTTAAGCGCACTAATGTGCTTTCAGCGCTTTCACAGACAGATGCTGCTAAACTAGATTTATCTATTATGAATTAATGAAAGAATATTTGGCAAAAGTTTTCTATTTGATGCGCATTTAACTTGACTAATCATAAAACTTAACCACATCTCTCACATGCTACTTCAATGATGGCAAACTTTTGCGTGCACTAATTAAGTGGGGGCAGAAATATCAGTAATATTCTAGAGTAATAGAAGAGCAATGATTTGGTCAGGGAAGCATGATTGATGGTTATCTTTTAGCGGGCCAATTAAACAAATCGAATGTCCGCCTGTGCCAAATGGAATCGTTTCGCCAGAGTGGACAAACAAGGCGATACGCAATGGGGATTTATTTTTGGGAGACATCAAGAGAGAGAGAGAGAGGGAGGGAGGGAGTGAGTAAGACAGCAGTCGAGCAAGACATGTCAACAACATGTTTAAACACGAATTAGGCACATAAAAAGCATAAAAAGGATTTATGCAAGACACAAAGCAAACAATACGAAGAGGATAAACGAACGACATGTTGCCGCGTGTGTGTACAATTGTGTGTGTGTGTGTGTGAGGAGTGTGGCAAGTGGCAACTATGAACATAAACAGGATTACCGAAAAAGATTGATAGATTCGCAGTTAAACCCCAATGTGCGTCTGTCTGTTTGTACAGCATTTTTCTTTCGCTTTTCCTCATGTTTTCATTTCATTTGTTTTTCTTAGTTTTTTTTTTCGTTTCGATTTACAGGAAATTAAGTTGTTTAGCTAACCATGTGTGCGGGGGAAAGGGGCGGGTCTTCGCTTGATTGATAAGCCCAGCTTGCTTGCCATTTATTTATTTATTTATTGATTCACTTTGTTCTTCACATTGTTTCTTCTAGGCACTCTGCGGCGTTGTCTTCCAAGTTCCTACAATGTCCGGCGATAAGCTGCGCATCAGCACCATGCAGGAGATCATCAAGCCGAACACTGTGAAACGCATTCAGGGCTATGGTTTGCCCTTCCCCAAGGATACGACGCGCAAGGGCGATCTCCTGGTGGCCTTCGATATACAATTTCCTGAGAAATTGACTGCCGCGCAAAAGGAGGTGCTCAGAGATATGTTATAGAGAGCTTGCAGGAAGGAAGAAAGGGAAGGAAGCGAAAGATCTGAACTAGCATTCGATAGTGTTGGCCGCATTAATCACGACAACGACTCACTCACACAAACACACATACTCGTGTTGAATGCCCACTTAGTCATTCACATTCACTAAAAATATTTCTTCTATCAATTTCCGATCATATTATTCATCGTCACAGCAAATGTTGTCATCATTCAAGTTCGTATTCGTATCGGATTCATTTCGATTCGTATTTTAATTCAATTTGAATTGTGTTCAAAATATTTTGTGCTTGTTTTACAGGAACTTTGAAAATTGTCTAATATTTTATCTGCTCATTGATACCCCACGCCCGCCCCATCAAAGTTACAATATGTTGAGCATTATAGTTATTATATCGTATAATTCTTAATTTATTTGTCTAAATTAAAGCTACGTATAATAATAATAATAAAACAAACAAACATGTGAAAACCAAGGTAATTTTATTTGTATACCCGCTAATCATAGGGGAGAAGGGAACTTTGTGCCAACCAAAAAGGTATGTAACAGGCAGAAGGAGGCGTGGCAAAAAATAAAAATAAATAATATAGAAATATACAAAAATATAATAAAAAAATGTCTAAATATTGCACGCAGATCAAGTTTGTTTTAGATTTTGGCCACGCCCCCTTTTGCAAAACAGTTCATTTTTGATAAAGACAATAACAATCGATGCCCAGAAACCACTCCTGCAAATTTGGTTGCGATCGTATCATTAACATAGAAGTTATTTGAGAAATTGTTATTTGAAACCGTTTCAGAATTAACTCCTCAAAGTATGCAACACAAAAAAGCAACACATTGAAGTTATACTTAAGGCAGGTAGCGTGTATAGGCAGGTAGCGTGTATACCACAATCGTGTACACTCAACTATAGCGTTCATGCTTGTTTTTAAATGTAGGGTATGTGCAAGTCGGTCAAGAGGTTTGTAAGTGCAAGTGAAGTTGCGCCTGAAAGGAAAAGTGCAAATTTCTCTGTGGTAATCGCAGCGCGTTTGCCTAATTAGCTGCCGTTGCCAGCATTGTGCCACCCCCTCCTTGCCCTTTGCCCTCTTCTTCTTTCTCTTCCTCTCTCTCTCTCTCTTGGCCAGTTGCTTGTCAAAGAGGAACTTGTCCAAAACGCAGCGTGCTCGTTAAGTCATTAAAACTGCATGAAGTCAAAACTTTATGGTCTGCAAAGTTTGCGTCAAAGCAAAAAAAAGAAGAAAGAGGAGAAGGAGAAGGGAAAACCCCGAAAAAAACTAGATGAAGAGAGAAAAACCTTTTGAAATGCAGAAGAAACCGAGCAACATCAAAGCCGGCGCTGGGTAATTCGTTTAGCTGAGGCCGAGTCCAGGCTGCGGCTGAGGGGAGCAGACGCATTTCATTTGCAGACAATAAACAGGAGAAAACAACAAGAAGAACAAGAGGAAGAAGAAGAACAACAACAACAGAAACGTGTAAATAAATTAAATTTCTGAGCAGCTCTTTGCATACAAAGCAGACACGCTGCCTTGAGCCTGCCACTTGCCACGCGACGCTTGCAAGCGATATGAGAATACGAATGCGAATAGGACTGAGTGTAGGGATACATGTATTACGTATACGTAAGTCGGCGCATCATCATCGACAGCCTCAGCTGAGCTGTGCTGCACGTGCCACACAAATGCTTGCGGCTCGAGCCTGTGTCTGACCTAAGCTTGGCATCTCCGTTTCCGTTTCAGCCCCAGCAACATTGTAACAATTCGTTGCCATTTTCCACTTATTTTAAAAACGACAGCGCGAGACAGGCAGCAGGGAAGCACGAAGGGTGTGCAGGTGGCACGGGGCATGGGGCACGATGAGGCGGCAGAAAACGTTGCCAAAATCACAGCAAAATCATCGACAACTGGCAAATGTGTGAATTGAATTTTCAAACAATTTGCCGTCAGTCAGCGGCAAAGTCAGTTGCAATACCACACCCCTACCACCCTCCCCCAATTCGATAATGTTCCAGAACACAGTCCCCGAGTAGACGCTGTGCCTGTGCGCAGGGTTATACGATTTCAGTGCTTCTTTCTATACACTTATGGCGGGTATAGTTGGTTTATAATGTAGCATGAAACAGGTATGAAGAAGGCACAGGTAATTAAGTTAAGAGACTTAAACGAACAAGAAGAAATATACCTTATAGAAAAGGGATGCCTGAGAGCACAAGAATAAATATTATATGGAAAATCTATAAATAACTAAATAAATCTATAAAGTAAAGTTAAATTAATTTGTTTAATATTTCAATATTATTTCGCATTAATACATATGAATTTACATAAATCTTAAGACTTTAAAGAGAATATATACAATATTATAATAAAATTTTTTTTATGATTTGACCAATCTTTGATTTTATAATGGTTGACTGAGGAAATTCAATCAACATATTAAGCACATTTCGTACTTATCATTATAAAGTATATTGTCGTATATATAATATAATGTAATATATATATGTATATAATAGAAGATATAACAACAATTTATAAAATACGATTTTGGGGAAACTATAAAAGAACAATCAGCAACTTTATACGATTGATGTAGATGCTCAAAAAGAATTTAATATATAATTAATTATAAATTTGTAAACACTAAATTAATAAATTTGTTAACACTTAAACAATTTAAAATTGACCAAATTTATTTTAAATAGATAGTCATAGATAGTCTCATTAAAATTCGAAAGGGTATACCAACTTCACTATTCCCAATAAAACGAACTGTGCATTTTTTTCTTGTTTTTTTTTTTCGCTTTCAGCTTGTGCCGAAACGTGCATGATTTGAGATTTGATTTGCTGTGTGCGGCTGCGGCGCTACGCGCCTTTGGCTACATTACAGCAACGACCACCGCCAAAGCTGACTCCCTGACTCTATGATTCTTGCAACAAAGACTCCAACTCCAAGTCCGTCTGCAACTTCGCATGCCGACTCCAGTTTGGTCGCTTTGTTTGCTGTGCGCCAGTTTAAACATTTCCCTCACGTCGCGGATGTTTGTGCCATTAGCGCTTAAGTTGCCATACAAAATGCGTCTCGTAAATAACCAAATGCTTTCCCTCTGCTTCTTTGTTTGCCCAATGGCGGCATTGTCCATTGTTCTGCCTGCTATCGATAATCGAAAGTTGCCCATTGAAATTCTTGGACTTGAAAATATCCCAATTTATTTTACACATTTAAAACTCAGTTGCGGATTAAGATCTTTGGGATTTACGACTGATTGATTTTGTTGATAGGTCTCTGTTTTGTTAAATCTCTTAATATAGTATCGTAATATATACCAATGGCTTAAAATCATTGCAGATTTTCAATTTTGTTAGAGAAGTCCTTTTACATAAGTAGCTCAAGCTGTAAATCTTTGTTGACAGATCTTAGATTCAAAGGTAAACTAAAAAATGACTGTAAATAACCATATTGAAATACTACTTTGAATGTAGAACTGTTTTATATAGAGTGGAAGGGTATTATTACTTTTTGCCAACCGGAATTGTGTGATCAGGCAGAAGGAGGCGTGGCAGACAGCATATGTAATTTAATTGATAAATTGTACTTTTTAAGAATAGATTGTATAAGGAGAGTCTTGCTCACAGTCTTTCATTTGAGTCAGACTTATTTATACTCTGTGAATTAAATCAGAAACCCTTTATTATTTCTACGATACCTGTAGTTATAATAAGTACATAAGTATATATATGTATATATGATCAATGTATGTGCTTTGAATTGGCATTCGTTCATTTCTAATCAGAATCAAATGGCAGCGCCAGGCAATCAGTCAAGCGTTTAATAAGCGAACCAACTGCAGCTGTTGCTGGCGACGTGGCTGATGAAGGGAAGCAGGAGCAGAGAATGAGGGATAGTGAAAGAGATAGGAAGATAAAAAGAGAGAGATAGAGATAGAGGAAAGTGTGAGTGGGAGAGCGAATAAAATTTATAAGATATCTAACACGCATACATCATTTTGATATGCATGCCACGGGCACGTTTAGCAGTATTTGCTTAGAGTTGAAGTGCCACAGGGTGCAGGGGGTGATGGGGTAGTTGCAGTCAAGGCTTAGGCGCAGGGGGGTTGGAAGGGTGCGTGGTCTGTCTGCTCACACCGCACACACGGACAGACACATTAATTTTGCTGCTCGCTCTCGAGACCGCATGCAATTTTTCTTCAACTTGGCTGCTATCGCCTTTCAATGGCAGGAAGTAAATGCCAGAAGGAAGGGGAGAGGGAAGAAGAGAGAAGGCAGAAAGGGTAGACGAATCGCAGGCAGCCAGTCAGGCAGGCAGTCAGTTAGTCAGTCAGCCAGATAAGTGCGGTTTATGTGCGGCACGTAGCCCGTCTCAATACAGTCAATAAATTGCCGCTGCGCTGCACTCTTAACTGACCAAGGAGGGAATGGGGGAAGGGGCAGGAGCAGGGGCCACCCTTGGTTAGCATGTGCTGCCTGACCAAATTGATGCTGTGCAGTTTTTCCGAGCTGTGCCATTGAGCAACTGCTTTAAGCGTGAACATTTCCCTAAAACGGAAAATTTGTTGCCAAGCTACGTTGAATTCCAATGGAAATTAACTTTGTATTAAGAGCTCATTAATGAGGCAAATGCCTCAAATTTCGAAACAAGCAACTATGCAGAAGGTGAGGGGGGAGGGGTAGTGGGAAAGTCTATAGAAAATTACAAACTTGCGTGAATTCAACCCCAGCTGCGGCTGCTGACGGCATTCCAACTGGGAAACTCAGCCGGAAAATATGTTATTAATTCAAATTATTATTATATAATACAATCTTGTTTTTTTCTCTGTTCTTCTTCTTCTTCTTCTCTTTCCAGGAAATGGAAACTACTTTTGCAGCGCCTGAGAAATTGTTGCCTCGTTGCGTTTCGTCTTTTTTTTATGTGGCTGATCCCATTTTATGTTGTGGCTTGTATGATATATAGATGGGACTGCTTGCTATCTAGGCCAGAGGTAGGGAAAGGGAGGGAGGGGGAGGACCTTAATAATGTGCAGATATGCCAGCTATGACAGTCTCTAAATTTGTGCACATTTTTCACGTTGCTGCCCATTAAATGTGGGGCGCCTTTCGCTTATTTGGTATTTATCATTTTGGGGGTCAACATATTTCAACTTCATCGCTCCATTTGCCACATGTCGTAGCGCTGTGCCATGCAAATGTATCAACTTAGAGCGGGAAAGGGCAGACTTACTGGGGTTAGGCTTGTCGATTAATATCTCTATGTGTGTGTAAGCTGAACGAGGTTGATAATGTTACAGATCATAAGCTCATAAATATGAAACGATTTGATAGTTTGTTGAAATTGTCAGTTAGATGAGGATTGTGTCTTAAGAAGAAGAGAACTGAGAGATAATTGAGAAAGAACTATAAAAGAAAAACTAGAAAGGCATTCTAGAAGGGGAATCGAAAAGAACTCAAAGAGAATAACTTTTCCTCTAGTTTATCCACAGAAATCTATGAATACTACATTTAAAACAATATATTTATAATTTCTTTCGCTAAAATCTGTTACTAACGAGAGCAACAGTCGCGCAAAACGCGACAGTGGGATACCCTTCGACCTATGTTCCCGTGTAGTTTAGTTTGTAAAATTCATACACATACGCATATGCACATGCTTTGAAATTAATCCCGACAGATGGCGCTCGCGCTTCGCGCTCGCCCGCCTCCCTTGTTAGCTGACAGCAGCACTTAATTTTATGCTCATACTTTCTTAAATAACTTCTGTGATTATTGTCCAATCGGATTGTAATTAGGAGACTACGTAGATATTTCATTCAACTTGGTATATGTTAAAGTCAAAAAGTAAAATATATATTATACAGCGCCTACAAATTGAGTTTAAAAATTAAATTATTGATTTGTGGGGGCGGTGGGCGCGGCACTTAACATTTGAAATAAACTTGATCTGCGCCAAGTACATAGGAACCTTCATTCCAAATTTGGTGTCTCTAGCATTTATAATAGCTGAGATCTGTGTGTTCATCTGGTCAGACGGACATCCGGACAGACAGACAGACATGGCTCAATCGACTCGGCTAGTGATCTTGAGCAAGAATATATGTACTTTGTGGGGTCTGCCACGCCTCCTTCTACATGTTACATACATTTGCACAAAGTTAGTGTAAAGAAAGTACACTTCTAAACACTTTTATGAGTTTATTTCAACTGCCTATGTAGAAGATTGTATGTCTCTACACTTTGCTAGTTTATTTAGAACTGATTCTTAAATCTAATGCGGTGTTGTAAGAAACCGCGGTGGTGGTTATTTTACTTATCTCTATTTATAAGACTCTATTTGAAAGACGCAGCGTGGGATAATTATTATTCAATACAAAATAGTTACGATCCCTTTTTACTTATCGTAAACATGTGTGTACGTGAGGTCATAAAATATTGTAGCCGGTCGTAAACACAGATAAGGGATCGTTGCATGAGACAATATCCTTGATAGCTGAAAGTCTTGCTGATAGCACAACAGTGTAGTGCAGTACAGTGTCGTACTGTACAGTGCACTGCTAGTACATGTTCATGCTAGTGCTTGAACATTCTGCGGGGGGCCAGAGAACTCCATACCCATGGACACGGTTCTGCGTGAACAGTTAGTATACCCTTTTTTGACCATTTTCAATGGTCGAAGGGTATAATTACAGATTTTTGCAATTGGAATCTTTTGCGATAAAACTATTGACATTGCCATGGTCCAATGCAGAGGTTGAGCGTGTATTCAGCCAAATTAGTATGGTTAAAACAAACAAACTGAGGAACAGAATTCATATTGGTACCTTAAACTCATTATTGCACATAAGGTAATTTGTATGCTGTAAACATTATTTATAAATTGATAATTATATAATATAATTTTGTAATTTTTACAGATATGGTTTGCGCAGAGAAAATAAATGCTGCCACAATTATATAGTTCCTCCAAATTACCTAAAACTTATTGGAACTAACCAAAGCTATACAAATGAAGACGCAAACTATGCAGATATAGATGAAACCACTATATTTTTAGAGTAATTTCAATAAAGACTAAAACAAACTTTAATAAAAGTGTTTAACTATTTTTTTTAGCTATATTAAATTGTTTTTAGCGGTTTCTAGCTTTTTCTGAACCCTGATTTAGCTATTTCAGGTCTTGGAAAGTTGGCAACACTGTGTGCGACTGAAGCAGTTTTGATGCTATGCACTGTTTCTTCTTCTTCTGTGGGGCAGCAGTCTGAAAAATCAGTGTCAAACAACGTCAGAGCTGTTTGATGTCTCTATGTGTTCATTGCTTAGTGATAGAACTTATCAAAATACAGGAATTCGGTGAATGTCAAAGCCCATTTTCACTTTATGGAGAGAACTGTCAACAACGATGCCATATTATATAAAAGACAATTTGGCCTACACAGAGGACCACGTTGTAGTGATCCTGAGCAAGAATATATGCACTTTGTGGGGTCTGCCACCCAAAACAAATCCCAAATATTTTTCTTAAAAAAAAAAAATCAAGTCTGTTCGCCGTATTTATTTTACGGCAAAAACCTTAACTTAAACACTGAAAATATTGACGAAAAAATCAAACCCAGCAATTAGAACATGGACGAAAAAAAAAACCTAGTTCTTGCCTAATATTCACAAATCTCGAACATATCACATTATTCTATAAAATGGAATGTTTAAAATAAATATATTGAGAAAAAGACGGCATTGAAGGAGCTGCTGAACAAGAAAAAAATAATAATTTTTTGAAGTGCTTCGAAGATTCGAAAAACCGTTGGCACAAGTGTATAATATCTCATGGGGATTACTTTGAAGGGGACAAAATAGATATTCATAAATAAATAAAAAATGTTTGAAAAAAAACACAATTCGCGATATTTTTTTAACACACCACGTAAAGTACTAATTATATCAGTAAAATTACAATAAGTCGGCAGACGCACACCCAAAACAAATCCCAAATATTTTTCATAAAAAAATGAAATCAAGTCTGTTCGCCGTATTTATTTTACGGCAAAAATCCTCATTAGGTTAAACAGAGAAAATGACAATGAAAGTGATGACGAAAGAATCAAGCCCAGCAATTTGAATGTGGACGAAAAAAAAAACTTTTGTCTTCCCTAAGGTAAAATATTTACAAATGTTAAATATATTCCACATGTATCCCAGATGGAATAACGTTTAAAATAAATATATTGAGTCGGTCAGCTTCCGATTCTAACAGAAGCTGAACACAGACTGGAAAATTTTCTCAGACGCAAGTGGCCTGCAGCTGCGAGTCGATAAAAATCGAAAAGCAGCAGAAAAGTGTTTGCAATTTTCGATAAGTTTTATCAATGTTGATTTCAACACTGCATATTGTAATTAAAACGAGAGCAACAGTCGCGCAAAACGCGACGCCGAAACAGAAAATTGACTTCAAGCTGCCAGTGCGCGGCCGAAGCATTTGCCTGTTGTCAAACTTCACATGCAACGCATACATTTACTTGCGTGCATGTGCATACATAGCACACATACATTGAAACTATGGCTAGAGCAAAGTAATAGACCCGTGCTCATCGTTCCGCTGTCGTTGTGCGACTGACTTGATGCCGACGTGCGCTTCTCGCGGTTTCTAACGAAGAAATCCGATCGCTCACTCTTGAAACACTTCGTGTTCAGGGGTCCCAGTCTCTGCATTGCATCAAATGAGTAGATTCCGCTGTTTGAGTACTCTATATGTTGGATGCTTAGTGGTCGAAGGCTATCCCACTGTCGCGTTTTGCGCGACTGTTGCTCTCGTTTTAATTACAATATGCAGTGTTGAAATCAACATTGATAGAACTTATCGAACATTGCCAACACTTTTCTGCTGCTTTTCGATTTTTATCGACTCGCAGCTGCAGGCCACTTGCGTCTGAGAAAATTTTCCAGTCTGTGTTCAGCTTCTGTTGGAATCGGAAGCTGACCGACTCAATATATTTATTTTAAACGTTATTCCATCTGGGATACATGTGGAAATATGTGATATATTTAATATTTGTAAATATTTTACCTTAGGGAAGACAAAACTTTTTTTTTTCGTCCACATTCAAATTGCTGGGCTTGATTCTTTCGTCATCAGTTTCATTGTCATTTTCTCTGTTTAACCTAATGAGGATTTTTGCCGTAAAATAAATACGGCGAACAGACTTGATTTCATTTATTTATGAAAAATATTTGGGATTTGTTTTGGGTGTGCGTCTGCCGACTTATTGTAATTTTACTGATATAATTAGTACTTTACGTGGTGTGTTAAAAAAATATCGCGAATTGTGTTTTTTTTCAAACATTTTTTATTTATTTATGAATATCTATTTTGTCCCCTTCAAAGTAATCCCCATGAGATATTATACACTTGTGCCAACGGTTTTTCGAATCTTCGAAGCACTTCAAAAAATTATTATTTTTTTCTTGTTCAGCAGCTCCTTCAATGCCGTCTTTTTCTCAATATATTTATTTTAAACATTATTCCATTTTATAAAATAATGTGATATGTTCGAGATTTGTGAATATTAGGCAAGAACTAGGTTTTTTTTTTCGTCCATGTTACTACATGTTACATACATTTGCACAAAGTTAGTATACGCTTTTTTGACCATTTTCAATGGTCGAAGGGTATAAAAATACTCTAAATTATATATAAATATATATATATCATTCTTTCACTATATATATTATTCAATCACCACGAAACTTCTCTGCTCATAACTGTCATATCCTTTCAAGAAATTTAATTCAAAACTCTCTCATTCAGCATATGTTAAAGCTGTCTAACTGGTTGACAGTTCCAAGCGGGAACTACGTGGTATGGTTAGCGCCCTAAATGCAGTGAAAGTCGCGCATTTATTTGTTATTAAATATTTATTGTAAAGCAGCAACGGCAGTAAAAGCAATTTTCCAAAACGTGGCAAAGTGGCAAAGATTCAAGTTCAGCTCGACGCAAAGTGGCTGCACTTGAAAGTGCTGCTGTTTCCGCTGCCCACTCTCTCTATATAGTGTGTAGGTATATATACATATACTCTATATATAGTTTCATCGTCGCGTTCGCAGGGATTCACCCCGTTTGAGTATCTCCTCGAGGCGGCGTCGCTCCTTCACTGTCAGCACCTTCTCGAGCGTCTCCAGTGTCGCGTTGATTTCCCGCTTCGAGTGCAATGGCAGCCAGAGTGTTGTGATGGCAAAGGTTCTGGTTGGGTGTGCCGAAAAATAAAAAACAGTTATGTAAAATTGGCTAATTGACTTGTACAGGTGTTCCCTTGGCCCCTCTCCCCTCACACCTGTGTACACGCATTGCATCGATGGCACAGCGTTGCATCTGCTCGTGCATTGCCATTTCCCAGCGGAAACGTTCGTTGTAGCGTCGAAACGCGGCCATATACCGTCGCTGGCAGATGTCAGCGCTAGAGGGGAGGGGAGGGGAGAAAACGTATTAAATCAACAGGAAATTGCAATTTTCACACAATTTGATTTGAGCTTACTACGTCACCTCCTTCTCATCCTGCGGCACCCGTTGCCCGAAGCCAACGCGCCGTGCAAGGAGCACTCGATACCATTGCTTCTGTAGCGCATTCATCGGCCGCTTGAAGGGATTCCCATTCACATTCACATTCGCATTCATTGGCGGCGGCCTACAATTGCCCTCTGGCTCAACGTGTGCAGTGCCTGCTCTGGCCTGCTTCTCTGCCTCCTCCTCTGTCTCGACTTCCTCCACATCTGCCTGGTTCGCTTTCAGTTTTTCCATTTCGTTTTAGCGTTTTACAAGTTTTCCGTATTAACTTAGAGATTGCTTCCTTACCGTCGGGCATTTGCCATTGCACTGTCCCAGCAAATGTTGCTCCCTTTATCTGCTTGTTGTTGTTGTTAGTGTTGCCAGCTGCCAGCTCCATGACGAGTTTATCGAACCAACAAGGCAAATGGGCTACACACGTTCGTTGTCTGCGCAGCACTAGGTAAGACTAGAAGGGGTGGGAGGGAGGAGGAGGGGCAGCAAGTGTGAGGATTGGGATTGGCATCTGTTCTGCTGCGTTAACTGTTGCACAATTGCGAATGCGTTTTGTCTGTTTCAGCTGAATGACTCGTGAGTTGGCTGCGCCGCCAAATGGCTTACACTTTGATTGACTCTGCTTCATGATGATGGCAATGTATGAGGAGTAAAGGGGCGTCAATTCCGTAGTGTAATCAAAGGCTGCATTTAATCACCAGTGGCTTTTTCTGCCGTCAAATCAAGTTGAGCTGCAGAACTCGTTATCTCCCTAGTAAATTGAAATTATCGCTGCGCAAAAAAGTATGCTACAGTTGACAGTCTGCAAAATCCAATAGAAAATTTCGCTTCTGTGGGAGAGTATGCTACATTTTTTACAATTGCAACTTGTAGGATAAAGCGCATTAAAAATCGCGGTTGAATCCAGCATTTTTGAACGAAAAAAAGGCCAAATGATATAAATATATAAGCCAAATCAGCTAATATTGCCAAAATGTTAATTTTTTCGATTAACTTAACCCCACTGGTCAACTTAATCACTTTCTGGTGCTGCCAGTGCGCATAAAACACATTTGTTTACTTGGCTAACTTCCGGTCTTAGCCTGCAGTTGATGCCCATAGCTAAAGGGAGACAATTTAGAGAGTAGGCCAAACAGCAAAAGGCACAACAAACCTCGCTTGCAGCACAAACAGTGAGAGACAAACCGACAGACAGATAGATATATAGATGGACGCACAGCACACAAAGGGCTCAGCGTAGGCGTTGGAGTAGAAGGAGTCGAGCAGCTGACGCTGCTGTCTCAAACTGGCATTTTGCCGAGTAGACAACAAACAAAACTATCGAACCGAGTGGCGCTTGTCGCAGTTTATGGGCCCCGTCCAAAAGAGGCAATCATAGAAATGTGCTCTAATTTAAAGTGGCATAAAAAACAAAGCGGGCACAACAATGGAAGCAGAGAAGGAAAAGGAGCAAAGAAGGCAAAAGCGCAGCAGCTGCCAAGACAAAGAGCGCGCACATATGGCCCGAATGGAGCATGTTGCCAGAAATGCAGTTGGACAAAACGATTTCCACCCCCACGCCCCTTCTACATATATTATATTTTATGTTATGTCTGTTCGACTTGAAGTTGGTAGGTCGCTTGGGGTCAGGTTTGTCTTCGGGTCGTGCCAATATCAACATTAGTTCTCAGTAATGTCATGAACTTTTCGGGTGAATTGTTGTTGTTGTTGTTGCCGTTTTTTGTTTGTCTTGTTTTTCTTGGTTGTCTTGGGTATTTTTTTTTTGTCTATTTTCGTTTGGCCTCAGCTGGCAGCGTCGACTTTGTCAGCGCTTATTGATGCCCGCTACGGCTAAATGTTTTTCAATTTATTTTATTTCCAGTAGTAAAAAAAAAAACAATTTATTGGCGCCTTCTGTCTTGGCCTTTTATGGCGCCCTTTGGCCCCCCCCTCGCCCTTTGCAATTGTTTTGGCCCGCGCGTATCGGCGATTTGATTGATGTTGCAACAATTTTGCAGCATAATTTTAGGCTGCCACTTAAACTGGCCCGCATTGCGTGTGTGCAAGAGTGAGACAACTAGTTGCGTCGCAGACACGTAGGCACCAAACGTTCGATTGGAAATTGCCCTCGCCATCCATAATGATAATAATAATATATCATTTAACTAAGCAAGTGGCATTTAGTTCAATTACTTGGGGCAGTTCCAAAAGGATTTCGGATGATATATTAAAATTGCCTGGGAAATTGTTCAAGAAATTTTGGTATATTTATCGAATCTTAGATTTAAATTTAAATTGAAATTAAATTATTTTGTCAACTCAATATCTAAGGAAACATGTGGAATTAAAAACTAAATATATAATATAAACTAAATAATAATTATGAATTTTTTTGTATTCCCTTGAATTAAACTTAAATGCATGAAGATAAGTTTTAATTGTAGAAATAACTTAACTTATCAGTGGCAATAAAAGCGAGACATAGTATGGAATATACACAATACAATTCAAATCTTTAGTTAAGGAGATAAGAACCTGCAGGGATATAAAACTTTCGGCATGTCGAAGTTAGTCTTTCTTACTCGTTAAAACTTTAAAAAATACTGCCAAAGTTTTGCTCAACAGGAAATTGAAAAAATATGCGCTAATTAATTAACTTAGTATTAATTTTGGCGAATTATGAACTACAAAAATTTGGCAGTATACATATCTCAATTACAAGTAGAAAATTTGTGAGTTCATTAAGTGAAAATTCCTATAGACATTTGCCGGGCTATTGAGTTGCCCTGGCAAAGCCGCATTAAGCCAATCGCTGCAATTAGCTGCGAAGCAAACAAGTTTAAAGCGCTCAAATCGTTGAAATTGCTGTTTGCGCTGCATGACAAGCGATGAGCGACGAAATGGCTAAATGGCTCAACGGATGAATGCGATAAAGAGGGGACAGAAAGACAGACAGACAGACAGAGAGAGTGAGAGACAGACAGACAGACAGAGGGACAAGTCGGCTTGGAATGGCATAAGCAAATGCGCAGCACAATGAGTTGATAATCCCCAAGGCAAACAGACAGAGAGAAGGCACATGTGGTGAGGAGCAGGGGCAGTGGTGGCATGCAGTGGTGGGGAGGGGTGTAGTCCGTGGAGTAGCCCGCATACATTTATGTTATGCATACATGTATGCAAAAGCCATAAAGCAACAATAATAAAGGCGCATCATCATCATCATCAGCGATGGTTTCTCTCCCGCGCTGTCAGCACAAAAGTATGAAATATCATCTAAAATAGGAAATGCGTATATGCGAAATCCTACGCAACGGAAACTGAATCCCACTCACACACAGAAGCACACACTCATACACATACAAAGACACACACATGTGCACGTTGCTACTTTGAGTGTATGAAAGTCAATTTTTCATTTAGATAACTTTGACATACGCAAACGTCATGGCAGCTTCATGACCTGGGGGAGTGTAGGGGTAGGAGTAGAGTAGATGGTGGTGGGGGGATTTGCTGCACATAACGATTTAGCAGCAAGTTCAGCCAAGTTCCTGACATGGCGCCAGCTCCCAAATGCGGGCTGCGTTTTGATAAATGAATTCACGACGCGGCGGATTTGATGGCATGAGGGTATGTTAAGAGTGCGTGTGTGTGTGAGGGTGTGTGTGTGTGAGAGAGGGTGTGTGTATGTTTGGCTTAAATGAAATGTTAACAATTAAACGCAGCAAGCGCAAATCCAACAAGCGTCACGAAAAGACTATCAAAATACTTAATAAGCTGCCTTGCTCCACTTCAGCTTCGGCTGCGGCGGCGTATGCGCAATATTTGAACTGAGCTCTGCGTATAAATTATGCGCGTGTTAAGGGAGGCTTCCCACACACTCGTGATGAGCTGTGAGGGTTGCTGTTTTAGTGCAAACTAAGCCGAACATTAAAAACGAAAAGGTAAAACGCTAAAAAACACAAGACATAAGAAAAAGGGATCAACGACGGGGATTTTCATTATTTTGGAGGCTTCTTTGATTGTTGTTGTTGCTCAGTTTCATGTTGCTACCTCAGCTTGTTGTAGTTGTTGTTGTTACACTTGTTGTTGTTGCACTGTTTGCTGTTGTTGTTGCTGTTGTGTTGCCTTTGTTGTGTGGCAAATGAAAACAAGTTTGTTTTGTATTTGCTCAGCGTCTTGCACATTGTTATAATCATAAAAAGTATTAAAAAGTAACAAGACAGCAGCTGAAGAGAGTAGCAGGAGGAGTAGGGGAAGGGGAAGGAACAGGGGATGAAGAGGAGAGGGGGCTGCGGGGGTTGACAGGTGGCTCGCACTGCCATTTGAAGTTGATTGCCCATTTTGGGGAAGCTCCACTTGTGTTTACCAACTTGAACACAAACCCTAAGCAGACTGACAGTGTGTGTGTGTGTGTGCTTGCCTGTAGTTGTGTGTATATGTGTGTGTGTGCTTGGCTGTGTGTGGTCGCGGCTTATGTACAAAATTTGCGCTTAGGTTAGCGTGAAATGATGTTCAGGTAATAAAGCGCTGCGCTGCGGTTGGCTTAGGGGACAGCGCAGCTGCGCTAACAGGCTGTGGTTGGGGGTTGGACAGTGTAAAAGCAGGTGATTAAATGAAAAAGTATAGAATGAAGTGGGGAGAGAGAGAGAGAGAGGGGGAGACAGAAAGAAGGAGAGAAACAGAGCAAGTATGCAAACCTAGCAGAACATGTAACAAACTCAGCTTTATTTCCCAGTTTCCCATTTCCCTTTTTGCACTGATATGCCTTGCACATTCTACTATAGCGCACTACAATCATATTTCACGCTTTGGTACATCCAAAACAAGAGACAAAGTGGGCATATGCATGGGAGTTTACCATGTTATATGGAGGGATATTCCTGTTTGCCTGCGTATCTGCGCGTAAGTAATATTTTATGGCAAACGCGCTCGACGAGCCCAGCGGATTGTAAATTTTAATGAAATCTCCTTAAGATGCAATCAACTTGGAGTATTTTTATGATGCTCAAACTATAGGCACACACACACACAGACACATATACAATACATATACAATACATGTCTTATGATTTGCGTGGCAGGCAAAGCGGAAGCAGCAGCAGCTGCAGCTTCGCACAATATTTTGCTTTAAGCTCAACTTGAACTTCAGCCAGGGCAGCCCTAAGTGTGCACAACACACACACACACACCTCTACACACACCTACACCTTTCTTGAGCACGTGTTGTTGTGTATTGCCCTTTCCTTTTCAATGGCGGCTGCTGGACGCAGGTGCGAATCCCTTGCGTAGTCGATGAGGGCCAACAAAGACGCCAGACTGAGGGAAGCCACAAAGATGTAGTAAGAGGAGGGAGGGGGGGGGGGAGTAGAAGAAGCAGAGCAGGCAGGAGAGGGGAGGACGTTGAGGAAATATTTTTTGGCTGCTTGTCTGTGTGTGCACCTTGAAAATCCTTAGACTTTTTGCGGGTCGCACAGTTTATTTTCATTTTATTTGCCCTGCCCCCTCGGCCCCCTCTCCAACCCTACAGCCGTCTGCACTGGCTGCATACCTTTTTGGCACTTTGTTGAATTTATCGCATAAGCTTTTCGCATACTTCCGGGTAATTGGCAACACCATGTACTCTGTGTGTGTGTGTGCGTAGCCCATTTAAAGGCGTTAAGGTGCAAATTTATTTCCACGAAACCTTTTGCTGCCAACGTCTGTCCGTCCGTCGTAATGAGCACTCTGTGTGCGTCGTATTTCTCGACCCTGACATATGGCCAACCCAATCCTGCAGCCAGCCAGCCCTCTGCTGTCCTGCCCTGGGACACCCTATGCCACGTATACGCACCGTATCCGGTCTCCGTCTACGTCTCTCTGGTGCTCGTTAAAGGCGTCTGGAGTGCTCGACCATTTTTGCACTTGCGGTTTTGCCGTGTTATTGTTCAAAATTGTTAAGCACATTTAAGCCTGATTTAGTTGCATATTTATTGTATTTACTGGCCCTCTTGCCTTAGCCTCAGCCTCCTGCATGCCCCATCCCTCTGCCTGCTACTTCTGCCTCTCCTGCTTCATATTAATGAGTTATGTAAACTGCTTGGGGCAGTCCTTGAGGACTTAGGCCGAACTGTTGAACAGCCTCGAGAAATTATTTTGGTAGCAGTTTTTTATTAAGAATGGAACAAGGAGAAAACATGCGGTAGCCAGGGGAATTTATATTAATTGTTAGTATTTAATTTTGAATCATTTAAAATAATATTTTAGTTTAGAAATTAAGGAATAACATTAAAATTACTGTTGCTCGTTTTAAAAAATTTCTAAGAACTAATAATTTCTTATAAATTTCTTTAAATATTACAGAATTAAAAAAAAATAATGGAAATTCTAATTAGTATTTATGTTTATTTAAAAATGTCCAAAAACGCTTTAACAATTTTAAAACTAAAAAAAAAAATAAATAGAAAGAATGAAAATTATTAGAAAGTATTTTGCATTATATAAAAACGCTTTAACAATTTTAAAACTAAAAAAAATGTAAATAAAAAGAATGAAAATTATTACAAAGTATCTATTATGCATTATATAATATAAAACATTTTCAAACTGAAAAATAATGTACATTGGCAGTTTATTGCTTTCAAGAATATCCAAGTCAATCAAGTGTTTATTTTTCCACTCATAACTCTGCATAACAACTTCCCTAACCAACCAGATCTTTTAAAAACTATAAAATTTCTATTATGTATACAAAAACTCTTTTCTTCTCAAGGCAAATCAAAGCAACTTTAACACTCTTTTTACGCTCTTGCCTCATGTATTATTCCAGCTCACTCTGGAAAACTAACCTCAGCAACTACGGCGCAAGGAGATACCTTTCCTTGTCCCATCCCAGCAGTGTCTCGTGGGGTCAGAGGACAACAGAAAAAGTCATGTCTCTTATCGTAATCTTTTCCAGACAGCTGCGTTGACTTCCGTTTATGGTACATTTCTCCTGCCAATCTTCATCCCCCTTCCCCCATCTGGGTACGACCCTTTTTCGATGATGATGGAAAGCCCAACGCCGCATTGCTTTATGGCCATAAATATTTCATTATGAATTTTTCTCTCTCTGTCTCTCTCTCTCTCTCCTTCTTCGACGTGGTCGTCAAACGCATTTCGAAACGCTTTTGCCTATGCCAGAAGTAATTTTGCTAGCTTCGTTTTGGTTCCTTAAGGAAAACTTGGTCGAAATAAATAATAAAAAATGCAGTCCATAGACGCTTCAATGAACCAACCCCGTCCCCTTCCCATACTATGCCGAAATTTTTTTGTTCTTACGCATCAAAATGTGCCTCGGCACGGTAGGGTTAAGCATAGCTAAGTATTGATGTTTGTCGAGGCGGGGTAAGGTGGTGGGGGGGAGAGGGTTAACCTTCTTTTCTTAGTGCTGCGCGTTCGTGACATCTGCAGGTCGCATTAATAATTAAATCAAGCAATAAAAATTCAGCACGAGTGGCAGCCAAACTCGAACTGCGGCTGTGAGAAAGCTCAGCTAAATAGGGAAATAGAAAAGCCAAGCAATCGACTGTTTGATGCGCTAGATACTCTGTAAATAAATGCAAAATTGCTTAATATATGATTGGAGGTTAAATGATTTATAACAGCAAAGAAAGCACATTAAAGTTTGCATGAGAACTTCGATTTTTTAGTTAATATAACTTAGTCAATTCTATGACAGTAGCAAAAGCTTAATTTCAAACTTATTAAATCTGTACTGAAATACTTAATTAATATACTTGGCCTTGCTAGAGAAAATATTCCAAAATGCCATAAAATACTGTTAAGAGTTTTAGTGAAATCTCCTTAAAGCACTTTTTAAATACGCATATAATATAAATACATATGTATCTTGGTATACTATAGATATTTATTTACATATTTATTCATTAAAAATATAACACTAATATTTTCCCCTTTAAATTCTCCGTCTAACAGTCCAATATACCCCATTTGCAACTCATTATGACTACGCTTAGAAATACATAAATCATTTAGTTTGCCGCACGAAATGCTTCTTCTGTCTCCTTCCACCAACTGCCCCAAAAAGTATGCAATGCAAAAGTTCGATTGACATTTTCACTGCTTGCCGCGCTCATTCTCTCCCTTTTATTGTTGTTGTTCGCTGTAAACAATTAGATATGTCTGTGCATTATTTATTTATTTTTGCACACGAATTGCCAAATTCATAATAAATTAACATTGTCTTGGAAAATTGAAAATGCCGCCCGGCAACAGCAACAGCAACAACAACAACAGCAGCAGCAGCAACAACATTCTTACGCACGAATAATTCAGTAATGAAAATCGCATCGTCATTGCGCGAGCATCCGGCATCCTGAGGATGAGATGGGGGGAGTAGAAGGACAAGCAGTCCGGAAGAGATTCTGCTGCTGCTGCCATCTCCGCGGGCAACATTGTTGTTAATATTTTGCTCAGTGCGCGCACAAATGCGATTAAAATTGTTAGAGAAAATTACGCCCAGAGATTTGCGCGCATTGTTGTCTGCCACGAATACATACATATCTGCTTCGTGTTGTTGTTGTTGTTGCTGTTGCTGTTTTTGTAATCTAATAAAAATAGTTTGTGCTGCTCATAAATTCGCAGATAGAAATTCCAGCTGCGTAAAGGAAATTACAACAAAATTAAGAAAGTTCTTGCGACCGCTCGCAGTGCGTGCAACTTCAAGTTTAATCAATACAAGCCGCATGGGGGCGCTCGAGTGCCCCCCTTTGACACACACACACACGCAGACTCACACACACACACTTTTTTTGCCACTTTATCCACTTGCACGGCTATAAGTTATTGTTGTTGTTGTTGTTAACGTGCTACCCCGTTGCGCTTTGTTATAAACTTGCTGAAATTTTTATGAAAAGCATTCTCAACCGGGCTTAAGTCGCCCCCCTGCTTCCCATCACCCCCTCTCTCCCCCTCCCTTTTTCTGTCATCTTTATAAGCCCGAGTTACACTGGGGTCGCGCGCCCTTTGACGCTGCTCACATATCTCGTTGCCAAGTCGAGGCGTTTGTAAATATTTTAATTGAAATTAAAATTTAGCTTTCCTGTCGAGCTTTGCCTCACAGTTTTTAGCCTCTTCTTTTCGGCCTTTTCTTTCAGCTTTCAAGTTTCTTTTACCTTTTGGTTTTTGCTGCTTTATCTCAGAAAAGGACTTTGGCAAGTTGCCAGCGCCTGCCTGAGGTCACAGAAGCTGCACAGAAATCTAAATATAAATTTAATTTAGAGTTGCCAAGCTGAAGCTGCTGCTGCCCAGTAGGGGTATTCCCACTGGATATCGGCTTTGCTTGGCACACTGTCATGGCAATCGGTTGACAAGGTAGAGAATAAGCTAGAGAACCTTCGGTTTGGCATAGCTTTTATTGGGCTAAATGGAAGTGCTTAAAGAAGGGAGAGTTTGAGAGAAGTTTAACTTCATCTTAAATTAAAATATGACGGAATACTATCGGTATATGCGATAGTAATGTTGAAACTCTTTGCAGTTAGTTGCAGTTAATTGTACCTCTGATACTTTGTCTTCCTTTAGTAATCTTCGTATTCAAGAACATGTTAAAGATTGAGGTTTCATTTCAAATTAAAATATTGTACTTATGATGGGATACTATCGGTTTAAGCGATAGTAATGTAAAACAGAGTTGACTTATTTGAGACGAAACTTGCAGAATAAACATTTCACTGATTCCTTATGCAGCATGGGAATGCTTATAGAAGAGAAAGTTTCAGGGAATGTTGACCCCATTTTAAGTTAAAATATGAAAGTGTACTATCGGTATAAGCGATAGTAATATTCATACTCTTTGCATTTAATGTAAATTAAGTTACAGAAAATAATTATCTCTGATTTTTGTCTTTCTTAAGTTTCAGGCAAAGATTAAATTTAATAAAAGAATATGCAACATTTCAAATTAAAATATGATGTGTTACTATCGCTTAAAATGATAGTAACCAATAAAATTGTTGCATTATTAAAAGCCTAACTTATTGTCAAACCCTCAGCGGATTTCTTAACCTTTCTGTGCTTAAAAACAAAATTAAATTCGAAATGAGTTTGACTTCACTTCAGTAAAAAATGATGTAATACTATCGCTCTACACGATAGTAACGCATAAATCTTTGCATTATTTAAAAGTTAACTTTACAGAAAACCCTCAACTCTGATTCCTTAAGCTTTCTTTGTGTTCAAAAACCTGTCAAAGATTAAGCAATAATCTGTTCGGAAAAAAACTTTGTCATAGTTCGCATGATATGAACGTGTGTTTTCCATTTGAAGTTTGAAGAGGAGACCGCAACCGGAAAGTGACTTTTGCATTCAGTTTCAATGCCAGACCGAAACTTTTTCAAAGCAATTAGATAAGGGCTTCCTAGCTGATTTTGAACTTGGCCAAGGCAGTGGCAAGGGATGTGTGTAGGGGAGAGGAGTAAGAGGACAGAGAGACAGTAAGGGTTCAGTTTGGAGCATTTAATCAGCGTAAAGTTTTGGGCAGAAGTTCCAAAGTCCAGCAGCAGATGCAGCTGACCGTACTGAGACATCAGGTAGTCACCTGTGGGCGGGGGTAGGGCAGGGCTGGGCAGGCTGTAGACCGACCAAACCGTAACCGAAATCTCATTAAAGGTTCGTCGATGGGAATTGGCCAAGTTCTATTTAGCTTGAATAATATTTGGGCAAGCGTTAACGCAACTGGCCACTAACTGGATGGGCAAAAACAAAGAATAATATTTAAGCACTTAAGGACCCCCTCTCCTGCCCTGTTGCCGGTCCAGTCTGTTCCGTTTCTGGCCACTTGAGTGGAGGCGCAGTGTGCGTGCGTCCACTCACAAATTAGTTAGAAGATGAATGGCCCAAAGTCGCAAAGTTTTGCAGCTTTTACTTGGGATTTAGTGCGGCAACGGCTGTAACTGGCTGCCCTTCCCCCTACCCTCTCCCCTAACCTCTTTCCCTCAACCCAATCTCTTCCTGTCCTCTCTCTACATCATGCTCTTTAGTCTTTGGTCTTTATTTAAAGCATAAACTTTTTTAATGAATGCTCTTAGTTCTGCACATATTTTTAATGCATAGTTCATTAAAAAGCAACTTTAGCGGAGGCCCCAGCAGCCTCCCTGCACCTTCCCTTCCCCTCAACCCTGTGCTGCACTTAGTTACTGCAGATTTATGCGCACAAAGTGGCTCAAGTGTTCGGCCTGCGATTTGCGATTCGCAGCGGGGCAGGCTTGAAATGGACTTGCAAATTGGTCTGCAAAGTAGTTTACACACTCTCGCCCACTGCAAGTTGAAGCGATGCACTGCAACAAATTGAGGGGCACTTACGTAGAGCGTCTTATGCAAAGTTATGAATTTTCTAAAATTCACAGATCGATTAGAATTGAAGAACAGGTAAAGAAGAATACAAAGGGAGGAAAATTTCATAGATAGTTGGTGAGATGGAAAGAGCATGAGGGAGATAGGAAAAAGAGACGAAAAGAGGAAAGAAAGAGATAACAGAAAACTAAATTATGGGCACAGAAAAGTCAAGATAAGGAGGTGGGATAGAATATTGTAGGTATAAAGAATAGAACAGAAATATATATAGTATATGTAGGGTCAATACCATATAAAGAGAGAAAACAGAGAAAGAAAATAGAAAAACCCACAAAATGAAGGGGCTGAGAAAGGAAGATATTGTAGGTTGTTACCTAAGAAAATAGAAGAGATAGAGACAGCTATAGATAAAGAAGAGGATACGAGACTCACAGAGCGAAGGAATTACTTAAGAAAGATAGAGTGAGGAAGAAAGACAGAGTGAGGATTGTAAGTAAGATTATTAATGACGGGCAGCGAAAAAATGTGACAGATACAGAGATACAGAAAGAGGCAGATAAAAGCAGAAACCATAAAAGAAGAACTAAAATAAAGTGAAGAAGAAGATAAACTTTGAAAAAGAAAAGCGTGCCACAAAAAGAGTTTCAATATCTTGAAGAATAGAATACATGAATACATATTATATTATATATTATATTTAACTTTTTTTTTATCACGTTCATTAAAGATGCAGACGAGTAAATGAAGTGAGAGGCAGATATATGTACATATTTATAGTAATATTAAATTCTTGCCTGCTATCCAGTTGCATTTGCAACTCTTTCCATTGCTTTTCCTGCAATATCTATCTCTATGTAAGCCAATATAATATTGCTCTGCAGTCTTCTGCCTATCGATATATTCTCAGCAGTTTTTTCGGCAGCTTTTCTGTTGTCTCTTCCATTTTTTCGACCTTTATTTCTGGCTCTGTTGACAGTCATATCACGTAGTATCATCGCAAAGCTGATACGCCGTGTATAATGGGATTTGTTTATTGGTATCATTTGCGCCAACTTTTTGTCTACAACCCCCTTGGAGCTGGGCTACAACGTGGCAAGTCAGCGAGCCTGCCTCCCACTGACTGCAGCTGCCCCCCTTCCTGCCCCTTCGCTGATAGCACAAAGTTTCGTATTGCGTTTTAGAGTGCACAACGTAGCTAAAGTGGACCGAAAAACGTACGTACGGGTCGCTAATCCCGGACAGCTGACAGCTGTATACAGTAAAGGAGAAGGGGAGGGGACAAGGGGGTTGCCTAGAGAGAGAGAGGTAGAGAGAGGATTGTGTTCCAGGTGCGAGCACGTGATGCCAGAACGCAATATTGACACTTTCAACGACTTGACGCGCCAAAAGTCATAAAGGGAGTCGGGCAAAAAAGTTACTGAAACGCCGCTCGGATTGCACTGGAGTTGAAGCGGGATGGGGAGGGGCATGAGGAGTAGGGGTAGCTGGCGCTATAAGGTGGCTGCATAAAAGTAAATCCATGGATTTTTGTATGTTTGCCACTTAAACTTTTGTCGCACCCCGCCGAAGGAGACTGTCTTTAAGTGCCGCACGGCGCCGTCTCTGGACGTCTGCGGCAACTTATAGAGGATGCAGAGAGAAAGTGAGAGAGGAGGAAACGGGCGGCTGTGGACTGCGCCTGAGGGTTGACTGCGTGTGCCGGGCATTATTTTCATTGTCGCATTTTTCATCATTCCAAGCTCCTCCCTGAAGTTTTTATAGCACTCTCGCAGTCTGCCGTTTGGGCTTTGGCTTTGGCTGCACCTGTGCGTCGCTTAGAACCGGAAGCTGCACATCAGCACTGCGTGTGGGTGACCCTCCCCACCAACCTCTTCCTTGTGTGTGTGTGTGTGTATAGTCACGCTGTCTGGCAGTCTCGACGCTGTCGTTGTCGTTGTCGGCAATTGCCACTTTCAGCGCCGTGTGCATTGTCTCTGTTGCCTTTTTCTTTTCTCTTCTCTTTCTCTTTGGGTAGCAAATCTCTTTTGAATTATTACTGTAATTACCGTTGAGTTTCGCTACGGCATCGTAGTCGTCCTCTCCGGCTAGAAGCTGTTGTGACACCGCTGATGACTGTGTTGATCCGACGATTATGATTTTATTACGTTTTCGTGTAGTTGTGCTCGGCTTCCTTAATTTTCCCTGTGGCCTGCAGCGTGAGTTATGGCTCCACGATTTGGCAAACGAATTCGGGATCCCTCTACGTCTCTCTCTCTTCCACTCTCTCCCTCTCTCTCTGCCTGCGTAATCGCTTGTAATGAAGCCCCGCACTAGGTTTACAGGGTCTGTCACTGGATTTCTTTGTTTGATAAACGATGTTCCGAGCTGAGCTACGCGTTTAATTGTAACTGCCCCCCGCAGTGAGGGGTGTGTGGTGAGGGGAAGCTACAAGAGAGCTCCCACAATAACGCTCTATATGCTAAGCTATTTCTCTTGTCGCTCACCTAATCAAAATTGATTGGCATAGGTCTTTCATTTCTCCCTCTCCTCCTCTCTAGAGTTCTCTTTGCGCATATTTAGTGTGGGTTTCTTTTAAGGGGTGGTCAGCATTATTGAGGGATACAATTTTTCTTTGGATTTCGATGCATGTTCTTGGTTGGTTCAATGAGTTTTGGCATCTTAGTGGGATTTGTAGTGAGTTATGGAATGTTTGCATTATGCAAATTATAGAAAGCTGTACAAAATGTTTGAAGGATAAGATTGAGGGGAATAAATATTGTTTATTGTATGCTAAATTTTATGCTAATTTACCTGCTAACACTTAAGATCATAAATGATATATGTGTTTGCATGATGTGACACCATAATCTTTAAGATACATTAATATTTATGTGCATTAACCCATTATGAGACTCGAAGGGTATCATAATTTGGCTTCTTTGTCTTATATTCTCTCTCTTTCTTTCTCTCTTTGTTGCTCTTACTCTGTATATCTGTGTTTCTCTCTTTCTCTTTCCCTTAATAATTCCCTTAATAATTCCGGTATCATCACCGAAAGTACCTTCCCCAAATCCTGTAGTGAAAACTATTACCCTTCAGCCCTCTACTCCTATAATTTCAGATCTTATTTTGAATTTAAATTCTCCTACTCCGTCATGCTCAAAAACCGTTCATGCTCGGAAAACTTCTGTTCAACGTAATGCCTCCGTCCCAAATCCTTCTACCTCTTCCAATACGCCTTGCTCTACTCTGAGTGTTGACAATTTACTAACTTTACCCGTGATTTCCCCCCCCATTACGGTACAGAGTGTAAAACCTCTAGTTGCCGTTAAACCTAAGAAATTGGTCTTCGTTTCTCGTCTGGCACCTGACACTTCGAAAGAAGATGTAAAAACATACATCCTTTCTAAAATTCAACTTGAAAATTTAGTCGTGGAAAAATTTAACTTTAAATTTCCCAGAGAAATATCTTCTTTTAAAATTAGTATTTCGGCTGAGCATTTCCCAATTGTGTGCAATGGATCATTTTGGCCGCCTGATCTAATTGTCAAGGAGTTTACCCATAAACAAAAATCTAATACACCTGTTACCCTTCCTTCGCTGACCGTTCAATCCCCGAACGGAACTGCAAAAAACTTAAAAACTATAAAAAACTAAATTCTAACCTCTTTGTTGCCTATCAAAATGTTCGAGGCCTAAATACTAAACTTTCTAAACTTTTTACTAATAGTATATCTTTTGTCTATCATATCTTAATATTTACTGAGACTTGGTTAAAACCGGATATCGAAAATAGCGAAATATTTTCTAATAAGTATACTTCTTTCAGATGTGACCGTTTGTCGCGATCTGGAGGAGGGGTTCTTATTGCCGTTGACTCAAATCTGTCTTCTGATATTGTTTCAATAGACTGTCTGCCCAATTTAGAATTCGTGTGCGTTAAAGTAACTTTAGATCATATTTCAGTTTATGTAACTTGCTCTTACATTCCTCCTTCCTCAGAAACTTCTTTGTATCTTGAACACCTGTCTTGTATTAAATCTATTGAATCAAAACTTTCGGATAGAGATTACCTATTGGTTTTTGGTGATTTCAATTTACCTCAAATAGATTGGTCCTCTCATTCAAATGTTTTGATTCCCTCCATCTTTAACCCATTTATCAATGGTCTCTCTGAACTATCCTTGTTTCAAATTAACACTTTCCTTAACCATAAAGGCAAAATACTTGACTTAATTTTCACTTCTGATACTCACATTAATAACATTTCGAGAACTAATCCCTTAGTCTTTCCTGAAGATCCTTATCATCCTACTTTAGAACTTGTTTTAGAACTACCGTCCCCCGTGCAAACTGAAATTGTTAAGTGTGTTTCAAAGTCACGCTGCTTTCGCAAAACTGACTTTGTGAGGCTTAATAATCTTATTCTAGAACACGATTGGTCTTGTTTTTATGCATGCTCAAACTTAGCAACTTGTACTTCATATTTTTATAATACCTTGAACAAATTTTTCGACGAGTGTGTCCCACGTGTATATCCAGCCAAGACTAAAAGTCTTCCATGGTTTACACGTGAGTTACTCACGGTGAAAAACTTAAAATCTCGGTATTATAAGAAATTTAAAAAAACGGGAAATCCTTCTGATTTTTCTCGTTATACTCTTGCAAAGGCTAACTTTATTGCTTTTAATAATAAATGTTATAATGACTATATACATCGCTGTCGGCTTCAATTTGCACGTGACCCTAAGCAGTTTTATAATTTTGTTAACTTGAAACGTAGATCTACTGAATTCCCATCTCGTCTCTTTTATGAAAATAATGAAGCAAATAATGATCAGGCCGGTGCTGATCTTTTTGCGAATTTTTTTCAATCAACCTATTCATCTAATACCTATGATTCTAATCTTTCCTATCCTTATCCTATTCATAACTCTAATTCAATTTCTTGCCCTAGTATCGATGAAGATTCTCTTCTTACTAACCTGCACTTGGTTAAACCCATTAACTCACCTGGCCCTGACGGAGTACCAGGATGCGTTCTTAGATACTGTGCTTTCTCCTTATATAGACCCATTTTTAGGCTATTCAAATTATCCTTAGCTACTAGTAATTTTCCTTCAGTCTGGAAAGAATCATATTCCATCCCTCTTCACAAAAATGGGTCTAAATCGGAAGTGAAGAATTACAGGTGTATTTCCAAATTATCCTCTATACCTAAATTATTTGAAAAACTTGTTACGGCCCAGCTAACCCACATGTGTAGGTCCGTAATTTCACCATGTCAACATGGTTTCATGAAATCCAGATCCTCCACGACTAATCTTCTGGAATTCTCATCTCTTGTTATAAAAGGGTTTCAGAAGAAGATGCAAACTGATGTCATTTACACTGATTTTAGTAAGGCTTTTGATTCTGTAAACCATTCACTTCTGATTCATAAGTTGGATCTTATTGGGTTTCCTTACAAATTACTGCTTTGGATTTCAAATTATTTAAAAAATAGGTCCCAAAGAGTTCTTTTCAAACATTCTGTATCTAAGCCAATCTTTGTTACCTCAGGTGTTCCTCAGGGTAGTCATTTGGGTCCTTTACTCTTTAACCTCTTTATTAACGATCTTCCCTCTATTTTGAAATTCTCTAACATTTATATGTATGCTGACGATGTGAAACTTTGCTTTACATACAAGGAGCCGACTTGGAGTTCGCTACAGGTTGATATTGACTCCTTTTGTGATTGGTGCAGCTTTAATCTTTTAAGTTTAAATTGTTCTAAGTGTAAAGTAATGACATTTTACCGAAGTAATTTCCACGTCGTCAACTATACACTTTATCTATCCCCTCTTCTTAGAATATCAAATGTCAATGACCTTGGCATTCTTTTTGACCATAAACTGAAATTTGATTCCCATATTACGCAAATTGTTAATAAGGCCTCTCGAACCCTTGGTTTCATTAAAAGGTGGGCCAAGGAATTCAATGACCCTTATACAACAAAGTTGCTTTATACCTCCCTTGTTCGCCCGATTCTTGAATATGGTTCTTGCATTTGGTCACCGCAATATCATGTTCACCAAGACAGAATTGAGTCTGTGCAAAAACAATTTTTACTTTTTGCTCTTCGTGGTTTTAACTGGGTCTCTGGAGTTGATTTACCCTCTTATTCTAGTAGACTACTTCTAATAAACTTAACTTCTCTTGCTAACCGCCGTTTAATGTTAGGTGTCATGTTCCTTGTTAAGTTGATTAAGTATGATATCGATTCCCCGATCTTGCTAAATCAAATTAACTTCTCTATCCCCTCTAGATTAACCCGAAATTTTGCACCTCTTTTGCTTGATTTCTGTAATAACAATTATAGCCTGCATGAGCCTTTCCGAATTCTCTGCTCTGATTACAACAAACTTTCTGGAGTAATTAACTCAGAGAGTTCCCTAATAGCTATTAAAAATGCCATCATTAACTCATTAACATTTAACTCTAACAACTAACCTAACTAACAACTACCGATCTGATTGGGTTTTTTCTGGGTTTCCCCAATCCTCTGCAACAAATGTTGGTTCGGCTAATTTGTTAGTCCCAGTTTCAAAATTTCAAAATTTAAAATTTAATTTCATTTTAACGTAAACTTTAACTTTAATTTTACATATACATATATTACTTTTAATTCATATTTAATTTTATTATACAAAAATGTAATATTAATTTTTATTTTTATATTTTTCATTCTTACAGTCGACTGCTCTTAGTTGACTTTAAATAAATAAATAAATAAATAAATAAATAAATAAAAATGTTTAATTCTGCTTCATTCTCTATCATTGCCTTTGTCCATAATCAATGTTTCTATACCTCTCTATCTACACGTATCTCTCTGTGTATCTGTCTTCAATATATGTATCTCTGGCCATGTCTTATGTGTCTGTCTTTATCACCTTTTAGTCCTGTCTCTCAAGCTCTCTCTCCATAGCCTTATATTTCATTCATGTCGCAGCTTCTCCCTCACTGTCTCTTAACCTCCTGTTTTATCAGTCTTTCAGTTTAAACCCTCTATCTTTGTCTCTGTCTGTTTCTGTCTTCTAAATCTCCCTTTCCGTCTTCATCTACATGTCATTCTCTCTCTCTATCTGTTATCTACATATATCTCTCCCTCTCTTTATGTCTCTTTCACACACTTTTTCAGATACTCTTTGCCGCTACGTTTTTTTCTGAATCTCTCTTACTGCCTCTTTGATCATTGTTTGTTAACAATATATGTTCTTCTCTAAGTAACTTTAAGTTGGTGTCTTTCTCTCTCTCTCTCTCCCCTTCTCTTCCCACATTGACTACTGCCCACAATATTATCACAGCTGTAGGCAAAGTACGCCTTAAGTTCGCTTTCTACTTGCCTCTTTAAATGTCATGCTGTTAATCCCCGTAAAAGTCTACCACATAAGACCCAACCTCACACCCCTCTGCTTCCACTACTCCCCCCTCCATCTAGCGCCATATCAGCCACACATAACACACATTTAACTCTTGCCGCGGCGCCTCGCTCGACGCTGTTAAGTACAATGTAAACCGCGTCTCACATTCCGCAATCCGCACAACAACTACGACAAACAGACAGACAGACGGACGGACAGGCAGATAGACAGACGCAGGAATAGACAGACACAGGACAGCGCCATGTGGTGTAGTTGTGTGGGGGGGAGGGAAAGGGGAAGTGGAATTTCGACACATGTTGCCGCAATAAAAATGTCAACACACACATAAAACATCTTCTAAAATGGCATTTGCACAACGGCGTAAAATTCCAGCAGCCGAAAAATTTGAAGCATAATAAATGGTGCTATGCCTGGGCGAACAATTGCCACAGAAACACACACACACACACAGGGAGAGAGAGAGACACATATACACACACACCCCCTCCCACTCGCACGTGCTTAAAGCTGCTCGACGTGGCATACGCACATTGTTGGCCATTAAATGCGCATTCCTTGGCCATATAGAAATTTATAGACCAGAAGCGCACAAGACGTTCGCAGCGAAAGTGTTGCATGGGAGAGGGAGAGAGAGAGGGAGAGAGTGAGAGGGAGAGGGAGGGCAAATGAAAATACGAGCGAGTGAAAATGCTGAATGTGTCGCACAAGTTGCAAGTCGCGATGCGATGCGACGCGACGCTTTCGCTTTCATTTTGGGCAGAACGAAAGTTAAGCTACCAGCTGGCCTTGCTCTTATTCCCCTTGCCTCCCTTTCCACTCTCCCCCTCTCTCTCTCTCTAGTGCTGTGTGCGTGTGAGCGGAATTTTAAAAAATATTGTTGCCTGCTTTTAGGCGTGCGCGTCTTTAATGAGATAATCTGCGACTCTCGCTCTGCTCATTTGCCGTAATTGAAGGTTCACTTACCGACCTTCCCTTGCCTCTCCGTCTCTCTCTCCCTCCCTCTGCTCTTTGCTCTCGTCACCCCCCGCTGATTACAAGTGCTGTGTTGGTGGGGGGGGGGGGCGTGTAATGATAGTGCCCCGACCCGTACGTGCGTGCACAGAGCAAGTCGCCTGCTCGTCTCCTGCTCATCTCGTGCTCATCCTACTCATTGTGGTGGGCTGCACTCCAAGTGGAGCCTTGCGCCACATGCAGCAGCCGCCAGATGGGGAGCATGAGGAGGCGTGAGGAGGCATGGGGCGCATGGTAATCTGCAATAAATGAGGCATGTTGGAAGATGTATTTGATTGCTTTATTTAATATTTTAGAAAACAGGCAGATGTTTCGCTGCCGATAAGCGAGGGAGAAGGAGAACAACAAGAGAGAGAGAGAGAGAGAGAGATGTTGTTGTTGCTGCTGACGTTGAATTATGACTGACATAATGAAATTTTTTGGTAAGGTAGGAATTTTACTACGTTGACAGTTGCAGATTGCGAAAAGTGTTGACATTGCCAGACTGGAGGAGGAAGCTGAGAGATTTATGTTTGCAAAATGCCGCTTGTACTTCAGATAATTGACAATAAGTCACATGACTTACCATATGCAGATATGGCCTAGAAATGTCAGCAAGGCAAAAATGTGCAAAAATATAATTTTCGTTATGTATTAAACATATAATATCTATTTATTTTATGTTTATTTATGAATTTATTTATTTATTAACTTTTTTATTTATTTAATTGAAATTGAATTATAATTTTAAATTTTTTCATATATTTGCAAATAAAATCTAAAAAGAAGTAAACAGCTGTATTTGTGTCTTTTAAATTAATGAACAGCCCTAAAAGTAGGCAACGATTTTTTGCTTTGCTTACATTACAACGAAATTTACACAGTTCTGAACTTTAACCTAGTCAAAAACTCTTAGAACTGCTCTTGCATCACTCATAGAGTGTGTAAAAATCTAAACCCTTCTCTACTTTTTTTGTGGTTTCCATCGCGCATACGCCCTGCTGTCCGCAAGGCAACTGGGCAACTGTTACGCCTTGACCATATGGTCGGGACTTGCCACAGCAATTACAACTCCACAGAGAGAGGGAATGAAAGGGAAGAGACAGCACGCATACGCACCGTTGAACCAGCAGCGAAGTAACCCACCATCTATCAGCAATCTATGCACATAAACGTGCAGCAACTAACAACTAAATTTCATTAAGCCGCAGCGCACAAATTGAACTACAACGGGCAAAAACAAGAACAACAACAAACGCAACGTGGTTGAGGGCCATGCAGAAAATTTAAGTGCCCCAGCGAGCGAACCCGAAGCAGACAAGCAAACGAACCAATTTCGTTGGTGGCGGCGCCGTCCCCCAAAAAAAAGTGGCATCAACAACAGCAGCAGCAGTAGAAGCAGTAACAGCAGCAGCGTCGCTGGCAGCAGCAACTCGTGCATGAAGCAAGGGACCCAGGGCGGACACAGGCGGTGGCAGGCACAAAAATCAGGCAACGGAGCATGACAAGCAAACGCAACGTAGCGCATCCTGTGCCACCAACATTGCCACAGATCGCCTGCTGGCCAACTTCAAAATGCTGCTGTTGCCCCACGTTGTTGTTGCTGTTGTTGATGGTGCAGCTGCTTGGGAGCGTTGTCTATTGGTTGCCCTGCCCCTCTCTTCCCACCCCCTCTCCATGGTTGGCTGAATCCCACGCTCGTGTGATAACAAAATGAAAACTTTGCGAGTCGAGCCGAAGCCGAGCCAAGCGAAGCTTGGGCCAGAACTGACGACCAACGGCGCACCGCATGTCTGGCATATTTAATTTATTTATTTTATGCAAATTTCGGATAATGTATCTGCGGCCGCAGGACACAGAACAACAACAACAACAACAACGACTGACGATGGCCACAACAGCAGCAGCAAGTGGCAACATCAACGGGGTTCGCCAAGGTGGATCATCATGCAGAGAGGGGAAGTGGCCGAAGGCGGAGGTGGGCCACGAAAAATTCTAATGAAAGCAATTGTTGCCAAACCGCGCAGCAAAATTATGCTGCATAGCCACGCCTCCAATCCATTTTACTTCCCCCCCTTCGCTGCCCCTTTGTCTGTGGTTGCCAGCGTGATATTTAGCATTACACGCTTCATTGTCTAAAGTGGCGCCCGGGGAGGCGCCTCAGCCAAGTACCCAGGCAGCTGGCAGCCAGCTTGCCCCAAGCCTTCCCCTTCTCCTACGTTCCTATCCATATTGTATTTATTCAAAAGTTTGAAGCCGCCTGCTTGCACTAACTACTAATGTGCGGTTGTCTGTTTGTATGTGTGTGTGTGTGAAGGCTTGGAGGGGGCGTGGCATTGTGTGCAAGTTCTATCTAGCGCCATTTGCTTTTTATTGTTAAACTGCTGCAAAAGTTTTACCATAATTTTGCAAGCACACTCGTTTTTCGGTTTTTCACTTTTTGTCTTCGCTTCCGAGTTGAGCTCAACAATAATGAAAACCAACTGCGAGATCAGCTGCGACGGCACTGCGACTCGAAGTTGCAATATCCTGGGCAGTTTTATATGCTCAGTGTTTAGATAATAAGAATAATTTATTAAAAGAAATATTACAGAAAAATATTAGAGAAATTTAACACGAATTTTGATTCATATATTATTTTAAGATTTGCTTTTAAATTCCTTCAAAATATTAATATTTATTTATCAGAGTATTATTTTATATTTTTTGACAAGAAATTAAATAAATATATTTGTCAGAAGGTTTTAAAATATTTTTGAATAAGTGAGAAGGCTCAAAATTAAAAATATATTGCAAATTCTTAGGGATGAAATACAAATAAATATATTAGATATTAATATTAATTTATACTTCAATTTAAACTATAAAAAAACAGATACAAAAGGTAAAAAATAATAATATAAACATGAATATAAAAATTTAAATACATTAAAGAATATCTCTAAGTGATTTCTGATTATGTATAAAATAAGTACAAATTATTTCTATATGCAAACAGAATAAATTATGTTTTTTAGACAATTTAACAATATTTTTTAACTTCAAAGTATTTATATTAATTAAAGAATATCCGAATAACCCCTTATACATTTATGGCTGGCAACGAATCGCGCGTTGTGTTACGCATACGCGCTGTGGGAATTTTCACTAATTAAAATGGGTTTTCCGCTGCAAATCCCACACAGATTTGCAACTGCAAAAAGAAGGAAAAAAAGTATTTATATATGGCATATATAGTACATACAGATATATATTTCTGCAGCTCATAAATAAGTCGAGCGGGCGCTGCCCCCAAAGGCCGCAGCCTTGCCACATGTGAGTGCGCGCGCAATAAATTAGCATTAAAATGCCTTGGGGCGTGGATAATTTCCCACCTACCCTACCTCCCTCCCATTTCATCACCTACTTTCTCCCTTTTCTCCCTCTTTTCTCTCTATTTTTTTCATTTCTGCTCTGCACCTTTGGCTCTCTTTAGCAACTATCACGTGCAGCTAATAAATTCAGATTGGGCCATTTAAAGGGATTCTGAATCCGATTCGAGTTGAAGGGACAGAGTTGAAGGGCAGGGGGAGAGGGGAATGGGTGCAAAAGGCTGTCGGAAAAGTGATTAACTTTGACCGCGCTGGGAGAAGGCAGTGCGGATGAGGTAACCTTTTTTTTGAATTGAATGCCCCCTTTTGTGCAATTGTATGCGAAACATTTGCGACTTCAGCCCTGGGATAACACTCTGCTGCCTTTCTATAGCCATTTTCCTCGTTGTTGTTGCTGTTGCTGCGCCCTTTTTTTGCGAAATGTCGCTTGCAGTCCATTTACCTGCGCAATTGACTGATTTTCTAAGCGGCGACCCTTCGTTTTTTTGCATTTCTTTTTTTTTGGGACTTTTAACTGAAACCATCAACATTTATTTAGCTGCTCGACTGGACTGAGGATGTCAATTGTTATTCTTTTTTGTGCTACGTTTTCAAATCGAGAAAAGGTTGCATGCGCCTGCATAAATGGGAATCACTTGCAAAGCGCAATTTACGGAATTGAAAGCAAATGTACGATTATTTTAAAGGCTGCGAATTATTTAAAATTATAATAGGATATAAAGAATATTAAGTTACATTTTGCGCAACAAATGCTAAATAAATGCGTATTAACTTTTGTTGTTTTCTATTTATAAAGCGCCAAACTTCCCTAAGTAACTTCTAATTTGCAGAATAATTAAATTCCTGCGCTTGAAAGTATGCTGTTACTTTTTAAATTTTCATTCAAGGCTGCCAGTTAAGTTGGCAACACTCCTACAATGAAAAGCAAATGTTCTTATTCAAGCTAAGTCTACAAATTCCAAACTAAATCTTTGTTAGACTCCGATAAAAAGTGTTGCCCAGAACACAATATTATTTTGCTTGCACCGTCCCCCCTTGATCCCACCAGTAGCCTCGTAAATATTCACTAAGCAAGAGACAAGACAAAAAATTACATTTTCCGTGGTCAGTTCTCTTCTATCTGCGTTTTTTCGTTGCTCCTCTACTTCCTGTTCCTTTTTTGCCTTTATCTCGCTACGCTGCAGAACTTTGCCGGGGCTTAGCACAGCTCTTGCTGGGGCTTTTCCGGGTTGCCGTCGTCGTCGCTGTTGCTGGCATATTTATGCGCATGTTGGTCCGAGGCAGGCAATTTGCTGCTTTACAATAAGTGCCGGGACATAAAAATAATAATTATGCTTGTACCTTTTATGATTATGGTGTGAAAACAACAATTGTTCGTCGTGTATTTTTGGCAGAGGACAGCGACAACACTGGCACACACACACACGCAGGCACGCACACACACTCTAGCGTAGATTTACGACTCGTGTAGGTGGAGCAAATTATGAAAACAACAACATGAACAATGCTTAAAAACGAGAGCAACAACAGAAAAAAACACAGAGGGGAAGGCAACCGCAACGAGAACAACTCAATGTTATTGCCGGGCAGGGGCAGCAGATGCCAAGTGTGTAGAGGGGAAAGGGAAGGGGAAGGGGAAGGAGGCTGCCTGTGCCCACCTTGGCCTTAACATTAAGCTTAGCATGGCTTTCAGCACAATAAACAAAAAGTAATTTTCACAAATTTGCCAACTTGTAAGCTACGCCCAATGTGGGCGATGCCGAGAGACCATTGGAATTTATGTGGCGTGCAGTTACCGCGTTACCGCTATGCTTCCTCCCCTCCTCGCCCCCTTCATTCCATTTGCTGAGAGTGGACGCAGGTGTTGCTGCGGTGCTTGTCGTTAGCTGCAAGCCAGACGACGACGACGACGATGGTTCTTAATACCGGATACACAAAGTTTTGTTAAAAGGAAACTGTCGCGACGCCATTTATTATGGCCGTCTGAAGGGTCGTTGTCGCCCCACAGATATCGCTAATGTGTGTGCGAGAAGGTCCTTAAAGCAATTCCTTTACACATATGCACACACAACATCTCCTTCTACGTATGTGTGTGCGTCTGTTTGCCCAGCGTGCTTATCGGGCGCGCCTAATTCAATCGGCCGTGGCAAATTAAAGTTCCATTTTTTGGCCAAGTCAAGCAGCGAAGCCTTTGAATGCCCAGAGAAATATTACATGGATTAAGAGACCCTTGCAGAGGGTCAAAGTTCGATTACAAGCTCAATGCACAATGACACGGGCTTGCGATTGGAATTGGGGGTAGTTAATGCTGACAAAGTGAGAGCTTTAATCAATAGAGATTTCACTTCTTTAGCTTCTCTGGCGAGCTTTTAAGGAGCTTTTAATATATAGACGTGTCAACTTTATGTGAATGAGCATTAACTATTTCAATAAAAGCATTAACTATTTTAATAAAAGAGAATGATACTAATTGAGAAGACTTCGGACTTCATAATTTAGTTTTATTTTATATTTACTGTTTATTGTAGTTAAGTTAAAGCTTAATGTGAACAATAAATAATTAATTTAATATAAGGAAACTATACCGTTTAAGAACCTTTTACTTTTCAAGAGAGTTCAAATCCAAAGAGATTTTCATCTTCAATGAGATTAATCACTTTTAAGAATGTGTATGATAAATTACTATTTATATATAAGGTAATAGATAAGTTAGGGTGCTTTTAGAAGCTTTAAAGTTCCACAAATAAAAATCAACGTTTAAAGTGTTTTTTCAGTAAAAGCTCTTTACTGATTAAAAGCTACAATCGACTACAGTGTCACATTCGAATTTAATACACTTTAATGAGCTTTGCCAGCTCTCTCACTTATGCTCTCTCGATTATCCTGCAGTGCTCTCTCGCTTTCTCTCTTTTTGCATAGTTTAAGTGCCCATTTAAGCCAATGTCATTAGGTCCTTAGCATATGCGCATAAATCAGACGACACTCTCCCCATCGAAAAGGGGGAGACGACAATCGAAATTGCTAAACGCTGCAAGGACAATTCAAGCATGTAAATTAAAGCGCACAAGCAAGTTGGAAAAAAAGGAAAACGGGAAAAAGGGGAGCGAGCAACAAAAGGACAATGCAGGCTAAGGCAAAGTCCAGTTGGCAGCTTCCTTAAAGACCAGCAGGGATATCGGCAGCGGCAGCGGCAGCAGCAACGACGTTGGCGGCAGCGCATCGCAAATGAAATTAAAGGCGAGCAAACAAGTTACGGTCAGACAATCAGCATTGGGCTAAAAGGACACTGGATAAGGACAACGGACAAGGGACAACAGGGACCACAGGGAAATGCGACAGGGGACGAGGGACGTGGGACGACGGACAACGCACATTGTTCCCCTGGCCGCTGCTTAAAGCAATTTCATTTGGACACGCCCACCCGAACACCTCCCCGCCTCGTCCCTTTTTGACTCTCTTTGTGCTCTCAGTGCAAGATCTGCCTTTGGGAGCAGAGATTGATTTGTGCTGCCGCTGTTCCTTCTCCTTGCCCGCTCTACCTTCCTCTCCCTTTATCTCTCTCCTTCTCCCTCTGCTTCGCTTTTTGCTGGCCTGCCTGCCCTTTGATTAAATTAAATTTCATGGGACATACATATGTACACATTGAACGAAATTGGGTAGTTTCTCGATTTTTTCGTATTCTTCGGGTTATTTTTTGTCGGGTTGTTTGCCCGGATTTGAAAGAAAAAGTGCTGAAAAATTGCGCGTAATTTGCAGCAAATCCTTCGTGTAATTTGTTTGTCAACAAATGAGTGTATAAATGTTCCTCATTTAACATTCTTCTGCCGCCTCTTTGGCCCTGTGACATTGTCTAATGAGTTAATTAGGCTTCCTTTCATGCGGGCACGGCGGGTTTGCATTGTCTCCGGCTCTATTATGGGTCGTTTTACCTAATGATTGGGTCAGGGCCTGCCAAAGGAATCACACGCATTAGCTGCAGATCATTTGCAAAACGGACGCCATCGAAAACAGAATGCTAAACTAATTGCAAGACATTTGGAGCAAAAATAATGTAAACAAAAAGCAATCTGCACATGATCTGACAGCATTTTTCATCATTATGTTAAAAAACAGCGAACCTACATTAATCGAAGTTCACTTTCACACTATCGATTGATCTTTCAAAAAAAGTTTGCAAGCAAGTTGCAGTATTTTTCTGCACGTGCAGTATTTATCTGCATTAGCATAATGTTAATTAACCGCGAACTTACATTAATCGAAGTTCACTTGTAAGTTGCACACTATCGATTGCCCCTCTCGATTGTTCATTCAGTTTCGCTCAAATTGCCAAGATTCTTGCGAAATGTATTCTGTGTTTTTGGTATTCGTAAATAAAAACAATTCACTGTTCAACTATAAAAACGTACAATAGCGTAAATAATGCAAAAGAAAATATGAAAAGCATAAATACATATATAAAAAGGAATGCATAAAAACTTCCCCTTGTAAAACGGACGCGGAGAGAAACAATCGAGCGAAACAAAAACAAAGTTAAACCCAATACATTAATGGTATTTGCATTTGTACTGATTTTATTTGGTTTTTATTGAATTGATAAAATCAGGGAACGAGAACAGACGCCCCGGACACAATCGAGAGGACTCCTGTTTCGTCCTGCTGCCAATTTGATATTCCGATTGCAATTTATGTGCGTACGCTGTACATGTGTGCGTGTGTCGTGAGAGGGGGAGGGCGTGGCGTGTCAGGGAAAGTCGTTGTGATTCTTTGGCGACCCCGCCACATGCCTTCCCATACCCCTCTCACTCCCACTACCACTTGGTCTATGTTTAAACATCTGCAATATGCTGCGGGAGCGAGCACAGTTTGAGTTTTCGGATGGATCAATGCAGAGTGTGTGGCTGTGTGTGTATGTCAGTATGGATGTGTGTGTGTGTGCGTGTTTATTTGGCACCACAAATGCGTTTCCTCTGTGTGGGTTGGCGGCTTGCTGCCTGCGGTTGTCGTTTAATGGAATTCCGCTCTGGCATTAAATGTGACACACAGAAGCTGCCAATTGGAATCCACATTTACAGTTACTGCCAGAGTTACGCACACACACACAGAGAAACACAGATACAGTTACAGTTACCCACAGTCAGTGGCAGTGGCAGTCACAGTGGAACCGGACACTGTGTCGGCCTCTGTCTCTGTCTGTGTCCTGTGGTTTGGCTTGTTTAAGTGTTAAATTAACGTTTTAACAGCTTCGATTATTCCGCCAGTAAATTTTTAATACTTTCGGGTTCAGTTTGCCCATTGAAAAGTAGCCGAAAAACCGGAAAATCGAGAACTGAAACTGAAAACATTGTCGCATCCTTTGCAGTTATGTCCTTAGTCCGTACATTTTCATTAGTTTAATTAAAATTTTACACAATCTTCGTGCGTGTCTGTCTGCTTGAGTGGGTGTGTGTGTTTTGTGTGCGTGACTGTTATGTGTGTTGGTTTCCGTTTCCTTTTCAAATTGAACCGCAAAAGTTTTTGAATGCCGAAACGAAGACGTGTCCGGGGGGACTGAGGGATTATGTTATTGCTTTTGTCATTTATGTGGTCCATTGTTGCACTTGAGTTAGTTGTTGCCACAAGAACTTTCGCCACATGGCATTCATTTCAATTTGCCTGATTTTTTCTTGGGATACCCATTAAGATTATAGAAATTGAGCTAAATAAGATCTTAACTTAATCTTTTCATAATCGAACTATCAGTATGTCTAATCAGATCTAAACTTAATCGTTGAATAATATAACTTTAAGTATATCTAATCAGATTGGGAACTAGACCAGCTCTGAAAATATGAATAGGCATTCGAGCCATTTAATCTAATGAAGTACAGCTTGAGAAGATTGCCGTTATAACTCCCATAATATTACAATCAACTATATTGTCTACCAGGGTATCTTATAAGTCGAGCTGGTGAGTTTTAGTTGCACAGCTTGTCAGTGCTGGCCATTGACAGGCATTGAAACCGCAGTTTTCTTCTCGTTTATGCCCATTGCGGCTAGTTTGCTCAGCTTTTTGAGAGAACTTAAATAAATGCAGGCCCGCATTAAGGCCACAGAAAATAATTGCGGTTTCTCACCACATTCATTTCCGTTTGCTTTTAAGAAACATTAAAATTTAATGTGCGTTCAGAGCAATAAATAAATTACGAAGTTATCAAATCGGAAATATAACCCGGAAACTATTGCATCAGCAGTTGTGGAGAGAAAACAACGAACACAAAACATTAAAGACGGTTAAACAGGTTTTGGAAATGCTATATAAGGATACTGTAAATATGTATACAAAAGGTATTTATAAATACAACAGTAAGTTGGAGAGATAACTGCTTATAATAGCGAACAAATCATAGAGATTCCTCATTACCTTGACTAATTAATAATCTTTATTGTAGTGCCTCGCTGATCCTATTAGATTGTGATTCTGGTTTCAACTGATTCCAGTTTATGGAATCCAACAGATGTGCGCAATTTGCTGCCGCTAATGAACTCTTGGCGTGTGAAGGACGACTAAACAATGCTCTCACTCCAATGTGGATGTGGGTGGAATGTGCGCACCTTTCAAGGCGCCTGATCATCATCAGACTGCCACAGCAGCAGCAGTGGAGGCACAAGCACAATTCAATTATTATTTTATAATTAATATTTTGCACATTAGAAACGCATCAGCAGCAGCTGCTCAAGTTCAAGCTTCGGAGCAACACTCTCTCCATGGGCTCAGCACACGCAATCAGGAGCAGCATCAGGGGCAGGGAAAAAAAAATGAAGCACAAGCGTGTTGCGTGTGGCACAAAAAAAGAAAAAAGGAAAGCTGAGAAAATATGAGAAATTAGGCAAGAAAATGTAAAAGTTTTACCCAGTGAAAGCAATTAATATAAGCGCACGCGGCGCTCGCATCTTAAGAGGGTGTCGAAGGGTACCGAAAGGAAAATCTCGCAGCCAGCACGACACTTGATAAACTACTCAAGGAAATTGAGGATATATTTCAAGTAGTGCGCGTTTCTTCTAAATGAAACGATTTATTTACAGGAAATTGCGTCGCTTCGTCGAGTTTTTATTGTTTATAAAAGGAAGTGTGATTCGATTAGTTTTCACCCTTTTTCTGGGTTTTCTTTGTGCATAACCGCAGCAAAAATCATTTCATTTCACAATTGAAGTGCAGGGTATAAAACAGTCGATCCCCGCTCTACAGTGGCTTATTTCCAATTTTTAGTGTCTGAATTCAATTAAAATTCAATCTTGCATGTAATTATGACTTTTATCAGTTGCCAGTTCGGCTACCAGGCACCTCAGTAACCTCAGTAAGCGGACCTATCCAGAAATAACTGAGATTAACCCGTCGACGCCTTGTCAACTTTATGCAAATTGCCGAAAACACTGTAGTTGGAACTCAATTAAAAGCAAAATATTTACTTGATAGCACAAAAGATTGATAACAGTTTGAAAGGCAGGCAATGGAAGAGGAAGCACTGACTAGAAGGTACCCAGTGATATTTATACATATATATATATATCTTATCAACATCGTCTTTCTCAAGTCAACAGACTTTGCTTCCCACAGTTCACAGTTCAAACAATAAGTAAGTTCGTATTTTACTATGTTGCATGATTAAGTCGTGACTACCCTTTTTAAACCTGCTCTTATTTGCAGGGTAGCTAAATAGATAAAGCTCGTTAAATGCGTAGGCGTGCCCGACGCACTGACCAGCTTCGACTTGGCACACAAAAGTGTTGCATGACTCTGGGCAAGCATAGTCACGCACACACATGCACAGACACGCACAACACAAAGGCATGTATACATAATTATTCCTTGGCTGCCACTTCTGCCACACTGTCCACAGTCAGTCCCAGCAGTCTACTTAATTATATTGTCGTAACTTTAAATGTCATTTTGCAGCACATGAGGAAGACAGAGACGGATAGAGAGATAAAGGGAGAGAGAGAGTCGCCAGTGGAGTTGAAGCTAGAACGGGAGTCGGAGTTACTTGCTGAGGGACAAATCAGTCGACGTACGTGGTGGTCGCACTGTGCTGTGCCAGAGTGTAAATAACAACATTGAGATTCATGTGGCACACTCCGGAGGAGGCAAAGAGTCGAGAGCGCGTGCCATACTGACTGGCCTAATCCGGAGGAGGCTGCTCTTTCATCTGGAGACGGACGGACGGTGCAAGGACGGAGGTCAAGAAACTTAAAATCAGTACCAGGCATTCAGCGTTTCATGATATTTGCCAGCTTCCGTTTCCGCTTAGCCCCTCTCTCTCGCCGCTGCCTGGTGCGTGACTCTGCTGTGTTTAGTCGTAAATATGCTGAGCAAATAATTCATCTGGCCAGATAATGCTGCACAGCACTGTATTCACTGTGTAGTATGCATGCATAAAGCTCTCTCATATATGCCTGACAAAACACCCACTGCAGAGTTGCGAGTCGGGTATCAAGTCAAGTTGAGACTTTAGAATCGCATTAATATTTCGCTCAGGCATTTTGCCTGATTCTGCGAATTGTTTGCAAACAATCCACAGCAACAACAACAACAATGGGATGAAATATTACAATACAATGCGAAAAACCCAACTGACCAGTTCCACTGCGCGAAGGCGAGAGGGGGAGGTGATGATGGCGTGTTATCTGTAAAGAAATGCCAGCTATAAAATAATAAAATAATTGAAGTGATTATCAAATCGAGAGAATCGAAAACTGACAAGCTAAACACAATCGGGGGAACATCTTTCAAGCTACCGAGTTACGTAGCTAGTTGAGATTACGGTTCATTTAGCAGTGAGTATGCTAACTACATTGAGAGCTTTGTCTCTATATCGATTATAATTACATATTAAGATTATTAAAAGTCAAATTTGTATTTATTTATAGATTAACACTAAGGTTAAGATGCTTAGAAGTGTTATATTATAACAATGTAAAAGTTAATTTGGAATGGAGAAACTTTGTTGGAATTTAAATTTAATTCTGATTACTTTGCGAAATGATTTTTTATTTTGTATTGTTATATTAAAAGTAAAGTGTATAGTTTAAAAAAATAAAATATAATGTAGATTGTCCAACATTACTTATCCAAATCAATGTCTGTAGTTATTTTTAAACTATTCAACTTATAATTTTCGACTTCTATGTTCTGATAACAATGAACTACTACGTATATGTAAGGTATTAATTTCAGAGTCCTCCCCTTATGCTATAAAACTGTCTATTTTTAATTATTTAATACTTCTTTTTAACAACCAACATGAAGTATGCAGATTTGTTTGCCTTTTTCTGGGTTTTCTTTAACACTTTGCAACAATTGGTATAATTTGCACTATCCCAGATAAACCTAAATACAAAATAAATATGTACACTTCAATTAAACTAGATTCTATGCACTTATTTCTGTTATTTAATTATATCTAAATGTTTATAATATTTAAAAAATAAATAACATCTCAACATCTGAAACAAACTTATCAGTTAGTGTATTCAAAATTCATTGTGACTCCGTGTAAGATTCGAGTAAAGTCGTTGCGACAATTTGGTTGTAGTTGTGTGCGACGTGATTAGAGTGTTAACTCCCTATATACATATGTATGTATGTATAAAGTACATGCTATATCTGCTTATATGCGATTTGTATGTAAATAGTCTTAACCAGCTATGCCGGCAGATCGTCTTGAAACTTAATCAACATTGTGGCTGTTGTTGTTGTTGCTACTGTTTTATCGCCAAGCTGAGCAAGTTGCCGGCCTCGAAACGAGTCGAGTCGAGTCAAGCCGACTCGATCCGAGCTGATCCAAGTTGAGCTAAACTGAGCTGCGGCAGTGGCAGCCTCTGCCCAGTCTCAAGTTGACAATCAAATGAAACGCAATGCGATTGCCGGTCAAGTGGAACGTATTGTTGTTGTTGTTGGTGTTGCCGCCGCTGCTGCTGGCCTTGGCGCAATCGGCGTCATCCACGTCGCATCATCGCATCAAACGCATTGTGGGCGGCAAACAATCGAAGGCACCGCCCGTCGATGATCCCGTTGTATTCGCACGTCTCTTCAATCGGGATGCACGCGTCGAGGGTTTCCGGAATCCCAGCACGGGTATCTATAGCTTCCTCGGGATACACTATGCAGAGCCCCCAACAGGTCGGCTACGCTATGCGCGCCCGGTGTACAAGCGGCTCGCTGGCGATTTTAATGCCACGCGACATGGTCTGCCGTGCGTGCAACCGCATCCGCAGCAGCGGGGTCGCATGATTGGAGACGAGAATTGCTTGCTGCTCAACATCTACACGCCCCAGATGCCCGACGAGACGACGGGGCTGCCTGTATTCGTCTGGATACATCCGGGTGGCTTTCGCTATGGCTCCGCTGCACAGTACGATGCCACGCCCATGGCCCAGCAGGGCGCAATTGTTGTGGCACCGCAATATCGTCTTGGCTCGCTGGGCATCATTGGCGATGGCACAAAGGAGTTCGACGGCAATCTGGCCATGTTCGATCTGGCTGCAGCTCTGCGCTGGGTCACTGAATATATTGCCAACTTTGGCGGCAATCCCAAGCAGGTGCAGGCCATCGGACACGGTTCGGGTGCCGCCAGTGCCATGTACTTGTCCATGTCGCGTGCGGCACGCAGTGGCGGCGATGTGCACGGCGTGGTGGCCATGTCGGGCACAGCACTCTCGCAATATGCCACCGACAAGGAGCCAGTGCAGAGTGTCGAGGAGGTGGCCAAGATCAACGGCTGTCCGACCGGAAATGAACTCGAAATTGTTCGTTGTCTGAGGAAAGTGAGTACAGTCAGCAGTGCTGGCATAATTATACCCTTCGACCAATGAAAATGGTCAAAAAAGGGTATACTTACCTTGTGCAAATGTATGTAACAGGCAGAAGGAGGCGTGGCAGACCCCATAAAGTATATATATTCATAACCGAGTCGATTGAGCCATGTCTGTCTGTCTGTCCGGATGTCCGGATGTCCGTCTGACCAGATGAACACACAGATCTCAGCTATTATAAATGCTAGAGACACCAAATTTGGAATGGTTCCTATGTACTTGGCGCAGATCAAGTTTATTTCAAATGTTAGGTGCCACGCCCACCGACCCAACAAATCAATAATTTAATTTTTGAACTCAATTTGTAAGCGTTGTATAAAAGATACAACTTTCTGACATTAACATATACTAAGCTGAATGAAATATCTACGTAGTCTCGAAATTACAATCCGATCGGACAATAATCACAGAAGTTATTTAAGAAAGTATGAGCATAAAACTAAGTGTTTCTGTCAGCTAACAAGGGAGGCGGGCGAGCGCGAAGCGCGATCGCCATCTGTCGGGATTCATTTCAAAGCATGTGCATATGTGTATGAATTTAACAAATTAAACTACACGGGAACATAGGTCGAAGGCTATCCCACTGTCGCGTTTTGCGCGACTGTTGCTCTCGTTTTAATTACAATATGCAGTGTTGAAATCAACATTGATAGAACTTATCGAAAATTGCAAACACTTTTCTACTGCTTTTCGATTTTTATCGACTCGCAGCTGCAGGCCACTTGCGTCTGAGAAAATTTTCCAGTCTGTGTTCAGCTTCTGTTGGAATCGGAAGCTGACCGACTCAATTATTAATTTTAAACGTTATTCCATCTGGGATACATGTGGAAATATGTGATATATTTAACATTTGTAAATATTTTACCTTAGGGAAGACAAAAGTTTTTTTTTTCGTCCACATTCAAATTGCTGGGCTTGATTCTTTAGTCATCACTTTTATTGTCATTTTCTCTGTTTAACCTAATGAGGATTTTTGCCGTAAAATAAATACGGCGAACAGACTTGATTTCATTTTTTTATGAAAAATATTTGGGATTTGTTTTGGGTGTGCGTCTGCCGACTTATTGTAACTTTACTGATATAATTAGTACTTTACGTGGTGTGTTAAAAAAATATCGCGAATTGTGTTTTTTTTCAAACATTTTTTATTTATTTATGAATATCTATTTTGTCCCCTTCAAAGTAATCCCTATGAGATATTATACACTTGTGCCAACGGTTTTTCGAATCTTCGAAGCACTTCAAAAAATTATTATTTTTTTCTTGTTCAGCAGCTCCTTCAATGCCGTCTTTTTCTCAATATATTTATTTTAAACATTCCATTTTATAGAATAATGTGATATGTTCGAGATTTGTGAATATTAGGCAAGAACTAGGTTTTTTTTTTCGTCCATGTTCTAATTGCTGGGTTTGATTCTTTCGTCACTATTTTTAGTGTTTAAGTTGAGGTTTTTGCCGTAAATTAAATACGGCGAACAAACTTGATTTCTTTTTTTATGAAAAATTTTTGGCATTTTGCAATGCCTGGGTAGCACTTCTCGGGTAACTAAAATGAACAAAGCCAGACTTCGTTCGCCTTTTTTTAAATTTTCATGGTTCTTTTATTAAGTCATACGGAGAAAGTCCAATATCCGCTTTGTGTCCTTTTTATCTATAAGTTCAGCCCATGTGGGCGCGCCGGCTAACTGTAGTTAGCGTTATCAACATATATTAAACTAATTTGAACAGAATAAATAAAAATAACTAAAACCTAATAACCTACAAACCTAATGACAATCTCTAATAACAAATAACAATAACTATAACCTACAAACCTAATAACAATAAATAATAACAAAACAATTAACAATTAAAATATGACAATGAGCACGTCATCATCGGAGAATAAGATCCCTCGGTATTCGTCTTTTGAGCCTCCTTGCTGGAAAATCGCCTTTTTGATAAATATGAAATGTTGATGTCCGTTTAAATGGAAATCAAACTTATTTATTTATTATTGTTATAATCAGTAGGAATCGTTCAGTGTCATCTGAGCTTAACCTAATGTTTGGCTTAAAAAAAAGAATATGGGTAAAGTGCCTTAACTAATATATATAATAAAGGATTATACTATCTTACGACTAAGGAGGTCATGTGGATGAGTTCTTTTCAGCCGTCGGAGGGGAATAGGGTCGACGAGGTTAGTCGCCAACGTACCGTTTTTTTTTTACTTTTCAATGTTCAATTTATTATTATTATAGTCAATAGGAATCGTTCAGTATCTTCTGAACTTAACCTAATGTCTGGCTTAAAAAATAATATGGATAAAGTGCCTTAAATAGAAGCACTTCAAAAAATCATTTTTTTTTATTTTGTTCAGCAGATCCTCCTTCGATGCCTTCTTTATCTCGTCAATCGTCAGTTTTCAAAGAGCCAATATAAACCGTTTAAAATTAAAATGGATATTAATTTTCAGGGTTTTTACTATGCATTGTTACAAATATTTTGATTATTTAGTGCGTGTATTTTTAATAATTTTTACATTTAGCGATTGGTGTTGACATGTAGTTTTAGGAAAGAAATTTCAACCTTGAAAAGAGCTACAAAAAATTTTTCAAATTTGTTCAGCGAGTGTCTATATACATATTGTAGAGCTATTAATTCCTCATTCAGAACATCTAGTCTCTAACTGCATTTTTTGCGGGTTTTTGAGAAATTTAATTATTAAGGAAGCAACATCTCGATAAAAAACCCGTGATTTAGACGTATGCAATGGTGTGTTCGTGAGAAACAAAATCCAATATTTACTTTCACTACAGAGATATCAAAGGGAAACTTAGCATACATACTTTTTATTACTCATCACTTATAAATAAGCTAGAACAAGGCGGATTGGGCCGATATATCGCATAGCTGCCATACAATCTATCGGCCGATTTTTGTTATATTTCAAGATATGGCTTCAAACTTCTCTCATCTTATTTGTATTTGATCCTTAATATGATCTCAAAATATCATCAAGATCGGACTACTATTACTTATAGCTGCCATACAAATTATTTGTCAAATGACGAATTTTGGACTAAAAAGGAAGGATTGGACCACGCCCACTTTTCTTGAATATTTCTAAGGGCTCTCATAATAATATAAAAGAAACTCCATCAAAAAATTTTACTTAGATCAAGAGTTATTAATTAATGTAAAAAAAACAGGCCAAAGTCCCCATAGTGCATTAGTGTGTTGTTTTATAAATATTTTGAAATCTCACAAAATTGTTGTATGGGAATTTTCGGAATTATTGTGTTACTATTTCTTGAATGGTTGCTCGTTGATGGAACTTGGTAAATAACAGTTTTATGATTATACGTGCATTCATGCAGACCCCGATCTGAACATTTTTTTTTTTTTATTAATTTGCAATGAAATTTGGACACATTAAATGCGAACGCGTTTCGTCTTTCGGTTCATCAAGACAATGTTGATGTGACTTTTGTTTTCAGCTCGTTGTTGACTTCCTTTTTTATAACAAAATACTATATGCTCGTAGCTATCTTGGTGGTCAGACGTGCCTTTGCTCCCTGTGATTTTTATATTTCTTGTGATTTTATTTACCTAAGTGGTGTAATTATTAGTGCGGTATTTTATTAGTGCTAACCTTGTAAGTACAACCGTAGAAGTAACACACTAACACTTTTATTAGTCAATTCTTAAACTAATATTCTAAATTTTTCACTTGCGCGTCTTTGGCGGCAAGTTTTTTATTTTGGTTTCTGTTTTGATTAACATTCCCACGCTCTCCCGAAATTTTATTTCTCTCTGAGTAAGCTGTGTAGTGCTGTTGTTGTAAACGCGACAGCTGTTGTTGTTTTGTTTACTTCGTTGCGCTCGCTAGTTTTGCAGTTTTATTGTCGTACTTGCTTGCTTGCCTGGTTCGGCGATGTAACTGTTTCTTGCTCTCTCAAGAACTTTATTTCTTTACTCTGTCTTCTATTTGCTCTTCGTTGTCACCTACATTTTAAAGGCATACTAATTCTCACAACCATAGTGTCGTGCTCCGCAGCAATTTGCTTATGCTCTTCTGATCCTACGGCGGATCACATTGGTTGCTGGCTCTGTGATTTTGATTTTTTTTTTATTTTGAGAGATATTGAGATATTATACACTTGTTCCAACGGTTTTTCCAATCTTCGTAGCACTCCAAATCTTTTTTTATTTTGTTCAGCTCCCCCTTCGATGCCGTCTTTATCTCGTCAATCGTAGCGTAACGTTGTCCTTTCATGGTCCTCTTTAGTTAGGGAACAAGAAAAAGTCACAGGGCGCCAGATCTGGGGAATACGGTGGCTGCGGCATCATTAGTGTGTTTTATTAATATATAGTTTCAAATCTCACAAAATTGTTGTATGGGAATTTAGAAAATATTGTGTTACTATTTCTTTAATGGTTGCTCGTTGATGGAACCTGGTAGTTAACAATTTTATGATTATATGTACGTCTGCAGAATGGACAATTTAATTGTAGTAAGCATTCATGCAGACCCCGATTTGAACATTTTAATTTGCAATGAAATTTGGACACATTAAATGCGAACGCGTTTCATCTTTCGTTTCATCACGACAATGTTGATGTGACTTTTGTTTTTAATTCGTTGTTGACTTCCTTTTTTAAAACCTTCGATCATTAAAATGGTCAAAAAAGGGTATACTAACTTTGTGCAAATGTATGTAACAGGCAGAAGGAGTCGTGGGAGACCCCATAAAATATATTCTCGCCATGTCTGTCTGTCTGTTCGGATAACCAGATGAAGTTATTATAAAAACTAGAGACACCAAATTTGGCATGAAGGTTTCTGTGTACCAGGCGCAGATCAAGTTTATTTCAAATGTTGAGTTTCACTTTGGAAAATAAACAAGCTTCAGATTTTACTTTACATAATTTTATTGTAACTTGTATAATGATACGAGAGAGCAATGCCATCGGGGGCTATAGCTGCTCATCAAGAAGGCAAGTCGGCGGCCATGAAGGCTCTCTTGTCTTATAGATTAATCGCCAAATGATTAGGTGCCTCAAATCTTTAAATGAATTTGAATACGAATGCCGTTGTGAAGCTCTGGTGATATGTTATATCGCAGAATCTTCAAATTCGATGTAGATACTGAACCACAGCTGAGTCCCGTATGTCTAGATTAACTTCAAGTTAGTTTTGTGAAGTAGGACCTTATTATATTATTATTGATTTGATGGTTTTTTTTTGTGTATATTTACTTAGAAATCTGCCGAGGAGATCATCAAAAACGACGACAAGGTGCAAACGGAGCGTCTAGCTGGGCGTGCCATGGTCAAGGGGCTGACAGGAAGTGTGGGCTTTCAGCCGCACATCGAGGAGGAGGACGACAGGCGTGCGCTGCCCAGTCTGATCATAGGAGAGCCGGAAGCGCAGTTGCGCAGCGGTAACTACACGGGAATTCCATTGCTGACCGGCGTGACCAAGCACGAGACGGCCAACTCTGTGACAGTGGCTACGTTGGATCGTGTCTTTGGTTCAGCTGAAAAGTTTCTTGGCTCGCTGGGAGGAGCGCTTAAGCAGTTGACAGGTTTCCTGCGTATCGACCAGCTGACCGGAGAGATCGCCAAGCCAGTGCTGCCCGGTCTGAGTGGCCTGCTGACACCCACCGTGGAGCAGGTGTGGAAGGTGCCTCAGGCCCTCAATGTGGATCAGGTGCTGGCCAAGGTGGTGGAGTCCACCACCGATGTACTCTTCAATCTGCCAGCAGTGTTGACCACTCAGGTGTGGTCCAAGCTGGCGCCCGCTTACATGTACAGCTTCGAATACAATGGCACCCGCTCCAAGGGCATCAACTTCCTGCGTGGTCTGCCCATCGTGTCGGAGAGCGCGCAGGACAAACCGGAGACTGTGGCCCATGGCGATGAGCTGGGCTACATGTTCGACGCCAACGATATATTCGGCAATCCGCTGCCGGAGACGCGTCTAACCAACTCGGATGATCTGAAGGTGCGGCGGAATCTTATCGATATGCTTGTCCAGTTTGCAAAGGGGACTGGAGAAGGCAGCAAAGGCGCCGGTGGAGGTGGAGGCGTCTCGAAGCTCTTCCAGAGCGTCACGGGCGGCGGCACGCCCTTCATCAAGGTTAACACTCAACTGGAGGCAGCCAGTGATTTTCGCTTCTGCGAACTATCCGTGCTGGGCGCCTCGTTGTCCCCACTGACCTCCACTAGCTGCGCGGCACTGGGTAATCTGCTTGGTCAATTGGGCGGCGGACTTGGTCAGGCTGTGGGCGGCCTGGGACAGACAGTGGGCGGCGCAGGACAGACACTCGGACTGGGCGGCGCTACACAGACGCTTGGACTGGGCGGCGGTGGCGGCGGAAATGATAAAAAGCCTGGTGGTGTCTTGGGTTTGGGACTGCTCTGAGGGGGGCAGGCGACGTGCGTGTGTGCGCGTGTCCATGTTGCATATTGAATAAAGCCGTTGGTATTGACATAAGCTCTTGGTTGTTGCCATGACCCGTCGCTCAATTAGCACAGCTCATGGCTCACGGCCTGGCACTAATCTCTCTATTGACTTTAGCGGGGATAACCCCCCTGCGTCCTGCTACGTCTCCCTCGGCGCTCTGCCGGCCACTGAAATGCGGCGATAAGCAAATTTCCGACCGCGCGCAAAATTTAAACAAAAGCTGAAGCTGTGCACAACTTTTAAAACTCGTGGGGCGGATCCGTGCGCGTGGGCAGAAGAGGAGGAGGAGTAGAGGAGGTTTGTATGCTGTAGTCGACGTTGGCACTGACAACAGCCCAGCAGCGCAAACAATGCGCCTAAGCTCCCAAGTGAGAGCTCACACAGCGACTCCAACCTTGCCCAACTGGTTGCCTTGACGCCTTTGTGCTCCCACCGAACTATGGCCAAGAAGCCAGGCACAAAGCCGGCTTACCCAGCTCCAGACCCACCCATCCATTGTAACGGCTCTTTCATGCGATGCTGATATTATTAATATTATTAAAACTAATTTCATAAATTGAAGCTGTTCCGTGAGGAGCAGCAGAAGAGCAGGGGGCGTTAATGCCACGAGGAAAGACATGACTCAAGGCTGCTGAGATTACAATGGAATAAAGGTATATGGTAGTAGTATATATAGATATATCTGGGCTATGATGGAAACGACATACATAGTTTGACTGGAGAATAGACCAGTAGATATGTATACAAACCATATACATAGGTAGTCATACAATTGAGTTCTTTAGCTGATCCCAAGAGTCGTAAAATAAGACAGTAACAGAATTTACCTTGATTCATTTAAAGAAATCAAATATTTGTCTATATGTCTACATCTTTGTGCAATTTCTTTAGCAAATCGTTTGATTATTTTTGCTGGCATTTCAATTAGAAAACTTTGATCTATTTATCATGCGACGGCAATGAATTTGTGCCGTCTGCGGTGTGACATCTGTGACAATATTAATGGGTCGTTTGGCTTAAACAAAAAGTTTACAATTAATTAGAGTCCAGTCGCGGCTGCAAGCCGGATGACAAATGATAAATATAATTGTGAGTAAGTAGTTGCCGGGCCGGTCGTAAATAGAAGATGTCTCCACAACTGGGTGGTCGAGCACTTTTAATGATGGTAATAAAAATTACGAACGCGAAACTTAACGTGCAATTGGCAATCCCAGGCAGGGAAAAACTTGGTCGGGCCTAGGCATAATAAATAATCGGAGACAGTGATGGGCTGGCAGATGATGATGATGAGAAGGAAGGTAGGTAAAGGTAGAAAGCTCATCAAACTACAGTGGAGAAGGGGCTATGTGCACACATACAGAGAGAGGAAAAGTTAAGAATAACAAAATGTCACTCTTTAGTGTTGGGTAATGCGTTTAGAAGCTGTTTAATTAACAGTTGCATGCGAATAGTCGATAAGTAATCGAGTGTTTTGCAACACGCATTGCGCGAGAGCGCGAAATTAAAATATGCGTTGTAAAGTACTTTTTAGTGTTGGGTAATGTATTTAATTAAGAGTTGCATCTGCATAATCCACAAGAAATTGGGTGCATAAGCACTGGAGGTGTATTTTTCATCACAATTACGAAAATTCAAACTAATAATCGTTAATATAATTAGCTATGCATCTCCTTGGTCACACTGTGCACTGTGTTACACTCGGATAATCAGCCACTCAGCCACGACGCACCCCTTGGCCACACATTTAGTTCATTATGAAGCTGTTTACCTGGCGCGTACCTCAATTGGCATAAATCAGGACCCGTTTTATGGCCAAAGTGTCGCCCCTATTTCCAATGCAATTTGCCAGTCCCAAACTTTCGTTTAGCTTCCTGTGTCTCTCTCTCTTTCTGTGCCACCTCCTTCTCTATACAGACTTCAGTCGGCAATTTTTCTTCATTAATGCGTAGTTACGCAATTTCCGCAAAAACTTTTCTAACGTTCTGTGTTAATTTTGGCCAATTCAGTAGCCCTCGCTGGTTAACAACTGCCGAAATTGCAGCCATCTCCCCCCACATCGTTTTGTGTAGTTCCAGTAGAGTTCTCCCCCAGAGCTGTCCCAGTCTGTCCGTGCTTCTCCTACTCCCACTTCGTTCATTCGCCTGCTCATTGTCGTCATGTCGTTTTGTGGTTTGGGCTCAGCCTATTTCGAGTCTTTTGCCAAATTAGTTCCGCCCCTCGATTTATATTGTCATTTCGTGCGTTTCGATTGTGTAAAGCAATTCCGTTGCTCCGTCCCCCACCAGTGCCTGCTCCGCCACTAGTTTTGTCCATTTGACTAGACTACCCTCCTCACTCTACGCTTTTTGCAGTCATTTCATCAATTCTCGAGCAGAAGTTACGGCATTGCGGCGTGTTTTAGTCTGCCAATGGTCGTCCATATGCCTTGCGGTAAATATGGTACATACATACGTACATATACATATGCATGTATTAATGTGTATGCGTGAGTATGTCTGTGTGTATTTGTATGCGATTCTGTGTTGTAAGCCGCATAAATTACGCCACTCATTTACTGTTAATATTTGAATCAGCAGCTGCCTTTGGCATGTATCGACTCTAGAAAAGAAAATCGCACTTTATCGATTTGCACAACACTGTCTCCTCAACTGTTGTTATCGAATCGAGTGTGCTTAGGTCACGTGGGAATTCTCAGCAACCAGAACATTCAGTCTGCCGCCAGCTCTATTGCTGTTCAATAGGTTGGCAGACTCAAATTTTTATTTTATTATATTTTTTTTATATTTTGCCATAATTTTGGGGCTCAAATACATTTTTTGTTTGGGGTGCATAAAGTAAAAGATGAGTTTTTCATACTTCGAGTTTTTGATTTTCATCAACATATTGAACAATGCACTACAATGTTGATGTGATTCTTTTCTTTTGATAAGAACATTAATTTGATGTGCGTAAAATACAATATAAATATATTTATTTTTTTTTTCGAGTATCTAAATGATTAATGATGAATTAATTGATTTTTTTTTTACTGAGAAACTTTCTCGTAGTTTTTTTTATGAACGGCTTCTCACAGTATCCACAATGAAACGGTTTTTCTCCTGTATGTATGCGAATGTGCTCTTTTAGTGTATTCGATTGAAAGAATGACTTGCCGCAGTAGGAGCACGTGTAGGGGCGTTCTTTGGACGTGGCGTTTGCTTCGCTTGTGTGTCTTGCGGTGCATGGCCAATGTAGCAGGAGTCTTGAATGTTTTCGGGCATTGGGACATTTGTGGCTGATCTTGTGAGCCAACCAGGATCCACAATGGAATATTTATTTTTATTTAATTATTTTATAGTCGAACTAAGGTCAGTCGACTGTTTAAAAGTAAGAAAAAAAACAATTAATAGTAATAATTAATAATTTTAAATTTAAAGTAAAATCTTAACTGTGAAGAAAAAAGAAATTAATTGAATTAAATTTGACTCTTTTTTTTACTCTGGGATAAGAAAATGAAAGAGCCGATCCAACATTTCCAAACCCAGAGTATCGTGCATCGCGTTTCTTGGTATTTATTAGTGTTTCCGAATATTACTTCAATTCTAACAGTGTTATTTTGGGACTACCGGACTAATCCGAATAATGGGTTTCGAGGGCTGTCTATCAGTTTGTTTTGATCGTGTAGTGAGGTAGGTGGGGGGTAATTGACGGGACTGGAACTAAACACATGAAAAGTATATGCGCGTTTACAGATGGAGGAGTGGGGTAGTGTTTTCAGGGGTTGTGTGTCTGCCTGTCAAGCTCAATTTTGGGTAAAGCCACTTGGCCATTGTTCGAGTTTTGACATAAGCAAAAATCTGCTTTGTATACTCCAAATCTATGAATGGTGCCTGCTTGCGGGTGTGTGTGTGTCTGTGTGTGAGAGACGGGTCTCTTTTCTAATGTGTGAAGCCCTTGGCTGTTGGATTTCATCTTTGTTGCTGCTGCTGCTGCTGTTGGCCTGCACTTGGCTACGCTTTGACAACGTCAATTGCAGCCCCATTCAGCCCTTGGGATGTGGGTCTGGCTCTGGCAGAGGGATGAGAGTGAGGGTGAGAGTGTTGGTGTTGCTGGAGAGAGGTGGCTGACATGCAGAGCTATGTATAGAGCTATCAGGCTCTAATTAAAATTGATTACTGTAATTTGTATTGATTGCAGTGCGACACGCACAATGAGCACGCATAGTTTACACTACCCATCATAATTTTGCCAAGGCTCTGTTTCGTTCTCTCTCTCTCTCTCTCTCCTTCTCTGTTGTCTCTGTCTCGCAGGTCAAGCAGTTTGACCTCGCACTCTACGCGTTTAATGAATAGTTGATGTGGCCTGTGTTTGTGAGCAACACCTTTTGCCAGACACTAATTAAGTGCACGCAATTTGGGCCTGCGGTTCCTGTTCGACCAGCGGCGGCGGTTTCTCAGGCCTCTGGCGACCTCAAGTATGCAATGACTTATTTATCGCCATTGATTGCTCTTGTCATCTGCTGTAATTGACACTTTTCGCAGTTGACACTTCTCGAGAAGCTAACGCACTTTGACTTAACTATGCTTTGTTCTTCGAAATATCGGATAGCCACAGAATAGAGGTCACCTTAAGAAGTATGGTCAACTTGTTTAGGTGAGAACCATCGTGAATGAAATTCATTTATCTATCTCGTTACTTTTCCATTATCTATCGCTGCTTGTGCTACTAATTTCTTCCACACAAGATTCATCCAGCAGAATGTCGTATAAATAGAGCTCAGTTTGGCGTTATTCAGCTTGGAAGCTAGAGCTCAAATAAAGAATATATATTTTTATTTTCTGAATTAAAATCTGAAACTGATTAAGCACAATTCCATCACAATTTGTTGCTTGATTATATGCAATGAAGAAGAAAGGACATTAATTTTTTTGCCATTGACATATTATTTTTTATTTTTATAACAAATTCTTTGTGAAATCAGTCGATATAGTTGGCAGTCTTGCGTTGTCAGATGAATAAGTAAGCTTGACTCACTGTCGTACAATTCAAATTCCAATTCAATTCAAGAAAATAAAGTAGCATCATCTTTCATCTTATCGTTTAGATCTGCCTTTGCGATTTAAATATAGGGGTGCCATAACCTTTATTGTATTTTTTTTTATTTTTTTTTTTTTTTTTACTCTGGGGTAAAAAATGAAAGAGCCGATCCAACATTTGTTGCAGAGGATTGGGGAAAACCCAGAAAAACCCAATCTTGCGTTCAGTTACCAAATTGGGCGACTTTTTCAGATGATTTCTATATCACGATTTTCGATTTATTTATTGTCTTTTGCATCTATAAGTGCGTAAGGTATATCGCCAGTTTTTTTTTTTTATTAGAAAGTTTGATCGCAGAGAATTTTTTTTTTAAATATAAAAATAAAAATTTTTAAAAATTTGAAAATTTTAACAATTTAAACTTTTGTATTTTTGCGCCAGCCATTACCCCAAAATGGCCTATACTGTGAGCCACAATGGAATATAGTTTATTATAGTCCGAACATAATACCTGTGTGTGTTCCTATTCGCTTTGTGTAGTCCTTCTCGACTTCCTGAACGACTTCTCACAGTATCCACAATGAAACGGCTATTCGATTGAGCGAAGGACTTGCCGCAGTGCAGAAGAGGAGAGAAGCTGGATCTGGTTGTCCTTGAGGTTGCCAAAATCCAAGCTTTATTTGCGCGTTTTACAAGCGCTGCGGGAGCACGGAGAGTGTCGCTGTTCTCCCTACCTCCCTTCCGCGTGTAGCATGCTGCTAAGGATAATCGTACTGCAGGCAGAGGAAGAGGGGGGGATACAGAGGGGGCACAGGGAGTCAAAGTCTGGCCGCCTCAAGTGCATTGGAATGTGTGGCAGCTGCAATTGTGCGGCAATAAATTATTGCGCAACACGCAGACGGCGGCGATGCAGCCTCGCTGTGACTGTGACGCTGACTGAGTGGCACAAGGAGAGTGAAGGAGGAGGAGGGGAGAGGAGGGAGCAAGAGAAGGGGCACCCAGGCAGCATAATGAATGCTATGAGAATTTTTAACAATTTTTTAACTTAAAAATTACGACAACGCTGACAATTTGCCATAAAAAGCGACGCTCAGCAGGAACAGTCGAAAGAAAGGCAAGGGAGGGGGTGGAGAAGGCAGGCAGGCAGGCGGGATGTGCTGGGGCTGCCCACTGCTGACTCAACTGATTCACATACTGACTCGCAGAGGGGCTGTGGGGGAGGGGGATGAATCACGAATCGTTGAGAACTCTGCTGACGGTTGACTTTTGCTTTTGTTACACCCATTTGATGTACCTTCAATTTGCATGTGAGTGTGTATGAGTGTGTGCGTGTCTGTGTGTCTGCTGGCAGTGCAATATATTACTTTGCCAAATATATGTAGAGACTGTCCGGGTGTGGGGGAGGGAGTGGGTTGAAGCGACTGTGCTACGTTTCGTTTGGGGCTCATTTGTCAAATGTCACGACTTGATGATGCAATTGTTGTTGTTTCCCCTGTTGCTGCTGCTGCTGATGCTGCAACTTTGTCGTCATTTAGTTGGGCATGCAGATTTATGGCCTCGTTGCAGCAGTTATTTACGCGTATTTATTTAATACTGCAGTCGCGCCTCTCTCCCATTCCATTTATGGCTTATTTACGCGCATCCCCAAAAAAGGGAAACTCTGTCAACTGTCACTCGGCATTCGAGTTGACAGCTGCTTTCCCCTTCCCCTAGCCACTCCCCCTTACCCTAACCTGTTTCCTCTTTTTTTTTGTTTTACTGAGAAACTTTCTCGTATATTTTTTTTATTTTTGGCAGGTGAAGAACCTGATATAGCATCTTCAAATCAGTGTTAAATGTATAGGGTACTCCGCCGCATTGGCAATTGGTACAATATTTGTTTTTTTTTCTTGTTTTTATTTCCTGTGGTAGATTGGTAGATTGGTAGCCGTTGTTGGAATAGTCTGGATCACATTCAGCATCTGATCAAATTCACGATTAGATCAGCCTTTGTGAAATCAGTCGATATAGTTGGCAGTCTTACGTTGTCAGATGAAAAGGAAGCTTGCTTGACTCAGTGTCGTACAATTCAAACTTCAAGAAAATAATGTAGCATCGTCTTTCATCTTATCGTTTAGATCTCCCTTTGCGTACAGTTACCACACTGGGCGACTTTTTCAGGCGATATCTACATCACGATTTTTGTTTTATTTATTTTCTTTTGCATTCATGCACCTATAAGTGCGTAATGTATGTATAGTGCTTTTTTTTATAAGAAATTTTGATCGCAGAGAATTGCGTTGTAGGAATCGCGTGTACGACTTTATACTTTTGTATTTTTGCGCCAGCCATTACTCCAAAAAGGCCTATACTGTGCTCCTTAATGGAATATAGTTTATTATAGTCCGAAGATAATACCCTGAATGGCTCATGCAGGGCATAGTTAATTGGCCTGTTTCTTCTTTTTTTTTTTATACTCATTATAGCTGTCTCGAGATCAAGGTTCAAATAAAAACAACAATTTGTTGTAATTTTTATTTTTCCGATATATTTCGGTTACACCGAAACCGAAACCGTCTTCAGTCTTTTTTTACTGAGAAGTGATGTGAAGCTTGAGCAGCAGCGTGAGTATATTTTTAAAGTGCGTGGTCAGATGTTTGAGTTCCTCTTCAAGCTCATCGTTTTTTGTTACGCTCTTCGTCAGCTGCAGCAAAACCGGCGTGTTAGAAGCATTTCGCGTAGTCCAATTATATGTTTACATGTTTTTCTCAGCATTTGCTTGTATGACCAGTTCGGTGTTTCTTAAGATTATACAGTCTAGAAATATATTACAAATATAAATAGTATTTAAAGTTACAACGTGACCGTCTGTGCCCCCCCTCCCTCCCACCACTGTGCTCACCTGATGCCCGCCTGGACTTGCAGAGCAAACAGATCGCATTTCTAACAAGGGTTAGTTACCAAAGAATAACACTTGAAGATGTTCCACATCCCCCTTTACAGCGCCTCATCCCACTTCCCCTCCCCTATTGCCATCTTCAACTTCTGCTACTCCTCCCGTCTTCATCTCCATCTCGAGTTGTGCCTTCGCCTCATTGCAGACATCAAACAACCCTCTGTGCAGTGTCAACCTTTGCGTATGGGGTTGTCACTAGCCCTGCTACCCCTCCTACTCCCCCACACCCCTCAACAATACAATTTATGCGTTTTTAAAGACGTTTGCTTCCACTTCTCCTTCTGCTTCGGTCACAGGCAGCACTGTTTATGTTTTTCTACTTCAAGGTGGATTTGTTCATGCACTTTTCATGTGGGTAGCTTGATTATGATGTAAGATAGGTACAGCTAAGCACTCAGATAGATAACAATCGGGTAGAATTCAGGTAGACTTTGTAAAATACTAACGTTGGGTTAGCCGAAACTCTTTAGACTATGTAAGTAGTATTTTAAGAAACTTGGCGCTAAATTCGGTATCTAAAGCTGGATATTTACCACATATTTTACTACAAGATTTCTAATTAAGATAACCGTCGATAATATTGCAGTAACTTTTGTAAAATATTAACAAAATATCAACACTTCTTCAGCAATCGGTTAGGGTATTTCATAGTCCTCCTTGCCAGTTTGGCATTTGTTGGTTAACGCTCGCCTGCATTTCGGCTATGGCCCTAAGAAAATATTATTCTTTAATTTCTGCACTGTTGCATTTTCGCCGCATTTCCATTTTCGTTTGCAAGTGAGCTACGCTTTTTTGTAGAGTTTTCTTCCATGGTTTTTTTGCTGCTTTGCTTTTCACCGTGGGCAGGCAAAAGCAAAAGACATAAATATACAATGCACTTTCTATTTTTTGCTCGCTTTGCTTTGCCTCTGCATGCAGGATGTGCTCTTCACCCTGTGAGTTACCGTTGTACACTGAACCATTCCCCCCTCTCCCATATCCCCAAAACTTGCTTGCCAAACTTTCGATTGCTTCTTTTATGCGAATTCGTTGCACAAGTTTGGGCCGCCTTTGCCATAACTTTCGAATTGCTGCATCAACTTTTGCTCTCGACTATCATGTACAAATCTTTTATATATCCATTTCTACATTTCTTTCCTTTCTGGAGAAGAGTGAAAAGGGGGGAGGGCGGGTGCCGGCTCAAGCTGTTTAATTGTCAGGCAAATTTTGTGGTTCATTGAATTCGGGTTTGCTTGCCGGGCGCAAAAGTTTTTTCGCTTTTCCAGCCACGCAATAAAACCACAATGTTTCGATTGAGATAAATTGCAGCTGAATTTCCGCAAAAGTTTGCAAAAGAAAAGTTATGGAATTTATAAACGATTATTTCATATATTTTTTTATAAATATGCGATTTTAATTTGACGATTTTTTTAATGTGCAGAGGAAATTTTGGAGAGTTGGAAAGAATGTTGTCAGAGTTGTTTAAATATCTTGCAGAAAAATACATAGATAAATAGTAAGCGACATCGGAACAATTTGAGATATTTTAGACTTCAAACTGCATGAAATTTCATTTATAAACATCCTTTAAATTGCCAACGAAAGTAGTCTCTGAAAGTGAACTCTGGAATGCGCCTTCTCCGTCAAAAAATGTCATTGCAATCGCCGTCGGGCTATGCACACAAAAGTTCTTCCTTTCCTGGAGGAGAAAGAAGCCTTGTATGGGGCGACGTGCAAATATTTTTGCCAGTCTGCGTGGCATTAATCATATTATGCGCGATTTCTTGTGCCGTCACACAGTGCGTATGATTATTACCACTATTATTAATATTATCATGTGCCCGACGTTTCTCCTCACTCTTTCCCTTCCTTGCTGTTGTTGTTGCTACTCCACGTTTCCATCGTCATTGCAATTATTTACAAAATCAGAGCACGTGCGCGTTGTACTTTTATGCGCTAACATGTGTGCGTGTGTGTCGCACACACTAAAATGCTTTGAGCCGCCTCGCTTATTACAGCGCGCACACACACACAGAGTTCCACATAATCGCACACAAACAATGCGCACTCGTTGACAGATTCAAGTCGCCTTTGCAAAGTCGCCTTAAGCGGGCTTTCCTGTATTATGAAACACCTTGCGATATCGCAGCAGTAAAATAGGTTTCTAATGAGGTTTCGGTAGAGCTAAAAGGCTGTTTTAGTTGAATCCGTTAAATTAAAATTGTTAATTGTGTAAGATTTCCTTTCGGGGTTATAATAGCACTAAGTTTTTTTTTTTTTCTAAAACTAATCTCTCTGTCCGTTTGTATGAACGCCTAGATCTCAGAGACCTTAACAGCTAGAGTCACCAAATTTGTCGTGAATACTTGTAACATATGTTTGTATGTATATAGCCTTTAGAAATCAATCAAAATTGAATTGCAAGTTTCAATAATTACCAAACAAATGATTTCTAAAGATTGGATTCTAAACGGTTAATAAACAGTAACCTTATTTAAAAAGTTTCCTGACTGTCCATACAGGTTTCATTATCGAAACATTGTTATATTATATAATTCATATATAATCTTCAGTGGTGTTTTGAGTTGAAGATGCAGTTGTAAATTCATCACTCAACATATTTCTTTTAAGCTTTCTTTAGCTTGAATTTTATTTATTTATTTTATTTTTGTATATTTATGAACGATTTATTTATGGGATGCAAATGTTAGGATGAGAAGACCATTTTCTTCAATATTAGTTCCTTTTAATTTGGTTATTTTGCTGTACCGCAGATATATTCAGTTGGAATATCATCTTCTGAGATCATTCTAATGTCATTGCAGTAAATGTTTTTATGAGTATTAAACCGTTTCTTATTTTTTTGCACATTTCGTGTAGTTGATGACTTTTTTAATGAGAAATGGGGAGACATTTTCAAGAGTCTGGGGTTTTGTGTGATGATGTTGTTGTTGGTTGGTTCTCTTTCCAACGAGCAACGAAATTTTTTTTTTATATTTGAAGATATTTATTAGGGCATACGGGGAAATACATTTACCCCTTTGTGTCGTTGTCAGCTATTAATTCAGCCATTTAGGCGCGCCGGCTAACTATAGTTAGCGCTATCTACAAAACACGATGTGTATGGTTTAAGCTCTCAAGGCAAACTGTTAAGCTTGAATTACTTAAGCGTTTCTTTTAAATAAATTGAGAAGACTTTTCTTTTTTTTTTTTATCTGGGATATTTAAACCTTTTATTACCCATTTACAATTGCATATCCTTGCAGGCAATTTAGCCATCTTAATTATTTAAATTTCCCTTAACTCTTTCAGTTTTTTATTTCTTTTCGCATACTCGAAAAATGAACTCGACCTCTTAGGGGGGCTCTGCTTAACGAGGCGACATTAGAAATTTAATACTTACAGTTTTAACAGTAATTTCCCAATGCGCACATCCCGAGTCGGCAGACATAAACAGACAACTTTGGCGTTTTTGATGTTGGTTCGCTGTTAATCCACACGTTTGCTAATGAAATATCCATTTGCCCCACGTTGTCTGTCAGTCAAATCATATGCGTGAATTGAGGGGGAAGTGCTGTAAGTAAAGATGAGACCAAGGGGGGGAGAAAGGAGCTGTAGAGAAGCTTATGTCTTGTCTGCTTGTCGAGTTGCAACTTTTGCGGCAGCGTTTTTAATTTAAATTGACAACACGAAGCAGTTAAGTACTTGCAGCGACATTTTAATAGCTTGTAAGCCCTACGAGTGCCCTGCAATGTGGGGCGTGGCAGCCAGGAGAAGTAGGGAAGGGAGGGGGAGGGAGACTGGTAAAAAAGACGCCAGAGCAAAAGTCTAAAGGAAATAAATACAACGGACTCTTATTTACATATTCCCAAACGTAAATACGCGCCATTTTTATTTGCTCGGCTTTTTTTTGTGTTTTTTTTTGTATTTGGGCACTCAACGGAATCCAGTGAATCCTGCCAGAGAATCCCGACTCATTCATTTTTCCCCTGCCCCAGCAGCTTTTCATTTTATTTTAAAGAAAATTTGCATAAAGTGAAAACAAGCATTTTAATTTCACTCGACGCAGTTGGAAATGAGGAGAACGATTGCATATACGAGTTGGTAGTAAACGTTAGCATTTACCGACCCCCCCTCCCTGCCTCCTCTTTGGACTCTTTCAACTTGTCCCGGTGTGGCCGGTAACTCCCCCGAGCAGTAAAAACTTTTACGGCGACGAATCCATTCCGAAATAGGACGAGTTCTCGCTGTCCGACCGATGCCTTAATGCCCTTAAAAGAGGGAGAGAATCAGTTGGATATTGAAAGGGAATCTTAGAGATTTTAAATACATTTTGATATATGTATATACTTACATATATATATGTTATAGTGTACTTATTGTGTACTTTAAAAAAAAACTGCAGTTGAACTTGCCCAAGAATTTGCAGAATTCTTGTGAGATCTTTTGATCTATTGAAGGAAGGTCTTCGGCATTTCATGAAGAAATTTTCGATAGATATATTTAATAGTTTAAAGCATTCTTAAAAGATCTTGTTTGATTAATCCAAGGAATGCTCTTAATATTATATATACCATATATCATGCAGAATATAAAGAATCTTTCGATAGATTGATCAAATAGTTTTCTTAATAGTTTAAAGCATTCTCCAAATTTGAAAGGCTTAGAAAGTATTTATCAACAAACAGAAATAAACACAAGTTACCTCTAAAAAGAAGTTGGAGATATACACGAAATACACCAAGATATAATCTACTGCCCAGCATTACCCACTCCGTCAGCTAATCAAACTAATTTCCGTTAGGGTATGCCGGAAAAAAGAGTACACCAGGGGAAGGTGGGAAGGGGGACTGCGTCAGCAGTCGTAATTGTTGGGGACCTGGAAAAAAGCGCAATGCTCACAGACAAAACAAACCAATTTAAATTAGACTACCCGCTGGGGTCGAAGCTACCCTTGTTGAGGGTGTGGAGCGGTGCTGAGGGGGAGAGAGAGAGTACAGTGGGGTCTGGCTAATATTTGGTAAAAGTGTTGAAACTTTTTGCGAGTTCCAACTTTTGACATTCGCAATGCACTAAATGTAAATGCCAGCGGGGGCAGGTGGAGGCAAACTCCATGATAAATGTGCATTTTGTTGTTTCGCAGGTGGAGGGAGAGCGGGGGAGTCGTTCATTCTATGCCCACGTAGTCTATGAGGTGTCATTATGAAAACAATTTCGACAGATAACCGAACCAGCAGAACCTGAATCCGACTAACTCTTGCTCATTTAGCCGGCTCGGGTATTATTTGAGACGGGACACATGCCACGTTGGCAGTTTAATATAATTTAAACCTAACCTAAACACATACCAAAAGTCACAGCATGTGTGTGTGCGTGTGTGTGTGTGTGTGAGACCCTGTCAGGGGTTATTTGTGTGCGCTTGTCAAGTAGCCCAGCGTCGTCTGCCTTTTGACGCTCGGGCCCATAAATTACGAAGCACTTGGAGCATCTTCACAATTTGGTTAGTCATTTGCCTGGGCCCGGGGCCCAAACAAAACTATTAAGTGGGCATAAAACTCTCAGGATACACATGTGGGGGGAGCCTGACGGAATCAGAGGAAAGGACGCCAGAAAACCCTAAACTGAAGTGCGCCATTCCGAGAAGTAGACAGTTCTGCGGCCTTATGTTCACTTGGATACTGCCCTCTACCCCTCTTCCTTGCCATCCAACTAAGAGATGATACAAAAACAAGCTAAACAAACATTGAAGAGAGCAGAGAACTCATAATGATAGGCACATGATACGTTTGTTTAATTAAACAATGAGTTTTGTGTATTTAGTGCGGGGAAAATCCCCTTAAATAGTTGAAAGAGAAAGGATTTTCAACTTTCAATTAAAACAGAGATTGCTCTTTAAACAGTTGCTATAATTCACTACAATACTATATTCAACAGCCGCATATACTATATTGTGGAATTCGTTCGCCACAACCTGAAAATAACTTGGTGAAAGTTTTCACTCGGTGAACTTTTGTATATTTCATTCTGGCAGCTAGTTAATACCCTGTTAAAATAAATAAAGGTTAAAATAATCCCCAAAGAAAATAAAAAAACCAAACAAAGTAACAAAATTCATTATATCTTTTCCAGAGTTCTAAACTGGAATCTTTTAATCTCGTTTAGCACTCAAAACTTTCAAAATAATGAGCTCAAATAAATATGCAACGGTCTGTGACATAATATTAATAATGAGAAAGCAGATAAATAAATAAAATCGTGAATTATGCCACTAAAAGGAGAAAAACATAAGCAAAAATGTTAAAAATTATAGTTGAAATGTATTAAAATATCTCTTAGCACTCAAAATATGATAATAAAAAGGTAAACTGAATATATAAAGACTGAAACTGACAGCAACCTAAGCTAAGCACTCACACGTTATAAACTCTACTTTACATGGTATTGCCAAGTCGACTACTACTGCCTTGCACTCGGCTAATTACGTGGCGCGTATAAATGACAATTTTGCAGTTTATTGGCAACTAATTTGGCATTGATTTCAATAAATTTGCATTTAATTGCTCGACTCGGGTAATTTTATTTTATTGTTGCTTTTTATTTGTGATTATTTTTTATTTTAACACAATTTATTGGTTTAATTAGGGCAGCAAAATGAACGTGAACCGTGGCCGTGTTGCCAGTTCAATTGTTCGTTGTGCTTGCAGGTTTTTATTGCCAATACTGTTGCTGTTTCTGTTACGCATACGCAATGTGGTGCAGTAGATGTGCAGTTTTAATTGGGGGGCCGGCAAGTTTGTGCGGGGCAACGAGCTGTCAAATAAATAAAATAAAATCCAACTTTGGTACTTTCGCTAGACATGTATTTGCTTTAAAGAAGGCAGCAGTGGCATGAGGGGCAGCAGGGGGATGGAAAAACTTTGTGGCAGCTCTGTCAAAGTTTCGCAAAAGACATTTTCAAGTGCAAAGTTTTCGCTAGGCAAGTGAAAATCTCCTGGGGCCCAGAAGCCACTGGTTGAATTGTTTGTACTTTGCTCATATAAGACAAGGTAAGGCAGGGGGAGGCCAATAGCAAAATGCAACCCCTGACTCCGCGCAAGGTATTTAGCCAGGGGTGGCCCGGGACAGGGGTTCAAGAGGGTGTGTGTGTGTGTGTGCGAGAGAGAGTCTACGAAAAGTCAATCACAATTCCCAGTGCAATCAGAAGACGCGTATTAATATTTAAAGAGGTCATCGAATTGGCTTCAGCCAAATGCCGAGACAATTCGCCTGCCCCACAGCACCGCACCCTGCCACATGTGGCGAGACTTGCTGGTGCTGCTGCTGCAAGCTGTAGACAGATAAGAGAGGCAACACGAAATTGCTAGCAATTTGTGGCCTGCAATATTTTCCACTTATTTGGCGATTTGTTGCAGCAAAGTGGCTCAGTATCTTGCTCGTACTGAGTGCCCCCTTACTGGCCTCCTCCCCCTGATTGCCTCGTCCTGATTTTATGTCTGGCAATTTGCCGGCATTTTTATGATTTGCAGCATTGTCTCAGCTGCTTTTGGGGTCGCAAATCGTTGCATTTTTAATGCCACATTGAAATCACATTTGCATTGGGGGCTCCATCGCTATTTATGCTTTTTCCGCTTTCCCGCTTTTCTTTTTTTTCCACCCCTGCGTCTCTCAACTGTCTGTGCTGAAAGTGAAAACTTTCGCTTTTCGCCGCATTCCTTCACTTGCGGCCATTCAATTTGCTGCTCCTGCAATCAATCACACTCAAAGTTGTACAGTTTCTCTTTCTCTGCTGGGGGAAAACCTTTGCATTTGTTTTTCCTACACAAAGGAAACTCACTTTGTGTGTGTGTCCGTGTTGCTCTTGAATTTGCATTGAAGTATGAAAGTGAGTTTGATTCAAACTTATATCATTTCTACTTCAACTTTTTGTTTACAAACTGTGAAATTAATTCTAGTTATTGAATTAGGACTGAAGAATTAGAGACTGGCTAAAGATTATTATGATTTTAACATAAATAACAATAATTATATTTAAATTCCCACAAATAATGAGCTGGCAATATAGAGGAAGGATGCAGCATATCTACACTATCCGCCTCTCTACACTTTTCCTCCATGTTCTTATGGCGATAAGGTGGAAACCACAAACCTTTGAAACATATGTTGACCTAATCTACCCACGACTGAAGTACTTATCTACTATATGTACCCGTGAATAGGTGGGTGGGAAGAGTACTCATGGATAAAATTCATTTTTTTTTTTGTCTAAATTCTTGACCCAAAACTAAAATGCATTGAAAATTTGAGGCTGTTCATCTCATTGGTATGATACATCATTTTTGTAATAATTGTGGGAAAAACGAGAAAAACGAAATATTTGATAATATAAAAATATAAGTATGACAAGATATGTCCAAGTCATATGAATTGATTCCAATTGGTAACAATTATATTTACAGACCTTTAACAATAATTTGTGATATTCAACTCCACAGTCTCCAAATATATATAAGGATCCATTTTAATGATCGGGCAGTCGGGTCCAGAAGTTATAAGGTATACTCCTCGCAGAAGTAGCCCTGGAAATAAGCCATTCAAATTATGATTTATATTTTAAATGTTTTCTTTATTTGTCTTTCTTTTATTTATTTACGCAGATGGCGCTGCCAGCTGAGCTGTGCGCTATTCCGATATATCATCAGCGCCATCAAACGTCTGGCGAAATATGTCGTTCGATACATGCTGTAGCCGGATTATCCATAATTTCTTTTCTCTGAATCCTCGTCTGCTATAATCACTTTCAGTTTTGTTAGTTCTAGCTGGGTTATCACAATTTTTGGCTCTTAGTTCTAGTTTGATACCTTTTTCGTAGGTCTCAATTCAATCTAAGCGCATTTTTATAATTCGCCTTTGAATTGGCTAAGAATTTTTCGGGAAGGATGAGCCACAAAATATTCCAATTGGTAATACCAGTGAATATTGAACATTTGTCTAAAATTATGTTATCATGAACAAAGCAAAATTTTTTCAGCAGGACAATTGTTTTTGAATTGCTGTATTTTATTACTGTCATTACTATACTGACTAGTTACGCTATACTACAAAAATTATTTGGGTTGAGTTTTTCGTAAGTTGAAATAATGAAGAAAAGTTCGACATAAGTATTGTACATAAATATGAGAAACATTAGAACTTTGCATTCAATGTTTCAGAAATTTAATTAAATGAAAATGTTTAACTTTGAAGCAAATGCATAATTTATTTTAGAGAAATTCGAATAGTGAAAAATAATTCTTGTTTTATAATTACGATTATAAGCCAAGAACATTTGCTGTACTCTTCTGTTTTGTAGCCAACAACTTGTGCCATTAAAACTTATTCGAGTTTTCGAATTTTGGTTTACATTCTCAAGTAGTTTCCCTTTGGGATTTTGTTCATCAGGGCAACTCTCTGGTAACTCTGGCATAATTTGTTAACCCCGTCTGTGCTTAATTTGAATACAAACTTTTAATTCGGCAAAACTCGAATGAATAAAGCAAACGAAGACAGAAAGAACGAGCAAGAAAAAAGGGAAATGAAAACAAACCGAACCGAAACGTTGCGAAAAGCAAACGAATTAACACTTTGCGCTGAGCAACATTCCGTGGAAGCAGCGCCCTGTGAAGAGCAGAATCTCCTCTCCCCATGCAACCACCCCCTCCCCCCCCTTGCCTGCTTTGATGGCCCGCAGAGCAAGTTTGCTACGAATCCGGAACTTCCGTGCAGTGCTCAAGTTCTGCGCCGCCGGCTGTGCGCCCAAAGAATGCCCAAGTGCAGTCGCCCGAAGGAGGCGTGGCTAAATAAATTTGTATTGTTTTTGTTTATGTGTGTGTGGGTGTGTGTGTCGCTTTGTTCTGCTGGCGCGCCAAAGAGCAAACACAGTGAGCGCAAAAACCGCAGCCACTAAATGCATTAAAAGCCAGCTCCGGCTACAGCTATGGAGGCGTTGGAAATTGCGGCCGTGTGAGAGGGAAGAGAGGTGCAGAAGGAGGGAGAGTGGGTGCCCTCTTGTGTTTGGCTGCGGTTATATTGTAACGGCTTTTGTGCCGCGCCAGCCAAGTTGCCCAAGTTTGGCATTGTTTTCCTGCACGGATATCCTTAATGAGTGAAAACTGGGCTAAGGCGGCATCAGCCATCATAATTATCCCAGCCTCCCCTTGCACACCTCCTCTCCCTCCTCCTTCTCCTTCTCCTCCTTCCTGCCCCCTCGACTGCCACTGACAGCAGTACACTCGACACTCCCTGCCTCCGCGTTGGGCCACTTGAGTTGGAGGCAGCCTGCTGCTTCTGCCTCGCCTACACCTCCCCCCGCAGCTTATCTGACCACATGCGCACATAAATCTTGCCGCATAAGGTGGTGGCAACTCTGCAGGCTATGCCCCAACCCCCTGCCACTCGCCCCGTTACCGTTACGCTTGTGTAATTATCATTGTGATCACTTTTCAACAGTGCGAAAAACTTTTGTATTAAAAGCAAACTTATGACAGACAACGCACACGCAACGCCAAGTTCTACGGGGCAGGACACTGCTCCAAGCTGGACAAGTGGGTAGCACAAGCAACCTCCCTCGCCCTACATCCCTCCCAGCTGCGCACACACATTGCCAGTGGCCATTGTCAAGTATCATTTATCATTCAGTCAACGTCCTTCGATTGCAGTTTATCATCCAACCTCCCCCGTTGCCGCTGTCCTATTCCTCCCCAGCCCCCCCGCATGTCTTATGCTTCTTTCTCCCCAAGAACTTACTTCACTGGGTCGTCTTTCGTAATTTTTCTCTATCTTCTCGCCCTCTTTGCCTCTGCTCCTTGGGCTGAAAGCAAAAGCTGCGTTGGGAGCTGAAAAGCGAATGGAAAATCAGTTCCTGACCTCAGGTTGTTATTTTTCTTGCCAGCGTTTTAAAGCCGTTGCGGGGGCGATAAAAGCAAAGACAGAGAGAGGGGGAGAAGCGGGGAATGGGAGCTAAGAATAGAGCTTGGTAAAATAGCAATTAACGTGGATTTGAAGTCTCTACCTGCAATAATCGGAAATAATTGAAGAAAACAAAAAAAAGAAGAATATAGAACAGAGAGAGAGGAGGAAGAGGATGAAGAGGAGGAGGAAGGCAAAGGAAACCCCAAGCAATGTGCATAGTCCATGGGGCTCTCTTCGAAGGATGTTTATACGTGCAATTTGTAACGTTTTAATTGTTGTTTATGTTGCTTCTCCTGCAGGCGGCCGAGCTGGGGGAAAACTGATTAACTAGTTGAACGACAGGCAGGCTGCAAAAGAGGGATGGGGGGGGGCGTTTGTGTGAAGGGTGACCGTCGTGGATCGGTTGTTGAGTGAAGATTGCAACCACAGCACACAGTGATGAGGGGTGCAGGGGAGGGGGGGCTAATTTTGATTGTGCCCTGCATAATGTAAATTGCATTAGTTCTCAATTAACTGGGCCACTGATGTGGCATGTGATTGAACTCAAGTAGATGCAAAGCCCAAAGGGGACTGACTGTTGTAAAGATAATACCTTGAAATATATACCCAAGCAATTACTTTCTTTTCTTCTTTTTCAACTTTGTTGATAATAAACTACTACATACAGACAAGTAGAGTAGTTACAGTAGACTGTAATAAAATGAAATCGTATTATATTTTTTAATTTTTCAAATGAAAATGTTAAACAAAACGTTGAAACTTAGATTATTATACTACACTATAACATATAATCGAGTTTAGCAAAAATGCTGATACAACATATTGTATATTAATTTATAAGAGCTGAAACTACTAAATTTGATGACATTGCAAGTTTATTTCATAAGCTAGAATGTTTCACATATATTAAACAATGTAAATTATCATTATTTAGTAAAGGTAACCTAACAGATATATTGTACGTCCGCTGAACTTTCAGCTTCACTATCCGCTCAGTTTTTCTAATGAATTGAAATGATTTCTTAAAATGTTCATTAAAAACGAATAATAAACTTAGTTTTTATTTAAGAATGAAATTTGGTGAGCGCACAGCTTTTGCTGACGAATTTAAGGACAATGGGCTTGCAATAATATATTTTATATATTGTACAATATTGAATAATTTCCGTAGACGATCTTCTGTGTTTTGGATTATCCGTAAAAATAAACTGCAACTCATTTATTAAATAATTTATTGATGGAGGAGCTGTGAAAAAGTTTTTAAACATTCTGCAATTTTTAAATCTTTTATTGAATCGAATTGTTTAAAATGGTTACTGCGAATTATTTTTCACAAATAAAATTTTGTTGTATTTAATCAGGTAACTTGGTGTAATAATGTATTATTTTTTATTGTTAATTATTATTATTTATTTATGTTTTGTGTATATTTAGTTGCTATTCAGAATTTTTAGTAATTATACCCTTCGACCATTGAAAATGGTCAAAAAAGGGTGTACTAATTTTTGGAATTTTTGTAACAGGCAGAAGGAGGCGTGGCAGACCCCATAAAGTATATATATTCATAACCGAGTCGATTGAGCCATGTCTGTCTGTCTGTCCGGATGTCCGTCTGACCAGATGAACACACAGATCTCAGCTATTATAAATGCTAGAGACACCAAATTTGGAATGAAGGTTCCTATGTACTTGGCGCAGATCAAGTTTATTTCAAATGTTAGGTGCCACGCCCACCGACCCAACAAATCAATAATTTAATTTTTGAACTCAATTTGTAAGCGCTGTATAAAAGATACAACTTTCTGACTTTAACATATACTAAGCTGAATGAAATATCTACGTAGTCTCGAAATTACAATCCGATCGGACAATAATCACAGAAGTTATTTAAGAAAGTATGAGCATAAAACTAAGTGTTTCTGTCAGCTAACAAGGGAGGCGGGCGAGCGCGAAGCGCCAGCGCCATCTGTCGGGATTCATTTCAAAGCATGTGCATATGTGTATGAATTTAACAAATTAAACTACACGGGAACATAGGTCGAAGCACTAAGCAATGAACACATAGAGACGTCAAACAGATCTGACGTTGTTTGACACTGTTTTTTCAAAAGAGTTGCCCCACAGAAGAAGAAGAACAGAACAGCTGTTCGGCTCTCAGTACAAACAGTGCATAGCATCAAAACTGCTTCAGTCGCACAACGACAGCGGAACGATAAGCATGCGCGTACTTCTTTGCGCTGTGCGATCGTTTCCATGTATGCGTGTATGTATGCACGGCCCGCGTATGAATGTATGCTTTGCTTGTGAAGTTTGGCAATAGGCAAATGCTTCGGCCAGCGCACTGGCAGCCTGAAGTCAATTTTGTGTTTCGTCGTCGAGAGCCTATAGACAGGAACAGTGGCCAAAAATGGTTATCTTGCAGCGAAAATTTTAAAACTTTTGAAAACATGTGTCTTGTTCTATGAGGATAATTTTATTTAGTAATTACATATTTATGTATTCCGAAATTTTTATTTTAATTCATAAATTTTGTCAATATTGGTAAACTCATATACAAAAAAAATATAATTATCACAACTTTTTTTTTATATTATAACTTTGCTCTATAAAATATAATATAATTATCAATTTTCAATCCCTCTTCTCAAAAATTAAACATAAATACACATGTTTTCTGATGCTAAAATTATTGCCGCCAAATAACCATTGTGGCGCACTGTAATTCGGTCTCTTAGGTCTCGATGACAAAAACAAAAACAAACACACAGTTGATTTCACGCTGGCCAGGCCCGTAGCTAAAAGTGCGCAGGGTGTGCGGTATTAATGCGGATATATTTGTAAAATTTAATTCCTTTGGTAAACACAAATATATTAATTAATTAATGTAATTTAAGTAGGAGTTCCTGATAAGTATTGCACAGGGGCCTGTAAAACCCTTACAACGGACCTGTGCCTCAGTCTCTAGGCTCTCGACGCCGAAACACAAAATTGACTTCAGGCTGCCAGCGCGCTGGCCAAAGCATTTGCCTATTGCCAAACTTCACAAGCAACGCATACATTCATACGCGGGCCGTGCATACATACACGCATACATGGAAACGATCGCACAGCGCAAAGAAGTACACGCATGCTTATCGTTCCGCTGTCGTTGTGCGACTGAAGCAGTTTTGATGCTATGCACTGTTTGTACTGAGAGCCGAACAGGTGTTCTGTTCTTCTTCTTCTGTGGGGCAGCTCTTTTGAAAAAACAGTGTCAAACAACGTCAGAGCTGTTTGACGTCTCTATGTGTTCATTGCTTAGTGATTGTATGTGTGACATATGAACGTACTTAGATGACATTTGGCATCATTGATTGCCTTTCCCCTTGGTCTGCTAGTCAGTTCGGTTTTAGCTCTTGAACTGAACTCTTGGTACTTGGGGTTTATTTTAATTTTTTTTTTTTTTTTTTTAAACTTGAATGATTTATTATTTCATTGCAAGTATATTAAGGCGAATTTTTAATTTACCTAATATCTTTTTTTTTTCATTTCCGAAATAAGTAGTTCGGATTTTTGAGTTTTACTTTTACGTTTTTTTTTTATAAAAGCTCGAAACCAATTTTTTTAAATTTACATAACATGTATATAAATCTGGGTGGGCCGGATGATTTTATTTGTATTATTTTAATCGTGTTTTTAACCTATTTAACGTTAAAACGATTACTCTTTCTACATATATGGGAATTGCAATACTAAATATTAATTTAGAGACATTTTTGTTGAACAATATATTTACGAAAAGATTTTATTTTTTGTGGGGCTATTAATATATAAATATATATAAATATGGGTGGGGCCGGATGATTTTTTTTTGTATTATTTTAATCGTGTTTTTAACCTATTTAATGTTAAAACGATTACTCTTTCTACATATATGGGAATTACAATACTAAATATTAATTTAGAGACATTTTTGTTGAACAATATATTTAGGAAAAGATTTTATTTTTTGTTGCACTTGTATCGCTTGCGGTCATTTGTTAACACATGGAATGTGACTGGAAGGCAGTTGAAGTGCCACTTCAGGGCGCAGGCCTTGCAGGTGAGACCGAGCCGCGCTTGGCTCTCTGCAACTGCAGTAGAAGCTAAACCGACAGTGGAAACTAAAGCCGGGGACGGAGCTGATATCGATATCGGAGCCGGCAGCGAGTTACGCGATCCGCGTGATATATAATTCTCGGATTAATCGTAAACTTGTTTTGGTTTCTTAACACGACCCGTGGTTCGAAAAGTGCCAGCCGTGCCACGGAAATTTGTGATTGCCTTCTATTGTATATTCCTGCTCTGCACAGTCCTCCTGCGACTCCTTTTTCATTTCGCATTTCAAACGGTCTTTTCTCATTTTGAAAACTGCTTGTTTTGCATAGCAGCGCCACACAGCCACGCCCCATCTCTGCGGAAAAGCCACCAAAAGCCACTTGCGAACAGTTGGATGCAAACTAAACCGCGCGCTGCCATTTTAAATAATGCACGCCCACCCTTTCTCTAGCTGTATATGATATACATATACAATACATACAATATATATGTATATGTTTTTGCACGTTTGTCTTTTGGTTTTTCAACGTTATAAAAGGGCATTTGGTAAACTTTCCACGATTATTCATTAGCCACAGCTGCTGTTGCTCTACGTAGCATTTGAAGGTATAACAAATTGTTATGCATATTTTTTATTTTATTTACAATCTATCTTACCCATAAGCCCTAGTTGTCTATTCATGTTGGTGGTAAATTCCTTGACCAGATACATTCATGTGAATTTCATAAAAACTTAAGGCAACATCACTGTCGCATACATCGATGTCATTAATAGATTCTTTAACCAAATTGTCTTTTGGGTTGGCCTTAATAGATCTACGCTCACAGCTGCACACGCGTCACTTTTGGTCGCCGATTTTTTCGTAAGCGAAGCGGTAACAATGCTTTTAACTGATTCTTCCGAACTTTCCATAGAAGCGTTGACCCGACCGTAATGCGCAGGTTTAAGTCTATTTTGACGTTTTTTGGGCTTTATCAAAGTTTTAATTATTGAATTGAGAGGGCAATTCTTATTTTATTTTAAACCAGTGTTCTACTACATACAGTGGCAGTTTTAACGGGCTAAACATAAGGCAGTTTTTTAACTAACCGTCATAGTTCCTGTCTCCAAGGTTCAAAAGGGGGATTTATAGTTTTAATCATTCTTGGATTCATTTTATTTTAAACCAGTGTTCTAATACCTACAGTGGCAGTTTTAACGGGCTAAACATCAGGCAGTTTTTTAACATGAAGTCATAGTTCCTGTCTCCAAGGTTCAAAACCAGTGTTCTAATACCTACAGTGGCAGTTTTAACGGGCTAAACATCAGGCAGTTTTTTAACATGAAGTCATAGTTCCTGTCTCCAAGGTTCAAAACCAGTGTTCTAATACCTACAGTGGCAGTTTTAACGGGCTAAACATCAGGCAGTTTTTTAACATGAAGTCATAGTTCCTGTCTCCAAGGTTCAAAAGGGGGGTTTATAGTTTTAATCATTCTTGGATTCATTTTATTTTAAACCAGTGTTCTAATACCTACAGTGGCAGTTTTAACGGGCTAAACATCAGGCAGTTTTTTAACATGAAGTCATAGTTCCTGTCTCCAAGGTTCAAAACCAGTGTTCTAATACCTACAGTGGCAGTTTTAACGGGCTAAACATAAGGCAGTTTTTTAACTAACCGTCATAGTTCCTGTCTCCAAGGTTCAAAAGGGGGATTTATAGTTTTAATCATTCTTGGATTCATTTTATTTTAAACCAGTGTTCTAATACCTACAGTGGCAGTTTTAACGGGCTAAACATCAGGCAGTTTTTTAACATGAAGTCATAGTTCCTGTCTCCAAGGTTCAAAACCAGTGTTCTAATACCTACAGTGGCAGTTTTAACGGGCTAAACATCAGGCAGTTTTTTAACATGAAGTCATAGTTCCTGTCTCCAAGGTTCAAAACCAGTGTTCTAATACCTACAGTGGCAGTTTTAACGGGCTAAACATCAGGCAGTTTTTTAACATGAAGTCATAGTTCCTGTCTCCAAGGTTCAAAAGGGGGGTTTATAGTTTTAATCATTCTTGGATTCATTTTATTTTAAACCAGTGTTCTAATACCTACAGTGGCAGTTTTAACGGGCTAAACATCAGGCAGTTTTTTAACATGAAGTCATAGTTCCTGTCTCCAAGGTTCAAAACCAGTGTTCTAATACCTACAGTGGCAGTTTTAACGGGCTAAACATCAGGCAGTTTTTTAACATGAAGTCATAGTTCCTGTCTCCAAGGTTCAAAAGGGGGGTTTATAGTTTTAATCATTCTTGGATTCATTTTATTTTAAACCAGTGTTCTAATACCTACAGTGGCAGTTTTAACGGGCTAAACATCAGGCAGTTTTTTAACATGAAGTCATAGTTCCTGTCTCCAAGGTTCAAAACCAGTGTTCTAATACCTACAGTGGCAGTTTTAACGGGCTAAACATCAGGCAGTTTTTTAACATGAAGTCATAGTTCCTGTCTCCAAGGTTCAAAACCAGTGTTCTAATACCTACAGTGGCAGTTTTAACGGGCTAAACATCAGGCAGTTTTTTAACATGAAGTCATAGTTCCTGTCTCCAAGGTTCAAAAGGGGGGTTTATAGTTTTAATCATTCTTGGATTCATTTTATTTTAAACCAGTGTTCTAATACCTACAGTGGCAGTTTTAACGGGCTAAACATCAGGCAGTTTTTTAACATGAAGTCATAGTTCCTGTCTCCAAGGTTCAAAACCAGTGTTCTAATACCTACAGTGGCAGTTTTAACGGGCTAAACATCAGGCAGTTTTTTAACATGAAGTCATAGTTCCTGTCTCCAAGGTTCAAAAGGGGGATTTATAGTTTTAATCATTCTTGGATTCATTTTATTTTAAACCAGTGTTCTAATACCTACAGTGGCAGTTTTAACGGGCTAAACATCAGGCAGTTTTTTAACATGAAGTCATAGTTCCTGTCTCCAAGGTTCAAAACCAGTGTTCTAATACCTACAGTGGCAGTTTTAACGGGCTAAACATCAGGCAGTTTTTTAACATGAAGTCATAGTTCCTGTCTCCAAGGTTCAAAACCAGTGTTCTAATACCTACAGTGGCAGTTTTAACGGGCTAAACATCAGGCAGTTTTTTAACATGAAGTCATAGTTCCTGTCTCCAAGGTTCAAAAGGGGGTTTATAGTTTTAATCATTCTTGGATTCATTTTATTTTAAACCAGTGTTCTAATACCTACAGTGGCAGTTTTAACGGGCTAAACATCAGGCAGTTTTTTAACATGAAGTCATAGTTCCTGTCTCCAAGGTTCAAAACCAGTGTTCTAATACCTACAGTGGCAGTTTTAACGGGCTAAACATCAGGCAGTTTTTTAACATGAAGTCATAGTTCCTGTCTCCAAGGTTCAAAAGGGGGTTTATAGTTTTAATCATTCTTGGATTCATTTTATTTTAAACCAGTGTTCTAATACCTACAGTGGCAGTTTTAACGGGCTAAACATCAGGCAGTTTTTTAACATGAAGTCATAGTTCCTGTCTCCAAAGTTCAAAGGGGGGTTTATAGTTTTAATCATTCCTGGATTCATTTTATTTTAAACCAGTGTTCTAATACCTACAGTGGCAGCTTTAACGGGCTAAACATCAGGCAGTTTTTTAACATAAAGTCATAGTTCCTGTCTCCAAGGTTCAAAAGGGGGGTTTATAGTTTTAATCATTCCTGGATTCATTTTATTTTAAACCAGTGTTCTAATACCTACAGTGGCAGTTTTAACGGGCTAAACATCAGGCAGTTTTTTAACATGAAGTCATAGTTCCTGTCTCCAAGGTTCAAAACCAGTGTTCTAATACCTACAGTGGCAGTTTTAACGGGCTAAACATCAGGCAGTTTTTTAACATGAAGTCATAGTTCCTGTCTCCAAGGTTCAAAAGGGGGGTTTATAGTTTTAATCATTCTTGGATTCATTTTATTTTAAACCAGTGTTCTAATACCTACAGTGGCAGTTTTAACGGGCTAAACATCAGGCAGTTTTTTAACATGAAGTCATAGTTCCTGTCTCCAAGGTTCAAAACCAGTGTTCTAATACCTACAGTGGCAGTTTTAACGGGCTAAACATCAGGCAGTTTTTTAACATGAAGTCATAGTTCCTGTCTCCAAGGTTCAAAAGGGGGGTTTATAGTTTTAATCATTCTTGGATTCATTTTATTTTAAACCAGTGTTCTAATACCTACAGTGGCAGTTTTAACGGGCTAAACATCAGGCAGTTTTTTAACATGAAGTCATAGTTCCTGTCTCCAAAGTTCAAAGGGGGGTTTATAGTTTTAATCATTCCTGCATTCATTTTATTTTAAACCAGTGTTCTAATACCTACAGTGGCAGCTTTAACGGGCTAAGCATCAGGCAGTTTTTTAACATAAAGTCATAGTTCCTGTCTCCAAGGTTCAAAAGGGGGGTTTATAGTTTTAATCATTCTTGGATTCATTTTATTTTAAACCAGTGTTCTAATACCTACAGTGGCAGTTTTAACGGGCTAAACATCAGGCAGTTTTTTAACATGAAGTCATAGTTCCTGTCTCCAAGGTTCAAAACCAGTGTTCTAATACCTACAGTGGCAGTTTTAACGGGCTAAACATCAGGCAGTTTTTTAACATGAAGTCATAGTTCCTGTCTCCAAGGTTCAAAAGGGGGGTTTATAGTTTTAATCATTCTTGGATTCATTTTATTTTAAACCAGTGTTCTAATACCTACAGTGGCAGTTTTAACGGGCTAAACATCAGGCAGTTTTTTAACATGAAGTCATAGTTCCTGTCTCCAAGGTTCAAAACCAGTGTTCTAATACCTACAGTGGCAGTTTTAACGGGCTAAACATCAGGCAGTTTTTTAACATGAAGTCATAGTTCCTGTCTCCAAGGTTCAAAACCAGTGTTCTAATACCTACAGTGGCAGTTTTAACGGGCTAAACATCAGGCAGTTTTTTAACATGAAGTCATAGTTCCTGTCTCCAAGGTTCAAAAGGGGGGTTTATAGTTTTAATCATTCTTGGATTCATTTTATTTTAAACCAGTGTTCTAATACCTACAGTGGCAGTTCTAACGGGCTAAACATCAGGCAGTTTTTTAACATGAAGTCATAGTTCCTGTCTCCAAGGTTCAAAACCAGTGTTCTAATACCTACAGTGGCAGTTTTAACGGGCTAAACATCAGGCAGTTTTTTAACATGAAGTCATAGTTCCTGTCTCCAAGGTTCAAAAGGGGGGTTTATAGTTTTAATCATTCTTGGATTCATTTTATTTTAAACCAGTGTTCTAATACCTACAGTGGCAGTTTTAACGGGCTAAACATCAGGCAGTTTTTTAACATGAAGTCATAGTTCCTGTCTCCAAAGTTCAAAGGGGGGTTTATAGTTTTAATCATTCCTGGATTCATTTTATTTTAAACCAGTGTTCTAATACCTACAGTGGCAGCTTTAACGGGCTAAACATCAGGCAGTTTTTTAACATAAAGTCATAGTTCCTGTCTCCAAGGTTCAAAAGGGGGGTTTATAGTTTTAATCATTCCTGGATTCATTTTATTTTAAACCAGTGTTCTAATACCTACAGTGGCAGTTTTAACGGGCTAAACATCAGGCAGTTTTTTAACATGAAGTCATAGTTCCTGTCTCCAAGGTTCAAAACCAGTGTTCTAATACCTACAGTGGCAGTTTTAACGGGCTAAACATCAGGCAGTTTTTTAACATGAAGTCATAGTTCCTGTCTCCAAGGTTCAAAAGGGGGGTTTATAGTTTTAATCATTCTTGGATTCATTTTATTTTAAACCAGTGTTCTAATACCTACAGTGGCAGTTTTAACGGGCTAAACATCAGGCAGTTTTTTAACATGAAGTCATAGTTCCTGTCTCCAAGGTTCAAAACCAGTGTTCTAATACCTACAGTGGCAGTTTTAACGGGCTAAACATCAGGCAGTTTTTTAACATGAAGTCATAGTTCCTGTCTCCAAGGTTCAAAAGGGGGTTTATAGTTTTAATCATTCTTGGATTCATTTTATTTTAAACCAGTGTTCTAATACCTACAGTGGCAGTTTTAACGGGCTAAACATCAGGCAGTTTTTTAACATGAAGTCATAGTTCCTGTCTCCAAAGTTCAAAGGGGGGTTTATAGTTTTAATCATTCCTGGGTTCATTTTATTTTAAACCAGTGTTCTAATACCTACAGTGGCAGCTTTAACGGGCTAAACATCAGGCAGTTTTTTAACATAAAGTCATAGTTCCTGTCTCCAAGGTTCAAAAGGGGGGTTTATAGTTTTAATCATTCCTGGATTCATTTTATTTTAAACCAGTGTTCTAATACCTACAGTGGCAGCTTTAACGGGCTAAGCATCAGGCAGTTTTTTAACATAAAGTCATAGTTCCTGTCTCCAAGGTTCAAAAGGGGGTTTATAGTTTTAATCATTCCTGGATTCATTTTATTTTAAACCAGTGTTCTAATACCTACAGTGGCAGCTTTAACGGGCTAAGCATCAGGCAGTTTTTTAACATGAAGTCATAGTTCCTGTCTCCAAAGTTCAAAGGGGGGTTTATAGTTTTAATCATTCCTGGATTCATTTTATTTTAAACCAGTGTTCTAATACCTACAGTGGCAGCTTTAACGGGCTAAACATCAGGCAGTTTTTTAACTAACCGTCATAGTTCCTGTCTCCAAGGTTCAAAAGGGGGATTTATAGTTTTAATCATTCTTGGATTCATTTTATTTTAAACCAGTGTTCTAATACCTACAGTGGCAGTTTTAATGGGCTAAACATCAGGCAGTTTTTTAACATGAAGTCATAGTTCCTGTCTCCAAGGTTCAAAACCAGTGTTCTAATACCTACAGTGGCAGTTTTAACGGGCTAAACATCAGGCAGTTTTTTAACATGAAGTCATAGTTCCTGTCTCCAAGGTTCAAAAGGGGGGTTTATAGTTTTAATCATTCTTGGATTCATTTTATTTTAAACCAGTGTTCTAATACCTACAGTGGCAGTTTTAACGGGCTAAACATCAGGCAGTTTTTTAACATGAAGTCATAGTTCCTGTCTCCAAAGTTCAAAGGGGGGTTTATAGTTTTAATCATTCCTGGATTCATTTTATTTTAAACCAGTGTTCTAATACCTACAGTGGCAGCTTTAACGGGCTAAACATCAGGCAGTTTTTTAACATAAAGTCATAGTTCCTGTCTCCAAGGTTCAAAAGGGGGGTTTATAGTTTTAATCATTCCTGGATTCATTTTATTTTAAACCAGTGTTCTAATACCTACAGTGGCAGTTTTAACGGGCTAAACATCAGGCAGTTTTTTAACATGAAGTCATAGTTCCTGTCTCCAAGGTTCAAAACCAGTGTTCTAATACCTACAGTGGCAGTTTTAACGGGCTAAACATCAGGCAGTTTTTTAACATGAAGTCATAGTTCCTGTCTCCAAGGTTCAAAAGGGGGGTTTATAGTTTTAATCATTCTTGGATTCATTTTATTTTAAACCAGTGTTCTAATACCTACAGTGGCAGTTTTAACGGGCTAAACATCAGGCAGTTTTTTAACATGAAGTCATAGTTCCTGTCTCCAAGGTTCAAAACCAGTGTTCTAATACCTACAGTGGCAGTTTTAACGGGCTAAACATCAGGCAGTTTTTTAACATGAAGTCATAGTTCCTGTCTCCAAGGTTCAAAACCAGTGTTCTAATACCTACAGTGGCAGTTTTAACGGGCTAAACATCAGGCAGTTTTTTAACATGAAGTCATAGTTCCTGTCTCCAAGGTTCAAAAGGGGGGTTTATAGTTTTAATCATTCTTGGATTCATTTTATTTTAAACCAGTGTTCTAATACCTACAGTGGCAGTTTTAACGGGCTAAACATCAGGCAGTTTTTTAACATGAAGTCATAGTTCCTGTCTCCAAGGTTCAAAACCAGTGTTCTAATACCTACAGTGGCAGTTTTAACGGGCTAAACATCAGGCAGTTTTTTAACATGAAGTCATAGTTCCTGTCTCCAAGGTTCAAAAGGGGGGTTTATAGTTTTAATCATTCTTGGATTCATTTTATTTTAAACCAGTGTTCTAATACCTACAGTGGCAGTTTTAACGGGCTAAACATCAGGCAGTTTTTTAACATGAAGTCATAGTTCCTGTCTCCAAAGTTCAAAGGGGGGTTTATAGTTTTAATCATTCCTGGATTCATTTTATTTTAAACCAGTGTTCTAATACCTACAGTGGCAGCTTTAACGGGCTAAACATCAGGCAGTTTTTTAACATGAAGTCATAGTTCCTGTCTCCAAGGTTCAAAAGGGGGTTTATAGTTTATTCTTATAGTGTTCTAATACCTACAGTGGCAGCTTTAACGGGCTAAACATCAGGCAGTTTTTTAACATGAAGTCATAGTTTCTGTCTCCAAGGTTCAAAAGGGGGGTTTATAGTTTAATCATTCCTGGATTCATTTTATTTTAAACCAGTGTTCTAATACCTACAGTGGCAGCTTTAACGGGCTAAACATCAGGCAGTTTTTTAACATGAAGTCATAGTTCCTGTCTCCAAGGTTCAAAAGGGGGTTTATAGTTTATTCTTATAGTGTTCTAATACCTACAGTGGCAGCTTTAACGGGCTAAACATCAGGCAGTTTTTTAACATAAAGTCATAGTTCCTGTCTCCAAGGTTCAAAAGGGGGGTTTATAGTTTTAATCATTCCTGGATTCATTTTATTTTAAACCAGTGTTCTAATACCTACAGTGGCAGTTTTAACGGGCTAAACATCAGGCAGTTTTTTAACATGAAGTCATAGTTCCTGTCTCCAAGGTTCAAAACCAGTGTTCTAATACCTACAGTGGCAGTTTTAACGGGCTAAACATCAGGCAGTTTTTTAACATGAAGTCATAGTTCCTGTCTCCAAGGTTCAAAAGGGGGGTTTATAGTTTTAATCATTCTTGGATTCATTTTATTTTAAACCAGTGTTCTAATACCTACAGTGGCAGTTTTAACGGGCTAAACATCAGGCAGTTTTTTAACATGAAGTCATAGTTCCTGTCTCCAAAGTTCAAAGGGGGGTTTATAGTTTTAATCATTCCTGGATTCATTTTATTTTAAACCAGTGTTCTAATACCTACAGTGGCAGCTTTAACGGGCTAAACATCAGGCAGTTTTTTAACATAAAGTCATAGTTCCTGTCTCCAAGGTTCAAAAGGGGGGTTTATAGTTTTAATCATTCCTGGATTCATTTTATTTTAAACCAGTGTTCTAATACCTACAGTGGCAGCTTTAACGGGCTAAGCATCAGGCAGTTTTTTAACATAAAGTCATAGTTCCTGTCTCCAAGGTTCAAAAGGGGGGTTTATAGTTTTAATCATTCCTGGATTCATTTTATTTTAAACCAGTGTTCTAATACCTACAGTGGCAGCTTTAACGGGCTAAACATCAGGCAGTTTTTTAACATGAAGTCATAGTTTCTGTCTCCAAGGTTCAAAAGGGGGGTTTATAGTTTAATCATTCCTGGATTCATTTTATTTTAAACCAGTGTTCTAATACCTACAGTGGCAGCTTTAACGGGCTAAACATCAGGCAGTTTTTTAACATGAAGTCATAGTTCCTGTCTCCAAGGTTCAAAAGGGGGTTTATAGTTTAAATCATTCTTGGATTCTGCGCTGCATATCCCGCACTACTTTGCCCTGATCAGTTCAAGGTATGAAATGCTGAAGCAGTCTTCTTACAACGCTTGACAATTGCATCTCATTCCTCTCACATAAAGGATGTTAGACTTAACAGGTTGGATTGAGGTTGATTGCAAGCGGCTGGTTTAATCTTTTTATTAATAGTTTCCCTTACTTAAGATTGCAATATACTTGTTGACTCCTTGGTTGATAATCGGCAATAAGCTGCACAACTTGTCAAATCCATTCGATATCTGGACAGATGGGGAATATTATTTAAGTTGTTAGTTTTATTCATTTTTTTGATCTTGGTATTGCACAGCGCAAAGAAGTACACGCATGCTTATCGTTCCGCTGTCGTTGTGCGACTGAAGCAGTTTTGATGCTATGCACTGTTTGTACTGAGAGCCGAACAGCTGTTCTGTTCTTCTTCTTCTGTGGGGCAGCTCTTTTAAAAAAAAAACAGTGTCAAACAACGTCAGAGCTGTTTGACGTCTCTATGTGTTCATTGCTTAGTGGTCGAAGGCTATCCCACTGTCGCGTTTTGCGCGACTGTTGCTCTCGTTTTAATTACAATATGCAGTGTTGAAATCAACATTGATAGAACTTATCGAACATTGCCAACACTTTTCTGCTGCTTTTCGATTTTTATCGACTCGCAGCTGCAGGCCACTTGCGTCTGAGAACATTTTCCAGTCTGCGTTCAGCTTCTGTTGGAATCGGAAGCTGACAGACTCAATATATTTATTTTAAACGTTATTCCATCTGGGATACATGTGGAAATATGTGATATATTTAACATTTGTAAATATTTTACCTTAGGGAAGACAAAACTTTTTTTTTTCGTCCACATTCAAATTGCTGGGCTTGACTCTTTCGTCATCACTTTCATTGTCATTTTCTCTGTTTAACCTAATGAGGATTTTTGCCGTAAAATAAATACGGCGAACAGACTTGATTTCATTTTTTTATGAAAAATATTTGGGATTTGTTTTGGGTGTGCGTCTGCCGACTTATTGTAACTTTACTGATATAATTAGTACTTTACGTGGTGTGTTAAAAAAATATCGCGAATTGTGTTTTTTTTCAAACATTTTTTTTTTATTTATAAATATTATAGAGTTTTGGCGACCTTTATTTATTATACTCATTATAGCTGGCTCGAGGTCAAGGTTCAAATATAAACAACAATTTGTTGTAATTTTTATTTTTCCGATATATTTCGGTTACACTTCGGTAAACCGTCTTTAGGGATTGATTTGACACGTCTGCTCTTGCGGGCGCGGAGTTCCTAAATTTATAAATATTTTTTTTTCATTTTTTTTTAAGCTGATCTTCCTGCAGTTCTGCCCTCTGCGCAAGGTCGATCTTCTCGGCGTTACTGGGATAGGGATGGTATCGGTTTTGGTATAGCCATGTCTTCAAAATGATATCGGCTTCTTTTGTAAGTCGTCTTCGTCTTACAGGTTGCATGGTTGTGTTCACAAAAAAGTTTTTTTTTTCGTCCATGTTCAAATTGCTGGGCTTGATTCTTTCGTCATCACTTTCATTGTCATTTTCTCTGTTTAACCTAATGAGGATTTTTGCCGTAAAATAAATACGGCGAACAGACTTGATTTTTTTTTTTTAAGAAAAATATTTGGGATTTGTTTTGGGTGTGCGTCTGCCGACTTATTGTAACTTTACTGATATAATTAGTACTTTACGTGGTGTATTAAAAAATATCGTGAATTGTGTTTTTTTTCAAACATTTTATATTTTATTTATAAATATTATAGAGTTTTGGCGACCTTTATTTATTATACTCATTATAGCTGGCTCGAGGTCAAAGTTCAAATAAAAACAACAATTTGTTGTAATTTTTATTTTTCCGATATATTTCGGTTACACTTCGGTAAACCGTCTTCAGGGATTGATTTGACACGTCTGCTCTTGCGGGCGCGGAGTTCCTAAATTTATAAATATTTTTTTTTCATTTTTTTTTAAGCTGATCTTCCTGCAGTTCTGCCCTCTGCGCAAGGTCGATCTTCTCGGCGTTACTGGGATAGGGATGGTATCGGTTTTGGTATAGCCATGTCTTCAAAATGATATCGGCTTCTTTTGTAAGTCGTCTTCGTCTTACAGGTTGCATGGTTGTGTTCACAAAAAAGTTTTTTTTTTCGTCCATGTTCAAATTGCTGGGCTTGATTCTTTCGTCATCACTTTCATTGTCATTTTCTCTGTTTAACGTAATGAGGATTTTTGCCGTAAAATAAATACGGCGAACAGACTTGATTTTTTTTTTTTAAGAAAAATATTTGGCATTTGTTTTGGGTGTGCGTCTGCCGACTTATTGTAACTTTACTGATATAATTAGTACTTTACGTGGTGTATTAAAAAATATCGTGAATTGTGTTTTTTTTCAAACATTTTATATTTTATTTATAAATATTATAGAGTTTTGGCGACCTTTATTTATTATACTCATTATAGCTGGCTCGAGGTCAAGGTTCAAATAAAAACAACAATTTGTTGTAATATTTATTTTTCCGATATATTTCGGTTACACTTCGGTAAACCGTCTTCAGGGATTGATTTGACACGTCTGCTCTTGCGGGCGCGGAGTTCCTAAATTTATAAATATTTTTTTTTCATTTTTTTTTAAGCTGATCTTCCTGCAGTTCTGCCCTCTGCGCAAGGTCGATCTTCTCGGCGTTACTGGGATAGGGATGGTATCGGTTTTGGTATAGCCATGTCTTCAAAATGATATCGGCTTCTTTTTGTAAGTCGTCTTCGTCTTACAGGTTGCATGGTTGTGTTCACAAAAAAGTTTTTTTTTTCGTCCATGTTCAAATTGCTGGGCTTGATTCTTTCGTCATCACTTTCATTGTCATTTTCTCTGTTTAACGTAATGAGGATTTTTGCCGTAAAATAAATACGGCGAACAGACTTGATTTTTTTTTTTTTAAGAAAAATATTTGGCATTTGTTTTGGGTGTGCGTCTGCCGACTTATTGTAACTTTACTGATATAATTAGTACTTTACGTGGTGTATTAAAAAATATCGTGAATTGTGTTTTTTTTCAAACATTTTATATTTTATTTATAAATATTTTTTTTTCATTTTTTTTTAAGTTGATTATTTATAGATTTTAGCAGTTTTCTTTTAGAAAACTTCAACTAAGCCAAAAAGCTGTTTCGGTATTTGGCAAATCTGAACAGCGCACAGCATTGGCATCTAACGGTTTTTTGCATATTTGAAATTCTACTCGTTAGTTTCGCTTATTGCTCTCTGGCGCTGACTTGCTCACACTCTCTCCCAAACTCTCTCACTCTCTCTGTTCTTTGGTCTCTCTCTCCACCACGCTGAAAAGTGTCAGCGTGAGTAGCGGAATGTTGCAACTCCAAAAAAAGGCTCTGCACAGTGCGCAAACTCAACATTTTAGCCGGCAGAATTCAGCAACAAATGTTGTTTATGCTTTGCAGTTAATAATAAACAAAACGTGGCAGCAAATTAAACAAAATTGATAAGCATTTATTAAAGGGGGTATTCGAGGGGGAAAATATAAAATTAAATTACGAATTTAATGTTCAAATATATATAAAATAAAATGCTGATAATAGTTTAGCTATAATTTCAAAACGGAAGTAATAAATCAAGTTGAACATTACTGCGGAGGAATAGTAGGAAAGGGAGGTGGGAGGAAGTTCGTCCTGAAACAGCTGTTTTGTGTTGGAATTCCTCGCTCGCTCTCCGAATTTCAACGCACACGAAGCTCGAGCCCGAGCGCAACTCACCACACGCCGTGGTAGGCTTGTTTGGGGCTGGTGTTGCACGTTGTTCTCAGCCCTCGGCCCTCGGCTCTGGCTCTGGCTCTGGCACTTTCCGTGCTGGAGTTCAGTTGAGTTTTGGTTACTGCCGCCAACGGTTAACGGTTTTCAAGTGCCGCCGCGCGCGTTTGAATTGTGCCTGCCACTTGCCACATCTCGTGTCACTTGCCACATAAACATAAACAAACAAGCAAAGAACATTTTCGTCATTTCGGTTTTATTATTTCTGCTGCTGATCTTGTGTGCAAACCAATGCAACGTGTGGCGACTGCATCGAACTGCAGCTGCCACCAGGTGGCAAGCTTAGTGCTCGGCCGCCAGCACTATTTGGTGGCTTGCAACAACGGAAACGTGATGGCAAACGGAAGCGGAAGCATTTAGGCAAAGTGGCCACGTTTTTTGAAGCAAGTCGCAGCGACTTGCAGCGACTGTTTGCCACATTGCAACATGTGCGCGTGTGTGGGTGCTCCATCTGCATCTGCCTGTGTGTGAGTGTGTGTGTGTGTAATGTGCGGGGCAAACTGCTGCTGAGCGCATTGTAAAGCCGGCACAAAACTTGCAATCAAATACGAATACGAATACGAGTACTCAGAGTGCCCACTGTGAGTGTGCGAGTGTGTGTGTGAGTGGGAGAGTGGAAAGCAAATAAATGCTTTTGCAACGCTTTTTTAGCCATTTTATCTCAAGGCGAAGTACTGTAAAAAATTGTGAAATGGATTTACGTTTCGTATTCATCGTTTTCCTGCTGAAGTGGACGCATGCACAAGGTGAGTCGAGTCCCTACACAGTCCCCACCTTCTCGAGTCCCTTTCTCCAACAATGTAGATGTGGTTCATCTCTCTCTATGTGTGTGTGTGTGTGTGTTTGCTTGGGCATTCTGTTTGTGCAGCTGCTGCTGCTGCTGGCGATGCTGAAGTGCAGTTTCTCGCATTTGTTCAAGTGCCGACACCGCACGCGCTGCAAATATACCATAGAAAATGGCTCAGAATGCAGCGTAATATGTGTGTGTATTTATTATATACCCACATGAGAGTGTGCCACACACTCCGTGTACGCGTGTGTGTGTTTGCGGCACAGTAATGAGGCGCATTTAGCTGAGGCAGCAGAGCGGCTGACCTAAAGTACGTGCTGCATGCTGCGAAAGTTTTTCAACAGACGAAAGGAAACTTTTGAATGCGATTAAAGGGGGTACTACAGGGGGGGAAGAGGGCAGGGTAGCGCTCTCTGCCATTATTGACATCGGTTTCAAATGCAAAACATGCTTGCTGAATGAATGCCACAAGGTGTTGTCGAGCTCTCAATGTGTGTTCGAGTATATTCGCAAATGTAAAGCAAACTTTGCAAGTAATTCAAAAATGTTTAACGCACAAATACCCCTTAAATATGTATACTCCTTTAATACAAATACAGTCAAAATGTTTACAATGTATCGAACAAGAATCTTATGATACTTTTTTAATGATGTTTCATTTACTTTCTCAGTCCTAGAGATGAAAGCGAACTTCATAAATTGTTAATCTCCGCTACGCTTTCAACTCTTGAGCACTCACACACACAGACACAGTGGCTGGCTAATATATTGATTAACTGGTTTTCTGGCATGCCGAAATATCTTCTAGTTAAGTTTCACTTAACTCTCATTTACTTTCGCTCAAACAAACTTATTTGCTTGGCTTTTCATACGAAAACTTTTCGCCAGCCACAAAACAATTTCCGCACTGAGTTTCCTGCTCGCACTCTCTATCTCTCTCTCTCTCTCTCTTTCTCTCGTGCTGTCCCTCTTTAATTTTCCCTAGTCGCTGCCTAACAACCCAAACAAATTAGGCACACAAGAAACAAAAAAAATACGAAGTAGAAGAAGCAGCGAAACAAGCAACCATTCGCAGTTCGACCCCGAGGGCAAAGCAAATTATGAATGAAGTCTTGTAGCTCGTGCTCTCTCTCTCTCTCTGTGTCCCTCTCCCTCCCACTTGGTATTTATTTTATTTTTTGGACTTGTGCATAAAATATGCGCATTTAATAAGCCCCCAAAAATGAATGTTTTGCTGAAAAACAATGAGAACAAACCAAACGGAACCGAGAGCACATAAAACCGAAAGCGTTTTACCGCACAACAGCAGATATATCATATCGTATATGTATGGTTTATATAAAACACACACACACGCTTATCCGCATTGTATTTTATTTTATTTGAGAGCCCTCTTCCTGCCCTTGACGAGCACGGGCTGCTCAATTTGCGTGTTCCCTCTTTTTGTTTGGCCCTTTTTCTTTCTTTGGTTAAGGGCGTTTTTATTATCGCGTAGTTTGATGCATGTAAACGAATTCAATTGAATAATATCCTGTCATTTCGCCGGCTTGCTTTCGCATGTCAAAATTGTTATCAGAGCAACGTGAAATTCGCCATGAAGCAGTAAATAAATAAATCCGGCCGAGCTCAGCCGCAAGAGAAGCGCGCGCACCCTCGAAAGTATGCAATAAATTTTTGTTGGCCTGCGATGCACAATTTATTGGCATTTTAGTGGCAGCAGCTCGCAGGGATTGCCTGTGTGTGTGCGTACACTCGTGCAACATCAAATAAAATAAATTAAATACTTTTTGCCAACTTGTGCGCATCAAGTTGTTGACTACGTTTTTGCATACCCTCTTGTGTGGGAGAGGGGTAGTATAAGCTAGCGTGTGATGTAGCAAGCAGGAGCTGACAGCCGCTGAATGGAGTCAGTTATACATTATAAGAATTAATATTTAATTAATTACAATTCAATTCAATTCCGCTTTAGAGTGCTTTGTTTATTGCTTTATTATCGACTTGATCGTTGTTATCGGCTTGCCGCCACTTTCAATAAATGTTGATCGAGTGCTTGATAATTTGCAAAAGTGTTGGTTAAGTTCATATTAGGAAATTAACATCGCAGCAAATGATTATCAAATAACTATCGGTTTACCGCCACTTTTTGCGGTGGTTTGTAATAAGTGTTGCCAAACACACTGAGGCAATATCAATATTAAATAAATCAGTTACAAAGAAAGTTAAAGTTACAATATTTATATATTAAAGTAAAAGTGTTAGTTTCAGTTAAGACTGTTATAATATTCTTAAATATTACCCACATATATGGCTTGTCTTGCAGGTTTAACTCACGCCCATCTCGTATATTCCCAGTCGCGCTAAACTTTTGCCGTCTACTGCGCCTTTTTCCTTGGCTTAATTTATAAATTATTCATTTGGCTGGAGCCATTGCACTATGGGAAATTTGACCCGGTTTTCTGGCCAAAACCCATTTTCTGAAAGTCGCTGAATTTAAATAATTTAAGGTGCAACGAATTCACAATAGATCACTCTTCAATGTGGCGTACCAGAAATCTCAATAGGTGGCGCCACTTTGAAGAAATCAGCTAATGAGAGACTGGGACACAGTGGGCAAAAATAGTTATTTGGCGGCAATAACTTTTAACATCTAAAAAAATGTGCATTTATAATTTATTGAGTAGATAGATTAAATATTCATATTTCTATTCAAATTTGTATATCAAATTTATAATATTGAAAAAAAGTTGTGCAACAACTATATTTTTTTTTTGTTTATGTTTCTACTAAATTTGAAAAAATTTATCACCCTGATAATAGAATATAGGCTGACAATGTCGCGATGGTATAACGCCTTCGAAACGCTTTACAAATCCTCCCGAAAGCTCAAAAATTGAATTGAAGGAAGTCTATGAATAGTTATGTTAACCCAAGGCAAAAAACCGAAGTTGAATATCTCACTCCGTTCTTGAGTTATTATTTTTGGCCAGAAAACCGGGTCAAATTTCCCATAGTGCATTGGGCCAATTATCATTTTCATTGCATGCTGAACTCGGCCAAGAGACTTTCAGTTCAGCTCAGCTCAGTTCGCTTGAGTTTAGCACAGTTTTGTTCAGTTTTCCTTTGGCTTATTGTTCTGTAGGCTCCCCCAAAAACTAGGCTAAGCAAAAGCAGTGCAAACAACAGGACACACACACACACAAGCACACGACTCGTTGGCCCCCGAAATTAATTTCTGTATGTGGCTGGATGTCTGTATGTGTGTGTGTGTGTGGGTGTGCCTCTGTGTGCGTGCGCCTATATTTATATCTGTTCTTGTTGTTGTTGCTGTTGCTGTCTTGTGCCTTGCGGCCAAAAGCGTCGGGCATAAATTTATTTGGCAAAAACTTTTGCAGACCGGAATATTAATGAGTATTTAACCTAAATTGTTGCCTTTGATAAGTGGCATGAAATGTTGCCCGCCGGTATCAATGTGCCCCAGACAGCTATCTACTGTTACTCCCACCCCGCACTCTCTCTATCAGTCTCTCCCACCCCCTTGCTTGGCATTTTCCCTACATGTTTACACGGGTTGCGTGTGTTCTGCCTTGCGTTAAATTACTTTAAAAAAGGGTTAAAATTATTTTATATGGCCAAGACAAGCGGCGCAACCTGCCAACCTGTCCTGCTCCTGGAGAAAAGGGTTTCAGGGCCCGCAAATAATGGCAAGTTATTTGTGCCTCATGCTCTTTTTCCGGCATTTCTTTGTTGTCTTTCTTGGAGCGTAATTTCGGCAATAAGCCCCAACGCATTAAATGACTCATCCTCATCCTCTTCTTCTTCTTTCCTTTGTGTTTCACCTAATTGAGACTAAAATGCGAATTTGGCCAACTTGTAGCAAAAGGTAAAACGAGTTGGCAACCACTTTTGGGACTGGCAGTTTATTAAATGAGCAAATATGAAATTAATTAGCAATTTATTACAGTTGATTAGGCTGCAAAAAAGGGAGGAACATATAAAGGAATTTACATTGGAACTCGAGAAAAGTATACAAATAAATTGTGGCAGTAGCAATACAGAAAAAAAGGGTATAATACATAATAATAAAACTAGCAATAATAATAATACAAATAAAAATAAAACAATAGAGTTTTTTTCTGATAGAAATTAAAGTCTATATCGTTTAATTCCCTTTATCAGCAGATCAAATACATATATTAAAGTCTTTAGCTATCAAACTAATACCTTAAATCACCTTATGCCTTAAGAAACTATAATTCTATTCTTTGCCTGAAATCAATCAAGCAAAATAGCTCAAGCACGCCAATAATTGATAATCTCAACAATTTTGCAATTGCATTGAAAACAAGTTCATTATGCGAGTAGTACGGACCCGAATACAGTTGAGTTGATTTGTTCCTAATTGAGTCTCATTCGCATTCAGTTAATATCGAAATTGAAGCTCTTTGAGAAGCCTTCGGGCTGCACAATTCCAAATTAGACAGAGAAAGAGAGAGAGAGAGACATGCGCAAATTTTAATTAATTTCGGCATCAATTGGATGCCTGTCATAATACAAATAGCATAAATGTGCACCCATACACACACCTACACACACATAAATACATTCATGCAGATGCTGAGAGAGACATCAAAACAAATGCACAATAAACACACATGTCAGCAAACAAACAAATCATTAGGGATGGACACATTTATTTATTTATCTAACGTATCTTTTGTGTAGGTGCATGTGTGTGTGTGTGTGTGAACAAACAAAGGCCACATGCAGCAGGACATTTATGCAGGACTTGCGTCGCCTTTCAGCGCCTGAAATAATAGAAATATTTTGATTAAGTTAATTAAGTGATTTCTCAAACACACACACACTCAAATACAGCAATAATAATAATAACAACAGCAACAACAACAACTCCGACAAGGCTTATAAACTTCAATTGGCGTTGCTGCTGCGCTAATCCAGGCACAGCTTGACATGATTACCCGCTGCGCCTTTGTGCCTGTGCCTACTCTGTGTGTGTGTGTTGCCACATGAAAACATATTTTATGCCATTATGCGCAAAACTAGGCCAGAGAGAAACAGAGGGAACAACAACAACAATGGCTACAACTGCGGCCAATTGAGCCTAATGAATTGCGCTAGTAAATTTCACTGAAACAGCTGCCAATGCGCAACACGGCTATGAAAAGTTTAAAGTGCCTCAGAAAGAGCAGAAATAAAAACATATACAAAAGAGAAACATTTGCTAATTGCACTAGGCGAACTTTGAATGGTCTTTTCCACCCGTGGGGAATAGAAAGTGTTAAATAATAACATTGTCTTATGACTTCATTAAAGTTGAGGGAAATCTGCACTAGTCACAATAAGGAATTGAAGTCTTTGCTTTTCTTCATTACTTTGAAGTTTTGGTTCAGTTGTTTAAAGTTCTTCATTTGTATAAATGCCTTAATTAGTTGCATAATTTTACTCTTAACTAACAAAAATATTCTCAATGAAATTGAATTACATATTTGATAAAATAAATTGGCTAAAATACAATAAAATAGAAAATTCCTCAATTTCGTACTATCGCAAAAATGCGACGATATATGTATGTATGTGTATGCATATAATGTACTGTATTTTAAAATATAAATATGTATATTACATGATAACTGGGAAAACGTTTGTCTACACAATTTCGTATGCTGATAATTCAAAAATGCCTTGCTACTCGCCTATTAATCTGCTCATAACTTAAATATATTATAAACAAAGATTTTATAATATTCAAGTATATCAACTATATACTAATACTCCCATCTGAAATAAATTGTTAAATTCGTACTTCATTGCCCAGCCGAACTTTACGAACTTTACTGCTGTAATTTATGGAACAACCTTTGGCAGTTTCTACTGTATATCATATTTAATATGCCCATTGAAATTTGTGGCACAACTCGAGAATTTGAGAACGGGCGAGACAAGAACAACAACACCTACAACAACAACAACAAGTCGGACATAAACAAGTGTTGAGCGTATTTTTTATGACAAGTTTGCTGCGCTTTCTGCTCTCTTCTTTTTTGTGACCCTGGCGCCAGAGTGACCGACGGGCTGGAGGGTCCAGTTCCGAGTACGGGTCTCCGTGTCCGGGTTAAGTATGCCGAGCAACCGTCGCAGATGTCTGGAGAAGCTGCCATCATCGTCTCCGACAGCTGTTCCGAGGGTGGTAGGGAGGGGGGTGCTGCTCTTGGCACTTGCTCGCATTTCTCTCTCGCGCATTTCTCGAATGTTTACCCTTTCGACCCCGCAATCCCTGCAGGCATCCGTCAACGCCTCCGCGCCAAGTGTCATTGACATTTTAATGTGCTAATGAAGATGAGGGCCAAAGGGAAAGCACGCGCTGAAAAGAAGAAGAAAACGAACAAAATTATGCTAAAAATATTATGAAATTGTTATAAAAATAGTCGGGATGCTGTCGCAGTCGCTGTCGGAGTCATCGCTGTCGTCACCGTCATCGTTCTCATCGACGTTGTCGTCGCCTTTGACTCGCGCCACGAGCTCATTATGGCAGAGTGCGGTTTTTAATTTTTATACGCTCTTGAAGGCTGCTCAAGGACTTGCGGTGTTTATGAGTTGTTATGATTTTATTTTACAACATTTTGGTCTGCGCCTTCTCCTGCTCCTCCTTCTCTCTGCTGCTTCTTTCTTCCGCTTCTCTTGCTTGCAGTCAATTATGTCAAAGTTGTCAATTCAGAATGAAAATTGCAGGGCTTTGCCATAAGCGGCTTTTCACTGCACAGCAGCAGCAAAATAAAAACAAATGTTTAATGTAGGTTATGATTTTCCAAGAGCGCTACAAAGAGAAAGAAAATTGCAAAGAGAGCGAACGGCAATCAGGAATGTAAATAAGTGGTCTCAGCTTTCATTGAGTGGTGATTAATGGGTGTATTGCTTTATATATTATAACAATTTTGCTATTACCGCGCTTAGTTCGTGTGCGTTGTAAAATTCCTCTCACTCTTTTTATTGCATTTCGATAAAAAAACTAATGGCATTTCGATAAAATTTACATGTGTTGGTTAATGCTTGTTGCGGTTGGCAATGCTAAGGGTGGGACTCAACACTGATTAGAGTTGAGATGAATAAACTGGCAACGCTGCACTGTTTGGCAGAGGGAGACAGACGAAAAACGCGCCAAATAACCAATTTGTTAAAGAATTACAATAAGCGGATGAAGGATTTCGATAGCAATCCGAAATATTCATTTGAAATAAAAATCGATTAATGTGTCGAGTTGAAATCAAATTATCGATATTTTCCAACACTACTGCTTTTCGTTTGTCATTGACTAACAGCAGCAGCCCAAGTACGTCTGGGAAGCAGAGCAGAACTTTCAGTCTGTGTCTAGCATCCGATTGGGGCGGTAGCTAGCAGGCTCGAAAACTTTATTTTAATATAATTTATTTTGTTATATAATGTGGGGAATCTTGTGAGTATTCACAATTTATTGTCTTCTGATTTCGAAAATGCTGTCTAGCCTGTGGTTTTTCACCAGGCTGGAATTATATTTTTCGTCTATATTTTGGTCGCTTTGGGGTACGCAACCAATTTTTTTTTGCTGGCCTGTGAGCATTTTTCATGGACATAACTGCTCTTTAGCCTTCGGGTTGATTCACTATTTGATCAACCACGATAATGAAAATATTTTTTTTTTTATTCAAGAAACCGTTATCCATTTGTTTGCGTTTGTGTCGTTTGTTTGCTGAGTCGCTCTTTCTGTCGACCTTTTAATTACGTTGTTTTGATTGACAGTTGTCGATAATTGGAATACTTTTTTTTTATTAAATTAATACATTGGTCCGGGTCGCAAATTAAGTTCCATAATACAACGATGTCATTTGCAAACGCTTCGATACGGATGACCAAATGACGCCGCTGTATTTCCATGTTCAGCCTGTTTGTTCATTTCTCTTTCACGAAAAACTGAAGAGGCAGCAGTAAAACAATCAGTTTATAAAGATATCTGCAATGTTTTTTTTTTTTGATAAGCTTTTGTGAAGGCTCTAAAATTAACAGAGCCGATACCCTGTTTCATAGAACGGTTCTCGGCCATATGATGTAATCACTTACCTGTAAGTAAATATTTGAGAAACGAAACAAAGTGAATACAAAACAAATTCTTATAAAAGAAAGTTGAAACTCAAACATGTTTTTTTTTTTATATTCAACAAACCGTTATCCATTTGTTTGCGTTTGTGTCGTTTGTTTGCTGAGTCGCTCTTTCTGTCGACCTTTTAATTACGTTGTTTTGTTAGAAGGTTGTCGAAAATTAGCCTTCTTTTTTTATTAAATTATTGCATTGGTCCGGGTTGCAAATTAAGTTCATAATACAACGATGCCATTTGAAAACGTACATCGCTTCGTCTTCATTCGACTCGGTCCGGATGACTGCTGTCCCAGAGAGCGTGACGCCGTTGAACCTCCATGATCAGCTTGTGAATGTTCATTTGGCTCCGTTTGTTCATTTCTCTTTCACGAAAAACTGAAGAGGCAGCAGTAAAACAATCAGTTTATAAAGATATCTGCAATGTTTTTTTTTTTTGATAAGCTTTTGTGAAGGCTCTAAAATTAACAGAGCCGATACCCTGTTTCATAGAACGGTTCTCGGCCATATGATGTAATCACTTACCTGTAAGTAAATATTTGAGAAACGAAACAAAGTGAATACAAAACAAATTCTTATAAAAGAAAGTTGAAACTCAAACATGTTTTTCTTTATATTCAACAAACCGTTATCCATTTGTTTGCGTTTGTGTCGTTTGTTTGCTGAGTCGCTCTTTCTGTCGACCTTTTAATTACGTTGTTTTGTTAGAAGGTTGTCGAAAATTAGCCTTCTTTTTTTATTAAATTATTGCATTGGTCCGGGTTGCAAATTAAGTTCATAATACAACGATGCCATTTGAAAACGTACATCGCTTCGTCTTCATTCGACTCGGTCCGGATGACTGCTGTCCCAGAGAGCGTGACGCCGTTGAACCTCCATGATCAGCTTGTGAATGTTCATTTGGCTCCGTTTGTTCATTTCTCTTTCACGAAAAACTGAAGAGGCAGCAGTAAAACAATCAGTTTATAAAGATATCTGCAATTTTTTTTTTTTTTGGTATGCTTTTGTGAAGGCTCTAAAATTAACAGAGCCGATACCCTGTTTCATAGAACGGTTTTCCGGCGTCATTTTTGTCGCATTCTTTGGCCTCTTTCAGTCAATTGTGTGGGCACGTTATTGTTCGTCAAAACGCACTTCATTGTAAGCAGACATCTGATTGGCGCTACGTTCGTTTGTTCCAGAACGTTGGTTCTGGCGATGGCCTTATTGGCCACGATTATTATAATTGTTTGTTCTATGTTAAGTTGGTTTTTTTTTTTAAACCGTGCCCTCTCCCGAGATTCGAACCCGGAACACCTGTATAGTTAAACTAGGCTTTTTACTATGCGTTGTTGTAAATATTTGGATTATTAAGTGCATTCTATTTCTAATAATTTGTACTTTTTATTAAACCTATTCTTGTCAGCAGTGTGAATTGACCGATCCGTCGAGGGAATAAGCAATGTCAAGTTTTTGGCTATTGATTTCTTTTTTTACGTGGTGTGTTCAAAGAATATTGCGAATTTTGTTTTTTTTTCAAAAATTATTTATTTATTCATGAATATCTATTTTGTCCCTTTTCAAAGTAATCCCCATAGATTTTATTCGCTTAGAAATTGCTCGGTATCTACAGCCCCCTTAGACACGGTATCTGCGACCATGCGACGACGCTTGAAAGGCGGCGGCGAGAGAGAGGCTTCATCATCAATTGGCTTTCGCTTGCGTTTCTGTATAGTGTCCTTCTTCGTGATCAGCGGCCGCACCACATTGTGCAGCTTGTAGTAGAGACCGCATACAGACTGCCGCATTGCGGCGCCACTGCGAGGTGTGGCTCGTCCAGCAGTTCATGCAGACCATTCCGGTGCGACGTGAGTTGCTCTGCAGGAAGAAAGGGATCGGGGATTAGTAATGCTGTCCAGTGTAGGGGGGAGTGTAAGTTGGAAGTTAGTACTGCAGTTTGTTTTGCTTTACATGTTGAACGATATTTCTTGCGGTGGAAGATGGGGAAATGAGGAGGCAGGGAGGTCCTTGCCTTTCTCTCGATTGCGATCGAGATCTGGCATCAGTTCTTGCTGCCTGCGGCCTGTTGGCCATCCACGGGCAAAGCGTTTTGTGTGTGTGGACGACGGGTACGGCGTCTTGGTGGTGCCGGTGGTGATGGTGGTGCCGGTAGTGCCTCACGCAAGTATTTAAACTCGCCAATAGTTAGACGAGTGCGACCCGTTTCCTGTAGGAGGAAGGCAAGGAAATTATTCATATCAAGGCGAGAATGATTGCAGCCGCCCAACGAGTCAAATCCACGGGTAAACTCAGCTAAATTACTTGTTCCGCGACGCGAGAAAAGTCGGCGAAATAAAATACGTAATTTAGAAAACATCCAGTTCATTGACCGATCCGTCGAGGGAATAAGCAATGTCAAGTTTTTGGCTATTGATTTCTTTTTTTACGTGGTGTGTTCAAAGAATATTGCGAATTTTGTGTTTTTTTCAAAAATTATTTATTTATTCATGAATAATTATTAATTAATTATTCAAAAGTACAAAAGGGAATATAAAATACGTAATTTAGAAAACATCCAGTTCATTGACCGATCCGTCGAGGGAATAAGCAATGTCAAGTTTTTGGCTATTGATTTCTTTTTTTACGTGGTGTGTTCAAAGAATATTGCGAATTTTGTTTTTTTTTCAAAAATTATTTATTTATTCATGAATAATTATTAATTAATTATTCAAAAGTACGTATATATCCTATGGGTAATGGATTTGTTTTTGGATTTTATTTTTTTTTTGATGGATTTTTTTTTATTTAGTTCATTTATTACGCGCAGGGTCTACATTCGGTTTTTTTTTGTGGTGATGGGATTAAAGAAGTTATTTGCAACTAATTTAGATCCACATAAATATCGTTGGCAGCTACTCAAATTAAAGTTGTAACATCTCCAGTGGCTTTAAACGCGCTTTAAGCTACCCCGCCTTTTTCGCCTGCGCGAGCACAGCGAAACAAAACAAGAGGGGCACTTAAATTTTAAATGTCAAGGCGGCAGGCCATTTTGTTAACCCTTTGTGTGTGGCTGTGTGTGGTTGTGTGTGTTTGTACATATTTTGATGACTCTGCGCCCAACGAGCTATAATTTTTGCCAACTCATTGCCCCTGGAGCCGCAGCAGCTTAAGCGAAATCTCAGCGAAGGCAAACCCCTAAAAACGCAGACGCCTAAAAGCGCGCAACACTTTCGGGAGGCAACTCGAGCCATTTGTTGCTCTCGTTTGTTGTTGGGTTACTAGTTTTGGGGCTCAGCTGTTGCCTTCTCGGAGCTGTGAATAATTTATCAACGTCAGCAGGCGATGATGGACGCACAAATGTCAAGCCAGTAGAGTGGGAGGGGGAGGAGACGCCTCTGACAATCTGCTGCTGTTGCTATCTTTGACAGCGAATCGATATGCCGGACAGCAGGCAAAGAATAGGCCATAAAACTTGAGCTTTTTAACAAGCAAATCAAATGAAAAGCAGCCTCGCAGTGAATGGACCGTTGTAGGACCGTTGTGTGTCCTGCCCAAAGGACATCTGACCTCCTGCCCTCCCCTCCCGCCTCTCCTGCGTGCTTTGTGTGCTGCAAAGACTTACCTTTTCTTGGCTTTGTTGTTGCCTTTGTGTGTTGCCTGGGCACATTTTATATTTATTAAAAAAGCGACGGCAATTCGCAACGTTGAGAGCCTTAATAGGCATCCGGTCATAAAAACATGAATTGTACCTCTTAGCAGCAAATCCAATTGGGCATAAATCGGCTTTGTCGTCAAAAAAACACATGAGCACACTGAGAAAGAGAGGGGCAGAGGTAGGAGAGGGAACAAGAGAGATACGCGCCACGTAGCACATAAAAAAGCTGCCTGAATTTAATGGCCTTCTTTCTCTCAGTTTGGTCCTCACTTTGACTTTGGCTTTATTTTATGTACATTTAAGGCACAATGCGCTTATTGACTTAATAACAAATGTTGTTGGCCATCAACAGGCGAGAGGAGTACACCCCCTCCCCTCCCCTCCCCTCTCTCTTGGCACGCACTGTTGTGCTGAGCCTGCAACTGAGCCCCCGAATGCTATTGGTAATTGGCAAAGTGCTTCAGCCTGCCTATTCCGCAGGCATTGTATAATGCAATGCACTGCAAATTGCATTGCGGCTGTCATCGCCAGCTGCCGCTTTACTTAAACCCCCTCCTGCCTGCCTGCCCCTACTCTATGCAGTTGTCACTGAGCACAATTCAAGTTGAAGTCTTCTCTGCCTTTAGCTATTTTTTCAAGGATGTTTACAAATTTACAACAAGAAAGTGAATTTTCTTTCAATTTTGTTGCGTTGCCTGTTTGTCAGCAGCAGCTCCTGCTTCTGCTCCTGCTCCTTCTCCTTCTCCTTCTCCTTCTCTAAGGAGCTCCTCCTGCAGGAAGTCGAGCTGAGACCTGTCGTGTCGTGTCGAGACGAGTTGAGTCGTGTCTGCCTGCGTCTGCCTGCCTTGCAGCCTGGCAGGATGCGCGCCTAAGTAGTTTTTGTATAATTGCACTCGTCATTGTCGTCCTTGTCGACGGGCTCCTTCGACTCCATGCGCCTCGACTGGGGCGCACTCAGCTGCCCCAGGGCAGCAACGACAGCGGCGACAAGGGGAAGCAGCACCTGCAACAACAACAACAACAACAGCAATTAAGGAATGTTAACAAGCGCACTTTTCAACTTTGCTCGCGGCTGTTGCACTTCAAAGGTGTGTGCGCCTCTCTGTCTCAGCCTCTCCCCCTCTCACTCACTATCCCGTTCTCTTTCACTCTCTCTCTCTTACTTGCCACGCCCTGTGCAAATCTCTCAGATTGTGTGTTAACTTATCTGTGGCTTGTGGTTGATTTGAATGGCAAAATGGGAGGGAATGTGTGTGTGTGTGTGTGAGTGTGGGTGTGTGTGTTTTCTTTTTTTCTTTTGAAGCAATGTTTAATAGAGAACGCATGCCGCCATCGTTGCGCATTGGGTCGCCTCATCATCCAGCGGCTGGACATTGCGGCCGGCGCCAGCACCGCCGCCGTCCCACCGAATCGACCTCCGCCATCATTCCCGTAATCATCACCGTAATAATAATATTATTCAATAAAATAATACATAATGGAAATAAATAGAAAATACTTTAAATTATATTTATTATAATATTAAAAGAAATTTATAAAATGTATTATAATATTAAAACAAATTTTTAAAATGTATTATAATATTATAAGCAACTTTCTTCCCATTTTACTCATTTTAATCGTTAAACGATTTCAAATCTCTTGGAAATTATACAAGTTTTTTTTTTGTATATAGAAATACTTTATACAGTCAGTTTTCACTCGTAGCACTCGTGTTATTATATTATTTTAATTTGACCGACTAAAAACGCTAATAGTTAGGACATTAACATTACAAGAAAGCTTGTATTGGTTTCCTTTTTGGTTTCTTCCTTGAGTGATATTGATTAGAAGCAAGAACATTTAAATTGCGTTGCATTTATTTCGGACTGTTGTGGAATTGAACAACAACAATCGAGTAATCAGCTTATGCTTGTGTTGCTCTTCCCCATCGTGCTTGATATGCACATTATCTGATGAGGTTCTTCTCCTTTACTCAGATCTTTTTACAGTCTACAATCTTAAACCAATATGTAGTCTAGGGTATGGCCTAGTCCAGCACCTTGCACTTGAGCAACTCAAGCCTGTCTTTGAGGCCTGGCAAGTCGCGTCCTTAATTAAGAGTTGATTGACAAACAACTTTCGAGAGTTGCACACTTAAAAATCAATTTGTAGTGCTCCTCATTGTTGTTCTTGTTGTTGTTGCTGTCTTGTTGAGTGTAGGCAGACGCTATGCATGCGTAATTAAACAAATCTGAAAATAATTGAAACTTTTCGACATAAATCCCAGACATAAACACCCCCCTCCCCCACATAACAAGGCACACACACACACACACACACACACTCGCATAGAGTCGCTTATTTGTGCTCGTATGTCAGCTAAACTATGCAAGTTGTTGTTGAGCTTAAAAATTCCCATGTTGACAATTAAGTTAGCAACAACAGGACAACAACACGGAGCAGGGCAAGCGGGGCAGGCAAACGCGTCAACGACACGCAACCCTTACAAAGTGGGTGCAAGTGGGGCAGGGGGGTGAGGGCGTGGCAGACAGGACAGTGGAACTGGTGACAAGCGACGAAATTTAGCCGTTGCAAACTGGTTTCGTTTGCTGGTTCGGGTTGCTTTAGCCGCTTACAACAACCCTAATTTACTTTTAATAACTTCATAGACGAAGCTCAATGGTGGAAGGGGAGGGGGAGAAGCCCTAAAAAGTGTCCTTTTTCACATGAAGCAAAGGCAGATAAAGCGTTAATTTCGATTTTGCTTAACGAGGGTTAAATGCCTTGTGCGTGCCAGTAACTCGAGACCGGTGTCTACTGTGCGTATACGCGATATTCGTTATCGATTACAACACACGCGCGCGTTCAGGTGAGAAATTCAATTTGCAATTGCAGCCAGCACCTGCGGCTGTGCATGCCCAAGTGCGTGTGTGTGTCTCCCGAATCAGAACATTTGTTTGAACTGGCCAAAAAACCAAAGGGGGCAGAGACAGTTGGAGTGGGAGTGGCATCAAGTGCTGCGGCTGCATGACTGAGTGACTTTCTGTCATGCCGCACGATTTGTGCACACAAAAGCAAGATGGAAAGTGATGCACAAGATGTAGAGGGGAACGAGGAGGAGCATCCGAAGGGGGCGGCAGATGACAAGCTCAAGTGTGTCGCTGTCGCATGTCCTGAAGAGCAAAGCGAGCAAATCAAAAGGGACACGCAGAGACACATATAGAGAATGCCAAGGCATAGAAACAATTCCTTGCCCGCCCCACCCCCCCCCCTCTCTCTTCTCTTCTTGCCCCTCTTCCTTTCACTGTATCCCGCTCCGATTGTGATGCCTTGTGACGTCTGACGCCTGCTCCGGCTGCAGAGCCTGACGTGGCTGCTTTTGACAGTCGTTTTGCAAACATGTCGAAGCCATTAAGACAATCATGCGTTTTGCCCGTTTTTTGCCACGTCCCTCTCCCTCCCTCTCTCTCTGGGCACATCAAGTGTGTGTTGTGTGTGTGTTTTTTATTTCTCTCTTCTTTTTTTCGGAGTTAACTTTTCTGTAGAATTTTGCATGCTCCATTCCCGCACCGAAACTTTTCTCATTCCTTCATTTCATTTCCTTTTGCGCTCTCTTATTTTGTTTTGTTTTGTTTTGCCTTTGCAGACTGTTTTGTTTTTGAAAAATGGCTGTCGCATCACTTCTATTGTATTTTTGAGTGTCTGTCTCTGTCTATCTCTCTCCATGTGTGTGTGTGCGTGTGTGCTGGGTGTTTGTCACAAAGATTTATGCGTTGCAATTTACACACACTCACAAAAAACAAAGAGTAAGAGGGGGCGACAGAGGCGCACAAAAAACAAAGCAAAGCATTTGTTTCACGCTTACATCGAGTGGAAAGCGAAAAAGCCTCCACTTGTGGGGGCTGGAATTGTGGAAATGGCAACGCTAAAGTGCTTAACTCACAGCTGACCAAACGAGAGTTTCGTTTTAGTATGCATTGTATTGTTTAGCGAGAGAGAGAAAACGTAGGAGAAAGGTAGAGAGGGAGGGAGATTGGCAGAGAGGGTGCTGTAAATCAACTTGATGAACTTTGGCAGTGCTCAGGCTCTGCTGGGATTATATATTGTCAAATAAAAAACTTAGTTGTTAAATATTTCTGTAAAATGTAGAGAACTAACAGACATTTAACAGTTAGTGTAAGTTGAGGGCCTGTTAACACTAACAGACATTTAACAGCTAGTGTAAGTTGAGGGCCTGTTAAGACTAACAGACAATTAACAGTAAGCTAAGAGTGTCAAGCTGTGGCAATTGTCCGCATTCAGTCTATAGAATGCAATAAAATTCTTTGAATCCAGAGTTTGCTTATAACCGATCGTTCTCTTTGCGAGTTAACAGCCCACGTTCCATATGTAATCTAACTTTTTTTCAAAGTCTTTTCTCTGCAAATAACATATTTAATCCTAAGTATTCATTTTATATACAGCCAGCTTTCTTGCCCTTCGATTCTCATCTAAATGCGCCATAAAACTACAAATTACAATTCAATGAATTTTTAATCAAAATTCCAAAAATTAATTCAAATACGCTTATGAAAATCATAACGACTTGAAGCGCACATGAAAGGAAACTAGATTGACTATATTTTAACGACGAGTGTAAACATGGGGCCTCAGCCACCACACCCCACTAACCACCCTGCTGACAAGCTAAACCTATTGCAGCATAAAAAGTTCAGGGACCATAAAAAGCAACAACAACGAGCAGAGTGAAAACAACTATAAAGCGTGCACTAATGAAGGGAAAAGATGGCAAGGAGGGTAAAGGGAAGGCGCAAGCTAAAAAGTGAAGCCAAAAACAACAGCAGCACGAATGAGAGTGGGAGAGAGAGACTATAACGACAGATTGAACCCTTCGCTTTTAATGCAATTAAGTTTAATTGAAAATTTTCACTCCAAATTATGAGCCGAACGTGTTGTTATGGAGCTCTTCAGGAGACGGACGGACAGATAGGACAGCGCAGATAGGACAGATGGAGACACCCCCGCAATCAGGCAGATGGAAATTAACAGGCACACACACACAGGGAGAAAGGGAGACAAAGGGATGGAGAGAAACAAACGTACCCATTGTAGCGTGTCCTTTGGTGCTTTGCACGTACAGCGAAACCAGGCGGGGATGGGAGAATGAGGCCTGGCAGCACAGGCAACCCGCCAGGATGAGTGAAAGCAATCAAGCGTCCAAATCACTAGCCGAAAAACCGAAGGCATCTGAAAGTTTGCTTTGATGCGCAGTGTAGCTGAAGAGGAGAAGCAGCAGGACGCGCTGTATGGCAAGGGCTGAGTGAGCTGGCCACGGACCAGGCCCAGGCACAGCTCCTGCTGCAGGACTTTATTACAAAACAAACAATCAGCAGCCTCCACCTCCAGCTCGACTGGAGCATTTAACTTATCTTTTATCTTGATTGCTGTCGACGATGACAAGGATAATGATGATGATGGCGTCAGAGTCCTGTGATTCACTTGCTCTCACCACCTGCCTGCCTGTTTATACAGGCGAAACGTCGCTTGATTTTAATTAGCATTTGACACAGCAGCTTAACACGAACCGAATTGTGTGATCTCTTCCGGCTGCAGCAGGTGGAGCTGTTGCTGCTTAATGAGCCATCACACGTAGTGGAATTTCAAATGTCCCCATGCGCAAATAAAAATATCCTCTGGCTGTGCAACAGCAACTCTGCACGGACAGCTGTAACATTTCACGCTTCGGCAACTCTGTGGCAAAAAAAGAAAAGAGAGAAAAAAAAGGAAATATGTGTGTGGAGGGAGAAAAAAGCTGTGCAAGCAAAAGTCGCAGGCTGCATGCTCTAAGAAAATGCAAGGAAAAACTTTTTTTTTTTTTCGATTATTATTATTTATGATTATTATAGTCACTGGGAATCGTTCAGTATATTCTGAACTTAACTTAATGTTTGGCTTAAAAAATAATATGGATAAAGTGCTTTTAATAATATATATGGATTATGCTATCTTACGAGTAAGGCGGTCATAAGGATGTGTTCTCTTCAGCCGTCGGAGGGAAATGGGGTCGACGAGATCATTCGCCAACGGATTCGGATGGGCGACAAGCCTGTCGGCGTATCGGCTGCTGTGGAAGTTAATTTGGTCTACTATTATTGCATACTTGCAGGCGTCGAAATCTGCAAGTGCACTAAACTTATTTCTTAAATAACTTCTATATTAATAATTTGTTTGCAATCTAATTTTCAACAATCATGTGAACATTGATAATTGTTGTGTACATCATTAAAAGAATGTTCCAGCTCTTAAATTTTAAATTCAAATTAATTTTTATGGACTTGTGAGGGCGCAAGTGGCTGTGACCAAATTCTAAAAGAAGCTATTTTTATGTGCACTAATTAGACAGATTGTCACTAAATTGGGGAGGCTTAGCTCTTATAGTTCCTGAGATCTAGGTGGTCATACGGACATGAACATGGCAATTGTGATACATTTGTAGAGTCTCAAGATATTTTGATATATTGTTTAAAACAGAGAAAATTATCTTTTAATTTTAAGTTATTTTTGAGGCGCGTTCAAAGTTTTTCTCATTCTAGCTCATTGCAAGTTTCTGCGCAAAGTTGCAATGCTCTGCGGGGCATAGAACTAGAATTGAGACTAGGATAACTGACATAGACACACATACACCTACACACCCACCCACACACGTACATAGACAGCTCGACTATATCGCTGTATTTGTGGATTGTGTCGTTCGATGCGCTGTGCTGGAAAATTCGATGTGAAAAGTTTGCATTTGGCAGGGGGGGATGAATGCATGTGTACGTCAATCCCACGCTCTCCCCCTTTACTCCTCTCTCTGCCCCACTCTCTTCTCTCTCTACCTTCTCCACATTGCACTAAGCTGGCGTCAAGGCTGCAAGTTTTTGGCCAGAGCCAAGTGCAATTGCATCTACTTAGTTGTATCTGCATGCAACTCCTGGACACATGTTTTGCCAGGGGAAGGGGCAGAAGGAGGCACTGACTGTGGTTGCAGGTGAAGCAGACTGACTGACTGAGAAGAGAGAGAGTAAGAGAGAGAGAGAGAGCTTTCTGCAGCGGCTGTGGCTGTCTAAAAGTATTTGCCTGGATGAAGGGCGCAAGTGGGAGTTGGTAGTTGGTCTGCGGCATTGTATTGCATTTAGTGTGTGTGTGGAAGGAGGAGCGGGGGAGTGTGTGTGTGTGTGTGCACTTTGAAGTGTGTCAATGCAAATGTGTGTGCGCTCTCTCGCTTAGTGTGTCTCGTGTGTGTTTTGAATTATTTATATTATTTGCACTTTATATGCAGCCCGGAGAAGGGAGCCCAGAGCCATAGCCCCCGCAGTCCAAAGCAGACACTTTTCCTTGCAGTTCTTCCCGCTGCTGCCACAACATTTGCAAGTGACATTGCATTGCTCTCTCTGCCTTCTTTGCCTTTGCTTTGCTTTTGCATTTATTGCATTTCGCATTTAACCACAAAAATCTTGACTCTTGACATGTTTACACGATGAACATGACAGTGTCAGCAAGCCGGTGGAGGGCGAAAAGGGTGCAGAACGTGGTGTGAACTTGTTTTTTTTTTTTTTTTCTTTGCCCAAATACAATTAGAGAAAGTGTCGAAAAAAACATGCACACACCCTGTCCGGAGGGTAACACCCACTAGAAGAAAAAAGCAATTCATTTGCAAAACTTCTGAGTCATTGTCACATCCCCCGCCAGCCACGCCCCTCCTAGTCAACGACAACCCTTGCCAGAAAAAAAAACAGAGAAAGAAAAACCAAAATTCGTTTGTTCTAAACGTTTGAATTTACAGCACCTTCGTTCTTCCTCTTCTTTTTCGTCTTCTTCTTCTTGTTCTGCTGTTGCCAGTTTTGTTCAACGTTGTTATGATTCATAACTAAACAAAAGTTTACCAACATCCCCGGAAACAATTTGCTGCACACGAAGCATTTACCAAACTTTAATTCGACTCATTTCAGTTTTGTGTCGGGAGTTTCCTCAACAACGAATAAATTTCAGGGGGACATTGAACAAATTTCACTCGAAACGAAACGAAACTAGACAAGGCGACAATGAAATTATCGCCTTGTTGTGCGTCCCCTAAGTTTGGTGGTTGAAACTAACTTTAAATAGGTTAAGAATGGCAGCAAAATGCAGCTAAAGAATGTGGGGAAAGTATTGAGGGTGAACTTTCAATGAGAAACTGGAAAATATGAAATGATGCAATCTTCTATGTTGTATGGTTTGAAATAAGTAAGCTATAAGTCCATCAAGTTCGCATGCCAGTAAATACATTTAATTTTCCTAATGTTTCACTCAATGTCTCTGATTCTTTTCAATCAATGAGAGTCATAGATCCGCTTCAAAGTGCATACTGACCCAAATATTAAACACTTGAATGTCGTAGAACACGCCAAGGAATTATGTTTTTTTTTTTATATTAAGTGAAGAATCCGTACATTATAATATTATATCTTAACATCACAGGGTGGAGAAATATTCTTAAGAATTACCAAAGACGATATCAAAATGAGTGAAGTAGGAACATAAGTGAAAAGTTGTTGCTGGTGAGCAATTGTCTTGGCAAAGCCTTGCCTTTTGAGTCGTCTCAGAGGTCGAGCGGGGATAAGACGACTTGCAAGAAGACTGCTATGAGTCAGTAATATGTCACTGTATCGACTTGTGTGTCTCCCAATTTGTGCCTCAACTGTGTGAAGATTGAGGTCTTTATGGAGTGTGGAGTTACTTACATACCAGGGACAGTTGGTTATTTGTCGTAGTGCGTGATTTTGCATCACCTGGATACGTTTATAATTATATTTGGCTGCAATTCCCCAAATTAAGACGAAATTTGTTTCTTAATGTTTGCAACCTACTTCTAGAAGCTTCTTCAACGTTTCTTTTAACCAATCAATACAAACTCTCAAAGTAGTTGCCAAAATAGTTAAGGTATTCTATTTACTTTCATTAAATAACTTTAAGGAAAGCATTCCTTAACTGTGTTTTACTTTTCCCTTCCCTCACGTACTCACATATCTTCTGCCACTATTTTGCCACTTCCGAGCTGACCATTTCGTCCACTAGATAAATTTGCTTGGCAACAGCTGCTGTTGTTGCAGCACATAAATTATAGCGAAAATTTAATTATCGCACTGGACGTGCAACTACTACACTCGTAACACAGTTTCAGCTAGGGACAGATAGGGGCAGGGGGCCCGAAAGTATGCTACTAAAACAATTAGCAGCGCCCTAATTAAAACAACAGTCGAAGAGGCAACAGCAACAACAACAACAACAACAACATAAACAGCCTGTGATTGATGATGATGTAAGAGGCAACGAGACGAGGCAAACGGAGGCGACAAGGCGCCTTAAAGTATGCAACACATGAGGCCAAAGAGAAGTCGAAGCGTGGCGACGCGCTCTCATTGTTTTTTCGGCCGACGGCAGCAAACAATGCAGCAACAAGAGCAGCCATGCAAATGTATAACACACACACACGCCGACACACACACAAAGAAAATGTTTAAGGAAATTGCTGCAAATATTTTGCTTGTTAAGTGAAACCCAGTTTCGAAAACGCCTTTTTGCCCCCCCTCCCGGCACCGAGAGGAAACACAAACTGCACCAAGAACATTCTGCCCCCTCCAGGCAAGAAGGCACTCATAGAACGTCTTCGTCTTCGTCTTGGTCCTGCTGCCTTCTTGTTCTTCTTTGGGTTATTTCCTAGTCCTTTTAGAGTCCTGGCAGTTTTGCATTTTGCATAAGCGCTTCGAAATGCCTTTGTCGTTTTAGCAATTTATGCAAATTTCGTGCATTTTCCATGTTGTTACATTCTTTGTATGCATGGCCAGCATACTCTACGTGTGTTTGTGTGTGTGTGTGGCATGATGTGTGTGTGTGTGGTATATAGGGTAGCCTGGCATGCAATTAAAACTAAATTAGTAGGCCTCTGGGCTGCGTACTGCCAAAGACTTTCGAGGGCAGCTCGAACCTCTTGCGGGGTAAAGGGTTGAGGGGTGTGTGCAGTTTTCTGTTTTCCAATTTTCTAATTGAATTATTTAGTTCCAAGTCGTTTAATTAAATGCACACGCAAACTTTCTGAAAAATAACAACAACAACAAGCTGTCAAATCAAGCGTCCTTGCTGAGTTTTCTTCACTTTTTTTTGGTGTGGAACTCTTTAAAGTTGTGGAAGTTCCTTTTCTCTCTCTCTTAACAGAAAGATTTATTGGTTTCTAGTATGTTCATTTAATGAGAAGTCTATGTCCATTTGTTTTTTTTTTTTTTTAATATCTTATGTATTTATTTGTTCCATTAGGGATCAGAATACAAGTGTTACTATAACCTAATGAGTATCTATGTTTGTTACTTCTCCAAGACTAGTTTAGTGTAGTTTCTGTGAATTAATAATAATATAAGTGTATGTTTCTAGTAGTTAAATTGTTAATGATTATTTATAATGTACTATGGAAGTGTCTCCTTTTAAGACGTCTTATAGGAATTGTCCGTCTTAAACGTCGGGCAAGTCGGTTACAATGCATGGTCAGTCTGTCGTTGTATCTGCTTGAGTGAAATGAGATCTGCTCCTCCACCGTACGCAGTTTGAGATCTCTGTGAAGTGTCTTATTGTTTATGTACCATTCGCAGCTGGTAATAAGTCTCAAGCACTTATTCTGCACTGTCTGGATTCTTTTTCTATGAGTTGCTCCTGCAATACCCCAGATTTGTATGCCATATCTCCAAGTCGGTGCAATGATTTGCTGGTAGATTAGACGTTTGCACCGAAGTGCCAACTTGCTCCTTTTATTGAGCTGCCAGTACAGCCTGCTCCTTTTTGCGTTGCACATTGCGACTTTACTTTTTTTTTTTTTTATTATATTTCTTTATGGAGTGTGGAGTTATGTACAATCAAGGCCAGTTGTTTATTTGTCGTAATATAGATTTATTAGTTTCTACTATGTTCATTTAATGAGAAGTCTATGTTCATTTATTTTGTTTAAATATTTTATTGTGCTGATATGGTTTTAGCAGTTTTTCTCGTTTAGGGGCATGAGTATGCTGCCGATCCAAGATCCTAGCCAGGACTAGAACACTGGGATAGTTGTAGCTTAGCACTTGCACTGGCTTTATTGAGCGAAAATGATTAGCTATCACGTCGGGAACACTGATAGTGACTTGAGAGGCCACTTTATATAATAAAATTTAATAAATGATATTAAATTAAATTAAAATTTTTGGGGCACTAAAAACTTTTTATGAGTAAAATGAACAACAGAAAGAAAAATAAATAATTGAAGGTTTAAATGAAAGGCAGGACAGCATTCTAGTAACTAAATATAATGATTGTATTGAGATCTTAAGTATTTCTTGGTCACAGTTTTTAAACTCAACAATCTTTACTTTTCCTTTCCCAACTTGAGTCTTTATTGAGTCTTTAAAGTGTTGCAAGTTCAACAGAACCTTGTAAGCATTACTCACTGGCTAGCACACATGGCCCCTTCCCCCAAAGCGTCCCCTTCCCCATTTTGCCACCCGCTGAGATGTCATTTGTGAAAACAACCTTTTTTAGGTGTTGAACATTACCGCAGGGCACAACCACAACCACGTCCAGCAACCGCACCAGCCTCGGCTCCCCTCTCCCAGCACCCACCTTAACCTCCGTCCGCACGCCCAGAGCGCTCCTTGGCGCTGACTCGCCTGGTCAGCAAAGATATGTAAACACCAAAAATAAAAATCAAACAAAAAAAAACAGAAAAAAATAAAACAAACAAACAAAAAAGTCGCCACGGTCCAGTGCGGGTGCTGCAGTCCCTCCCACACACCCCGTGCCAGCTTGCACACCCTCCCCCCTCCCAACGAGTGCCACCTACCCATGCGACATTTAACCCTCAAACAGTGCGCATTGAACATTTCTGGCCGAACTTCAGTCTCGCCTTTTGTTTTGTTTGCGTGTTGATTTTTGGCCCCGTCCATAACTGCCACTCCCCCTTCCCCTCTCTCAGCACCGCCCTCGACTTCAGTGTTTATATTTCATTTTTTTTTGTTGTTTCCTTTATTTTTATTTTGTGAAATAACATTGACATGCGTCTTGTGACCCCGTCAGCCTGAGGGGAGGCAAGGGGAGGCAAGTCGAGAACATGCAACATGTCGGCGATTCGAAACGGAATCCGTTTTTCGCCCGAATTCTATTCGATTTGCAACGTTGACTTTGTGCAGCGTCTGCTGCACGACATGCAACTTGTGCCCCGAGCTGTAAACTTGTTGTTATTGCGACTGTTATTGTTGTTGCTCTTGCTGATTGCAGGCAACACGACAACAGCAGCAGCAGCAACAGCACAACAGCAACTGCTGCGTTTCGCCTTATTTAATAACGTTTCAATATTCCAACATTTCTGACATATCAATTTTCAAACGGCGTGCGAGCTTACACTTCCCTTTGCACACCCACACGCACACATACACATATATATATATCATACTATATATACATCGATTCATACATGAATCCGCATAGATTTGTGCGGCGATATGAATAAAGTTTTGCGTTGTCGCCCAAGTTGTGTTGAGAGTTTTTTGCCATGTTTTGTTAGGGTTGCTTAGCCTGCCATGTGTGTGTGTGTGCGTGTGTGCGAGTGTGTGTGACAGCAAATTGTTTATATATGACATGAAAATTGAAATTTATGTCCTTGCCGCTGACAGATTGCTTGTAGCCAGAGAAAGAGAAAGAAAATAAAGTTTGCGGTTAAGCAAAAGTGTTGAATACTTACGAGGATTAAGTAAAGAGAGAGTGGGGGAGAGAGACAGAGAAAGGGAGAGAGGGACAGAGAGTGAGTTAGGTTCTCTTCCGGATAAACAGGAGATTTTCATGACTCAAACAGGTCGGAAAGTAAAACTTTTCACACAGTTTGCCTGCAGGTATTGCGGTTTTATGTAGGAAACTGTTTTATTTTGCGAATTTCTTGAATGCAGTTTGTTCCTTTGTATTCTGATAGACGCTTTAGCACATTTAAGAAAGGTATTGGATATTGTTAGGTAATTGCTTGTAGTTTCTTAAGTTAACTCATTCAAGCTCATCTGTAGCCCAGCAAAGGAAATTTATAAAAAGGAATCAGACTTAATATCATAAACTTATATCATTCCTAAGTTTTCTCTATATGTGAAAATAAATTTGGTTCTTTGTTTTCTGAAGAACACTTGACTATATTTTAGAAAGAAACTTGATATTGATAGAAAATTATTAGGCAATATTAAAAAACCTTAAACGTTATCGTTCAAGTCGCTTTTTAAAGGAGAACTTAGTATCTTTCCCTAGATTCATCCATTTCTTAACCATACATAAGAAAGGAACTGGATATTTATAGGGAATTACTTGTGGTTCTTTGAGCAACAGATGAGCTTAAATGAGTTTACTTAGACCAGGCAATATTTAAAATAGTACCAGCCCCTATATCATTCCCGCAACTCGCTAGCAATGTCTTTGCCCAGTTTCCCCCATTTTAGTGCTACTGCAATGCAAACTATTGCTAATCCTTTGCTTATCTCGCTTATCTGTGACCTGTGCGCAGCAATCTAAAGCCAGGTAGCCCCTTTCCCCCTACACGACTCTCGCCCCCCTCTCATGCCACGCGGTTAATTCAGCAGTTTCGCATTATGCAGCAACAAAAAACTACTTAACTGCTAAGCTGCCTTGCGGTCCTCTGCTGCATATGCAAATTCGCGCAAATTAATTCCGAACTGAACCTTTGAACCAGGCAGCCAGATACGGAAAGCAGCCCCGCCCACCTCCCTTCCGCCCTCCGCAGTGCGACAGTTGAATTGCAGCTGCAACTTCATTTGCAACGTCAACGGGAATGCGCATTAACATTGTTTTCATTTGCCAGAGATCTCTTTTAACATTTGCCAAACCGCTGACGACTCACAGCAACTCGCGACTGACAGCGACTGACGCAGCGGAAAAGGAAAACCCCCTGTCCCCCCTCTGTTCGTCCCCTACCTGCATCATAGTCCCCTGCAATTTGTATAAAAAGCGCTTTAACCTCATCATTGCTCTCTCTCTCTCCCTTTCTCTTACTCTCTTTCTGTCTCTCTTGCACACAGGTTCGCATCCGCCACGAATAGTGGAACATCCCATAGATACGACAGTGCCACGTCATGAGCCCGCAACGCTTAATTGTAAGGCGGAGGGTTCGCCCACGCCCACCATTCAGTGGTACAAGGACGGGGTGCCCCTCAAGATACTGCCGGGCTCGCATCGCATAACTCTGCCCGCTGGCGGACTCTTCTTCCTCAAGGTAAGTTCAGCATGTGCATAGAGGTTTAATGAATCACTAAGGTAGCCAGGAGAGTGTGCAAAGATCTTAAGCAACTTTATAGAGATTAACATTATGTACTCGTACTATGATTACATTAAGAAATATACAATGTATTTATTAAGTTGGCAAGACTTAACATAACGTATATCATAACATTTTAGAGAATTTTAAAATTTCATAGATGGAATTAAATTTATAAGAATTTTCCAAGTATATTCTTTTGGCAGAGTTATTAACATTTCTGCTAACATTATCGTATTTAGTTGAGCAGTTAAATATTATGATTGAAGTGGGATTTGTGAAACACAATTTAAAACAATTTAATATAGTTTAGGGTTTTCAATAATACGAGATGATTATTGGTAATTTATGTTTACTTTTTAGATAGGTCTAAATAAAGGTACTCATTTAAAGCAGTTAATTTATATCAACAGGAAAATTATCTACAGTTTCTATACACTTAAAGTATCTTTAGAACTTAGCCTGGATAATGAAATACCTTCAAGATAACTTGAAAGTTCTAATTAAATATGATATATTACTTATGTTTATTGTACCTACATCTAAAACCTTGTAAAAGATAAGTGCTAAGAGTTTTTTAAAGTTTGGAAACCTTGAAAGCTTCTATCTTTCCCTCCCTAAATAATGATTTGTCAAGTGTTCTTAACTCACCTTGATTATAAAAAACAGAATACAGCAGCAAATATGCCCGTTCACAATCAATTATGTGATCTATTTCTCATGGTCAACAAAGCAAGTTCCCAAGACTGCCTGCTTTTGTTTATTTTGACATGATACACCCTTCCCTCCTCTCCCCTACTCACTCCCTTCTCCCCACTGCAGACAAGTTCTGCTCTATTCACACTCTCCCGGCGCATCGGGATAGTCATTGTATCCTCTGCCAGGATAACGAAATGAGCCTGCGGCGTATTTACATTATTTTCGCTCGTTCCTCATCTTCTTTTTTTTTAAATATCTTTTGCTGCTTTCATTCTGCATGCATAATTATTATTTTGCCGCTGTCTCTGCGCTTTCATTCATAATAAGCGAGCGAGGGAGAGGGAGCAGAGGGGGAAGAGGGGAAGCAGTAGCGAGTTCTGTTTAAAAATTTTCATTTTGCCAGGCCATCTGTTGAGTGATGAACAAACTAATTGCTTTTATTTTTTCAACCTGCCCTCCTCTCTTTCTCCTACATTCTCCCTCCTACACCTGCTTCGCTTTTCTCCAGTTTTTCTCCAGTTTTTTATGTATCTTTTGCGAGCTGCAAAAATATTTTTGCAAGCATTTCGTCGGGGCGGCCAACAACTTCATTAACGCAAGGTAAACAAACATTAAGAGGGATGTAGCAGGATGAGTGGAGGGCAAAGGGGAGTGGCAGGTAGGAGCAATGGAAGCCAAAAGGAGGCAGCAGCAGAGGCAGCCAGACAAATAAAGACAAACGGAAGTTGGCAGGCAGCGCAGCAAAAGTCAGCAGACTGATGAGCTCCAAAGAGAGAAAGAGAGAGAGTGAGAGAGAGAAGGAGGTAGAGTATCAGCGAGTGTTTGTCTGTGTGTGTAGTGGCTGTAGCAGTCGCTGTGGCAGCACTTGGACTGAGCACTCAGCAATTTACGACGCAAAAAGCCAACGGCGCGCGTTGATTATGCTGATGATGCAGCTGGAGAGAGAGACAGAGAGAGAGAGACCCAGGACATTTGCCATGCCACCAGCAGTCTCTATAGTCAACTGTCTCTCTTCCCCTTCCCCCCTCTCTCCAGTATCTGTGTGTGCTTTCAACTCATCTGGAGCCTGCCACTTTTCACACTCGATCTGCTCGCCAGCTCAGAGCAGTTCCTCTCTCTCTGCCTTTTCACATTCCCTTTCCCCTTGTGCATTCGCATTTGTATTCGCATTTGACTATGTTTGTATTCGTGCACGATGTGAGTGTATTTGTTTATCACTTAAGTGCAAAAAAGGATTCAGGATGCCGGCAGCAATCAGACGCAGCTTCAGACGCAGCACATTCCCGCTTGGCAAATGTTGCCATTATTCCGACGGCATCTAACGAGTTTTAAATGAATTAATTCCAAAGCTAACGCAGCAGGTGCATATCTTCTCTTCTGCTTCCCCCTGCTCGTCCGCCTCCTGATGCTTCAATTCTCTTTTCGGCCACAATGAAATTTGTTCCTGCGACACTCTTTATGGCATTTGCCGCACAAAACTTGTTGACTCTTTTCATTTTCCTGCTTGGCAGGTGAAAATGGAAATCCTAAATGCGGCATTTAAAAGATTCTGTTTTGGTATAACTAAAATTAAAATGATAAAGCAATTAGTCTACGTGCTACGTGCTCGAATTGATAGACGGCTTAAAGTCTTTAATCATTTTAAAAGTGTTTGCGATAAACTGAAAATGCGATTAGGATTTTTTAAAGAGAGAAGTATAAAGATAATGTATATAGTAAGTGTATAAATAAGCCTTTTGCCTCTTTGTATTGTGCCTTGTCTAAGAAACCTACTGTCATAAATATTCAACTTCTATGCTAAGTACATTTTGTATTGCATATCTGCAGGGGGTGGATTCTGCACGCCCAGTTAACTTGTTTCCTGCATAACTTCTATGTTAATCATCCATTTGCAACCATATTCTCAGACATTATTTGGTTGATGATTATTAATTGTGCACACCAAAAATAAACAGTACAATACTCAAATTACGCTTCCTTTTCGACTTTCATTGATTTACGATGGCAAATTCTAAAACAAATTTGATCAGAGCGCAAGAGTTAGTTGTGGCTCATGCAGTCTGTGAAATTTAGGTTAACAGGCTCTATTTTATTTTATTCTACTGACTTCTATTTTATTTCATTCCCCATTTCCTTGTTTAGTGCATCTCCACTTCTTTCTCCCTCTCTCTATGGCCCTCTGCAATTTGCACACTCCATGATTACCCATTTCTTTTGCCACTAAATCCCCCATTTTGGGTCACAGAACTGTAACTGTAAATATGTTGGACCCTCCCGAAACTAATCCGCATAAATTTCACAGCGAGTTTCATTTAAAAATTGAAGCGAATTCTCTTTGCATTTGCTGCTCTTGTGCCATTTTTCTATGTCACTTGCATAATTTACATTCTAATTCCGCTGGCTTTGCGCTGTGCAACTCTGTCTCTGTCTCCTCTCCCTCCCTCCTCTATTGCTCCCTTACTGTCTCCCTAGTTGAAGACAATTCATCTTACTTATAATGCGAGTGCCAGCTACTTGGCTGGGGTATTATAATAACGAGGGGCGCCCTAGCAGGCAAACGATAGCCCCGAAAAGTATGCAACACTATCAAATTTCTTCTTATGAGTGAGAGGGGGAAGGGTGGGAGCAAGAGAAACAAAGCAGCAATGTGGCAACTTTAATGCGGCGCAAACTTTTCTCGGCTCCTTCTCGCATCGTCTTTAAGTAACAATGACAGACAGGCGAATGATGGCAGAAAGAGAAGCTGGAGGAGATTGTGCAATAAAATACGAAAAGGCACAAGCGTATACAATGTGCAAGTGTGTGTGTGAGAGCCGAAAAAAAGCTGAAGTGTAGTGAAAAGTGACAGTAGAGGAGTAGAAGGAGTAGGAAGAGGAGGCAAGCACGAAACGGGCAGCGGGCAGACAGACAATAATTTACGTAACTGCACGAAAAAGGACGAACGAGCAGGCAAACAAATGCTGTAAAAGAGAGTAGAAGAGAGGCGAGAGGGGGAGGTAGTGAAAGGGGCGGGGGATCCACATGATTTGTAGCAACTATGCGCGTGTCTTTGTGTGCGCCACTTTGGTTTTGCCTTCCGCACATCATCAACAGTTGAAGAGGCAACACGAGTAGCAGCAGCAACAGCAGCCTGACTGCCCCCCTCCCTCACTCCCCCTCTTACTCTCTCTCTCTCTCTTCATCTCTTGCCCTGCCTTTCTCGCTGTGTATTTGTACATCTGTCTGGCTCTCAAGTGTCTGCATGTAATGCGTTCGTTGCCTCTAAATGTTTATTTAAATGCCACAGTCTCAGCCACTGCCACTGCTGTTGCTGTTGCTGCCACGTTTTGTGGCAAGCTTAAAGCGGGCAATCAAGAAATTTTACTGCCAAATAAATCAGCCAACTAACCACGGCAGGTAGCCGACTCGAGCATAATTAACAACGCGAATACGCGAGTGTATCAGTTGCAGCAGGTCGCCTGCTGTGCCACTTGCCACTTGCCACAAGCGCAACATAACTTCCAACAGCGTAGCACATTTTAATGAGTTTACAAAACGCTTGACACATTCGCAGCCTCATAAAGCGAGAGCAGAAAGATCAAGTTGAAAGCATTTATGGCCAAGCGGCGGGCGCACGCTGCGTATGCGTAATGTGCGTTAACATGTGCTTTATGGCTACGCTGTTGCCGCTGCTGCTGCTGTGGCTGTGGCTGCTGCTCCTGTTGCTGCCTTTCATGCCGCTGCTTATTAACTGCGTGTGCAAGGAAATGCTTGTGAGTGGCATTTAATGAGCAACTGAAGGTGGAAAGAAGGTGGAGAAGAGGAGAATGGAGAAGGAACAGGTGAAGAAACAGATGAAAAAACAGATGAAGAAACAGATGAAATAAATGCGCAACATACTTACTTTAGTTACCATAAGTTAACCTCGCGTTATCATGGAGAATGTTACCTGTATTGTTATGTTAATGTAAAGCTTAACATAGCTTACTCAGAACTACAACTATCGATATCAATCTGCAACATGATGGTCTTTTGCATACTGCATAAAAGAGATCAGATGAAGTTTCATATTTAAGCATTATAATTATGCCATTAAATTAAAACAGTATGGAGCATAATTGAATATAATATGCAAGCATATATAGTCTCATTAAATTTAAACCGAGTCTGCATAGAAATTTAAGTTTAAACATTTTCCAATGGAATTTTTGCCACATACTTTCAACTTGCTGCTCTCTCTCTTTAACCTGTTGCTCTCAATTCATGTATATCTTCTACACACGCTCTATCCACTCCCCCGTCCCACTCATTTCTCCAAATTTCCGGCTAAAAATGTTGCCAATTTGGCTGACTGGCTCGTTTTCAAGCTCAATTAAAAGCATTTTCACGCTAAATTTTGCTTAGTGCGAATTTAAACTGAAATTATCAAACAACACATACTTGCAGCTCCCCACTGTCTCTCTTCCTTTCTCTCCCTCTCTCTCTCTCTCCCTTTTTCTCTCTCTCTGTGCCACACACAATTACAGAATGTAACAACATGAAAACGAAATGGCTCCCAAATGAAATGTTGTAAATTTATGGGTATTTTAAATTAAAACGGAAGCGTGTTTTCAACGCGCGACTACACACAGATACACCCAGCACACACACACACACGCACACTAAGACACACAGTCAATATATTTTATAGCCACAGTGCTGCGTTGCTCCCCCCCTCCTCTTGCCTTGCGCTGTTTTCCCCCAACTGAATTGAAGACGCACGTAGCACACGGCAAAGCTGCCGCTTCTTGTTGTTGTTATTGCTGTTGTTGTTGTTATTGCTGCTGTTGTTGTTGGTGTCAAATCAGTTTCAATGTTTGCTGGCAGCACGCACAAACAGCGCAGCAGAGCAGAGCTTCGCAGCAATTCACAGCAATTCGCGTGGCTCAAGTCATTAAAGACATAAATAAATTTATGTGACTTTCGGCGCAGTTTCTCTTGCTTATTCTCTGCTCCACCTTCTTCCTGTTTCGTGTCTCTGCCGCCGTTGCTGCTGCTGCTGCTAAATTAAATTTCACAAAAAATAAAAAGGAGTCGGCAACAATGGGAACGGGAAGGAGAACATATAGATTACATTGTCTGGCTTAGTCGGCAGCGCGCATTATATTTTTATTTCCTCGCATTTTCATTTCATTTTTGTCTGCGTTGTCATTGCGACCGGATTTAATTTTTCCAGCTCACTCTATCCCTCTTTCCTCTCTCCCTCTCTCTCCCTCATTTTTCTATATCATCTATTGGAATTGTAAGGCAACTGCAGCTAATGAGCTTAGCTTTGCCTTGCGTTGCACAAGCTAACAAGCCGCGTCTGCCGTCCCTCGCGGCGTATGCGTAATATTGTAAATATCCGCAAGGTAAATGGGTCAAAGTGAAGGAGTGCCAAATGAGCAGAGAGAGAGAGAGGAGAAAGCATCTATGTAGTAGAGTATATGTACAAGGCAAAAGGGAAGAGCAAAATAAAGAAGTTCTCTGCAGCAAAGGATCCAGATAGAGGACTTAAAGCAGATTAGCATAGAGGGAGAGAGCAAGAGAGAACGAGAGACAGACAATGATATATGTAGTGAGCTAAGCTCAAAGATATTGAGTGGCAGTTGTCGCAAAAGCTATGCAGCAGCTTAGAGAGATGAGTTACATAAGTTAAAGCTGCAGTATCGGAGAAGTAAGATACAACTCATGCATTAACTTTGCAATATATTAAAAATTGTTTGAAAATAAGAAATGTGTTTCTGTTTTTGTAACTGCAGACATTAAAAAACCTAAATACAATAAAAATAATATAAGCAGTTGATGTGCAATACTTTAATGTTATGCTTATGTTATGTTACAAACATGGTATGTTAACTCGCATTGTCTTAACATCATGTGAATGTAAAGCAAGCGATAACAAACGGTAAACTGTCGCTGTTACAAGTTCTACTGCACTTCTTTAAAGTTATCCTCATGTTATTGTACAAACATGCTATGTTAACTCTCATTGACTAAACAGCATGTTAATGCGATATACTGTTACAAGTTGTTCTGCACTTCTTTAATGTTATCCTCATGTTATGTTACAAACATGCTATGTTAACTCACATTGTCCTAATAGCATGTAAATATAAAGCAAGCGTTGACAAGCGATATACTGTTGCTGTTACAAGTTCTACTCCTTCCACAGCAAGAACTTTAAATTCCCACTTTCACAAATAACTCTCATTATACGAGTATACCGCCATATACATTATGTTCCCTTCGTGACTCCCAGAGTGATTTCGCTGGAAATAATTTCTTAGAAAAGCAAACAGAGGCCAAGATGACTCCGTGTGTGGCGGAGCAAACTTATGATGGGAATAATAAAGTAGTTGAACAAAGACATATAAAGCACTTCAGTGTGTGTATGTGGGTGGGTGTGCGTGTATATTGTGTGTGTGGTTGTGCGTAAGTGTGTGTGTTCATTTGTTGCCTCTGCCTGAAGTTTGCCTGAAGAAAGCGCTTTGCCTTTGAGTTGCCAGCATGACAATTGAGCTGCCTGCAGCACATTCGCTTATTTGTTTTACAAAGCACACCCGCGGCACAACACACACACACACAGATAGAGAGAGAGGCTAGCACACACATGAGCAAGATTAAATGAAAGAATAATACAGCTGAAGAACCCTTTTGTCATCTTCACTTAGCGCAACACTTAATTTCACTTGGATGAGGCGCACAAGTTGTGTAAATTGTGCGAACTTTGTTGCCGCTGACGACGAGCAGATAAATATGACACACACAGACACACACGTATACTACTCACACGCACACAAATACACATACACACGCGCATGCCCTGCACATTTTGACATTTAATTTTAAGCGCATGTTGGGGAATTTCTTTTGTACGCCAAAAACAAATAAACAAACTGAGCGGCGAAAACAGTCAGGGAAACAAGAAAGAGAGGGGAAGTGGAGAAGGGAAAAAGAGGGGGACAGAGAGACGGGAGCATTATATGAAAGGGCGGTGAAGTAACTATAAAGTTGCTCGAGAGACATTTTATGATTTGAGCACTTGAAGGCAGCAGACGCGCAACAGACACAACAGATTGCCGACTGTTTATTATGGCAAGAAGACAAGAGAAAGAGAGAGATAGAGAGAGACAGTGTGTGTGTGTGTGTGTGTGAGGGAGAGGGACTGCAAATCAACGTCTTTGCAGTTGTAAAAGCACTTTTTGCAGCCATTTGTAAAATTACAATAAGAGGAAAGCCAAAGCTGAAGCTGAATATGAAGCTGAATCTGCCCAGGGTTGCATTGCGGAGTAAACATACTCTGCGGAAGAGTTAACTGATATTTGACGGGCTATAAAGTAACGGCAAATATCATTGCTTGTGCTGTAGTTGTCACTTTAAAAGTGCATATGATGTGATTTATTGCAATATCAGGCTGGAACTATAAAATGATGAGATTTACTGCCAAGCAAGAGATGATCTATCAAATTTGATGAGGTTAGTTTGAAGAATCGCAGGCATTTCATTAACAACACTTGGGCAAGCCATAATCTATTCCAATTCATTTATATGGCTATGATATATGTTATAATACTAAACTTTTAAATTGAATGGAGCTTCAGGCAGTGCTGAGATACAAGGTTAAAGATGTATACAATTCTTTAAAAATTTGTAATTTAAATTGAAATGAGATATATGTATGTTCTTACAGTGTTTTCATATATGTTACATATAAATTACTATTAAAATATTATTAATATATAATTATATTGTTATCTGTAGCCATTGTTCTCTGCAGGGTATCGACAAAGAAAAATAATCTTTTACGCATTTCAATTAAAATTTGCTCACATTTGGCCCGCAATGCGCCCGCCTTCGTTGGGTTTTTGCCAGGCTCTACTTCATCTTATTCTTCTTCTTCTCATGTTTTTCTTCTTCTTCTTCATCTCTTGCAGGTTGTCAATTCGCGGCGCGAAACAGATGCCGGCGTCTACTGGTGCGAGGCAAAGAACGAGCTGGGCGTGGCAAGGAGCCGCAATGCGACGCTGCAAGTGGCGGGTAAGTTGTTGAAAAAGAACACCCCTCCCACTTCTCTACCTCTCTCAGTCCTGCCTCTACATGCCACATGCCCCAAGCATGCTGCCACATCCTTGTCAGGCAACGCTGGCTACGCACGCGTTTGCGTTTTTAATATTCTAAATTGATGTTGATTTTTGCCACAGTTCAGTTGTTGTTGTTGCTGTTGTTGGGTCTCGATATGCCTCTGAGGCAGCTCAGCTCTGCTCTTTTTTGTGCCAGGCCGACCGAACTACCAAAGGGGGTGTGGCACCGCCCACTTAACTAACTAGCTGAGCTGCGTTTACAAGTTTTCCGCATGAACGCACCCACTTGTCTTGTCTCTGGTCTCTGCTGCCTCGGCTGCTATTAACCCGTTTTAGTTGCCCTCTCTCTCTTCTCCTTCTCTCGTTCTGTCATTCTTTCTCACTCTTCCCTTAACCTTTTCTATTTTTACGTTTTGCCATTTTTTGACTTTTGAAGCTTTTTTTAGCTGGTTAGTTGGGGTTTTCGGGTTGAGCGAACGGATTGAGTTGAGTTTCCCTTTTTTTCTCTGGTAGAAATGTGTGTGTGATTTATGAGCTCGAACAGGAGAAGGAGGAGGTGGAAGAGGGTAGACTACGTGTGCCCTGCAGCGTGGGTTAGGTCCATGAGTTGACAAGTGTTTGGGGCTAGGACAATATTTTAGGCAATGATCCACTTAAGTACAGCCTGACAAAATGTACAAATTTATTTTTAGAATGTAGAAAAAGGGAAATATTTTAATAAATTTGAATTTGTTTTCATTATATGCTGCATCTATTATTTTTAAGTTGCACTTAACCTCTATTGGTTGCTGCACAAACCGTCAATTGCTGCAGCACATAACCTCAATTGCTGCAGCACATAACCTCAATTGCTGCTGCACTTAACCTTAAATTATGCCACACATAACCTCAAAAAACATTGCATATTATCTTATAATGTCCCTCAATATGCAACACATTTGCGTAATCACTATTGGGAGATCATTTCTCATACATTTATCTGCATTTTGGCATTCACGGGGCCGCATTTGTAGGCCAACTGCGAAATTTGTGGCCCCCATTTGAACTCCCAATTGCCCTTTTGGCACCGCAGACCGCCACTTTGTCTTCTCCCGGCTAATATTTCTTTTATTTGCCCCCGGCTCCCGTTCTCTCCTACCGCCAACGACAAGGCCTCACTCCTCCTGGGGGAGAAAATCGATATTGTTTCCTGACGTTGGTAGTTCATTCTTTGCTGCTGCTTCTGCTCTTCTTCTCTTCTTTTTCTCGCTTTTTTTCGCATTCGTATTTATTCCTCTCGCTGTGTTTAGCCTTAGCCCGTTCGGTTTGCTTTGCTGCGGTATCCTTGGGGAATATTTTTCAATATTTGCATGTAAATCACGAAAAGCACGTCAAATTTGTTTGCTTGGTTAAAACGTCGTTATTGCGACGAGTTCCACAAGCTCTCGAGCACTCGAACGGGGGATGGGGGTTGCCATTGATTGGGTTAGGCAATAAAGCGAAGACTGGCTGCTCTACCTCCTTAGATCCCTGCGCTGCTTTGTCAATAATAAACATAAGTTGTTCATGTTTGTCGTTGTCAGCGCTTTTGAATTACGCATACGCAATGTGTGCCAGGGCATAAAGAGCTGCGCACTCTTTAACATTAATCTTCCGCATAGTGCCTACGGGCCATATAAATATTGCCTCAACGGTCATTTATTAACTCATTATCAGCGCCCTGTGGCAGTTTGCACCTTTTCAGCGCGTTTTTCCGCCTGACTGACGCCGAAACCGACCCCGGAGCCGAGCACGGACCCGAAGAAGGCCCGCCTGGCCTACAACTTTCGTTTCGGCCAATGCCACTGAACCTGACACTGATTATGACTTTGATTAATTTATTGATGGTTGGCGTGCTTCCTGCTGTGTCGAGGCAGCGCCTTCTCCTCCCTCCTCTCTCTCCTCCCCTTGCGCCTCTTGTTCTTGTTGCTATTTCGGGGGCACATTAAAAGTTTTTGCGGGGCGAATTCACTTTCGTGCTCACTTTCGCCATGCGTTGGGGAATAATTTGATTTATGTTGATTTATAGACATCACTTTAAATTTAATAAAAGTCATGCTCGCAACATTTTTGCATACTTTGCCAGAGAAAGGGGCAACAGAGAGAGAGAGAGAGAGATAGAGACTGAAGGAGATTCAACTAAAAGGAAAATGCGCTTATTCACTTTGCAGATTAAAATAAAAATATATATGTATGTAAAATACATTCGCATTTTATAAAGAGTGCAAAAAAGTGAAATTTCATTTACGTAAAAGCTGCTCTCGCTTTAGATTTATTTTCCATATATAAATATATATATATATGTATGTATATACTATATAGGGATGTTGAATGGGAAAAGCTCCCTCGCTTTTCATCGCAAAAAATGTACTTTGCTCCGCTTTTCAAGTGCTTGAAAGTTACTTGATTTATTACACTACTCCCTCGCTGCGTCTGTGTGTGCGTCTGTGTGTGTGGGGGACAAATATTCGCCTGGCAAATTTATAACTGAGCAAATCGAGCCAGAGGCGACGTCAGAGCCAGCAGCAGCAACCAACGGTGCCACGTCTCGGGGTAAGGTGTGCAAATTACAGGTTTGCAATTTGACCACAATCTGTGTGGCAAGGAGAGGTGGCGGATGGTGGGAATGGAAAAAAGCGAATAGCATGCAAAATAAATGCAGACAGCTGAGTTAGTGCTTAAATCTGCGGTTGGCAAAGCAAAATGTTGATAATGGCGTGATTTACTATGCGCTGGGTTAAGAAAAGCTTTAGAAATGCGCTGAAGAGAAGTTTTGAAAGCAGAAATGCAGCATGAATAAATGAGAATATTCCTTTTTCGATACGAACGAAACTACTACGTGCAAAAGAAAGAAACGCAAGTTCTATGCGAATTAAAATTTAATGATCTCTTGTGGAGAGAAAATTCAATGAACATACTTAGCCAAGGAGCATTTACAGCATCTCTGTATTTAAGTGCTCTCTGTTATATCTCAACTTATCGATATCGATAATAAGGCTCACAGTCACAGTAGAGAAACTGTTTTCTCTGTTAAATTAACATATCTATCGTCAAGCTATTGATAACAACAGGAGCACCTTAACAGCGCGTATCGATTGCTTACATTAATTGTAAGAAGTAATCAGAGTTCATCGATAGCATACATTGAGTGCCAAGAGTGCCAATTGAGTAGTTTACTCACTACAAATTTGAAGTCATCTCTCTTCCTTTCGCCCTTCTCTCTTTTTTCGAAGTTCGTTAACTGAAACAAGTCTGAAAAGATAAAATATTGTAAATTTTCATAAAGCCTTTTAAAACTAGAAGTAACTATGGATAAACCAATTGTCTGGGCTCGCGTCATCAAGGTGCTTGGCCGCACCGGATCCCAAGGGCAGTGCACACAAGTGAAGGTTGAATTTCTGGGTGAACAGAATCGCCAGATCATACGCAATGTAAAGGGACCAGTGCGCGAGGGGGATATACTGACATTGCTGGAATCTGAACGTGAAGCTCGTCGTCTGCGCTAGCTGAGGAGGCTGCAAGCACAGCAAATTGCAAGAGAATTGCAAACAAAAATAAATGAATAAAGGATGATTCTTGAAATATAAAATGCCCTCTTTTTATTTATGCGAAAAGTGGAAGTAACATCTTGATTTTCAGGGAACCATGAGTATACATGAGTTATCGAATTCATAACCATCGATATTCCTGAAAGTTCTTCTTGAAGGCGTTCAATTGGATAATGTGTATTTGTATTTCTACATTGCCTTCCGGTTGATTTATTTAAGTGCTGCAGATTCAATATATTCAGCATATCAAATAGAATTATATTAACTAAAAAGCTGCGTGCCAGTGCCAGTGTTGCCAGACTTTTTACAAATGAGCGTCAGTCGTTTTTTATGTGTGTGCGAGAGAGAGAGAGGGAGAGTGTGTGTGTGCGCGTGGGTATGGCGTATAAAAATCACATTTATGCCATTTACCAACAATTTATCTTTGCTGTCAGGCCGCAAACACCCGCAAAATACTCACACACATACACCCCAAGCAGCGCATTCTCACACACACACACACAGAGAGACGGACGGGGCCCCACACAGCCCCAGGTTAAGGCAGGACAGGGACAGGCATTTATCATGCAAAACCAAGATAATTTATAACCACCAACAACAGCGGGAGGAATCAAATGGACAGAGGGCATCGCACACACACACACACACACACATAAAGAGCCACAAGCCCGTACACCCACACACAGACCTGTCTCATCACTCGACTTTCTTCTCTCCTCCCTTTTGCAGTGCTTCGCGATGAGTTTCGCCTGGAGCCGCAAAACACACGCATCGCACAGGGTGACACGGCGCTGCTGGAGTGCGCCCCACCACGCGGCATACCGGAACCGACGGTAACATGGAAGAAGGGCGGCCAGAAATTGGATTTAGAGGGCTCGAAGCGTGTACGCATCGTTGATGGCGGCAATTTGGCCATACAGGATGCACGTCAGAGTGACGAGGGTCAATACCAATGCATTGCCAAGAATCCAGTCGGTGTGCGCGAATCCTCCCTGGCCACCCTTAAAGTACACGGTAAGCCAGTTCGCCCTACTCTCCTACTCTCCTACTCGGCCTCAGCCTTTCACCTCAAATCAATGTGTCATGTTCAATTTGCTGGAATGTGACTTGGGTCCTGTGTGGCCCATTGGATTGCAGCCTAAATGCCGCTAAGCGTCTCATTATCTTTATTGCAGTTAAACCGTACATCATACGCGGCCCACATGATCAAACAGTCTTGGAAGGTGCCTCCGTCACGTTTCCCTGCCGTGTCGGCGGTGATCCCATGCCAGATGTGCTCTGGCTGCGCACAGCCTCAGGTGGCAACATGCCGCTAGGTAAGTCACAACGCACACACACACCACGTTGCACATTCATCTGGAAAATGATTTTGCCTTCATATTCAGACCGCGTCAGTGTGCTGGAAGATCGAAGCCTGCGCCTGGAGCGTGTCACCATAGCCGACGAGGGGGAATACAGTTGCGAGGCAGACAATGTGGTGGGTGCCATCACAGCCATGGGCACCCTGACAGTATTCGGTGAGTGATTGCATCCTGCATTGCTTAAAGTGCAGCTGCACTTTGGGCTCCTCGTACTTAGCGCTAGTGCAGCACAGTTAGCTAATTAGTTTACCCCCTAATCCCCCCGCACACTGTAGCTCCTCCAAAATTCATACAACGACCTGCGAGCAAATCTGTCGAGCTGGGCGCGGACACCTCGTTCGAGTGCCGCGCCTCGGGCAACCCCAAGCCGACGCTCTTCTGGACCATCAAGAACAACAGCACACTGATCTTCCCGGGTGCACCGCCGCTGGATCGCTTCCACAGTCTGAACACTGAGGAGGGTCATTCCATTTTAACGCTGACGCGCTTCCAGCGCACCGACAAGGATCTGGTGATTGTGTGCAATGCCATGAACGAGGTGGGCAGCATTACGGCGGGAGTGCAGCTCACTCTGGACTCGCAGGAGGATCGCCCGCCGCCGATTATCATTGCTGGTCCAGTGAATCAGACACTGCCCATCAAGTCGCTGGCCACGCTGCAGTGCAAGGCTATCGGGTTACCCAATCCGACCATCTCTTGGTATCGCGACGGCATTCCTGTGCATCCAAGTGCCAAGCTAAACATTACCACCGCGGGAGATTTAATCATCTCCGACCTGGACAGACAACAGGATCAGGGTCTGTACACCTGCGTGGCCAGTTCACGAGCTGGCAAATCCACCTGGAGTGGCTTTCTGCGCATCGAGCTGCCCACCAATCCGAACATCAAATTCTATAGGGCACCGGAGCCAAGCAAATGCCCCACAGCACCGGGACAGCCCACTGTGCTGAATGCCTCCGCCACGGCAATGACCATTGTTTGGCCCAGCAGCGACAAGCTGGGCACATCGCCCTTCCTCGGCTACAGCGTCGAGATGTATTGCACGAACAAGAGCAAAACCTGGATACCCATTGCGAGCAGGCTTAGCGAACCGATTGTCACCGTGGACAGCCTCGAGGCTGGTGCTGCGTATATGTTCATTGTGCGTGCCGAGAACGCGTTGGGATTCTCGCCCCCCTCGCCCATCTCGGAGCCCATTACGGCGGGCAAACTGGTGGGAGTGCGTGATGGCAGTGAGTCGTCGTTGGGTTCGGCCAGTTCGCAACTGCTGCTCAACGATGTGGAGACGCTGCTGCAGTCGAACAACATCGTGGAGCTGCTCGAGGCCAATGCCAGTGATTCGACAAGTGTGCGACTTGCCTGGGACATCGACAGTGGGCAGTACATCGAGGGATTCTATTTGTATGCACGCGAGTTGCGCTCGGCGGAATACAAGATGCTGACACTGCTCAACAAGGGTCAGGGCCTCAGCTCGTGCACAGTGCCCGGCCTGGCGAAGGCTTCTACGTATGAGTTTTTTCTTGTGCCATTTTACAAGAGCATCGTAGGCAAACCCTCGAATTCTCGACATGCTCGCACCCTGGAAGATGGTAAGACCGCCAGGCTGAGTCCAGTTTCCCCTTGCTAATCAGCTGCCCCCCAACTCCCTCTATTCCCTCCCACTGCTTCCTCATTCCCCCATACCGAACAACTGCTAATCCGTATCTTATTTGTTCTTCCTGCTCTGCTCTTCTTGTTTGTTCGCTCCACACAGTGCCCGAGGCAGCACCGTATGGCATGGAAGCCATCCAATTCAATCGCACCTCTGTCTTCTTGAAATGGCTTCCCCCGCAACCGAATCGCACTCGCAATGGTACGTACCCAAACAAATCCCTAACTTGCCGTAGGCGCCTAGCTTAGGGTATGCTGACTATACAATTCAGTTTGGGAAAGGAAGTAGGGACTGTTTTTTGCAGGGAAAGGAAAAGAAGTTGCCTGGCATATACATTTTATTTTCTTTATTTATTTTGTTCTCTTTTGATCCCTGGAATCTTAAGTCTTTGCTTAATGAAATTTGTTTGATTTATGCAACTTCACAATGACATTCATCTAAGTATTGTAATACATATATAAATACCTCCATATAAATTCCTATGTCTGCTCTGTACTATCAGATTGTCTTGCCTATTTCCTTTGCTAAATGATTTACCCTACCAAAGATTCAATTTGGAAAAGGATCTAGAAACTTCTTTTTTATTTCCTTAAGATCTCTAGAATCTTTCAACTTTACATTATGAAATTTGAATGGTATATAACTTCTATGTGTATATAATTAAACACCCCAACTAAGTCAACTATGGACTAACAGAATATTAGTTTTATTAAATGGTCTCTAACCTTCCTCGTTTCTTTTCGTAAATTGCCACTATTAGGGCATATTTCCATTCGTCTAACTATTGTATTTTCCTGCTGTGCTTGTTAACATTTAATTTCATTTCATTCTCTCATCTCTCCCTCCCATTCGCACGCTGCGTGTGCCATCGCTGCAGGCATCCTCACCAGCTACAATGTGCTCGTCAAGGGCCTGGATGTGCACAATACGACGCGTATATTCAAAAATATGACCATTGATGCGGCGACGCCGACGCTGCTGCTGGCAAACCTCACAACGGGCGTCACCTACTACATTGCCGTTGCGGCGGCCACCCGCGTGGGCGTTGGTCCCTTCAGCAAGCCGGCGGTGCTGCGCATCGATGCGCGTACCCAATCACTGGACACCGGCTACACGCGGTGAGTACACGCAAAGGGGGACAGGTTGGGGCGAGGAGTGAAGGTTCACTAGACTCGGACGTCGACGTGGACGTGGACGGTTTATTGTGTCATTGTCGAGCTCATTTGACTGCTGCCACTGGGACAAAGCGACACAACAGGAGATGCTATAGGAGGAGAAGGTGGAGGAGGAGCAGTGCCAACGTTCAGCCACATTCGCATCAATCCATTAACGGCAAACGACAATGGGCGCCTCCAAGCTGAGGATGAGAATATGGATGAGGATGAGGACATAGACAGCCATTAAACTAAGCCTCGCCTAGGCACGTACTTCCTGGCAGTATCAATGCTCATTCCGCCTCTCTTCCCTTCTCTTTCTTTCTCTTTCCATTCTTTCTATTTGCATTGTGTAGCTATCCCATCAGTCGTGATATTGCCGATGACTTTTTAACGCAGACCTGGTTTATCGTCCTGCTGGGCTCCATCATCGCCATAATTGTGTTTCTATTGGGCGCATTGGTTCTATTCAAGCGCTATCAATTTATCAAGCAGACCTCGCTGGGCAGTCTACACGGTAAGTTAGCATCCCCTTACCCACTCCCGACTCTCCCCTCTCCCATTCCATCCCCAAGGTCGTCAATTTAAATATCTTTTTCTCTGCCACATTTGCTGTAGATTAAGTTTTGGTGGCATCGGCTTAGGAGACTGTGCTCTGTGTCTCTCTTTATGTCTGTCTGGGCAGGGGCTTTGCAGCGGGTAGTAATTGCTTTGTATTGGATATTTATGGGGTAGCTGCGCAATTGAGCATGACCGGGCTTAGGCGACAGCGAGTCTCCAATAATGGCATAGGATAGAGCATTTGGTTAGCTTGCTGATCAGCTTAGCAGTAGGTAATCTGGTGATGTATAGTGTTATTATTATTGAATCGACTATGTTGAAAGGGTTTAGTAAAAGAGGTTTACTCTTTCCTACTGTTGACTAGCTTTTTATACTACTTATGACTAGCTTTATGAATTAAAGTCAAAATATCACAATTCTAAATTTTGAAAAATTCTAAAAATGTTGTAAGGGTCCCTTTGGTCAAAATAAACACCTAAATTAAGGGTATTTCTTGGCGGGACTTTTTATACTACTTTTGACTAGCTTTATGAATTAAAGTCAAAATATCACAATTCTAAATTTTGAAAAATTCTAAAAATGTTGTAAGGGTCCCTTTGGTCAAAATAAACACCTAAATTAAGGGTATTTCTTCGATATTTTCCACAATTTTCATCACAAACACTTTTGGCGGGACTTTTTATACTACTTATGACTAGCTTTATCAATTAATGTCAAAATATCACAATTCTAAATTTTGAAAAATTCTAAAAATGTTGTAAGGGTCCCCCCTTTGGTCAAAATAAACACCTAAATTAAGGGTATTTCTTCGATATTTTCCACAATTTTCATCGCAAACACTTTTGGCGGGACTTTTTATACTACTTATGACTAGCTTTATCAATTAATGTCAAAATATCACAATTCTAAATTTTGAAAAATTCTAAAAATGTTGTAAGGGTCCCCCCTTTGGTCAAAATAAACACCTAAATTAAGGGTATTTCTTCGATATTTTCCACAATTTTCATCGCAAACACTTTTGGCGGGACTTTTTATACTACTTATGACTAGCTTTATCAATTAATGTCAAAATATCACAATTCTAAATTTTGAAAAATTCTAAAAATGATGTAAGGGTCCCCCCTTTAGTCAAAATAAACACCTAAATTAAGGGTATTTCTTCGATATTTTCCACAATTTTCATCGCAAACACTTTTATGAAAACTTTTTATAATACTTTTACTAGCTTTATCAAGTTAAGTCAAAATATCACAATTGTAAGTTTTGATATCAAATAAGTACTGAACTTGTGACCCCTACAATAAGGTCAGTTTTTATTAGTATTTATAAGATATAGTCGCTAATTGAGCAATATATTATTATATCCTTATTATTCATATTATTTGCTTATTAGTATTGTTATTATTGTTATTCTTTACGTATTATTATTATTTACTTATTATTATTATTATTTCCTTATTGTTATTATTTTAATTAATTCCTTTACTTTCTGTAACCACTGCTTACAATTTGCTTTTAACTCTGATATGTTAATGCAATTCGATAATGTTAAAATTATGGTAACCAGCGATTGTTATCGATATTGCAGTCCAATACCATGCTCTGTTGTATTAATGTAATGTTAAGTCAATTTGGGAATGTTAAAGTATTGTTGGGCTAATATGCGATAGTTATCGATACCAAATTCTATCTATCGACCTGCTACAATTGAAGCCTATATACAATAAGAAGCAACAGTGTGTACACACTATACTAACTATTTCTTGTTAAGTTAGCCACCCCTATACTAGTATGTTGCTATACTTTGATCCATTGGCAAGGGGTTCTTAAGCTCTTCATTATTTGCGCACAAATCAGAACAGCAGCAACCACTCTCGCCTGACCTCGTCTCGTGTTTGATAAGATAATTTCGCAGCAGAATACGCGGGCAAAGTAGAGCTCATATAAACTATGATTTATGACTCGTCCCGTTTATGGCCGTGCTCAATTAGGCTGACGTTTTGTTAGCCACAAAACTGCGCAACACGCACTCGCCACATTAGCGCGGGGGAAGAAGGTTAGCTGGGGGACAGGGGGTAATAAGCTGCGTAGGCGAGACAGTCGACGACGAGTTCGAAGGTTAAGCTAGCGATAAAAAGATAAACTTAACGGGGGTATCATGAGTTAGGGAGTGAGGAGAGGGTGGGGAGTGAGTAGGGGTAGGCAAGGAAGGAGAGGAACGGGCAGAAACGACAAATGGGCACGTGAAAATCACATCAATTGTCTAGTGAAACTCTAAAAATAAATGGCAACTGGCAAAATGCGAACCAATTGAATATAAAATGTTCTTTCCGTGTCCCTACCTCTCTCCTTTCCCTCTCTCCCTCTCTCTACCCGCCAATTGGTAACCTCGCAGCCTTTTTACGGCTTCGGGAGTTGGCTTTGTAATTGGCGCTGCTAACGAGGATTACTGCCTAACTGGCTGGATCTATTCCACGTGCACACGATATTCGATATACGATACTTTGCTTTTTATTTCAGGCAATCACGCAATCGGCACCGTGCGAAAGTTTCCAACATTGCCGATGAATGGCGGCGGCGGAGGTGGTACTGGAGGAGGAGGAGCAGGCGGTGTGGGCAACTCATGCACCAGCAATGGCGGCAACTCTGGCACAGGACTGTGGATCGATCCCAGTGGCGGTGTTTGGCGACAGGGCGCCACATCGTGTACGACAAAGGAGCAACTTCCGGGCTACGCACAGGCCACGGCACAGCAGCGGGCACAGCAGGGACAATCAAACACAGGCGGACAACAGCAACAACAACAGCAGCCGCTGCCTGATTATGAGAGGTAAGCATGACTAGGCCGATTGCAGAGAAGGGTTGTCAAGGGGCGTTGAGGGATTGTTGCCTTCCCTTGTTTATCATTGGCGCGCACAGGAAGTTGGCTTAATATCCTGTCTGCGCTTCGCTGCCAGTTTAATTACGAAAAATTGCGAGAGCAGCCGAAAAACCACGCCAAATGCTTAAATGTTTTACTACTGTCAGAGGGGGGTTGGTAACGAGGGGGCACAGAGGGGGAGGCAAAAGAAAATACGAGTGCCAGAACCCAGCACTATTTACGATACGCTCGTAAAAATTGCGGAGCTGCAGCCGCATCCACTTCACTCCAATAAGCGCCAGCACCGCCCACCTCCCAGCAGCAGCCACACCACGCACCACCCTGTAGACAGAACACCCCTGCCCCCACTCTCCTCCTCGAACAACAACAACAAGAAACGCCATTAAATTGTTACACTTGAACGGGTTTTACTTTGGGCCATGGCGATTGCCGCAACCTGGTACTGGCCCTGGCTTTATTGGGGTTCCCTTTCTGACGCGGCGCCTTTCGCCAAGCTTTACTGCGGGCATTTCTGTTTGTGTACCCCCTGCCTCCATACTCCCCCCATTCCCCCTCTCTTTCTGCAGTCCTTAATTCATTTCCATATACGCACATGAATTTCATATTTCTGCCGTTGGTTATTTTTAAATATTTGTCTGTTTGGCTTGCGGTGCGTTGCGGGAGTTGGTTCTGATTCTGTTGGTACAACATGCAGAGGAGAAGGAGGAGGCAGTGAAGAGAGCCTGCTGCGATTTCTTTGTGGTGCCACTCGCGCCACACACGCTTGAGTGATATAAAGAACGAGTAAGCTTAGTGCTGAAAAATTGCAATGCCTTAAAAAAACACTCTTAAAGGAAACTTATGCTCGAGTAGTGGAAATAGATAGAACAAGGCAGATACACTAGTGAAAGCAGAAGTGGAGGGTTCAATAATGAGGAAAGAGGCATTCTGTAGCATAGGCAGGAACACTATCAAAGAATTATTAAAATCTAAGGAGACAAAGATCAGAGAAAAGAAAGAGATCTATTATTAGGCCTACATTAATCAAAGTGCCTTTAAGACTACTACAAACCTAACTAGGTATAAGCAAGTCATAAGTGATTATATAAGTAAGTGAAAAGTCGTGTAGTATTTTGACAGGCCTGCTTAATAGGCAATACTAAGCTAAAGCCAAACCTTAGCAATGTTGCATTATTTAGCAATGCAACATATAGAACTCGTGTACAGAGCATTATCCAGCATTGAGGCAATCACCTTCTAAAAGTTGACAAGATAAAGTCAACAAGTGCAGGAAGATCTTAAGTTTCCTGAGTAAAAGTGGAAAGCTCATTCCTTTTGTTCAGCAGCAACACAATAGATTTAATAGTTCGCTGTACAGATCCCCCTATCAAACAATACTTATAAAAGCATAGATCATTATAATATTATCCTCTTACCTCATTCAATATTCGCTTATAGTTTATAAATTAGTTACGCAGTTTCTCCTCTGTCTCAATGTCTTCTGTCTCTCCCTCTCTCTCTCTCTCTCCCTCTCTCCCTCTCTCTCCCTCTCTCTCTCTCTCCCTCCCTCTCTCTCTATTCTATACACTATCTCTGCTGCTTGACGCTAGCGTATCTCAAACTTTGCTCGCCTTTTAAATCATACAATTCGCTGCTATCTGACCAAGTTTTCTTCATTTCTTTCTTGTAGCAGAAGTTCTTTCTGCTTCTTCTGCCTGCACATTAAAAAATAAATATTTTCCTTGGCATTTTCTCATTCATTCAATCCATATCTCATCCTCTCTCTTTCTTTCTGCTTTAATCCAACTTTGTGCAAGTTCTGCAACAGTTTGCCCCGCCCCCCACCTTTCTCTCTCTGTTCGCATGTTCTTTTGTTTTTACTTCTTACTTAAAAAAATTTCTACCGTGTTTTTCATGTTTTTCTTCGACTGTTATTTCTACTGTTTTCCCTCTGTGTGTGTGTTTTCTTCACTGTTTTATCTCTCTCTCTCTCTCTCTCTCTCTCTGGCCTTCAGTGGCACTGCCAAAGTTTTCTTTAAAGCTTAATGTACCGTTGTGGCAACAATAACCGAAAGGAAAACAAGGCGCAATAAAAAGACGCAACTGCTGGCGACATATTGCGCTCTTCGCTCAGCTCTGCTCAGTTCGGCTCGACTTGGCTTGGTTTTCTGCCTTCGCCCACCACCAGCAGCAGCTCTGATCCATGTACTCCTCCCCTTTCCCATCCCCACGCTTGCTTCCCTGCCTTGTACCTTGCAGAGTCCTCCTCAAGTTGTGCGTATTTATTTGCGGCATTTTACGCATTTATTTGTTTTGACTTTTTTACAATATCCCAGCGACTGTTTCACTGTCTCAGCCCCCTTCCCGCCCTGGCCCTCTGTCACGCCCTCACGCCAGTGCAATTTGAGTATTTCCTATACTTTCCGTCACACTTCCCCCCTCTCCCGCTTCCGCTCTACCACATTCCTCTAATGCTGTTGCCACTTCCGTTACGCGATTTTCATTATTTCCGTTTCAATTTTTCCGTTGTGTACTTTGGCAACTTTCTGCTTGTTCGCGTTGTTCTTTTTTACTCCCCCTCTCCCCTACCCCTACCCCTCCTCTTCTACTTGTTGTTGTGCATTTTAACAACGTTGTAAAGTCGTAAAGAAAAAAGAACGTAACGTTAGCAAGCACACACACACACAGACACCTTCCTCCCCCCACTCGCCCCTTCCGACTGCGCTTCATTTAAATTTCCAATTAAAATATTTAATTTCTTTTCGGGTTGTCTGATTCTCAACATTATGGCCAGCATCTTGTAGCTCCCACACTCCCCCTTAACTCCTCCCCCTCCCCGTATTTGGTTTATTAGTACTACGAACATCGTTTTCACCGCTAAATTAACAATTAAAAATTGATAGCCCCGCGGGAGCATATGCAAATGCTGCCTCTCACTGTGGCAGAGGAGAGAAGAGGGGGGCGTGAGGGGGTGTGATTGCTCTGCCAGTTCAACGGGGACTTGGAGAGCCACTTGAATTCCCTTGTCGCAGTCACGTTTAATTGCTGGAAAATTTCAAATTCCGTTGCATAATTTTAGGCCTCTTTAATGGGTGAGCACACCTTTGTGTGTAGGTGTTTGTGTGTCTCTGTGTGCCCGGCTGACTCTTTAGGCATTTTGCTTATGCCTCGGGGCAATGTGTGAAAAAAGGACTTAGTCTAGAGTATTTACGACACTGGCACCTTGTAGCCTCAAGTTTTTTATAGCTAGTTCGTAAATTCTTTTTTGAATACGTTTAAATAGCTTGAGTATCCCTCATAAGCTTAGAAAAAGGTATTCACATGCTCGCGTAATGTGTTAAGCATTAAAGCCGTCATTTCCGTTGCTATAAACTGTTTAGATGGGGCAGATGGATATAGATTTCTTATATCTTTAATAAGTTAAGAATGCGCATAGAAAAGTTAAGTACCCTTTAAAAGCAAACGTTGTGTAAATATTGGGATTATCTGTTAAAGGTATGATATCTTGGCAGACACTCTTTAGATTTATAGAAAAACTCGAAACCTTTTTATCTAAGAAATTTTGCACGCTATACAACACTGAAAAAGCAACTTGTCGAAATTAAAGAGATAAACTGAATCAGTTCAGAAAAAATCTTAGAATTTATATGAAAAATTTAACTTTTCATAGAGCTTTCAGTTTCAAAACTATATTGATAAAACTTGGTATATATGCTTCTAATTGCTGCACGCTATAAGTCGGAACGAGCCAGATTGGAACCATATATCGTATAGCTGCCATACAAACTGTCGTGCTTTTTTTGTTATTTGCGATGATATTGTAAATTTACTACATTATTTTTTCTGTATAAATTGCATCAAAATATGATCATTATAACATATGGCTGCCATACGAACAATCGGCACGAATATAGATTTTTGTAAGAAGACCAGTTTAAATTGTATTGTAGAAATAAACAAACTTGTCAGTGTCAATGAATTAATTCAGTTGTCTAGGAACGATCGAAGGATATAAGAACCTGCAAGGGCTTAAAACCTTTCGTTCTAGTGATTGTTAAGCTTAGTTGTTCTATGTTCTGAACGCCAGATGGCGCCAGTACAGTAGATTTACTGCTTCTTTATCAAAACAAATCGAATTCATATTCAGTTTTACGCATTTCCCTTACCTTCTGCTACAACTCGTAACTTTTGCCTAAGCTGTTGCCCAATTTGTTCACTCCATGGCAGACACACTAATAATGTTTCTCTGCCTGCCTCTAACTCAATTTGTTATAGTGGAGAAGGACGGAGAGTGAAGGGGAAATGGGAAAATTCATTGGGAAAGTGCGATAGATAAGCATTATCTCATTAGCTAATTAGTGCACGAGAAATTTGCGCAATAAAAAAACTTTTTGCATACGAAATTTGTGCAACTACACAGCAAACAGGAGAGGCAAGAAAGGAAGTGAGGTGAGGGGGAGGGGTATAAAAGTTTTTGCACAGTATTTTCGCCGAGTATTTTTTTGTTTTAGCTTGTTTTGCTGTTCGACTAATTAGAAAGTTGAAATGCACGACACGCCACGACTTAACGGGCAAAATGTATTGGCAATTCCGGGGAAAATTCATATGGAAAGCTCGTGTTATCCCTCAATTTTTAATGAACTGCAGCAGCAAACAAATTTCCGGGCTAACCCATGCCACGCCCACTGTGGGGGGGCTGGTGATGTCTGCTAACAAAAGCAATTTCCTACGATTGATTTATGAAATGAATTTGTGCCCAGACATACGCTTTATGCTTTTTAACCTCCAGTTAATGCTCTGTCTATCTCCCTCTCTCTATCTCTCTCTCTTTCTCTGCAGACTCTCGCCCATGAACATGCCGGACTATGCGGAAGTTGCATGTTCAACATTCAAAAGCCCCCACAATGGCAGCGTTGCACAAACTTCCGGACACCCCTCATCATTATACGATAGCTGCGGCGCCTATGCCACAACCAATGTGGTCGCCAATGTGAAGCTCTATCAGAATCGTTATGGGACAAAGCCAACGACAGCAGCTGGAGTGGGCGTGGGCGTGGCCACCTCCACCGGAGGCAACAACAACAATGGCTCGATGATAGCCAGCCATAATGATTATCAATCGACGGGCATGTACTCGGCACCGGCGAGTGCGCATTATGGTTGCCTGGAGCCAATGAATCCCATGATGACCACATCCACTGCCAGCACAGCCATCGTGGGCAACGGTTCGCCGGCGAAGCTGAAAAAGATCAACATCACAGAGAACAAGCTGGAGCATCTGCAGAATCTGAGCAACAAGAACGAGCGCACGAATCCCTTCAATCAGCAACAGCAGTTGCTGCTCGCGAGCAACGCACTCAAGCAAGGACTGGGCGCCTATGCCAACACCACGCTGGCTGCCCAGATGGCCAGCGGTGGCGGAGCAGGCACGCTGCGTCGTCAGCGACAGCCCAAGACGCTGTTCAAGAGCGAAACCAATATACTGGGTAAATCAATGGGAATGGGAACAGGTGGAGCAGGCATGGCAGCAACTCGTACTGCCAACAATACGTTGGCCAATGGCAATCTTGACTTCCTCACCGGTGGACCACCTGGCGGGGATAACATCGATGCGGACTTCTCGGCGCTGTGCAACTCAACGAATCAGCTGCTCAACGATTGGGCTTCCAGTGCATCCATTGCGGCGGGTGATTATCACTTTGGCAGCAAGCAGCCGAGCAAGCAGCATCTCTATGTGAAGGCCAAGGATGGCACCTGGTCCGCGGTCAGCTCGGAGGCGTATCAGACCTACAAGCAACAGCAGCAGCTGCAGCAGCAACCTTTGTCAGGTGACAACAACAAGCCCATCAATCCTGCACATAGTTCAAGTAGCTTGGCTGCTGATAGCAAATTCCTGAGTAGTTTCGGTGCCAGCGCCAATGTGTAGAGGGACTATCCCCCCCGCCCCCCTGGAGTTGTGTATTTGCTCAGTAGACTAAGTGTGCAAGAGGAGAAGGGTGCGAGCTGAGGATGAATAGGCGACGAACCCAAGAGAGAAATCTAAACTCAATTTAAGAATAGATAACTGTTTATTCAACTCAAGATCAAGATCTGTTCGTTGTGCTCAGGCTGAAGGAGGTTCTTAACTATGAAAGGGTTAGTGAGTGTGTGACAACTGTGAAACGGTAGCTCAGTAACTAACAGTTAGCTGAATGTTAGGTTAGATCGGACAGAACAAGAGAAGAGATGCAAGCTCAATATAACTTAGAAGGCATAAGAATTATTGAACGAGTTATACACGAAATAATACTGAACCGATTTGCAGTAAATGAATCATTATACGAGAACTCTAAGCAACTGTCAAAGTTCCCCACTTGACCCACACTTGCATCCCATAGTTAGTAGTCGACCTAACCTCGTAAAACCCTCGCCTAGACTTTCACCTGTAATGCAAGTTCTAGTATAAAACCCACCCTGGAAAATGGAAAATGGAAAAAAAGAAAACCAGCTACAACGAAAATGTCATATTGGCTTGTAAATAGATTTGAAACCTTATAAAGCATATGGAATATGGCATTTGTACCCCTCCCCAGAAAATACACAGAGAGAGTGTGTTCCCCAATTAGCACCGATCTAGATAAAAACTAAGTAAAGATTAATGTAATTTTTAGTGAGAATTCAGCAGAGTTTGAGCCAAAAAAAAAAAAGAAGAAGAAAAAGAAATATTAATAAAGATGATCCTAGTGAACCCTAACGAATGAACTCACCAATTTCCACTCAATTTAGAATTGTAAAATCATCCCGCAGCACTTAAACAATAATTAAAGATTCATTAGCTAACGGTGCAGTGTGTAATAATCCCCCAGATAAGCTAACTAAATGCTAATAATAAGGCTGTTAAATGTAAAATATCATAAATAATAAATAATCCGAAAATAAAAGCAAAACAAACACGTATACACGTATATCGTATATATATATCTACATGGAGAATTGTGTAATTAAAACCTTTAATAGTAATTTCAAATGCAAACTAGTTTTAGTTCGAGTAGCTAACAAACAGCAGAGAGGGAGATAGAGAGAGAGAAGGTGTTGTCAATCAATTGATTGTGCATTGATGAATAATGTGAAGTGAATGCTAAAAATAAATACTAACTAACTACTAACTAAGTTAATACCAATTGGATTCACTTTGTATTCTGTTTTTGTTGTTGTTTGTGCAGCTGCAGTTACCGTTTGGAGGCGCCACAGCTGCGCCTACACGCTGCTCGACAATGCCATGGATTTTGTCATTTGAATTCCCGTGCTGCCACGCCCACATCACGCCCATCGCCAGGTAAACCGAAGCCAGCAAACCGAGCTATGTCGCGGCACGCGTTGCCCAGCTGCACTTTGCAGAGCATGAGAGCAGGAGGTGCCTTTGCAGTTACGGTCGATGATGCAGCAGTAGGTGCTTTACAGGATGTAGTAGTAGTACAAGTGTGCTTCCTAAAAGCACTGCAATTTCAGCACCTTTTCAGCGACTCTGCAGCTCATTGAAATGAGCACACTAGATAACATAGTTAGTTCCACTGGGATGTCTAGAAAAATAGAACATATTCCTCACCTCCTCATTGCCTCCCTCTCTACTCATTACCTACCTCTCTCTTCAATCCCCCCTTGATTCCCTCTCTCTTCTCTGTCTCCCCCCTCATTCCCATCCCATAATTGTTTGTAGGCTGGCAAATTAATTATGCGCTTTGCATTGCTGCGGAGCTACCCAGCTGCAACAGCATCATTAAACTGAAATGAGATATTGTTTATAGAGCCCATACCCCTTCTCCAGTTACCCCGCTCCTCCCTCCCCGCACAAACGTCTGTTGCAACTGCAAACATCGCAATTGGATTCAATTCAGGATAATCAAATGATTTCCCTTCCTGCATTTCGCTTGTGCTTTCTGTGTTTTTGTTTTCGCATTTGGTTGTAAAACAATTTTACAAATTGTTATTGACAATTTATGTCTGTTGTTCTCTTCTGTTGTTTTTTATCCCTCACTCCCCTCTTCCCTCTGGAGTGTGTGCAGACAAATGAAAACCGATTCGAGCAAACGAAGCGCAATAATATTGAAACATTTTTGCTTAATCATTTATTGGCATTATTAGGTGCATTATAGTAGACGGATGCGTATGTGTTGTTTAATGCGTTGACGCAAGTCGTGCGAAAGTGCTTAAATAGAATACTCTATTATGATACATAGTACACATACATAAAATATATGCTATAGATGCGGATTTGATGTTTAATTCGAATGTGCATTTTATACAATTTTATTATGTTGAATTTTTTATTTTTTAGCTATACAAAAAAGGTTTGCTGAGGGGAAAGGTATAAATGAATACCTTATGGCACATTTCAGTATATATAGTATACTTATTTATCGAGGTGTATAAATTAAGGCAACTAACTACATTGTTTCGAATTTAAGTTGGTTTCAAGCTTAACATTTGGGTTTAGCGATAGTTTTATTTTTAGCGGAATGAAAGATTATAGTATCTTATTGTTTCTTGAGGGAAGTTGTACCGCGGCCTTGTAGATCTGTTATACTCCTTGCTGTTCTTAAATCCACAGTACAGCTACAGTACATGTACGTGGGTAACTGTGTTATGAAAGCTCCGTATCCAGTTTAGTTATTCTAAGTTAATTCATAATTTTGCCCAAACTGGTCGATGTTACCTCGTTAAACCCAAGAAGGTGTGGCCTAGCAATGAAAGATCGATTTCTCTGATTACCTATAGAATTTGTTTCTTAATTTTCTGTATAATTTAAATATATATATTTATTCTTAATATGCATTGTTCTATATTATTCAAATATAATTTAATGTATTTATATTTTACATTATAAAATTTGGTTTTTTCTTTTCTTATGTTTTGATGGCATAGTTTAAATTAAACCTATTTTATATATGGTAAATGGAGTAGTATATTCACTCTGCTACCTTATAAGCTACCCGGAATATTTGGGTAATCTTCAATGCACTGTCCATTTGAATACTTTAAGCCAAAGTCGACAGGCAGAGAGCAGCAGCTGCAGCAGCACTGACTGGCACCCACTGGCTGCTGCCTAATGTAACTGAACAAGCCATGCCATTAGCTACAATAGCCACACACACCCACACACACTTGCACACATACACACAAAGTGTACTCTGAGTTGTGGTACAAATATCAGCAGCACTCTCGCCTGCCTGCCTGGCCTGTCTCCCTAGATGCCCCTGGTCAGCCCGATAAATAAACCCAAATTTATCATGTACACGAACAGGCTGCATCTACAAAGCGAGACGAACAGCAGAGGAGAAGGGGGGGGTAGGGGGAGGAGTAACTGTTCCATGTTCCATTCCCGGCAAACCATATATCGTGGATATAATAGCTATGCCCGGCAGCGGTCATAATTTTTGGCACAAAATTGTCGATAGGCGTTGAAGCGTTCAATTGAATGTCCTCTGTTCCAGCTCCTGCTCCTGCTCCAGCAACCTTAGACATGCTTGGCTACCCCAGCCTCTGCCCGGACTGGGCTGAGCTTCTTAACGTCCCGGCCAACACTATTGTATAATCAAAACTAATGGTCTATAAAGAATCAATTCTCAATTTGCTTGGCCCCAGCTGTTGCCCACATGCGACAGCAGGAGAACAAGATGAGCCAGATAAACAGAGGGACGGGGAGAGAGAGAACAAGAAGAAGAAAGGGATTGCAGAACATTGGGCGAACTGTTTTTGCAAATAAAATTTAAATACATATTGTAAATATTTTAATAAAAATAAACTGTTTATTTCATTACTAGAACAGATGCGAATCGGTTTAGGCTGCTGATTTGGAGCAATTACTTGATATAATATAACTAAATAAATTTGTATATATATAATATATATGTACATCTAATTTTAGCTTCTTCTGTCTTAGTCTAATTACCGTTTATGATGATTTTATTTAATTTAATTCAATTTAGATAAGGCTCCCGATTGACATAGGTACCTTCCTGCGCTCACACATATTTGTTGAGTCACATTTGCAATTAGCTGGCGAATTTGTATAGTAAAAATGGAATTTTTTATTACTGCCCCCATTGTGTGTAGGCAGTCGAGTGTGCCCAGAGAAACATGCAGGGGGGGGGGGGGAAGGAAAGCACTGATTCAGCAAATTGTCATAAAGTTTAATCAGCAGCTTGGCATCGCTCAAGAGGGGGTGGAGCACGAGGAGCAAAGACTCGTAAATATGATTCGCATTCAGAAACTTGCCCAAACAGACCCCTACTCACACACACACACACACATAACCTACACCAGCAGCAGCCAGAGAGCACATCCAAAGTTTTATGCGCATTTGAGTGACCATAAAAATGGCCAGTTGTGCTGAGTCCTCGCATCCTCTGCCTGCCTGCCTGCCTGCTGTGGAAGGAAGGATGCCTGTGGCTCCGTGGCCTGTGCCCAGCGATGCCTGTTGATAACGAAATTGTGCAGCGCAATTTGATGAGATTAGCCCACTGTACGACATGCGATACGAGTACAGCCACAGTACATGTACGTGTGTGTGTGTGTGTGTGTATACCATAGTCAAATGTCATTATAATTCGATGCGGCAGACGAGCGTCTCTACGACAAATTGATTAAAGAGCTACAACAACAACAACAACTACAATGGAGAGTGTAACCCAAATATGACGGTCAATGTGGAGCAAAGTATTTTACTGTCGTAAGCAACTAACGTTATCTTACAATGTACAAACAGTATATTATAACCCACAACTGTTTAAGCGTCTTTTAAGCTAAGAATGCTGAGATAAGCTTTAGTTTTGTAATTGTGTTAGTTATGAATAGCACTAAAATAACTTATGTTAGGTTTGTTATAATATATTGGGATATGTTAACAAAGCAAAGAGCTGTGCAAGACATTTGCATATCTCTTTTATACCCCATTGTACCTAGCGCATCTAAAATATGATATAATAATAAATTATAATTCAACTTAGAAACTCATTCTTAATAAATTTCTATACTAAGCTTATCTAAGTAAAGAACTGATATGAGTAAAGCAAAGTTTACTGCTCTAAATTCCAAAATATTTTAATAACTAATTTTAAAAATGTTACGACTGTTTAAACTGTTCCCAGTTTCCACTTCATTGACAGATTTAAGATTTCCATAAAGTGTTTATACTAATTCAAACTGCGAATGAACAAATCATACAATTTCTCACAGATTTATTAGACTCTTTTTGCTTATCATTATAAACTGTTGTTTTTTTAATGTCAATATTATTTCAATAATATGCTTAAAAAACTCTTCGAGCATGTGAATATACAATGAAACATGTCGTGGCATGTTAAATGTGTGTGTTTTCATTTGGCAGGACCTTTTTATTGCTTCGCAGTTGCTGCTCTTTAATTCCAGTTTGTTTTTCTATTCCCACTCCACAGTGCAAAACTGCGAAGAATTAAAATTGCTTTGGCTAAATGGCTGCATAAAACGGAGCAGAACAGAAAAAAATGCGATGCCTGTGAAAGCAATTTAATTTAAACTCCCCGACGGCCGAAACAAAAATGTAAATGCTGCACAGACAGAGCTAAAAATGTGTGTAGGAATTTCAAAATAGTAGAAGAAGAACAGAGAGACAGACAGAGGAGAGAAAGAGAGAAAACACATAAAAATCAAGTGAAGCTATTTTCAATGTGAAAGCAAACATTTTAATTTGGGCATTATGTTATTTTTGATTTTTTGACTACGAAATTGAAATTGACCAAAGCACCCAAGGGTTGATGAAGGTCCTGCAGACGAAGGACTCTCACACACACACTCTTCAACCTGATGCACACGCACATAACCTCACATTTACATACAATCGCACACACTAATTGAAGGCCCTGGAAACTTTGACTAGTAAATTTGAAATGTGGCCCTGGCTTTAAATGGACCTCGGCTAAAGTTACTTGCCGAGTTAGTCAAAAAGTTGAACTTGCGCTGTGGTTTCTCCTTGTTTTCGTGAGTAATTAGTAAAATGCATTAAAATAAATGAGCATCAGGCAGAGAGACAGAAAGAGGGGCAGGGGAGAGAGAGTAGAAGCTTACAAAATTAACATTGGCTTTAAGCCAGACTTATTAAAGGCGGCACTGCATATTATAACTTAATTAACTGCCACAGCGAATAAGTTAATTTTATGCATTATTAATACATATTAAATAAAATGTACTCCACAAATTTCACGCATTTCGTTTAGTTACTGTAATTTTAGCAGAGCTATAAAACTTAACAGCCTATTTACAGCGCGCGTACAGACAGACAGACAATGCTGCTGCCGTCGCTCTAACACACAATATGGCGGCGTGGGAGTCTTGGGTGAGTTCGAGAGAGTAAGTGGGAGAGGGGAGTAAGACAGAGGGAAGTGAGAGATGTGAGTAAGAGAGGGGAGTGAGAGAGAGCGGGCAGAACAGTGTGAGGCAAAAGCGCGGACAATTGTGCCGAGCTGTCCGACGCGACGTCGCAGCGCGCTTCGCTCTGCTGCTTCCTTAGACACTTAAACAGGCCATAAAATACATTTTGAGCGCGACGTCTGCGTCGCTCCTTTTGTTGCTGCCTTCTGTTGTTGCTTTTGTTGTTGGCATCTCGCCTTGAGGCGTTGTAATTTCTTGAATGTGTCGGCCGCGTCGTCCGCCTAATTGCAAAATATGGCGACAATTTCAAAGAAGTTGAGCACATTGACGCCTGACGCAGACGTCGACGCGGACGCAGACGTTGACGCTGACTGCCGCTGCGAGGATAATACAATTTCAACTGGCGTTTTGGGTGCTATTATAAATACTCGTTACAGCCAGCAGGGCGAGGAGGCGGGGGGCGTGGCAGGGGCGTGTACTGGCCTAGCACTTGAACTTGCCCAAGCTCGTTAGGTGTAATGAATACGAGCAGAGGTACCTGCAGAGGCGGCGGCAGAGGCAGAAGCAGAGGCGAAACAGACAGAGGGAGAGAGGAGTGAGAGAGCACAAAACTATTAACTGTACAAAGCAGCGTGGCTTAAACTAAAGAGGGAGAGAGAGCTTAACGTCGCCAGTGCTGAGAAGGGAGTGTCATTCTCTCTCTCTCTCCCTTTCCTCCTCTCTCGCATTTTATGAAACGTTTTATTACACTAATTTGTAGCCTGGCAATGGTCGCCAGTTTCGGTTACATCGAATGGCAGCAACTAAAAATGGCAATTTGCCATGCAGGAAGAGGGAGAGAAGAAGGGCAGAGTTAGAACTGTAGGGGGAGAATGAGAGGGGGCTGCACATCCACTTCAGTCAAGTCTCTATTAAGCAGACAATGCAGCGTCTCCTAATACATATGGAAAAGGTATTCCAAATGTGCGCATGAAAATTGTTTAACTGTCCCTGTACCTTCACTCTCCCTTACCCCCTTCTCCTTGTACAACTCTGTGGCTTCCAGTACACACTCTCTCTCCAGCTGCACCCCTATCTCTCTTCTTTCTTCTGTCTCTCTGTCTGGCAACGCTTTCGTGTGGGGATTTTCGACTTACTGTGTAGAGGAGATTTGCCTGCTCGGGTTGGTGGAGATTTTATTAAAATGACGTTGCCCGTTTGCCGCAATTGTCGTTACTGGGCAGCGTCAAGTGGGCAACGGCATTTACTCTCTACGCAACGCATTTACTCTGCCACAAAACACTCCTTCTTCGGGGATCGTTAGTGTCCTTTGCAGTTGTTGCAGTCCTCGGCTGGTTAAGTCCCATTCTTGGTTGGGGTCCAAGTTTTAACGACTTTGTTTCCGTTACGTCTAATTTAATGAAATTCGTTTCGTTACGTTTCGTTTTGCTTTCTGTTTGGTCTCTGTTCTGGTTATGGTTCTCGGTTCTGGGTTCTGGGTTCTGTTTCTAGTTCTGGGACTGTTTCTGTTTCGGTTTTGCGTTTTTGCACTCTCTGCCAACTTTTCTGCATACAAAATTTGCGAAAAACGGCATTCTAATGACTTGGGCGTTGTTGCACTGCACTCTCCTTGTTGTTGTTGTTGTTGTCTGTCTGCCTGTCTGTCTAGCCTGGCCCAGGCTGGTCATTGGCTGCCTGGGAACACCCTGTGCGCATTGCAGGAGGGCGTTTTTGAGTTGGGTCTGCGTAATATTTTGTTTGCCTTTTGATTTAATGATGGTCTGTGGTTCCTCTCGTTGTTATTGTGCGGTCTGCACTTGCCCTGACGGTATAAAGACATTGATTATAATGATATAGTAGTGCGAGCCTCCTGCTCGACCTCATCATGACTGAGCACACTTCATTATGAATGCACAGGGCGTCACGATGAACAGTTTCGAGTGTTAATGGCACGTTGAGAGTTCTCGGGGGGAAAGTGTTGACAGTGCTAGGCAATTAGACCTGTGTATTTAAGAGATAAAGCACTGAGCTAGAGTTAGCATATAGCAGTTAGAAGTAGGAGGATATATCATAAGAGATATATCATTTATAGAGCAGACTGTTTTCTGTAGTTTTCGGAAATTTCCTTAACAACTTGAAGCAATAAGCTGATAACAAACCCATAACTAACCGAGACAAACTTGAGACACAACTTTTGTGGCGGGAAATATGCAACCTTCGCTGGCCAATTTGCCCCGAGCCACGCCCACGCTCCCTCCCCACGAAAATGCAGCCACAAAATATGCAACAAATATTCCGTGAGGGTTTTTCTTTACTGCCTTGCCACATAAGTTGAACTATTTGCAAGAAATACGAGCGAAGCAGCGCGTTGCGAATAAACAAACTGATTTGCATTTATGGAAATGATATTTTAGTACACAGCAACGACACCCTGCCCCCCGCCTCACCTCTGCTCTACTCACTACACCCTTGCGGGCAGACAACACGTAACGGTAATGGTGTAAAAATGCAAAGGATATATGAATGTCTGACTCGGCTGCGGGGTCTTCTATATGCAGGGAAAGAGAGGAAGAGTCAAACTGCTGCTGGGCACAAAATCAAATAGAAATGTGCAGTGTGTGTGGTGTGTGCGTGTGTGTGCAAAGCCAAAAGTAAATATTTATGTTTTATGTTAATGAGAATTTGTCTGACTTTTTGCCATTTGAATATTGGCAAACGGCCGCTGCCGCTGCCGCCGCCGCCGCTGCAGCAGTTGGTTGTGCTCTGCCAGAAGAATGACAAATGCGTCGGGGCGTTGTGGTTAGCACTGCCCGTTTCTCTCAGTGCAAACAGCAGCAACTGCAACTGCAGCCTGTCTTGCCTGTGGTTTTGTGAATCAAACGATCATGCAAAGACCACGAGAGGGGGGAATGAAAGCTGCAGTTGACTTTCGCTTGCTAACACAGTTGTTTTTGTTGTTGCTGCTGGTGCTGGTGCTGCTGTTCGGTGGTTTGTTGACCAATAATTGACAATTTAATTTGCCAAAGTGTTGCAAAAAAATATGCGTGATTGCAAAAATGACATAATGACGCGGGAGATACCCTAACTGGGTTAAGCACCAAAGGGTTAAGCATAAGTAGAGGATTAAATTGTTCTGTTAAGCTAATTACTTCTACTGTTAACACGTTAACTAGCGCGCTACTGCTTTAACAGTTCGTGATATAGCTCTGTGAAGTAGTTTACTTCTACTGTTAACTTGTTTCCACGCACTCTGTTAACTTAGAACACTTTAACAGAGCTTAAGCCATTTCTTGTAGCATACATTTAAGCGCAGTGAGAAAAGGGAAATTAAAACTTTTTAGGCCATGGATTTTAAAAAAATTCATGGACTATTGTGTTTGTCGGAACGGAAATGTGCGTAACAGGCAGAAGGAGGCATCTCCGACCCCATAAACTATATATATTATGAATCAGTATCAGTAGCCGAGTCGATTGAGCCATGTCTGTCTGTCCGTCTGTCCGTCTGTCCGTCTGTCCGTCTGACCGTCTGTCCGTCTGTCCGTCTGTCCGTCCGAATGAACACCTGGATCTCGGAAACTATAAGAGCTAGAGTCATCAAATTTTGTGACAACATACGTATATATTGCAGTGTCTCAAAGTTTTTTTGAAATTTGGACACGCCCCTTCCCGCCTCTGAAAATGATTAATAACTATAACAACTATTTACACTATGATAACAAAACCCCCACGAAAAAAAAGTTTGTCATGATCTGGGTATGCGGCATATGCCGCATCCGGGGTCAGAAATTCTCCATCACATCTGGATTTCGACCTAACCTCAAAAAACTGAAAAACCTTTGGATATCCCCCAAAAGGTATAGAATCGTGATCTGGGCATGCGATATATGTTTTAACATGTATTTTGTCCTTCTAAGTCCGAATCCGAAGTCTAAATTTACATAGCACGTCTGAGTTTCGACTTAACCCCAAAAAACTCGAAAAATTTTTGAAGGCCCAAAAAATAATGGGGGGTCATGATGGAGAATTTCTGACCCCGGATTCGGATTCAGCGACCCAAAATACATATAACTGCATATGCCGCATACCCAGATCATGACAAACTTTTTTTTGTGGGATTGTGTAATCCATGGCCTTATACAGTCAGCTCCTGACTGTAGCGTTTGTATTTTTTACTTTATTCTTATTTATAATTTTAATTAAACATCGAACAAAGTGAAAATATAAATTTTAAAAACTACAATAATTTTTAATATATATCTAATAAACAATACGAAATAACTGATTCGTTGTACTCATTAAATATTACATCTAAAGCTTACCTAGATGTTGCTTTCTTTCAAAAGGTTAATCAAAACATTTTTCTTTATTTAAAAAAAAACTAAAATAATCAAATGAATGTCGCGAAAATATTTGTATACATATGCATGCGCATACAATAACAATAACCATAAAAAATATGCTAGTGTTGCAATCGATTCGCATCAAGATTTGCCAACTTTTATGACAATTTGAACTCTGCACATTGCACAAAAAAAAGGAAACTTGCCGCAAATAAAAAAATAATAAATATAAATATGCCTTTTTATTGGCTCATACTCTTTTTTCCCAGAGAGAGCATTGCCAGTTAAACCTTTTTGTGTGTGTTTGTGATTCTGGATTTGTCTCTTGTTGCATGTTTAATTAGTTTGTTGTTTATGGCTTCGTGTTGTTGCCTTTTTATAAACATTGTTGTGGCTCTCATTTGGTTTATTTATTTACTGTTTTTTTGTTGTTGCTTGTCGCTGTTGCTGTCGCTTGTTAATTTATTAACGCTGCATGATATGCCGCTTAAGCTGACGTTTAATTAATTCTATTAATTTTTTAATTATGCAAACGCAGGAAGGGGCAGCAAAAAACAAAAAGAGAAAAGAGATGAAGAAAAAGTGCATTAAAAATGAAATAAACGCGAAAAAAAGTGAGAGCCGAATGAAATTAAATATTTATAAATGGGCTAGTTTAATGTGTAATTAAATAAGGCTGACAAATGCAGCCGAGAGTAATGATATTGACACTGTTCTATGTGTGATAGCTTTATTAACTCATAATGCCAAACAACTTTATCTCTATAAAGAGTCTTCTCTCTCTTTCTCTCTCTAGTTAATCCTTTGGCAATCAGCTCAAGCTGCGTATACTCTTTAAGCTGGTTACCCTAACCACTGCTGACCACGTTGCACTTAAAGAACGACAGAGGTTAATGCCCCATCGGACAGTTGTCGTCGTGCCTCGCATTATGTCTCTCATTCAATGCAACCAATGTCGACATCATCATTATCAGCATGTCCAACATCATCATGAAGGGTGTGTGCGAGTGTGTATGTGTGTGTGTGTACCGGCATATGACAAAGTTTAAGTGCTGGTAAATCCAGCATAGATTTCATGCTGGCAGCCTGCAAACATGGCCACATATTGTGCGAGACAAGCAACAACAACAGCAACGACAATGGCAGGAACAAACAACAGAGGTGTTGGTAATGTGCTGCAAACATCAACAGTGGCAACAGCAGCAGCAGTAGCAACAACAACAATTGTGCAACAATAGTATCGCATTTCAATGTTTTTAGTGCGGCATAAAAACAAAAGCAAAAGCCGCAGTCAAACAGCGAACTGCCAACAACAACAAGAGCTAGCAAGAGAGAGACAGAGAGAGAGAGAGAGAGTAAGCAGGCGAGTTGTACAAACACTAACAACCTTACTTGCGGCGCAGACTGCAAAAGTTTTTATGCCACAACCCGAGATACTTGCCACCTTGCTCCCCTTCTCTCCGCTGCTGCACGTAATTTTGTTGTGTCGCGACGCAAATATGTTGCCCATGAAAGCCACCAAACCACCCCCGCAGCAGAGTCCACATCAACTACTCCACCTCCCACCCCCTCTCTCTTTCTGCCTTCCCCTCTAACACTCCCTCAGCATACTAAGCTTCTACCTTGGCATTATGCAAGGCGCCATCGCCGTCGCACTTGTCACTTTAACCTTGCACGGCCTGTCAGCGCAAGCAGCCCCAGCACCTCCCCCTCCCTCTGCCACACTCAACACCAACCGACTCGACTCGACTTCTGCACCACACAACCCACGCCCACCGAACCACGCCTCCGCCCACGCCGCCACTGAAAATTTTGCGCAAAGCGGCATGGAAAATGAAAAGAAAAGCCATAAAACCAAAGACGACGCGCAAAGCCAGAATAAAAAAAAAACAAGAACGTAATGCAAGAAAATTTAACAGACTTTAAGCATAACGCACTAAGGATGCCCTAGCTGGGTGGGCATAAAAAAAAATAAATAAATATATAAAATAGTAAATAAAGAAATGAACATGTAAATATGTTTAGTAAAGATCATATTTATTGTGAATTATTTATAAATTTGACTACACAAGTTTCCATTTCAGTTTTATATTTTCTACCAAGTTGATCATTTGTAATATATATTCATATTCACCTAAGATCTAAACCTAGATCAGTTTAATTCCTTTGCAATTCCGCTTTCTTTGGCGTATCTGTTTCTAAAGCTGTTATCAATCTCCTCTTCTACCATAATTGGGAATGCTATAAATAACTTTATGTTAGTTTTTAAAATCATTCTATATAAATTATATACCCTATACTATATTCCCTATACTATATGCATGTTTAAGATCATTCTGATATAAGACTTCTTTATAAATTTTCTTAAGCAACTTTCCATTTTGGTTTTATATTTTTGTCCTAAACTGATTTCTTCAATTCTTTATTATCTATTTTAATTTATATATTATCATGACTAAGATCAGCTTACTTCCCTCTCAATTACCTCAACCTTCTCTTACAGTTACTCTAGCTGTTACCAATTTACTCTGCCAGCCAATGTACCCTAACCTGTTCGCACGGAAAGCGAAACGAGCGTAAATATGCCTGTCATCATTTTGACATCAACGTTGACGTTGACTGCGACTGCGACGCTGACGTCGTCGTGGCACTGGAGCCGTTGGCAGCTATAGCTGCTGGATCTGTGACTCGGGTAGTTGAGCGGGCCATTACCATAACTATAATGCATATTTCAGCATCGGCATCGACGACGACGATGACGACGGCTGCAAAGACCCCGCGTCATCATCATCAACGATGACGACAATGTCGCAGCCCGTCGTCACGTGAAAAATCCCGGTATCACTTTCGCTTATGCCTTGTTGACAATCTCGGTTTCAATGTGTGCCCAGTACGCCCAGACCCCGCCCCTGCCTTCCTCTGCCTCCCCTGCTTCCCCGGCTGTACTTAGTTTTCTGAGGAAACATGCCTGGGCATATTTATGCCTTGTTTGCAGTCGCATTTGTTGTCGCTTCTGCCTCTGCTGCCGTCGCTGGGCATAATGAATGGCAATGTTTTAGCATAAAAGTTTATTGAACTAGAACTAGAACCGTAAATATGCATAGATCGGACCACAGCAACCACAGAGCTCGCTTTATAGGTAACTCGAAGGGAATTTCAACAGCGAAAACTACTTTGCAAAAGGCAGAAAGTGAGAGAGGGAGAGGAAGGGAAAGAGAACTAGAGATATTCCCTGTGGTACCGTCAGTCTGTTCTGGAGATAAGATATTTTAAAATTTTATAGAGAAAAGCGTTAAGTGACAGTCTTTTGTGATGCTTGAGATAAAAGAGATTTGATATGGCAGAAAGGGAAAAGAAAGTGTAGAGGAATATTGGAAAGGTCTCAAGGGGTATTTAAGTAACTTAAGGTATTGAAGGTTAAATGCATATTGATGGTTAAATGCATATAAACATTTTTTAAACATCTATCTGCTCTCTGGTATAATATGCAAAAGAATTTCTAGTATAACATTAATGTCTCAAGGGCTTTTAAATGAGCTCAGGCCTTTAAAGATTCGAAAAGGTATAAAGTGAAGAAAAATTTAAATATTATAGAGGTCTCAAGAGCGTCCAAAGTTCTTAAGATATTGAATTAGATTATACTGATAGACATTACAAATTGCATAATCTTCTTTTGTACTCTATGATCATAAATATGAAAGTCATAAGGGTATTTAAGTTGTTTTATATCTTGATAAATCTATTCAAATAAAGTTACAAACTCCTTTTGAATTTACCTATCAATCATCTCAAAGTTATCATATTCAAAAAGATCCTTATGCACATGAAATATGAGATAAGGTACTTGTTATTCAGGAGCCTCTTTCTCATATGCAAACTTTGTCACCAGAGTGAAAGAGAGGCCTCTCGGGTATCTCGCATTCATTGATTAGGTTATCAAACAGACAAGGAGGGACTGCCTGGGACTAGTTGACTTGGTTAGCTTCGGTTTAGGAGTCCCCAATCAAACATGCAAGTTGCTCAACAGCCTCGCCATATTTACCAGTTTGCAAACTCCCTTCTCCTACCCTCCCCAACCGAAAGTCCATTTGCCAATTTTGGGCAATTTCAACAACTGCGTTTCGCTCTTGGTCGTGGTCGCTCGTGTGGCTCGTGTTCGTAATCCACGTGGATTATGTCAAAATTGGTATATCATAAAAACGTCGCGTACGTGAGCTGAAAAATGATGAAGCAGACAGCGAGAGAGAGAGAGAGAGAGGGAGAGTGGGAAGCGAACGCGACCGATTCGAACCCGAAACCGAAGCCATTAAGATTGCCATGCCTCGCCTTGTGCCTGGTGCTGGGGCACTCAAACCTTTTGGAGCAAGTGATTAATTTGTATGCGCTCAACGCTGACTTCTGCGGTCTCGGGACAAAGGCCAAAAGTGTTTGGCATGTAACGGAAATGCGCGCCCGGGGACAGTCCGTACTGGGGTCCATCACTCCCCTCACTTTCCCCTGTGATGGTAACACATTGTCCGCACAAGTGTTGGAAAGTGCTTTGAATATGCAGTGCCATAGGTGGGAGAAAGACAGCGAGAGAGAGGGAGAGAAACTTTTGCCTTTGGCTTACGGAATCCGACGGAAGTTTCCCCCTTTCCCGCAGCACCTTCTCAATAGGAACCCGCGTCATATAAAGCTGTGCGCTGGCTTAGGGCCAACAACTTGTAAAGCGGCGCAAAAACTTCAAATTCGTTGCTTCTTGGGCTTCTTCAATTTCTTTGCGCGTTTCTTTTTTCTTGTTACTTTACAACGGCAACTTGTAAGGAGCGAAATAAAATTCATGACGCGACAATTGGTTAAGGAAAATCACACCCTGTCGTCCAGTTCGTGTCAAGATTTCATTAAACTTTTCCCAGCCAAAGACAGCAAAGCTTGCCCAATCTGCAAAGGGATAAGAGGCGAGCAGTTGAAAAACTTGGCTCATTAATTGAGTCGCTCTATTAGGCAGAGCACAAGGAGAAGGTGAAGGAGAAGGAGAAGAGAAAGAAAGATAGAGAATGCGAGGCCAGTTTGCATAAATATAAATAAGCAGCAGGGGAAGACTGTGAATACACTAATTCCTGAAGAGTTCTTAGTACACATTCACAAGAGTTAAGATTGAATCAGCACAATTTGTAGATAAATTTCAAGAAATTCTTGGAGTTGAAATTACCTTTTCTATTTCAAAGAAATTCGATTATATTCATATCGAAGTGAAAGATGTCAATCTCCTTTGATGCACATCCTTTTTCACTTAGCTTATCCCCCAGCGAGGGTATTCCTGGCGCTGCCTTAAGCAGACAGTCGCGTTTCCTTAAAGGAAAAACTGTTTCCTATTTCAATTTCTTATATCAATGAACCCTACGCAGGCACCCCAACTGTAAACTGTAGCTGTAACTGTGCCTGTATCTGTAACTGCGACTGTATCCTTTTCTTTTTATTGTATTACCGCGAGTGTTATGCTAATTTCCGTAACCGGGAATGCCGCCCTGAGTCTGTGGTTCGTTGTCCTTACCCGGTCTCTTTCGTCGTCGTCGTCGTCGTCGCATCTTGCGCAAAAGTCCTCGGCACGGAAATGAAATTTAACTGAATTTGCATTGGAATTCGATTAAATCGTTTATGCAAACATTTCGTTTCATTTCATTTGCGGGCTTTTCGCTTTCTCGGCTCGCTAACTGTAAACAGCGCCATGTGAATGTGCGAATCCTTTTCTTCCCCTCCATCCTCTCACCCTGCTGCACGCCAATTTGTGGCCATGTCTCGCCTTCAACTTAGTCCCGCACCTTCCTTCGCCTCGTCTCACTCATTTTGCGCCATTTGATTTGCCTGCTCGTCGTTTCTGGCTGCTTTTCCTCCGCTTTTCCTTTGCGTAGCGGAAAAATTACATTGAAAAGCCTCGAGAGTTGATTTTGGCGCTCATCTAATTTGCATAATTCTCATATGTTTGTGCTTGTTTGTGCCTGTTTGTGCTTGTTTATGCCTGCACGAAGAGTTTTTGTTCCCAGCTACATTTAATTTTGCGCAATTGTATCTATAAGTTACATTCGTATTTATGAATTAATTTCGTAAGCCTTGTAAATGCATCAAGGTAATCGAGTATGCGAAGCCCTTCCCCCTTCCACACTCCCCTCTCTGGCATCGCATTAGCATAAGAATATTACATTTTACGGCATAGCAAGTGGAGCTCAAGGATGATGGAAGAGCTGGTTGAGAAAGCGAAGAAGAATGCAAAGAAGGCGAAATTGGTTCACTTGAAAAGAACCTTGTGTAAAAAGAGAAAGAGATGATTGAGAGAGAGAGAGCTGAATGGGAAAGAGATGAATGAGAAACAACTTGATAGATCTATACTTACTTGGTTATTATCTAATGTTCACTCTATCAATATCTTGAATTTGTACGACATGAATTTTTATTGATTTTGAGTTAAATCTCTTTTAGTCAATTTAGACATTCAACTCTATATTTGAGATTATTTTCTTTCGCGATAAGAAAGTGATAAGTAGTAAAGAGATGCATGAAATTCAACTTAATTTGTCTTTACTTATCTTGAACAGTTTATCAATATCTTCAATTTGCAGCAATGGAATTGTTAGTAATTTTGAGTTAAACTTCTTTTAATCAAGTTAAATATTCATTTCATTCATCCCGTCATCCCCTATAGTCTAATTAATTTGTCTATATTTCGAAATTGACCACCAAGAGTTGCATGTCGCCATAGGAATAAGATGATTGGGGAAGAGATCAATATGAACCCACTTGATATAAATTTATATTGTATACTTTCTAATAATAAACCATATATCAATATCTTCCATTTTCTATAAAAGAATTGCTCTTGATTTTGAGTGGAATATCTTTTTATGCAGTCAAATATACATCCCTCTATTAATATGATACCATTTCTTTGTCCAAAATTCATATCTTTTAAATTTGCCATCATGATTTGCATCTCTTGCCAGTTCAGTTTTACAGCATTTACAGCATTATCCCGTTGATTACCGTCGTAAAAGGGTTGTGCAATGTTCTTTCTTTCTCCCTTTCTGCCCTAACAGTTGCCTTTTATCACCACTGCCAGAGCTTCTTAAAGCCAGGGCAGCTTGGCACAGTTTTGTCTAAGCCCCAAATGGCATTCGAATGCAAACCGCACGAGATGCAAGTCGCACAAGGATGCAGTTGCCGAAGGATGAGGCTGCTAAAAGCTGCTCTGGCAATAACCCGCTGCGGTCATACTTTGTCTCTGCCACCCCTCTCCCTCTGCCTCTTGCTCGCTCTTTCTGGCTCACTTTATCTCTTCAATTTGGCGCAATGAGCTACCAAAAATGGAGCAGAGAGTGAAGGGAAAGGGAAATGCCTGCTTTATTGCGGTCTCTGGAACAGTTCATAAACAAGCGTGTGTGTGTTCGGGTGTGTGCGAGTGCATTTGCCCTACTCAGATAGCCAAAGTGTGCCTGCTGTACTCATACGATATGTAAGGTATGCAAAAACCTATTTGTATTCACATAACTCTGTTTGCGGCTTCCAATATGAGAAAGAAAATCGAAATTATATTACAATTGCATTCGGTTCTCTTACGAATGTTTCTGTCTTTCTGTTTGTTTGGCTTTTCGGTTTGCTTTTTGCTCTCATCTGTCGCTCTCATCTCTGATATTGCAAATTGTGGGCATGCCACAAAGTGTGTTTGCCTTGCCACAAATGTCTCATGAAAGCTTCGCAAAATGCAATAAAAATCTTGTTGCAGGCATATTTCATTTTTTGCGCCTCTCAAATTGAAATGAATTAAATATTAAAGCGAAATCCACAAAACTCTATTAACACCAGCTGAACACAAAGAGAAAGTGCCTCGTTTGCGACTAAGGAATACCCTGTAAAAGTTAAAGGAATAAAGTATTACCTGCTTGAAGCAAACTTTCTCTCTCTGCTTTGCTTTGCAGGGTATCAGTTGAAAAAGAGCCTGCAGGCGAACGTGGCGCCAAAAAGTTTGCACTCACTAATAAATAATAAAAATTGCAATCACAAGACAAAACTTGCCCATTAGCAACATTAGCAACAACGCAATTTTCACTCGCCCCGAAATTTGTTCGTAAATTTCACAACAAATTTAACTTTAATTTGGTAATTTGGCAACGCTGGCGGCGCAGATGAATGACCGAACTGAACGAATGAATGACTGAATGAATATTCAATTTGTATTCGTAAATTCGTAGTTACTTCTGATGGCCAACGGGCAATGCTGTTTAAAGTTGGAAACTCAATAAAAACGAACAGCTTTCAATTTCCTCATAAAACTTTTGCTTCACATTGAGTTCTGGGAAATTGAAATGATTTAAAGAGTGGATTGATTGAATTAAGTGTAGATTTGTAGTTTCCAAGGGGAAATACTTTGAAATTAATGAAAATACTGAAGGAATTTTACTGTTTTTATATTTTTTCAAGCAATGAGTTAAAGGATTTGAATGTTACTCTTAGTAACGGGTAAAAATATGTTTGTGATTTCTTTTGCATACTCATAATGCATATAATTTATGTATTTTATATAGGGAAGGCATTTTTAATATTTGCTGAATTATAGTGAATTATAAATCAAAATTTCTTTTAAATTCCCCATTAATCTCACTTTACAATTTCATTTCATATTTTGTTCTTTTTTCTTTTGAATTTTAAGCCGATCGATGCGGCAATATGCGCCCGTTTTATGGACTGACCTCTGAGCTCCCAAACTTGGCAATCTTCGACGTTTGCCATGCCGAATTTCGCATCCATATTTTACGTGCAACTCAGTGCTCCATACCAAACCAATTCGTGGAGTAAAAAATAGAAATATATTCGAAAATAAAAGGGGAATCCGTTGAAATTTGCCGCCAGTTGCGCCCGCTGCGATGCGAAAGCGAAACGTGGAGCCCATAAATTCGGCCCACTCCTCCTAGTCCCTGATCCGCTCTGTCTCTCCCTCTCTACTGTCCCCCCGCTCTCATTTGCACAGAGGATTAAAGGGTCTCGTCGGGGCCCGTTCACGGCCATTTGTTATGCCTTTGCGTAGGGCTTTGCTTTCCAATTTCTCTCGTTTTCGCTTTCTTTTTTCGCTCCATTTTTCAGACTAGGCGCCGTTGTTGTCTCCCCTCTTACCCCTCCCCCACTCCTTTGTTGTTGCTTGCAAAAGTGATTAATGCAAAAGTCGCTGGCCATGTCGATGGGCAACCAAACAAATTTGCCAGCACACGAATAGAAAACGCCGCCGCCGCAACGCCGGCATTTTTATTGAATTGCCAGCTTCGGAATGCGCCAGCCAGCCACTCTATTTGGGCCTGGCCACTACCAGGTGCTACTACCTATGCATACAACGGCATGCTGAGTGAATTTCCCAGACGGTTAGGGGGGGCAGGGGCAGCTACTGTGAGCAAACTCGCTTTGACTACAGTTGCGCGGATTAAAGCACAAAATGCCCACAAAAGCCGCTTTGGCTGGCAAAGAGTATCGAATGTGGAAGGTGTGGAAGCAGCGCCTTAAAGCTGTACTAGTAGGGATGGAGTACGAATATTGAATACCCTGCAGAATAGGGTAGGAAAGGAGGGAGAGACAGACAAACAGAGGGATGGAAGACAGACGTATTGACTGACAAATTAATAGATATATAAATAGACAGACAGACAAACAGAAGGATAGACAGACAGACAGACAGAGAGACAGACAGACAGACTGATTGACTAACAGACTGACAGACTGACAGACCGACAGACTGACGGACTGACAGACTGACAGACTGACAGACTGACAGACTGACAGACTGACAGACTGACAGACTGACAGACTGACAGACTGACAGACTGACAGACGGACAGACTGACAGACTGACAGACTGACAGACTGACAGACTGACAGACCGACAGACTGACAGACTGACAGACTGAAAGACTGACAGACTGACAGACTGACAGACTGACAGACTGACAGACTGACAGACTGACAGACTGACAGACTGACAGACTGACAGACTGATAGACAGACAGACAGACAGACATACTGACAGACTCACAGACAGACAAACCGACAGAGAGACACACCAGACAGACGGACATACAGACAGACAGACAAACCGACAGAGAGACACACCAGACAGACAGACAGATAAAAAGACAGACAGAGAGTCAGACAAACAGACAGACATACAAATAGACAGACAGACAGATATATATTATATATATAGACGGATACACAGACAGACAGACACACAGACAGACAGACAGAGATATAAAGAGAGAGAGAAATAGACGGACAGCACTTGAAATTCACGACATACATTTTAATATATACTTTTTATTTTTTCAAATATTTAATTTATTTCCTTCTCATGCACCTTACCTGCCACAGCAAGCTGAGCAGCACAAGCGTGATACCCTATGAAATTGCCGTAAAACGATTTTCAATAAATACGAAACGAGCTGGAGACAATAAAATGTCAAGGAAATCAGACTCAGTCAGCCACCCCCGCTGCCTCGTTGCGGGCTCAGCACTTTGGGGAAATGCCAACCCGGAAGGGGAAAGGGAACGGGCCAGATTTCTATCAAGCCATCAAATCGGCAATGAGTTCAGAGTGCTCCGTCTCGCGTCCTGTTGCTGCTGCCGGCTTAGTCAAAAGTCAAAGGAACGCCCAAGTGTCAGTGACATCGAACCATTGAACCAACAAGCAACCACCCACACAGTCGCACCACAACCTACCCAACCACCCACCCACCTATTCAGGGCAAGCATTTCAATGCTTCCCCCTCCTCCCCTGGGTACCCTCTTGTACACTCTGCATTATTGATGGTAATTTTAAAACGTGCCTTAAAAATTTTACACATTTGCCGGATTTACAATTTGTGTGCTTTGTTTTGCTTTGCGTTCGATTGACGCTTATCTTAATGGACCAAACATATGGCAAAGCGAGAGAGTGATCCCCTTCTCCTTGCCCTGGCCTGCCCTGTCGTGCCACCGGAGCAAACGTGTTGATAATTTAAATAAGCTACTTTGAGCGCTGATGTCTGACATTGCGCATACGCAGCGTGCGCTGTGTGCTGCGCCTGTCGTCGTTGCGATAAGCCTTGGTAAATGTTTTGTCGATTTTGTTTTAATTTTGTGTTCAAATCCCGTCGAGATTTGATGCTGTCGTTGCCGACAACGAGCAGAGGCTTCATTAAAAAAATATTTAGCATATTCCCTGCATGGAAATGGGAATTTGTTGGCATGTTTAGGATTGATTGCATTCTGGGATGCCATAAATGCTTGAATTGAAAATGAGAAACATGTAGATTGGTGTATTTTCTATACTATCTAAACAGTTTTGTGCTCCATTATGAATTGAATGTCTTCCTTTCGAAGGGAACTGAAGAGCAAGTGCAGCAGAGAAATCTTTCTAATGGGAATAGGATATAAATAATAATAAGAAGAATATGTTCCCAGTTCTTGACTTCAGTTCTTCACTTTAGTTCTTCAGTTCAGTTCTTCACTTAAGTTCTTCAGTTTGGTTTTTTATTTTACTTCTTCAGTTCAGTTCTTCACTTAAGTTCTTCAGTTAGGTTCTTCACTTCTTCAGTTTACTTCTTTCCCTTAAATGTTTTCTTCAGCAACATAAATTTTATTTATTTTTAGTGCTATATTTTTAGAATTCCCTCCCTCTCTGCGCTGCTTGGATTTTGCACCTTCTCCCATGCTGCGGCACGTTTCATTATCAAATTAAAATGCCAGCCCACTTATTACTCGAAGCCAGCCGAGGCATGCACGACAAGGACTCTGCAGCAGGACACACTGGAGTGGACTAGGAAGGGGAAGGCAAACACACACACACACAGGCCGAAGTCGATGCCAACAAAAGAGCAAAAATCAAATCAATTTTAATTTAGAAAACAAGCAAAAACGCGTAGGAAAAATGCCAAAGCAAGCGAAAACTTGCACAGCCAGACAGTACAATAAGGCAGGGAGGGAGAAGGTGGCAATGGAAGGGGGAACAGGAGCTGGAGCAACCCTTCGCATGTCTTGCAAAGGAAAAGAATGAAGAGCCAACCCCAAAAAGGGGCGAACTCGCTTCCCTCCCCTCGTTTTAAGGCAAACAGTGTGCTTAGCATATGCGCATAAATCTCGGCCTGGCCAGGGCAGCAGAATGCCAGAGGAATTATGGGGAGGGGAAGAGAGGGCAGGGGGGTTGGCTGGCCACCCCAATGCAAACTGGGGCGATTCGCCGGGTCTTCAAGACGACAGCACAATCTAATAAAATGGCTAAACGCTTCAATGACAATTCGAGCATGTAAAGCGGGGAGCGAGAGTTGGGGCTGGGGCTGGGGCTGTAGCTTGAGAGTTGTAGACGGAGCTAAAGCTGAAGCTGTGGCATGGGGCAGACAGAGAAAAGAACGGTAAATACATGTTGCATGCGGCGCTTAGCCGTGTCGTACACGAGCACACGAGCACAATCAGAAGCAGCCCCGTCCCCTGCACCATGTAAGAAAGTAGGCAATAATCGTAAGTGAAACTGCGAGAGAAGCAAGGGAAAGGGCATAAGGGGAGAGGGAAGGGCAAGGGCTGCCGGTCACCAGCTGCTTAACTGACCTCCCCTTCCCGCCCTGCTCTGCCCCCTGTCTGTATTGAAATGCGCTTTAAGTTGTGGCGATGTGTAATTGAATTAAATGGATTTCAATATGCGGGCGCATGTTTTGCCCGGGGAAGGAGGAAATAAGCAGGAGGGGAGTTCGATTTGAGAGGGGGGTAGCGCTGATTCCTGGAACAATGTACATGCATAAGCAGCTGGCGAGATCAAAGAAATAGTTATAGCAACTTCGGCTTATTATCAGCGCAGATTGGCAAGCTTACAAGGGAAGAAATAGATTAGAAAGACTTTGCAGCTAAGGAGGTTAAGAGAAGTGCAAAACAAGTTCCTAAATTGGAATTATTTGAAGTTGCAACTGCTGAGTTAGCTAGATTAATGGCAGAAGTTTAATGAAGCTTGGTTTATAGACTGAGTAAGAGGGAAAGATATTAAATGAAAAGTTGAAACAAAAACTGTGAAAAGAATTGTGCTATAAGGATGAGCAGATACAGACATTACTTTTCAGGATATATCTAATAATTATAAGTCAATATTTTTGATATTATGTAAAATAGCAGATGAGATAGTTATCCCTATGTATATATCATTTACTTGATATAATATGGTTGATTGATATATTGATTGCATTCTAGAACTGGGCATAAAATAAATGAATTTGATTTCTTAAGAAGAAAAGGTGGTACTAATATCAAGAACTACTTCCAAAAGATAGGAATGGTAATCTCTATAAAGTATATTTTAATTTAGTATATCATAATCTAGTATATTCTAGATTTTCATTAACCTTTGGCTTTGCTCAACTTTTAGACTTGATTTGCTTTTGATGCCTTTGTCGCCGCCGGTTCAAGTGGCTCGTTAACCCCTATTTATGCGCAATGGCGAAACAGGTAGCAAAACTTTGCCAACTTTTAGTGGGCAACCAAAAGGAGAAAGAGATAGAAAGATAGAGGGAGAGAGAAAGAGATGGAGAGTGAGGGAGTGAGGCAACTTTAAGACTCATTCGGGATAAACTTTTGGCAACATGCAAACTTCAATCAACACCAGCAAATATCAGGAGAAGACAAACTCAACTGACCAACTTGACCAACTGTCCCGCATTGTGTAATTTTTCAAGTGGCAAGCAAGCTAAATAAAGCCGAGAGCAGATAGAGAAAACTTTCGGGTGACTTCTTAACGTTCTTTTTATTCGGTCTGCGTCTTTTGCTCGTTCATTGTTTTATTTACCTGGCTGTCGTTGTCTCTGTGCGGGTGTGTGTCCAGGTGATTGCCTAGGTGTGTGTGCGTGTGTACAGGTGTGTGTCCAGTTGAGTGTCTCAGTGTGTGTGTGCAAGTGTGTGTGCTTATTTATATCGCATGATTGAATCTTGGCCAACAGCAACTTTTTCTATTAACTTTAATGCCGACAGAGAGACAGAGACAGAGAGAGAGGGAGAGGGGGAGAGGGAAAGAGAGGGAGTCACAACTATGTGGCCAGAGCTGGAGAACTCTTTGGTTTCTGTTTGGGGTTTCGTCTAGGCGACGACGGCGGCTTCACCTGCAAAATGGTCGCCTCTCTTTAGCTCGTAAATGAACTTGATTTTTATCGTTTGTCTCCCTCCCTCTCCCACTCCCACTTCCTCCCCCTCTCCCTATGCCAAAGTGTATTGATTTCCAGCGGCTTCCACTTGGCTGCCTCAACTGCTTCTTTCTCAGTTACTTCTCCACTTCTTCACTTCCCCTTCCCACCCTCTTCTTCCGCTTCTCAAGTGATTTCTTGTCCCGGCGTTACATTGTTTTTATGCCACGATTTTGGTTTCGTCTCCCTGCGCTAATGAAAAAGTTCAAAAGTCAATGTTTTTTTGACTTTTCATTGGTGCTGCTTCCTCCCCCCTCCTCCATTTCCACTCTCACAGTTTTCTTGCAAGTTTTCCCTTGCTCGTTTTTTTATTGCATTTCCAGTTGGGGCGATTGACCGTTATTGATGACTTTGCAAGGGGCGACTTGCGAATATCTAAGGAGTCAGTTAATTAATCCTCGCAAAGCGAGTCAATTCTATCCCATGAGTAAGTTAAGGGTTATGGCAAGTGGTTTAAGTTGCATTCTTTGTAAAGAAAGTTGTGATGGGGTTTTTTTTATGTTATTCAGGTAAATAAGGCGAGATAGAAGATTAATTTATAATATTGAATATATCAAAAGATTGAATAGGAACTAAATTTATATATTTAATATCTTATTATTATTCGTCTTGTTCAACAATACTTTCGCCACAGTAAACCGAAATCCAAGTGTTATTTTAATGCAGGACAGCTCATTTGAAATAAATACAATTACTATCAATGCCCAAATGATTTCTGAAAATTTGATTGCAATCGGATAATAAACATAGAAGTTATTTAAGAAATAATTATAAGAGATACTTCTTTCCAACCCGCTCTCTTAAGTATGCAACACACAATATTTTAAATCGTTTTCGTCTTGCCATATCTCGTAAATGCATAAATGCTTATTTAAAATCTGTATCTCCGCTCTCTCCACATCAATCTCGGCACCTTTATGTATCACCTGAACAATTAACCCATTCCTGCGCTACCTTTGTAATCCTTGCGACCATTTAAAAGCGCTTTTCAACAAATTTGGCAGCACAACGTATAATTTTCTCATTAAGCGCAATTACAAACACACACACGTATAACTGCGAGCTGAGTGTGTGCCAGTGTGTGTGTGTGAGCTGAGTGTGTGTGCGTGCTGTGGTGCTGCCTGTCTGCAATTGTAAAATATTGGCATTGTACGACATGCTCATTAATTATGCTGCATATCGCAGTTTATCAACACAATCGTTTACTTGACAACATATTTCCCTGCACACTTCCCCTCCCTCCCCCTCCCCATGCTACACTCTACTAAAGGACCCTCGCCTTGAGTTGGCCGTGCTTGCATTTAATTTATAACCCGAAAAGCCCAAAGTTATACATTTTAACAGGATATGAATAAAGTTGAAGACAACAAAGGCAAATAAAGCAGAGGCAGACAACAGCAGAGGGAGGGGGAAGAGGAGGAGGGGGGGGGGAATAGAGAGAGAGATTCATTATCTAGCACAACATTTATAAGTGTATGGCAACTGTCTGTGGCCTGGATGAGTACTGAATGTGACTTCCTATCTGACACTAGCACTCTCTCTGTCTCTGTCTCTGTCTCTGTCTCTGTCTCTCTGTCCGTCCGTCCCTCGATGCGTATGCGTATTTAATGAGCAGACGTGCGTGCAAATTCGACTAAGCCCAGCTGAGGCAAGTCAAGACAGAGCTGAAAGCGTGTGCGTGCTTAGATGCTTACTGTGGGAGTGGGAGGGGGAGGGGGGGACAGTGACGTTGCACAGTGGTGCAGCAGAGCGATTAATTAGTAAACTGCGCATGTAATGAACAAATATTTAAAGCTTAATTTAGCTTGAAAAGCAGCTACTTTGTTGAAATTAAATTGTAGTAGTTACTTTTCTAGCAATTTCGACCCACTGTGCATGCTGCTGAAGTGTAGACCATGTGTGTGTGCGTGTGTGTGTTGGTGCAAATACGTGAAATGTGCAAATACGTGAAATGCCAAAATTAAACCAAAACTTTTCATGCTTCATCGCTGCGCAACAACAGCTACAAAATAAGCAGAAGAACTAGAAGAAGAAGCTGTAGAAGAGCCAAGAGAGTGGGAAGAGGGGCAGGGAGAGAGCAACAACAATGTTGAAGATGGAGAAAAACGTGCACTTGGCCACTTTTGGTGACTACGTGCAAAAGTTTTTCATTTCCGCTTTGGCAAACATTAAAGCTGCCAGAACGAATTTACAACGAGCTGCAGCAGGCGAGCAAGGGGGGCAGTTGGGCAGGGAAAGCAGAGAAAGAGGAAGAGGAGGATACCGATACAGTTGCTGCACACATAGAAACAAACCTAGTCGAGAGCTCAAGCTGAGCTCTAGTGAGATAATCAGACGTCGAAAACGGAAATGAGCAACTGCAAATAAATCAAATGCAAAAGCCAAGCTAGAAACAAAGCAAAGCAGAGAGGGAGAGAATGGGAGAGAGAGAGGAAGAGAGAGAGAGAAAAGCGTAGAAAATGCCAATTAAAAACTTGATAAACAGATCAAATCTTGCACATAACAATAGAAACTGTTTAATTTGGCCAATTGATCGCTGGTCTTTCCTCTCTATTGTTATTATTCCAGGGAATTCTTAACTTTCCTAGCAACGCAACTTTTATTTATCTGCAGTTTGTTGCTCGGTTCAGCTTAATTAAGCGTTTTTCCTTGAGAGCTTTTCTCCCTTGATTTTCTTGTTGATTTTTCAGCAGGTTTCCTCTTATTCGGTGTCCAATCAGCGAAAGCCAAAGGTAACAGCAGTTCATTCTTTCGCAGACGGCGTCTTATGTTTCCATTGGGAGGAAGTTGTTGAATATGTGAAGTAAATATTTATAATATACATTTTATATCTTTAGAATGTCTTAACTTATTTTTATTAGAATGTCTTACTATTTTATTTATATTACCTTAAATAACTCTTTATAAATTCTCTAAAATATTTCAAGAGGTTTTTCAATTTCATATCATAATTCAAGGAGTTGTTGAATATGTGAAGTAAATATTTTTAATATATATTTATTTTATATATTTTATTTATTTTTATTTATTACCTCACATAACTCTTTATAAATTCTCTAAAATATCTCAAGAGGTTTTTCAATTTCATAGCATAATTAAATTAATTTCCTTACATGCTTTTCTTAACTCTCCCAGGGCAACCTGTTGCCAAGTCACAGTTGGCACTTAATCAGCGCCTGGTAGCGAGCTAATCCATAATCCCACAACAAACTTTGCCACTCTGCTCCACAGCTTCCTCTGCAGCCTCGGCTAAAAATTAGCGCCAGCGACCCTGGCAATTAAACCGTCTTAGGACGCCCAAAACAAAAGCCGCGGCGCGGCCGTGTGTAAACAGTTGCCTATTGCCAGTTGCCAGTTGCCAGTTGCCAGTTGCCAGTGGCCATAACTCTAAGCCAATAGTCAACACGGCGAAATAAAACAAAAACAAGGCCCAGACCGAACACTTGACTTGGTCTGCCCATGCACAGCAGGGCAAGGGGCAGGCAGGGGGAGGTAGGCAGGAGTTTCCATTCACGCCTTAAAATTTTCAACAATAGCAAAACGAGGCAAACGAAGCGACGAAGCCACTTTAAGCTCCGCAAATCCATAAAGCAAACAAAATGGTTTTCAAATAGAAACCGCGTCGTGGCGGAAGGAGCAGGAGTGCAGGGGGAGAAGGGGGAATAGCAGGCTGCTAGTCGTGCCCCGTTGGCAGGCAGGAAGGCAGGCAGGCAGGCAGGAAGGCAACTGCCGGGTACATTCGACGTTGCCATTGTTACCGCCATCGATAATACTGAGCCATATTTTTGTGCAGATCTGAGACGAGACGAGAAGCCCCGACACCAGTTTCAGCCTCAGCTTCAGCTCCAGCTGCCAACGGGTGTCAACATTGCCGCCGGCAGACTGCAGACTTTGGTTTTGGTCTCTCCGGGCAAGTTTGTTTGGTTCTGATTTGCTTTTTTCTTTCTCTCTCTGACAGCTCTGGCAGAAAATTGAAAATTTTCCCTACTAATCGCAATCGATACGCCCTGCCGAATGTCACTCAGCCGAGGGGAGAGGCTGGGGAGGAGGGTAGATTTTTGTTTGAACTGCGATTGGGCAAACAAATAAATTGAAGAATGCTCAAAATTAAATAAATATTTGGCATTTTCAGCTGCAAATAAATTACAATAATGAATGACTTCGCGAAGAGAGAGAGAGAGAGAGAAAAGGGGGGAAGGGAGGTCAGAGGAAGTGCCCGTCTATTGGCGAGTGAGAAAGATAAATTACACTTGATTTGACAAATTAAGTTGCCAGTCAGCTTGGCTTCTTTGCCGGCCATAAAACCCGCAAGAATAATCGCAAGGAATCCGGAAGAGAAATTGTTCAAATTTCACAGATTATTTTTGCACTTTAAAGCGAGAAATTTATAATGTAATGATAAAGAAAGAAATTGTAAAGAAGTTGAAGTTGTTTGTAGGAGAAGGAATACAAGGAATAAAGGTAACTGAAGTATACACTATACTTATTCATGTCAGTATATCGAGAGTATTTAAATCAATATAACATATCTTTGCTAATTGAAGCTAATCCCCTTTTAATCAAACTATCTTAATGGAGCTCCTAATTTACGCAGTTCAAAGATATAACATTATTATAACTATTAAATTTGCTTTCATTTTACAAAATTTCAAAGATCTAACTTTAATTTGTTGTTAACCTCTCTTGAAGGAGATCTTTCCTCAGGAATTTTTAAAAATATCAAATATTTAGCGTCGCTACTTTGTTAAACTCTTTTTATGAAGGCCTTTCCTGTGAAGCTTGGGTATATAACAAAGAATTATCATCACATTCTAGATGCAAGCCTTAACTCTGCATTTAACAGCAATTTACAAAGATCTTCCATCAACTCTTAGCTAAACTCTCTTGTTGACGGTCTTTCCTTGGAAACTTGCAATATTTAACATGAATTACCGATATTTTAATATTTATTCTTTGTAAGGTACTTATAAATTCAATGAAATCACACTGTAACACTTTAAAGCCAGAGTTCCTTCTCTCTCAATATCTTCTTCTCCTTCTCTCACCCTACTGCACTTTAAAGACACGATGATTTTTCAATTAAAGCTCAGCGAAACAAGCATCTCACTGCAGCACCTTGCTGAAGGGGAGAGGGAGACGTTGCCGAAATGAACGAAGTGAGCAGCCAATAAACCGGGCAGCAGTAACAGGAGCATTCAGGGGTGCCACATGCGTCCATTTATTGCTTCGTGCCACATTGCGTTGCCCCCATTCGGATTCGTGTTCGACTCCTTCAACAAGAACAACACTTCGATGTGCGCATAATTCACAGCTGAGTGAATTTTAAGTGGTTATTGCAAAAGTTCGCACAAGCGAAAGTGTTGCCTGCCCCCTACGAGAGTTGCCCCACCTCCACCTCCAACTCGACCCCATCCCTACCTCAGTTCTCCCTACAGCCTCGAGCGTGGCACACAGTGCTCTGGCATATTGGTTGCCAGCAAATTGGAGCGCAGTTTTTATTGAGTTATATGTCGAGCGAGGGGTGCAGGCAGGCAGGGAGGAAGGGAGGGAGGGGAGGAAGATTGGCATGTCAGGCGGAGGCAACTGCAGCGAGGACTACGAGGACGACATCGTTGACTAGGCCAGAAATTAGGTTAAGCATTATAAATAATTTGATTAGCCCTAATTGGCGTGAACTTGCAACGAGGCAGTGCCACAGCCGGCGACGTAGCCAGCGACAGAGCCAGAGCAAAGGTCGAGCTGGCGTCTTGGCAGGCGTCGAAGGCTTTTTATGATTGACAGGGCAAACGAGTGTGGGCCAGAGGGGGAACTGTGTTGGAGGCAGCTGCCAGACGGAAATGATTATTATATAATTGAAATTGATAGGCAAGTCGAGGGGAGTAGGCAAGGGGAGGGTGCCGGGGCAGGGAGGCACTCCAACTTGCGTCGTTCGCTTCAATTATTCATTAAAAAAATCCCATTTAATTCCAATTAAAGATGCAAAAGCAGCTGCTCATCTAACGATAAACCGACAAGAAGCGACCCCAAATCGAACACAGTTCCTGCCCCCGCCCCTGCCCCAGCCCCGCCCCTATCGACAGCCCCCTTGCCAGCTTTAGTCTATTTGCCTTGCGACTACGTGTCCGGGCGAGAAACGTGCTCAAGTCCCTGATTTAAAGCTACGCATAGTGAAGGGAATCTTTGCATTCTTGGCTAGACTAGTGCATACCCTGCAGAGCAGAGACCTGCATGCGGTGGTTGATTATTCATTGCAACATGCATGCGGTGCTTGCGGTGCTTGTAGGTGTCTGCAGTAGATACTCACATGCAGCTCTCTGCTGTCATCTGAATATTTAACAAATCTGTTTAGCCTGTACACGTTTATCCTGTAGAGATTAGCAAAGCTACTCACACTCCACAGTTTATCCGATACACAAACCTTTTGTTAGCCGTCGTACTACACAGGAATGTAGTTACCTTTGGAATCCCCAGTGCTTGCCGACTGGTGTGGTCCGGTGCGTTGAGAATCCGTGCTTACTAGATCTCTCACGCTGCTGGGCCACATCCGGTTGCGGGTTCGAGTCCCGCCTTGGGTATGGTTGTCTTACACTCACTCCTGTTTGTTGTCCCCTTACACACTGCAATAGATTGTAAAATACACAAGGAAATACTAATAACATAATAATATAAATATAATATAATATGTAGAGATAAGGAGATAGATATTAATATGATAAATACACTCGCTCTCGTGATTGTGTGATGAACTTGCACTTGCACTTGCCTTGGATTGGAATGGAAATGGAAGAAGATGAAGGATGAAGGATGAAGAAGATGAAGATAAATGCAGAGTATGTAAATAGGAAGAACGTGTATATAATGTATATGAATGAATAGTGTTTAATATATAGAGATGCCCCCCCCCCCCCACTACTACTACTCTCTCTAGTCATAAGCCAAGCCGCAGACTTAAGCTGAAACTACTCTCAAATCGAATCAACTCTGATGACAAACTGTTGTATTGTTGTAACCCAAAGATGAACAAATACAAAAAAAGCCCCAGACAATAATGTAGAAGGAACAAGGATGATATGTGATGTGTGTTTAAACTACTTACACTTGCATTACATGAACTACAACTAACTCTCAGAATAAGAATCAGAAACATGTGTGATGAGCAACAAGATGAAGCATTAAGAATATCAGTCTATATTCTCCTCAAAGAAGGGTCAGTCGCAGCTCCTCCCGTCGTTGTAACACAAAGAAATCAAAGTCCCTAAAGAGAAAGAAGGAGGTGGTGGTCCCAGCTGGAAACGAAAGGAAATGGAAATGGAAATCAATAATAATAAATATAAATTAATAATAACTATCATTATTAATAAAATAAGTCGTTTGCATATGAAAAAAAATTGTACCGAATTCAGAAAAAATAATAATAAATTTATTTTTTTATACAAATATAAAATAGAGAAACATATTTATAACACATTTTTAATTGTGTGGTGAAATTTTCTAAAATTTCAGAAAGCGAATTTGCCGCAGAAATATCGATGTGTGATTTGATTACAGAACGAGTAATCCATTAGTTTTAATTTTTTGCCATTGATAAATTATTTTCAAATCCACAAATACTTGCACACACTCATTAGGTTCAACAGGCCGCACACTAATGCAATTAGCACGGAAACCGATAGAAAAACAAGTGAGTTGGAGCGACGAGGAGATACCCTGCAGATGTATGCAATTTGCTTGTAACTCTTTCTTCTCTATTTGCAGTTGAACAGTCCCAAGTAGTTGCACAACTCAAGCTACTCTTGCTGGACTTGTAAATTCCCTGTAATAGTGTATGTAACACTGCAGTCCACCACACTGATTACAGGGTATTAGTGAAATCAGCCTAAGCACACGCCTGCAATTAAGCGTTATATCAGCTTTAAAATGGACCCGCAAATCCTCTCGTCAAAAATCAAATGAACTGATAAACGAATTCAATTCAATGCGCAACGGGGCGTGGCCAGCAGCCCTAGGCCTACCCTAAGAAGGGGATGAGCAAGGGCAACAGAGAGGGGGCAGAGGTGCCAGTAGCAAATTCAAAGTGAAATTTGCACAATCCGATGGTCGAATGCGAAATGCAAATTGTTGCCCGGCGCCAATTACAGAAAGGCGTGTGGAAATGGAAAAGTGCACAGCAGGAGGAGCACGAGGAGAAGGAGGAGGGGAAAGCAGTGGAAAGTGTGGAAATATGCACACTGCAGGCTAGAAAAGTTGAAAATGAAAATTGTTAAATTGCTGAACGGCTGCCGAAAATGCAACTAAGGTGCAAGAAAGCTCCCACTCGACTCCGCATCGAGTTCGACTCCCTAACAATGAGCAAACATTTTTGCAATGATAACTAAATAAACTGACAGCAGGCAGCATCGAAATCGGAGTTGCAGTTGCAGTTGCAGTTGAAACTGGATCGAAATAGGAATCGAAATGGGGCTGACAGAACAAATAAACTGCAGGCAAAGGCTGCCGGGGCCCCTCAAAATCAAGCTGACAACAAATCCCAATGACAAAATCAAGCAATTGCAATCGATACTCAGACAGACGCAGACAAGGCACCTCACACATACAGAGACACACACAGACTGCCCAGTAAATGGTCATGTTTCGGTCTGTTGCCAGTGTGGAGATCTCAGTCAGGTGAGGAAGTTCCGGGGAGGGGGGGAGGTAACCTAAAACTCGTCCACAGACAACGCGACATGTTGCTGCTGTGTTCGTTGCTTGCTCTGTCCAAATGTCAATGCAATTGTCAGTTGTTGTTGTTGTTGGTGTTGCTGCCACTCCTGTTGTTTGCCATATGCATCATCAATTTAGTGTGCCCAGCTAGTGCTGGGTAAGGGTAGTGGAGAAAGAACTTGGCGCCCCCCAAACAGCTGCGTCTCTTATTGATGAGTCGCAGCAGGCGCCTCTCACTTCTTTACCCGCACACTGAAGTGAAATGCAATAAGCGGCCCAATAGTTATGGAGAGCAAGTCAGAGAGAGGGAGAGAGAGACGGCGAGAGAGGGAGAGAGTGAGAGAGAAGGGCACAAACAGCGCTGTAGGCAACTGTGCTGTGCGAATGGGGAATTTGATAGTCAAGGCTTTAATAGAGTCGCACATAATTGAGTGTGAGCCTTAATAGAGTCGAGATGTAGCTCTAAAATTGTGGATTATTAAAGACTTTAAGCATGAGCTAACTTTGCACAGGCATTGCCAACACAGCTGAGACTCCGTCCCCCTCTTTAATCCTCCTTGCCTGCTTGTAGAGTCTGGCGGGTCTAGTGGGTTTGCTTGGTGGTTTCCCGCTATATCATCGCGCAGTTGCCAGAAATCCGAACAGAGCAAAATGCAAAATGTTCTATACGCACAATGAAAATCATTTTCCTAACCATGGCAACCATGCACTACCCTAATGTATTGCCCGCTCCCTCCCCCTCTTCCCTCCTTCCTCGAGCGGGCTCCAAATGCCGACATAAGCCGCTTAAAATCATAAAAAGCGCTTGTGGCACAGGAAATTTTCAAAAAATCGCACTCGAAACTCATTACAACAAAAGGTGCTTCATCAGGGCAGTCTCTGCTTCCCCTGCCTCCTCCCTCCCCCCTCACCTGCCCTGCCACAACAACAGCAGCAGCAGCAACCAGAGGAGGCCCACTTAAGTCGGCATTGGTGGCCATAATCAACGCAGCCGCCGTCGAACACCTTCAACAGGGCGCAGTCAGTGGCAACAGGCGTCAGCAGAGCGAAGAGGAGAGGAGGGGAGAGGTGTGGCAGGGTGGCAGGGAAAGCGGGTTCTCGGGGCAGCATTTCATTTGCAGCGCACTCGTAAAAAGTGAAAAGAACAATGGCGTGGCAAGTACCAACTGGGAATCCCAGTCGGCTGCCAATGTGCGGGTGCATAGGGAGAAGGGAAGGAAAGAGGGGAAGGCTGGGGGTACTTGTGGGTCGGGTATACCCCGACAGAGGGTTCTGCGCCTGTCAGACGTCACAATGCCAGGGCACTTAAGCCATTGCTTTTTGATGCTGCTGTCCCTGAACTGTCTCCCTCTCTATGCAAGTGTGTGTGCCTGTGTGTATGTGTGTGTCCTGTTCCAGTTTCCGGTGTGTGTCACAAGATTTTTCTCATTTTGCAGCGGGGAGTTCAGCGTGTCAGGGCGAACCCATTTGCCTGTCTCCCTCCCTCTCTCTCTCCCTCTCTCTCTCTCTCTGCTTTGCCTAACTCCCTTCCGCCTTGCTGTCTGTCTGTCTGTCTGGCTGCCTGTCTATGCTGCCAGGTCTGGCCCTGCTCTGCTGGTCATGTAGACAGCCAGCAATAATTCTGATACCACCTGGGCAGGTATGGCACAGTCGAGCTGCCTTCTGCGCCGCGCTGCGCCATTGCACTCAACATTGTCCCCAGCTTCGGGGCCTGACAATGATGGCGTTGACGTCATCGGCACTGGAGAAGGTCTCGGACCTGGAGTTGCCAGTGCTGCTGCTGTCAGTGCAGCCTCTCTTGCTACCGCTGTAGCTGACTGCTGCCGTTTGTCATTCATTTACTGCCACCTTCAGCTCCCTCCCACCTCCCTAGCTATCCCATTATTTATGCTTTTTAGGTAGCTCTGGGTACACACTGGAGATTGTCTGCCTCCACCCCACCCCCTGGGATTATGTGTACTCTCTGTGGCACGCTGCCAGGATTGGCAAACACATCTTCAATTTGCACTTGTCGTACATTTTAATTGTTATTGTTTTGCGTGACGAGTCGAGGAGGCTTTAATTCGCTTGACCCACACACACACACACACTCAAACACACACACACACTGCAGTCATAATTGTTGTTGTCCAACTGATTTATAGTGTTGCCATTTGCAATTACAAACCGTTTACAGGCTCAACTTGCTTCAAATTCCCAAGTGCTGTGTTTGTTAGTCAAGTCACAAACCGCGTATACGATCCACTGCATTTAGCAAAGACACACAACCAATTAATGATGCGTTGATTGTGGAGTGGGGAATTAAAAATTTTTATGACAGTCAAATGGGGTAAGTTATATATGAACTGTTTAACATTATGGAGAGCGGATTATCCTATTCACATGTAATAGAAAATGTAGTGCTAAACTAAGATATTTAATCCACACAGTAGTTGGAAGGGCTTCAAAGTGTTGATACTTTAATAAACCTATAGTCTAAACTTCTCTTACTATTCTATACTAGTATTATTCCATTAAGTATTAAGTATATTTATTCTTTTATTAAACTTCAATACTTCTACTGTTATTGTCATTCTGTTCTTTTATTCTTCTGAAGAATCTAGTAGTTAAAATATCTTCAAAGTGTTTCTATTCAACCTTTAATGTCTCTTCTACTACTTCTACTTCTCTGCTATATCAGTTCTATATTTATTAATCGCTCTTTTAAGATTTTACCCAGCATACTGTAAGCCTGTCAGATTCATTTGCATCGAATTCTTTGGCATCACTTTATCATCGTCAGTTCACACAAACCCTTTGGCTTGACATACTTAACTCAAACCAGTGCCAACTCGAGTCGGGGGTGTTAAGAGTGGGCGTGGCGTTAAAACGCCCTGCAGTGACCAAAATTACAAATAGCGGTTATTATGAAGCCATAATTTATGCAAATACGTTTGTGGGCGTACGGTCGGTCGGACGTAGGTACGAACAGAAGGGGAGGGGGCAGGGCTGCGTCAGTTACTTGACGCACAACCAGCTCTAATTGTTTGATTAATGGTTGGGTAAAAACTGAGAACTGAGGCACGTGCTGAGTGTGGCGCTACTGAAATGAGACTCGAGACTGATGTACTAGTCGAATTGCAACCCTCTTTCGAGTAGTGCCTAGTAGTAGACTGGCTGCATATCGTGTTACACAGGGCGCGTGACACGAGAGCGTAGCTCTTGAAGGATACAAACGGGAGCTCTTTGTTTATGGTTCAGTTGAAAGGGGTGCTCTAATTACCCTGCACCCAGAAAAGCTAGATGTAGAGAAGGCATTTTGTTTTCTTTTTACAATTCAAGAAACCTTTAAAAATCAATTTGTATGTTAATTTTTACTAGGCTTATTGATGCCAGCCCTAAGTTCTAAATTCTTAAAATGAAATACATAGAAATACATTTATATGCCTAACCATTAACCTATTGATAAGGAACTCAAAAAGTATTTATTATTATTTAAAACAAAGTAATGAGTGCTTTAAGTATAATTTGATGATTCTTTAACCTTCTGAAGGGTCGTAAATTGCAATCTACTTTTTCATCCATTTCTGTTTCAGATTCTACAGATTTCAGTTGCATTTCCCTGACCTGCGCTATTTGTCGAGCCGAGCAAATAATGTTTCAATTGCAGAGCTTGCTGGCAACAATTCCCCGCAGGGCACAGACAACCAGAGCAGACTGAGCAGAACTATCCTACTAGCTCTCTGCGGAAACAACTCACGTATCTCGCGCGTACATATGATATGCAGAGAAGAGAAGAGAGAGTGAGGGAGGGAGAGAGGGAGGCAGAGATAGATATATCTATGTGCCAGCTGATGCATATATCATGTACTCTGTGCCGCTGGCTGCTTTATGCATAACCCGGCCAAGGTTTCCTCCCCCTGCCCGCCCATCATCCTGCCCACACCTGCCCTTAACTCCAGTTTGGTGAGTTTCGCAAGTTGTTTGCTGTTTTTCATGTTTTTCATGTTTATGCGAAAAACTTTGCCAAGCTCCGCGCGTTGCGCCTTGAGGCATATTTCGTTCTATGTCTTCCGCTGGGAGCAGCAACAAGGATAGAAGCAGGGCAAGTGGGGAATGAGGGGAAGATGGGGAGGCAGCCCGTTGGGAGCTGTGCCAGCAGAGTTCTTGGCGGGATTGCATTGTTTGCCTTTTGGCTTCAGCCGCCGTCGCCGTGACGCTGTTTGCATTCTGGTTTATGCTTCTAGTTTTTTATGCAATTTTTATTTTCTATGCTGCGCTGCCGACGCCGACGCTGCGACTGCTGCTGCTGTTGCCGTTGCATCCGTTGGCCATATTAAAAGATTTACATAGTTAAGCTCTTCAAATTGCAGCCAAATGGCGTCATATTTTGTTATTATGGCATAAGCCGAGTGCCCAGTCGGGCTAATAGTCGCATCTATCTGGCCGGGCACTGCTTGGTCAGTCCGCTAACAAATCAGCATGACTGCGCCATAAAATGTGTGCTATAAATAATATCATTTATGCACCTATAAAAGTGAAGAAGAATGTTATGAATGGGAAGAATGTAAAACTCAAAAATAAAATATAAAATAAAGGTCTAGGAGAACTAATCGTATATTATAGAGATATATGATATAAAATAAAAGAGATATAGATGCAGTCGAAATGTCCTGTTCTTAAGATGTAATATTCATATATATCGTATGTGCTAACTGAGTCCTCATACAGTTTAATAATTCTATAAGTTATACTTTAAAGATATGCTAGTTATAATGAAAGATATTTACAAATTGAAGAACATAAAGAAAGCCTCCTCTTTTAACCATAGAGCAGTGTGTAGTAGCTATAAAAGTGGATATATGGATCTACACATAACGCTGGATTTAAGATTAAGGGTATAGGTATACTAATCCTATAACACTATGATAACTGATACTTTAAACTGATGGGTAACTGTTATATCTGTTTATTTATTTAACTTCACCTGCATTAAATGAGAAAGTATGATACCATTTCTCATTTCTCTCGCTCCTTGTTCTTATATAAGTATAGATCTGTCCTATATGCAATAATGATATTGTACTCTTATATTAGTACAAATATATATAAGTTAAATAAGACTTTATACAGATCAAAAACTCTTTAACCTGCTACAAAGATATGCCAGGTCTATAGTTATGATGAAAGTTCCTTTGCAAATTGAAAAACCTAAAGAAAACCTCCTCTTTCTTTGCCTGCTCTGCCTGTTGCTTACAGTTTTACAACTTTATTATTTTATTGTCTCTCGTTATGGCAAATTTCGACTCTAGTCTCCCTTTCCCTCTGCCTTCCTAGTGGTTAAGGCAGCACTCGGCTCTACTTGGGCAATGGGCTCCTCAATGGACGACGAAGGAAATCGTCAAAAGACAGACGAAGAGTTGCTAAAGTTTTCAGTTCATATTCTTTCTTTATGCTCCATTCGATTTGGCCATAGGGCGTGCCCAGGGGCAAAGGGCAAGGGGCAGAGGCAGGCAACAAAGAGATAAGATAAGATAAAGTTGGGCACAAAAAGTGTATGCAGAAAATTGAAAACCCAATTGAAAGTTATTGAAATTGCACAATAATTTCTTCAATTGCATGCGCTATTGAATTTCTGTCATAAGTTTGCTCCTCTGTCCTGCTTCGTGCTCCGCTCAAGCATCCTTTGGCAGACGGAGACGAGAATGGAAATGCAGATGAGGGGGTACTGTAGCTCTACACGGGGAATGCAGGGGAATGCCAGCAAGCTTTGTTGTATTGTGTGTAATTATGGGCAATGGGAGAATGCTGTAAACTTTTCGGACCATTCACCATTCAGAGCTGGTAATTAATGATAATGGAAAATGATGATGGCGTATTCACAAAAGCCAGAGAGAGAGCAAGAGAGAGAGAGAGGGGAAGAGAGAGAAGCCGAATAAGAGCTTCTATTATGGAGATATTACACTTGGCTGCGTTTTTGCTTTCGATATTCGAAGTAGACATTTTAGTTTCATTTCATTTTGTAAACGAGTTTTCCATAGGGCAGGTGAAAAGTGTTGTGTGCAGAGGGAGGGGGGGGGAAGAGGCAGAGGGGATAATTCACGGCCTAATAAATCGAATATGTTCGGCAGCTTAAATAAATGAAATGAAATTTTAAACTGAACAGTAAAAAATATCTTAATAAAATACACACTGAAAAGCGTTGAATAAGTTCAAGCAAAAACAAAAGCGCTTTAATAAGCATTATCCCCAGGGGGAGGATGGCAGGGGAATGCTGGATAAATGCGACACAAAAACGCTGAATGGCCGCACTCAATCGCATTCATTTTCATTCATATATTGGAAAACACGCGTCTCTGTTATTGACATTTTATGCATGACATTCTTTCACTTGCGGCTTGCTATTGAAACCCCGCCACGTTCCACTTAACCCACGAAACCCCCCTCCACCCTGCCCCCTCTGTCACTGTTCGGGGACCCCGTTGACATACCCATGTCAAGAGCAAAAGAGCAGCGGACCACAAAAAATTGGGCGGGCTGCAAATGACGCGAGTTGTCAACGTGAATTAAAATAATTGATTTATTTTAACGCAAGTTAAGCGAATAAACGAATGAGGAGCAAAAACTCAGCGGGAAACAGCAAGAAAAGTGAAAAGGGACGTTCTTGAAGCTTGTCAGCAGCAGCAGAGGGAGCAGGGGGAAAGCAGAAACAGGGTTACTCCTTTTGAACTAATTTAAAAGAAAATAAAACAAATGGAATATGAAAGATAAATACAAGCACAGAAAGAAAGATTCTTTTTAGTATGTACAGGTTATTATCTCTTGCAATCATCCTTTTCCTAGTTATATTTATATAGAATGATACTAAATTGAATAACATTCTTCTTGTATTAATCAGAATGCTGTAATAACAGTTATATAATAATGCAAATAAGCATATATATTTATCTGTATCGATATTTAGTTACAAATTAACAAAACTTGCCCGATGCGGCTCCTCTCTGACTTATTTACAGCGTGCAGCATTAAAAAGTATGTCTGCTAAGTTTTATCAAGATAGCTGAACAAATGAGAGACAAAGAGACACAACTAGTTCGACTCCTCTGTGGATGCTGATTCAGAAGATATATAAATACTTTAAACTGTTGCAGAGGTCTCCTAAGGTGCGTTGCAGACTTCTGACCATTATCTACATACCCTCAGCAAGAATAAAAAGAAAAAATTAAAATTAAATGCCCCAATAAATATGCAATTAAAAATAAATATTTTCAACTTGAGTTCAAGTTTGCCTCCGGTTTGTCAGCAAATCAAAAAGAATTGCCCGATTGTGCCTCCTTCTATCGGTCTGTCTGTCTGTTGCCTTATCTTTTGCGCAATGTTGTGTAAATTGTCAAAATTATTAATTGCGGTCATTATTCTGCTGCTGCTGCTGTTCAGCCCGCGGCGCAGAATGTCTCCCATTCTGAGGAGCAGTTCCGAGTACAAGTCCAACCCCAGCTCCGCTTCCGTTTTAATTAGCCAATAAATGGCGCTGTGAAAATTACGCCACAATGAGAATTAATGCCGCCTGTTAACCGTAAGCGATTTGTTATCGTTACAGGGCCGAAGAAAAAATATAGAAAATTTGCCTCAAGTTGTTAAGCTGCCAAAAACTTTGGCCCCCTTTTGGTATCTTCTGGGTTAATCGCTTTTTTGCCTGCCTGCCTGCCTGCCCCACGGTCCACTTCTTATAGCTCCCTCCTTTTATTAGGCAACATTAATATTTTTATAGTATTGACCCCCTCTCTGCAGCTCGTTAATAAAGACATCACGGCTGCCGGGGGGCCTCATTGAAGTGCCTTCATTATGGCGAGCGTCCGATAAGGCTGACGGCACGTGGGATTTCAAATTGTCAATTGAAACGCATAAAATAAATAAATAAAAAGAATACCAAGCAGCTTTGGCAGCTCCTAAAATGTGAGAAATAAAAAGGAAAAGAAAAGAAATTAAAGGAAATGCAAGAAAGCGTGAGAACACTGTCGCATTTATGAATGGAAACGCATAAAAAAGACAGAATAATCTCAGGCTGAGAAGCTTTTTTGACACGCTGCTGAGGATAGGGAATATTCAACTGATCTGCTTCTTCTATTTCTTTTTACTCCTCTAGTTGAAAGCGCCCTTTGATGGTTAAGCTGCTCTTTTAGCTGTAGTTGTTTGCTCATTTCACAATTTGTCCTGATACATAAGAAAAGAATGTGTTTTTCAAAATTTTTTTATGGTGTTTATCATAGTGCACACTAGAAATGAATGTTCTAGCTTCAAAATAACGCCTAAAATTCAACTTTTATTAATATACAAAGGCGGAAGAAGGCGTGGACAAATTGTAAATGACTCTTTATTTCACTGCAATACATTCGAGTGCTGTCACAAACTTTGGAGTGTCTAGCTCCAATAGTCTCCTAGATCTAAGTGTTCATACAGACACACAGACAGATAAAAAGGCAGACAAACGAGCAGGCAGGCTGACATGAAAACAGCAGTCATATAGACAGGCAGACAGGCGGACAGACAGACGAACAGACCCTCCTGCTGATGATGATTAAGAATATAAGTAATCTATATACTCGTATAAGCAGATATCTTCTTGAATATCCGCTGAATATAATGAAAAGCAACACAAATTCTTCCCTTATTATATACATACGCAAACATACATCGTACCGGCGTACAGTTCCCCAATGAACACCCTATGGAGTAGGGTATCGAGGTCCTCTCTACTTTGTTTTATTGCGCGTTGTTAATGCGTTCGTGCGATGTGTGAAGCAAAAAAGTTATCAGCCCCTAACGCGACGCGTCACATTGCCTCAATTACTTCCTGTACAAACAGTAACAACAACAACGATAACAAAAGCAACAAAAACAATAAGAACAACAACAATAAGAGCAACAACAACAACAGTGGCAGTTAATCAAAATAAACAAATCGCTAAATGTTGCCAAGTTTGAGTTGAGAGTTTCAGTTGCAGATTGGAGTGAAGGTTGCCGATGACAATAAAGAAAATGCCATTCAGCTGGAAAACTTCGGATAAGGTGCTGAGAAATACACACACACACACACACACACGTACCAGACCCTGTTATAGGGTGTATATATTTTCATAAGGAAAAGCGGCGCTTTAAAGGAAATTTCGAACGGAAATTATCCAAGTGCAGAGGGAAGCACAGCGGGAAATACGCAGAATGAGGAGGTGGGTGGAGGGAAAGGGAGCTGATTCTTAGCCTGCCACCATGTTATAATGTATGAACTCTTGTATATCAGATGCTGTTGAATGGCAAACCAATTCAAGTTAGACGGCAGAACCCTTTTGCCGTTTGCCAGCACATTATACGATTTGCATATATAAATAAACTTTATCAGAAACATATTCATAGCGCCCGCACATTTGCGAAATGAAGAGCAGCAGCAGGCAAGAGGGGAGGGCAAGGGGAGCTGAGCGAGAGCAACAAAACGATTTTCCACTTGACATGTGCTCAAGTGGCTGCCACTCGGAGTTGCGCTTGCAACTGTTGTTGCTGCTGCTCTTGTTGTTGCTGCTGCTGCATGAGGCAAGCAGCGCGGAGGATACTCAATCTGTTTTTTCCATTTAAACAATTTTCAAAACTTGTTTATAACTCAATTTTGTAAAATAAAACGAAATAACACTTAAATAAATAAACACAAAGCGCACACACACAGCATAGACAGAGCGGGAGAGGGGGAAAGAGGGAGAGCGAGTTCAGCTCATGAAAATGAACAATTTCCCCATTTTTGGATTGTGTTGCCGCTTCACACGCATGTAATACACAACAACAGCAACAGCAACAACAGTAACGATAACAACAATTGCTTTTGTTGTTTGCAGCTCTTAACAGGCACGCGAAGAATCCTCCAAACGAAATGGATATATCAAGCGCTTTAGTCCCGAGCGCCAAAGGATACGCGACCAGTGAAATTGCCAAATGCCATTTGCGAGTGTGTGTCTGCATGTGTGTCTGTGTGTATGTGTGTGCTTGAGTGCCCTAGATAGCTGGAGGTAATACACGTTCGCAGCAGCTGAAATTTCAGTCAACCTTGCAGAAAAGTTTACAGCAATTTGTACTTGATTTTGGAAAACGAAATTCAAATCCCTAAAAGAAAGTGGAAAGCAAAGTAAACGAGATGCGATACACAGTGAACGATATATTGCCACTATATAAAGTAAGTTTGTACATCAGACTTGATAGAAGTGATTTGTATAATATGCTATTACAATCTGTATACCTTTCTCATATAGAGTAGTTTCATCAGATGACAATGAGCGAAATAAGCGACAGGGCCGAAGTTATATCGTGGATGGCAGGTTGATGAAAATCGGTAATATATGGTATGCAAGATAATATATGCAAGAGAATATATACAATGCAATATACATATATAAGAGAATATATATTTATAAATATATATGTATGTTACTAAAAAGGTATAGCATAAATTTATAAAACTTAGTAACAAACAGTAAAAAATTTAAATCCTTCGAGCCGGATTTGAACCAGCGACCTATGGATTTCAACATATCACGATTCAATAAACTGATGGTACAAGAGCAAGCGCTATCTAGGTCGGCTGTTGTTTGATCTAGAGTCCTGCTACTGCTCGCAACACCTAGCCTCGAAGGAGAACTCTACAGTCCATCGCTCTACCAACTGAGCTATCGAAGGCATTCGCAGGCCGCCGCCAAAGTGTGCAGACAAGTGGCAAAAGCCTCAGTGCACAGCTTTCACTCGAAAGCTTTAAATAGCCATTGCACTCGACTTGGGCACAACATCGAGTGACGTCAGGCAATGTTCTATTTTTGGCACGACGACAGGCAGAAAGAGACGGCATGTGGGAGTCACAGTGAGAGAAAACCTGAAGGGGAATTGAGCGTAAACTCGATTATTGCACTCTATTTTAAGTGCGGGCGACTGCTTTTAGATTGTGTAGTTGAATAGCAAATACCTTATGCTACTTACCCTTATTATTTGTCTGTTGCACTACCTCTATAGCTGTTAGGGTGACCATGCATACAATTACCATGAACACACTGTGATAACATAGATGGGGAAATTGCCAGACATTTGAAATTCTAAATGAATGGGCATTGTCTGCGTAGGGTTTTTGAGTTCATCTTGAAGTGCTACCCACGATTCACTAATATGTTCCACTATGGCACCAGGATAACCCACCATAAGGATGCGTTCCAGCTCCATGAACGAACTAGCTCCACTTCTACAATAAACAGAAAGAAGAAATTGATAAATGATGCGCCTACAATAACAAAAACAACAGCAGCTTCAATAACAACAGTGTTCAAACATCATTTTCAATTCGCCGCGCACCTTTTGCCTGTTTTTAATACCGCTGGCAACTGAGTTCGAGCTTCAGCTTGCTCGCCAAGTCTCCAACGGGCTGCATGGCTGAACCGGTTATAGCTTTGGCACCATGTAGGTTGTTGTCTTGGCTAAGTCGAGCAGTAAGTTAGTTATCACCACAGAAGCTTTTAGCGAATTAAAGGAAATTTTGGGGAAATGTGGGAAACTATGGGAATTATAGGGAATGACGGGGATGTTTTTTCGTTTTGTATTCAAAGTGGATTGTGAAAAATTAATAATTTACAATTTCTTATTTACGCAGTGTGGGTGATTGTCTTGGCTAAGTTAAACAGACGGGCTTTTAGGCATTTTAGGCACTAGTTTTTAACGCAAATTCATGACCAATTTGCGGTGGCGAATAAAAGGAAATTATGTGAAAATGTGAAATTTTGGGAAATTATAGCGAATGAAAGGGAGTGCTTGTTTGTTTTGTATTGAAAGTGGATTGTGTTGTGAAAAATCGTGGGTTGTTGTTTTAGTAAAATAAAGTAGTTTTTGGGAATCTGTTGAAAAGTTTTCGCCGCAAATGCTTGGCAATTTGCAATGAGGAATTATTAAGGGAAATTATTCAGGTATTATGGGCATCTTCTCTTTGCTTCGTTTTAAATGTGGATTGTGTTGTGGATTTGAAGTTGCAAGTAATATAAAATTTTCTTTTATAAATTAACATTTGTTCTCAGTTAATCAAATTGTTCAATATCTTTGCTCAAATAGTAGGTTAAAACCAACAATTATCACCTCGTCTCTAAGAGATAAATATAATAACGTTTGAAGGTACACGTATTTATAATATGCACAAGCAAATAATAGACCAAGTTTTATCGGCAGAGAACTGATAAGGTTCGGTACTTGGTCGTGTGTTTCCGCAATTCGCCAAAGATTTGATAGTCTTTCAGTCGGATCTGAATCACAATCAAGATAAGAGCAGTGAATAGGTCATTAATTTGGAATTCCATATACAATACTCATGAACAATAAGGAGTGTTTTGCAAAGTGCAAATATAGCCCATTTTTGATATTTGTTGCCGCATCCTTCAACTATAATTGCTGATTAATTGGAGCTCATTAAATGTCAAGATTGTATGGAGAAATTGGCCGATACTATCGGAATAGGATACTACCAATTCTTTTTACGATTCTTAAATCTGAAGGGCTTGATCTGTATATTTATTAGTCCCAAGTGCAACAGGTTGTTCAATATTGCGTCAGGTAACACATAAATAAATCATTTACAATCATTATCATTCTAATAATACTGCTTTTATTCTATAATGTTCAATATTGTCATTCTCTAACAGTTCGCAGCACACCGGCTCATTATCGGCTCATCGTAAAACAAACAAATTAAAAGAATTTGCTCTTAGCACCATCGATGACGTATGTACACAAGCACAATATGTACATACATATGTGAATATGTGTAATGTGTGTAAACAAAAAGATACATCTGAGCTTTAACAGCGTGCCGGGGAATTTCACAGAGAACACTGTCTGTTTGTATGCTTGTGTTGTCTGTGCGAGTGTATTGATTACCCGTTTCCCCGATTACCCGATTGGTGGGGCTCGTCTCCATGTCGAAACTACATTTAAACATGCTGCACAGCGCAGCGAGCTCATTGTGGATCGGAGCGGCGATCGATTCGGTTCGAAACGTCTCTTGTGATCGCTCAAAGCGAACCCGAAACCGAAGCCGAGCTTTGCTAATTGTGTTGTGTGTATTCATTGTGAAGATAGTGAAAAATAAATAATAAAAAACAAAAGCGAAAAAACTACAATTAAACAAACAGCGTGAATCATCCGGGAGCCCTTAATTGAATAAACTAAATATTTATATATATCGCGTGTTTCATATATTGCTGAACAATCAAGAGTTCTTCGTGTATAAAACAAAGCGCGAATATGTCGCGTATTTTCGCTTTCTGTTGTTGTGTTCTTCAATTGGGACTGCTTATTAATGCCAGTGGGTAAGTGATTTCTAACCTAGAGTCAACAAGGTTATCAGCGAATTTAAATACTAAGAAAAGTAACTTATTATTGTACCTTCTATCTGTTAAACAAAGTTCAAGTCGGGGTCAGGTTAGACACAGACTATGAAGCGAAGATTCAGAATGCATTTCAAGACAAAGCAAGATAAGGTGTTAACCAAGGAATACCTGTGTCGGCATTGTTGTTTCCCCCCAAACCGGTCCAATAGTCGTTAAGTGAAGAGTGTATATGCATGGCAATATCACAGTCATGTTACGTTAACGTTTACGTTATCGCGCCCCTTGTTGCAGATACACTAAAAACCTCTTCATTATGCTTGATTGAAAGAGCGCGTTCGCCGGCAATCAAAAAGGTTTGGGCCAACTGATGAGCCATTTTATGGGTTCGTCAACGCTAATTAAATATCTGTGTTTGCATAACATATCAACCTGAAAGCTAGAGATGAAGCGAGCCAGATAACGATGAATTAATGATGGATGAGCAGTGAAATTCTGGAACACAGAATATTGCTTTCATTGGGCGTGTAGGGATTTGCAGTTGATAATTGATAAACACAGAAAAATCCGGTTTGTTTGACTATTTATAACTTCAACAATAAACCTATCATAGTGGTAATCGACTTGTTTATACTCTGTCAATGCAAGAAAAGAGCGCAGACTATAACTAAAAGACTGAGTATACTTTGGACTTATTACAAAAGGTGCAGGCAGAAAATCTTTAACAGAAGAATCTCAACAGCTAAATTGAAATTTCCCAAATAAAAGATTTTTCAAATTGTGCACAGGGTATCTTAATGTCGCATACGCAGTTGGCAGACATCTGCATAAAGTCAATATATTCACTTTGAATTCGGTTGTGTGCAAAAAAAATCCCAAACAATTAGCAGTTTCTCAGAATAATAAAATTGGTTACACAAAATATTTTTGTGCATTACAGTCTGTATTCGGTAATCGGACCTGGCACTATACGTTCCAACTATAAGTACAATGTGGCCGTGTCGGTGCACAAGGCCGAGGGGAAGAGCGTCATCAAGGTAGGCATCACTGGACCATCGTACAATGAGAGCAAACAGATCGAGGTGGAGCCCATGTCGACGAAGAATGTGGAATTCGATGTACCGAAGTTGTCGAGTGGCGATTACAATTTGACAGCCGTAGGCATCGAGGGGATTATCTTCCAGAACTCGACCAAATTGAACTATGCCGATAACAAGCCGTCGATCTACATACAAACCGATAAGGCAACCTATAAGCCAGCGGATCTGGTGCAATTCCGAGTGATCTTTCTGGATGCGAACACACGACCGGCCGTGATTGATAGTCCAATAAAGCTGGAGATCAATGATGGTGCCCAGAATCTGATCAAGCAGGTATCCGACATTAAGTTGACCAAGGGAGTGTATGCGGGAGAGCTGCAATTGTCGGACCAGCCTGTGTTGGGCAATTGGAACCTAGCCCTCAAGGTAGGGGATGAAGGCGCCGAAACGAAGTCCTTTGAGGTGGCCAAATATGTGCTGCCCAAATTTGAGGTAGTCGTGGAGACAGACAAAGATGTCGTTGCCGAAGACGGAGTTATCAAGGCTACGATACGAGCCAAGTACACATATGGAAAGCCAGTGAAGGGCAAGGCCACCGTTTCCCTATCAAGAGTCCGCGATTGGTATTCCTCGGAAGAATCCTTTAACCAGAACAAAACAATCGATGTCAATGGAAAGGGTCATGTTGAATTCACGGGCTCGTTCTCGAGCAGGTATCTATCGCCACTGAAAGTGTTTGCTGAGGTCACCGAAGAACTGACGGGCAATAAACAGAATGCATCGGCTACTGTCAACCTGCATGGGCAGCGCTACAAGCTGCAGGCTGTCGACAGTCCAAGTACCTATCACCCGGACAAGGCCTTCACCTATAAGCTTGCGGTAAAAAATGTCGATGGAACCCCTGTACGCGATACAGCAAAGAAAGTGAAGCTCTCCTTCGGCTCGCCATATGGATTATATTATCCTCATTATTCGTCCCCAATCCCTCGGCAACAAGAGCCCAACGAAGACAAGAAATACGAGTTTGAGGCACCTCTGGGCGATAATGGTATTGCAATATTCAATGCTACGCTGCCGCAACTGGACAGATCGCATCTCTACGTATACGGTACGTATGCGGATGTCTTCGCTAACGTAGGATCCATCTCTAAATACGAGCAGTCACGCCAATCCGACAAGCCACTGTCGATTGAAGTCAATACAAAGAAGTAAGTGAATGAGTGTAATATAATAATTTAATAATATAATAATATAATATTGTAATATAATAATATAATAATATAATATTGTAATATAATAATATAATAATATAATATTGTAATATAATAATATAATAATAACAATAATATAATAATATAATAATAATATTTATTTACTTGTTTAGTCCCAAATTGAGAAAGAACGTTTCATTTGATGTGGTCGCCCAAGAACCCATACCCTACTTTGTCTATGCCATTATCGCGCGTGGAAACATTGTGAAGGCCGAACATGTTGCAGTACCCGAGGGTCGCAGGACACACACCATCAAGTTTGAACCGACGTTTGAGATGATTCCCAAGGCCTCGATCTATGTGTACTATGCTGTAAACAATGAGCTGCGCTTCATTGAAAAGACAATTGATTTCGACAAGGATTTCGAAAACTCAGTAAACTATTAATACATTGCAAATATTAATGTTATTCGCTGACTGTGTAAACCATTTCTTAAACAGATTGAAATCACTGCTCCCATTGATGTTAAGCCTAGCGAAGAGGTTAAGCTGCAGGTGAAAACCGATGCCGACTCGTATGTGGGTCTGCTTGGAGTCGATCAAAGTGTTTTGTTGCTTAAGTCCGGCAATGATTTGTCTAAGGATGATGTATTCAATGGCCTGAACAAGTATGAAACCTCCACACCCTGGCAGCAAGGCTATGGCAGTTATCCAGGACAGTCGTCGGGCCTAGTGACCCTCACAAACATCAACTATCCGTATAGTTTCGGTAAGTCTCGAGATACAAAAATGCTTCCAAGATTGCAATAGTTTAGGATAAACCAGAAGAAAGAGGATTTGTGAATAATGTTATCTTGTGGGTCAAAGGGTTTTGGTCAGCAGAAGTTCTATGTAGTTTGAATGAAGACTTCTTGTTCCTAAATACAAATTTTAGCCACACGCTCATATGATGAGTATGATGGCGAGCCCCTTTACATATCAGACGTGGACGATATAGGCGAATTTTACATGGCAGAAGAAACACTATCAGAGCCAGAAGAAACACTATCAGAGCCAGAAGAAACACAATCAGACCCAGTTGAAGACATTCCACAGATACGTGAGAACTTCGCTGAGATCTGGATATGGCAATTAAGCAATACGAGGTAGGTGCCTTGGTAGGTACCTTGGTGGATAGGTCCTTGCATGACGATCGAACATTAAACTTATTAGCACTGTGATTGCACTGACAACTAAATAATGCAATTGTCTCTAGGACAATTGAGGTTGAGGTATTTCCTAATAGTCTACCTTGACTAACTGTAGAACTTATGGTTTGATTCTCATGCAGATAGATTACCCTATGTCTCGTATCTGTTAAACGAGGCATTTTACCTCGACCAGGACACTCCGATTCGTGAGGACTTTCCTGAGGTCTGGATATTTGAAAATGTAGAAAAGTATGACTCTTTAAACCCCTTCCAGTTTCGGGTAATCTAACTGTGTTAACTGTAATCAATCTAGTTTTGAATGCTTTAATCATGCAAATGGGTTCGTTAACTTAATCTATGTACTAAAATTATCAGCTCGGACATAGTTCACAGGTTGCGGGGTAACAAAAGGGCTAGAACCAAGTCAAGGATGCTTATACTTACGAGTGCTACAAGTGGTTTCACCATTCGAAAAGAATTCCCTACAGTTTGGATATTTGCAAACAATGCGGGGTGAATATATTGTATATAGTAATATATCCATTACCCCATTACAGATAATGTCTTGCAGGTTTTGTTTGCATGCACTGCTTGCACCTCTGTCAGCTTTAATTTTATTTACAAATATTCTTTGAGTCAGCTGAAGCTGTATACAAATATTATAATAACACTATACATATCGTATACATATCCAATAAGCTGAGTATATAACAACGACCTTCCCTGAAGATGTTTTATACTGTTCAACTATTTCTCCCGTAATATACAAAGAGTTTGTTAGTTCATAACATACTACAATATAGATACACGTAAAGAGTTTTCTGAAACCTGGATTTTTGTATATTATAAAAAGTATGAACAAATTTATTCACATTGCTTTCATTACAAATCATGAACCTCTCTTAGATACATATTTACTTAATATTTTGTTAAGTAATCGACTTGATGAAGGACTACGAGTATAGCCCATGTCCGCCTTGTATTTATCTTGTGTATAGTTGCACAATGTGTACAAATTATAATACCATAAATGAGCTCGAATGAACAATTTCGACTTCAGAAATGTTTGGTTCCTAAATTTGACTTGAAACTCTATAACTTTGAATTTACAATTATAAAAAAATTTCGTACGCAGAAGTGGAATATGACTTCCTGCCAGAAGACGTATATTACTTACATAGTGACTTTCATGGTGACGAGTTATTTAGTGGCGACTCAGGCAGTGAGTTTACCATAGAAGCCTCGACATCGCAGCCTCCGCAGATAACAGTTCGTAAGGAATTTCCTGAGAGTTGGATTTTCGACAATGTTGAGAGGTATACAATAAGTTGTACTAGTTGTCCCGACTGTTTTTCTTGTATTCTGTTAATCGTCAATTTTGGAATTTCTTAATGAATGTTATGTGTTTCACTGTATCGTGGTTATTGTCTTGATTTCTGTTTCTATTACCAATACAATACCAATCTAATTACTTTTATATACATATGAAATAAGCTGAATACGGAGCAACGCCCTTTCCTCAGGATTTTATACTATTCATACTTTTCAACTATTTTTCCCGTAATATACGGAGAGTTTGTTAGTTCAAGATGTACAATAGATACATATATATATAAACTTTAATGTTCTAATGAAGAATTTCGATTTCAGAAGTGTTTGGTTCCTAAATTTGACTTGAAACTCTATAACTTTACATTTTAAATTATACAAAATTTCGTACGCAGAACAAAAGCTATATTACTTCCCGTCAGAGGTAGATTACTTACTTAGTGGCGACTCTGAAGACAGTGAGTTTACCATAGCAACCTCGACATCGCAGCCTCCGCAGATAACAGTTCGTAAGGAATTCCCTGAGAGTTGGATTTTCGACAATGTTGAGAGGTATACAATAAGTTGTACTAGTTGTCCCGACTGTTGTTCTTGTGTTCTGTTAATCGTCAATTTTGGATTTTCTTAATGAATGTTATGTGTTTCACTGTATCGTGGTTATTGTCTTGATTTCTGTTTCTAATAACAATACAATACCAATCTAATTACTTTTATATTCATATGAAATAAGCTGAATACGGAACAACGCCCTTCCCTCAGGATTTTATACTATTCATACTTTTCAACTATTTCTCCCGTAATATACGGAGAGTTTGTTAGTTCAAGATGTACTATAGATACATATATATACGCTTTAATGTTCTAATGAAGTATTTCGATTTCAGAAGTGTTTGGTTCCTAAATTTGACTTGAAACTCTATAACTTTACATTTTAAATTATACAAAATTTCGTACGCAGAACAAAAGCTATATTACTTCCCGTCAGAGGTAGATTACTTACTTAGTGGCGACTCTGAAGACAGTGAGTTTACCATAGAAACCTCGACATCGCAGCCTCCGCAGATAAAAGTTTGTATGGAATTCCCTGAGAGTTGGATTTTCGACAATGTTGAGAGGTATTCAATAAGTTGTACTAGTTGTCGCGACCTTTCTTCTTGTATTTTGCTAATCGTCAATCTTGGAATTTCTTAATGAATGTTATGTGTTTCACTCTATCTTGGTTATTGGGTACTCGCTGTCTTGATTTCTGTTGCTAAGGCTTACTTACTTTGTACAATACCAATCTACTTACTTTTATATTCATATGAAATAAGCTGAATACGAAACAACGACCTTCCGTGAGGATGTTATATACTATTCAACTATTGCTGCCGATATTTTCCAGGAGTTTGTGAGTGCAAGATAAACTATAGATATACGTAGAGAGTTTCCTGAAACCTGGATATTTGTTTACTATGAAAAGTATGAATAAATTTGTTCACATTGCTTTCATTGCAAATCATCCACACTTCTATGTAGACTAACTATTCGATCACCCATTTATGTAAATGGTGATGCAACTTTTGAATCTTTATTTGCACCAAAACTATTTTTGTAACTCTTTATTATATGGTTTTTAGCATTAACGAGGGTGGCGTGGCATGCGCCCTCTTCCTGGGGGAGGAGTTGTCATTCGACCAAGTCTTGGACAAGTAGATACTGTCCGACGTCAAGCGTCTCTCGGCACCCACCAACCAGATCTTGGTCTCCAAGCTATTCACGGTCTTCAAGTAGCGCTTGGCCTTCGTATAGCTATGGACCTTCAAGCAGTCACCATTCCACCTCTCGACATGGTCCAGTTTCTGTTATTAAGCCAGAAATCCGCAAGACATTTCCAGAAACTTGGATATTTCCCAATAATTTTAAGTAAATTGACACGATTTTCTTGGGTACTAGTTATGTATAAGGCAGCCATACAATCCACGCTTCGGGCTTAGCAATGGCATGAATAGACATTTAAAAAAAGCATGAAACATATTTCGTGTTAGTCAAAGTGTTTAAGTTTAAGGGCAATGTTTAGGATGAGCTTCTCTGTGAAGTAAATATGGCTTACAAACAATCTCCCACATTATCATTTCATCTATCAGGAGTTGTTCATGTTGCAGATTGCTGTATACCCATTATTATAGAAGATCTTTGTCCCCTTAAGTCACATACATATATCCATAAATTTACTGTTATACTGAAATGTCTAAACATTTATATTCATTACTATTTAAATTTTTTGCAATGGACCAAGGTCGGTTTGTAATTCCACGACCTTTTTGGGGACGACCCGTCCCACTAAGCTTGAACATGGATATAGAAGGTTCCTATCCAGTACTTTTAAGAAGCCAGCCCAATAGACGATTAGGTGCTGTTGATCACCCAACATTAGCTAAAACAGTTATCCCTATTGTGCCTCAAGTTCGAAAAGAGTTCCCCGAGACCTGGATGTTTTTAAATAATCTAACGTAAATCCGGAAAATTTGTTTATCATCTATGAGTGTCTGCGCTTTTGGGTTGTCATCTGCTTTATTACCATGAAGAACATAAAATTATTTTTACATTCAGCAAATGAAATTTAAAAACTGCATGCCATAGCAAATTTGAAGATCTTGAAAATGTACAATAATTTTAAAATTGCCTCGAATCATTTTTAGACTTTAATTTTATAGTGCCTTATTCGTCGCTACCAATCCCTCTGCCCCAGTTCGGGCCGAGCATCGTGTTGTATTCTATGGCATCTGGATTCAATAGGCCAGATTCAATTTCTGAGTTGAAATTTCCTGCTGCCCCACAAATTCGCAAAGAATTCCCAGAGACATGGATTTATCTGAGCAACATAACGTAATATCAAATACTTACAGTTTAAAAAAGTATTTTAAGAATTGGGATTGAGAAATAACTGTGGTAACAAGTTTAAACATTGGAGATAATCATTAACAATACGAAAATATTTTTAGGCTTTTTGTGGAATTTTGTTACAGGGGCATTTAGATTTACATTTCATAATCATTCTGGTGTTTTATATGCAGGCAGAGACTACGAATTCGATGATTACGATAGCGTTGATGGCATAGAGGACAGAGTATTGATTACTCAGCATCGTTCAGATAAAGATATTAAAAGTAATGCCAATAATATAATAATACGTAATGAATTTCCTGAGAGCTGGATCTTCGAAATCATTGAGAAGTATGCAAGATTTTATAGTTCAAAGGTCTTATTGTTTCTTATGAAGTGCACTTTCATTTAACTCAACATCAGCCAAAAGCATCCACCAATTTTAAAATTATGTTTTGAATAAGTATAAATTATGATAAATAAGTTTTAATACTCGATTTCGCAAATTATATTAATATATAAATTAATATTTAAAGATACATATATTTACTCAGAAGAAGAAGAGTTTTTAGGAGGTCCCCCTCTGTCAAATAGGTTTGATTCTGAACACAAAATGTTTCACACAGCTGCTACGACATTGCAGCGTCCGCAGATTACAATTCGTAAGGAATTTCCTGAGAGTTGGATTTTCGACAATCTTGAGAGGTATACAATAAGTTCTTCTAGTTGTCTCGACTTTTCTTCTTGTATTCAGATAATCCCTTGCCAATCTTTAATTTCTTTTTGAATTTTTATTTCTTTACGGTTTCATGGTTATTGGGTACTCGGTGTCGTTATCCCTATTTTGATATGAAAGGTTTACTTACGTTCTACAATATTAACCTAATAAAATAAATTTTGATTTACGCCCAGGTAATATTTGGGATTATTTAATTGATATTCGAGAAGCAGTTCCTCAGTTTATGTATGATTATGGTGGTGTTGGAATACCAGGGGCTGCAGGTCCTGGGATTCCAGGAGCTCCACTACCACAATTAATAGTAGGAGGAGCAACCGGTTCCCCATCTATTCTTCATTCCGTAACACCTCCACCAGTTCGCAAAGAATTTCCTGAAACTTGGATATTTATAGGGAATACTACGTAAATGTTGAAACCTTTTTACTTAATGCTTTTTTAATGCTCTTATTAATTGATTCGTAGAAAATATCATAAATTTCATTTCTAAAATGCATCCCGTTATGTTGAACTTCCTTGAAAACATAAAAAATTAGCTGAAACTCTTAAAATAAATCTAAGAAAGCCTGCTTACTCGCCTCAGAGATCTTCAACACTGCTATTGACTTGTTTTATTTCCTTAGAAATTATAATATATGTTTTTCCCCAAGTATATTAAATCCTAAATCTTCTGCATAGGTATTCAATTGTATTATAGACCTCTGCTACGTCTTCCTAGTCCTGAGTTGACGGGTTTAAGAACAATCTCAGCTGCGGGTGTTGGAATTCCACAGCCACCTAGCGCTGGGACATTTGTTCCACCTGCGATAAGTCCGACTCAAATACGAAAAGAATTTCCAGAGACTTGGATTTTTCAAGACAATATTACGTAATTGTTGCTTTTTCTAAACATAATAATGGGCATTTGTTTTTCATGGCTGAAGGTTTCAATATAATAGGATGCACTGGCACTCAATTGATTTACTTACACACAATCACAGTTACACGAACTTACTAACTAATTTTGAAATTTATTTACATTTTTTAAGTAAATAATATTAAGAAACTGGAATCGGGTTTGGTTCCCATTATGAAAGTCAGTGGGGATCGAAAAAGTTCAAGCAAAATTCGAAATACAACAACAACAACTCAGAAACCACTTGACTCCGGACACAAAATTGATGACGAAATTAACCCAACAATTTCTGGCACACTGCGCGAAATATTTTTTGAAACTTGGATTTTTCACGGAAATAACACGAAAAAGTACACGAATATTTTGGCTATAGAAAAGTACTAAAACTAACACACGGTATAATGCTTGCCTATGGTATGAACTAGTTACATATTATATGTAGAATAATTCAACAAAAATTGGCTATGGCTTTAATGCATCTTCTAAAATCCATTGTAAATAAACCTCATTCTAATCATAACATTTAATGGTTTTGCATGCAACATCTGTAGTTCTATGTTTGTCGAAATGTACACTTTAAGAAGTGTTTATAAATCTATTTAATTCTCCTACTCTAGTGCTGATGCTGATGGTTTTACATTGGCCAAGAAAATTCCAGACACAATCACTTCATGGGTTGTCACAGGCTTTTCATTGAGTCCCAACAAAGGATTTGCTTTGACTGAAAACCCAAGCAAGATTCGCGTCTTTCAGCCGTTCTTTGTGTCCACCAATCTTCCTTACTCGGTGAAGAGAGGTAAGAATACATAATAATAATGATTCTTCATATAATAAACGAATAATTTATTTAGGTGAGGTCATTTCTGTGCCCGTAATCATCTTCAACTATATGGAAAAGGCCTTAGAGGCTGAGGTTACCATGGACAACATGGATAAGGAATACGAGTTCACTGAAGCAACCAACGAGGTTGAAGAGAAATCCATTGACGAGATACGTCGGGTAAAACGAGTATCGATACCCGCCAATAATGGAGCAACCATTTCGTTTATGATACGTCCCAAGAAAGTCGGAGACATCACACTCAAGATTACGGCCCTTAGTCCCCTTGCCGGTGATACAATCCATCAGAAACTGAAGGTCGAGCCGGAGGGTGTCACTCAGTTCGAGAACAGGGCTGTTTTCATAAACCTACAGAACAAAACAGATCACAGTCAAGAGCTGAAGGTCGATATACCCACCGAGGCGGTATCTGACTCTGAGTACATTGAATTCTCAGTGGTTGGAGATCTGTTGGGTCCTACCATAAAGAACTTGGACAATCTGGTGCGCATGCCTTATGGCTGTGGTGAACAGAACATGGTGAACTTCGTGCCAAATATACTGGTGGTTAAATATCTTGAAGTGACCAACCGCAAAATGCCGACTGTGGTGGCCAAGGCCAAGAAGTTCATGGAAGTGGGTTACCAACGTGAGTTGTCCTACAAACACGACGACGGTTCGTACAGTGCTTTCGGAAAGTCGGATGCTTCGGGCAGTACTTGGCTGACCGCCTATGTTGTAAGGTCCTTCCACCAGGCTGCGAAGTACACTGATGTAGATCCCAAGGTTATTGTTAAAGGTCTGGACTTCTTGGCCTCCAAGCAAAAGGACAATGGCGAGTTCCCCGAGGTGGGCAAGTTGTTCGACAATGCCAACCAAAACGCACTGGGCCTCACATCATTTGTGCTGATTGCGTTCTTCGAGAACGATGTAAGTTCCTCGCAGATATAATATGTAAAGTTTTGTAATGTGTTCTTTGGATTACAGGAAGTTATTGAGAAGTACAGGGAAACCGTTAGCAAGGCCATTGAATATGTTGCTCAGGAGGTAGACAAGACAGATGATCAATATTCTCTATCGATTGCTGCTGTAGCTCTGCACCTGGCCAAGCATCCGCAGGCAGCAAAGGTCTTGGCTAAGATGCAGAGTGTGTCCAAGCAGGAGGATGGTCGTAAATGGTGGTCGAAGGATACGAAGGCCGACAAAGAAGAGAGTGAACGCTCATGGTATCATCCGAAGAGCAAAGATGTGGAGATTACTTCCTACTTGCTGATGGTTCTGCTCGAGGATGCACCAGCTGAGGAATCACTGCCCATTATCAAGTGGCTGATTGCCCAGCGCAACAGCAATGGTGGCTTCTCTTCCACTCAGGATACGGTCATCGGCCTGCAGGCTTTGACTAAGTTTGCTTACAAGACCGGCTCTGGAACTGGCACCATGGACATTGATTTCGTTTCCTCTGGCGGCACTGAGGCCGACAATAAGAACACAATCAGTGTCAACCCTGAGAACTCATTGGTACTGCAGAGTCACGTGTTGCCAAAGAGTACACGCAAGGTCGACTTCACTGCCAAGGGTCAGGGCTCGGCAATGGTTCAGCTATCATATCGCTACAATCTGGCCGACAAGGATAAGAAGCCCAGCTTCAAGGTGACGCCTACAGTGAAGGACACTCCCTTGCAGCAACTGACTCTGGATGTGTGTGCCGAATTCGTACCCCTTGACTCCAATGAGCCAACCAAGGATTCCAACATGGCTGTCATGGAAATTGCTCTGCCCTCCGGATATGTTGGCGATAAGGACAGCTTTGGCAAGATCGAGTCCATTGACAGAGTGAAGCGGGTTGAGACAAAGAACGCAGATACCACTGTGATCGTGTACTTTGACAGCCTGACACCAGGCGATGTCAAGTGTCTGCCAGTGGAGGGTGTTCGAGCACATGCTGTGGCCAAGCAGAAGCCTGCTGCTGTCTCTGTCTACGACTACTACGAGACAGATCGTCGTGCCACAGAGTACTACCAGGTGAAGTCCTCGCTGTGTGACATTTGTGAGGGATCTGATTGTGGCGAGGGATGCAAGAAGGAGGCATAAGCTCTGCCAACTCCACTCAGAATCTTAAGTAGAAAGAAATATGCTCTACATCTGAGTAAAACTCAATAAACTTAACAGTGCATTATATTTGTGTATAAATACTCTTTTATTATGATGAAGACTTCTATTTAGGGTTGCGCTGCGCATCAATTAGACTAAAACGAAGAATGTTCAGGTTGATACAATTTGAAAGCAATTAGCACTTACGTTTGAACATTTTCAATTAACAGTTCCACCAAGATTCCCTCTAGACGAACGATTCTCTTAAAGGTTTTCAACTCTCTAGGGCTTACCATAATGTGTACTTCTGTGCGCCCCATGTGCCAGAGGTTGTACTACATGAAGTCAGTCAATAAACAGATTCAATATATATGCTACATTTGGTTAGAATGTTGATTGGTTGCGAATCGAAAAGGATTATGGGAAGAATGCAAATTAGTAAAAAGTCTAGTTACCTTATCTGGTTGATCCAGCAGACTATTGATTAATTGTCGTTGTTCCGGATTCTGTATATGTACTTTGTAGACAGAGTAGTTATCATAGCGCACAGGTTGCTGAAGCTCAGTTGGATGCGCAGTCACATTCAGCGCTGCTATCACAGTCATCACCACCACAAGTCGCATTTTGTAGGCACTATTGTAGTGGGTTGGCCGGGGAGTACCTTTATATAGGGCGGCTGTAGTATTGTTCCTACACAGCTGTCGTATTTAGAACACAAACTTTATATTGAGGCCAATTGAGAAAAAAAAAAACCTTTTCTTTATGTGAAACTTTTTATTTTATTTCATATATTTGTTTTTTTTTTTTGGTTTCTTTTATGTTTAAATACTTATTAAAATTGTTTTGTTGCGGTGTGTTAGCTTCTGCATTTTCTTGTTGTTCGTATGTGTGTGATGGTGTGTATGTGTATGTATTTTTTTTTTATTTTATTTACTAAATGAATTTTTGCCATTTTTTTTCAATTTTTTTTTCTTTGAATGCGACGGCAGCTAACTGTTACTATATATGTATGTATAAGTATCTATAATATAGATGTACGTCGGTGTGTGTGTATGCGTGTGAGTATGTGTGTGTGTGTGTGTGTATGTCAGAGTGTTCGATTTCGCCTTCATTCTGAGCGTTTCTATCATTTATCATATCATATCGCGTTGTTGCTTATCCTTTCATCGAAGTTCTTTAAGTTAGGAATGGAAAAAATACAAGCAATAATCGAAAAAAACTTTACAAAATACATTTAAAAAGAGTACAAGGAGCGAGAGTGAGAGAGAGAGACAGAGATAGAGATAGAGATATAGACAGAGCGTACATATGTTCTATGTGAATATGCAGTGTGTGACATAGAGAGCGACATAGGGAAGAGAGCAGAGATGATAGTTAGATTGGGAAAGCTTGAGTGTTTTCTTTTTCTGGTGGTGGGGGGAGTTGGTGGGCCCGCCTACTTATTTACAAAAATATTTATCCTCGAAACTCTGGCATAAGTCACAGATCAGCTGACAGCAGCGGCCATTGTTGAATCGGCAGCGACACTTCTCCATCTGCTTGAAGACGGTCGTGGTGTAGCCACGCCCACAGCACAATGTCGCACAGTTGTCGGGATGCAGACACTGGCGGTCCTTGGTGACCGAGCAGTAGGTGGGCGAGGTCTCCAGATAGTACAGTGTTGTGTACTGCGACTGCTGCTGTTGCTGCAATGGAACAAATAGTGAGTATAAGCTAAGCATGCCAAGAGTATAAGTAAGGTTCGTGCCAAAGCTAAGGCTATTTAGCTTCGAACCAAACCGGGTAAGAGTTCACTTACTTTCTTGCGTCGTTGTTTTGGTTTTTTCATGCGACTCGCCGGGGCCTGGCGCATGGTACGCTGCGTAGGCGCCTTCCGTATGGCCTGGTTATACTTCTGACGCAGCAGTGTGGCCGTTGAATTGAAGTCAGCCATTTTCTTCCAGCAGGTCTTCATCGAGCAGGAGCCGGAGACGCCGTGGCACTTGCATTTGTCCTTCATCAGCGTGGAGACAGCTTCGATGCCAACCTACAAATGAAGAAGAAAGTTTGAATCAAGCAAAAACAAAGATGTTAGTTTCAGTTAACCCACTTCAGAGTCATGTCGCAATATTTCGGTGACCTCGTCTCCACCACCGCCGCGCAAGTCCAGAAAGCTGCGTGTCACACGTTTTCCATGCTTGAGATTATCATTGCAGCCGCCCCACTGGAAGTCCTGATCGCCGCGATTCTGTTTGCGTGGCCCACAGCTGCACTTGGTCATCCTTCCCTCGGCGCAGGCTCGCGCTATCGAGTGAGTCATGGCTGCTGCCGTGAGGGCATGCACGAAGGCCGTCTCCTTGTAGAGTTTCTTGAAAATGTTACGCTTGCCACGTGTCTCGATCGAGCAGTTCCAGCGATCGTAGCGGAACTGATCCTCACAGTGACTGGTCGCCAGTCGTCGTGCCTCCGCCAGTGTTCCGGGCAGGCCGGACTCCTTGCGACACTGATGATTCTGTCGTCGTGTAGCGGGCATATATCGGCACGGTCCACCCACCTGGCCCTGCGATGTGAAAACAGCCATGACAGTGTGCTCCGAAATGAAGTGTTCGCTGTAAAGAGAAGAAAGACAAAGGGAATGCAATTAAACTTATATTCAAGGCTTGTGTCTATGATAAGGCATAACCGTTTTGCAGAGCAAGTACTTGAAAGTAGCTCAACTGCGGGTGTCTTTGCTAAGCAGGTGCACAAACCTGTTGAGCTCTTCATACAGCGCAGTGAGCTTTTTGTCGTGCTGCCTTATAGCAAACAGTGTAGCGTATGACTGCATTAGGTAAGCAGTGCACTGCTTGGCTTGCACGCATTTTAGTTCAATCCCAAGACACAATCCCCTTTCAGTCAAGTCACGATCCCATGTGAGTGTGTCCCGGATGTTTTATTGTATTGCATTTGCAATACTTTAATTTATTTATTTGTATTATTTTTGTTTATAAAACGAATACGCCCTCCCCTGCTCACCGCATTTCACTATTGTATACACATATATATATTCACCTCATAGTTGCCTGTCTTCGAATTTCATATTACATTGCAAAGTTAAAAATCGAGTCCTATCAGAAGAAAATCGGTATTGTATTGTGTGTTATTTAAAACTTCTAAATTATCCCAGCGGTCAATTGGAATGACAGAAGAATGTTTGACAATAAATAGTGCCGTCTCTTGTTTGCAGGTATTCAAATAAATAAATAAATTTATTTGCAATTGAACGTTTGCATTTCTTTATGAACCACACACAAATACCTTCTATGAAGCAACTAGAAATAGTTTTACAGCTGATAAGCCGCGACACACCTCAGTCCACGCAACTGTGAACACTTTCCTTTCTCTGGCCAAGCCCAGAAAATTCTTTTGCTTATCAGTTGACACGCTGTGCAGTTTCCCAAGAAGCATTGCCGAAACAGAGAGAGAGAGCTTACGAGAAGCTTCCAGGGAACTGTTCACTCAGAGCTGGTGGGAGAAATAGTTTTCATGATGCCGCCACCATGGCGTGCTTCCTGTCCAGCTTGGAGGCAATCTCACTCTCCGTTTCTGATATGCAGGAAATCTTAAATTCCCATAAAACTTAAGTGCACCGTAAATTGGTGTATGAGTAACGATCTCAGCATTTCTAGCCTATTTCCGTCTCGGCCGCGGGCCAAACAGCGTCGCTGATTGCCACAGTTTACCCCCGGCGCTTCCCATTTCAATTACCTCCTCCTGCTGCCCCTCTCCTTCTCTCTTTCTCCCTCTGCTGCCCACCTGTCCATTTTGATTTAAGCTTTCTGCCTTCTGTCTAATATTTTCGCATGTAATTTTCTCGTTGCGTGTGGGAAAATATCGGGGGCTCTTGCTCGTTCCTAATGCGGAATTAATTAGCCAGATTTTTGCAATTAATGAATTAATCAAGTGCCCTGAAATGTTTACAAACTGTGCCGAGCACGTAGTCTGTGTTTGTGTACGCGAATTTTTATCTATTTATCTCCCGCTGCTTTATTTCGATATTTGACGTAGTTTTCGATTTGATTAAATTATCATTTCCATCTCGGCGAATCAATCGAATCAATCGAATCACTCGAGGCAACTCTTGGCATCTCTTGGCCACATCACGAGTGATTCTCGCTTGGCAACTCGGTCAGCTGGGTGGCCTGATGCCAGAGAGCGGAAGCTCACCTCTTTGCCAGCTCATAAGCAGCTCAAGCGTTTCGCGTCGGTGCGAAAAACATTTGACAGCTGTCAAACTGAACGTGCCACATGTGGCATGTGTAGGGAGTGAGAGCGCGGGCAGGGGCAGTGCGAAAGAGGGTGTGAAGGTGAGAGAAAGTTGTGAGGAATGCCAAGCAATTGACGGATGCTACATTCTAGTTTGCAAGAGCTGCACAATTTGCATTTGGAGTTGAGAATTCTATTGGAGAGTTTAGGGAACAGAATAAGATGAAAGAACAACTGCAAAGAGCGGAGAATTGATATTGTTGGAATTAATAAATGGAAAAGCGACTGTGCTGGACTGTGATATATCTGCTAGCCACATAAAAGATGTTATAGATACAAGCATATTTTCTATTGCATACTTCTGGGCGGTGCATACAATATCTCTACGCCTACTAATGTTATTTCTTAAACAACTTCTATGTTTGTAATCCGATCATTATCAAATTTTTTGAAATTGTTCTTCAAAAGAAAAAATAAAAGATACTACACATCAACAAAAAGTATAATCCTTAAAATCTGCTATTGCAATTCGAATTTCAACGATAAAATAGAGACAGAAGGAGGCGAGGTCAAAATCTAAATGCAGATTTAGTTGCGTACACTATTGAGGCATTGTCTCAACTAATTTCATAGTACTCAAACTCACAGTCTCTGAGATCTAGGTGTTCAAACGGACAGACATACAGACAGACCTAGCTATATACTAGTAATGCCAGTTGACGTTGAATAAGAATATATGTATAAACTTTATGGGGTCGAAGATGCATAAAACTCTTAATTTAGTATACCCAGCTACCCTACGTGTAGTGGGTATAAGAATTGTTCAATGAAACATCCAAGAATGTAGTACAATATACAAATTTGTAGATCTGATTGAGTGTGCTTATATTGTATATACTTATAGAACAATTCGATCGTTAAATGTTTGATATATTATTTTCGAATGGGAGCCAATCGATTGTGTAAATATGAACTTAATGGCTGAACCGAGCGAGTACTTGGTAAATTATTTCATCAATGGGTGCAAGAAATACGAGTATATGAGCTGAGGGTCTCATGTGATCGCTGCGCCAAATAAAACACTTGAGAATATAAGCGATTCGTTGATGGAAAAGGAAATGATAAACTTAATATAAGGAGAGAGAGAGAGAGAGAGAGAAAGAAATAAAGAGAGAGTGTATAACAAATTTAAATCTGCCAAGGAATTATTGTACTTTCAATAGCAATATCAAAGATTATAGCACATTGTATTGCATATATTCCACAATCTTTGTTATTATTGAGCATAGCAAGACCTTCTGGGCTGTACAACATCTCAATCAATCAATTTCTGGTACATTTATCAATTGTAACAAACCCACAAGAACAACAACAACAATAACAACAAAGAGACAATCTTCAATTACAGCTTAAAGCTCTTGTAAGTCGTTGTGTAAGCTTACACAATGTTGTTGTTGCTGTTGTTACACTTGCAACAACTGCAGAGCAAAGCGCATTAGTCAAAGCCCACACATGAGAAGCTACCCCACCTGCCTTCTCCCCTTCTCTCCCTCCCTCTCTCTGTCTCTGTCTCCCTCATGTTACCCACTTCAAGTTGGTTAATGTGTGTCGCCTTATGGCAGAGAGAACATGTGGAATTACGAGCTCAGCTTCTGCTTTGGGGGCGGACAGAGAATGTAAGGAAGAAGTAGAAGGAGGGGAAGGAGAGGGAGCAAGGGAGGTAGGTAGCTAGCTTGTCTCCCTCAGCTCCCCCTTTCCCCTTGTCACTTAATCCTTTTGACAAAACGTTTACATGCGAAATGAAATACAATTAGCCATGCAGGTGGGCGTGGCAGGGGCAGAGACAGAGAGAGTGAGAGGGAGACAGTCTCGGGATTTGTGTGCACTTTAATTTTACAAATTTAGCTGGCAGCAATTTGTATCTCAGAGATACAAAGCAGTTGAAAGCTATTAAAACAGCCGCAGAGCAAAACAAACTGTAAAGAGTTGTTGTTGTTGCTGTTGTTGTTGTTGTTGCTGGCCAAACAACAAATTGATAGGCAGACAGACAGACAGACGGATGTGTGCCAGCAAACATGCCGGAGAGAGAGAGAGAGAGTGTGAGCGAGAGAGAGAAGGGGGAAGAGCACCATAAAACAAAAGTGTTGATGGATATTTTCCTGGTGCGCTGACTGACTGACGACAACAACGAAGGCACTGAAGTTGTAGCGCATTGATGCTGCACGAGTATACCCTGTAAAAAGGTACAAGTTGAGATATTTAAAGAGACAGCAAGGGGAAGTGGCAGCAGCATGAAGGAAGAAGTGGCAAGAGGCAAAGTAAATGCGAATTAACGATTTCCTGCACACTTCTGCCAACTTAATTGCAGTGCAGGGTATCTGCCAGTCCATCATATGCCACTAGAGCTCACCTCTGTTAGTCACAGTTGTTGCTGTTGTTCGTGTTGCTGCTGCTGCTGCTGCTGCTTTGAGTGCTTCGCATTTGTACAGATTCATCAAATTTTCAGAAACGTAAAATATTCAACACACACACACACATGCACTGTCGGACATACATATGTATGTGTGTGTGTGTGTGGAGAAAAAATCCCTTTGTGCTGTGGCAAAAGCATTTTATGGACTTACTGTTTAAGTCGCCACAGCAGCCAAAGAGCATAGCAAATGTGCAGCAACAGCAGCAACAACAGCAACAGCAACAACAACAGCAGCAACTGCAGCAGCAGCGATAGCAACCGTTGCAGCAGCAACATCAGAAAGCGATTTGAAAGTAGTTCGAAATTGAAATCGACACAGGCCCATAAAATCTTTTTTTAAGTAGCATAAGCATATGAACTGCCTGCCTCCCCTCCCTCTCTCTCCTCCCCCTCTCCCTCCCTCTCTTGCACTCTCTGGCTGTCTGTCTGGCTCTTTCTTTTTTATAGAGTTTTTACCATTTGCATTTTATTGCCAAAACATAAATGCAGCTGATAGCAAGTCCAACACGCGCTGCACTTTATTTATAAACGGGCTACCGATTTGTGGCATGAGAGGAGAGCCTGAGATGTGGCACGGTATGGTATGCTATGCTGTGGCATGGCAGATCTCTCTCTCTGCTCTGTTTGTTGTTGTTGTTTGCCTTTGCTTTGTTTGCTTTGTCTGTCACATAATTCAAATGCAAAATTTCAATTAAAATCTCAATCTCAATCAATGCGAAAACTCTCTGCGAAATTGAAACTTAATCGCATTGTTTTGTAATGGAAAATCGCAAAATGCCTGCAAGGCACAGACGGACGAAGATCTGCCACAAACGAGTCATATATGGCACAGTTAGCATACCATATATATTATATATGGGGACTGTATGGAGAGCTGAGTGTCTTCGAGTTGATTGCGAGATTCGCTTGGGTCGCTTTAATTGATGGTCGCCTAGAGGCGCTGGCTGCAGACTCCATTAATTTAGAATGGGGGCCTAATGAGGCGCCCAGTGCTGTGGCAATGTCTGTCATCTTTGTTGTTTTGTTTTCCTTATACGAATTTCCATTTTTATAGATATTAATGAGAGAGTTCGAAGTGAATTCGTTGTTTATCCTTGAACTGTAATCGGGAATTTAGAGCAGATGGAATTCTATTTACAAGTTGCTGAAGACAAAAATACTGTTTATATATGTTTGATTTTATAGCAAGTGTTGGGTATAGCATGTATTGGGTATAGCATGTTTTTAGCTACTTAGATATATATTATATATAACTTTCTCATAGTTATATTAGTTTACAGTGCATCGCTCAATCTAAACTGAATTGAAGAATTTTTAGAGAACTCTATAGCTTCAACAAGTTCTAGAAGAAGTTAACAACTTCTAGATTCTCTCGTTTATACTTGTAGCATATGCTAATACAATACATACTTTATATTTTCATACATTAACTTTGGCATTACTTTTTGACATTACGGAATTAATTTGCACTTAATACAATTCTATTAAATAGTCCTAAGTCATTTAACCAAGATCTTAGGTAAGTTAAAGAAGAGGTAAAATATCTTAGACTTTACATTTAGTATTGTATTTTTATGACTCTATTAAAAAGTCTAATTCAATTTAATTTAATTTAATTCTGCCTTCACCAGAGAAAGTTATAAAGACGAAAATTTTGGAAGCCTTTTAGTTCTTTCTTTGTTATTTAAACTAAGTTAAATTTTACTTAAACAGACAGATACATTTGGTGTTGAATTAGTAAGTTAAAATTCTCCTAAGTAGACAAATATATTAGTGCTGCGTTGAAGTTTACTACCATGCAATTTAAAACATATCGTGAGCTACACATACAATATCATTTCATGTTCAATATAAACCTCAAGAAAGTTTTGAAAGTGCTTCGTAGCCTTTTATTCCCCTGCTCTTCCTTTACTTAAAGTAAATTCAAATTCCCGGAAAGAGACTCATTTTAAATCGATCAGTCGGCTAATGCAAACCTTTTACTCGATTGAGTTTTATAAATAATAATACTCGTTTTTTATCTGACGATGCCCCCGTTACGCTAATTGCCAGTCGTGAATGTCGTTGCTCATTGCGAGGGAGGGAGACAGGCAGAAGGGAGAGGGGAGAGGGGAGAAAAGAGAAGAGAGATACCAACACACTCACTCACTCCCCGTATATCATGCGCTTTGGCCATCTGTTTTGGCAATTCCCCCAAGCAGCTTAAGAGCAGCTTCCTCCAGCTTCCCCTGCCTCTGTTCCCTCTCCTTCCTTCCCTCCTCTCTGGCTACCTTTGGGGGTATTCCGTTGCTCCCCTTTGCTTGCGTGTGATGTTTTATGGCCCAGTTGGGCGACACACAGCAAAAAACACTTCAAAATGCGTTGTAAATATGCGCTTAAGCTGTTAAATTGCAAGCCGGCAACAGCAGCAACACCAACAGCACCAACAGCAGCAGCAACACTAACAGCAACAGTCGCTGACAGGCCAAAAATTGCAAGCGCGAAACCACAAGACAAACGTTCCGCCTTTGTTACACCGCCCCCAGACACTGCCCCCATCTTCCCCCCTGCACCCTGCCCCCTCTTACTCCTTGCCTTGCCCCGCCTACTTGTGGCCACCACTGGCAGCAACAGCAACAACAACCCTGTGTTTATGAGGGAGGTTGTTGTTGCTGCTGCTGCTGCTGCTAAATGCTGATGTATGAGCTGTTGTTGCTGCTGTTCCCGCTGCTGTTCCCGCTGCTGTTGTTGTTGCTGCTCCCGCTGCTGCTGTTGCTCCTGCTGTTGCTGCTGTTGTTGTTGCCCAATTTCGACAGCGTTAAAACATAAAATATGCTGCCGCTCATAGTCATTTCCGCCTCTGCCTCCTCCTCCTCCTCGCCCCCCTGCAACACAGGCCATGAATAATGTTGCTGCGGTGTCTGAGGGGAACAGGGGGGCAGCCGCAGCAACTCGGTGGTTGTTTCTGCTGCAGCGGCGCTTCATCATAAAAAGCGCATCCTTTGCCAGAGCTGCGTCCGAGAGCTGAAGCTGCGCTCAAGATTATCGTCATCAATTTTGGCATCAAGCAACGACGACAAACAGTTGTAACCGTAAACATTGTCAGCTGCTGCTCCCCCAGCAGCAACACAGCAGCAACAGCAACAACAAATGCGCCCCTCGAGAGTTTGCCAAAACGTGGCACAAGGAGGAGGGGCAGGAGGGGGGGCAACGTTAAGGCATTTTTATGGGCTGCCTCATAAAATTTGTGCACGGGATTTGGTTGAGCAGTAAGTAGACAATAAAATGACGTTGCTGCTGCTTTTTTATCCGAATTTTTAATAAAAGACGCGGCAAATGATTAAAACCGGCAACAGCAGCAACAATAACAACAACATCAGCATAAGCAACAGCAACAACAGCAGCAGCAGCAGCAACAATAACGGCACAACAACTTCGACTGCGCAGTAGCAACAGTAGCAATCAATTTATGCCCACCCAGGCAGCAGGGGAGGTGGAGAACAGAGGGAAAGAGGGAGAGAGAGAGAGGGGGGGGACGAGGGAAGGTGAGACAAACAGTTAGCGAGGGTCGCTGCAGCACTTGTTCGCTTTCTGCTATTTTTGTTGTGTTGCCTTTCGTCTTAAAGCATTTTACGGCTTACTTAGGCAATGTTGCTGTTGTTGCTGCTGCTGCTGTTGTTGCTGCTGTGGTTGCAATCTCGTCGGTTTATTTACTCAATACGCCTCTCTTGCGGCAAACAAATCCAAAATGCAAGCAACGTTAAGGTTTATCATCGCGCTGGCACGTCCAAAAATGCCAAGTTGCTGCCGAGACTCTCAGTTGCTGCCGCTGCTGCTGCTGCTAATGCTGATGTTGCGATTGCTGCCGTTGCCGCTGCGTGTGCGCCATAAAAATGCAATAAAAATCTTTACGACATATTTCGCCCTGCAACCCTCGCAGTTGTACACTTCACACCTTGGCAACGCATCTTGGGCGCTTCCTTCCTGCCCTCAAGTTGCTGCTGCTGCTGCTGCTGCTACTGTTGCTGATGTGCAGCAATTGCCGAGGCTGCTTCGGCGCATCTGGCGAGTAAATTTAATGCGACCACTGCCAGCCAAGCAGCCTGCGTATTTAACGCCATTACCGTAGCTCATTTGCCACGCCCACGCCCGTGTTGCAGCTGCTGTTGCTGCTGCTACCGCTGCTGCTGTTGGCGGCGGTCACCCGCTGCTTGTGTCATCAGCAACGTTTTGTTTGTGCTGTTATGCTTTTTATGGGCTTCTCATGCATTTGACAGCTTCATTTTCAAATCGAATTGCAGTTGCCAACAGCAGCAACTGTTGCTGCCATTGATAGTCAGTCGGCAGCTTTGGCCCCCTGCATGGCCAGCTCAAGTTACCATTTTCATTATTAGCTTTCGATTAATTTATGCGCATGTTGCTCGCGTGCAGCAGCGGCAGCAACACGGCAGCAACATTTACTTTTACAACTTCTCATTAGTGCGAAGATTGGTAGTCTGACGATTGCTCTACCGCCCAAGTTTGCACAGCAGCAACAGTAACAGCGAGAGCAACATTTACTTGGCACGGCAGCAACATTAGCAGTAGATTGCCAATCAATTGCCAGATGGGCAGCTAACAGTTTACGCCCCATTCTTCCTTCTCTTCTTCATCATCTTCTTCTTCCTTCATTGCTAACTGCAACATTGTAACAACAGCAACATCGTTCGATTGCCGTTAGCCTGGCAACATTGCTGTGAATTTGACAGGTTTTTCTAGTTGATGATGGTAACTGCGTAACGCCCACAGGGCCCTAAAAACAGTTGCTATTCACTTAGTTGCCTGCCTCGAGCTCCGTCTTCTTCTTTCCCTTCTCAGCAAATGCGCTCGAAGTGGCAACAATTAGTTCCATTATATTGTACAAGGCAGAGCTAGTTCGCTCCACACTGCACACAATTTCCAATGGGTTTGCCCTTTGGTTATTTCAACGCTTCCGCTTTGTTGCACTGTCTGCCCTCAGTTGTTATTATACTCTGCAGTCATAGAGTGGAAGGGTATGATACCTTGCAGTAGTACAATAAATTCTTGAGCAACGTCAACAGACAAAGATATAAAGCCATGTCTGTTCGTATGAGCATGTATATCTCGTAGACTATAAGAGTTAGGGCTACCAAATTTGGTGAGAATGTGTTTTATAACTGGCAATGCACTTTAGAATTTTAACAGTATATATATTCTTGATCAGTGTCAGCAGGCAAGACAATATAGCCATGTCTGTCCGTATGAACACGTAGATCTCGGAGACTATAAGAGCTAGGGCTACAAAATTTAGTAAGAATCTGTCTTATAGCTGCCAATGCACTTTAGAATTTTAATAGTATATATATTCTTGATCAGAATCGGTAGAATAGACAATTTAGCCATGTCTGTCCGTATGAACACGTAGATCTCGGAGACTATAAGAGCTAGAGCTACCAAATTTGGTAGGAATATGTTTTATTACTAGTAGTTTACTTTAAAACTTGGCCACGCCCCTTATCGCTCCTGTAAATTGAAAAAAAAAAAATTGCCAGTGATATTTTCAAGCTAGAATGTTCCAACTGATTGCTAAAACTTCTGCAGAAGTTCTTATAGAAAGCTGAAGCATTGTCTAGCAGGTATATCGCAGTCGAGCACATCCCAAGTTTAGCCCTCGTTACTTGTTGCTGTTGTTGTTGTTGTAGCAGCAGAAGCAACAGCAGCAACATTCATTAGCCTTTATTGCCCGCTGCCCTGGCTGCATTGCCAAACTATTTTTCAGCTAATATTAGCTATTGTTGCTGCTGCCACTGCTGCTGCTGCTGTTGCTGTATATGTTGCTGCTGTTGCTGCGCGTATTTGTTTCTGCTTCAGCGGCATTCCGGCAATTTGTCTGCATTTCTTTTCCAGCAAACGCATTTTCTTTCCTATAATTCTGTGGCCTCTGCCCGACAGGAGGCTAAGGCAGCCACGCCCCATTGCAGAGAAATTTATCAGGTAATTTCTGAATGAGGAAGTTCTTGTCAGTTCTCTAATAAGCAGGCAGCGCTGCCTCTGCCTCTGCTGCTGCTCTGCCTCTGCTTGTGCTGCTGCTCTTGGAAAATTCTGTTGTGATTTAATATTGCTCGAGCATTTCAGTTATTTATGAGTAGCCACTTGACATTCTCCCCCTCTACCTTTGCACCTTCCCCCGTCCCTCCCCTTGTCCCACTCTTTTCCCCTCTCTTTGCCCTTCCCTTTCCTCCTGCTCATTTCTCCTTCGTATTTATAGAAATGTCATAACATTTTTCTCTGTTCGCGCTGCGGCTGCGCTTTTACAAGCATAAGCAATTAAATTAAACTGCTGGAATTTGTTAGCTGCTCCTCCTCCCTACCTCCCCCTTCTCCATCCTACCTCCTGCCCCTCTGTCTTGCTGCCTTGCCTGAGCAACTCATCAAAATTGACATCGCATTTAAATTCATTTTCAGTGCAAGTTTTCTTTTTATTAATGATTAATTTGCTTGCCAGCAGAGATATGACACTGAGATAGGAGCAGAGGCAGGGGCTAGGGAGTGGGCGTGGTTTGTAGCCAGCTCAGATCCTGTGCGCATTAAAATTAAACAGCAGCAACAGCAACGCCAGCAACATCAACATTAACGCAAAACGCAATCAACATTAAAAGTTTTCCCGGGTTTATGTGTATGCTCCCGAGGGGTGTGTGGTGGAAGGGGAGGGAGGGGGAAGGAGGGGAGGTATGTAAGTATTTTAAGCGCACTTTTATTTGCCTTCATAAAAAGCAAGACTACGTTGTATGGGCCAGCGATAAGAAGGCCAAAATGCGTTTCGCATAAAATGCGTTTTTATGACCATGACGAAAATGCGAAACGCACCCAAAAATAAAGGCGAGATCCCAAAAGCTAAAGCAAAAGGGCACGCAAGCAGCAGAGAAAAACAAGAGAGAGAGAGAGAGAGAGAGAAAGGGGAGAGAGCGAGAGAGAAAGAGAGAGAGAGGAGCAGGGGCAGCGTTTAAGCGCCTCTTGGCAAGGGCGAGTCATCAGTCCATTGTCGATACATCAGCAGCTCATTTGACGGGGTCGGGCAATGATGTATTAATGGACGGTCACGTAGCGCACATAAGGATGCTGTAATGTAAAATCAACCCTCGCAAAAAGCAGCGACACAAGCAGCAGCAGAGGCAGCAGCAAAGGCAGCAGAGGCCATAAAGTCAGCCAGCAACTGTGCAGGCGACGGCGGCCTTGTGTCAATGGCATCGAGTACTTGCTGAGCGTATGCCATGAATATGTAATTGAGTACTCGCATGAGTACTCCTACTCGAAGTTGTAGCTACTCATATTCATACTAGCACTCATACTCGCACTTATAATCGTACTCATACTCGCACTTATACGTATACCCTTACTCTTATTCATACTAACACTCACACTCTCACTCATAATTGCAATCTAACTAGTCCTCGTACTTATGCTGATATTCATACAAGCACTCATGCTCATACTCGTACTCATTCTAACACTCATTGTCGTACTCACACTCGTACTAATACCCATAATCATACTTGACATCTTACTAGCACTCATACTCATACTGTTATTCACAATAGTCGCACTCATACATATAGGTACTCGTGCTCCTACTCACACTAGCACTCACATTTGTACTTATGCTCATACTCATATTCGAACTAGCACTTATACTTGTGCTTATAATCGTACTCATATTTGCACTCATTCTTGTAATTCAAATACATACTCATATTCATACCAACACTCACTCTCTCACTCATATTTGTAATCATAGTAGCACTCATGTTCATAGATGTACTTATGCTCATACTCATATTCGAACTAGCACTCATACTCGTGCCTATCGTACTCATAATTGCAGTTATATTTATACTAGCTCTCATACTTGTACTCGCACTCGTTATCATACAATCCCTAATACTCATACTGATATTCGTACTCATACTCGTACTAATGCTCTTACTCATAATCGTAGTGATACTCATATTCGTACCAGCACTCATACTCATACTCGAATTCATACTAACATTCGTACTAGCAGTAATAGCAATACTCATACTCATCCATACACTTGCAATCATACTGGAACTCATACTGATATTCATACTTGCACTCATACTAATACGAGTACTCATACTAGCACTCATAGTCGTGCTCACACTCGTAATCACACTCATATGAATCAAATACTGATACCCACGCTCATATGCCTCACTCACACACTTTCTCTCTCTCTCTCTCACTCACACCTACACTCCCACACCCATTCACACTCACACCTTCCACCCCCACACTCACTCACACTCTTGTGGCAGCTGTTGCAAGCAGCAATGGACGCTCACTGGGCGCACGCGAGCAGCCTCTTCAGCTGCTCATTGAGTGCTAATTAGGCAAATGCCCGCCCCACGAATTGGGGCCAAGTTGGCGCCACAAGTGAATGCATGCGAGTGTGTGTGAGTGTACTCGTTTGAGTGCTTTATTTTCTAAACAAATCAAATGCTGCCAAGCGGGCACATTCAATCAGCCAAGTTGCCACGCTGCTCTAGCGGAGGTGATAAAACAAGTTCACGTTGCCAGCTATGCAGCTGCCTCTTACACACACACTCTCACTTACACACACTCACACACACCTCTCAGCTGCTGTTCATCTCCCAAACAAATCAAATAATTGGCTAATTAGTTAAAGACTCTAACTTGAAGCGACCTCAGCGAATTATCTCGCATTATCTCATTAAATCAAAGATCTTGAGAGAGAGAGGGAGATAGAGAGAGGGAAAACAACAGAAATAATAATTATAGATCTGTAAACAATCGGCTACTTCAATGCCATGTTGTATACACATTTATTGAGTACTCGAACTCTGTAAAAACTTGTTGAATTTTCGGGAATTTATTGCTTATTACTTTACTCTTTTTAAGCTTTGCCGCACAGTAAACACGCCTCCCCTTGTTGATGTCTTGCGAAGTGCGCTCTTGTTGTGGTATATACTGCACATTATTGGTATATTTATAATACGCACTCTTGTGCAATATTTTTACGCGTCGCTTGTTTGTTTTCTTTGCATTCCACGCATATTTTCATTGTGCATAGAAAGGGAGTTTCCATGGGAACAACAAGTTCTACTTGTAGATGAAAGATTATGAAGGGATCTTTCTTTTTGAAAGTACTTTGAATGTGAATTGGCAAGAAACTAAGGCAGTTTTTTGTTTTTAAGTTCTTTATATGATATGATACTTTATAAGTAGTATAAAAGTATACAGTTTTTCTTCTTCCATTTTGTACTTCAAATTTTGTACCAAGCTTTTCTAAGTACGATACGATGCTGTTTTTGTGCTTATTCTTTATCATATTTAGTTTATATTTATAATTCAAATTCTTTAAAACTTTTCGACTTCTCTTGGAATATGCTAAGCTATTAGTTTGATTGCGAAATATATTGTATGCATTTGTCTAGAAACTATTACAGGTACTTTTTAAGCTCTTATAACATTAGACTTTATAAAGGTTACAATGTTATATGATTTAACTTTTTATTAATTTATTATTATATATTATTGTTTATTATTTATTTATTATTTATTAATCTTACGCCCACATTATCTTATCTAAGTAGGGAGTCTTTTCTTTATTTTATTTTGTTTTTATTTTATTTAAATCATGAAGGATCTTGACTTCTTTTGCACTATGCTGAGCTGTCAAAGTGCAGGAGTATTCTATTAAGATATAGTATCAATTGGTAAAGCTCTTAATATAACACGATGTTATATAATGATTATAGTATTTATTATATAGTTTCTCTGCTTTTCAATCTCCATAATCTCATATATAGCATTTAATACTTTATATATAATTCATTCATCATAATACCAAAATCCTATATAACAAATTTTCCTTTCATTTATTCTACTTTAACTTATCCTTCATCGCATGCCATTTACATTTCACTCCAATTCCTACTGATCTATTGAATGATCTCAACTGCAGTTCAGCGAACTCTGCTACCCTGTATTTATTTACATAACGCGTATTTAGCGAATTTCGCGGCAGATCAAATACTACATGAGTATTGAATAACAGATGCTGGTGCCGAGCTGCCTCGAACTGGCTGGGATCTCTGACTTCTAGCTAGAGTCAGCGAGTCGTGAGTGTCTTATCGACACATTGAGTGTCTGCCACAGCTGTGTGTGGCAAGTGTGTGTGTGTGTGAGTGTTGGCATTCCAAATCCGTTAGCAACTTCCGTTTGTTGTATGCCGCATTTCGACACTCTACAAAAATTAAAGCCAAACAAATCGCCAAACAGCCGAAAAATGCAAGGCAAGTCAAGAGTGAGGGAGGGGGCAGAGAAGGGGGCATGCCACAGACTGTGGCCACACAGTCGACTCGAGGCGACTCTGGGCAACTCTGGCTGTCAACGCCAAGATGCGCTTAAGCATTATTAATTGTTTATGAAATGAACTGCGGCCACTAAACAAATGATAATCAGCAGCGAAATATGCAAAACGCTGCCTAAGCACAACGAGCATGCGGCATGCCACAGCAAGGGGTAGAAGAAGGAGTAGGGGTACGGAGAGGGGGCAGTATGCAAAGCCAGCTAAATGCAGGCACATTCAGGCAGACCGAACAGAGTCGGCAGGCAATTTTGCATAATTTCCGAAACACATGTTGCCTTCAATCATGCGCGAAGCTGCCACAGTCAGTTGCTGCCACAGAACGAGCCACAGCAAGAGCAACAGGGAAAGGGGAGGGGGGCAGGGACAGGCACAGACGCAGGACGCCAGCGACGGGTTGTCAGTCGCCCTCGGGGCGCATAGACAAATTGACTAACTGCCTAAGCGACTGAGGAGTCAAGAAGAGAAGGGAAAGGGGAAGGGGAAGGGGTCTAGTCTCTCTCTCTCTCTCTCTCTGACGTTGTAGTCACTGAGAATCAAGTGAAAATGTAGCGGAAAACATTTTAATACTAATTACAAAGAATTTGTGCCGCCGTCGTTTGGCACTTTTCCTTTTTACTATATTGCACTGGCTCTCTACTCTCTCTTTCTTCAGGCGTCAGGCTTAAGGCTCTTCACTTGATAAGGAAATCTGAATAGGTCGAAGGCTTAAAGATTTTGTGGAAACTAAAGAACTTATTCTTCATACAACCTTCGTCAGGAGCGTGCTTGGTGTACTCAGAACTTTTAACTATTCTTATGAAAGCTGGACTGAGATATATAATTAATATGGATTATATATGGAATATAATCCATATCAATAAATGTTACCATGCCTGGGAATCTAATCCACATCAATATACCATGCCTGGGAATATTAAAAACCAAAGAAAGACTGAATTGAAGTAACAGCAAACGAAGGTTTAAACTTGAAGACTTTTGTTAAATGGAATCATCAAACTATTTAAATTATCCAATTGCAGAGGTGGTAGGCGTGGCATTGAAAACTAGTAATCAACTTTATCTGCTTATGGTTTAAAGTAAACCCCATACCAACTTTGGTGTCACTAGCTCATACAGTTGAGGAGATCAGTGCGCTCATACGAACAGAACAAAGAGAAATGGCATAACCAAATATACTTTATAAAGGAAATGAATAGATAAATCTATATATAAAATAAAAGAATCAACAGAATATTACAATAATCTATTGACAACACAGTCAATGAGAAATCTATGCAATATGTTCTTAATCTTTCCTTCATTCATTCCTTTAATAGAGCATTCAAATTCTTCTGATTCTCTATTTGTTTACAGTTTATTTTCTGTAATTTCTGTCTCTCTCTCTTACTGGTTTACTCTTGCTTTCGGGACACACTGTGCACAGGGGTTTTCCCCCTATTTTATTTCGATTTCCGAAAATAAATGTTGGCGCAGCACAGGACAACGACGGAGACAGAGACGGAGACGGGGACAGAGACGGAGGAATTGCTGATGTATGCCGATTTGTGCTCCGACTGCATTTTAATTGGAAAAGAGTTCGTCCAGGCTGGAGTTGGTGCTGCAGCAAGGGGCAGATGGAGTGGGAGAAGGGGTAGAGAGAGAGGGGAAGGGGGAGTCACAGCTAGTTTCAGAGTTGGAGCTGGCGGCGTTTTCGCTTTAATCAAATCGCTTTATGACAGCTCGAGATATGCCGACAAATGACACACAAGACACACAAACGTCATTAAGTAAACACAGAAGAGGGAGTGAGGAGAGGAGGGGAAGGGGAATGTTAGCTGGCGTAGGCAGTAGGAGTCACAGGCAATGCGGGTGGCAGGTGAGTCGCCTCGGCTGACATTAAACGCGTGTTAATTTCAGTTAATTTGGGGCGTGATTCGGAAAGGGTAGAGAGAGAGAGAGAGGGAGAGAGAAAGTGTGGGAAAGGGATAAGGGGCAGGGGCAGCCAGTTGTGCCGTCCATCCATCAACGGGATCGCACAAGCCTTCGCGCCTTTGCGCACCGACAGCGCGGACGCTTCACTGCATTTGTCAATCAGCGCTGGCCGGGCAGACAGAGAAGGGAAGGGAGCAGAGAGACAAAGAGAGGGGGAGAGAAGGGAAGGGGGATAATGGCATCTTTGTGGCATTCTCATGCTTGGGCTGCTGCCTCAAGGTCCATTTCAATCACTTGTCTTGCGCTTTTAGACTGATCTTCTCTGCTTGCTCCTCGGGCATGTTGTGGCGCCTTAGGGGAAGAGGAAGAGAAGAAGGAGGAGGAGGAGAAGGAGGAATAGAAGAAGTGCCTAGTGGTCTTGCTAGATGAGCTAGAAAGTTGCACTTGGTGTTCAAGTGGGTGTGCGATTGCTAAAGTGATGAATGGAGGAAGAGGAGATGGGGAGACTGAGCGATTAATCGAGCTGCACTTGAAGTGCAGAAGAAATCAGGGAAGATATATCTGGCATAAATTGCATGTGCTTATTATTAGATTTAGCTGGGATAAGGAAAGGAAATATGTGAATTTTAAAGAAAGCCAATTTGAATTGAAAGATAAATTGAAATCTTTAAAATGTTATTAATTCTTAAGAATATATCTGATCTTTATACTATATACTCGTAGACTACATTGAAAACAATTAAAATAGGATAATGAATCTCTATAGCAGTAGAGAAACTAGCTCTAACCTAACAAGAGTTAAAAGAACATTATAGAAATATTCTGAAATAAAACATAGACTAAACAACTTAGAAAACGTTTCGGAAACATACTTAACCGGAGAATTATAAATATATTCGATATAAAACAATATTGACTGCAAAATGGAAAAAAACTACAGAAAGTTAATTCTTTATGGAAAGTATCCATATCCATATTATAAATTGAATTATTCAATTTATAATATGAATGGTCTCCAGGAAACTAAGACAACTCCTAATTAAGAAAGTTTCCTCATTAAGCTAAACAAGAATATACCGAATACATTGTAAATATATTGAAATACCATCTGGAAAACTAAGAGAAGAATTCAAAAGGATACTTCATAGATCTTTACTTTTCTTTCTTTACTCTACAACAAACTCTTTCTCTCAACATTATCACACTTAGTTCCGCATGATATTCTTATCGTATCTTATCATTTATCTACTGTGGCTACTTCAGCTTCTTTTCAACTTATTCCCAGCACATTTCTTGAAGAATTCCAATCCCGAAATCTTCTCTAAATCGGACACTCTTCGCAATTGAATTCGTGTATTTACCGAGAGCTGTAACCAATTGCCGTCGTATTCATTTCATCTTGGGCCGACACGGCGGCTAATTGAATTAAAATACCGAAAACATGTTTTTCTTTCTCAGTTTCGGTACAGATTCCCCTCTTTCTACTGCCCCTCTCTCCCCTCTCTCCACTCTCCCCTCTTCTCAGCATGTGAGTCTGCATTGCTCAGCGTTTCTTTTCTTCATTTCCATAATTGTTGTTTCTCCCTTGTCTGATTTGCTTTGCTTTATGTTGCCGCCGTCGGTTGTTGCTGTTGTTGGGGTGTTGTTGTTGTCGTTGTTGCTGTTGTTGTTGTTCCATTTTCGCCGGCTGCCTTTTCAGGGTCAAATTGCCAATTTATATCGATCTGCCGACAGTTCCAGGCCACGCCCCGCTGCGAGAAATGCACATTAACACCTACGCACAACTGGAGGCGGCACTTAAGTTGTCACAGAGAGAGAGAGGGAGAGAGGGGGAGAAGGGGGTGCTGGACTGGCTGACAAAGTGACTAACGCTTGGAGCATCAATTAGGCCTTAAAGACGCGCGTCTTGACTTCGACTCTTGTCGCTAATTTGCGCAAATTATGTGCGAGCGGAGCCTCTTAAAGTACCGCAAGGCGCAAGAGGCATGTGGCAAGTGCTGGAGTGGATGTGGAGACTGCACTTGCAACCTGGCCGAAAGTCCAATTATGTCAACAGCAACCGCAACAGGCGCAACATCAAAGCTCAGCCAGGTGAGGAGCCTGTGCCGCGCCGTTGCCGGTGCCGGTGCCGACAAAGAGAGCAACAGTTGCTCAAGTCGCCCCTCGAGGCCTCGTCGCCTCTCGTCAAGAACTCTGGAGAAGAGGCCTGCGCTGCTTTTGTAGGTTAAACCGTTTAACAGGATGTGACTGCAATTTAACTCCGTTAACTGCGTGTGGCAAATCTCAAACTAAACGCCAAACTCCTCCCCGTACTCCCCCCCTCACGACACTTTTCGCGCCCGCTTTGATCTCTTTGATGTGTGCGTGTGTGTGCCTCAAGGTCCGCAAGAACTTCAAGGTCCCAATGCTGTATCCCACATGTGAACGTGAGTGTGCACGTGTCTGCGTGTCTATACGTGTCTGTTCATGTCTCTCTGTGTCTGTGTGTGTGTGTGTGTTGTGGGGAACATTGTTTGTCTTTGATGCAACTTCCTCAATGCGCTGCCAAAACAGACGCAACTTTGGGCATCGCCAGCGAGACGTTGCACAAGATCAAAGGCAGCAACAGCAGCAGCAAAAGAAGCAGCAACAGCAGCAGCATCAGTGCCATCGGCAGCAGTAGCAAAGGCAGCAACAACAGCTGCTGAAGATGCAGCCACAGATACAACTCAGCTAAACTCGCATCTACACTGAGATAAAAACTTCAAACTAATCGAAAAATCACAAATGTTGAGCTATTTATAAGTTTTCATTCATAAAACGGAAGAGACGGGTTTACATTTCATACCCTATACAAAAGGCTGTGGTGTATGTTGAGTTTGCACTACTAGAGTCTAGAGAAGTTGTTGACATATGTGATAAAGTTTTTGACTTGATATCTTTCATATAAGAGATATAAGAGAATTTTCTTAATTAGTTTAGACTTTCAACTCAACTTTCAAGTATCACTTTCGTTTTTTTCCACATTTTCTTTAAATCTTTCATAGTGAATTTTATTTTTCATACAAATTTACAACATTTTTCTCTCAGTGTAGACTGTTCTTCACAGCCCCATACCTTAGTTTATTTAACTTTTGACACCTTGAAGGGTTTCTCTTCAGCGCGTTGTTTGATTTTCATTTTGGCTGCGTGCAACGCTTGAATTGCGGCTTCAATTCAGCTTCAATTTCCACCTCAGCTTGATGTTTCCTCCAAGATTTGTTTAAGTCATTTTTGGGTTTAACACCACACACATACACACACTCGCACACACATTAATTACATGAAAATGCATTTGATGTCATGGGAACAGACCAAGTTTTCCATCTCCATTCTCCTCCGCTTTCAATTTCCCATTGTCCGCTGCATGCAACCCTAAGTCGCCTCAGTGGCATCCTCAACCTCCTTCTGCGTTTTATTAGATTCATCATCATGGCCAATTTATGATGCGATCTCTTTGGGCTTCCAGCTGCTTTTCCCATTCAAAAGTCTTCACTTTTGTCTGTCTGTTTGTTTTCTCTCTCTCTCTCTTCTGTCTCTATTTTATTTCTCCAGTTTTCCACTTTTATTTTTTCCCATTTTTATGGCACACAGCTTTGACAAAGGATGCTGCACAAAAGCGATTCCGAATCCGAATCCCAAGCTGGAAGAGCGTAGCTGAAACCCCAGTTTATCATTAAGACAAAAAACCTCGAGCAACGGAAGCAGCTCCGAGAGGGCATGGGGGCGTGGCAGCAGCAGTTAGAAATGGATGGCAACGGCAACGGCAACGGCAACGGCATCATAAAACGCAGCCATCAAAACGACAAAATTAAAAAGTTCAAATGGCAAATGGCAGGCAAATTGTTAGCTAGAAAACGGCTAGCAAAACGCAAATCACTCGAGCAAATTGACAGCACACCGACAAGGCGGATGCACTGCGAAACGATTGAATTGAATTGATACAATTGAAATTGAATCACAACCGAATGGGAACTTTAAAATGTCAATTGCAATTGTGGTAGGACCAGCAATTGAGTAACTTGTAGTAAGAGTAGGCCAGCTTGTAAAAGAAATGAAAACTCAACTGGCAAAACAATTGTTGATATGTTAAGAGTAATTTGGCTTTGAATTGTTTGAATATTTAAACTCATTCTCACAGTAATAAATATTTAAAGCTGAGCTTGTGAAGAGGGTATTTATTTTGAAAGGAATACACACAAGCAAAGGCTGTGCTACACAGTTTATAGTAGGAGGAGACTAGTTTTCCATAGTTTGTGGATATTGGAAATATTAAAATAATTAATATATTTATTTATGAATGGAAGAAAGAATACTAAGCTCAACTTGAGAGAACATTCGAAATAGGTTGAAAATAGATTTAAAATATGTTTAAAATAGTTTTAAAATAGGTTTAAAATAGGTAATAATCAAAGAAAGATTTCCAAAATAATAAAGACCAAACCTGACATAGGCAACATTTTGAAGAGTGGAATATAGTATATATGTATTATAATCTCATATGTTATTAACAAAAGAACATAAGTTTACAGTAAGGATAGTCCAGTTAATACAAAAGAGAAATAAGAGAACTTTATAGTGCAACAACTTTTGAGGTATTTAAAAAAAAGCAAGATTTAAAATGAGTAATTTAAGATTACAAAAATATTAGAATATTATATAAATATTATAATAAAGGCAACACCCTCATTCAAGTTCAGCTTTGACGCGTAGTTTCTCTCGCTGTAACTTCAGCAGATTCTTCCATGCGTCACCAACCACTTGACCATGTCGCAATGCCCTCAATTTCTCAAGTACCACCTAAAAGGGGGAGTTGTAGAATGCGGCAGGGGGTGTGGCCAAAGAACCAAATTAAATATAAGACCACAATAATACAGAAAAACGGAAAAACTTTATGCCTGCAATTTGGGAAAGGGAATCAGCGAAGTCATATGCCAGGCTGGAGGTGGAGAAGGAGCTGGAAACAGGAGCAGGGAGCAGGGAACTGAAGCTGGAGCTGTGAGCAGGAGAGTGCTCCCCTCGGTGAGTGCCGTCTTCATTGTCGTTGCGCCGTCGTATTGAGACAAATAAATTTGTTCGGTGGTGCCACATGGCGGTGACTGCAGCAGAAGCAGCCGCAAAAGATTTGCCGGGATATTTTTAATTTTGCGGCAAAGGAAAAATGAAAACAAGCAGCCAGCAACGAAACTTTGCACATAATCGTTATCGTCAATTTCGGGTCGAGTCGGGAGTCGGAAGTCGGGAAAGGGAATCCTCATCATCTCTGGTTCCTTGGGAAACCCGAAACCAAACGAAACACATCATTTGCGGGCAACAAAGGCTTTTCTTCTGCTGTCTCTCTGTGTGGAAATTAACATTTTTATGTTTCCGCCAGGACGTGGCAGACACTCCATAGAGATATGGAGATATGCTGCAGATATACTCCAGATATATCCCTGCCAGACTTTTGTCTCTTTCAAAGAACTCGCATAGTGCGCCTCAAGTTGGATCTCTTTCTCTCCTTTGTTCCCCGAGCAAAGGCTGCCCGGGCAACCCGGTAAGTAAGTAAGTTTTAATTACTGTTTGACAAATATTTAACATGCCACAGGGGCAGGGCAGGGGAGGGTTACAAAGAGGGTAGCCTAGAGAGAGAGAGAGAGAGAGACAGAGACAGCGAGCGACTTACGCACAATTAAGCAGAATTTTTGCCGCTTGTAAGGCAAATGAAATCACAGCAGGCAAAAGGATTGTCAGTGAAAGAGAGGGGGGAGAGGGGTGCGGAGTCAGGGGGGTTGGCTACTTTTGGGGTGGCGTTGACTAGCTCTGCGCTTTGTTACCCTGTAACAACATCATTTTGCGCCGTATAATGTCATAAATGTCTGTTAACAAAACAACAGACGTCATAGAGCGAGGGGCGGAGGGGGGGAGGGAAAAGGAGGCAGGGTAAACTGGCGAGGAAAGACTCTGTCAAACATTATTACATTATTTGCCTTTTGCTGAAATTGAAACCAACCCTGCCCCGAAATATCTCTAAGTTGCCTGCCCCTCCCCCCTCTCCCCACCGCCTCTGTGCGCTTAGTCAAATTTTCGTTTAGCTGTTTTTTTTTTATTTTCTGTGTATTTCAGCTTGTTTTCTGGTTTTATTTGACTTGGCTGCTGGTTGTGCTGCTTCTTGTATTACAGGCGGCAACCCTGCGCCGGAGATTAATTGCGACTGTCGAGAGAAGGCATGCAAGAGGGGGAGAAGGGGGTCATACGTGGCTTTGTGTGCATTGAGTGCCCTCTGATGGCAATTATTAAATTTTCATTACATCCCCTAATCAGCTTTTCTGCATATTGAATCGTGTCAACAGGAACTCCGCCCCCTCTCAATCTCTGCCCGCCTCTGCCCTGGCCTTGTCGTGTATTTACATGTGCGGTTGCCTTGGCAAGCGACTTGTTTAAGCAGGTGTTGAAGTGGACATATCCAACTGGGCAACGCACTCTGCAGAGGCTGATGATGAGCCCGAGCTGAGCCGAGCAGCTGCGGCCGTAGCAGAGTGCAGCTCATGCTGTGGACAAGTGTGCTTGGCAAAAGGGAGGGGCAAGGGGGAGAAGGGAAAGAAAGCGAGTATGTGAGTAGCACTTCTTCCATGTGGGCTGGGTAAGTAATACCCTGTAATAAGTGCAGGATTAATAAGAAATATAAAAAGAGTTTATTGAATGTGAATTGAACAGTGCATGAAAATTTACAAATATTTTTGTGAGTTTAATTTGACATACAGCTGAATATTTGTGCACTTTTGATTTTTCTTCTTCTTCACTTTTTTTAGAGCTATTCCTTTGTAGAATAGAAGAAGTTTACACGAGAATCTAAAGGTTAATAAAAGCGTGCAATATAAAATATTAAAATTTTTATTTAAAATAGTTTAAAGATTTTAAGAAGTATTTGAAAGATCTTTTGTAGTGCATTCATTTATTTTCTATAACATAAACTAAAATAAAGAAAGTTTTCTTGGGTTTACTTCTGTAATATTTTTATTTGTCAGAATCCAAACTAAACCAAGATATTTTGGATATCTTTTTCAATATCTTTGAGCTGCTACTTTTATTTCAATTAACTCATAATAAGTCAAGTTTTATTGAGTATAATCTTTTAATCAATTCTAGCTATCAATGTATGATCTTTTAATCTATTGGAACAAGAAAATTAATTTCACATAACTCTTGAGTATTTTTTTGTGACTATCTTCATGATCTTATTCATTGAAAGATCCCTTGTAAGCAAATCCCCCTTAACCGATTCTGCTGCCATGTTAATTCTGTCTCATTTTGCTGACTCTTACAGTCGATTCGCGTTGACATATGTAATCAATAAAGCTGCGCACCTGCTCGACTATCCAACAGTCCAAGCCAAGCCAAGTCAGCGAGGAGCCACCGAGGAGGAGCTCATCAGTAAAATGAGGAAAATGGGCAAAGGGCTCCCGGGTAAATAAGCCGATTAATTGTAATCAAGCGGGCCTAGTCGGACCAGAGCGAGCGGGGGAGTGGGGGACTGTGATGGCTAGTGGACAACAAAGACTGTCGGGCTCTGGTCTCTGGTCTCTGGTCTGTAATGGTCTCTCCATCGTCTCTATCGATTTGTCTGGCCCGCTTGGGTCAATGTATGAGAAACTGAAACACTTTCTACCCCAATGCGATGAAGAGCGCAACAAAATTAACAAGGAATCGAGGCATAAAAAAGAATTGCAATCGTCGTTTGCAGTTCTGTCCACCAGGACAGCACAGGGTGACCCCAGGCTGGAGTTGGGAGCTGAGCTCGGGTGGTTTTCTAATGACAAATAATAACCATAGCACCCCTTCTCTCTGAGTGTGTGTGTGTGTGTCCGGCATGCCAGGCTGCCCAGGCACGCCCACTTTTGTCAGCCCCTTTCAGCCGTAAATGAATAAAGTGAAGTGTAAGTAAAATTTACGTGGCAGGCGACGCTGCTAATAATCATAAAAAACGCACAGCGGCGATTTTCGACAACTTCCAGTTGAGGATGAGGGGCGCTGGCCACGCCCATCCCCAGTCCTTGCAACAAATGCCTGTCAGTCGCAAAAAGCGTAGCAAGTATAAATAATTCTAGTTTATTGTTTAAGCGCAGCCGCGGGGCATGCAACCGGGTGTCGGCCTGCCTGCCCCTCAGTCCTCCTCCCCCCTCTTTGCACACCCCTTTTCCCAGCTGCCACACAGATCATTTCGGGTGGTCTGTTGCACAGCTATTTACTCAACCAAACCGAGCTCCAACTGCCAACTGCCTCCGGCCATCGACTTCGACTTCAAATTGTAAGCAAAATTAATAATTGCAACAAATTTGCAGCACAAACAAAATGAAAACGGGGAAGATTTACTGGAAAATCAGATTACGATATATGAAGATAAGCAAGAGGAAGTCGAAATTGAGATGAATTGCGATTTCTTTTAAGTTTTTTCTATAAACAAATCAATTACGAAATTTCTTGAACAACGGAAGTTCAATACGAAAATTATTTAAAATATATTTCAATTGATATGTATAGTACAGTATATATAATGATATATATGATATATATACATATACATATGTTGTATATATTTGTAGGGGAAACTTATAATCATATTGCTGCTTAGTATTCAGAAAAGTTGAATATACTTTTCTTAGTAATTTTTTATTAAGGTTTGTAGTCGGAATTTCAAATACATTTCTTGAATGATAGAGAAAAGAAAAATGTTTGCTATAAATTGATATGATAATTTCATAATGAAGTCTATGAAGTGTTCTCTTAAATTGAGTAAAGTATTTGTACGTTGATTTTTCTTAAGAAATTCGAATTTTCAAGATTTCTAAACGAGATTTTTGAGTGTATGTCTTGAATTATAGTGGAACATTTCATAGTTTTCTGGGGTTTTGATTTATAGAACTAAATTCTTGACACTGTGATTGTACGTATAATAAACAAATACAAAAAATACAATATGCACGTATTATAAAGTTTCTATATAATATATTGAAAATGTTTTTGTGGAGGCATATGAAGAGAAGAAGTAATTTAATACAAACATTTATCTATTATTCAGATAGGTAAGTTATAATAATAATATTGAGTATTAATATGTTAATGCCGCAAATGAAACTTTGAATTTAATGATTCTTTCAGATAAGAAACAAATTTACTTCTTTCATTTAAACGTATTAACTCAATAGATTTTTTAAACAATATAAAATATATTCTTTGAGAGTTCTGTAAAAGAATTGTAACTTTTTGTACATTGCAAATCATTTCAAATGCAACATCATTTTGTGTTATTCCCTTTTATCTTTAAGAATTTGTTTTTAATGGAACATCTAATAAAATTGATTAAGAACCGCACTAAATCTTAAATAGTCAGTCAAACTTAAAGACTGAACTGAATTGAGTTCATTATGTGCAGTACTAAGGTCAAAAGCGATTTGTTGGGTCAGTCTTGGAGTGAAGAGTTAAGGGCAGTTGCATCGAGTTGCAAGCGCCGAGTAAGAGTTGATTTGTAGATGTTTCAATCTGTTTTTCCCCTGTCCCGCTCTTGTCCCCCTCCCGATCATGTCAGCAGCAATTGGCCTCGTTAATAGGACAAAAGAATTTGACGAGTTGAAGAAGATCTTCATCAATTGATGATAAGATTTCACTTGCTCGTCTCAATTAAATGTTAAATTACTCACTACGGGCTCTGCATATCCATGCCGTCTCCTCCTCCTCCTCCTCCACGTCCAGCAATGACTCCTCCGATTGCTCCTCCGGCGCCAGCATTCAGCATTGTTCCTCCATAGCCGCCCAGGCCGCCTTGCATGCCCTGCAGTCCCTGCATGCCTGGCAGCCCCTTGTTGGCCAAGATGATGCCCAGATTGGCCAAACCCGCCAGCGATTGTCCGTGCGAGTGTCCAGATCCACCGCCGCCGTGGCCCATGCTTCCGTGGCCCATGCCACCATGTCCCATGCCCATGGGCACGCCCACTCCCACGCCCAGGCCGTGTCCCATGCCGTTGCCATTGCCTGGTGGCGCACTGGCTGCTGTGCTGCTGCTGCTGCCGCCCAGACCCGCCAGGCCGCCCAGCTGATTGATCATGGCACCACCTCCGCCGGCAAGGGGCATGCCCCCAGCTGACCCCACTGACCCTGGTGGGCTGAGCAGCGTGTTGAGCAGCGTGCTGTTCTGGCTGGGATTGCTCTGCTGGTGCTGCAGGTGTTGAAGCTGGTGGTGCTGATTGTTGTTGTTGTTGTTGCTGTTGTGGTTGATGTTGCTGCTGTGCTGCGATTGCTGCACACTCGGATTGCTGTCGATGCTCGGCAGCAACAGTTGCTGCTCCTGGCAGCGCCCCAGGCGGCAGAGCAGCTGCAGCAGCACTAGAAAGTTTATGAATGTGGTCTGCATTGTGTTGTTATCGATATCGATTAATGAATTATTGAATTATCGGTATCAGTTGTTGTTATTGATGCACTCTATCGATATCAGTTATCGTTATCGGAATTAGTTATTGTATCGTTGATTGGATTCGTCTAAATGCGTTTGGCTTGCGGCTACTTTTCTACTTTGTTTTTGTTGTTGTTGTTTTTTTGGCGTGTTTCGAGTGCTTTCGCGCGTAAGTACGTGTTAATTTAAAATTATCGATAATTAATAAATTACTAAGTGCTAGGTTCTAATCGATAGAATATGTACTTGTATAGATTGATTATATTTTATAGATTGATTTCTGTTTTTCCTTCTTCTTGTTCTTTCTTTCTCAAGGGTTCTTTACTGGGTTCGGTTGGGGTGTATCAAAAAAATGCTAAATTGTTGAGATTATGTCAGTGTTGATGCGATAGTCGTGATATATATTTATCGTATATAGCGCTGCTCCCTTTTTCCAATTGGCTTTTCCTGAACGTTTTCTTTTTGGACTTTCTTAATACTTTTCGTTTGATTTGCGCGCGTTTTTGTTTTTCTTGGCTACATTTCCTTTTCTACTTCGATTTGTTTTTTTTTCCGACTCTTTATTTTCTTTTACAACATAATTTTCATCAATTTTCACGTGGGCACTTCAAACGGATTTTCCCGAACTTCACAAATTTTCTGATTTTTGTTTTTCTTTTGTTTTTCTTGTGTTTCTTGTTGCGTGTTTCACATAACCAAAAATTGTTGTTGATTTTGAGTTTTGGTTTATTTGGTTTATGGTTTGGCGATGCCTCCTCCTGATGATGATCCAGTTGGCTTCCTGGAAACGTTTAGGGCGCAGCAAGATCAAAAGACCTGGGCAGACAGTGCAGAGATTCCCCGTCCCGCCTCCTCCGTCCCTTGCTTCGTCTGTCTGATCGACGGCGAAACCCGTTTGAACAGACGCTGACGCGCCGCCGCACGCTCACGCCGAGCCATCCATCTAAACAGGCTTAAAAGGTCTGCGCTGCTGCTGCCGCCGTTGCTGCCGCTGCTGCTGGCACTGCTCAGATAAAAAGGCGCCGACTGCGCTGGCAAGAGGTGCAGTGTGCAGTGGGGTTGAGAGGGGGCGTACAAGTGGGCCGGCCGGCCGGCCACAAAACATATGCAACGAGATCGAACACGCGCCGGTAAATCGATCACAAACACGCAAGCTTCCGTTTCCGTTACACGCGTGAGGAAGAAAGAGAGAGAGAAATGCTTGTTCGCCTCAGTTAGAAGTTCTCGTCACGTAGTTATCTCAGATAAATCTCTTGATGCGACACACACGTGCGTTCGCCAGCTCGTTCGGCACTCGACTGACTGCGCACAGCGACTGGCAGCAAGCAGACTGCGGCAGCGACGTCACTGCTTCGTGTCTGCCTGCTGTGCTTCGTGTGCGCTCGTCTCGTGCTGCTGCTGCTGCTGCCTGGCTTCGTTATTGCGCGGCTCTGATAGGCACATCAAACTCTGCTCGCTGCAATCGACGCCGCTGTCGCTGCTGTTGTTGTTTGTGCTGCTGCGCAGCTAGAGCCAGTCGGGGGCTGCGTCATCTGCGGCCCATCTCGGCTCATGCGACTCATTAATAATCACGACAACTTGTCAATGCATTTGTCTAATCATTATTTATCAGTAGTGCAGGCGACAAAGTGATGCTGTTAAGTGGCAACTGTTAACTTAACATAGCTATGCTAATTTGCAGATAAAAAGTGACATATTTGAGTGCAGATCACTCACTCTTCTCCTCTCTAATCTTATTTATATGTTAAATACTGTAGTGCACCTGTTATGCTGCTACTGTTAGCTAACAGAGTCTTACGTTTAACAATACGATATGTTATCTTAATCGAACTGCCAGCAGTGTTGCCAATTTAGCTATTTTCCCGTCAGTTCTGGCGTTTTTCAATTGCGAAATGCGGGAAAAAATGCAATCTAGCGGCTAGCGGGAATTCTGGCTATTTTATAAATCGAAATGGCTTTTTTTGTAAGATTTTTTTAAACATCTGGCAGCATCAATAAATTTATTGTTAAACCGTGGCTGTAATCGATATTTGCCGTAAACGATCTATAGTAGGCTTTAAATATGTATAAATCCCACCACTAACAACGTATTTCACAATTTTGTTTGATCGTGTGCAAATGTGTCATTAAAAAAAAATGCCTAAAGTTCAATATAAACAAAAACCACGGGATATATGGCTACGAGATCCAGTTTTGAAGGATTGGTTGTGTGTAGATAATAATAATGAACATAAAAGTTTTTGCAAATATTGTAAAACGATCATGAATGCGAAACTTTCTGATTTATATGCTCATGCAAAAACATCAAAACATATAACTATGTCAAGCGCATTTACCCAAAAAAACAAATTAAACTTTATTCCTGTTTCCTTGGAAACAAGAGGCGGCGTTATGTTTGTATATTGCTACACACTCTTCAATAAGTCCTGTGGATCATTTAAGGGAATTATGCGCAAACAAATTTAAGGACGGTGCGATAGCTAAACTACACAGATCCAAGTGCACAAATATAATAACAAACGTTTTGGCGCCGAACTTTGTGGAAAATTTAATGAAAGATATTGGTGATGCCCAATATAGTTTGCTACTTGACGAGAGCACTTATATAATAAATAATTTAATGCTGCCACAATTATACAGTTCCTCCAAATTACCTAAAATATATTGCAACTAACCAAACCTATACAAATGAATATACGCAAACTATGCAGATATAGATGAAACCACTATATTTTTGGAGTAATTTTAATAAAGACTAAAAAAAACTTTAATAAAAGTGTTTAGCTATTATTTTTAGCTATATTAAATTGTTTTTAGCGGTTTCTAGCTTTTTCTGAACCGTGATTTAGCTATTTCATGTCTTGGAAAGTTGGCAACACTGACTGCCAGCTGAATATGACAAATGCAGTTCAGTTTTCTTGCCTTCTTTAAAATGAACTTTAACTAAGTGAAGCTGTTTATTAACGACTATTAACATAAAATAGTTATGTTAGGTTAATTTAACAACGCAAATCTTAAACGAAAAATTAACATATTGAGCGCATATCACTTGTTCTAGTCTTCTTTTCGTTTATTTAACAGTAACTTCTCTTATTTATATAACTTCAAGCAGCTACTGTAAATTAACAGTACGTTAACACTAATAGTATCCTTATTTTAGGGTATTGCAACTGTTTAAGCTGTAAATGACCTACGCTGTTCAGTTTTCTTGCCTCCTCTCTGCAAACTTATCTGCCTTTAAGTGAAACTGTTAATTAGCCACTGTTAACTTAACATAACCAAGCTAAATTTAGGTAACAAAGTAAAGTCACATATTTAGGTAGATATTCCTGCCTTCCTCCTTCCCCAGTAATCTTCAAGTACTTCTCTCTCATTAATCTCCAATTACACACTATATCGATCAATTATAGCCTGATTTTAACTTACCTCACCGCAACAGCTGATCTCTAATCTCTGTCTCCAGATGCAGCCCTAGCTCTATCTATGCTACTGCACTTGACTTGCTGCACTCTCTTGTTTATCCAGAGATAAACGCATAGTTGTGTTTTGTTGTTGTTGTTGCTGTTGTTTGCTCTTGCCTAGTTGGTTCATCCATCCAGCTATCCATCAGTCACTCAATCTGTTGGTTACACACATATCTTCTATCCCCGAGCTGAGCCGAGCTAAGGCAACTGCATTTTCCACTTGTTGTCTACAAAACTTGAGCGCTGTTTGCTGTTTACCTTCTCTTTCTCTTCTCTCTTCGCTCTTCTCTCTTCTGCTGCGTCAACACGCATTCCCAAAAGGGCAAGGCACTCCACACTCCTCTACGGCCGTAACTCTTCTTCTTCCTCTTCCTCTTCTTCTTCGTTTTATGGGCCTGCAAATGAGGCAAAAATTGCAGTTACAACTTTTGACCCAAAACCGTAAACGCATTCCCAGTTCCGTTCAATATTTGCTCAAGATAATTACAGAAACAACATTGAGAAGGGGCACAAGAAGTGGAGAAGTAGAATGAAGAGGCAGAGGGAAATCATAGTCGCCGTCGTCGTCGTCGCTTTCGATCATTCGGCTTGTTTATTTGTCCAAACATTTGTCAATTTCATTGAGCTCTCTCTGACCAGGCACATTTCCTCGATCGGTCGCTTTGATGGACGTCGCTGTCGCAGTCGCAGTCGCAGTCGCCGTTGCAGTCGACTTTGGTTTCGATTCCAATTAAGATCCATTTTAGAGACTATATAGAGTGCGATTACTCCGCACAATACACGGCATGATTGTGCACTGTGGCGTTTATCTAATTTACTTTTACTTACACTCGAAATGTACCACGGGGCGCCCGCGACCCGATAAGTATCTGAAGATGGGCCTAGACTGGAGTGGGGGCATGGGAATACGAGAAGACGAGAACGGGAGAAGACGAGAGTGCCTGCTATAGTCCGCTTTTATTGGCTTGACAATGAGCCCGTGTCGCAGCCCTCTCTCTCTTCCTTTTTCTATCACATTTTGAAGGTGAATTGTGAATGTTCCTCAAGTGATTACGCGGGGTATTTTTCTTTCGTAAGCTGTGGCCATCCATACAATGGAATACAGTCTGTCTAATGATTTTCAATGAGCTCCAAACAGAAACTGCTGATAGGCAAATGACACGATGATCATAAGAAGTGAGAAAGAGAGAGAGAGAGAGGGAAAGAGAGAGGGAGGAAGAGAAGTAGAGTAATATTGCCTATGACTCTGTGTAGTTCAAGTGCCAATAGAGATAGAACTTTGTCAGCTGATGCGATGATTTGTAGCCTGATTTGTAGCAGCTCATTTATTACAATATGTTTTCTTTTTTTCTGTTTTTGGTAAAGAAACATTTTTACGATTGCATTTTATAGACTTGCTGTACATCAACTTTATTATTTCATATTTAATCTGAGAAAGAATTCTAGAAACGAGCTTAACAGTGTTAAAACAAATGGAAAACTGATCAAAACTTGTGGAGAATGTGCAAAGAAAATGCCATGACAATTTAAAAAAATGTTGGATGTATGTAAATGGAACTGTAGATATTAAAAATGGAAATAAATGAGTATAGGTTAATTATAAATAGATCAAATTGATACGTAAGTTTGTAGTGGTTATTCAAATATTTATATTATATGGATTAAATGTACATTTATCTCTGCTATGATATCTTAAGCTCATGCTAACATAAACACACATTTTTACTCAGTGTAGAAATTAACAGGAAGTTGTAATCCTTGAGTTTCAATAAGGGTTTAAAAATTGAATGAAATTGATAATAAATAAGATTTGAAGCATTTTATATTGATATCTATCTAATAGATATCTATCACTAGAAAAATATTTCAAAATTCTACAAAAAACAAAAATTTAAAGTCGTGAGTAATAGAACAATCCATTCTTTACTTTCAAAGAACCCCAAAAATACAACCCTTTTTCAGGCGGAATTTCGCTCCTTCCCCAAATATGATATTCATTATTATGGTACACTCCCTTCGCCCTCTTTAAGGTCATTTGTCGAATGTTAAATGTAGCGTAAAATTGCAATGTCAAATTTGAGAATGTTGTCATGCAAATCACGCTTCAACTTCGGCATACTCCCCTGGTCAGCCCCTTTCAGAGTGTCGTCTAATGTGTCAATGGCATGACTGAGTCCGTTTAACTCCACCTTTTTTCTCAATAGCTAATTGTCGTCAAGTGAGTGAAAGGTCTTGGGAGTGGGTACCCCACTCGACTGCCCTCTCTCTGCTTCAAATGTGTCCACTTGCATTGTGAAAATTCGAAAATGTTGTAGCTCGTTTCCTGTATTTGCTGTCGGTCATGAGGTCTCTCGGTCTGTCGAGCCGTCAAGCTTTCGGTCTTTCACTCGCTCACTCAAAATACTCCATCCATTTCCAAACAGCGCAAACAGGCCGCACTTCTCTCATTGTTTATGAATACAGCCAATTTTTGGTTTTGAGAAAACATCTCCCGAAGATTCGAGAGATGCTGCTGAAAAAGTAACACAAATCAAACACGGGGCCAAGTCTAAACATTTTTACAGACACCTGCCACTAATGACGTCTTGTTTTGCTGTCGGCTGTCGATTCTTATTATACCCCGTGTGGGCTAAAGCGGAAAGGGGTATGCAAGACTATAAAGAGAGGGAGAGAGAGAGAAGACTAATAGGGACTAGAGACTATAGAGCATAGATTGACTAGGACCCATGAGAGGCTAGAGAGTCTAGAGAAATTAAGAATCTGGAAAGAATAGGACTTGAGGAGACTAAGAGAGTAAACGACTTAGAGACTAGGAGACTAAGAGATGCTAGAGAGATTAAGGAGACTAGGGTGACTAGGACACTAAGACCCTAAAGGGGCTAGATTGACTAGGATGACGTAGATATATTAGTATAACTAGAGAGATTAGATAGACTAGAAGGGTAGAGAGACTAGAGATACTAGTGGACTAGTGAAAACAGAAAATCTAAAGAGACAAAGACCAGAGAGACTAGGAGACTAGGATGCTAACCCTCCTGAGAGGCTAAAAAGACTAATGAGCCTAGAGAGACCAGTAGATACTAGATAGACTGGAGAGATCAGAGAGATAAGAGGACTTTCAAATTTAGAGATAATCGGGTGATTAGGAGACCAAGAGACTAGGAACTTCCTAAGACGATAGGAGACTAGTAGACTAGTAAACAGGGAGACTAAGAACCTCCCAGAACAGGAGGCTAATAGAAGACTAAGAAGCTTTAAACTTAGGAGACAAGGCAATACATCCAGCTATCTCTCCCTCTCTCTCCCTCACTTCCCCAGCATATCCAAGATAATTTAATTGTTTTACAGGGTATCTCACACTCAAACACTATCAAGAACTTCGTGTATCTCATCTGTTGTTGCCTGCTGTTGTCAGTTCTTGTTGTTGGCCTGAATCGCTCAATCATGTGAAGTGGTCAACATTCTCGCAGCTATTCTTAGTTCTTAATTGGCGACTAGGCGCCTCCTGATGCTCCCCATTATGAGGCCCCGCTAGTCTCGTCTCCCTCTCCTTCCCCCTGGCCAAGGCAGCCTGAAACTGCCATCTTTTAATTTATATAGACCACTAACATAAACTATAATATGCTTTTTATTTTGTAGCACATCAAAGGAGAGGCAACTTCAAAGCGGACGCAACTGCTCCAGGTAGGCTGTGAGTGAGTGCTGTGAGTACAAGGAGTACTCACTGCTGTGAATAGTGAGTAGAAGTAGAAGTAGTGCTGCCACACACGAGGCACTAACCGGGCATTGTTGTTGCGGGTCGTCGCGTTGCATGCGACATTAACTTCAGTTGCTCTCATCAGGAACTGATGCTCTGCACAGTTTTTGGTTTTTGCTCTCCAAAAATTAATTTCATAGCCAATTGCTTTGTGCGCCATAAAATGCCATTTAATCGCCGGCAGGTTCCCATTCTTATTTCCCATTTCTCGTTCCCATTCTCCTTCTCCTCCTTCTCTTGTTTTTATGGCTCTCTGGCTCTGACTGTGGTTCAATTGGGCAGCGAGGCTGGCAGGCACATAAAGGAACAATTTGGATGCCATTCGCTGCAATTAGTGCGTCATTTATATTTTGCAATTCAAAACTATGTGGGAATACACTGAGTGCCCCCTTCCTCTCTCCTTCTGTTTACCACTTACAATGAGCCCGCATTGGCAACGGAGGCTGTCAAACTTATGACAAGTTATGAGCGCTGGCAGCATAAACAAAACAGCGTCGCATCATAATCATCATCATCATCTTTGGGCATATGAAAATGATCTTCTACTTAATTGTGGCAAGGAGGGGAGGGGAAAGGGACTTGCGTGTGAGGCAGTCGATAAGCGGCGTAGCTCACTAAGCCGCTTATGGCAAGTTATGTTCAGCTGGGAGTGAGGAAAATCAATTGAAAATGTGCTTCACCTGAAATGAAATATACTTTTCTATCAACTGACTTCTCTTCACTGGGTTAAGCTGGAATTTAGTTGAATATTTGCCTTGATTTCCTTGTTGACTGACAGCACAAAGCCGCAATGTATGCTACAAAAAATAATTGGAACTTGTTTCAACTTCTTTTTTTGCTACCTTCCTTTCTTACAAATTACTTCACCTCACACACGCACATCAAAGCCGAGAAAGTGCTATTCAATAAACGCAAACATTTCTTAAAGCCTTCCGCCCTCCCCCAACTCCCTTCAGTGGCCCCTTAAGTCCTTCACATCCCATTCCTGAGGTCAGCATGTTTATGCGCCAAATATCCATAAATAGTTTTACGCTCTTACGAGTCGTGAGTGCGTCGGCAAGAAGGATATAAGTACAGGGTAGACGACGCACAGGATAAGGCGCAGGTCCACACTTAAGGTAAGGAAGGCAGCTAGACACATTTGGGCAAAACTTTTGCCCCTTCTTCACCCGACTGGCTTCGAGTTGGTTACGATGTTTCTCGAATGGGAACAAAGGCGAGCAACAAAGGCGCCCGCCAGCTCGAGTACTCGTCCTCATCCCCCTCCAGTTAGCAATTTAATCAGCTGCGAGGGGGCAACTGCTGCCAATGATGTTGTCAAATGGCTACCCAACTCCCCCTCCCCCTCTCCCTGCGCTCCTTCAGTTTTGTGTTTAATGTGGCGCAAGCGAAAAATTTGCTCAGCTACTTTTGGCTCATTGCGCGATGCCAACAGAATTTGTAATGCGTGCTCTAATATTGTTTAAATGTTGTTGAATTTTGATTCAATTAAAGCGGATTTCGAGTGTATCACGGCAGCAGCTCCACGCTTAATTAGCGCTGCTTACGGCCTCAGGGCGGAAGAGAGAGAGAGAGACCTGAAACAAAAAACCCGAGCAGAGGTTGAGGCAACGCAGGCAGGCAGGCAGGCGCGTGCAACGAGCTCAATTAATGAGGGCAGGAGGCAGGCAAGGACAGCAGTCAGTGTGGGGTGAGGAGGACAACAATAAGCCAGCATTATAAATCGAAAACTAATTGGAAAACAGTCTGTTTTAGATGTAATTAAAATAATTAAAAATAATTAAGGAATTGAAATTATATTCTCTAAAGAGTTTTTTTTTTATATTTTGTTTAATTTTGTAATTTATTATTTTATTTTTCTACATTTAATTCCATTTCATTTTATTAGATTTCCTTCTTTTTCATTTAATTTTAATTCAAATTATATACTTTATATTTTCTTTTTATATTTCATAGTTCTTTTATTTTGATAAGTCATCTATTAGTTCAGCCCATGCGGGCGCGCCGGCTAACTGTAGTTAGCGTTATCAACATATATAAATAATTATATACATATATAATAATTAAACAAAAAAAAAGATAATAACAATAAATAATAACAAAACAATGAACAATTAAAATATAACAATGAGAACGTCAGCGTCGGTTTTCGCCTTTTTAGCCAGTAAGGACTGGGATGTGTCCTGGTAGATCCTGCAGATCACAAAGCAGTGCACATCTGTTCACTGCTTGTTGGATCACACACATCCGTGACACAAATGGGATCGTGTCTTGGGAAACGAGCACTGTTAGCGAAAAACAAGCAGTTTTTCATTTGGAATAACGGCAGTTTTTTCCCATTTTCAATTCGAAATTGCGGGAAAACCGGAAAAGATAGCGACACGCAGTTTTTTTTAATCTGTTCGTTTTTTCCTCCTTAGCGCAGTGCGAAATTTGCAAGCTTCCAAAGTGCACAGTCCGTCCTGGAGAGGGCTCCAAAAGATTTAGCGTTTTTTTTCAGTTTCTGTAACTTTTTTAATACGCCCCTATTTTGAGAAACGCCCCCTTGTTCAACAGGGGGGGCGGGGCGGTGAAAAAACCGTTTTAACATGTCACTGTAAGCCAATTTCACTGCATACTTTCAGTCGTAGCTAAATAAATAATCTTATTAGCAATATGTGGCATACTTTCATGCAAAGCAAATCATCTTATAATTGAGCTGCGCACACAATTTAAGTGACTTGCCTAACAGCTGTGTAGATGGCGCCAGCAATGTACTACATGGTTTGTGTCTGCGCTGCAGTTAACAGCCAAATTTCATACTTAACAGCAGTGACAAGTCAAGTTAACAGCATGCAAAGGCCCGCAATAGATGGCGCCACAACATTTTTCAACAATGAGAAATGTGAAATAAATAAACAAAATAAATTAAAAATATAAATAAATAAAGTAAGTAACAACAATAAATGTGAAGTTTAATAAATACAGATAATATAAAATAGTGTACAAATAATATGAGAGTGCATTTATAGTGTGAGCTGGCAGTGTTGGGGCGACTGTTAATGGAGTGAGGCAGCAGAGCATATTCAGTTGTTGCAACTGGCGCAACTGAACTTGCAACTGCCACAGCCACTGCTGCTGCTGTTGCTGCTGCAATCTGTTCAACCGAGCTGAGCCCATTTCAAGCGCACTTCGCAGCACAACGATGATAATGACGAGATGATGACGATGACGATGATGACGGCAGCTGAAGTTGAAGGATGCGTGCGCCATAATAAGCCACAGCCAGCTCTGCATGCGTGTGTGTGTGTGTGCGTCCTTGTGGATGCTGCATGCAAAATGCGAAATGCCTGCGGGCACTGCCAATGCAGGCACAGCCAGGGATTGGGGGAGTGCAGGGAATGAGGGGGCGGGATAGCAAGTGCCCCGGTACACTTGACGCAATCTTAATAACCATGAAGCAGCGTGGCTAATTAGCACAAAAAGCTTGGCAATAACCATGCTCAATGAGGCAGGCAGGCAGCAGCACCAGGCAGGGCAGGGCAGCACCAGAAGGAGGGGCAGGGGCAGGAATAAGGGGCAGAGTCAGGGGGCATTGCAACTGGGAACCAGAAACACAACAATGCCTCCGCGAGGGCGTGCAACACGCGTCGTATGCTCAACGAGCTATGCTTGTGCAAGGGGGAGCAGTGGCAGGGCAGGAGCAGGGGCAGGGGGTGGCTGGGCAATCTGCTGCACTTGAGCGTGGCAACGAGCAGCGTCGCGGCAGCAGCAACAACAACAGCAGCCTGTGCTGCGTGTTGATTTTCGGTTCTGCTTTCGGTTTACATATCAAAACAATTACGCTTTTTTTTGCGCACTGCGAGAGAGAGAGAGAGAAAGAGGGGAGGGAGGGAGTGGAAAGCAGGAGAAGAGGCAGGAGGGGTGTGTGCAGCAGAGATGTGGCTGCATTTGTTGTGCGCTGTGCGGTTGCCCTCAAGGCCGCTCTGGCGCTGATGAATTGTCCAGGTCGCTGCGCTGCCTGCACAGCCTGTTTGCTCAATCAGAGTTGCCTCCCCATGCCCACCCTCCCTCTGCCCCCACTCTCTTCCCCCATCGATTTGTTGCACAATTGTTTACGTGATGTTTTGGCCAAATTAGAAACACGAGTCTGGGACTATGTGCGTCCAGTTAGATTGCGTATACGCCCCTTCGCCTGCCTTCGTTACTTTTTTTCACACAACTTTTTTCATAGTTCTTCCCCCTTGCCCCGTTTCTCCTTCTCAAAGTTAACTTGCCTTGAGCGTTTTCCCTTTCGTCCATTAATTGGCGCACATATTGCCAATTAGCTGAGGCACGTGAAAAGCGGAAAATTAATTTACATTCGATACAGATTCGAAAACAAACTCAGACTGAAATTCAAATTCGAATTCCAAATCAAATTCAGTTGCAACGTCGGGGGTCGTCGTGCCGAAGGGGTGAGAGGGGGGAGGGGGTTTGAGATGTGGTAATTGAAAACTGGGCCCATTCCGGAGGCAGCGCCATAAATTTTCTGAGAGAGCGATGCGACGCAGTAGCAGCAGAAGCAGCAGATGAGGCTAATGGTAATGGCTGATTGGAAACTCGTTTCGAGCATTAACATAATCGCTTTAAAATTGAAACTGAAACTAAAATGCAGTTATCAACAACAAGAACAACAACAACAACCACAAGAGAAGCGCACACTGCGCACACACATTTGTTAAACGATAGCGGATCATTGTTTCACTCCCGCTCCAGATGCACGAGGGTTGCCCAAAGAGTTGACAAAGCTTTAAATAAATAATTGATAGGAAATCAAAGAGGAAATACTTTAGTTCTCTTTAAGGGAAAGCCAAGATTTGTAGACTTTAAAAGGGTAATTTAACATTATGTTAATGTATGTAACAGACAGAAGGAGGCAGATTAGCCTCCACAAAGTATATATAATATGTAATATGTAATATATTCAAGTATATATAATATGTACTATATATATAGTCTTGGCTATTATCTTTAGCAGAGTCGACTGCGTCATGTCCGTCCCTCTGTAGGTCTGTCCCTTTGTAAGTCTGTCTGCCTATCTATCTGTCTGTCTGTCCTCCTGTATGTCTGTCTGTCTGTATGTCTGTATGTCTGTCTACTTGGTTATACATATAGATGAATACCATATTCACATAATCCTCAAATTAAAATCCAATCGAACAGTAAGCGCAGAAATAATTCAAGTTCACATTCTCTTAACATAGTTAGTTTAAATTGCTTTCATTACTCGTTCCTCCTTTGCTCCTGCTCTGCTCAACAACTTATCGTTCGGCCCTCGCTGTTTTGCATGCATATTAACATATCAACATTTGTTAAATGACGTTTGACTTTTGTGTGACAACGCGATATTAATTCCAAAGTGGCCCCTCGACGGCACCAGCTGAGCTGCCCCTGCCCTCCTCTACACCTCGTCCTCCCCCCGCTTCATCTCTTCATTTCCGTCTCGATTCCCATCCATTTTTGGCCAAATAATTTATTTAAATAACTCAATTAGGCATTGAAACGCAACTCGACGACAGAGAGCCCTGGAATTCCCATTCCCAATGAAATGCCATGATAAATGGCTAAATAACAATAACTGTCAAGCAACGTTTTTTAATTAAGCGGGCCCCATATGAACTAAAAATAATAATATAATCGATAATAAAATATGCAACGCAACTAAATAAATAAACAAAGCCAAAACTAAGCAAACCAAAGCAACCTAAACGAAACTCAATCAAACCAAAATCGAACTTTGTCTTTGAGAACTGAGAAAATCTTGTCTATAGGGAGGAATAAGATGAGACGCGACGTGATGTCTCAAGGTGTGTCCCCAAAAGGTTGTTCGAAATGGAAACAGAGCAGTGCAGAGCTTATCAACATATAGAACAAATTAGATACAGCAATGATAATAATTAGGGTCATTGTATAGAAGCCAAGGCTGATGATGCATATGATTTTTATTTTTAGAAATTTACGATGAATTGATTGTTGATTTGGAGTTGGTTCTTGAGAGTAATAATAAATACTTACATTAATAAAATGTAATAATAATATATTAAGATGTAGTGATAAAATGAAGTTAAATGAAATGCATTTAAAATTTATTTAGATCAATAGGTAAGTTGAAAAATTTAAAGTGAATATTTATTGTGTTATTAATAGTAATGTAAATTTATAGTTAAATCTTCAGCTTCATACTTAAGAACATACTTATGCTAGGGAATCTTGAAAGTAAATGCTTTATATTGCAATCTTAATATCAAACAGACTTCCTCTACAAAAGTCACTTGCTGCAGGGCATCAGGCACTTCCACGCAACCCGAGCTGTGATTTGTTCGTATCATTTTAAAGATATGCTAACGATTATGGTCCTAAGGTAATCGTCAGCTTCATAACATTTCGAGCAGAGTTTAAAAAATTGCTTATTAATATGAAATAAATGCTTGGGGCCACCAACGATAGACGATAAATGCGACTAAAAGTTTTTGGCATTTACATCTGATGAATATGCAAAGACAGCTCTGTCAGTCTCTGTCTGTCTGTGTGTGTGTGCATTTGCTGTGTGGGCTCGTTAATATAAACGTTTTGCATACATTTCGATGATCGTGTTGGGTAGGTCGATTGGTTTGGCTTGCTTGCTTGATCGGGGGTCTGCGAAGTGGTCTCTCGAATTGAGCGTAGCTGTTGAAATAAAAACATTTGGCATTTTATTTGATCTGGGATTATTAAGTTGTATGCATTTCATTACTGCCCCCTTTGCCCCTCCCCCTCCCAGTTTTATAGCAGCAATCCAAAGTAGCCAGCGATAGTTTGTTTTCGCTTTGCTTTGCATCGTTTTCTTTATTTTATGAATCAATTTGTGTGAGTATTTTTACGACTCAATTTGGAGATGATGTTGAGAGTGCCTGATAGAGGGCATAGCCGTGTAGAAATCCATAGTGGGTGCCACACGGCGACTGCGTAATTGCAGTTGAGAGGGGGAAGGAGATTGAGTAATTTTATGGAAGCTGTTATAGTTGACAAAGACATGATAGAGAAAGAAAAGATAAATGTACTTTAGACTTTATTTAATAATTAGAGACAATTTGAAAAATAATTTTAATACTTATAATTATTATTAATTAAAGTCTCCTCTTGTTATGGCTAACGTAGATTAACCTGCATATATTTATAAATTTAACTTAACCTCATCAATAAATAAATAATTTAGAATATTCTCAGTGTTTTGGCTAGAAGGAAGTTTATAATATTTAAAAGAAATTTACTCTTACCAAATTGTAATGATCTTCTTTTTCTCTCTATTTCTTTTCTCCCTCTCTCTCTATATCTCTGTATATGCCTCTCTCTATTTCTTTTTCTCTCTTTCCCTCTCTCTGTATATGCCTTTAGTTCACAATAAGATCTTTATTCAATGTATCTTTACCCAAGCGAGTTTAATCATTTGAAATAAAAAAGAATCATCACTTCGTACTCGATCTCTCCTGCTTCCTCTCTGTCCCTCTTCTTCTTCCTCTCTACCTCTCCCAAACTGATCTTGCAGATCTTTACTCACGATCACAGGAATTTCCAGCCATAGTATTTTTACATATTTGCGTCACCCAAGCAAACTGAAGCGAACAGATCTTGGTGTATAGCAAAGTTCAGTTGCCGTTTGAGCTTAATTAAATATATGGAGATTTCTAGCTCGACTAATTCCCACACACAGCGCCAGGCCAGAGAGAGACAAAGAGAGATGGAGAGAGAGGGAGAAGACATTGAAAACGTTGCTTTATTCAAGTTATTAACTCGTGAAATATCAACACATACCACACAGAGCCCTCCAAAAGATTAAATTATAAATATTAAATGACATAGAAACGAAACCAAAATGAAACCAAGAGAGAGAGAGGGAGAGAGAGAGAGAGGGAGAGGGGTAGACAAATCGACAGCAAATAAATATATGCGATATGAAGATATTAAGACATGAATAATTAATTTCACTGATGAAAACTTAATGAAGAAATAGAAACAAGATAAAGACGCAACAACGATGCAGATGGAGATGGAGATGGAGATGGCGACAGGCAAATAAATAAAGAGCGGACTTGAAATATATTTGTCATAGTAAAAAGCAGAGGCCAAAAGGCGATCTACGGCCCGGGGTCGCTACTGTTGCTGTTGCTCATGGGGGACCACACACCGAACAAGATGAGCAACTTTTCGTTGTGGTTTTTTCTTGGGGGAAAAATGAAACTGAGAAAAAAAAAACGCAGCAGCAATTTGTAGATCATAAAAGCGAGAGGGGGAAGAGTGGAGAGAGGCGGAAGAGGGGGAAGAGGAAGAAGAGCAGAGTGAGGGAAGTAAGCAGCGTGAGTGGAGCTTCCTCTAGGCAGTAACTTATACAAATTTGACATTTTTACAGCCTCAGGCTGAGGCAGTAGCTAGGGTAGAAAAGGTAGGGTATCTGGGGAAGAGCGGGGGCAGGGATAGAGGAGCTGTAGGTGCTCTCTATCTGTAGCTGTGCCTTGTCTTCATTGCTGCATCTGCGCAAAACAATTTGGATCCATTAAAAGTCGCTGAATGCAGTCGCAAAAAGTGCCGAGTCTAATCAGTCTGGGGCCGCATAACAACTTAATTAAAGACCCTAAAAGCCAACACACTGTGCATCACTATTCCCCCTCTCTCTTTACACTTCTCCCTCTCTCTCTCTTACACTTCCTTCTGCCTCTGTCTGTGTGGGGTGCACCAAAAAAGCATTTCCAATTTACACTTTGCTGCTAATTTGCGTTGACGCTTTTAGAACCGCCCGGGGCGCTTCACGACGACGACGACGACGACGACGACTTTGGCTCATCAGCAGTGCTGCCCCTCCCTTTAGCCCCTCTCTGCCTGCTGCCTGGCGCTGCATTCCACAATGTTGTCCTCGCCATGTCCAAGTGTCTGTCTGTCTATCTGTCTCTGTCTCTCTCTCTCTCTTTCTCTCCTTCCCTCCGTCTGTGTGTGTTTTATTATTATGATGCATGCGGCGACGTCGTCTCTGCCTCATTGACATGTACCTTGTGCTCGTGCCCCAAGCTCAGCTTGTTGTTGTTGCTGCTGCTGTTGTTGTTGTTGTTGTTGTCATTCAGCGTCATCGTCAGCGTCGAAATTGTTCATTTCGAAAATGCCTCAATAACAATAACAATTGTCGTAAAACTGCACAGGATACTCACAGTCTGTCTGTCTCTCTCCCTCTCTCTCTCTCCTTCTCTTCCTCTCTCCCTCTTTCTCTTTCAGTCTCTCTCTCTCCCTCTCTGTCTGTCTGAGATTGCGTGTGATTATCTATAAAAGGATTTTGAGCAGATTAATTGCGCGTGATTGAAGCGCGCTGCTTCTTTTGTTCTGCTGCTGCACAGTGGCTCAAAAGCAATTTTAATTGGTATGCAACAACAAGCTGACTGCTATGAGATGCAGATAACAGTGTTGCCAGGCTGTTTTTAAGGAAAAGCAATGCGAGAAAAAGGCAAAGTATTCACTTAATAAAGATGAGTAGAAGAAAAGAAAAAAAGAATAAAAAAATTGAAAGAGAAAGGAAAGAGCTAAAAAACTGTAATAGAAAAATCTAAAAAAAACTGAGGTCCAAAGAGTTAAATTAGAACTGCGATAAAGTTATCGTAATATTGTAAATTTAATTAGAAATAATAAGACATATTGCCACCAAATTCGATAGTCCCAGCTCTTATAGTCTCTGAGATCTATATAAATATATTAGCTTATTATACTCACAATTGCTGTCTGGCCTGGCAGAAGTGAAAACTGTTGCCAGGGCTAATAAACTTTACATATTTTATTTGTCACATTTGTTATACAGAAATCGCTGCCTATCTACTTATTTATCTTATCTTTCGATACTTAAATATTATAATTATTTATCTATGCATAAAAAGAAACGCAACTCAAGCTAAACTCACGTACAAATGCTGATAAGAGTTTGCTGTTCTGTACCCACTTTGTACCTATTTACCCAAGGTGATTCAGTGAGAGTTGGCAAAAGTGACTTTGCAATTTGAGTTAAGCTGAGGGTAAATCTAATTTTAGTTAAATTTCGTAATTGCTGAACAAACAAACAAACGATTTATAGGCCTATAAAAAAGAGTTAGTTACACAGCGAGTAATTGTAGCCCAGTTTAGAATGGACTACTTTGTCAACAATTAGAGTGCTCCATAGAAAGTACGATATAGAGAATTTAATGGTATGTATATTGAAAATAGTACGACTGTTCATTGAGAGCTCTATAGAGAGTACAATCCCCAGTCTTAAATTTATAAGCAATTTTATAGAAAATACTTAGTAACTTAATGGATGAATGGAAGCAGTAAGTTTCCACCTCAACAATTTAGAGTGCCTTATATGAAACCAAGCTAAGACTAGGAGTGAGTAAAATGCTCTGTAGAAAATACAATTTGTAGAGTTAGAAATAAGAACTTTATAGAATGGAAAACAATGAAGATTGTTAAGAAAAGCACAAAGTAGTTAGTAACTTAAGTGGCTAAGGGTTTTTAGTTTACTACTTCAACAAGAGTTGAGTAGAGTATTCTAAAGAAAATACGATGCTTAGACTGGGAAATGAAAGATGTACAGAGAGGCAGATGTAGGGAAAGACTTGGAAATGAGAGTTTTATAAAAGGATAACTTTAAAAGTTCATAAAGGAAAGTTTTAAACACAATACTTAATGACTTCATTCACAAATGAAAGAAGTAAGTTCATAAGGTTTCGCAATACTATCTGAACTATTAGAGAGGTCTATTTATTTTGGATTGTACTTTCCATAAGGCTCTCTAATTGTTGATTAAGATATTAGCAAAAGAATGGTATGATAGCTTATAAATGAATTGACAAATGGAAGCACTAAGTGCCGAAGGAGAGCAATCCATACCCTTCTTCCTAGTTGAAGTAGTTGCCAAGATTTGGCAATCACTGTGTCCCCACTGTACACCTCTCCCTCTCTCTCTCTCTCTCTCTCCCTCTCTCTCTCTCTCTCTCTCTCTCTCTCTCTCTCCTTGTTGCTCTCCCTGACGACTCTAGCGCGTCATATCGCTGGCAAACATGTATAAACTCGCATCGTATTGCCATATAAGTTGCTTGGCCTGTAGAGGCAGTCAGAGAAGGGAGTGGGGAGTAAGGGAGGGGAGGGTGGTGCAAGTGGAACTCTCTGTGAGCACGGCAGTAATATGAGCAGTAATAAAATTTGAATTTATGACGAGATTCCATTAAAGCTTCTTCACCACACTCATCACACACGCTGCCAGGAGAAGCAGAAGAAGGAGGGGGAGGGTGGAGGGTGGAGGAGGGACTGGGCAGGCAGGAGTCATGCGGGGAGCGATACAATATTTGCCTTTACTGCCTGCACAATGCGCGATAAACAACTCGTCGAGGGGGGGATGCAGGACAGAAGAGGCAGGGGAAGGGGGGGCTAAAGCAAATTCAGCAGCGCAAAATCAAATGCAGAGAAAGAAGCTGCAAAAAGGAAGCAACAGCAGCAACAGCTCGTAATAATGTGATTTGATGCGGCAACTGACTAACCCCCCTCCCCTTCTCTCTATACTCTGCCTGCCACGCCCCTTTCTGCTACTCCTCACTTCATTTGCACGGCAGCTGGACAACAACTTTGTCTGTCCAGGGCAGATACACTCCACATAACTGTCCCAGTGCGGTGGGGGGAAGTCTTGGACACCCATGGTGAGGGGGGAGGGAGCAGGAAGATGGGCTGGGTAAGGGCAGAGGGGGGATCTGTTTATATGACTTCCATTTCATTACGCGTAAACGAATTGAAATGAATTTTTATTGCGCAACAACAAAACGCGCAGACAACATTTCGATAAGTTTCTGTTGTTGTTGTTGTTGCTGTTGTTGTTACTGTTGTTGTTGCCTGCTGCTGGCCAGCTGCTCTTATCTTTTGTTTAATGTAAAAACTTTGTTCAATTGAGCTGCGAAATTAGTCGTCGATTAATAATTTTGCACGTTCGTTTCGCTTAAGCACTCGACAAATTAGCAAGAAAGAAAGTTTTAACTGGACATGTCGAACACACTGATACCCTATGTATAAAGAGTTTTTATATCATATTATATATGTTATACCATCTAATATTTCATATATATATATCATATATCTTATCTTATGTATATATGTACATCATACAGTACATACAATATAAGATACTTACATACACAAGTTAGTAAAAGAACTCGTATTAAAGTAGAAAAGCTATTTCTTTATGAAAATCTTCATTTATTGCTGATTCTTTCTATTAAAGATATAGGGTGTAGTAACCCATTGTTTCTCTATTGCAAAAAGTATATAAGGGTAACTGCATAGCTTAAATTGGTAGAGTAATGCTGTGATATTTCACATAAAAAAAAGCATTTCAACGATAAATTCCATTTTTAGCCGATAATTCATACGATAGCTATATGTTATAGTATTCCAATTATAATGCAATTTTGGTAGTAAGTAACACACATAGTTAGAGTAAGTTGTTTTCAGTTTGATTGCGCTTTCTTGTAAAACAACAAACACTGACGGATAGCTTCTATATCAGCTCTACATTATACTGCACTGATTTAGTTCATTCTCAACTTATATACAGCATACAATCATAAGCATCATGTATACCAAGTTCTAAAAAAATGGCTCTAAAACTGAGTGACTTGTTGGCATTATAACAGTTGCACATGATTATATCGACTCTTATGTAGAGGCAGTTTAAGAATATATATATGTATATAATTATATTGTATATTTATATTATATATGTATTTAACGTGGCTGTAGATCTTTATTAGTGCGTTGTCAACTTCTGAGCAAACTAAAAAAGAGTCTATCATATTAATTCAAGAATATAGGGTATTCAAATGGTTGGCATGCCATGTTTATTTCTCTTCTCGATTTCTTTCGATCTTCAATTTTAATTTTAAGAAATTTCTCTGCTCTTTTTTTCGAAGCAATTAGCATGCGCTAATTAAATAATCACAGTCATAAATACCGACAGGCAGATATGGCAGTGAGACTTGAAGCACGACTCCCACGCTGCGATAAGCAGCTCAAGGAGGAGGTGCATGGTCAGGCTAGCCTGCTCCGTCTTCGTCTCTGGCTCCCACGCTGCAGATACCGCGTAAATTGTCATCAAACATGCGACGATCGTTTCTGGGTTTGCCGCAGAAACGCTTTTCCGGGAATTTCTCGACGCCTAGCTGGAAAAACGACAACGAAACGGAAAATAAGTCAACAAGAGCAGCGAATCAGAGAGAGAGGGAGAAAGAGAGAGGGAGAGAGAAGTTGACAAACAATAACAACAAATTGTTAAACAACAAAATATAAATCTTAATTGAATTGTGATACCTGTTAGACAGGTGTTGCCTGATAGCGCAACAGCGGAGGGGCAGTGGGAGAGGGAGGGGAGTGTGGAGCCTACGTGGGGTGTGGACTTCAGACAGTGAAGAGGAGGAGGGAGGAGGGAGGTGCCGGCATTGTGGGTGTGTTTCGTGCTTTTGTTTGACATCGCAGCTATCTGTGGCCCCAAACTGCAAGATACACATCCGCAACTGACGCAGAGACGCACTGGCTACAGCTATAGACACCTATACACAGGTATCTACAGCTATCTAAAGGTATCGAAGTATCTGAGTATCTGAGTATCTGTTGGCTGCTATCGCTGCGTGTTTTATAGATGCTTGCATGCTCAGTTTTACGATGGCAGTACACATGTATTTATTAATAACCATTATGGCTCGATTGTTCAAATGTTGTCGCTGTTGTTCGACTCTGGAAAGTTGCAAGTGGCATGAAGCATGCAGTGCGACAATAAAGTGACTAATTGCTGGGGAATCGCGAGACTTTTTTGTGGGAAAAGACAATATTGAGTTGGCCCCAGGGCAGACTTCGAGTTGGAGTTGAAGAAGGAGATGTGGCTTTGATTGTTTCGGAAAGATTGTTTGAAATTGGTTATGGAATTTTATCAGTTCGAAATTGTTGCTCTCTCACTCGTGCAGACATTAGAAAAGACACCAAAGTATCTTGTAGACCAAAAAGAATGTTTTGGTTATTAAAAAAATTATTAAAAATAGATACAATAATAGATATGTATATACGCTACTATCTACTATCTGCAAAATTGTATTGTGGATACGACAAAATGAGAGGTAACTCAAAGTTACAATAGTAAATGAAAGATACCAAAGTTTCTTAAGGATTCAAAAGTATTTTGACCATTAAAATACTTGAAAGATGTACGATTACTTTACAGATACTAAATTCGGCCATAGAGTACTTGAAAGACTTACGAATACTTTACAAATAATAAATTGGGACTTCAAAATCATATAGTAGAATCTACAAGCATTTTATACAATCTGCAGAAGTATTTTTTAATAGCAAAATTACTTACAAGTTGCAACAATATTTATTAGATACAGAAATATATTAGTTTACGCAAATCGTACATATTTGGAATTAGATAGAACAATTATGAAGATACAAAGAGGAATTGGAGAAAGGGAAGTACTAGCATCTTAATAGTTAATAGGCATCTATAAAAACTTAACAGTATCTTAAGGAAACATAAAAATCTTAGAGCTAGAAAAGTGCCTAAGTTGTCAACCAGACTAAGGATGTGTCTTTACTCCTTCTAATTATTCTCTCACTTCAGCACGTGGTAATATTCCTGCTTCTTCTGCCTTGTATGTTATATACCTCATTTATATTCATTATAATTATCTGCAATATTTTCATATAGTGTAGATAGATTTGCATCTTTTGTTGCTGCTTTCCTTTCACTCGCCCATTTGCTGTTGGTTTTCGCAATCGTTGTGCGTGTGTTTCTTTCGCAAGAGAAAAGAAAATGTCAAGTAGGCTCAGGCTCAGGCGTAATCATGAACAGCAACAACAACAACAGGAACAACTTAAGAATCGAGAATCGCCTACGGCTTACGTAGCGTGCTTATGAAATAGTCCAATTTCGAGTGCGAGTAGCTCAAGAAGAAGGGCCCGACCGGGTACGAGAACAAAGCTAAATAGGGCACATACAATAGCGCAGGGGTGAGGGGTGCAGGAGGGTGCAGGGTGAGGGGTGAGGGGTGAGGATGTTGAACGGATCTGAAACGTATACACAGATTTGGATTTAAATTAAGCTAAATCCGCTCAAGCGCACAGATGCGAGTGTGCCAGTGTGTGTGCCAGTGTGTGTGTGCCAGTATGTGTGAATATGTGTATATAGTATATATGTGTATGTGTGTGTGCCAGTGTGTGTGTGGCACGCTAATAGACAACAAAAAGGTACAAAGATACAGATACATTCAGATGAGATACAGCTACAGATACTGTTGATGCTGCTGAACGGTTACCGCTTAAGTGCCGCTGCACAAGTACCTACAACAGCAGCAGCAACAACAGCAGCAACAACAACTGTAGCAACAACAACAGTTGCTGCAGAGCTCGACAAGTGCCGGAGTCGGAGCTGAGGCTGAGCGATGACCATAAAGTAGGCTAAAACCCACTTGGATGCAGTTGCCTCTCCCTCTCCCTCTCTCCCTCCCTCTGTCTGTCGCTGTCTCTCTCGCTCTTAATTTGCATAAAACTTAAGATACACGTTGCAAGTCGTCGCAAGTCGCGTGAATGAGCGCACTGTGGCAGCTGCTGCGAGGCGCGCGCGCACGCCAGGCGCAACTTCCTGGAAAAGGACCGCCAAAGTTGCCGCCGATGCTGCTGCCGGTTCTCTTGTTCTTGCTGTTGTTGTTGTTGTACCTGCCGCGTGTGAAAAAAATAAGAGAAGAGAGAGAGCAACAACTCAAGTCCCCCTGCCCTTCCCTTACCCCTCCCCATGCAGTTGCAGTACCAGTTTCTGTGCTGAGCCGACTTTGAGTTTCGCCAAGTGCAATCGATACTTTACCAGATGATGATCGGAATCGGAAGATGATAATGATGTTGCTTAGAAGACAAACTCGAACTCGCACTCGTTACGTTTGTCATTGACTAAACGGAGGCAGCAGCACAGCTCGGGGGCTCATCTGCTGATCTGGCAGCTCATTAAATCTAATATCGTTGCTTATCTTTATGCATCTCAATCTGTTGAGTTGAGCAACATTGTCAACTGCCTGCGCCGCTGGCCATTTTTATGAATGGACCCGAAAACGGAAAGAACACACATCGATCGATCGCAGCAGCAGCGGCGATCCACGCTTAGAGATAAGCCAAAGAGAGAGAGAGGGAGAGAGAGAGATAGAAGAAAGATGCTGCCCGTGCGGCTCTATCAATCTTCTTGGCTCGCATCTCTTTCAGCAAAGTTAATCATTGGAAAATCACATCCTGCTCAGCTGAGGATCACAGATCACATGTGAGAGCGCAGATTAGTGCAAATTTCATTTGCCCAGGGCGGCAAGAGAGGGGCAGAGAGGGAGAAAGAGAGAGAGGGAGTTGTATCTTTAACAAAAGTAACTTTCGAGTGCATTTCCTGCCTTAACTTCAACCACAACGCAAAGTGCTTGAGTAAATTTGCATAGGCAACTAAGGGGTAAGCCAGTTCTACCCCCCTCCCCTGCCCCTTCTTTGTGGCATCCCCAAATTAAACGCTACGTTACGGTTGCCCACTTGACAGCTGTCAAAAGGGCAGGCAAATATTTTGTCAAGACCCTCTAAGGGGTGCCTAATTAAGCCATCGATGCAGCCAAAAAATGCATTCCTCTTGTTATTTTAACAGATTCCCAACTGCGTAAAGAGAGGGGGGAAGGGCAAAGAAAGAGATGTTGCCTGAGATGTTTCACTGTTTGTTTGTCGAATTTGAGAATCCCTTGAGAAACTCACGAGAGTGCGCGCGCGCCACGTCAAACAGATTTAACCCGATCCCGTTCCCCGTTCCCCGATCCTCCCGTCTCGCGGCAGGTAAAAGGTTAAGAATGCATTTTCGGGGCCTTTGTTTGTGCAACGTGCAACGTGCAACGTCGCTGCACGCGCGTTCATAAAACGCATCGGCGAATCGCAATCGAAATTGAAATTGGTAGAAAAATGTTTCTCGACAAACAAATCGCGGACTCGGCTCTAAAATCTTTACCCGATCTGTTTGCCCACCTTCATGGGAACATGAAGAGGGCCATGGCCCATTGAGCGATCCCAAGTTGTCGACGATCCTCTGCGGAGCGAGCTCAATCCACTTGCCGCCGCTTGCTGCTTGCCACTTGCCACTTGCCACCAACACAGCGAGCACAGTGTGCTGCACTTTACGATATTTGATTTCCTCATTTACGGATTTAATTTTCTTTCAAATTTACCGATCGTAGCCCGTTCTCGAGCCTCAGCGCAGCCCCAGGCGAGGCTGCTTGCTTCGTCTAGTCCGGGGGTACGGCATCTTCCTCTCTCTCTTTCTCTCTCTCCCTCTCTCCCTCTCTCTGTGTTTGCTTAGTTTTGGATGTTTTATCGCTTGATTGGTTCGGTTTGCTTTTGCTTTGGTTGCGGCTCCCGCTGTCGACATCGGTCGATGTTGATGCTGATGCCGATGCTGAGGCCGATGTCGGCATGTTGACCCAGGGCGCGCTGCCAGCTTGTGAATTGAGTTGTGCTAGTGGAGCACTTAGCTGACCATGAATTATGCACACAGAGAGGGAGAAGGAGGGACAGAGAGAGAGAGAGGGAGAACGAGAGGGAGATGGAGTGGGGGAGAGTGAATACAAATTGCTTGGAACAGAGATATTCTCTTGTAGTTGCTTGTAGTTAAAGATAGATTGGTATCTGGCAGATACTTTTTGAAAGCTGTGCATTTTCTCTTTTGTTTTATTATAGATGATAGACATACTAAGTATATATCGGATTATTATAATGTTTAAAGATAGACAAAGGTATCTTTTACATATTTTACACCAAATTGTCAATGCAGTATCCGAATACAATTTAACTATCGGCATATAACTTAGGATATATGTATGTATATACTTTTAACTAACTGCATTACCTTAATCTACCAATAGTTAAGGGAATTGGGGCTATATATAAGTATATACATATGTTACATACAATATACCTATCGCTTACTATAATTGATACTGAATCCCTCTTCATAAGTATTTATAATAATCATAGTTAATTATGCTCTACTCTAATTTAGCCCAAATTCTCAATTAAGCATCCTAAAACAAAAAAAACCTAACTTTTTTAGAGGTAGATATGTAGGCGATATCTATCTATTATATCGTATACTATACTATTCAGACTCTTGCAATATATGGTATATGTATACCATTCATAGTTAATTTCGTAGTCATATATAATTGTAGCTATCATATTAATACCCCTGAAGTGCTCTAAAAAGTGTTCTTAAATCTTTAACTATCTACATATCTTTGCAGATCGTAATACTTAAGTCATAAGTCACTATCAAAATCGTTGTTAACTACGTAGTTATTAGAGAAAGATTCCTCTTTAAATTCTCCGATAAAACATTGAACTTAGTTACTATCCTACCATATACTGATAATCTTCTTAGATGTCATTCAAATAGTCGTGATTAAATATGTTATATAGTTCTTACATAGAGATCAATGAAAGAGATCATCAGTAAGGAAACCTCTTCACCGTATATTACATTATAATAAACATAACATAGTTATAATAGTGATCATACTTGTATTAAGGTGCCTGAAGTTCTTCTTTTTTAAGTATTCAATCCTATTCTGATATCTACCCACTTTCTTTTATTTCACAATATTGGGATAATACCTTAATATTATATCCTCTTAGTTTAGTTGATATCTTCCCCTACACTTCTTCAAACATTACCAAAGATGCAAAGTCCAATTTTGCCATAAGCGAATTCTTCACACAGAACTCTTCTTTTTCCCAGTCAAGTTATTGACCCCAGTCTTCCTTCAGCTAAAGTTTCACGAAATTCCGATACCTCCTTACGTAACAACCCATTGCAAACTGATTAATTAACGATCAGTCTTCGATCGCGCTCGCTGCCCCATGTTGATCCACGCCACACTCAGCGCCCAGCTGGAGATCACATTTCCCCAGCTCCATCTACAGCTCCAACTTCAACTCCAGCTCTGCATACAGTGCCCGCTCCTTGCTCATATACATAACCTCAATTTGTCGCCACATGTCACACCACGAAGCGAAGGCGCCACCAGCTGCAGCCCCTTACCAGAGGGTACTCCCTGCCGCACTCCCTCCCTGCCTCATGTAAAACGTCGTTGATGACATCCAGGCCTGCCGCCTGGCGTTTCATTTAATTGAGTTCACAGCCCAAAAACAATAACAATAAAAATTAATTCGAAAGCAACAACAGCAACAATGAAATTTGGAACCTTTTAACCTTTTTCCAGGTTCGGCTTCGCTTTTTTAATGGCCATAGGCCGTGTCAAAGAGGAAGAGAGAGAGAGAGAGAGCAGACACTCCTTGATCGGATCTTCAATCGAGGAGGTTCGTGTTGCTGTTGTTGTTGTTGGCGCTACGCCGACGCCAACAGCAGCTGCCGTTTTGGTCTTTTGGGTTGTCAATTCAATTAAAGCCTAGCAGGCACAGGGGAATTTGGGCAAGCAGAAGAAGAAGAACAAGTAGAAGAAAGAGAAGCCGAAGATCACCTCAATTAGAACCTCTTAGGAGCGTGCTCAAATTAAGGGAAATTTAACCAACAAAATGTTACGAAATTAGCTCACAAAATTCTTGTGGTTTGATTGCTGATCTTTCTCGCCTCTGTCAGTCTGATCTCCGATCTTCGATCTCTCTCTCCGTCTCTCGGGGGAGATCTCTCTGTGGTCACCTAATGAAGCCAATCAACATCAACGCCCGCTGTGACTTGTTGATCTTTTGTCCATTCGCAGCGCTGCAATTAATGCATTTTGTAGATTTATTAATACGGGGCTGCACTTGGTTCGATCGGCGATCGGCGATGAAGATATTTCCTTTCTCACACTTTCCATCCAGCAGAAGAAACAAAGAAACAAAACAAAATACAAAGAGATCGAGATGGAGATGGAGATGGAGGAAAAAGCGGCATGAAAAAGCATTCAGCATACAAAACATGACACGATGACAAGCAAAAAGAAGCGCCAGGCCCAATGCCCGAAGATCGACAGAGAGAGAGAGGGAGAGAGAGAGGGTGATAGAGAGGGAGAGCATTAAAACTCAGCCAGTTTCTGATCGTTGTGCGATCGTTGTACGGTTCTCGGTTCGATTCGATTCGGGAACAGGTAAGAATCGAGTCAGGTCAGGCCTGAAAGAGAGAGAGAGAGAGAGACGATCGTGTGATCAGTTGGTGAGATCGTGTGGAGTTAATGCGAGTATTAAAACCTTTTAATAAAAATCTTTAATGAATCAATGAAGCCCTGCGTCAGTCAGTGTGCGCGCTCTCGAATGAATGGACTCACAGACTGGTCCACAGACTGATCTACCCAAAAGATCCAACAGATCGCTGCACAATGTTGCCCACTGCGGATGATGATGGTCCATGGTAGATGGAAGGTGCTGATTAGGCGCATTAATCGATTTAAGCCACAATCGCTGAAGCCTCCTCCCTCCCTCCTCTCTTCGCTCTTCTCTCTCCTTCCCCCCAACTCGGAATGGAATGTGGGAGCCACATCCTCCTCAGCCTCAACTTGGCGTCTGGGCTTATCAAAAGGCATTCTTTTTGAATAAAAATTAAATGAATTAAATTAAAGGCATGCAACGCGCTCTCTCACGGCGGTTGCCACAACTGCCACACTGCCACAACTGCCACGTTGCAAGCTGCCAACTAAAGAGCTGCAATAAAATTGTTTTTAATCTTATCGCGCCAAGTGGACAGCCGAGAGCCTTTTAGTCCGAGTTCGACTCCGACTCCGACTCCTACTCCGAGTCCATGTCCGAGTCCTCTCACTATCGCAACGTCGACGTTCTCTCATTCACCCCCCAAAAAATACATAAAACCCACTAAATATGCCCGACTTATAGCGCATTATTCGCTGTTGCTGCAGCAGCAGCTGCCAATGGTTCCGCATTGCAAGCGACTGCACTGCAAGAAATGGGGGGTGGACTCTATATAGTTTGGATTCAGTTTGTATGTTTATCTAAGTAAGATTCATTGATGAAAGTTAGAAAATGTTTATAAGTAAATTTGTTTAATAAATTTGACTTTTTTTCTTGTTAAGTGAAGAAAAAGTTTAGTTAAAAAATTTAATTTGTCTAAGAGTAAAAATAAAAAAAGTTGTGGCTGCAAATAAATGTTAAAATAAAATAAAAAAAAATTACGAATACAATGTCATTTGACATAGAAATCTATTAATTTTCAACAAACTTGGAGGTTTATCAAGTTTTAGGTTAAATTAACCTAAACTGTTTAATATTATTATTATTTGTTGGTGAAGAGTTGTAATCTAATCTAATTTTAAGAGCCAATAAAGATCAATAGAAATTTATTCAGTTAAATTTAAATTCTAGATCTCAAACCAGAAATAAAAGGACATTCTTGATTAAAATCATTATGATGTATGAGGTGGGAAGTCTTAATAAAGGTCGAACAAATAAGAATATAAAGACATTCCTGGAACAATTTTGGTTTATTATATTATTAACATTATCTCTGGAAATTTAATAGGGAAAACCTGTGCAAATCATTCACACTTAAAGAGCAAACAATATATATTTTTTATATCATTGTAGGTCTTCCCTCTGGGTTTCTCTCAGTGCATGAAAGTTGCATATATAACGCATTGATATCAGTTTAAGTCGCTGCCATTTAGTTTTTAATACTTATGTCCCCGAGTCGAGTTGGTTGCGTTGTCGGGTGTTCTTTCATTCTGTTTTTTTTTATTTTTTTTGTGGCATATGCGGCGCCGGAACTTGGACACACACAAACGGAAGCACATCGCCGGCCACTTGACGAGCAGCTGGCAATTTGCGAGTGCCCCTCAATCGCCGCTGAGGTCCTCCTCTGGGTACGCATCCCATTTATCTAGTCGGGGCGACGACAGCTCAAAGAATGCCATACGCAACGGGCAGTCGCCTTGGTCAGGTTTGGGTTCTGAGCTGGGTGGTCGCCCAGTTGGTCGCTTGGTCGCTCAGTCCATCGGACTTGGGCTGTCAGTCGCTTGGTCTGTCGGTCTGTTTGTTGGGCTGCTGTGCGGTTGGTCCGACATAGAGAGAGATACCCACATCATGCACTGAGATCCCAGGGCCATTGCCAATGCTGGCAACGCTCTCTCGCTCTCAATCTTCGGCTACTGCCACACGCGGCATGCGGTCGTCAACGCACAACGTCGTCGACGAAGTGCTGGTCAAATTGCAGCAGCAGCAGCAGCAGAGGCAGTGGCAGTGGCAGAGGCAGCATCAGCAGCAAATGAAGTGATAAAGCTGCGCACGCCAGGGGATCCCGACTAGAGATGGACAATGCTCAGGTACTTTGCCTGCAGGTTGTCATTATGCAGCAGGTTAGAATGAAGCTGTAATGATAGAATATAAATAATCTAAATACTGAATAATATTTGCAAAATACATAAATTGATCTAAAACAATTTATAGAATTCGGATTTATTTTTAAAAAGTGTTTACTCTATTTAATTAAATTCTACATAAATCATTATTTAATATTAATATATCTTATCTTGATTAAGCCATCAATGTGTATTTATGTATAATAGCTGAATAATTAGCTTATACTTCTCTCTCTCTCTCTATAAGTCACTATTTAAAAGAATATATAATGATGTTATAAAATATAATATAATTAATTGGATATAACTTACTTAATTAATTATTAATTATTATACCAAAAATAGCAAAATCTATTATTATTTTTAAAAAATAAAATGCAAATATAATTTATTTAATAAAAATGTTTTGAGCAAAAAATAAACACATTTAAAGTTTAGGTTAGTTTCATTTAAAATCACAGCAGATCGTGTCACGCACAGCCTCACGACACGGCACGCACTCAGCTCTAGTTGCAATGCCAGCGTCGCTCGATCGACTGCGTCGTCGTCGTCGTCTTCGTCTTGTGCGACATTCCCACAGTGTGCCTTCGATAATCTTAATATGCCGCCTCATGTTGCGGCATTTGAATAAAAATTGTGTCATGTCAATGCAGCAGCAGCAGCAGACGCAGCAGCAGCAGCGGGGCAGCATCATCGGGAGTTGCCTTATCAGCAGCCGAGACAATTGTGGTGCGACAACTGTGGATCGCATTGGTGGGTCCACAGCGGCGTGGCAATTATCAACGCTGTCTTCATCTGCTGCTTCTCCTCCTCCTCTTTCTCCTTCTCCCTCTCCTTCGTTGACTCTGGGCCAGGCTAATATGTGTAAACCGTGTTAGTTACGCTTCAACAATAATGAAGACATTATTAACTTGTATTTTGGTCGAACTGTGAGACGAGACGAGCCTCTCTCTCTCTATCTCTCTCTCCCTCTCTCTGCCTTGCCCCCGTCCCTTGTATTTCCTGCCGCAGCTGACAGGCCTTTTACTTACGACTTTCCTACTTTTCCTACTTTCACACACACACACTGGCGCAGAGGGAGTTCCTTATCGAGCCTGAGAGGCAGAGGCTTCTGTGCCCATTCTTTAGCTGTCAGCCTCGGCTGGGCTGGGCCTGGCCGGGTCTTCATCTTGAGCATCGTGTGCGATGAACAGTTAGTTCCTTTGTCGGTGATTTGGCTCGGCACATCCTTTTTGCCCAACGTCGACGATGAGGGTGGCCCCTCATGCAATTCCCAACAGCAATTGCAACTGTGCAACTGTGCAACTGCAACAATAAATGTTTTTTAAACGATTTGCGCCACGAGTGGCCACATTGAAAGAAAGATGATGATGATGATTCTTCTTCTTTCCCTACTGCCTGCTGTCGCTCTCTCTCGTTCTTTCGCTTATCATGCCAACCATAACCTCACACAATTTACCATTTGCATATCGTGGCACACCCATTAGGCAGCTCGCAGGCCAGATGGCCCAGCCCAGTCCCGCACACATGGCCCGCGCTCGTGCGAGTTCTTACTCCATTTCAATGTCAATTTCCCATTTTCTCATTTTCATTCTCGTTTTCATTTTTGTGGTAATCGCATTGGCAGATTTCGCCTGCCTGCTCTTAATCGATTGCGGCAGCTAATGGTGCGTGTGTCTGCCGCAATGTCTGCAATTTTCAGTTGCCTCAAACCTCACCCACCTTGCCCCCACTTTCCTGCCATTTCCACATCAAATGTGGGGTCGGTTATTGACGCAGCCCCCTGAGCTGATATCGATAATAGCGTCAAATGGGCCGAGTTACTTTGCAGTTGCGAAAGAAGTTAATGAAGTCGAGAATCGAGACAGAAAGGTGCTTGCACTTTATGGAATGGAACTCTGCAGAAAGCAAGGGGTGGCTAATGGAATCACATTGTATAATTTTATTAAATGTGTTTTTATTATAATTGAATCACAAGTTGAATGAGTCTGCGATTTGTCGTGCTTTATTAAATAGGTTCTTCCGTATTACAATTCAATTAATAATGAATTCATTATATATAAATAATTATTGGACTCATACACTCTCCTAATTCTCAATGAATATTTATATAGCTATATCTTAGTTATCTAGAATCTGCAGAAGTATACAATATATTACTACATTCAATAATTGAAGGCATTTAAATTCGAATAGCCTTACAAGTTATCTTACTTATTGTGACACACATTATTTTATATTGCATTTCATATAGATTTCTTATGAATATATTACTATATCATTCTCTACTATACTCAGTGTAATAAGGAACTCCTTTTATATGAATTAGTTCGCATAAAAGTTGAAGTTGTGCATGTAGTATTGTTGCCTATAGAATACAAGCTTAGATACTTCAAGAAACTATATAATATAGAAACACTTTCATTCAGCCATAATCCCCTGTATTGCAACCTTCCTTATATCATAATTCATCATTCTATATCGCTACTGAAATCCACAGCAAATTCCCACCAAACTCTTTTCGCCTTCTCGCAATCTAATTGAAATTTGATTGAACTCACGTAGTTGCTGGCATGAGTGTCTTTCGGAGATCAGCGTCCGAAATCCATTAGATGAATCAAAAGCGATTTCTCGGCAAAAAGCCACAACAACAATAGAATGTCGCTATAGAATGTGGAACCCTCGTTAAAAATGAATGAAAGCTTATTAAAAATATTTCTTTATTATTGCAAAAAAAAAACGAGAGAGAGGGAGAGAGAAAAACCTGATGAAGCGGGAAAAAATGTTTATAAAATATAAACGAGACGGGGTAAAAAATGGTAAAAAACAGGCGTACAAATGTTAAACATTTGCCACGATGCCATGACGAGAGCTGACTGCAAAGATCGCTCCCGAAACGCTGACTGACAGTCTGGCTGTCGATCCGTCCGATCCGCCGATGATAATGACAATGACAATGACAAAACGCATGAGGCAAGGCCAGCATTACTGCATCTCCCTCCCTCTCCCCCTTCTCCATCTCTCTCTCTGAGATCTGTGTGGATCTGCAATGCAAAACTACCGAAATGCCGAGGCTGAAATCCTTAACGAAAGAAATAAATCTCGGAAAGCTTTCTAGTTTTTGCTCGTCTCCAGTCTCCGGAGAATTGCACGCTCTGCTCAACGTGAGTTGGCGACAAAAAACTATGCCCAGTTTAGGTCTGTCAGTCGATCCGATCCGATCCGATGCGATCCGATCCGAAAATGCGTACACAAAAATGCCTTGAGCAACATTTTTTTCAGCTCTCATTTCTGTTTTTTCTCTTCAATCTTCAATCACAGATTTTTTACTGTCTGCAATTTTGTTGGCGTTGTTTTTTTTTTCACTGTCCCCGTGAAACTGTCACAATGAAGAAAGATTTTTGGTCAGTGGTTTTTGTGGCCATGGCATATTTAAAATTATGGCCGACTTGGATTCGAGGACTCGGCTTCGGATTCGGATTCGGAGGAGACGAGGCCCATTTAAAACGTCTTCGAAATTAATATTGGCAGCAAAAACTGTGAAATGCTGTGAAAAGAACGCCAAAGCGAATCCCCGAGACACAAAAAGCAATTTTTACCAACTCAAAAAGCCTCGACGAGATCATCATGATGATCATCATGCTGAGCTTGGGTTCGCGAGACAAGCGAATGACGAATAGCCCATGGGCCGTCGGAACGAATGGGAAATTTACGGAATCCGCAACGTTTCACAATTCTGCAAGACGACAATTAAGCACGAACTTTGCCGAAGGGTCCCGAGAGTTCGGTGCCAAGCAAGCAAGGAATTCTCCTCGTCCCGTTGTCGTTGTCGGGGGCGACAAGAAGAAACTCCCACGGGCCACCCAGTGCTACAATTTTCACTCTTCCCAACACTTTCCCAGTGCCGACTGACAGCCACACCCAGTCAACACCAACAGCAACAACAACAAAAGTCCGAAAACAACAAAGACAGAGACAAAGCAAAGACAAAAGATCGCCGGGGCAAAAGAAGAGGAGAGACTATAAAATTCTTATGTGCTTGTCCATCCGTCACAAATTATATAATTATCACCTGTATATATATTATTGGATAGGCCGCTTATCTAGCTGCCCAGTCTGGCCAACGCTGCCTCTGCCTCTGCTGCTGCTCGAAATTTTCGATTTGTGACGCTTTATGTCTTCATTTTGTTAGGGTATCTCGAGCGGGTTTCGCCCATGCCCAGCCAGGTGTAGAGCGGTAGACCAGACCTTGTCGGCGGCTCGTCTGGCTTATCTTTCCACGAAATGCCACCCAAAATGTTCATCTTTATAATGCGCCGACGCGCTGTCGATGGGGAGCTGAGAGAACGAGGAGAAAGTGACGTCGCATAACTTTCATTCAAGGGAAAAGATCAGCAGCAGCAGCAGCAGCAGCTGAAATTATAAATGCAGTTCGGAACTATCTGATAGGCATAGAATGCCAAGGATTTAACTGCCCTTTTGGGAAAATAATTGATGCAATGCTGAGCATCTTTTAGCAGAGGGTTATCTTTATTATGGAGTTGACTTTGATAAGAATTAACTGAATGAAATTTATGTGTTGGGGTTTTTTAAGTTAGGTTTAGTTTTATTTGTAAATATAATAAGAAGATAATAATATATTTTAAATGACTTCCAGTAATAAAGCATTTAAGGTTATGTCTTTATTAAATAGAGAGCATAGAAATAAATTTAGAGAATAGAAATATTGAATAATATTCGTTCTAAAGTATAAATATATACTCTTCACCTTTATATAATGCATTAAACTTTTTTCTAGGTTGAGATCTTATCAAGGATCTTCTTTATAATGGTTTATATCATTTATCATTTAAATAAAGTTTGTTCAGTTCCCCGCTTTCTCTTTACTGTATTCTCAACAGTAAGGTAAGCTACAATACTATATATGTACCATATAAATCTGACAAATCTGTAGCTTATTTCTTTATTTCTCTTCAAGCACAGCATACCCTGTCAGATTGCCACTAGTTCCCTCGACTAGCCTAGAGTCAGCAACTCTTTAGCAGGGGCCACGCCCATGTCGTTTCTCATTGACTTTGATTACCTCTCCCCCCCGCCACACCTGTCCCCAAGCAGAACTTGGACAAGGGCTTGGCAGATGCCAAGACAGCTGGGCGTGTCGCCGTCGTCGTTGTCATCTTTGTCGCTTTGCTTTTTTCATATTGGCGCCATTTTGAAGGCAATTAATTTGAATTTTTCCGCGCGTTAATTGCACAATGACAAAGCTGTCAGCGCCTCTCGTGGACGGTAGTCAGCGCCAGTGGCAGTGGCAGCAGCGACAGCCTCCGTTTGCCTCGTCTTCATTATTTGCTGATTAAACAACGGTTAAAGACAAGTTGCAGCAGCAGAGCCAGAGGCAGCGCTGCCTTGGCACGCCGAAAGCACACACAAATAAGAAACAGTAGAAGGAGGAGGGAGAAGAGGAGGGGAGGGGGCAACAACAGCAGCCGAGTTAGTAGCAGCATCCCAAAAATAACATAAGTTGTGGTAGTTAAAGGTCGAAGATTGGATACTGTTACTGAGAAATAAATAGATGATTTGAAGTTAAAGATACTTATTATAAATATGAATTTACTTCATGAATGTAGAGATTTTTTGGATTCAGACACTTTAAAGATTAAGAGGAATATCATTAGAAAAGATACAAAACATTTGTAATCTTTGTTTTGAAAATGTAATGAATAAAACATTAAAGAAAATACTTGAACACATTATAATGAACTAATAATGAAAATAAGACAGTCTTAAACTGCTTAACTTATCGGAATATGTTAATATATTCAAATGATTTAAGGGAGAGTAAGAGAAGAATATTCGAAAATTTATTATTATTTATTATGTATTATTTCAATAAATAAAAGATATGTCAACAATTACCACTATGACTTAAACCCATAATTTTTTTGGTTTCAAGCTTCATGCTCCACTCACACAACTCTTTTAAAGAGTGTAAAAAACAGCAACTAACAATTACACTAACAACAACAACAATAGCAACGGTTTCTGCTTTCGGGCATTTGTTGTTGTTGGCCAAAAGCCACTCACAGAGCGTCAACTTGGCCAGTTTGTCTGTTTAACTATTTGTTTATGGTCTTAAGCCAAGCCAAGACAAGCCGCCGTCGCCTGTCAATAAGTGTGGGAAAAGCCAACAAAAGCTGCTTGAGAGAACTAGCAAAGAGAGAGGGAGATGGAGAAGCAGAGATATTAGGAGAGAGATCCAAGGAAAATCTAAGGATAGAGTAAAGAGGGAGAGAGTGATCAACGGAGGATAAAAAGAATGAATTCGCTCATTGCGAGATAGAGACGAAGTTAGCAATCATCAACAGATATAGAGAGAGAGAGAGAAAGCGATCATAAACATATACAGAGAGAGTGAGAGAGAGAGCGAATGCGATCATCTAGAGCATAAAGAAATTATCGACAAATAGAAAGAGTTAAACTGTTCTACGAGAGTAAGAAATCCTTTGTAGATCAAACGAAATGATCGTGAGAAAAATAGAGCATAAGAGGGAGAGAGATGGAGCTATGGCAGTGCTGTGATAGACCACCCAAAGGTGGCACTCTTCCTGGAAACAGGACTCACTGCGCATTTTAGATGGCCATGTCTAATTAATATGTGGCCGCTTTTTGGCACAATTGTTGCGCTACCGCGCCGAGGGCAGTTCCAGGAAACACAGACAAACAAACACACGCAACACACTCACACACACACAGGCCAAATAATTAAGTTGTTTTCGGGGTCATTATTTTCACGGCTTTTGTCGGCACAAGACACACAACAACAACAGCAGCAACAACAACAACTGGAGGAGCAGCTGTGTCCACTCGAAATTGAAATCGAAATCGATTTGAGGATCCTTCAGGCGCAACTGATTTGTTTCTCTCTCTCTCTCTCTCTCTCTCTCCTTGATTGAGCGTCCTGCTACGTGCCCCGTGAGTGCTGTCATTGTCTCCTCCAGCGACGGCGTCGGCGCGGGTCAAAGGTCGTGCAGCTGTGTGGGCACTGCCAACGGCGACAGCGAGACGCGTCTGGGGCGCAGTTTGGGCGCCAAAAAGTGGCAAGAATGGAGATGATCCCCCTACGGGGAATGTGGAAATTATTTCGGCTATCCGATTCGCACTTCATAAAGTGCATGATCTAATTGCCACGCCCCCCCTGCCACACTCATTAATAAGTGCACCACACACGGCGGCGTTTGGTGGCGCCCGCTTTGTAGTTGTTGTTGCTGCTTGTCTGACGCAATAATTAAGTCATTTAAATTATTAGATGACAACAACAACAACAGAAACAACAACAAAGCCTGCAACAACAAACAAACACAGACACACACACAAAGACAGACGATCGCACGCGCAGTCATTGATGACTTTTGACTATTTCTGTCTCGCCAAATCCTCGAGAGAGTTTTCTCAGTTTTGTTTTTCTTTTTTGGAAAATCTCAGCCACAGCACGTCGCAGGTTTTTCACACGTTTGCGTTTTTTCCCCAGCACGCGGCACGGCGACAACTTGACGCTGCCTCACACACACACACAGACGAGGAGATGCTCGATTCGAGCATCAGTTAATAATTTTCCACATTTTATGCAAGTGTCGTGTAAAATGTTTTCATTTCAAATGGAAATTCTACACTCAGGGAAAGGGAAAACTGCCATGCCGGATGCGTGCATTGACTTTTGCCAGACACTGTGTGTGTGTACATTGCATTGCCACTAAACAACATTGCGACTCTAAGTAGGGCTCTCCTCACTAAGCCCCTGTTTGGTTACTTTAGCCATCGTTAGTCCTCGTCTTCCTGCTCTCTGAACTCTCTCGCTCTTCTCTCCTTCTCCCTCTCTTTCTCAAGTGGCAACGTGTGGCGAGTAAATTGCAGCTAGATGTCGGTGTTAAGTGCCATAGGAAATCGGAAGAGCAGCAGAGACTTGAGGAACTTGAGAGTAAGAGTAATTTTGGTATTGCATTATGCAAGCTGCAATTTTTGGGTTACTATTTTGAGATTAGTTTGAGGAAGAACGAAACTATTTAAAGCAGTAATAGCAGCAATAATTTATTATATTTATATTATATATATCATTCAATTATATTACATTACATTGAATTGTATAATACATTTTCATTCATGAATATAAAGTTTAAAATTTTATTATGTTTATTATTTGCAAATGTTAATGGCATATTATATTGATTTATATATTTATAAGTATATTATACATATATATGTACTTCTAACTTCCAATGTTATATAGTTAATTTAAGCTATTTACATTCTAGCAACTTGCAGCCTCAGACACAGTGTAGTCTTTCCTCTTTCTACAACTTCTTTGCATCAATTTCCGATTATCTATCAAAATTGTCAACACTGAAAATGGCTTTCTCTTGCAAACCACTCTCTCTCTCTCACTCCTCTGTCTCCCCCTCATTGTCTCTGCCTCTCTTACGCTCTGCTGCTTCTCAACAGCGCCATATTCCCTCTACCTTCACCTCCCTTCCATTACCCCCCTCTCTCTTTCTCTCTCTCTGCTCTGCTATGGCCGCCACTGCAGCAGTTCGCACTTCCGGCGACCGCCAGCGTTGAGATGATAATGCATTATGCATTCCGGTCTTGGCAACGTTTTTAATTGTTATTAGGAAAGTGAAAAAGCAGCAAAGAGAAAAGCACGAGATAAAGAGAACTTTAACACCTTTGTGCCCCCTGCCACCTACTAGCTTAACCCTCGATCGGCCAAGCATGCGAAGATAATTTGGACATTTTAGAAGGCACTTAACGGGGAACGGAATAGGGAAGGCAGAGTGCAGGGGGAGGGAGAGAGGTGAAATGTAGAAATAGAGATAGAGTGTGCTAGAGAGAAGAGATAAGAGTGAAAGGGATAGAGTGTGCTAGAGAGAGGGGGAAAGGCAGAGAAAAGTAGCCGAAAAATGCGCGCTCATAATTTTTTGAAACATATTTTCCACTCCCTCTCGCTTGCACTAACATGCTGACAGTCTCTCTCTCTCCCAGTCTCCCCTCTCTCCTTCCTCCGTCTATCTCCAGCACGGGAAATATAAATTAGGTAAAAACAAAAATTCTACACTGTCATCAAAGCGTAACTAAACGCCCATTTTTCTCAGCTTCAGCCTCAGCTGGCCGCGCCAGAGATACAAGATACAATCCGAGGCAAGGCGATCGTGGAGCGGGTCTGTGTGCCTGTCTGGGTCTGGGCAACATTTTCGGTAGTTATTAGTGGCATATTTTGGCCTAAAGTGCGTGAACCATGTCGAAAAAAAAGAGCTGGCCAAGCCGAGAAAATTTATTGTTAAAGTTCAACAACAAAATGGACCTCCCCATGAGTTGCCTTAGCAGCAACACGCAACACGGGGCAGGGACAAGGGCAGGGGCAACGGGGCAGGCACAGCACAGCAATATTAACGCCTCAAGCGACGGCAGCAACAACAACAACAACAGTGGTAACTGTTGTTTTGGTTGGAGAAGAAGCCAAACTCGCTTACCTTATTGGCCAAGTCCGACCACCATCAGCGACAGAGGCAGTGTGGCAGAGGAAGAGGGGAGAGAGGGAAAGAGCAGGAGAGAGAGAAAGAGAAGGAGAGAGGGAAAGGCAGAGGGAGGCACAGACCGAGTCAAAGTCGAAGTCCGTTGATGATGGCGTTGATTATGGCTTATTTTCAAATCTCTTTTCATACTCTCCTCCTTTCTACTTCTTGGAAGTGGCCACAGCAGCGAGCAAATTATGTGGAGTCATCGCAATGGCAGCAGAGCAGAGCAGAGCAGCAGCAGCAGCAGATCGCAAATCTACATATTGGAATGGGAGCAGCAGCAGCAGCAGCGGCAGCTGGACGGAACTGGACCGGACCCCAGAGTGGGTGTGCACTCTGCAACAATTTCAACTTCGAGATGCCTCTGATTATGCCTAGAGAGACTTCATTCTCTGCCTCTACTTCTCTCTCATCATTATCTCTTTCTTTCCCTCCCTCTACCTCTATCTGTACCTCACTCTCTCCCTCTGCTAGGAAGTGAGTTGGCAACTAGCTAATGTTGGACATTTTCCCCCCGTAAGTGGCGTCTATAAAACTTAATTTTATTTGCCATAATTATAGCAGAGTCTTTTGTTATACAAACTTGCTATACGTGGAAATTATACACATCTCAAGAACCAAGAAGAGTTTAAAGACAAAGATATGATTGCTATAGTTTCATTTTTATTGAGAAAATTAAAGCACAAATATTGTTTTCATGCTTTAAAAACATTCTTTTAGATTTATTTGACCTTTATGACATGTTGCTATACTAAATTAATACTGTACTATTATATAATACAATAATATTTATGACATATGTACAAACAAAATTCCCTTCAAGAAGAAAGTAAAATCGTTTTATTTCACTTCGATCAATACAAGAAAATAAAACAAAAAATAACAAGTTGAGTTCTTTGGTAAGTTGTACAACAATTTGATCTTCCAAAAAACTCACCAAACATCCTGTTTAAAATTTTTCTAAGAGCAACACTTAAATATCGTCAGATTAACCAAAAGAAATTAATATATTATCTTGTTTCATCATTTTAATTAAGAAACACATTTCAGTCTTTTCTTCCATCCCAAAAGCGTTTTCTCCAACTCCAACATAATTATTTGCAGTTGATCCCCTTGGAAATCGTAAATATCTCGCAGATCGCACATGATCTCACGTAATTTGCTTGTACCATTTGCACAGGCGGCACAAAATTGGAATTACCTGGCAAAGATGCGCAGATTAGACGTCATAAGTAACGCTTATCCAGCTGAATGATCGTGCTGATCTATACTGATCGACTGATCGAGCAAACATTTACAATATGCTGCGGGATAATCGCCTCATGTCATGCCCATTACAGCTGCCTACTCCCACACCTTGCTGCCTCTCTCCCTCCTCTCTTCTGCTCTCTCCCCAAGTGATCTTCGCTCGATCGAAGCGTAAAATCGAGTGCAATAAAGTTGCCCGGTCCGGCTGTGGCTCAGCAAGTGCCCAACTGAGGAGGCAACAGATAGAGGGAGAGCACGAGAGAGACAGAGAGAGGGAGAGGGAGATAGCGGGAGCGCGAGCAGCGCATGATCGCAGCGATCAGCGGGAACAGCTTGGGCTGAGCAAAGCGTAGCGGAACTGCATTAGCAACAACAAGAGGAGGAGGAGGAAGAAGCAAGCATAACAAACAGACAGACAGAGAGGGTGATAGAGAGTGTGAAGGAGACAGAGAGAGAAAGGGAGACACGTAGCGAAGTGTTGCAAATTTTTATTTGGAAGCAATTTTCACACCCTGTGCGACATTCAGGCAGTGCCGTAAATCGAACCCCGAACCCTGACCCCTGCAGGACAGTGCCGGACTGCCGCTGACTGCGCTGCGCTGTGATGAGCTGCAGCTTGGCTGCTGATGTTGCTGACAGGACATGCAGCAGCGTGGCGAATGCGCAACTGTTTGACAACTTCATGGAGCGAGCTGCAAATGATGCCAAATGATTGCAGACCATATAAATCTCGATTGTAGCTGATTAGATGCGTCTCTGCCTGTACCTGGGCCACGCCTACTCCCCGACAACCTCCTGCCTACTGCCCTGCCCCCTGTGTGTTGCCTGTTGTCCGCTGAAGTCAGTCAGTTTAGTTGCGCTTTACACTGAGATTATTTGCAATTATGAGCTGTGATTTTTACAGTTTACAGAGGGAGAGGAAAGGAGGGAGAGAGAAGAAGGCAGAAGAGTTGTTAACTGATCTCGGAGCTTGGAACTCCCAGACACACCTACATCTCTCTCTCTGCACTTGTGACTACGTTACTTTGATCTCTAGAGAGAGAAAAGGGAAGTGGATTTAGCCGTTAATCAGCTAGATTTCAAAAAAATACTGTAAAGCAATTAATAGACTTACGAGCTTTCCATTTTTAGTGCTAAATAAACTATTTATACTTGAATTAAAAAAAAATATTAATGCAAAGAAATTCAAGATGTCGGTGTTACATATTCTACAAATCAAATACTTTCATTTTACGCAAAATAATTGATTTTTTCTTTATAGAACCTTACCTCAAATTAGACAACTCAGCAACTACTACCTACCTCCCTTCTCCTCCCCCCTCTGCACTTGTAACCCCGTTGACTTTGTGACCTCTGGCAACAAAGAGCTAAATTGACCTTGAGCACTGCTGCTAGTTGACCTTGCTGCGGGCTCTGTGTATGCTTGTGTGCCTCGTGGGGTGTTGTGGGCGCAGCAATGTGGTTGACACTCTCTCTCTCTCCCTGCCTTCCTCCCTCTCCTCTTGCTGATATTTTGATGGATTGGCTGCCCTCGGCAGCTCAAGGTCATTCGAAACTCAAATCGAATTCGCCACGTCTCGTTTTGTGGCTGCGGCTAACCATATCGCATGGCAATACCAATTTATATTGGCCTTCATTATGGCCAAAATGAAAGACAGAGCTCATCACAGACCAGACGCGCCTTTATGATGCGAGCAGTGACAGCGCAGCCAGCAGCGACTGCGACGGCGAGCAGAGCAGAGGAAAGCGCGCACCTACCTACAGCGCGTTTTATGATTTGTTTACTCGACTGCCGTGCAAGACTGTCTCAGTCTCATTCTCAGTCTTAGTGCCGGGTCTGCAACTGGAACTAGGTTATGTTCTCATCATTTACGGATTTTCCGCAGCAATAAAATTAATAAGAACGCGCTAATTTTGTGCAGCCTAAGCAAACATGCAGTGAGTTCCTCCTTCCCCGTTCCTCCAACTCTTTACCCCGCCAATATTTGCACAGGCTACGCCATTTTAATGACATCCACGAAGGATCGACGCGCAAGCGCTGCCTCTGCCAAGTCCTCTGCCTCCTCTCATTAAATAGACACTGACATAACCTCTGCAATTCATTCACTTCGCATGCGCTAGAATGCAATGGCAATAGTACTGCACGGCGAGAGAGCAGTGGCAGTGGGAGCCGAGAGAGCGTAGGATGTGGGAGCAGATAGAGAGAGAGAGAGAGAGCGCAAGGGCAGCTGCCGTGCTCTGCTGTAGGTGCAAGCAGGCTCGACTTTGTCCAATTAGTTGGAGCTGCGCTCTCTGTGTGCTTGTATGTGTGAAAGTGGGAGAGCGCCTGCGTGTGCGTGTGTGTGTTTGTTCTACTGAGTGCGAGAGTACATAAGCAGCGCGCGCACTCCGAATAATCATGCACACACACGCGCTCACAGTGGTTGTGTCTGTGTATTTACTCCGAATGTGAATGGAAACATTTTGTGAATGGGAAATGTAAATGAACTTTTTACGCAAGGGGATTTTCTTATTATTAAATGGATTTTCGAATTGAATTTATAAATGGCAACATATTAAAATAAAAATATGTAACAATTATATGTAAAATATAATAAACTTTTTTATATGTACGGAAATAACGAAACATTTTACTGTTTAATAAACTTTAATAATAAATGATAAACTATTTTATGAAAAACACATGAAAATTGAGAATATTACAAATAAATATTTGATAACGTATATATATATATATATAATAGATTTAAGAGCATATATTATAAAATATACAACAAATAAAGCATTAAAATAAAACCCTTAAATGAATAACCAAGTAGTAATTCAAATAAAACTAACAAATTTATCTTATTATTTATCTTATAATAAAATATATTTATTAATTTATAATTTCATAGCATGTCAAAAATAAGTTACTTCAGAAAACAATTTGCGAACTCGATTACAAATATTATTATAGTCTACTAATAATGGTGCTTGTACTGCGGCCCCTAAAGCTGTTGATATGGTAATAAACTGTTATTGATATCTGTGAGAAATTGTGCAAAATTAGTGTAATTACAGCGTGCATAAATTTCCAAAAAGAAATAATAAAATAAATTCCATTCAACTGAGATCGATCCGAAAAACTGCAGTCGGGGCGATGCTTACGAATATTTCCGCCATTTCTTATTGGTCTCTCTATATACCACGCACACACACAGGCACACACTACTGTACCCACACAGAAACATGCAAAGAAACAGAGAGAGAGAGGGAGAGAGAGCGCGCATTGCATACACTCTGCTCACACACGTCGGCTGCTCGTGTCGCTTACCTCTCGCTTCGCTAGCTGCACTCTTCTTGCGCACGCTGCCATCGGCGCAGGCGAGAGAGAGCGCACACATTGCTCCACCTCCACGATCGTAACAGAGCGACAGCAATAGCAAAAGCGACACCAGCGGCAAACTAGTGCATGCTGTGGGAAGTGAAAATGGCAGGGAAATTGTTAGTCAATACACGATTTACGTTGATTGTTGGCGAAATTTAGTAGAACTAAATTAAAAATAGATTTAAAACTGTTTGAATTCAATTGAAAACATAAAATAAAACAAATCTGGTTAAAGCAGTACTTTATCCAGCAGTTTTTAGTTTTAAAGTTTGTTAAGAACTGTTTGCAAAGCATAAAGTGGTTTAAATGCATAAGAGTGAAATTTTAAAATTGTAGATTTCAAATATGATTATTAAATATTATTTAAATAATTTTCAAAATATATTGTTCTTGTTTTTTTATAATAGACAAATACATAAACAAATGTTTAACAAATAATAAGAGGTTCAAATGCATATATTAAACATAAATTTAATTCATTGCAGAATTCTGCTAATTTTATTAATTTTTAATGCACAAAGTCGAATAAACAAATCTTAAATAAGCAGTAAGTGGTTTAAATACATAAATTAGACTTTCTCTTTGCCGATGTCTATATCAATTAGCTGACTAAACTAATATTCAATACTATCTTAGCTCTCAAATGTGGTATTTTCTTTCTTTTCTTTCTTTCGAACACAAGATCTCTTTGCCTCTATTTTTTCTATTTCACTGTTCCCACTGGACTATCCACCTATGTGCCTGCTCACACGAAGCATCAATTCGGCATCTCGTGCAGAGACGAAGGCGACAACAACAACAACGACGACAACAACAACAACAACGTCGACGACGACGACGACTGTCATGTCGTGGGTAATCTGGGGACGACTCTGGTTGGTCGTCGCTCGATCCGCTTTGCTGGCTGCGACTCTCGTCCGTCACTCGCTCATTCGCCTCTCGTATTCGCTGTCGTCAACACACACGCGCACGCAGCAGCGACAGAAGCAGCGACAGCAACAGCAACAGAGCGACAGCAGCGTCAGCTGAACAGGTTTCAAAATCTATTTGAGTTCGAGTTCGAGTCCGCGTCGACTCGAGCGGGCCAGGTAAAAGAACGCGCCGTGTGTTTTCAGTCAAGCGTTGGCACTGAACCGGGTAACAATCTCAACACTCCTCCGCTCCGCACAGATCGCATCCGAGATCAACAACAAGATCGAGATCGAGTCGCGCAGTGTGAAAGTGTTTCAACAAAAATAAAATAGAAGTGCAAAGAAAGAAATTCAATTATTAAATAAGAAGAATTGCAAAGGAAAATTCCGCAAAAGAGGCGTGTGATCAACTCGAGATCAGCGTAAAATGTTCCAAATAATAACAAAAGTGCGACGACGATGCTAACGATGATTAAAGCCTCATTTATAGTGCGCTAATTGAACGTGAAATTGCCATAATAATATTTATAGCAAATACTTGCAATCAACAACTCGAGCAAACAGCAAACAAATCCAACAGATTAACGTTAACAACTCTAATATTTGTGCGAAAAAAAGAAGATATAGCTAGAATATAGCTAGAATATAGCTGCGATATCTATAATGGATTTAAGTTACATATTCATTCTCTGCCTGCTGGCGCTGTGCAGCGCCGACGCCGAAAGTAAACAAAAATCGGGCAGAGGCCGAGGCTCCATGTGGTGGTAAGTAGGGGGGTACTACAGGGGGGAGGGACAAGGGGGCAAGGGGTGTCAGCTTGTAATAGTTGACATTGAAATTGTCCGCACGCCCACGCAACATTTGCATAAGTCAACAAGATTCGTTTAGACAATTAGCAGCAGCGCGAGAAGAACAAGCGCAAACATAGATAGAGAGAGAGAGGGGAAGGAGAGGGGAAGACAGAGCAGGGGCAGCTGAAGAGAGTGCGCTGCAGTAGCAACAAAGTTGAAGGCACGCGCCACGAAAACTGATGCAATGCAAACGATTTTCCCAAGCCAAAAGCTGCTGCTGCTCTTCTTCTCCAACTAGCGTTATTCTGCCTCCTCCTCCTCCTCTCCCTCTTCTTCTCCATCTGCTTCTTCTGCCTCAGCTGCAGCGGAAGCAGCTTTAATGAAAGCAATTAAAAATTCTAAAGAAAAGCAGAGAGTGTAAGAGAGGGAGGGAGAAAGGGAGAAGAAAAGCTGACACAGTTTCACAGTATGCGCTGCACAAGTTCGTTGCCTAAGTCTTTTGTTACAGTGGGCACAAATTAAACAAAAAGTGACCCGTTTTATAACGGCAACAATTTTAAAACAAACAAGACAGAGCAACGGAGCGAGAGGGGTAGAGTGAGTAAGGGAGAGAGTGAAGGAGAGCAGAGAAAAAAGCGACGCATAAATCATCGACAGCAGTTTATCGATTTTAATCCGCCTGGGAATCGTTGAAATTCGCCGACGCTGACTGCGTTTTTTGTTGTTGTTTGTTTGTTTTTTTACATTTCTTTACCTTGTTTTAATATTACGCAATTTGTGCAATTGTCGATAAGCGACAGCCCTTTTAAACAATGAAAACGAAAAAAGGAAAAAAAAGTAAAACAAAAAAAAATGATGTACATTTTTCCCACCGCAATCAACGGCCAATTGAATTCGCCGCAATGTTTTTATTTATTTATTCATTTTTGAACAATGCGCACAATTTGTAGCGCAAGTTCAAATAAATACTAAATACTAAATGTTAGTATTTTTATGCGAGTAGAAAAGATGACAGTGCCGACAAGTGTCAACAAATATTTGTCAGTGTAGGGGGTACAGTGTGACCAGTGTGTGTGTGCAGTGTGTGTGTGTGTAGTGCAGGTGTGTGTGTAGTATACATATGTATGCGTGTGTCCACTGTGCGTGTGTGTGTGTGTGCTGCATGCATGAGTAACGCCGGCAATTGACGTGCGCAACAAAAAGGAAAAGCCGCAAGTGAAAAACCAAAGAACAACAACAACAAAAAACTCAACTCAAGTCAAGTGGAAATAAACATAATGCCAAAAAAAAAAACACACACACACTGCAACAACAACAGCAAAGACAACAAATACGCATACAAATGAAATGTGAAAATGTTGATCCGTCTTTTATTTTTTGAGGTTTTGCGTGTCTGTGCGTGTCCAGCTGCTGCAGATTTCCCCCTTCTCACTTCCCATTCTCTCTGCCTCACACTCTCTGATAGCCACTGAAGCATTAAATAGTCTTGACACGCCCACTGTATGCTCTATCTCTATTAACATGCCCAACTTTCTTTGCTTCCTTCCACAGGGGCATCGCCAAGGTTGGCGAACCGAACAACATTTCCCCCATCAGCACTGGGATAATGTACATGGACCCAGCGATTCATTCCACACTGCGCCGCAAGCAGCGTCGCCTGGTGCGGGACAATCCTGGTGTGCTGGGTGCCCTGGTCAAGGGTGCCAACATGGCCATTGCCGAGTGCCAGCATCAGTTCCGCAATCGTCGCTGGAACTGCTCGACACGCAATTTCCTGCGTGGCAAAAATCTCTTTGGCAAAATCGTAGATCGAGGTAAGTAATTGAACTCTAACATGAGAGAATAGTTGAGAAACTATTTGTGGTTTGAATTATTAGCATCTCAACACAGAATAGTAGTGGAATTTATTGTATAAAACTAAAATAATAATTGGGGAAGTTTGTTTAATGAAGTTAGAAAAGAGTTTGGCAATGACTGAAAGATTCTTGAATTTAATAAACTCCAGAACTATTCAGTAAGCATTTACATGGATATTTTTGTGATATAGATGATATATACATATATTTCTCTGCATATGTGAAGTGTTAAAAGTAAGCTACGTGAAGTTTCTTGGGGATTCTTAAAATGCCAAGCATCTGAATAGTTGAATTGGCGCAACTGCAGAAAACTGTAGATATAAATAGTAAATACCAAGTTCTTATAGTATTTCATAGACTGAAATCAATAGAAGTGTCTGATTTAAATATATATTGATTTAGATATTAATTTAGATCTGGCTTAATTAGTTCTTGAGCTTAGTTAAGATTTTATCATATTTTAATAATGTTTTACTAAAAGATTTCCCTTAACTCTTTCGTCAATTTACACTGTGATTTCATCACTCAACGCAATATTACAAGCAAAGCGTAGTTTCCTTCTCTCTCTTTCTCTTTCTCTCTCTCTCTTTTTTCTCTCTCTCTCCTTCCATCTCCCTCTCTCCTTTGTTCACTCGTCAATTGGGTTCCATTACCTCAGCTAATGAAATATGATCAGTGATCTGTTCATGACGAGTCCAAAATATTGTTGTCAACGCCCTCTTGCTGCCTGAGGGGGCACAAATTGTCCTTGTTGCTGTTGTTGTTGTTGTCTTGTTTGGTTTCTTATTTATTGTTGTGAAATGTCGCCAAGGGGGCGACAGCCTCCGTCTTCTTGTTGTTATTGTAATATGATGCGCGCCACTCAATGCACTTCAAACTTTGCCACATGTTGCAATGCGGTCGCGCCACTTTCGCTGCCTGTCAACGAGTTGTGCGAGCCGGCGGGAGTGTGTGCGTGTGTGTGGCAGAGTGTGTGTGTGAATGAGTGTGTGTATGCAACAATGCCTGCACCTTGTTGCAGCACTTGCTCCACTTGCATTTCAGCGTCTTTATGCTAATTGCAGCGGGTTGACAACGCTGTCAGTTGCTGCTGCTGCCTCTGCCTCTGCCTGCGTCGCTGCTCGCATTCAAATCAATCAAAAGTGCTCGTTGTTCTTGGCCTGCCCGCTGTGACAACCCGAAGCTGCTCCCCGTTGGCAGACGACGCGCGTCCCTCCTTCCCTCGCCGCCTCGGCAGCAGGTCGCGCCTGTTGTCAGGAATAATTTTCATATAAATGTAAACAGCAGCAGCAGATGAGGTAGCAACACACGGCAGCAGCAGCAGCCCCGCAGCCTTAGCCAAAAATTGTCCTGCCGTTTTATTAGCTACCGTTTTCGAGGCAGCAGCGCAGGTAGCGCATCTACTGCCTTATATATAAGGCACATATAGACACACATATATATAGACAATATATATTTAGATATATCTGCCACAGTTGCAGGCGTGTGCAACAGAAGAGCCTTTCACTCAGCGCAGCTGACTTTTATAGCCAACCTCTTGACCTTATCAACAACGTTGTCCTTTTTATGACTCGACGAAAGGAAAATAGTGGAGGAGGAGGGGGAGATGATTGACTTGGTGACAGCTTTTTATCGCCAGCACTTTCATCGGGCTGGTTTTATGGCTGCCCTTGGCCCTAATTAACACCTCGATCATTAACACTCAAGCAGTGACTGTCAAACTGTAAAGGGAAGGCAGAGGCAGAGAAAGGGAGAGACAGAGGCAAAGGCAGATCAGCTTAGCCAGCAGGGGCTGCCTGCCCCTTAACTAACTTGTTTTCTAATTGGTGACACCTCGTCAATTTGCCATGCCACACGCTTTAATGTGCTCGACTCTCAGTATCTTTTCTCTCTGCATCTTTTCTAATCATGAAGGATGACGAATGAGGCAAGCAGAGGAAGAAGGAGCAGCAGCAGGAGCACAGCCTGTGGCCGCCTGTGGTTTTTATATCAATGTCTAAACTATTCCGGGAAGGGCAACCCTCCAAGCAACTAAGCAGCTTAGCTGAGACTGAGCCAGAGCTACCTGAGCAGTGGCAGAGGCAGCGACTGAGCCTGCCTCCATTGCTGCTCTCAATTGCAGTTGCAGCAGCGGAAATCCGTTTAGCAATTAGCCAAAAAAAGGAGTTCAAAGAGAGCAGAGGAGAATGGCAGCAAAGGGGGCAGAGGGGGGGAGACAGAGAGGAAGACAGGGGAAGCTACTCAGATTACACAAGCAAACAAAACACACGAAATTTGTGTGGTGGGCGTGTCTCCCCTCTTGTTGTTTGGCCCAGGCAAATTAAAGAGTATCTGCGCCACACCCACCAGCAATGAATTGCCCATGAATGAGTGTGGTGTGGAGTATGAGTGTGGAGTATGAGTCGAATGAGTACACTCACTTCTTGCGCCACTTCGCGTTTTCTGCGAAGAAGCATTTGCCCAGCGTAGTCACAAAAGGGAACACAACACACACACACAGTACACACTTACATACAGCACATACACACACAAGACATACACTTACATACTCAACACACAGCACACACATAATCAACACACTCTCGCACAACACTTGCCACGCAATGTAACGCGAATTCTTGCTAAGCTAATCACCAAAAAGTCAGCGTCAAATTGTTGTTACTTCTGCTCTTTATGTTGCTGCTGTTGTTGTTGTTATTGCTCTTGTTGTTGCTGTCACTGTTTCTGCTGTTGTTGTTGCTGTTGCTGTTGCGCATGCGCCGCCGTCGATGTCGACCGCCTTTGCCTTATCACAGATTAAACAGCGGCGCGCGTATTTACCTTTTACGTGAAATTATTTAAAGAAAACAAAAATGAAAACGAAACCAAGTCGAACACACACACACCACACACTAACACACACTCAGCAATAGCAACATGCGATAAACAAACATTAAACATGAATTGAACTGTTTGTGGGGGCGTTTTACAATTCCGGGAAATCGGGAAAATTTAAGGCGGAAGTCGAGCAGAGCCACGACTGGAGTCGCTTGGCATCAATCGTCACCTGCGCTGACAGTCAATCACAGCGACATCAATCGTCGCTAATGGGTATCTTTAGTCAGGGGAAGGAGAAAGAGAGAAGCAGAAAGATTGAATGAACTTCGTTTTAAATCAAGTTAGAATAAGTTTCTTGAGGGAATTAATCGAATCATTTTTTTTGCTTATTTTTTTTTTAACAAATGCTCCAATTTTAAGGAGATTTGTATATATTTATATTTATTTATATTTATATTCTTTTCAATATTCACATTCATATTTTAATATGTGCAATAATGTGCAATAGTCAACTCTACATAACCTGCAGTTCTTTTTAAGAACTTCCAATAAAAGTTACGTAGTATTCTATATGATTCAGAAGAGTCAAGTCAAGTTCAGAACACTCAACAAATATGCCAGCTGGGGCAAGGAGGAGGTAGGGAAGGAGGGAAATACCAAATAGTTGTCATATTCATTTGTCTGGCACTCTTAAATAAGCAAGACGAGTGAGTGAGTACTCGCGCAACATCGTTACATCGCTACCTGACTGCGCTGCGCTGCTGTGTGTGTCATCTAGATACGCCTTGACTCTCTTGAGAGTTTCCAGCCTGGGCCTGGGCTTGGACCCTGGGTCCGGTTCGAGGCACTTGAAAAATTATCTGCAACATGTAAATTCAATTTTCATTGTTCTTTATCTGCGATGCTTCGAAACGGAGGCAGTTACTAAAAATAAAAGTCAAAATAAAACTAAAAAGTCAAGAGAGAGAAAACGATAAAAATGAAATTACTCAGTTGAGGTATAAAGTTCTCGTTGGCGAGAACGAGGGCCCACTCGAGATGGGGCAAAGTGTTAAGTTGGAATTTATAGTTGAGCGTTTAATCTGTGTCAGGTTCTTCGTCCCGAAGATAACTTGAAGTGTCATAATTGACCAGAGTTTGGAGGACAAGTGCCATTATTCATGGGAATAGACTGGACAGGACTTGAGACAAGATTGAGATCTTGTCTCTGCTGGGGGGTCGCCACCCAGAAGGCAAACAGACAGACACTACCCGTCTCGCTCACTCACACATATACTCATCATGTCTCTCTCTCTCTCTCACATTCTTGCAGGCTGCCGCGAAACGGGCTTCATTTATGCCATCACCAGTGCCGCTGTTACCCATTCGATTGCGCGTGCCTGCAGCGAGGGCACTATCGAGTCCTGCACCTGCGATTACAGCCACCAGACGCGTTCCCCACAGGCGAATCATCAAGCTGGCAGCGTTGCTGGAGTGCGCGACTGGGAGTGGGGCGGCTGCTCGGACAACATTGGATTCGGTTTCAAATTCTCGCGTGAATTTGTCGATACCGGCGAGCGTGGACGCAATCTGCGCGAGAAAATGAATCTGCACAACAATGAGGCGGGTCGTGCGGTAAGTAAAACAATTCTAGTGAAGCTAGCTGTAATCTATGTAGAGATAGGTACCTTTTGGTATCTTCTAGGCACTCCTAGGTACAATCTAGGTACATCTTGGTACTGCTAGTTATCCCTAGGTACTCATAGATATTGCTAAATATTCCTAGTCACCTTCTAGGTTAACATAGGTACCTCTAGGTACACCTAGGTACATCTCGGTACACCTAACTTCACATAAGTCTACATAGGTACCCTATCAGGACACTTAGCTATAATGTATATAGAGCTGTACACCACTAGGTACCCTCTAGGTACATAATTTACATATAGGTACATATAGGTACCCTATTTACATATAGGTACCCTCTAGGAAAACATTGATACCCCTAGCTACACAAAGGCACCCTCTAGGAACCCACAGGGTACCCCTTGATGCTCTTGTACCCCCAGCTAGTTAGATCTACTAACAAATTTGCTATGCTTTGCTTTGGTTGGCAATTTACGAGTTGACTAATAAAAATCGATAACAACGATGCTTTGCTGCGCCGATTTCCGCCCCAATTGGCGACGCGGCAACTTGTTGAGGGGAGGCGCGCGCAAGGGGGCGGGGCACTGTCTCCTACTCGCACTCGTTTGCGCTCGTGTAGCTCGTATATTAAAATCGCTGACAGCTTCCAAGCGCTGCTGCTGCTGCTGCTGCACAGTGGACAAAATTAACGTATGGCACGATCATTTATCAGGCGGGTGGGCGTGTGACAGCAGGAAAAATGCGCAGAGATTTGTTAGCTTTGCTCATAAGTAGTTTAGGTTTTCTATAGAGGCAGCTTGCAATTAATCGACTTATCGATTCCACATTAAATCTATTTTAATTGATTTCTTTTTGGAAACAACTGAAGTTTGCAGTCAAAACTGTCTTAATTCTCGATATCTAACTTCTATAACTGACTTTGCTCACATTAAACACATATTTATCGATGCACTAAGTTGATGTTCTCTCGGTATTCATAGACTGAGTCTTTAATTGTTTGCTCTATTTATCGATTTGCATTATATTTTTGCAATAAATCAAATTTCGTCGACATACCTTTCATTCGCCTCATATTTATCGATAACTTTAGTTCGTTTTCTAATGCAATTCCAATTCGAACATATTTTTAACTGTTCTATATATCGATTTAAATTGTATTCAAGTTTCTTATACCTTATTGGTCATCTTTTACATTTATCGATAACTTGCGTTTATTTGCTCTCACGATTGCCAGCATAAATCTTCTTTTATTTGCCTCAATTCACACATTTCAACGCCGCAAGCAACCCACTGTGCAGCCCTGCTCCCACTGTGCCCCCTTTCCACTTCTTTCCCTCACTTCCCTCCCTCCCCCTCCCTCCCACTGGCTAGCATAGAAAGTAGCACACGACTAGTCGCAGGCTCCAGCGCCAGCTTCAGCTCCATCTCCGATCCCAACTCCATCTCCATCTGCGTCTCTTTGGGGGCCACCATCTGTGTTATTATTTTATTACTTGTTATGGGGCTCCAGCCACGACGACGTGGATGATGATGATCATGTGGCTCTGGTGGGCCCCCAACTGCGTTGATTTCTTACTTTTGGTCAGGCCAATTACAACAACAGCAGCAGCGGCAGCAGAGGCAGCAGCAATAACATGCAACATGCGCACAGCAAGTTGCAGCAACATTTATTGATTTTTAATAACTGCAACAACGTGGCAGGCGGGCCGCGCCAATCGAAGCAAGGCAACAGCAAAAAAGCAAAGAAAAAAAGCAGCAAATAATTAAGTGAAAAAGATATTGCAGCCCCAGCAACCTAATAAAGTCATACTAATGAACCCCCTTCCCCTCTCTTTCTGTCCACTTGCAGCACGTACAGGCTGAGATGCGGCAGGAGTGCAAATGCCACGGCATGTCCGGCTCGTGCACCGTGAAAACCTGCTGGATGCGTCTGGCCAATTTCCGTGTCATAGGCGACAATCTGAAGGCGCGTTTCGATGGCGCCACACGGGTGCAGGTCAGCAACAGCCTGAGGCAGAGCAGCAACGCGGTGGCAGTGGTCAGTCCCAATGCAGCTGGTGGCAGCAGCTCCAATGCAGTGGGCGGTGGCGCTGTTGTCATCGCTCCCCCCGTTCTGGGTGGCTACGACGAGGAGGAGCGCATGCTCAACGATCACATGCCCGAGCTGCTGCTGGAGAACAGCCACGGGAGCAGTAAGCAGCATCATCCCAATATGCCATCGCCAAACAGTTTGCCTGTGGCAGGTGCCAGGTCAAGAGGTCATGGACGCGGCAATGGCGGCGGCGGCGGACGACAGGGACGCAAGCACAATAGGTAAGCAGAGCTGAAAAGAAGATGAGAGCACAGCTAAGGCTCTACAACCAGACACACAACTAACTCTCTTTCTCTTCCCCCTCTCTCTCTCTTCGTCTCTTACAGATATCACTTCCAGCTGAATCCACACAATCCCGAGCACAAGCCACCAGGCGCCAAGGACATTGTGTATCTGGAAAACTCGCCCAGTTTCTGTGAGAAGAATCTGAGGCAGGGCATACTGGGCACCCACGGGCGACAGTGCAACGACACCTCGCTGGGCGTCGATGGCTGCGATCTGATGTGCTGTGGGCGTGGCTATCGCACACAGGAGGTCGTCGTGGTGGAGCGTTGTGCGTGCACCTTCCACTGGTGCTGCGAGGTCAAGTGCAAACTGTGTCGAACCAAGAAGATCATACACACGTGTCTATAAAGCAACACTCCCTCCCTCTCTGCTATAGTTCCCCACCTGCCCTATCTAACTTCACTTTGTGTACATCAGTACCTCCCCACCTAACCTCACTTTGTGCATGTGTTACGTATTGTCTACGCTTAGAATTGTTATTAGCATCCCTAAGTCACACAAACACGCCCCCCACTTGCGCCCCGTCCCTCACTCACTCTCTAGCAGTATTACGTACATGGTTAGACATGTTGAATCACGCACAATCATGCACAGGATTCGCATTCGCATCGCATCCACGAGGCAAAGTGTAAACTTCGTTTCGCCCAGTTTTTCATAGTTTTAGTCAATTCAAAAAAATAAAAAGCAGCGAGAAATTTTGTAAATTTTGCATTGCTGCCCCCCTTAACCGTTAGCATTTACAGTTAGTTCTTAAGTTCTAGATACTTTTTTTGACAATTTTTACAATTTTGCTAAATACTTTTAAAGCGCGTCTACGAAAACAACTTTTTAACGAAAACAAGACTGAAAATTCAACTCGGCGCGCAGCTCTCCCCCTCTCTCTCTACCCTCTCTCTCTCTCTCACTCTCTTGCACAACAACACTGGCAACTAGTCACTGTTGTTGTTGTTGCTCTCTTACATTAGCAGCGACGCTGGCAGCGCTGCTTGCTTGCGCTTTGCTCAATTGCAAAGCAAATGTTAAGCATACGCCCGGTAATCCCCTTGCGCTGCCCCTGCCCCTGCCCCGCCCCCCGACCCTTGTGTAAATAACTAAGTTAGGTTTTAGTTTAATGAGTGTGTTTAGTATAAGCAAAAAGGCACGCTAGATGGCGCCACCCACAACATTTTCTGTTGATGCTGAAAATTGAAATTGAAAATTAAAAATTTAATTTAAAATAAATTTTAAATATACACAAATTTTTTTAACGACTTAATTTATGTGCGTGTTGTATTACTAATGATATAATTAATTAATTACAATTAAATAATATAATTAATTAATTAGTGTAGACTAAGCAAACTAATTCGCATAGTTTTAATTAATTTATATTAGCGCTTAATTAAAAAACAAACAATATACAACAAATATTTTGTAAAGTATTAAAAAAAGAGTTAAAAAAGAAACAACAACGAGGAAGAAGTTGATGAAGAAGAAGAGAGAAAACACATTGCGAATTTTTGCAGTGTGCGAGCAACAAAAATCAATAAAAATAAAAAACAAAACTGAACGTTAAAAAAAAGAACAACAAAGCGTGTGTGGAATTCATTTTGAGTTGAGCAATTATTTGGTTCAAGTGTGCGGCAATTAGCCGTGGAAGGGGGAGGGGAGACTGTTGCTGGCGGGGTCACTTGGGTCAGGGCTGAGCCAAGGTATTTCAATATTTGATTTAAGCAGCGCGAGTTTCCCAAGCGCATTTTTTGTGTCTTGCCTCGCTGTCAACAACAGCAGCAACAACAACAGCAACGAAGTTGCAACAACGACAGTTGCATCTTTTGTATATCTCTGCCTCTCCCTCCTCCCCCTCTCTCTCTCTCTCTTGAGCTCGCGCACAATGCGAACGACAATTCCGCTGTCCGCGCGCTGTCAGCGTCGACTTTCAACTTTCAGCGACAATCAGCAGGGGTAGGGGGAAGGGGACAGGGACAGGGGAAATGGGGAAGAGAGAGGGAGGGAGTGTACTGAAGATCTTGGACATGCAATTGCCTGTGCAACTATGCAACTGACAGGCGACAGATCTAGACGAGGCGCTGCGCTGCCATCGGCATCGGTCGCGAGATCAGCCTGAGCAGGAGAGAGAGAAAGAGAGAGGGAGGCAACACAAGGGGGCAGGAGGAAAGGGGCAGTGAGGCAGCTCGGCTTACATTGATCCTGATTCCAGCTACTGATCTGCCTGCCTGCCTGCCTCCGACTGTTGCAGCAAAAAGTGATCGTGCTACATGTGTCCGATGCAGTTGACAGTTTTGTTTCGCTTTGCAATCATTAAAATGGGTGGGAAAACGAAACAGAAACAGAAACCGAAAGGGAAACAGAAGGAGAAACAGCAAGAGAAAGAGTAACAGAAACATCCGGAATGCAGAAGGAAGTCACTGAGGAGATTTGTGCGTTCCGATTAGCCAAGCAAATAGCTTGACATATAATCTATTTTTAAAGCAGCTGATGAGGAGAGGGGAGAAGGGTGAAGGGAGAAGGGACTGAGGGTTGCTATCCCATTTAAAAGAGAATTCAGCGTGTTGAGGTATTCAGATTAGCAGCTTAGCAGAAATTATACAATACATTTTGAGGTCTTGTAACTCTGAAAAGCTTTGCAAAGTGCTCAAAAGGTTGGACTAAGCAGATGGATCATTTGAGGTGCATTCACGGTCAACATTTGCATGAAGTAATCTTTATACATTAAATTATATGGACCGTACTATCAATTCAAATAAAGATTATATGCATTTCTCTGAATTTTATGTGTTTTATTTGAACAACTTCCCTATAGCTCTTAAAAGATCACTCTTTATTCTAGTTTGTCGCTTAGTTTTACTTATTAATTCCCAAGGAGTTTTAATACTTCAAATTGTCTTTTAATCAAACATGAAATATCATAGCTCTATCACTATTCACTTAATTCTCATGCCTGATATACTAAATCCTTGAGGTTTTCCTCATTAGAGTGCCATCCAATATCACAGCTTTAGCTTATCTATTATGCTTATTGCAAAGATATTTCAGGTATTCCTCATAAGACATTCTGCTCCATTTGCCATTATGGCACCACAAAATACTCCCATTATGTCATTTGTAATTAGAGCGCAGCATCGAAATCTTTGGCAAATGATACACAAACTGAACTAGAATAGAGAGAAAGAGATGGAGAGAGAGAGAGAGAGAGGCAGATAGACGTCTTGTGGTGTAGCTGAGCATTACCATTACCAATGCGATTACCAATACGATTGCCCACAGTTGCCCATTACCATCGCCAAGCGATCTTAGCCCCTCGGGGCACACAGCGAGTGTAGACCGTAGTTGGGCAGCGACTGTAGACGACCACGAAGACGATGACGATGACGATGACGATGAGGAGGCATTGTCTCTGGCTCGCAAATATGGCACAGCGAGGCGACAATTGTTGTCTCCGAAGAGTCGTCGCGACATTGCTCCTAATCAATAAAACTAACGAGCGGATTAAGATTATGTTGCATCCACAGAGCTGCAGAGGCAGCAACAGCAGCCACAAGGAGCCCACTGAGGCGGACCAAAAGCGGCGCACGCGCAACCCAAAATGGTCTGGCGGCCTAATGAATTGCAACGCTGGCAACAGAGCGAGCGTGCAACGTGCAACGTGCCGCATACGAAATCAAAATGCGCCCCTGTACCTCATCTCAACTCAGCTCTCATCTCTCTTGTCTCGTTGTGGCGATGTGACAATGACAGTTGTTGTTCGTCATGTTTGGAGCATGTTGCATGTTCCGCGCTGCACTGTGCAGCGCGCCTCCTTGTGGCACTCTCTTTGTGTTGTAATTGCAGACGCCACACGTCGCTGGTGCCGCTGTTTGATTTGGCAAATGCAACGGTTCGACATGGATATCCATTGGAACCATTGCGGCAGGCTGCAAGAACTTCCCTCCCTATCTTCCTCTTGCCTTAGTCTTCCCCTCACTCTCCTTCTGCGCTCTCTCTCTCTCTCTGTCGCTTGTCTGCCACAATCACTTGTCATGCGGCTCACGCGCCAGCGTTGGCATGACAAAACTTTCAGCATTGCGTTGAACGTTCGCCCCCCTTGCCCCCTCTACCCCTCTGTCCCTCACTCTTTGCCCCCTCTCCCGCTGGGCTAAAGGGCCGAAATATTTTCGACACATTGGCCCCGGACCTGGAGCTGAAGCTGTAGCTGGAGTTCGTGTTAATTAAGTGGCAATTGTTGTGCTTGAGGCGTGAACCGTGAGAATTTAATGGATTAGACAAATATCAGCAAGCAGTGCACTGAGAGAAACAGTCGAGTACATTGTGAATTGGGGGTTTGCAGAATAATCTAAAAGGTTCTCGGTATGGTATACTAACTTAATATATATTATTTCATTATTATTTGCATTATTTTTGGTATTATTTTATTAATTTGTAATTATTATTTTCTCAGTATTTACTATTTTGTTCCTTATTTTTAAATGGCTTCTTTTCTGAATAGGTATTAATTTATGAAAGACCAAGTATTTTTACTTTTATATAAAAGTAGTCGTACAGTATTTTTGCAGTATTTTCTTAGTATTTTAGTGCATTGACTCTATGTTGTGTAGTATTAACTATATTAACTCTTAGTTAACTTTCTTATATATGTATTTGGTATAATAACAGTATGTAGGTAGTATTTTTTATCTGTCCACCATATACAAAATCGAAAGAGTATAATACTTTTCTCCAGGCACGACAGCCTCTATACAGTGCATATATAGTTGATCCCCATCTATATCCGAGTCGATTTATGCATATTTTTGTTCATCCTGTCTGTATGAACGCGCTGATCTCAGCAACCCTTAGAGCTACAGATATCAAATTTGATATGAAGTTTTCTATATAATATACCTATGTAATTTACATATATGTAATTTCAGCTTGTGAATGACATCCCCACTAACCCTGCAAAACAATAGTTAAAGTTTCTTATTCGATTATTTAGCAATATATTGAAGTTAGAACTTTCTGCTTCAGTAATAAAAAACCTCTATATAATATACAGAAATACACCAAATTGCAAACTCATTAGACTATAAACATAAAAGTTATGGCAAGTTAGTTTATACCCTTGCCACAATGCCGAAGTAATTTCTCCCACTGTAAGTTCGCTGTGTGCCTACGCTTTCGCGTACCGCTGCCCATTGCCTTTCTGGCTATCAATCATCTGTGGTGCGTAGCTGCCGCTGTTAACTGTTTTACAACTGGCGACAAGTCCGAACTACCAGGAAGCAATGACCAAGCAGAGACCACCAGGCGAGAGAGCGTGGACGTGGCCCTCAGAGACTGCAGAGACTAGACTAGAGTCCGACTGGCATCCCCCCCCTCCCACCCCTCTCTCTCCTCACCTGGCCAGCCTGGCCATGTAATTAACAGCACGCAAAAAGTGTTGCCAACACATACATGGACATTGGCACATCCAGAGAGAGAGAGGGAGAGAGAGAGGGGGGGGGCACATAACCGATGCATGCCACATTGTGGCACTGTGCGACACGCATGTAAACATTACCATTTTTGGCTAAAGACGCGACAGCTGCCAGAGGGCCATGATGCAGTCCAGGCAGGGGAGAGGGGAGCTGCAGGAGGGGGAGGGAGGGTGCTGCTGCTGGGTGGCCTGTGATCATAATTGAGTTACAATCGGGTTCAAAGTCAAATCGAATAATCGAGTGCACTCCACTTTCCATTTAGCTGTTTTTTGCTGCCCTTCTTGTTGTTGTTGTTGCCTAATTAGTTGTAGCTTTTTTTACCTCTGCTTCTTCTTCTGCTCTCTTCGTTGCGTCTTTCGCAAGTGCGCGAGAGTAAAAAGGTTTCCCATCATTTGGCTTCCATTATGCAGCGTTCGCGGCCACCGAATTCCAGAGCTGTGCGTAACGAGAGGGATAGGGGGGGGGGTCAGGGAGTTATGCCTGCGCCTGGGTGCCCACTACAAATTCACAACGGATGCGCAAACTTGTTGTTGTACTTGGGATGAGAATGAGGCCGAGGATGAGGCTTGCACTGCGTCTGTTCAGCGATCATCTCATCGGGGCGCTTTTGTGTCCACTACAACACACTGCTCCCTCCCCCACGTCCCCCTCTCTACTCTTTGCAATCGACATCAACGCCGTCCTTTGTTTGGCCAGGCCCTTTCAGCAGTGACTGCTACCTCCCTTTTCTACCCTGCCCTTACTCTACTTGGGTATTTCGCTTCCTTGCTCTTCTTGTCTTGCTGCCGCTGTGCGCCAACTTTGTTTAACTTTGCTTTATTGTCTGTTGTTACTTTTGTTGTTTCGCCTGCTGCTGTCGTTGTTCTTGTTGTTGTTGCATTTTGTTGGTTTTTGTGGCCTTGCAAAAAAAAGAAAAGAAAACCAACAACAACAACAACAAACAACACAAGCAGGAAAAATTGATACCCAGGGGTCATTAAGGTTTCATAATGAAATTTGTTATGCTCTCAGCAAGGGGGAGAAGAAGGGGAAGAGGTTTCTTTTAAGTGTTTTCTAGATATTAAAGGTTTTGTTTTAAATTATCTTATACAAACAAATTGCTAACTATTTACAATTTATTTATTTACTGTTTTGATATTTACATTATGTTTAAAATAGTGCAAAGAATAAAATAGACAACAAATTTGATTAAGATTTATAGAAATGCCTTATTTAAAAACAACTTTAATTATTGTTTTTAATGTTTTGTTGACACTTTTGGTTAACTTTATAAAAAGGAACCTATATTTATGGTTCTATAAGAATTGGAATTAACTAAATATCGTTTGATAGTTTTGAAATTAGTTCTAACATCAACTCAAAGTACTCATATTCTTCATCAGTATCAACAGCTCAAAATACATAACCAAATAAATCTTTTTGTCCGTATGAACAACTATATCTCAATGATTAAAAAAGCTAGGATTACTTAATCTGCTGACAATATGTCTGATTATTATGCGCAGATAAAGTATGTGATGGAATAAAACTTAACTTCCTTAGTCCTTTATAAATCAATAAAAATATCAATTGCAAATGTAATTTTAAAGCTAGCACCTTTATTTTTGGTGTGCTTAGTAAATATTATCATCGGAATGATATTCGTAATTTTAATAAACATAGAAGTTCTCCATGATATAGTCTTAGATGAAAACATAATGAGTTACTATCGCTAATTGAACACGTTGTCCACATCCACAAAGTGCAAAGTCCTCTACACGTAATTTAAGTGCACTTCTTGTTCTTCATATTTACCCAATTCAGGTGATTCTCGCGTCTTTATGGGTGTCATAAAATCAGGTTTATACTGCATATACAGACTGGCATACTTAGCTTGACAGAGCAGATAATGATCTGTGCTGCAGACACGCCCCACAAAAAAAGCGGAGAAAAAAGAGCAGAAATAATAAAGCATGAGGCAGAAGAAGAACTCAGACTCAGATAAACCTCAACTTGACTACAGGAAGTTTTACATATCTCAAACAAAAAGCTCTCTCGAGCCATTCGACAACTTCCTTTATAAGGGGCCTCTCTGGGGGGACGGCGACTCTACTTGGGGCACTTGAGACAGTTTTTTGCACTTGTTTGGGAAACAGGAGACGCGACAGGGGCGTGGGGGAGAGGGGGGACATGAGGGAGTTCGGTTCGGCATATTCTGCAGATTGTGAGAAAGATAAGAGGAGACAACAACAACAACAACAACGATCAAACAATGAGAAGGCCGCAGGAATTTGCGCGCTGAGATTAAGCCAGTGAAGGTGAAGGTGCAGGAGAAGGGGCAGGGGCAGGGGCAAGGAAAGGGGAACAGGGTCGGGGTCTGGCAACAGGTGCTGCAAAAACGCTGCTGCTGCTGCTGGCAAACTATGCCACAAGGTATTGGGGCAATTAGTGCTCAACTAATTGATTTAAGGCATTTCCTTTCTGCTAGTCCCACAATGGAGCAGAAGAGATAGTGAAGGAGATGGAGACGAGGGGGGAAGGGGGGGAGGCAAGTTGCGATTTCCGCATGCAACGCGTCGTCGCCTTGTCTCCTGCTCGCTGGCATTTGTGGCATGCGGCATGTCGCTTTTGTCGCGCAGCTGCAGCGCGCTCGCTCTCTAACTATGCCTCGCTCTCTCTCTCTCGCTTCAGCTCTTTCACTCTTCTACTCTCTGTCTCTCTCTCACTGTCTCTATCTCCCTCTCCCTCTCTGTTTCTCACAGGCAATTAAAAGCCGCCGCACTGCACTGATTGCAACAATTTCCAGGCTAAATGAACAGAAGGCAAACGATCCCAGCCCGATCGCAGCTCGATCCCGACGCGATCTCGACGCGATCTTCAGCCGATCTTCTCTCTCTTGGGCGAGCTCATCCTGCTGCTGCAGCACGTTGCAAGTATTTAGTTTCAATTTGTTGCTTTGTTAGTGCGTGTTTTTTCAGATTTTTCATTTCAAGTCCAGCGGAGTCTGCTCTAGTCCTGCACAGTCTTCTGCAGTCTGCAGTCTGCAGTCTTCGCAGTCTTCTCTCCTCACGACTGATTAATTTTTGCGCTATTTACACGCTCGTTGGGCAGGCCGCAGCTCCAGCTTCGGCTTCAGCTTCTCACTGTGTCTGGCTTTAATTTTGCTGAATTAGTCACGCGATTTTTATGTACTTCGTAGGCTGCACAGCAACTGGAGGCAAGAGCTGGAGAACAGCAACTGGGAGCAGGTTAACTAGTCCGAGCTGCGCCTCGTATGACAAATGATTTTATTAGCTTAGTTGAGTTAATCAATGTTGATGGTATTTATTAATTATGTTGTGTGTCCTGGCCTGCGTTATTCGATACTCTCGAGGAGGAGGAACGCACATGAAGTTCTAGTTCAAGTTGCAACATGCAACAATGCAGCAGCACAGGCTGCACCAGTGGCAGAGTTAGGGGCAGGCATAGGTGCCCAGTTAGGTGCCTTCGCTCAAGGTACTGCGCAAATATTTGTTTCGTATGCCGAATTCAAGGCAAAGTCAAATTACACGCGCCAAACCAAATTGAGTTTTATAATAAGCATGAAGAGGGGGGAAGGGGAGAGGGAATAGGGATAGGGTAGTAGAAACAGGTGAAGAAGGAGGTGCGGCAGGGGAAGCTGAACGTCGACTGCCGACACAGTCACGAAACGTCTTCATTCGCTGGGGACCTCCGGATGCGTCTGCCAGTCCAGTTCAGATAGGAGTCATCAACACACACACACACACACACACATGCACAGTCCACTGCCATCGCTCTGGGCGTTGATTGGCCATGCAAAGAGAGCAAGACCAATGTTGAGGTCCAGGTAGAGTAGTCTCCGCTGGGCACTCACGGCCAGTCACGGCTGGTGGCATATGCTAAACCTGCTGCGAGCTCAGCGCCCCCGCACGCTACAGTCTTAATCTCAGTCTACAGTCTGCCCTCTTTCCCCTTCTCCCCCCTCTTCAGTCTTCCACCTACAGTCTGCTTCTTCTACAGACCCATTGTGAGTGTGCAGTGCCAATTTAACACACTGTGGCGCGTGAATTAAGGCCAATTTGGGAATTAAGTAATCTGGGGCCGGTGCTCGATCTGTGCCTGGCGCTGGCCCTGGGCCTGCCCATCCTCATCTTCACTCGAGTCCGATACGGATTCGGATTCGTTTGCGGTGGGGCAGCACTAATGTTTATTAGTGACACTCAGCGAATTGCTACAGATATTGAAATTAACAATGGAATTTCGTATAGGCCGACCAGGAAACTGAAGGAAAACTTGAAATTTGAAATGGAATAAATAAATAATATAAATAATTAATACAAAAGGCATAGTGAAGATATGAATTGACATAATTATTTTTTATAGAAATTTTCTAACATAGTTAAAATACGGCAGGAGAGATGATGTTATATGATAATTTTCTATCTAATTTTGGGAGCATAGTAAAGGTTTGATAAGTTTCCTTTGACATTATCGAGTAAAAAACGTTAATTTTGACCAAATATTGAATCATCTCTATTTTAAGTTAAGTCATTTTGGAAGCTTTTTGAAATTTTATAATAATAAATAAACTGTCAAGTAGTTTAAGGTTCTTTCTATGATCATGGTTAGAAATTATAAGACTTTTTTAGTTTTCTTTAATATTTTCTATTAATAAATTCAAATTTGTATTGGCAACTAATATTTAACTTTAACGGCATTTTATTACAAGTTTGTCCTTTATTTTAAATATTGCAATCGTTTTCTATGCATGATTTTTATCTTTCATTAATTTATAAATGAAAGTTAAAATATTATCATATTAATAATATTTCTTCAATATTTTCTACCTTAAAAAAATTGTAATTTATTTAAATATTGAGCCATTGTAAAGTTTTAATCACAATTTTCATCGCAAACACTTTTGGCGGGACTTTTTATACTACTTATGACTAGCTTTATAAATATAAGTCAAAATATCACAATTCTAAATTTTGAAAAATTCTAAAAATGTTGTAAGGGGGGACCCTTTGGTAAAAACAAACACCTAAATTGAGTGTATTTCTTCGATATTTTCCACAATTTTCATCGCAAACACTTTTCGCGGGACTTTTTATACTACTTATGACTAGCTTTATCAATTAAAGTCAAAGTATCACAATTCTAAATTTTGAAAAATTCTAAAAATGTTGTAAGGAGGGACCCTTTGGTCAAAATAAACACCTAAATTAAGGGTATTTATTCGATATTTTCCACAATTTTCATCGCAAACACTTTTGGCGGGACTTTTTATACTACTTATGACTAGCTTTATAAATATAAGTCAAAATATCACAATTCTAAATTTTGAAAAATTCTAAAAATGTTGTAAGGGTCCCCCCTTTGGTCAAAATAAACACCTAAATTAAGGGTATTTCTTCGATATTTTCCACAATTTTCATCGCAAACACTTTTGGGGGGACTTTTTATACTACTTATGACTAGCTTTATAAATATAAGTCAAAATATCACAATTCTAAATTTTGAAAAATTCTAAAAATGTTGTAAGGGGGGACCCTTTGGTAAAAACAAACACCTAAATTGAGGGTATTTTTTCGATATTTTCCACAATTTTCATCGCAAACACTTTTCGCGGGACTTTTTATACTACTTATGACTAGCTTTATCAATTAAAGTCAAAATATCACAATTCTAAATTTTGAAAAATTCTAAAAATGTTGTAAGGGGGGACCCTTAGGTCAAAATAAGGGTATTTATTCGATATTTTCCACAATTTTCATCGCAAACACTGATGGCGGGACTTTTTATACTACTTATGACTAGCTTTATAAATATAAGTCAAAATATCACAATTCTAAATTTTGAAAAATTCTAAAAATGTTGTAAGGGTCCCCCCTTTGGTCAAAATAAACACCTAAATTAAGGGTATTTATTCGATATTTTCCACAATTTTCATCGCAAACACTTTTGGCGGGACTTTTTATACTACTTATGACTAGCTTTATAAATATAAGTCAAAATATCACAATTCTAAATTTTGAAAAATTCTAAAAATGTTGTAAGGTCAAAATAAACACCTAAATTAAGGGTATTTCTTCGATATTTTCCACAATTTTCATCGCAAACACTTTTGAAAAATTCTAAAAATGTTGTAAGGGTCCCCCCTTTGGTCAAAATAAACACCTAAATTAAGGGTATTTCTTCGATATTTTCCACAATTTTCATCGCAAACACTTTTGACGGGACTTTTTATACTACTTATGACTAGCTTTATCAATTAAAGTCAAAATATCACAATTCTAAATTTTGAAAAATTCTAAAAATGTTTTAAGGGTCCCCCCTTTGGTCAAAATAAACACCTAAATTAAGGGTATTTCTTCGATATTTTCCACAATTTTCTTCGCAAACACTTTTGGCGGGACTTTTTATACTACTTATGACTAGCTTTATCAATTAAAGTCAAAATATCACAATTCTAAATTTTGAAAAATTCTAAAAATGTTGTAAGGGGGGACCCTTTGGTCAAAATAAACACCTAAATTAATATTGAGCCATTGTAAAGTTTTAATCTGTGCAAAATTGATATATTATATTATCGATATATTTATAACTTATTAACTATAATTTGATCGAGAATTTATATAAACTGGCTGCAAATTCATATTTTCACTTTCGTTTCAATGTCTTAAGCTGCTCCCAATAACCTAACACAACCTAACCTAACTTAACCTAACCTATATGATTATTGATGTGCACAGTGGAGCTTATCGACTGCATTTGTCACTCCCGATTTGGAGTGAGCTGCGCACAGTGACCGCAGAAATAACCCGTCAACGTTAGGACAAAATGCAATGTGAAATTTCTGTGGTCGATCGCAATTTTTGGATTGGGTTACAATTTCCCCATAAAAATGTCGAAAAATGTTAAGGCAAAGCACACACACACATACACAGACACACACATGGCAAGATGAACCCTTTGCCGTTGCCCCTCGCGACATGGACAAAGATTAGATCTGCCATGCGCAAAAATATTATGATGCGGCGACCGCAAACAAACAAAAGCCAAAGTCGAGAGATATCAAAAGGGCAAACACAACAAATGAAAAAAATACAAATAAAAATAAAAAATGCCGAAAATATAAAAAACCCAAAAGAGTAAAACGAGTGAACTCAAAACTGGATGGATGGCTACCACCAAAATCTGATGTCGGTGGCTGCTGCTGCTGCTGAATCATAGAAACATAAGCGATTATAAGCGATCGAGTCGAGATAGCACCATAAACTCGGCATGAATATCATAAAAATGCTGAAAACTTTGAAGCGACAACCGCCAAAGATCGCCGGAGATGGCAAGTCGGAGATGGGAGAATTCTCTCTCTTCCTCTTGAAACATATTTTTGTGCTAATTTGTGCAGGGCGACTGCCAGTAGGCATTAATGTCGCTCAACTGTCCAGGAGATTGAGACAGAGAGGGAGAGGGGGAAGAGGTTATTCGCCTTGGGTCTAGGGCGATCCACCGTTCGATTCAGTGTGTCGGCTTAGGACTCGAACTACATGCGAAATCGGTTGACAAAGCGTTTTCGCAACTGGAACTGAACGAGAGAACCGGGAGAGCCTCCGCTGAGAACTGGAACTCAGTCAGTTCAGGCATTGAGCAGGGGTTGATCTCCGGGGCCAGATGACTTCATTCGCATTTTGTTCGCAGTGCCAATTTATCGATCAACACGCTTAAGCGCATTTCGACGATGACGCTGACAACGTCGAGGGCTTTAAAATGCTCCTCTCCCCCCTCTCTCTCTCCCTGTTCTTCTACTACTCCCGTTCGGGGTAAGCTTGATAAGCTTTATTGATGCGATTAGCGAAATGAGCTTTGCCAGCCGTCGCATCTCATCGAGTCCTTCGTCCTCCTCCTCCTCCTGTTGCCTGAACTGACATCTGACATTTCTCATTAACAGTTCGCTTCTCTTCGGTTATCGACTTGTTGCATTTTGTCAATCGACAGCGAATGAAGTCATCTATGGAATTACCTTGACAAGGGCCGTGGACATGGTAACCCCAAAAAAAAGAGATTGAAGTGGAACTGAAGAAGTTAAAGCTGTAAGCAAACTCACTTATAAAAGAATATAAAACTTTTAGGGAAATGTAGTAGTGAAGATGTAGTAAAAAGAGTAGATCGTACTTCACTTATATGTATATAATGAATCGATACAAAGACTTACTCACTTTATTATCCAGTATCTTTTTCCACAATCTTCAATGTAAGAAATATAAAACTAATAATGAATCTAGTTATCTATTGTAATATCGATTATAATCGACTTCATTACTATTTTCAAACTTCTTTAAATGTATTAAATCTTTAGTTAGTAACTAAAATACATTCGAGGCTTCAGAGTTTAGATTTTTCTTTATAAGTTACTATATTCATTACTTATTATAATTTATTCACTTATTCCTTTCTATTCATTTTATTCTATCTCCTTTTCGTTTTGTTCTGTTCTTTTCTTTCTTTCATGTGTCTTCCATATCTCTAAACTTGCTTGGATCTTCATTCTCATTTCCCTTAATGTTCATTCTCCTTTCTTTCTTTTCCACTCTATATTTTCTCAGTTTTGGTTTTCTCTATGTATTGCTGTCTTTACTGTGTTGTTGCTTTCTCTCCATCTCCATTCTCTGTTGCTTGATCAAAAAAGCAAATAGTAAATCTATGTAGGAGGCAGAAAGAGGTGTGACAGACTCCATAAAGTGTATATATTCTTGATCTAAATTCTGATTTCTCTGATTTATTTTTTTCTTTCTTTTTATTTGTACTGCCTGTCTCTTTTCCTAACCCTACTTCTCTTTCCATCTCTCTCTCTCTCTCTCTCTCTCTCTCTCTTTCTCTTTCTCCGTCACACACTTCTCTGCACATGCGTCACAGCAATCCATGACCATTCGCATGACGTCATTAGGTTTCCTCATTCCCACTGATTCACCACGAATCGATTTCAAGAATGCCCCCCAAAATAAATGAAGATGAAGCATTCCACGTGCCGCTGGCCTTGAGTGTTGCCACAGACCTCACTGCGCTGACTAATACTTCCTTCCGCTGCCACCGTCGCCGTCGCCGCCTTGCGCAGCTGTAACTAATTGCCAAGCGAGCGAACTGGAGCAAACCCTCACAGAGAATAAAGAACCCAAAAAGATCAACAAAAAAAAAAAGAAGCCGAAAGACAAAAGCCAAAAAAGAAGCGGCAGCTAAGTTTTGTAGCTATCAAAAGCGCCGCTAACACATGTACAACTCAAATGGCAACATGCCACACGCACCAGGCGCAGCAGCAACAACAACAACAACAACAACAGGAACAACAACAGCAGCAACTGCGTCTTTAAACTCAAGTCCAATTCAAGATCAAGTCAAGACGCGTCGCTGCCTCAAGAAAGGCAAAGGCCGAGATGAGCCGCGCCTTGCCCCGCCTCGTCTTGCCGCGCATGGACCGCAAAAGCCGCAACAGAAGCTCGAAAATTTTCGGTAATAGTTTGTTGTTGTTGTTACCGTTCCCATTCCCATTCTTGTTGTTGTGCTATTGTTGTTGCCTTCGTTTAGTCATAAAATATTCCATTTTATTTGAAAATAAATGCTGCCAACTCCGGCTTCATTGCCCGTTTCCAACTGCGGCTCATCTTGCCGCTGATTTTCACACAAGCTTCGCTGAAGTTTCCGGCTGGGGCAGGCACGGCGTGTGGTCCTCCTGGTGCTGCCACTGGCCAAGAAACTCAATTAAGTCGCCCCGTTAGACACGCGGCGTGTCAAAACAAACGTTTTGCCAAAAAAAAAAACTGAAAAAAAGCCACGATCAAATCTGAATCTTGAAATGGGGCATGGCTAGAGAGGGAGGAGTGCAGGCAGGCAGGCAGGAAGGAGGGGCAGGCAGTGGCTTGGCATGCGGCATGCGGCGGCACAAGTCCGATTTCGTTTTCGATTTCAGTCTGCTGTGGGGCCTTTGATGTCATAATTCATGTATATTAACTCATAAATAAACGAATGCAACTCGATGAATGCCGCAGCGAGTGCTGTGAGTGCTGCGAGTGTATTTGCGTTCGCTCTGCCCCGACTTTGCTCTACTAGTGCAGTCCCCCCTCCCCCTCTGGGGTCTACCTGGAGCTGGTCTGGCTGGCAATGGGTATTTAGTGCACTTAATCTACGCCAAAATACCAACTAAGCGAGATAAATAGCTGCGAAATAAGAATCCATAAAAGCTAAGCAGTGCGAGAGAGAGAGAGAGGGACAGAGAGAGGGAGGGGAAGGCAGATCCGGAATCGGAATCGTAGACTGGCGCTCCATGGCAGAGCTGCCAGCCTGGCATGGGGCTATAAAATCGGCACGACTTTTCAATAAATGTTGACAACGGCGGCAAACGCTGTGCGCGAACGTAGCGCAGAGAGTTTTATGATATCCTGAAGGAAGTGAAATATGATATTATGAATCGCCTGGACCAGCTGGCGACAGATTTGCAGAGCACCAGAGAGAGAAAGAGACATAAGAGAGAGAGAGAGAGAGAGAGAGAGAGAGAGAGCGGGGGAGGTTGCTATAGCTTCAGCGCCTGTGGCTGCGGTTACTGCGGCCAGCCAGTCTCGGCCAGCTTCATCTTCAACTCTCAACGAACTGACCAAGTGAACAACAGCCCCTGCCCCTTGTAACTCCCCCTGCAACTTCCCCCTGCTTCTCTTCCCTACAACTCTCCCTGCAACTCCTTCCCTGCCCAGCCAGCACTTGTGGCTTGTGACTTTGCGGTTGCTTAACTTGAAACCTGTTGCTTGCCTTGTTGTTGCTGTTGTTATTGTTGTTGCTGTTGTGCTGTTGTTGATGTTGTGTATGTCGCCAATGTTGTATTATGAGTTTGCGGTTTGTCATGTTAAAGTTAAATGCATGCAGCACATGCCCTGCATTCAGCGACTGAGTGCCATTGACAGGCAGCAGCAGCAACAACAAGAGACACAACAGCAACAAGAACAACAACAGCAACATCAACTGCAACAACTAGCAACAGCAACAACAACGGAAAACCTCTTTAAAAGGGGCAGTTGAAACTGCCGCAAACAGCCCGAGGTCGGTTTTTAGTCAGTCTCGTGTTAAATCAGGTCATTTAATTACTATAAAACAATTACGCAGCACAACAACAACACAAGCAAGCAACAGCTAAAAAAAAGCTAAACCTAAATCGAGGCTGATCAGCAATGGCTTAAGAGCTTTAAGTAGCGCGATCAATTTTCTTTATGATCTTTAAGTATTTCTAGACTAATCGGAGAGTCAGTTTGGCAACATTCTTTAACTGATGTTTGCAATCAATTAAAAATAGTCAAAGAATTCTTGAAAATATATTAAGAAAATAAAGAGTAAAACGAAAGATAATTTATTGCATATTTTAATAGTTTAAAATGTCGTTTAATGAGTGCAAAATAAATTGAGATCACATCATCAACATATAATCGTTTTGTAATCAGAAAACTTTAGAACTTATCAAGATCTCTCATGAACTTAATCAATCAAATTTTATATTTGTCATATTTAAATTTAGATTTATTTGTAAGAGTATATAATTAGGTAAAAAAGGAAAATGTAACAATTTCATATTTTTAAAGTCAAAATATTTCAGAAATTAAAATTGTTTCCTGCACAATAAACTGAAAAATTAATATGACAGACTGTAAGTTTCTGTTGAAATAAATTTAGAACTTAGGTTTCCTTACTGAAACAGGAAATCGATCCCCAATAAAATCTCGTGATTTTCAAAGAAGTTATGACAGATTGCAGAGATTGCAGATATTCCTCAATACTTCCGGCAGCTAAATTTAACCAAGACAATTGATGAGAAGTTTATGTCTTCCATACCATCATCAATTGACAGCTGAGTAAAAATAGTTTCGCCTGCGAAGAGTCATAAGTCAATAAATAATTTAAGCACTTAACAACTCGGGTTAATTACTTAGGGATGACCCATTTCGATGCACACGTGACACATCACATGGAAATGCATTGATTAGTGAGGCAATAAACTCGAGCATGGGGAATCGAAAATAAAAGCCGACTCCATTCATTTCCACAAATTGATCAATTAGCGCAATTATAAAGCCGACAAAATCACATGAATGAACTTGAATAGCTTTCGCCTTGAGGCCAGATGTCTTTTATTCTCTCTACTCCGGGTTCTTGGATGGTCGCCGTGATTAGTCGTCAGCTCGCTAATCACTCGGCGTATGCGCAATATTTATAATATTACCTCTACATATGGCGCCCGCGCATACGCAATATCAACTAACAGACTCTCACACAGACAGAGATACTCTCTATATGCATGCATAAATTTGTTAACAATTGCCAAGCAGCAAAGTTGCTATAAATTTGTAAGTTTTGCTTTTGAAATTCCCCAAATCGAATCGCAACCTCAGCCTCGACTCGCATCGTAAATTGACCATTTAATGAACTTCAGGCGGCATAAATATTAAAATAAATTCTCGAAAACGCCACGAGTAAAACGGGCAACTAAACAGCCAACTAATGCTGCATAAACAAATCGTTAACAATAATTATAATTGGCCATTTGGGCATCATAATTTGTGTGGCGTCGAAATGCGTTTGGGGCAGGAAAAGCGCCAGGAAAGTGTGCTCGGAAAATCGGGAAAAACGAATAATTATGAGCTGACAAAATATAAACAGAACAACAAACGTATGAGGCACCCTGTAAAAAATGTGAGGTGTGGGTGTGCCAGGGAGAAAGAAAGACAGAGAGAGAGACAAAGAAAAGGTACTCGATGCCATACTTAAGTATAAGAGATATCAACAGAATGTTGCTAGTTCCTTAAAAGATTATGCAATACTTAAGAAGTGAATATATCATTAAATCGATTGTAGATTAATAATATTAAATCAAATAGGGTTGTGTATAGTATTAAATCAATAATATAATACAAAATAGGTTACTTACAATTGGTTAAATGTATTTAGGTTACATAGCCTAAATAGATTAAATAGGTTAAATATGTAAAATAGGTTGAATAGGTTGCATAGGTTAAATAGTGTTCTTCCTTATCAGCCTAGGCTATACATGTAAATAGCCTAGGCTGATAAAATCTAGCTAATCTACGCCCTGCAACAGTATACATAGGGTCAATACCTACTGAACCCGGAGTCTATTTGAGTACAGGTCAAGTTCCCTGTCTAATTTTGATAACCCGCATCACGCTACAATCACCGACGTCAGCATCCTCCTTATCAGCCTAGGCAATTCGCTATAAAAGACGCAGTCAGCACTCAAAACTTAATATTACGTGTTTTCAAACTGAAATGAAGCTAATTTGTGTTCTCTGTCTTGGTCTGACTCTGTTGCAAGCCGCCAATGGATATAATTGCCCGGATCAATCCGAGTTGGTGAGAAACTCATGTTGCAGCGTAAAATCAAAATGAGAATTTCAAATCACTAAAGTGAATTGCTATTAATTTTATTAGTTTCGTCGCCTGAAGGAAGACTGTGGAGATCATGCCCGAAAAGTTGAGAAAGAAATGCTAGGATATTTCGAGAAATTAACTCAGAAAATTGACAAGCAAAGTATAGAAATGGAAAGCAAAAACAACCAAATAAGGAATCTAGAAGAAAAACAGATGAATCATGAAACGGAATTGACAAGCAAGAACGAACAAATTGAACAGCTGGAGAAAGGTACCTTTTACCTTCAGATGCAGATTGAGATTTATAGGTCAAAGGAGGATTTAATGGCCACTGTACAAGAGGAGTTAAAAAAGATGCACAAGCTGACAATCGAACAGCTGACGAAGAATCAATGTAAGAAACTAAAGAACCAGAAAGCTGAACTTGAAAGAGAGGTTCACTCACAAGGTATAAAATTGGCAACATGTTTATCGAATTTAACAACACAAGAGAACAACCTAACATCAGTTGCAAACTATTCGTGATTTTAAATCGTTTCCATTAATGATATTAATATCCTGATCAAATTAGGTTTTTCTTGGTTTTCCCCAATCTTCAGCAACAAATGTTGGATCAGTTTATTCTTTTTTATCCCAGTGCAAAATAATAATAATAAATAAATGAAACTCAATAAATCAAAAATGTTGTTTTAGAAGATTCCAAAGAGTTTCCTTTTCAGAGCTTCATTGGGGATACACAATATCTAAATTTAAAGCTGATAATCCCTTACAAATTTCCAAATCAATTTCTTGTTTTATATTCCAAGACTTTCTGATGAAGTTTGAAAGAATAAACACCTGTAGCATGTATTGCCAGCCTAAACCCAAATCAAAAGTGAATTCCAGCTGCTGTTTATAGCATGCAACTAATTTATGGCCACTTTATAGCGAAACTCTCATAAGTAAACGACCAAATGAAGGTCTTAACTTTTCCACAAATGCCCGTGACATATTTAAAGTTAACGCCAGTATCGGACGGGGACCGATTTTTATTAATTTTATGCCGTGTCCCCTCGCTGTGTGTCGTGGCGACGTGGTGTGTGGTGGGTGCAAAAAAGTAATTTGTTTTAATTTGTTTAATCGCTTAATCCCACCAAAGGAGTGGAAGGAGAAGAAGAAGAGAGGGGGAGTGAGAGAAGGAAAGGGGAAGTAAACGAAGAGTCGGCAAACCTGTTCAGCAAATTAAAAAGAGAAGCTCGCCAGATCGATGCGAAGTGGCGGCCCTGGTATCTCAGGTGGTCCTGGCGGTCTTTTGTTTTTGATCGACTTGCCCGCTCTCTCTCACTCTCCAGAATTCCCTCTCTCTCTTTTTCTGTCTCCCTCTCCCTCTTTTTCTGTCTCCCTCTCCCCTCCTCTCTCTCTTCTTTGCTGTGGCTTAATTAAACTTTGGCACTTTTCGTCAGGCTTTTGTTTTCCCTTTTCGAAGTTGGTTTTAATTTATTGTGCTCAGTAAAATTATGTCGAAATTCATAGAGTGGAATCTGAACTGAACTTGAGAACAAGCTGCTCTCGCTCTTTCACCATGTCTCCCCCTCGCTCTCTCTGTCTGTCTGTCCCTTTCTGTTTCTCTCCCTTTAACTAACTGCGAGTGAGCAGCTTGCGCAGCTGACAAAATGAGCATAAATCTCTTTTAGCACGCCGCCGTTGACTGTCGGTTTCAACACGCCTGTCAACACACGCACAGCACCAACTACTAACACACACTCACACAAACACACACACAGTCTTGAGTAGCACCCGAAACCTCCACTGACAGGGGGCTGCCTAGTAAATCAACTGAATCGCTCGTAAAAAGTCGCGCAGTTGTTTTGTTGCTGCTGTTCTTGTTGTCGTTGTTGTTGTTGTTGCTGTATTTTAATTTTAATTATTTAAACAACAATGGGTGCTAAAGCAGATAAATAAATAATCATAAAGCAGCGCACCGAAATAATATATAAACTAAGTTTTTATTCTGCTTTGCAGAATCATTTCCTGCGCACTTTCTACAAAGTCTTCTCCCCTCTCTTCTCCCCTCTCTTCTCCCTTCCTTGTCTTGGCACATTAAAAAACAACACCAAAAACATTTTAACAACTAAAAATCCAATTAATTTAATAAGATTTTATGGCTGCCGGGCGCAGACAATTAAGGCAATTGAATTATGAAGCGGGGAAGAGAGAACGAGTGAGATTGCGTAAATAATTAAAGTGAGGCAAATAATTAACATGCAAGACAATGGGGGAAGTGGGGGAAGAGAGGAAGAGGTGGTCGAGAGCCTCCACTTTGTTGCCATGCATTTTATGCGCTTTTAATTGCAACGATGAGAAAGTTTCCCCATTGAGTTTCATTTCGAGTAGATCAAAGTGACGTCCTCAAGAAGTGTTGCATATTTCTGGGCTGAAAGATAGGCTAAACTACTCGGCTTATATTGACATAGGGTATTAAGATATATTCAAATAGTGAATCAGCATAGAAAATTCTAAGATCTAGCCTTATAAGCACCCTTATAGAGTCAACAAAGCAATTATGGTAAAGATACAATAACATGACTAAAATTTAAGTTCAATTTTTAAAGACTTTAAAGAAAATTTCCCTGAATTCTTCACTTCAGACATGGCATGAAACAAATCTTGCTGTATTTCCCAGAAAATATAGAAATCTTAAATTTTAAGCTAAACTAGATTGTCAGTGAATCACTTTTATGCAAAATTTATTGTTTATCATGAATAACCAAAGCAAAAGATTTCTAAAGTGAATTTTGCATCAAAACATTACTTGTTTTTGGGAATCTCAACTCTTAGTTCTTTGATATTCAGTTGATTTTTGCATATTCCTCGAATTACAGCCTACACATAAAGAATTACCGTTTTCATCGGTTGATTCATGAAATCTTTTGCAATTCCTCATAAAAGGAATAATCCGACGGAGTATACAAACTTTATATTGTGTATTTTTGCAAGTACACTTGGAAGATGAAAGGTATTGCAAAACTTTTGAACATATTTATAATTTTATAGAACAGTAACATACATATACTATATGTACATATGTATATACATATATCAATCTCTCTACCTTCAACTATAGTAAAATACTAAGGTAATGAAGTCTGGTCCCCATAGTAGCTAAGCAATTGAACAATGAATATAGACATTGTTTTAATTCATATAATTAACTTATCATAATATCATATCACATATGAATTGCATACATACTATATCATTCTACATCGTAAGAAATGGTAGGTACTTATATTTATGTCCACATAACTTCACCTACTTCTCTGTTTCATGCTTCCTTATCTCCCAATCCACTCCCATTAGTAACCGTTTAGCGCTGACCCAGAAGTAGGGCAACACTGTCTCTCTCTCCCTCTCACTCTCTCTATCTCTCTTCTCGCCAAAGCCGATGCCATTTTCCAATTACGTTAATTGATCATAACATGACGTTTTTGTTTGTTGTTCTTCAGCGTTGGCAGCTCGTCGAGAGCTGAGCTGTGGCGACGCACACAATATACGCAATTGTTTCCCCGAAATCAACACACAACAACTACAACCCATAACATACAGATCCAGATAGATGTATATATATATATATAGCTGAGGCAAAGAGATCGCGCCGTCATGCAACTATGCGGATCGCTTGTGGCTTATTTTAGCTGACTTTAAGTTTATGAAGAATTACGACGAGGCAGGCACTTAAACGAATTGGTGCTGCCTGCGTATGCTGCGCGTTTGTCTGGTCCATAAAAATTTTATGACCCATTGATAGTGCGAACAAATCTACGAACCGGCCACCCCGACAACCATCTCTCTCTCTCTCTCTCGCACTCTCTTGCTCGCCCACCTGGCTGGGCAGGTGAAGCAAGTTTGACAGTTGATTTTGAATTTGATTGAAGCCAAGTGCAATTGTTAATCCGATCGAGTAGTACCAAGATTGTTTATGGCATTTCGCAACTAGGTTGAGAGGGAGAGAGGAGAAAGGGGAACGGGGCAGGGGGCAGGGGGAGCAGCTTGGCTGGCATCCATTAATCATGAGCGATGCCTTTCGGATTTTTATTGTTTTTTAAGCAACCCAACAACGAGAGCTTTTCCCACTTTTCCTCTGCTTCTGTGTCTATTTTCATTTAATAGACATATTTGCCTGCCTCGGAAAGTTTTGCGCTTTGTTTATTTGTTGAATCAGCGCCGTCAAACCCGCAACACACACACACACACATATACCTCCACACAGATAGGCAGTCAGTGATCCGCATGTCAGTGTTGGAAATGTGTTAACAGCGTCGAGATAAGTCGGAGAACGCAAACATTTTGACAACTTGTGAACAGTATGTGGAGTATCCCCTAAATATTCACTCATTTCCCTTGGCCACATACGCACAGTGGTGCGAGAACAGACAGTCAGTTCCATAAACCATAAATACCACACACACTATATAAAATAAAAAGAGAAGAGAAACCAAACAAAATAAGCAACAATAACAATCACAAAATGATGCCGAAATCTTTTTACCCACTCACCGAATTCAACGAAAAAAAATAACTTTGAAATGTTCTGTAAACAAACAGAAAAACAAAACTGCCCAAGCAACGATTAGCCCAGCTATATATATGGTATATATACTCGTATATGGCAGTACGTAACACTGGAGGGCCATAAAGCTAATCGAGATTATCCAAGAAAGATTGCTGAGTAGGTTGACCAAAGAGTTGCGGGAATAAAGCTAATCAGATCTGAGAATTATATTATAAAGTAGTTATTATGGATTATATAATGAAGAAAGCTTAAAGGTTTGATTGACATATGAAGAGAAGATTGTAAGAATGATTCAACAGTTAAAGTTTATTTAGAGAATCTCTTTTGGATTCCATATTAAGGATAGTATAAAATTGTAAGAGATCTCTTATTTTAATTTCTTCAGGTTTCTTTGATTGATTATGAAACTGAATAAATATCTTTCTTCTCACTGTCGCAAATATACGTTTATTTATTATATTTCAGTGATTTTTTAAGCTTAATTTGATCATTCATTTTCTTAAATAATACTCTAAAATCTGTCTATGTAGAAGAGTCAAACTTCGTTATAAATATCTTCATACTTTCAATTATTTTTAAAGTTGTTAAGTTATTTATTTATTTCCCTCTTTTCATCTTCACTTTCTCTTCTATCTAAGACAGATAAACCTCCAAGTAGAGCAACCAAACTTCGTTGTTATCTTCTCAGCTTTGCAGCCTTGTCACATGTTAGGATGCATTAGCTCAGAGGGCAGACTGAGAGTAAGAAATGAACTAGTCACTGGGGGCACTTGAAGGGTCGGTGGGGGAGTTTGTTTGGTTGTCGAGGCGCCGTCCGACCCATCAGGCAGCACGAGATTAACACGCCATGCTCTAAATTCAGCTGCCTGTTGACTGACTAAGCTTTTGGTAGCAACTGTTGCTGCTTCTGCTTCTGCTGCCTCCAGACGCAGCGACTCGCAATGAAATCTCATTTTATTGTATTTGAGCATGATTAGCCGGACAGATACGAAGTCGAGGCGTTATTATGCGAACGTGAACGAGAGACAGCTCCACAACATCATGGAAAACTTCATATTGACTACTTCAGAGTATGCAAAGCGAAGACAACTTCAGCTCCAGCTCGTCTCGTGTGGCACATTCAACACCGTGTGGCACCGATTCACGAGTGCCTCTGTGACTCGAAGCTCTTTGGGTCGCTTACCTGCCTGCCTCGCACTCGTTGTTGGGCTAGGCCGCGACATTGTCGGACATGACCGGCAGAGAGACAAAGTCGCTAACCTTTTTTTGGGGTTTTATCGTCGGGGCAAGAAGAAGAAAGACACATAAGAAATAAAAATAAAACACAACATAACAAAACAAAACAGAACACAAGGCAGATGACAAGTTTGTCGCGTGTAAACAATTTCGCGGTTGCCCAAAAAGGCGGCGCGGGTGGTGAGAGTCTGGGATAGAAAGAGACACTTGGAGGAAGCGAAAGAGAGGCAGAGAGTGGAGAGAGGCAGATAGAGTGCAGCAGCAGAGGAGCCAAGTTCGGGAAGCGTGGAGATATCAGTCAGACGTAACATATATCAAGAGAATTATTGCCGTTTGGTAAGTCGCCGTTGTAGCAGTTAACAGTGGCTGCCAGCAGTATGTGTACAGGGAAAAATGTTGAGGTAGGTGTGCGTAGAATGCGCCTAAAGACTGTTCAATAAAGTTACTTAAGAAGGTAATATATAAATTGAGTACATTTCAAAATAACCTAAAATAAATTTGAAATTTCTTTGAAAAATATTTAATTTATATTTAAAATACTTTTTGAAATTCCATATTGTTACAGAAGTAAGAAATGAACCTAATGAGTAATTGTGTTAAATTTTTAAAATAACTTAATTTAATAAAAATATTATTATTTATTAAAGAACTTTCACTTTGAGGTTTTAAACTTAATTCGCAAAAAACATGAAATTTTATAGTTTTTTGCAGATTAAAGATTAAAATGTTATATTTATTGTAGTTATTCGAAAATTAAATTATTTTACAGCTATATAAAGTTAAGATAAAATATTATATTATAATCGAAAATATTTATCAAGTATTTGCCTAATTTAAGTTGATGGTACACATACAATTGGCGGCCACTGTGTGCTCAGTGGGCAGAACACACAGCGGCAAGCGCGCAGTACGTTCACATATCTAACAGATACATTAGAAAATATCTCAAAAAATCAACAAAATAACAGCGACGTCGACGCTGGCGTTGACAGCGAGCAGCGACAGCGACTGCGAGCAGCAATGTTGTTGTTGCTGTTGCTGAGAACGCGCATGAGTGAAATACATTTTCACGCTTCTAAACAGAGCGGCAGAACAAGAGCAGCAGAGCAGCGTCGGCGTAGCTAAAAGAGACTTTTTGACTGCGACAACAACAACAGCAACAACACGAAGAAGAACAACAACAACAACAATAGCAAGATACGCGTCCATTCATAGCCCCAATGTGCTCCCGATGCCAAACGCAGACGCAGATCACTCAAGAGTCTCAACGGCAGCGTCGCAGTCGCAGCAAGCGTCTTAGCAGCAGCAGCAGCGACAGTGGGCAGCGGCAGCGCAATCGCAATCGCAGCAGTCCGGGCGTAGACAGCAGATCGAGACGTAGTCGGGAGACGCAATCGGGACGGGCTGCTCCCCCTCCACCACCCCCCGCTGAACGTAGTAGTACTAGAGAATATTGCAAAGTTTTTCGCGTTGCCTTTTTTTTTCGGTATTTTTTGCGCGAAAAGTGTGCGCCACAATTTTCAAATCCCGCAGAGCGTCGCGAGCTGTGGCCGGCAACGGTACGGAACGGAGAAGCAACCCAAAGAGAAGAAATTCGAAAAGAAATACTAAAGTAAAACGAGAAGAAGAACAACAAAAACGAGGAGAAGAAGAAGGCGGCGAGTTTTGTGTGTGTCTTATCCGAGAGTCGCGAGTTTCGATACAGTGTGTGTGCATTTTTGTCGGGTTCCCAGGGTTCCCGAGGAGCATGGGAAAAACTGGCTAAGGATACACGCCAGCAGCCAAGAAGAACCAGAGAGAGAGACAGAGAGCGCGAGAGAGAGAGAGAGAGAAGAGGAACTGAAACTGGAAGCTGAAGCTGCAGCAGCTTTTAGCTTCATCGACTGCGCTTTGATTAAAGCGCGCGCGTTTAATTTCATTTTTTACGCTACTCTGCAGCCAAGAAGAAGAGGAAGCAGCAGCAGCAGCTGAGGAGTGCTCCACACATACACACACCTGTGCTCCCCTCCCCCCCTATACTGGCTTTTTATTTTGGATGCGACTCCACCCTTCTGCCAACTATTTTTCAACATTTTGCGCTTTGATTCGCTGTTCACCTTTTTGGCCGGCGCGGGTCTCTGACTGTGTGGCTAACTGGCTGCCGCTTTTTGGCCTGGCCTACCCTGCGCTGCCCCGTCCCCCCTTGCCCTGTCCTGCCCTGGGCCTGGACTGGGACAACACACACACAGTCGACACGCAGTCGACGGCAACGCAGACGCGCGTATTTGCGACTCCTGCGCTTGCTGACTCCTTGGGCGCTGCTCAGTACGCCGCCAGCTTTCTCCGTGTGCGCAGGCAGCAGCAGCAGCTGAAGCAGCAAAGAAACTGAAGAATCAGAAACAGAAATAACAAAATATATAAAAAACATAAGAAACACAAGAGTGAAAGAAACCGTGAGACAATCTGACGATCTTTGCGATCGATCTGATCATCGCGCGCGCGTCTTTGCGGTGTTCTTCTTCTGCTTCTTCTTCTTACACTGTCGCCTGTAAGCAACGACATCAAGTGCGCCCCTTCACCCCCTACAGCTTAACTTAACTGAAGTCAGAGACTCAAAACATTAACTTTGCTTTTGTGCGGAATATTTAAATAAGCATCGCGCGAGTCGCTATAAAAAGCCTTTAACTGCCTGCCAAAAACACTACAACAACAACAACATCAAGTACAGGGCAAACATAAGCCCACAACAGCTACAACAAGACCAACAACAACAACTTGCGAGAGACTGGGCCACATTTGTTTGTTGCCGCATTTGCGGCTTCGGAGCGATATGCGGTTATTCATGGTAATTGCAATTCTAATATTCGCAATGCCAATGACGGGATTCGGTTGGTGAGTTTTCCCTCCAGTTATTACAGCTATATTTTCGAACATAGTCCTAAGTCAAGATCAGTGTTGATCAAGATCAACTTTACAAAATGATTTGGGGTTAGTTCACACAAGTTGTTTGATCGATCGATCATGCGATAATATATAAATTAGTACTTAGTCAAGATCATTAGAGATCAGTATTGATAGTATACTTTAACTAAACAAATTATTTAAAAAACATTTGTTGATCGATTGAGCATAATTCGCTGATCACAGAATGATATTCATTGACCCAATGATTTTATATAAATTAGTACTAAGTCACGATCAATTAATTATTGCAATTGTTAGTGCAATCGATCTTGCAATATTTTGTATAATACAAATCAAGATAATTTATATTACTAAAGATCAAGCTCATTAGAGATCAGTATTAAAAGTCTACTTCAGCATTACAAAATATAATAATATGATAACAAATGTTCCCCTAGATTGAGTACAATTTGCCGATAGGGATCGATGCCGATCCAGCGATATTTTATAAATAATATTAAAGTAAACCAATCGAATTTATATTTGATCTGAATAACCTAACTTTGTTTTCAATTTTCTAATTTAAATGGATCCCCTAATGTTATTACCTCTAAGTGGATCACTTGCGATCGGCATATTAAAATAAACCTATTTACATCACAAATTATATGTATTGAATTTACGATTTAGACAGATATATTTTAATGTTTGAGCGCCGTTCTATTTTCAACATTTATTTATTAATACTTTATTACAATTTGTAGATCATTGGCGATCAGATTAAGAAAAAATATTCAGTATGAACTGGAAATTCATATGTATGGTATATATGCGAGTGGGTTAGAAATTAAATGATTTTTTATGATTTAAGCATTTAAGCAAATTATAAATAGACTTGGAATATAGACGCAAGTGGGTACTAACTAATGAAGATCAATTTTCCGTATTATATTTGTAGTCTTAGAAGGCAAAAATGAAACAGATCAGAGCAGTCAATTGTATGTTAATTTGATTATATTATAATGTGATCTTTACTTAGGTATTAAATGATCTTTTCGGAAGTTATATGATCGTTTCTATAATATACATTTTTCTATCTTAATTTATTTAGTAAAGAAACGATCAAAGTATAATTTTCTATATAAGCTCAGATCTTAAATCGTTTCAACTGTATTCTTAAATGATTCTGAGAGATCAGTTCCATTTGAATCACTTCTTAGAAACAAATGAGTCTGGGGATTGCCATCAAATTTAGAAAGCAATTCGATATTTATTACACTACTCAGCGAGAGACAATAGAGGCGTAATTTCAGTATCGACTGATTGAAGCTGCTTTCCCAGATCGTTCTGGCTTTTGAGATCAGCCTTATTTATATAGATTGGCAAGCGACAAACTCGTTCGGGGCGAAATTTATGTTTCACTGCGTCGTCGGCGATTTCAATGCCAAAAAACCCATTACAAACACGATCTACGAACGATCTACGAGGGGTGCGGGCACTACGCATGCAAGATGTCAGATCCCATCAATATATGAGCTCGCGAGATTGGCGTAACAGTTTCCGGTTTTGGGGCTTGCTGACGACAACAATCAACAACAACAACAGCAACACATAGAAAATTGCAGTGGAAAATTGCAAGCGACGCTGAGGTGAGTCAAAGCCAAAGTCAAAGCAAATCAAAAAGCGAAAATTTCGGGGCAGAACCAATCGAGCGGACGATGTCGCCGGTCGCGAGGGACCTTCAAAATGTGACGTTTGATTTAGATTTAATTACATGGCAAAATGTGGAACCCAAATGCGAAAAGTGCAGCCAAAATAAATAAAAAGCAGAGGAGAGTGCGAGGTACTGCTGGTACTACTCCCCACAACACCCTCTCTCCCTCTACCCTACACTCAATTTGAATTTATGCGCGAAATTACAGGCCAAGATAAATAAAATAAGAAGAGGAGAAGACATCAAATAGAAGGAAAAGTGTCGCTAAAAAGGTGAGGGGAAGGGGAGACGACGGTGCTCCTCTACACTGGCTGCCAAAAGTACACGCACACGCACACACACACACGGCAAAGTGGCATCAATGAATCTGCAACTGCAACTGGCAAAGGTAGAAAAATTGTCGCTGTCAGCGCCAACGAAATTTGTAATGTCTCGACTTTTGGCTAGCGCATTTGTCAAGCGAGCAAGGCAGAGGGAAGACGGGAGAGAGAGAGTAGGAGTGAGAGGGGTAAGCACTGCCTGCTTGCAGTGTTTATTGCCGGGCGTGGCTGGGGGGCGGCGTGGGCGTCGCGTGGCGTAGACTGCATGACGGTCTGTTCGCGTAGTTTGAATATTCATTTTATTTGAGCTCTGCTGTGCAACTGGGCGTGGCAAAGGAGGCCACCTGCAACATTAAAAAGCTGTCGCTAATCAAAGAAGAGAAGCAGGCGGAGCAGGAAGGGGAGACGGGGGTTAAACGAGGTACTCCGCGCAGGCCGTTTGTCTCTTCCATTAAATTCAATTGAAAACTTTTGCAATAAATTCATTAAATAATTTGAGCTCAAGTTCAGTTTGTCGTTTGATGTCGCCCCGAGACGATCATGATGATCATGTTGTTAATTACGATGTTGTTGCAGTTGTTTTTACAGTTGTTGCTGTTGTTGTTGTTACTGTGGCTGCTGACAGGCCACAAAAAAGTCTATAGCAAATTTGCGCCATTTTTACGCTTCATCTGCGCTGCTCAAGGGCGTCGGCAAATGCATACGTCGATGACAACAAGCAGGCCGTGACGAATGGGAGAAGCAGAAAGGGAGGGGGAGAAAGAGAAAGAGAGAGGGGTAGACAGCTGAGTTAAAAGGATAATGCTAGTGTACAAGTGTGTAGGTGGTGCAGAAGAAACAGAAGTTTTTGACACTCATAGAGATGGCAAAAAGTCGATAAATTATCTAAATGTTGTCGATAGCCCACTAATAAGTTTTCGATAAGTGTCGTAAAAACAATTTAAAATTTCTTAAAGTAACAGTCGATATATTATCGAATTATAATCGATTACTTATCGATACATCTTTGATAAAAAGCATAAATACTGCTTCAAAATTGCAGAGAATTAAGAGAATAAAGACAAGATGTCTATCGAACTATTCTTAATGCTAACCAACACAAAAAATATCGATTAACCGATAACTATCAGCTAAAATTTATTTTGCATAAAGTCATCTTTGTTCGTAATGTGTAATCTACATTGTATATTTATCGCTTATCAGTAATATGTACATCTAATAAACACCTATCGATAAACATATCGTAACATTGTTCCTATCTGCTATTTTACTATTCAAAGAATTTGCAATTCTCACTACTTTATATACTATTCTTACCTCCACCCTTGCCACCTACAATTCTCTATCGTTTTTCATCTCTGGGTTTATAGAGCGCCGATCTAGTCGGCTCATATTTGTATACGTTATTTTCCAGCCAAATGCACTAAATCAAACGATCATTGTGCACGATGCGATGCGATGCAAGGCAATGATGATGATCGCGTCGATAATCGCATCGGGCTGGGAGAACTGAGTAGACGAAAAGCCCTCGATGTGCCGTTAAATGAATGGAAATTCCATTGGGGCAGTCGAAAGCAATTACAGAGAGCTTACAGCGAATTGTGTGATGTGTCTGGAATTTAATTAAAAACAGCAACAGCAGCGAGTCGAAAATCTTGAATTTATGATCTCTATGAGATTTGATCCCCCCTTCCCCCTCTCTCGATTGAAATGAGCTCATTTCCGCCGTATGACATTTGCACTCGATTGGGGAGCTTAAGTCTATTTCGGTGGCAGTTTCCTGCTTTTCATTCACTTTTCATTCATTCATTCACATTCATTCATTGGCAACTTTTGGCACTCACAGCAGGCGAAATGACAATTAAAAACCCGCCGGGGCCTTAATGGGTTAAGCAGCAAATCACACACAAACACACACACCAGGCACACACACACAGATAGAGAGATCGACGTGCCACTTAGTCTCAAGCTGTGTTGCATTTCGCCTGGCTGCAACATCGTCACCCTGGGAGGCAAGAGCAACAACATTGCGCATACGCCGCGTGGTGCTGCCCGAATGTGTCAGTGGAGCAAAGCAATCGAGAAATTGGCACACTCGCCACGACTCGCGAACACCCCCAACGTGATTAGTTAAGAGAGAAAGAGAGAGAGAGAGAGAGACAGAGACCCCACTAACAAGCGTACAAACTCGGCCAATTGCCAAAATGTCTTGATTATGAGAGGTTCCTCCACTCTCCCCCTTCCCACCATCCCCCACACTACTCTCTCTCCCACCTGGGGCCTCTTTCGTCACTCTGCCAAGCGAAACGGCACGGGAAACTGCGTCCGGGAACCACTCGCACTACTCGGTTAGTTACAACACTTGGCACGGGCTGTGGCTGTCACCTTTTTGCTGCTTGGCAGGTTCTGTTTTAATTAAGAACCCATGCGATTTGTTTATTCTGTTAATTTGTCTCTGCACCTCTTCGTCACGTTGACAGTTTCGTGTCTCGGGCAAGACCCCCTCTCCTTGCTCTGCCCCCTACCTGGCGCGCTCACTTGCTGCATCATAATTAAAACGCATGACCAGAGACAAAGACAAAGGCGAAGACAACGACGACATGGGTCAAGTTGAAGGACTGACGAGGGCCCAGACCCCGAGGCTGGCCAAGGTAACTAGGAAATCCTCTTGTCATGTCGGAGATTCATGATCTTGACTCCACATCGAGAGACTGCCAGGGGGGGGGGAATGGTAAAGTGCTGTGCAGTTATGTGATAATCAATGGCAGTTCAGGGAAGTTGATAGAGTATCTAATTGATTCTGTTTCTTTCATTAATGCTATAAACTTCATAGATCTTGTTTTCAATATTTAATAAACAGAGATAGTTAAGTCAAGTTACCTTGTTTAAATCGCTATAAATTGATTTGTATTATGGCAACTTTGTATTGCATATTCACATTTAAAACTTTAGGTTGCCATATCCTTGTTTATTTCGTTTACTTTTTAATTCCTAGCATTCGTTCTACTCAAAAAATAGTCCAAGTTCTGCATTAATCCTGGCTTTTAGATAAGATATAAGTAAGAGAACTATAAAACTATAACTTATAAAAAGTAAAACAACTTTCTATAGTTCTTTTATCAAAATTCTATCTTTAAATATTTTTCAAGCTACCATAAGCAATTCATACTTCCACCCCGCCATACACCGCAGCTCATTTATCTAATGTCACATAAATTTGTGGCATAACTCACAGAGGAATCGCGAATTTCTCACATCTCAGCTCAGCTCGGCTCAACGCAGCTCTGGGTGATTTAGCAGACGTGCAACCTGGACACGGTCATGGGCGCGTTGCATGTGGCAGGCAACGCCTATTTGAGCCATAATTAAGTTAAACGTTGTCGCAATTTGCGCGCCAGCCACACCGAAAGATTGATGTTGTCTTTGTTGTCGTCGTCGTCGTCGACGTCTTTGACGTTCTCCTCAACTGCTGGAGGGATCCTGCTTTAGCTTGTTAAAGACCAAATAGTAAATATGGCTGAATTATTAGCTAGCCAGGCGGCAATTGGACATGCGCATGCCCCAGAGCCTGGGAACGTAAACAGGATGCGCATCATGATGATCGTAGCCTGATCACCTCAAGATCATTATGATCTAGCCTTTTTTTTGTTGGTGGCGGCGACGGCGGCGCTTGTTGCACATGTTAATTTGCTAATTGCTCGACTGAAGGTGCCAAACAGTGCCGCCCACACACGTTGCCACACACGCCCCCGTCCCCCCTGCGGCGACCAAGTCGTGTCAACAGCTTTGGCGGCGGCTAATCAATTGTCAATGCTGCCGCCCACATCAAACGCCAGTGCCATGTGCCACACCCCTTGGACAGTCTGTCCCTGTCTATCTCTCTCTCTGTGTGTGTGTGTGTGTGCACAAGAGATCAGCACTTGCGCTGAGGCATTCTGTGGACAAATATTTGTGAGCGTAAATTGAAAACTGACCAGCCACAACAGCTCTTGAGTTGGCCTAAAGCGATCGACGCCGGCCAAGCGATCGACGACAGCGACGGCGACAGCGGCCATTCATTCACTTGTCAACGGTTTGTTTAAATACTCTGCCACTCGCTGTGTTGACAAGTGGTTTAAGTCGTTGATTTGTTTACACTGTGCAACACACACTCACACTCACTCGCTGTCTGGCTGCATGCATGCAAGGTACGAGGTATGTGCCAGCTGGGCGACTCACCAAAATGAGTCAATCAAACGAAGTTGCAGCCATTGTCAGACTTGTCTATTTACATAGAAAACAACAGAGGCAAAGCGAACAGGGCTAGAACACTTCAAGACGATCTACAGATGCTCTTTTGCGGCTCTAAAATGTATTTGAGTTCGTTTCGGGCTTAAAATACTGATATTGATATTTTAAAATAGAAAGCATTGGCTTAATTGAGCCAACGACAGCTATAGACGCACTCTAGGCACACTTTAATTATTTTGAGCACTTTAAAAATATATATTCAATAATTTTGAAACTATTTTTTTATTTTTGAAATTAACTCAAGTTATAAAAGAAAATAATAACAGAAATAGAATGAGCTTAAATGATTTTTAGTTACACTACCATTAAATTTATATCAAGAATATGTATATGTAAACACAAAGTATGTAATGTTTCAAGTTATAAACCACTTTAAAGATTAGAAATCTATATAATGTCTACATATTTCGCTCATTCTATTAAATCTCAAGCGCAATTCGTCTTTGTGATATAATATTGGCATACTATCGATAGATTCTTTAGCAAAATGTAACAGACTGACACTCTTTTTACACTCTATAAGTCTTATTACTCATTTCACTTCCTACACCAAACAGAACATAAATATTTTAAGAATTAGTTGATCATTTTCTGGCTATGCAAATTGCCAAACCTACTCTACAAATACATATACCCTGCACAGCATAGTGCACTAGTGTACTGTGTGATCGCATTGGCCTGGCATGGGTTGGGTATGGGAAATTTCAACCACTTGTCAGTTTGGCTACCACCAAACCAAACCGGGCACTTTGATCAAAGAAAAAAATCACTGAAAATCCATTGAGGCCTATAACGACACCCAAACAACAACAGCAACAGCAGCAACAACAACTGCAATAGGGGCACACTTGGAGCTGGAAGAGGCTGCTGCTCTTCGCACTCTTCCCTTTCTCGGGTTGTGTGAAAGCAAAATAAAGATACGTCGTCGCGGCCAAGTGTTGCCAGTTGCCAGTTGCCAGTTTGCCTGGACTGGGACCTGGGACCTGGAATCGGGCGACTGGCAGACGTTGAAGTTGTTTCGCCTTTTTGATGTTGCCGACAGCAGCGCTGCTGGCGTCGCTGCCGGCTGCTGCTGCCTGCTGCTGCTGCTGATGCTGCCAGGCAAACTTCAACTTCAAAAACGAAAAAGTGTCGATCGAGGCAGATCGGCCTCGGCTATTTTCCGCTTAACCAAAAACTCCCCGTGTTTATTGTTGTTGTTGTTAGTGTTAGTGTTGGTGTTGGTATTGCTAGTGTTGGTGTGCGTGTTGTTGTTGGCTGGCAACTTGTGTGGTTACGCGCACTGCTTCGCGCACGCTTGAAAGGTGTTTGAGTTCGAGTTCTTTAGATCTCTCCAGTCATCTGGGATCGCATCGCATCGCATCGACTTGCGATCTCATCATCATCGTTCGCCAGCGAACTTCAATTGTTTCTACACGTTGCTGTTGCTGTTGTTGTTGTTGTTGTTTACAAGCGCGTCTATCATTTACTTTTGGCGGCCCAACACATTCAGTTGTTGTTGTTGTTGTTGTTGTGCGTGTGTCTGCTCTATTTGTTTTTTAAAGATTTCGTAGCTATTAAGTTGTCATAATCTCTTGGCTCTCATCGAGATCGAGTGATCGCCACAGGGCCACATAGTAGATTAGAAAAGAAATAACTCTGGAGAGTGAATGAGACAGCAACACGCGGGACATGGCCACCAGGTGGGCCCATCGCAAACGATCCAGGTGGGCAAATTGGGGCAAACCACAGACAGTTTGGGTAAATGAGGCACCACAGGTAGTCGCCAGTTTCTAGGCGAGCTGTGATATCTCTCGCTATAGGAAATATTGAGGAAATTAAGGGAATAAGTCACACGCAGTAGAGGAAATGGAGAAACAATAAAGTTTTATATGTGATTGTATAAAAAAGAGCGTATATTATGTGGATATGAGTATAAATAATGATGCGCAGAGATAGTATATATAATATAGATATACATGTGTATATAGATATACATGAGTGTATAAGTAAAGTCATATTGAAAACTCAGTAATTAAGTATACAAAACACAAGAGTTTTCCTTATTGCTTAATTCAAATTGATAGAATTGAGTAAGCTTAAAAATAAATGATACTTTTGACTATGCGTGAGAACCTTAGCACAAAATGGAAAATTTTAAAGCAAATCGATATATAAGTACAATATACAAATTTAAGGATCTAATAAGTATATATCATACACATTATCTGTATGCGCATCACTTTAACAATACGAAATTGCTATACTTTATATGACTTCAGTTAATACTCTTTTACTCTTTAATTTGAGAGCACTTTGAGATAAGAAGTCGTCATATGTACAACCAATATATTCTTCGGGATAGCCCATTATCTATACTATATAAGTTGTATTATACAATTCACTTCCTATCTGCATAGTCAAAGTCAGATTGCCAGTCGATAGTTATTTTAAGATCATACAGAATGAGCCTCTCTCTGCAATGTAAAGGTCGCACTACTTGTTTTCTGTTCTTTCTGTCTATGTATTTTACTTATGCTACATCTGAACTTTACTATATCTTCTGATAAACTATTGGTAAACTTACAATAGATTCCTTAGGAAAGACCCACAAAATGTCTCTCTCTCTCTTTCTCTGTCTCTCTTCTCTATACGCATTACTCATTTCAGTACCTTCTCGCAGTGCAATACCATCGATTAGCAATACCAAACAAACAAATGCCTTGCAATGTCTATGACCAACACGAAGGGCTTGGCTCTGGTCATATCAGCTCTTTGTCATCGATGAATAACTGTGCCACAAAATGGGCAACAGAGCGGGAGTCTCTCAAGAAAGAGTGAGAGAGTGAGAGAGAAAGGGGTGTGCGTTCATGCCGTACTCAGTTTGAAGTTGCCGATTTTTTCGCGCTGGGATTTCTTTGGAGTTAGCTGAGTCAGCTCAGTGTTCAGCACTCAGTGCTGTAAATTGCCCCATTAATTGCTAAAAATAACACAAATTCCACAAAACAGTACAAAGAAAGAGATAGCAGAGAGAGAGGGAGAGAGGGAGACAACCCCATAGACCGGCCGCACATCAATCACAGACTTGAGACGCGTCGTCTCTGCAGTAGCCCTATAAAGTGCTTTATTTACCCTGTGCAAGCCACTTCTTACTTCCCTCACTCCCCCCCCTCTCTGTTGATCATCCCCTTCCCCCCTCCCTTCCCATAAACATACACTACACTTCAACTCAAATTGCGCAAAGTTCACGAGCACAGCAAATTTCACGCGAATGTGCAATGTGAAGAGCGAGAAAAAAGAACAGCAAGGCAGAGAAGAGGAGCAAGAGCAGAACGAAGAGGAAGAGGAAGAAAGAAACCTAACAAAAATGCGAACGAAAAACAATTGAGCTATTAAAAAGTCATAAATCTGAAATGGAAAAACATAAATCAGCGCCAAAGGCGCGCACACAAAAACAATTTAAACGCCGCCGCCCAGTGGCTGACACATCTCAATGAGGGGTAGAGAAGTGAGGGGAGTAGTGGACGAGCGGGAACGGGAGTCGACCCCTGGGCCAGCAGCAGCAGCGACGCATGCTCACATGGACTGACTGACTGACTGACTGGCTGCACCCACATTGTACGCGGCGGGGCAATAATTATTAATTTTCCAGCTAAATTAAATTTTAACGCTTTTGCTGCAGCTGAAATGAAAACGAAAATTGCATCGATTGGGAAAATTGCTAAAAAGTCAAGTGGGTGTTGTGCACTCCAGTCTATGAGTGTGCGTGTGTGTGTGTGTGTGTGTTGGAGTGTGTGTGTTTGTGCTGGCAATTTTATTGAGCGCCGACGCTTCCAACAATAAACAAAACAAAACAAAACGCTATTGTTGACTCTCGCGGAGACTCCTACGCCATATTGCGTATACGCCGCATCGGCCGCACTGCAAAATTTAGTTCAACTGCCGCACGCTCGCCTCATGTTTTCCTTATTCTGCGCAAATAAACGAAACGAAATGAAAACTGCCTGTTTTTTTGCCGGCTATCCGCATAAATAAATGCAACTATTTTTAATGAACTTGCACAGATCGTGAAGTGAAGCCAAAGAAGGCGCCACAGATCGGTTTGATTTGAGAGCGAAGAGTAAAGGAAATGCTGGGAATATCATCTTTATTCAGATTGCAAGAAACTTCTAATAGTTAAGTGAAGATGAAAGTATAGATTACATCTATATTCAGATGTCTAATATCTTATCAAATAACTTTCTTACAATAAAAAATTTGTAACTATGTCAGATGGAATTGATTGACTTATAAACAAATAAAGCTTGATAACTAAAAATATCAGCCTTAACTCTATATATTCTAATATATTTATCTATGTTTTCCAATATCATATCAACCTATATTTACTTTCATTTTTGTATCTCCTTCATTCCAGGGCGGAGGGCACTAATATTCTACTCGATCCAAATCTAATGTGCAAAAAGACACGCCGTCTACGTGGCAAACTGGCTGAGATTTGTCGACACGACTCGGCGCTGCTCAAAGAGATCATCAATGGGATTAATCTGGGTTTTCGCGAATGCGAATTTCAATTTCGCAACCGTCGCTGGAATTGCACAGTGCTGCGCAAGAGTATGAGGAAAATCTTAATGCGTGGTAAGTAAGCAAAGCTGCAATAATGCACCCAAAGAGATGCACAGCACTTACACAAAGAAGAAGAAGTAGGAACAGAAGTGGAAAAAGAAGAAGTAGAGGAAGGGGTAGAGAAGGAGGTAGAAGAGGAGAGAGCAGCAGGGGAAGCACTGGCGACAAAGGCCAAACGGCGCTGCTTTATTATGCAGCGCAAACTGGCGGCCTGTCAACACGCGCGCTGACTCAGTGAGAGGGGAAAAACTCAGAGTTGGCTTTAAAAAACGGCTAGTTTTTGGCTGTGGGAGAAAAGTGAAAACAACAGGAATATCCAGAGTACTTAGAAGATGAAACGATTTTGTTTAATTTACTCTATCATTAAATAGTTTATCGTGTACAAATAATTTGATTTATTATAGATAAATAATGACAAAATCTCTAGATTTAAAGATGCTTCAAATTATTTGTAATATTGAAGGCATATTCTATAACAGAAGATATACAATTTAAAAAGCATTAATAGACTTTCTAGAAAATTAAAACATATCGATAGTTATACATACTCGTAGTCATTTATATGTTTATCAATTGTGATCTACAGAGTTTTATTGTCCTTTAACATTTATCATGTTTCAACTGAAAGATTTTCTCAATGTCATATTTCGTATTCATATTCTGCAAAAGAAACTATTTTCAAACATTTATCGATACTCGTATACGGATTTCATCAAAAAGGCTAAATTGTGTGGCAACACTGAAGCCGATTGCGCCTTCAGCAAGTGGGACAAGTTGAGATGAAGATGCCTTGCGACTCATCGACTGCCCCGCAATGCTGCCTAATTACAGCTGAAGTGCAGAGAGTCTTCTGCATGGCAAACACGCAAAAGAAGTGCGGAAAAGGGATGGGGATATACATATGTATGTATGGTGGAAAGGAAAGGCAAGATTCACTGGGCATGCAGGCGACCGCATCATCCATCAAGTTGCATAATAAAACTGTTGCGCCCGCTGATGAATAGCGCCTGAAATGAGCCTACAAAGCTGTCAATTTTAATAAATTATTACCCGAAAAGGTACAAGGAGAAGAACAGAGAGGGAGAGAGTGTGTGGCTGGTAGAAAGAGAGAGGAAGAGTGCAGTCAAGCTTGGATCTCTCTGCAGCTCCTGCTCGGCAGACTGCACTTAATGACAACAATGCGCAAACAAAACACATACCAAATTATATGCAATAAATTCCACACACACACACAGACTATACACACACACATATATACTATACACACACACACACACAGGCAGGCATCTTTGTGAACTGCATCGGCGGCCCTGTCAAGCTGTCAGTTATCAAGTCGAGGAAGCCTTTTCGGCCAAGGCTGCCACGCAATGATGCCGCCTGCCCTTCCATTTGGGGTGGTGACTGTTCGAAAAAGAGACATATCACCTGTCCACTTCCATGGAGCACCCCCCTCCTCCCTCCTGCCCCTGCCAGCTCTACACACGACTCGCTCGCATTACAAACGTATGCAAATCGTTGGACGTTGCGATTACAAGTGCGATTTTCGATTTCATTAAACGTGACTGCAGTGACGATGTCGTCGTCGACTCACACTCCACTCCACTCCACTCACTCTGCCCCTCTCTCTGCGCTTCTCATTTGCATAGAGATCAGTGTAGAGCAATCAGCGATCGGTTATCGCGCTGTGGCAATAAATCATTTTGTCGCCTAAGCTGACAAATTGACATCAATCATGAGACGACGACGACGAGGGGCGGCAGCATGTTGACAACATTAATCAGCATCGATTATCTATCGATATTAATCGTTATTTGCAAACTCAACTCAACTCGTCGTAATCGCCACGAAATTGTCATTTAATGACAGCACTTTATAGGCCCAGCGAGAGCAACAACTAACCGCACTTACACCTCAACTAAGTATATCACGCTGCCATAAATGTTAACGACACTCGGTGCGGGTCCCAACTAGTTTATGCGATTGTAAACAGAGTGTTATATGGTCACTGGCAGAGGCACTTAATCCCAGCAATTGACTCAAGATTATTCAGCAAATGGCTAGAATTATGGCTGACTAACTGGGCTTGATCTTTAATTGCCCAGTTAACGACTATAATATGCTATAAAAAACTGTCAAATTTGCACACGGCAGTTATTAAAATTGTACTGTGGGAATGGTACGAAGGAATTTTGATGGTAATATACTTATATGGAATGGGAACCGGAACCAAATCTATTTATAGGTAGTATCATTGTAACAGCTTAGGTATCAGGGGGAAAGGGAGATGAAGACCTTAAGGAGGAAATATATAATTGAACTGCATCACTAGCCAAGTCGTTTAAGCCAAGTCCCTCTGTCTGTCTGTTCTTCTGTGCGTCTATCTCTTTTTTTGTCTGTATGAACGCAGCTAACTTTGCTATTTTAAAAGATAGAGATACCAAACTTTGCCCACATGTTTATATATATCATACGCAGCATAAGCTCATTTCATATATTGGGTGTCATGCCCAGCATCCCTATAAATCAGAAAAGAAAATTTTAAATTCAATTTTTAAGCAAAGTATTTGGAATACAACTTTATACTTCAGCATATAGTAAGTTGGCTTAAAAATTAAGATATCCTCTGAGTTTCATTGTGATCAAAGTATAAACACAGAAGTTATCAGTACCAAGCAGAGGTGACAAGTTCTTCCTTAACACATTATTCCTTTACATATACTGTACATATTACTTATCCCCCCCTCACTTCTTTTCCTGCTACCCCCAACAGACTCCCGTGAAACGGGCTTCGTGAACGCCATCACTGCAGCGGGCGTCACGTACGCCGTGACCAAGGCCTGCACCATGGGGCAACTGGTGGAATGCTCCTGCGATAAGTCACACATGCGTCGCAATGGCGGACAGCCGCAAATGGTTAACGCTGCCACAGCGGAGGCAGCGCTCGAGCGGCAGCAGCAGAAACAGACTGTGCAACAGCAGAAGCAGCAGCATCTGAACAACAGCATAACCGAGTTTCTGCTGGGCAGGCCGGCGGGCAGGCAGCGCGTGGGCGGTAGGCGTGGCCGGCGCAAGTTCTGGGACAACATCAAGTTCCCGCAAGGTGAATGGGAGTGGGGCGGCTGCAGTGACAATGTCAACTTTGGACTGCGCCACTCACGCGCCTTTCTCGATGCCAAGCAGCGACAGCGACGCAGTGATCTGGGCACACTGGTCAAGCTGCACAACAACAATGCAGGAAGATTGGTAAGCATGAAGGAGAGCGACAGAAAGAGGGAAAAGCGCTAAGTGTAGATATGGCAAGAGTGAAGTTTGAAAATTGAGGAAAGTGTTATGGGAAATTTAGAAGGTTTGGCAATGAAAACAGTAAAATATATTAAGGAGATTTACATTACATTCAATTAAATAAATACATTCAAAATATATGGAACAGAAAATGTGTGATCATTTTTAAATGCAATAAAGATCTTGCTTAATAATAGCAATCGATTTTAAAAATTAAGAAACAGAAATTAATAGCTTTCCTAAATTAAATTATGGAGATAAATATATAGAGCACTTTTCGCACAGAAATTGAATGATCACTTTGGATATTAAATCCATTAAAATACAGTATAGAGTAACAATAATATAATGGAAATATTTGGAAATGAAAATATTAAAAATCTATCCAATTTGCATTATAATGCATTGTATTACTTTCTATGAAAATGTTAATTCTTTATACAAATCCATACACAACTTTTAAGATCTTCTCAGCTTAAATTACGCGCAAATATCTTTTTAATCGCAAAGATCGCACAGAGAGCCATTCAAATATCCATCAATTTACCAACTTAATTCCCACTCTCTTTTCATTTTATCTATCTATCTCACTCATTGTTTCTTTATTTTGTGTCTCCTTCTCGCTCCAACCACTTGAACAGGCCATACGCGATGCGATGCGTTTGGAGTGCAAATGCCATGGCCTGTCCGGATCGTGCACGGTGAAAACCTGTTGGCTGAAGATGCCGCCATTTCGTGAGATATCATCACGATTGCGCGATAGATACGATGGGGCACGCAAGGTGGCGCTACGCAACGATGGCAACAGTTTTATGCCCGAAACGCCGCACACGAAGCCAGCGAACAAATACCAATTGGTCTATGCCGATGATTCGGCAGACTTTTGCAGCGCGAATCCAAAGAGCGGTGCGCTGGGCACACAGGATCGTGAATGCAATGCCACATCGACGGGACCGGATAGCTGCGATCTTCTCTGCTGCAGTAGGGGGCACAAGCATCGCGTGGTCAAGGAGTTGACCAACTGCAATTGCGTCTTCAAATGGTGCTGCGAGGTGACGTGCGAGAAGTGCTACGAGCATCGCGAGGTCAACACATGTCTCTAAACATAGAGAGAGAGGGAGGAGAACAAGGAGAGAGGGGGAGAGAGAGGCAAGATCTCGCTTATTGTAGGGTATTCACTATATACGATACGATACATATTATATATATTTTATTTAGGTTCGGCGCATAGTCATGAACATGATTTGAAAGCTTTCCATTTCGCGTGATACACAAACAGTTGAAACAGAAAACACACACATACACATACACAACGTTTCACTGCAGTCCAATTTTTAAGTATTATCTAACACTAACACACTTGTGAACACACACACACAGGGTAGTAACAAGTTGAGTTGAGTTTTAGTTCGTATGTAAATAAGTACTGTATCATGTACATGTAAGCCTGTAAATAGTCGTAATAAAAAAAGAAACGCTAAAGAAAAATTAACGTTCTATTTCTTTCTTCAATTTTTGTTAAGGGTAATGTTAAGTTTTATCAACATGCTCGTAGCTAGGCGTGTGCAGATGTGCAGTGCATAAGGCCCCCGGTTGCCAGGGGCCAAGAAAATATATATTTATATTGTGTGAGGCTTACCACGCCTCCTGCGAAATAAAATTGGGAAAGAATAATTAACGCATTGAAAATATTATCAATTGAGAATGAAAGGGAAAAATGATTTTACCAATATGAAATCGACAGATAAGTAAGATATGTATCTACGCTTTCTTTATTTAGTGTAATGTCTAAATACCTCAGATTTTGAACAACAAGGAAATTATCCTTTGGGCCCCTTTAAAATTATGAACAAGTGCCCTCGAGACCGTAACTACGGCCCTGTTTATCAAGCATTTATTATTAATATTTCATTATTTTTCAACTCTAATTTCTTTCAGCTTAATTCCAAGTTTTATCAACCATTCATTCTCTCTCTGTAGTCTCCTCTAATTGCTTATTCACTTCCAATTAATTGCAACAAATTGAATATCGAAAAAGCCTAATGAGAAATGAAAAATAATCGGGGGCTCTCTGGCTTTATGCTAAACGGAAATGTATCTCTCAGCTATCGCTTCGCCCCATTGATTGAAATCTGCATAAATGATTAAACGTAATTTAATGAAGACAACAGCAAAAATCGATTGAGAAACAAGTTCACCAAGCTATAGCTACGTATCTCTATCTGTATCTCCATCTGTATCTGTATCTCCAGCTGTAGCTGTATCTGCGTCCATTCACGACTTGCTATTGTCGCGTATCTGCAACGTATCTGGCAGCTACAGATACTGATACTACAATGGGTGCCCAATGACTTTCCCATAAATTAACACAATTTTATTGTTGTCGACACGAGATTAAAATCAATTCAAAATTTGCCTAAACAGCAACAAAACTGAAAATCGCATTCGATTCAAACAGACGAAAAAAAACAGAAAATTGATTTGCCTGCTGTGCATAAATTATTAACGATTGTCGATCCAACAACGAACGATCGATCGATCGTTGAGTGCATAAATTATAAAATCGTATAGATGTCGCTAAATGCATGTAATTAAAAAACTATCGTATCCGTACAGAAGCCAATGAATCCAAGACGTAAATAACACTAAATCATTTCGAGGTTCTCTCTGTGGAAAGTTAACATTTTGATAATAGTCATGGGAATCGATCAATAATGAATTGATTAGAAGCAATAACTTTTAATGAATATGGAGTTGTGAATAAAAGTGCATATTCATTTTATATAGAACAGTTATAGCTCAAGCTTGATATTAACAATCTGGAAACCTTCACAGCACTCCCAACTATTTCAGCTGGTTAATCTGGGCTTAAGATTCCCATCCCAAGTCTGAGCTTCGTTCAAGTCTTATATGCGTGGAACGCAATGAAATTCCATTCCATTTGCCTACTGACTGGGCCAGGTCAATCTCAGAGAGAGACAGCGAGAGAGGGAGAAGAACAAGCCCATGCCACGATAAGATACAGCAGCATCTTCAGCTCTGCAGCAACAACAACTAATTAACAATCGCATTCATTTTATTTATCGTACAACAAATGCAAACCGCTTGACTTCCAAAACTGTATCTGCATGCATTTATAAGGAGGCTCTTCTTGGGGATCAGCAGTATCTCCCTCACTCACTCTCTCCATGTCTCCCTCTCACTCTTGCTGCTGTTGTTGATCGGACAACAGATTGACCAAGCGACCAAGCGACTGACTGAGCGACGCGTCGATCGACGATCGCATCGGCATCAACATCATCGCATCGCATCGGATCGCCACGTCTCGTACACTTGACTGAACAAAATGTACGGTGAGATACTCGCTTGGAGAAGGGGCAGCAGCAGCAGCGGAGTAGGGGGAAGGGTTCGCGGGGCTGAGTTTCGGATTCAGTGGCTTTATCTTGGGCGCGTTAATGAGATTTGCTTGTATCTGGAGCCATTCGGTAGATGCATATCAGCGGGTTTCAATTAATTGTGGCGACTCTTATTAGTCATCCATCTAACAAACTAAACTGGCAATGGACTCTCTGACTCTGTGACTCTGTGAATGCGATTCTTGGCACTCTATCTGGCGCTGTCTCTGGCGCTGGCGCTCTGAAAATCTCACTATCAAGGCGCTGTGTGCACTGAAAGAAAAGTGTGACTAGCATTGCGCTTAGAAAGAAATGAAAATGTAAAGTATTTGTATCTCATACGAAAGATTTTAAATATTTATAATATGAAATATAGGTTAAATTATATCTTTAAGGTTTTTAGACTTGAGAGAAATATCTAGAGGAAAAATGTGTGTACATTTCTTATTATTGCTTAGATATGTTAGATGGATAAAGAATAAGATATATTCAGTTCATATAATTGATTAGTTATATTGAATAGACATATACAATAAATAAAGAAAGAGATTAATTCATATCGTATAACTGCTAAGATATATAGAATAGATATATGGATAGTCATATATTTATTTCGTATAATTGCTTAGCATATTAAATAATACAAAACATTCTTTTCAGGTATATCGTATAAGGTAAAAAAAGAAGAATCAAAACTATTTTATCGTATCAAGATGAATTCTATGATATGAATTATTAAATTCTTTTGTGATATAATATATATAGTAACCGTGTAAGCTAATAAAATGTAGTTTAATCAGCATTAACTTTCTCTAAACTGAATCCCATTTCGAATACCTTTCGATGTCAACTAGACTTTTCTTGCAGTGCAACCTTTTCCACTTGCCTAGTGTTAAGCCAATGACCCCAAACTGACCTTGGTCAGTTGGGAACTTCTCAGTGCATCTGTCTGTGTGTGTGTGTGTGCCAGTTCCTCACTCCGTTCACCCTTATAAATGTGCATTTTATGTTAATAAAAATGCATTTTTATGCCCATTTCTAGATCAAAGTTCCTCCGGGCGGTACAATTTCTTTCAAGTGGCGCTAAAAATGGCGCCGGGCTGTGTAGCACTGTATGTGCAACTTTCCCATGCGATTTTTGGCAAAAGTAATGGCTTAATTTCCAAACTGTTCCACCTACAGATGGTGCTGGATGGGGCTGCAAATGGACCTGCCTATGCAGAGGCTATCGCAGACGCGGATCACAGCAAACAATTTTAGCCAAATTGCAGACACACAGAGAGAAAGAGAGAGGGAGAGAGAGAGAGGGAGAGTGAGTGAGAGAGAGAGAGGGCAGAACAAACGCAGGGCGCTTAAAGAACAACTATTAAGAGCGGCTCGAGCGAGCAAAGCGACCATCGGACGCGTCGTCTCCTCCTCGAAGAACAAAACCTGAAACATGAAATTCCTGCGTAATTTGTAAGGAAAGGCGTGAAGAACACCAACGAAGGCAACACCTTAATTAATGTTATTAAAATGGAACGAACGACCGACGGACCCAGCGATTGGACCTGGACCTCAAACTCAAACTCACAACTAAAACCGAAGCCGAGTCCGAGAGACCGAGAGCCCGAGAACCCTCGACTGATACCCAGTGGACTGCAAAAAAGAAAAAGAAACTAAAAAGAAGAAGAAGCAGCAGGCAGAAGAATGTGGCAAAAGGGAAAAAGGGTCGTCCGTCTTTTTTGGGCTGTGGCCGGCGATCGCTTTGGCTCAATCGCTTTGGCCATGCACGTTCCGAAGACATAAGAGAGATGGAGGGAGAACGAGAACGAGAACAAGAGAGACTGCGAATGCGAAAGGTGTAAGGGGTATGGGTATGGGAAATGGCCTGTTGTCTTCATTTGGGGCTTGGCCAGGGCCTAAACGCCCGGTAAAAGTTATTGGGAAAGTGACCGAAATTGTTGCCCATTCCACACTCGGGGCTGGACAATGAGTTGTAATTTCTCAGTTATTACACACAGAAGAACAACAGACTGTCTGTCTGTGTGTGTGAGTGAGTGTGTGTGTTGGGTAATATCAGGCTAATTTTTTAATATATTTTATTATATTCATGGCATGTTGCCGAAAACAATTTCGGAAGTCTCAAGTGAAGTTCCTTTTATGTCAGGAGTGTTAATTTATTTATGGTTACTTCTTATAAATTTGACATAATAATTGAATATATAACTGAAATTATACTTCTTATATTATATTGTATATTCTATTATCACGGAAATAATATAAAGAATATATCAAAATTAATAAGTAATAATAATAATGTTTTCTGAAGAAACTTTAAATATCTTTACAAATAAGATAGCTATTTAATTAATTGTAAATTAAATTGTAGTTTAATAACTGTAGAAACTTTTAATTTAATATCTCTTTGAATATTAATCGATGGCTAGCTTGGGTCAATTTATTCTACAAGTTTTATTATTTATTGATCTATTTATCAAGTTTTTTCTTTATTGTTTATACATTTCAGTACCTAAAAGTTTAAATACTTCATTATTTTCTCTTCAGTTTCCCTTTGTCGAGTGCCTACTGTAGTTCACACTTTGTATATAGCCAAATGTTTAGAGAATAAACCCAGGCGAACATATGTTTGCACATCGGCCACGCTCCAAGAGGCAGCTGGAGGGATCTGCTCTTTGGTTCCCAGCATTGTGTAAGCCGCCAACAGATTTATCACTGGGCACTGAGAGCGTTGAGCGCTGACTACTTGACATATTCATTAAATTTGCCACATTGTTGCAAGAACCGACAGCGCAGCGCAGACAACAGAGCGCAACAGAGAGAGAGAGAGAAAGGGAGAGGGAGATGGGCATCATTTTGACACCTTAATGCGGTAATTAGGGTTTTCTCAGCATCCCAGGCCCAGACAGCAGTAACACCCCTACCATGCCCTCGTCTCCTCGATCCTCTGCGAGGCAGTCCGTCCTTAAAAGGCGATCATCGTGAGCAAATATTAACACAGCGCGCAGAGACCAAAGGCGCGATCTAAAGGCGCAACTAAAAAGCGCAAATGGTCAGCTGTCTCCCTTCCTCTCCTTCTCTCCCCTTCCTTTCGCACTCGCTTCCTTAACGGTTTACAGCGAATTGGCTTAAATTATTAAAAGATTACAGCCAAAGATCATCACGGCGATCTCCAAGATCCTTGCGAGCAGGCGAGAGACTCAACGATTTGGGTGTGAAGATTATGACACAGCAGAAAATAAAACACAGAACGGTAAAAGAGGCGAACGAGAGAGTCAAAGGAGAAGGAGAAGGAGAAGGCAGGCGCAGCAATTAATTTCAAATTTCTTAAACATCTCACAATGCACACGAATGTGGGGGAATGGGGAAGGGGTAGAGAACAACGCAGACAGCTGCGCCAAGCGATCCACAACGAGGAACGAAAAGAAGAGAAGATGCAGAAGAAGGGCGAGCGGAAAGAAGGAAGAGAAATTGCAGACAAATTAAGATAAATGAATTGTTTAATTGTTGCATGTGGCGTTCATTTTTATTGTGGAGCTGCTAATTTGGCTTGTAAAGTGAAATGAAAGGGTTTAAAAGGGGAATTAATGATTAAACTTACCTGCAGACACACACACATATATATGTATGCAGATGTTTGTGTGTGTACGATAGCTATAACATATTATATATTGCAATCTTGATAAATGCGGAAGAAGGCGTGAAAGCATCTATGATTTTACATTTTGTTCAGGCTTTGCTTAAATTGTTCTGGCAACACTGCTCAAATATGAATGCCAGCGTTGCCACCTTTAAACCCGCTTATTAAAAACCGTTGCTTTGACATCACAAAGGCGCGTGCCCGTCTAGTGATTAATTGTACAGTCTTAAGCGTTGCCTCAGTGTCGGGAGTAATATGTACTTAAATATATAATAAAACAAATATGTAATATACTTTAGTATCGATGAGTTATTTCGACTGAAACCATTGCAGATTGCGTCAGCTGTTCTGCAATACTGCACAGTGCCAGTGCTGCCCATCAGTCTCTTGCTTGACCGCACTGTTCTCCCAAGATTGCAATTAATTTGAGCTCAGCTTGAAATGCTATTAGTTGCGCATTAACACCCATACACACACACACGTGCGTATACAGTGATACGGGTTCATCAATCAACGTCCTGATGTCTAAATAATACAACAGGCAATCGACTGTTGCTGTCTCTCTCACTGTCTGTCTGTCCGTCTCTCTCTGTGTCTGTTTTCTGTTTGCCTGCCACAAAGGACTACCGCACTAATTAATACTGCCGCCCTGGCTGACGGATGGGCCAAACACACACACACACTCGTACACACGCACACACACAATTCTAAGCTAAATAAAGTTATTAAGCAGTCCAGAAAAGGGCCACAAGCGAAAAAGCGTTGCCAAAAACGAAAAGGCCCAAAACGCAGCATGTGTTAAAATTATATAGAGAGTGCGTGTGCGCAGTGGACCCCCCTAATGGAGCCCTGTAGAAAGAGAGGGAGAGACAGAGACAGAGAGAGACCCACAGGGATCTCGGAGTTAATAAAAAACACATAATTGCGTTTGTTTGGACCAGGCTGGGATGCGTTTAGGTTGCTTCGGTTGAGTTTGGCGTGCCAAGATGCCGATTTGACTCCGTTACTGCCCACACCACACTGCAGCAAGCATCTACCTGTCGCTCTCTCTTTCTCTCTCACTCCCTCTCTCTCTTCCTCTGCTGCTGCTGCCGCGTGCTCAAGTGCGAAGTTCTGCGCAAACGCCAAGCGCCTGTGAAAATATGATTTTTGTTGCCATTTCGTGTTTTGCCACTTTGGAGGTCTTCATCATTTCTTCTGCGCCTCCGTCTCTCTCTCGATCTCTTCTTCACTCTCCATCTCTCTTTTGTGTTTCCATAAAACTGACCCCATGGGCAGTGAAATTAAGTTGATTTTTAATGCAGTCGAGGTGGGCCTGCATTCGCGCGCGCGCAGCTTACTTCCTTGCAGGCATACGAAATTGAGGTATTTGCACAGATTGCCGAATTAAGACGGGTCCCAAAACGGAGTTATAATAAAACAAAGGAGCGAGAGAACGAGTGAGAGAGGGAGCGAGACAGAAAGAAGGAGAGAGGAGAACTTTAGCTTACGTTAGTTTTCATTTTCAATCCGCAAAATGTTTTAAGTTTTTTATATTTTTGTCAATTTTAATATAATTTGAGATAAAAACGGGAATTTCCTTTTTATATACTCATAAAATTGTCATAATTTCTTAATATGATTATGTGTTTTCTTATAATATTTTATAGGAATATTTCTCTATGTTCATTATTTACCAATATTAAATAGTTCTATTGCCTTTTTCTATAACTACACATTGAATATCAAAATAATAAATTATATTGTCGATCTATTTATTATATTGCCAATACATTCACCTAACTACACCACCTTCCATTAGTTTCCCTCTACAAATTTCGCGTGCTTTCTCAACTTTAAGTTGAACCCCCGCAATTATAAACTAACATATTATGTCCCACATATATAATGCTTCTACCCACAAGCAACGACGACATTCTCGTCTGCTCATCTCTTGTCCGAAACTATCGAATATCGAATACTTCCGCGCTTGCTCACTGCCCACGTTCCCAGAACGTTGGCCATAATAAATTTCAACTTGTCTACACCTATTTTTACAAACATTTAAAAATTATTACACTGACTTTTTCATTATGCTGCGCGCAGAGCAGAGCTCAGACCCCAGTCCAGTCCGGTCCAGGTCCAGGTCCAGGGACTACCTTCGTCCGTCTCCGTATGCGGGGCCTGATGACCTTAAATTAAATGTGCAGCACATGAATTATGTAAGCTGTTTAATAAAGTGATTCCATTTGCATGCAAGAGCCCCGCACGCATGCGCAGCGGGCAGTCTCCTCCCCAGGAGAGGAGCCAGTTGCCTTCTGCCTTCTGCCTGGAGTGGACCAACCTGGCCAACAACTTACTCAAGAGAACGAACGAACTGGGGCCCCGAAGCGCGCGCTGATTGTCGCTTAATAAAAATGGTTATTGTGTTTTCTGGAGGAGCACAAGGAGTGCGAGAGAAGGAAGGGAGAGTGGGAAGAGGTGGAGGGGGCCCTGGCAGATTGCAGCGGCTATTTATGTGTGGCTTTTGTAAGAATTATTAATGTAAATCTTTCATAATTTTCTTAAGCTGTGCGCGTGCGCAGCGCAGAAAGACGAAGAAGAAGAAGAAGAGCAACAAAAATCAGACGAGGAACTTGAACGGAGTTTACAATGATTTATGGCGCCATCTGGCAAGGCTGTGTGGCATCCTGTGCTGAGGCAAGCAAAGCTTTAAAGCACACGCACACGTGTGGCAGCACACGCGAGAGAGCTTAAAGCTCAAAGCTTGCGCACCTTACCCTTCCTCTCTTGCTCTCTCCTTCTCTCTGTTGCTGTCCCGCTCTAGCGTTCATTCGTCATTTGGCTCCACCCACACAAAGCGTTCATTTTGTGTGCCGACGCATGCGTGGTGCCCCAAACGGGGGATGCCAACAAAATGAAGTTGCAAGGAGGCACACAGACAGTGTCTTTGCATGTGTGTGTGTGTGTGGAATTCCAAGAACAAATGCCACAGTCGATTGCAGCTGACAGCAAATCAAAGCCAATGCCACATTTGGCCCGCGGGGCAAGCACAACATCTGCCCCGCCAGGATGCCAGCCCCAATGAGAATGTGGCAGTTGCTCCTTGGCATGCTGCATGCTTGGCAAAGGCTACGCCAACTGTTGCCGCCAGCTGCAACTTGTTGTTGCTGCTGCTGCTGCTGCTGTTGCTGTTGCATTCGTCATCTGCAGCAGCGCCACATCAACGTCATAAACAGGCAGCAGCTGCTGCAGCATCAGCAACGTGCCACAACTCCATCTCCAAATGCATCTCCTGCCCCAACCTCACCTTCTTCTGGTTGGCTGACAGCCACTAAAAACTCAAGATGGCCGCCCATGTCCAACGGGTCTGGGCTGCTGCACTTGAACTTTCATTTTGACGATCTTCACTGTGATATTTCACAACACTGTGACAGGCGCAGAGTGTGATAAAGAGTGTGAAGAGTGCAGCGAAACTTAATAAAGACAGATAAGGAAAGGGAGTAGATGTTATACACGTATAAAATACATCTTATAATGCGAGAAGGGATCTATTTAGCTAAACAACAATTTAGAATACACAGATTAAATACTATTAAGTAATAATATATAAGACTAATGGGAAACAAATTGTAACAACTGTTTGAGTTTTATATAGAAAGATTTAAAAATGGAATACAAAACTATCTATCAATTTAGAATTTAGAACACTTTGTAGAAAGATCATCTTACTAAATATATTTCACAGTACCAAACATTACTATCTTGAATTGAAATACTTTTAAAGTGCCCAAGAATGTTCAAATTTTATACAGTAGCTTTGACTCATGAATAGTTCATGAATTCGTCACTTATTGCTCTATGATCTAGCTCGAAAAAAGCTACTTAAGTGATTCAACACTGTATAATTAGTACACGAAAGTTTCCATAGAATATCTCGCATTGTTTTCTTTACTATAGCCTCAAGCGTATCAATGATCTAATCAATTAATCAAACGCAAATGAAATGATTCACAATAAAAAAGAAATCTAGTTGAATAAGCAATGAGATCAGTTTAACTTGGGTGCTATATAGAGAAATTTTTATCACTGAGTTCTAGTTAATATAAACCATTAAAAGATACACATATTAGGATTCTTATTAACATATTATTACAATTATTTAGGGATTTCACTGGATTAAACAATGTTTATATTGTATTTTGGCAAAGAGGTTTAGCAGCCTGTTATTCTTTAATCTTTTGAGAACTTCATAAGCCAATAACCATATACATATATGTATCTATATATTGTATTTTAATATTAAAACTTTCTATCAAATATTTCATTAAATTATTACACATATACAGACATCGAGGTTAAATTCCTATAAAATTTTGATTTAGTTTTCGGATTTAAAACTTCTCAAGGACCTTAACAAAACTCTAATAATACAAATAATATATACTTAGATAAATGCCTAGATTCCTGCGCAATTTAACAATTTATACTGTTTTTTAATTGTTCACATAGTTTTTGTGCAACCCTACCAACAATTTTGCAACTCTTGCGTTGGGTTTGCTGTACTGCGCGCTGCGGTTTGTAAACCACTTGAAACAATTTTTAATTGTAATTTGTGCAAAGCAACGCCCCCTTGCGCAGCTGGGCGTAGTCCCCCTTGCTCTAAACTTGGTCGAGAGTGGAGTGTGGAGAGCGGAGGGTGGAGAGTGGAAAGTTGAAGAGTGGCTTGCATAGTTTAGTTGGAGGCATTGCTGGGATGCCAGCCGCGGCTGCGACGTTGCCAGGAATTTCCATAGAATGGCGCGTCCGGCATGCAGACGCGCTTTGTGCTGGGCGAGATTTGTAGGTGGGCCAAGTCAGGCAGCATAAAAACAAGAAGAAGAAAAAAAAGAAGCAGCAGCAGAAGAAGAAGAAGAGACTGCCACTCTCGAGGCGCTCTCGCTTTAATGCAACGCAGTCGCTTTAAAATTTTCGGCTTCTTTCTCGAGTGCAATTAAAAATGAAAAATTTTCCCACACATTTGGTCAACGACGACGTCGACAACGATAAGAGAGAGAGACAGCAGACAGAGAGAGGGAGAGAGATGGGCAGAGTGAGACAGTTGTCCAGTTTGAAACCCTTTTTGCCGCGCTGCACTGATTTCTTTTTCATGTCAGAGAGCAATGCAAACTGCGTGCACTGATTGGAGGCCAACGGAATTTTTCCCATACAGTGAAGGTGCGTCGCCGTCGCAGCTACCATCTTCCAGCTACCCATCTGCCCATGTACCCATCTCTCCAGCTACCCATCTGCCCAGCCTTACCCTTCTGCCCATCTCTGCTGTCCCCTTCTCCTGCCCTCCTTCTTACCTTGTGCCACTTTGGAAGCCAGCGGAATGCGTCGAGTTATGTTTGCAATGTCGTAAGGTTGCTTGCAGCGGAAGACGCTCCTCCTCTTCTCTCCCCCCTCTTTACCTTCGCCTGTGTTGTGAAATTACTTTGATTAATTTTCGCTTAATTTTTATTTTTATTTCTTACTTTTCGCAAATATTTGTGCAGCGTAAAATTTGCGTCATTTTGAGGATTTATGAACGTCGTCGTTGAGTTAATTAAATTCGAAACTGAAAATAAACTAAATTATGGCTCTACCTTTGTCTCTCACTCTCTCCTGCTTCCCTCTCTCTCTCTCTCTCTCTCTCTCTCTCTCTGTCTCCCTCCCTGGTTCCCTGGGCGACGCCATTACGTTTGTTTTTCATGATTTTTTTCCTTTTAATGAGCACAAATTGTTTTGGACTTTTGGGGCGCACCTTGCGAATCTCAGTGAGCATTGAAAAACTATGAAAATTAATGAAAATAATGAAAATTGTTTCGTGCTGGCAGGGGGGGAGGGCCTTTACAGTGGGCGTGGGAAACGTGCGACATGATACGGAAATCATTTGCAGATATCTCTCTCGAAATATCTGTCAATTTCAAATAATGAGCATATTACACAAGCTGCTGATGTAGCACGACACACACACACACAACCCTCAACCCCCCGAGTGCTAATTGACGGGGAAGAAATTATGGCAGGGGTAGTCGCCAGCTGAGATACTCTGTAAGTGGTAGTAATGAGTAGAGTTTAGTGTTTATCTTATTTCATTTGAGCAAAAGGAAGTTTCGTGTAAGTTGACGAATGAAATAGATAGTGTAGACAACATTTCAAATATTTTTTTTTTAATTTGTTAGACAAACTAAATAAAATTCTAGCTTCATTTCGATTTTTATCTAAGTTTCTATCTTAAGTAGTTAATTCTGTATGACAATTTGCACTGTTAAATTAAAGAAAAATTGCTTATTATTATTATAGAATTGAATACAATCAATAATTTATATTGTATAATATTTTATAATATATATAATATATTTATATATATTTTATTTTAATATCATTCAATGTTTTTTCGGGTATTCAAAAGTATGTTAATATTTATAATATAAAGGAGCAACATTTAACTACAGCTGAAATACTCTGTAAGTATTTAAATTTTATATTAACTCTGAATTTAGAACCTTTTCGGCATTAATCACAGTTTCTCTTTATTCTTGGACTTACAGTTTTTTTGTCTTCTTCGACTTACAGCTAATTTCACTCTCTTGTTTACATATACCCTGTAAATACAGCACAACAAATAAAAGCAACCCCCTTTGTCTGCGCTTTAAACTGAGTTATCAACACTTGCCCCGGCAGCGGAAATATGTTAATATCTGTGAAATTGATCTGATTTTAATTTCAACGCTGTTCCCCCTGCTCAACTTCCTTTCTCCGCCTCTGCCTCTGCGTCTCTCCTCGCTTCGGGAATTCCTTACAGTTCGCTGCACATTTTTCATGCTTAGCCGCAGCAACAACAGCAACAACATGAGCAACCCTTTAGCATTACCCATTGCCCGCTTGCAGTACCAATTGCAGTTCCATTTCCATTTTCATTCTCTGTCGTCGGATCTGGTTGGTCGGTTAATCCTTTTGGTAATTTATGCGCACTCCTCGCGCTGCCACTTACCAAACTAATCATCATCATCATCATCCACATCCACATCATGATCATCCTCCGGCAACCTCCGGCCCTGCTCTTCTGGCCATGTCACGTGTCCGTCCGTCTGCCTCCCCTCTCTGAGTTGCTGTCATTATGCCTGTGGTTGTTGTTGCTGCTGTTGCTGTTGTTGCTGCCGCTTGTCGTGGTTGTATTGTTTATTGTGACAATTCTTGTCAACAGCGCAGCAAATGTCAACGGCACATTGATGGATGTGCCGCCAGTTCCACAGCCGCGAGCCCAGAACCCGCGAGCCTGAAGCTGACACTGAGAATGAGGATGAGGCTGAAGCCACAGCCAGGTGATGGTGATTCATGGCAATTGCATGCGGTAAAGAGATGCTCAAATGTTGTTCTTGTTGTGGCTGCTATTGTTGTTGTTGTTGTTGTTGTTGTTGTGGTCACTGAACAGAGATAATGCCTGCAGTTGTTAACGGTCGTGTTTAACGAGAACTTACCGAACCCAAATTGGCTTAAATTACACATTAAAGCGAAGAGTTCTGCATAAAATGTTGCTAAATTGAAGAGAATTGTAGAATGTACAAAGAACTAAAGATATATTCTGCAATTTAAAAGATAATATAATGATCACTATATATAAAATCGACAGTTTTCTAGAACTTAGTTGAGAAGTGAAAAGTTTGAAATGAATTGATCTTAAATTGAAAGAAACATGTTTAGTTATTTCAATTAATACATTAGGCAACATTAAAGTGCAACTATAACGTGAAAAAAATAGAAATATATTCTGGAATTCAAAAAGAAAACTTAATTAATATATAATTTTCATAAAATTGAATTGATAATACTACTAATTTCCAATATTATTAATTTCTTATTTATAAAACTTACAATTCGTTGCACCTTGTGAATAAATTCGCAGCTCGCAATATGTTGCAGAAGATATTGCCCCATCAAATTGTGGCATAAACAGCTGGCAACAAGTGTGGCAGCCTTTGAAGTGTAACAAGTGAGAAGTCAAAGAGGGTTAAGTTCACATAACCCCAGTCAACACACCACACACACACACAGACACACACAAAGAGACCTTCGACCCACATTCGCTGCAGCTTTCACTCGGCTGAAACTAGGAAGTAGACGCGAATCAATTGCCTGGGGTATGCCCCTGCCACGCCCCGCCTACTCGCCCAAATTAGCATATTTCAAAGACCAGAAGAACAATAACAAAAGACAACGAATGCAATAATTGGAGTCCTTGAGCTGCGCCAGTTTCACTTTTGCCTCCTCGTCGTCGTCGTCGTCGTCGTCGCTTTAATCCTTTGATGTTCAACAGAAGTGGCACTCGGTCGCGTGTGTCCTTGTCTACTTGTGCCGCCGCCGCCAACAACAACAACAACAATGCCACTTAATCAGTTTCGTCTCTTATCGCTCCCGCTCTCTCTCACTCTCTCTCACTCATTCTTGCCTTGTCTTGCTTTCTGCTCTTTAAGGCAGGTGTCAAGCGGGGGGAGAAGGGGAGGACAGTACATGGGTCAACAGGGGGTTAAAGGCGCCTTAATCCTTAATCCATTGAAATGCATTTTGTGTTAATTAGGCCGCAAGTGCAACAAACAACAATAAGTCAAGCGAGAGCGCAAATATCGCATGCGATAAATGCACATGCAAATATAGCAGCCGACGATGTCCTGCCTCAATGTATGGCGCGTGTATCCTTTGATGTATTTGTACTTTCACCAGCCAGTCGCTGCGCAGCAGCCAGCAGGAAGCCAGGCAGGCAGACAGACAGGAGCAGCAGCCACCCCAAGGACGGGGCGCACGACGTCAGTCAAGGCACGCGCATAACGACATCATCATCTTCATCTGCAGAGCAAACATCATCAACCCCATCGTCATCATCAGCAAGGATAACAAGCCAGGAGCCACGGGCTGCGCTTGTCAGGCGCCGTTGCTGCCTCTGCTCAGCTTCGGCATCAGCTTCAGCTTTTGCCTCTGTTTCAATTTTTGATTTTCATTTGCATTTAGAGGCTGTCGCACTCGGCTCTCGTCTCATAGTCGTGCGACGCGTTTCGCTGACAGGACGTTCCAGCCGTGTCCTGTGTCCTGTTCTTTCTCTCGGTCTTCCGCTGCGTGTGTTGTGAGCCAGTAATTACAAATATTTTAACAAATAAATATATTGCAAAACAAATATAATAAATTCATGTAATATTATTATAATGATATAAAATAATATAATATTAATCAATACAAGAAAAACAAAATTGTTACAAATAGTTTGAAAAATTATATTTTATATAATATGAAAAGTCTAATCAATTTAAAAATTATTCAGTCGATACAATTTACGATTTAAAAAGTGTGAATCTAAAAATATATGTGTTTATAGAGATATAAGGATATATTAAACTACAAAACATATTTAAAACAAAAAATTTAAAACTTCCAAAAATAATATCAATATAATAGTTCTTGCACTAATTTACCCCGTAAGCATAAGCGAAGAAACAAAGGATATTTTCATTTTAATTTGATTGAAAATAAATTTTCATTCTAATTATTATTTTAACGAAGATTTGTATTATCAAGCATTGACAAATGAACAAACAACATTTCGTTGTTACATATAAAATTTAAAATATGTATGAACATAAATTAATTTAGCGGATAAACCATGAATAAACCTCCATGGACATTAGATAATTTTTAACAAAGCTATTGTTTTTGTAAATTTAAATTACATTTTATTGAACTTCTATTCTTGTTGAAGAATGTAATATTAAAAATAATATCGCTGACCTTATAAATATTCACAAATCACAAATAAAACTTAAGAATAAACCATGTATAAAATGCAGTTGTTGATAAAATGTTGATCCTTGTTGATCTTCTTTCTTTCATATATATTAAAAGGCTAAGCACCATTTCATTTTAAAATAGTTCCCAATCCATAAAGAAAATGACATTGCACAGGAAAATCAAATTAACAAATTTGAGTAACATCAAGCTAAAAATGAATTGAAAGCATGGGAAATCTAAGCAGTATCTCGATTATCATGCTAAATATGCCCATAAGCAAATCAGGCTTATTTCTCACGCATTAACAGTGACTTTTAATAACGTGAACAACATCAAGGCCCGCACACAGCTTTATCCTCAAGCAAAAAAAAAAAGAACGTAACCCGAGAGAAAAACACGCTGCACAAAAAGTGCAACGAATCAAAGTCAGTTCTCGGTAGTCCCGTCTCCAATCTCTTGCAAAAGAAAAGCCACCCAGAAGCAAGGTTCGTGTGGATTAAAAATAAATATATACATAAGAAAAGCAAAGCGAAACCCAGAGAAAAATGAACTGCAGACCAATCAGATCAGCACAGCCAGCACAGGCTGGGCGCCATAAAAAACGATTGTAAAGCAACAACAACAACAACAACAACAATAACAAAAAAAGGAAGGTAACAAAAATATTACGGGCAAAAAAAAACAAAAAGAAAAGGAATTGCAAGTCGACTGCAGTAGCCCAAAGAACCGAAACGAACCAGAGTCGAACGATCGCTGTTTATTGGCGCTTTGGTCACGACCGCAGACGGGCCTCGTCGAACAGTGTTGGAAAAATGTGTAATATTTAACAGTATAAAAAAAAACAGAAATCAAAATTAAAATCAATTTTAAATGCACCAAAAAGAAAATGCCGCGAAAATGTAAATTGAAAAGCGATGCGAAGTGTCGCTCTACAAAATGTGGACGCAGCAAACCAAAGCAACAACAACAACTGATCAACTAAGTTGTGACTACAACAACAACAACGACAACAGCTCGCACAACAATCATGTTTTGCCACTGAAAATTAGGCTACAATTGTATGAAAATTTATGCAAAACAAAGCCAAGCGATGACTGCGTTGCAAGCAACAACAACAGCAGCAACATCAGCAACAGCAACAAGCAGCAGCAACGCAGGAAACATCATTGTTGCCACACCATCATCATCGTCGTCGTCGTCATCGTCGTCGTCGCGTCATTGCCATTTGCATTTAATTGTTGTGATTATCTTGGCCTGCTGCACACGCTGGTAAGTGAGCGAGTATCTTGTATCTGATAGATACGCTAGCGAATCCATCAACACGTCGTCGTCCCGTAGCAGTATGTAAAGCAAAGCTCACCATGTGTAAATGGGCTGTCAACAAATTAACCCAAGCTCCAAACTGCGCACTGTTGCTGTTGTCGGTGGCAAGTTAATTAATTAAATGACTAGCCACAGCAACAACAACAACAGCAGCACTTAATGGTGTCGAGCCAACAGATTAATCAATTGTCTCTGCTGCATGTCGGCAAACTGTCAGCCAAAGGTGTTGGCACAATTAATATTGATCTATCATTAAAGGGGATCAGTTAGGGTAACCCAAAATGCCGACTGTACCTGTAGTTGTTGCGAGGGAATATAAAAAAATGAAAAAATAAAAATAAGTCGGTTGTTTCATTAGGGATTTTAATGAAATTTTATGAGTTGCTTATAATTGGGATAAGCTTCTTATCTGCCAAGTTTCATAACACTGGCTTATTTAGATATCTAGTTATGAGTTGGCCAAATTTACTTATGCTCATAACTTTACATATGAGAACCGTAGTAAAAAATTGTTATGTATTACAGCTAGGGAATCTCAAGAAGTTTATTTATGCTAAATTTCATAACGCTAGCTATTGTAGATCCTGAGATATGTAAGAATTATTAATTTTAGTAAATTGTGTATTTACTTAAAAGACTAAGGAACACTTTCTGTCATCTCTTAAACTTATATTAAAAGCCTCAGACTATTGAGTTTAAAAAAGTACTGATCTCTTTTCAAATTCACGAATTGACGAGAATTGACTTGGAAATATCTATAAAACTTCGGATGTTCAAACTTACATCAATAGTACAAATGGTCTATTCAAACTCTCGGCAAAAATGGCAATTCGACAAAACTGCGCGTACTTCTTGGCTGGTCAGACAACGCCATTTTGAACAGTTCATGGCCATTGCCGGACAAGTCACCCAACCAGAGCTGAAGCTGGAGCTGCAGTTGGAGCTGCAGTTGGAGTTGGAGTTGGAGTTGAAGCTGCAACTGGCGCTGTACTGCCCGCGGCTGCAGCTCCCTTTCGGCTGCCGTGGCAGTTGCAGTTGTTGCTGCCAGCCTACACAATTGAGTTGATTTCCATTACAGGGTGGTCCCCTTATAATGCGCCTGGTGCTGTCAATCGGTCGCCGTCTCCAACTACAGTGAATCCCCCTCCCTTCACCGCCTCCTACACCACCTTCTTGCAGCGCACTGAGGCGAACGAGAGCTGTGTGTCTATCCGTGTGTCCGTCTGGGGTACCAGGTGCGGCTGACTGAATGCCTTGGTTGGTTGACTGGCGAACTGGCTGACTGGTTGCCCTGCCTAGTAGTTGCAGCTTGTTAATCTCGTTGTTGTTGCAGTTGCTCTTGTTGTAGTTGTTGCATGGGGTTGTCAACATACTTTTTTGCTTGTTGACAACGTTGCAACGTTGCAGTGGAGACTCGAGACTGCAGCCTGAGTCTGCCTGCCTGCCTGCCATGCCTGCCATGCCTGGCAGCCTGAAGAGCAGCCTGCAATTCGTTGCTGCCTCCTTGTGGCAGGCAAGCGTCATAATTGCAGCGCATAATGAGGCTCAACTGCTGCAACTGCAACGAAATTTCGCAATTTCGTTTGAAATGCAAATGAAGCAACTGCCATGCCACGCCTCGCCACGCCTACTCCAAGCAGGGCAAGTGCAGTGCGAGTGCAGTGCATAATGTGCAGCAGGCGAAATCCTAATTGGGTGCAACAACACACACTGAACACACACACACCTGCACACACTCACGCACACTCCCACGCAGAGTGCATTCTGGCCTGCATCACACGCGGCGTATGCGCAACGACTTGAGTTGACTCGTTGACTTGCAGCAGAACTGCTCTGCTGCTACTTTGCCTGCCTCGGGTCTTGAGCTTACAAATACTCCTTGTTCTACCTGGCCACATTTTAAGTTGCTTGTTACATTTTTTGTATTCCCTTATCGCGGCACAGAGTTGCTTCAAAAAGAATGTTGCCACAATGTCGACAGCTCGTTTCTAAACAGAAATTCAGAAACAGATTTAACTATTGTAATGCCTTAGATCAGGTATAGAAAGATAGCAAAAAAAAGTCTTTGAATTGTAGGTATAATATAATTTATTGTAAATGGATCTAATGGAAGTTTTCATTAATGTTTTTAAACTCTTCAGTTGAAGATAAGCACTCTATATAGGTATGTTGATATTGATATAATCTCTAATAGATAGAAAACTACAAAAAGCGGCTTTGACATACTATGAAGAAGCTCTTAATCCTTTAATATAATACTAAATAAACTTCGTAGAATATGCTTTGTACATTTTTATCTAAAGTTATTAAATATATAACAAATATTATAATAAACTTTTGTTGATGGGTATAAGACTTCAATTAGTATTAAAAGTCATATAATATTCATTACATACCATCGATTGAATTAACCTTATCAGCCTTGTGTGCCAAGACTTTTCTCTTCCCTCCCTTCCCCTCTCTACTCTCCTCACAGACGTATCTCAACCCGCTAAAAGACCGCGCTCTATCGTTAACTACAAATCAGGCAAACAAAACTGCAATTTAAAGAGATTCAGTCGAAGGCAGACGAAAAACGGAGGGAGAGCTGAAGGTAAAAACTTCTTGGCAAAATGCATTTTAATTGGTCGCAAGATATGCAATGCAGGCCATCGCACAGAGCCATCTGCCAGACGTCTCTCAGATAAAGAATTTAAACTGATGCACATTTTGTTAACAGCTTTATAAAGCGTACGGCTTTTAGTTGTGCTCCGACTTCAACTTTGGGACTTCGATTCGAGTTGTTGTTGCTGTTGCCAGTGAATTCAATAAAACTGATAAGGCAACAAAGTCAAGGAACCGCGATGCGATGGACTGCGATGCCAAGCTGACTCACCAAGTCCCAGTCCAAGCTGCATTCACGTTGCGATCCTGCGATGCGATGCGAAAACGTCGACGTATTTCACGCGATGCGATAACAGCGCAATTGATTCGCTTATAAAATTTATCGATCTGTTAGCCATGGCTTAAAATGTTGCCAACTTCGCCACTTGCCAATGTGAATACGATATTTGCTTATCAGTAGCGACTAAAGTGTTGCCACGATAAAATAAAGAGAAGAAACTTAAAAAAAGGCGAGAGAAACTGGGGAAGCAGAAGAAACTGAAACAGAACACAGAGAAATGACTGCAAAAGTTGATTTCATTTTCATAATTTCAGTTCGGTTTCTCACGCTCTCAACGTGAGCTCTTGAGTTCTATTGAAATGCCATAAAAAGATTGAAATGTGTGTTGCAAGGCTTTAATAGGCGCCGCCACGGTGAGTCGCCTTAACTCGAAGGGGAATCAACTTTTTGGGGGCACTGTCAAACGGTAGCCCATGCATAAATCAAGGATTTTTCTGTTTCGGTTTCTGTTGCTCCACGTCCACGAACTATATCAAATCAGTTAGCTATCTAAGCCAGTTAGGCATAAACATTGTTTCCCACACACACTCTCCACACACACACACACTCGTCGTACCCCAGTCGAGACGGTACATTCCAGGCCTGCCTGAGTCCGGACTACGGAGCCACGGCAACAGCTAGGAATGCTTTTGATCTGTGGCGACTATTCAAATATATACAGGGTGCCACTGCTTGAATCTCAGCTCAGCTTCGAGTTAGCTGCAATTAAACGAATTTATCGCATTCTTTGCGTTTACTTTAAAGAGCATCCAAACTGGAAAATGCAAAAAGCGAAAGTCAACTTGCTAAAAAGTAACAGGGGAAATGATATGAAAACTCAAGTGCGCTTAAACTTTTAAATAGAAATAGAAATAGACATTCTATATTACTACTTTAAACCTATTTCAATTTATTTAAGCATTTTGTAAAAGTAAAAGAAAATAAATAAAAGAAAAGAAAAAAACCTTAGGATTCCTTTTAGTCTGTCAAATAAATTAATACATTGATAAATGATAGCAATTTCAAATATATTTTATATAGACAATGATAATAGCTTATATATTATAGATATATAATATATTATAGATATACATATATATATATATTCTTCATAGCAATTTAGATATAAATATATTGTTTCTTTTATCTCTTATTTAGTTTGTTTGCTCTTGTTTAGTATAACAAAAAACCTTAGAATTCCTTTCACTTTGTCAAATAAATGTTTGATTAGTGCAATTCCTAATCTATTCTGGCAAAGACTTATAACTCATAAATATTAATGTAGATATAAATATATAGGTTCTTGTTTAGGTTCATTTAGCTTTTGTTAGAGTTCTATCAGCGCTTTTTTAGTATTAATTCATATTTCCTATTTCTAACAATATTGCTTACATTTGCTTGGACTTCTCTCTGCTAATACCAAACTAGAGTACATCATAAGTAACCATAATGTAAAGCAACTTGCTTTAGCTTTACAGGTATTACCTGCGTAATACTCACTCTAATCTTCTGTGTTGAATCTGCGCAAAACCCACACTCGAAACTTGCACCTCATTAACATGGCTAAACAGTGTGTTGCAACATCTCTTTCTGCCCCATCGCCCCAGCGCGATCTACGTTTCCATTTTCAGTTCCATCGTCAACTGCAACTGCAGCAGCTGTCGAGCTGAGGCTAATCAGCTTGCAGCCGAAGCGGAGAAGAATCGTTTCGTGAATGGCATACCAAATGATCGTGCTGATGATGATGATGATGATGATCGTCGTGATGACGACGAGAGATCCTCAGATCTTCGCTTGACTCTGTTGCAGCTGAGGACGTGTGTGAAAATGGCACGTTTCTACATTTGAGTATTTTTTACATGCGCTACGTGCCCCAATTAACCCTCCACACCTCCCTCTACGCTCTCTCTCTCTCTCTCTCTCTCTCAGTCTCTGGCAGGCAGTGCAGACGCCAGCGGGCAGCGCATCACGTATACGCGCGGTATGCCAGGCTGCTCTCTGCGTGTCATAGATCAACGCGATGTGATGGCGCTGGATATGCTTCGCTTGTCTGGAAGTGTGTGTGTGTGTGTTGAGTGTATGTGGCAATGATGAAGTTGTTCAACGTCAACTGGCACTCGCAGCAGATCAGTGGCGCAAGATCAGAACACCTCTCCGCTGACCTTGAATGCCATGGCGCGCTCTAAATGAGTTCAATGAGAGCCAGAAACTCTACACTCCTCTATCTCGCTCTCTTTCTCTCTCCCTCTCTCTCTCCTTATCATTCTCTCTGCTGACTTCCACTGTTCTGACTCATAGAGCAAAGATTTATGACATTGTTGGAATTTAATTTAGCTACTGTCCCCCTCTCCTGCTACCCCTCTGTCTATTCTCACTGTCTGCTGCTCTTTTTGCTGATTAAATCGGCCACAAGCTCAAATTAAATTTCACATAAACAAATCAAATGAAATTAAATTAAATTTGTTGCCAACCATTTTTGTTATGCTCTTTCTGCTTCTTCTTTTCTCTCTTTTTCTCTAACATTTTTGTGTTTTGTCTGCGGTTTTTTGGCGCTCAAGGTTAATGGCAAAGTTGGGATTTAATTGTCAGCTGCGGTCAGTTGTAATCACATTTTTGTGTGAGACGGCAAGAGAAAGAAAGAAGGACGCCAAGAGAGGGAAACAGTTTCAGTGTTGAGTTTAAATGAGAGTTGTATCATGGCGGATATCTTTGGGAGAGTTTTAGGTAGCATAAATAAAAGAATTTGAGAATCAAAGGGGATATCAATAAGAGATTTAAGGTAGCATTAAAGATTTGTTGTTATATCTGAAAATTAATGAATCAGAGACAGAAAGAGTATTAAGTTCACTTTAAACTATTTCCTTTTTGTTATCTATAATTTCATAAGAACATTAACTTAATTAAGTGTGCAGAAATCTATTTATGACATTTCGTAGCTCTGTGTCTGTTAATAAGTAGTTGAGATATTCAATATTTAAAGTACTTCAGACTTTTTTAAGTATAAGTCTGCTTAATCCAAATAACTATCAAATTATATCATTCGTATATTATATAGATATACTCGTATATATATATTTATTCATTAATACATTATGTATATATAAATCTTCCCTTCAGGTTGTATGGCTTGCCAGACGGACGTGCCACATGCCGCTCGGTGCCGGGTCTGACCAAGGATCAGGTGGAGCTGTGCTACAAGGCAAGTGATGTGACGGCTGCTGCACTAGAGGGTCTGGACATGGCCATCAGAGAGTGCCAGATACAGGTAAGAAATGTATCCTAAATCAAAACAAAACTTTATCAAACCAGAACGACTTCATTGGCTTTGTTATTATGACCCACTTGAATAGCGAAATGATCTGAAATTGCTGCACATATATTTCATTTTAGTGCCATTTAATGAAGTCGAATAACCAATCCACATTGGCTTTTCACCATCATTAGCTAATCATTTTATGTTGATGTAGTTTCAGTGGCATCGTTGGAACTGCTCATCGCTGAGCACAAAGAGTCGCAATCCGCATGCCTCCAATCTGCTCAAGAAAGGTGAGTTTCCACTGCCCTCTCTCCTCCTAGTGAAGGTAGCTCCCAGGTAGCCAGGCCAAAAAGCCATTAAGCTGACACTAAAATGTGCAGTAAGTGTGGCTCAGCTTTCACGCAAACAAAATCGCTTTATGACCAACAAACGACAACAACACCAACAACAAACTGTCAACGAGTTTGCGGTTAGACGCAGAGCAAAGGCCCACACGCAAACCGCTAGACATAGAAAAAAAGAACCGCTAAGTTTGTGTAGAGGAAGTTTTTATACTCTTTCAATCGATTGCGAGCTGATCGTCTATTTAGATTGTAATAATGGGAGAATCTTTTAGCTCAAACTATTTCAGTATCCTGTAAAACTTTAATGAATTCATTAAAAGTCATTTATGATTAATTTCTTTTATAGATCGGAAAGTTTTCTAAATATATAAAGCAACATGAAAAATCCTATACAGAATAGAATATACTTCGAATATACATAATATATATTACAATATAAATGTTGATCAAATGAGATCTATCATTAATATCGATCTATCTTTAGTATCTAATCAGTCAAAAATCACAACTTAATATAAAGTAAATTTTTCACGAATCTTTACTAGATGGAAATATGTTAAAACTGTAGTATGCATATAAGTAATCTAGTGTTGTTCCATCTTTGCCATTAAATCGAAAGGATCCCTAGAAAAGCTATAGAAAAACAAAGTCTAATTAAAATTGCCCAACCCTCGCATCTTGCGGCCCTCTCACGACTGCGGACAGTGTCCGAAGCTATTAGCCATCGCATTATTAGACACGCCATGGGACAGAAACCACAGCAGCCCAGAGTCGAGTCTCTTGGCTCTAATACCGAACCCACCACCTCCTCATCTCCCTCCCCCCTCCTCTTGCCCTGCCGTACTTGGTTCGCTGGACTCGCCGCAAGATCATGTTTCTAAGTTTCTGTGCACCATAGAGAGAGAGGGAGAGAGAGAGAGAGAGAGAGAGTGTCGTTGCGGCGCTTGTAATGGACGCACCTTTGTCACAGCCTAGTGCATCCCGTGCTGTGCGGCAGTGCGAACTTTGACTTTGATATCTTAATCTCTTGGCCAGGCATTATATTACACATGATTCCGACTATATGCATACTACTGAGCACGGCGTGTGCCTTATGCCGAGCATCTACAAAGACTTTGCCGCTGTTGTTCGCTTTGCTTGGCCAGGCAACAAGTAGCGGTAACTCTATGATCACAAGCGCCGATCTATAGTCAAGAACTATATCAGCTGACTACTGTTATGTGTCTGGGAAGTAGCTTAAGTTCTGAATAGAGAAGAAGTAGAGGCACTTAGAAGAGAAAACTGAATTCTAGAGTTCTGTTGTACTTATAAAGTAAACTATTTGATAAGGTATTGAAATCTGAAAGACTACTAATATATGATACAATATATATACATTTATATATAATACAAACATAATATAGAACAAAGTATCCTAAGAGTGAACTACGAACTATGACAAGATATACAGAACATTTGGAAAACTAAACTAGAACACAGATAAAAGTAGTTTCTTTATAAAGTATACCTACATATAATTGATTCTGCTTATCTGTATATTGCCTTACAAATCAGAGAATAATTCTCTGAAATATGTCAAGTATCTTAACTGGCAAGAATGCCACATCCATTCAAACTAAGAGAAAGAAATCTGCTGCTTATCGCAAACCAATTGCTCAGGTGACAATCAAGTCCAACTGGGCAAAGAGAGTCGAGTGTCCTTTGGTATGCACGGACGGCGTTCCCAAGCGCTTCATTAGTTAAATTATGCGTCATACAATCCCTGTAAAAATGCCAAAACAATGGGTCGACCTAAAGCTGCGTCAAAATGGCGGCATGCAGTGCAGATGCAAACGATATCTCTTTGCCCACAGTAGCAAGAAAGGCTGAAAAGATTTCTCACAAATTTCAATGTGCCTCCAATTGAGGCAGCAGCAGGAGGAGGAGGCTTTGGTGAACCAACGAAGAGACAAGCAACAAGGGGAGGGGGAAGGTGAAGAAGCAGCAGCAACAGTCAACGAGTTGCCTGGGAGACGGTCCGACAAGTAAAAGGGAAAGGCTCGTCTCAGGTCTCAGGTCTCTTGTCTCTCAGCTCGTTCAGCCAGTTCCCTCGCAGTCCGGCGTAATTTATTTGCATTCATCGTATAAATTATATTGTAAGCAAACCACTTCATTCAATTTCAATTTAAAAAATTGTTATCTCTGTTGACGGATGCTGCCGCGGCCACTGACAACGCAACAGCCAAGCCGAGAGACAGCGCGACATTTCGCAAGACAAACGAAAAGCGAACAAGCAGCAGGAGGGGACAGAGGAAGCCCACTTCACATCTTCGGGGCGGGGTATGGGCTGAAGAAGTTGACCGCATCAAATGTGAGCTTAGTTAGAGATGGTGGTAGAATTTAGCGTTGCATGTTAGGAAAGTATAGCGAAGGAATGATACAGTTTTGTCAAGCTTTCATGTAGAAAGACTGGATGGAGAAAGTGAATACTCAAGAAAGAGTTTACTTAGGATATAACTTTTCTACTGATTACATTAAAGATTATCCCAATTATGAAACTTAAATTGCAGATTAGCATAAAACACCGTCAACGAAATTGCAAATGGATGACCATAAAACCATAGAGATTCTGCAATATATTCTACTTAAATTACATATTACATTAAAGAATCTATACCAAAAGTACACAGAAATCTAAGGGATTACTTTTCTAATAATAATATCTGCAAACTGAAATCAACTTATTACAAAAACTATAAAAATACAAGAGCTTTGACAATTGTAACCTATTTCTATTTAAATTATTTCTATTAAAACCTCTTACTTTTATAGAGCTCCTTCTCCCTCAGTGCATATTCCTTTTTCTACTTTCTCTTAACAACTCTTCCACATCTAAGCTATAGTACAACCCTAAGTTACTATAGAAACTAGAGTCCCTAAGTGCTTATTCCCTCTTCTACTTTCTCTTAACATCTCTTCCACATCTAAGCTTCAACCGAAAGTTACTATAATTACTAAGGACTATTCCGCTTCCACTTAAAACCTCAGCGATGAGACATTCTCTCTTGATTCGGACAAAGCCTTAAAAACAATGTCATTACAGCATATCTACATATAATTTGCATTTGAGCATAATCTTGGGGCTGCCATCAAGTGCAGCCGCCCAACTTGATCGGGCCAAATATTGAGTCGAAATGAGTCGGGTCGGGTTAAAGTTAAGCTCAAAGTTAACAATGCCAAACCATAAATCTCCAAATGCATGCCACACCAGCCGCAGTCGGAGTCGCAGCAGTGCAGCTTCCACTTCCAAGTAAACTGCTCTCTCGACTAGCCTTCGTAGCCACGAATATGGTAAACCCAAGCTTATGTCAGTGACATGTCGGGCCGATCGGGCCGTCTGTTTGTCTGTCTCGCTGTCTGATCGTCTGTTTGTCAACCCGCCCGTTCGTGTCCATTAAATAAGGAAGGAAACACTGAACTGAAACTGCACATAACGAGAGTCAATATTGACAGGCAACAACAGCAACGCGTGCAACGCGATTGGAAGACCAGACTTATAAGGGCAGTCAGCGGCAGCAGCAGCAGCAACCTGAGCAGGGATCGACGATCGACCAAGTGAAACGAAACAAATCAAGTCGGAGAGGCACAATGACTGACAATCGAACGGCGCACGGACAGGTCAACTATTTTGCATACATCTACTATAACTTATGGAACTGCCCGATCGTTGATCGTCGTCGCAGATCGCCGATCGCTGCTGCTGCTGCCGTTGCTGTTGCTGTTGCTGCTGCTACTTCGCCATGCATTATTGTCAATCAAGTGAGTGGGGAACTGCGATCGAGAACGGGCTGTACCAAAGTAGTAAAAGGATTACGTACGATCGTCGTCGTCAGCGATCGACCTTTATCTTAGTCTCTCTCTCTCTCTCTCTCTCTGTCTCTCAGTTCAGGCCGCATGCATGTGACAACAAGCGAGCGACGTATGTCGCAAACAATTACTTGGGATTGCAACACAAGAGACTGAGACCGAGAAGGGGTACGACGATCGGGGCTGACTGGACTGGGCTGGCAGCCTCTCTCGATCTTGGGTTGCCAATTTATGCGCAGTAGAGGAGCACGTCAAGCCACGTCGCGTCGCGTCGCGTCGGGCCCCAAGGCATTGTCAAATGTAACTCGCTGGCAATGATGTGATTTGGATTTGCAAATGGCCTGTGGGGGGAAACAAAGCGTGCATAAATCAAGCGCCCCAATCGACCGATCAGCGAACGATCAGCGAGAGCGAGCACAGATCGCCAGAGAGGGGCCTGGGTGGGGGAACGGGATAGAGGGTACTGCTGCAAGGCTGTGTGGCATGGCATGGCATCGCGTGGCTACTGTGCGCACTGATGCATTGATTGATGGCGTCTTAATCGTCAATCAAATGCGCGCTACACTTTTGCATCGATCGATCCCAGTGCGATGCGAGTCGATCGCATTGGCTTTGTAACGACAACGACAACTTGTCAGTTGGGTTGACATTTGCATTCGTGCGCATCCTGCAGACCACTTGACCGTCTGACTGATTGTTTGACAGCTCTAGCGGGTAGACCTGCCTCCAACCCTACTCCCCTCTCAATTGTCTCTCTCGCAGTGATCACCCCATGACGTTGCTCCGTCACATTGACATATGTACTGTCTCGTCTCGTCTCGTCTTGTCTTGGCGAGGCGATGCAATGCAGTCTTGCATTGAAGGCGAGATTGAATCTTTTATGCAAAGTGGCGCTGACAATTTGCATGTCAATCGCTTGACAAATGTTGCCAACTTTGGAGCGATTCAATGACGGACCATGTCGATCATGATTAACGTCTGTTTTTGACAGCCGTTTGACAGCCGTTGCATAAGTCGTCAAGCCACCAGGCAACCACCCCGGGGGTGGGTGTGGTCCTCTCTATCGCACAGCCCACAAATTTTGCATCATTAAAACTTGCCTGATCGATCGCAGTGATCGCAGCAGATCGCGTTGATCGCTTTTGGGGCTTGGCGGCGGCTTGTCCGGCTGCATGTCAAAGCCAAATGCCGCGCGCCAGAGCTCATGATTCCCCAGGGCCAGTTGGCTTGGCCTGGGGCCATTCAGTGTTAAAAATAACACTGCATAACTTGCGATAGTTTGCAATGAATCCCCAGTGATATCGAATAACTCTTCTCCTTCCCCTCATCTCTCACTCAGGTTATCGAGAGAGCGCATTCGCCTTTGCCATCTCCGCCGCGGGTGTGGCACACAGTGTGGCTCGCGCCTGCAGTCAAGGTCGTCTGATGTCCTGCGGTTGTGATCCGACCATCAATCGCAAGACGCTCAACAAGAATCTGCGTCAGTCGCTGGACAAGGAGAAGAAACAGTTTCTACAGTATCTGGAAACCAATCAGATTCTAACGCCCGAAGAGGAGAAGAAATACGAACGCTCCAAAATCGCCAGTCGCTGGAAATGGGGAGGCTGTTCGCACAACATGGACTTCGGTGTGGAGTACTCCAAGTTGTTTCTCGATTGTCGCGAGAAGGCCGGCGATATTCAGTCTAAAATCAATCTGCATAACAATCATGCCGGCAGAATGGTGAGTACGGTGGGGCAATCGATACAGTTGTATTTCTGTTTCTATATTGAATTAAGTCTCAAATAAATATCATTAACATGATGTGACCCTTAATCAAGGTGTTTTTTGCGATGAAAATTGTGGAAAATATCGAAGAAATACCCTTAATTTAGGTGTTTATTTTGACCAAAGGGGGGACCCTTACAACATTTTTAGAATCTTTCAAAATTTAGAATTGTGATATTTTGACTTTAATTGATAAAGCTAGTCATAAGTAGTATAAAAAGTCCCGCCAAAAGTGTTTGCGATGAATATTGTGGAAAATATCGAAGAAATACCCTTAATTTAGGTGTTTATTTTGACCAAAGGGGGGACCCTTACAACATTTTTAGAATTTTTCAAAATTTAGAATTGTGATATTTTGACTTTAATTGATAAAGCTAGTCATAAGTAGTATAAAAAGTCCCGTCAAAAGTGTTTGCGATGAAAATTGTGGAAAATATCGAAGAAATACCCTTAATTTAGGTGTTTATTTTGACCAAAGGGGGGACCCTTACAACATTTTTAGAATCTTTCAAAATTTAGAATTGTGATATTTTGACTTTAATTGATAAAGCTAGTCATAAGTAGTATAAAAAGTCCCGCCAAAAGTGTTTGCGATGAATATTGTGGAAAATATCGAAGAAATACCCTTAATTTAGGTGTTTATTTTGACCAAAGGGGGGACCCTTACAACATTTTTAGAATTTTTCAAAATTTAGAATTGTGATATTTTCACTTTAATTGATAAAGCTAGCCATAAGTAGTATAAAAAGTCCCGTCAAAAGTGTTTGCGATGAAAATTGTGGAAAATATCGAAGAAATAACCTTAATTTAGTAGTTTATTTTGACCAAAGGGGGGACCCTTACAACATTTTTAGAATTTTTCAAAATTTAGAATTGTGATATTTTGACTTTAATTGATAAAGCTAGTCATAAGTAGTATAAAAAGTCCCGCCAAAAGTGTTTGCGATGAAAATTGTGGAAAATATCGAAGAAATACCCTTAATGTAGGTGTTTATTTTGACCAAAGGGGGGACCCTTACAACATTTTTAGAATTTTTCAAAATTTAGAATTGTGATATTTTGACTTTAATTGATAAAGCTAGTCGTAAGTAGTATAAAAAGTCCCGCCAAAAGTGTTTGCGATGAATATTGTGGAAAATATCGAAGAAATACCCTTAATTTAGGTGTTTATTTTGACCAAAGGGGGGACCCTTACAACATTTTTAGAATTTTTCAAAATTTAGAATTGTGATATTTTGACTTTAATTGATAAAGCTAGTCGTAAGTAGTATAAAAAGTCCCGCCAAAAGTGTTTGCGATGAATATTGTGGAAAATATCGAAGAAATACCCTTAATTTAGGTGTTTATTTTGACCAAAGGGGGGACCCTTAAAACATTTTTAGAATTTTTAAAAATTTAGAATTGTGATATTTTGACTTTAATTGATAAAGCTGGTCATAAGTAGTATAAAAAGTCCCGTCAAAAGTGTTTGCGATGAAAATTTTGGAAAATATCGAAGAAATAACCTTAATTTAGTAGTTTATTTTGACCAAAGGGGGGACCCTTACAACATTTTTAGAATTTTTCAAAATTTAGAATTGTGATATTTTGACTTTAATTGATAAAGCTGGTCATAAGTAGTATAAAAAGTCCCGTCAAAAGTGTTTGCGATGAAAATTGTGGAAAATATCGAAGAAATAACCTTAATTTAGTAGTTTATTTTGACCAAAGGGGGGACCCTTACAACATTTTTAGAATTTTTCAAAATTTAGAATTGTGATATTTTGACTTTAATTGATAAAGCTAGTCATAAGTAGTATAAAAAGTCCCGCCAAAAGTGTTTGCGATGAAAATTGTGGAAAATATCGAAGAAATACCCTTAATGTAGGTGTTTATTTTGACCAAAGGGGGGACCCTTACAACATTTTTAGAATTTTTCAAAATTTAGAATTGTGATATTTTGACTTTAATTGATAAAGCTAGTCGTAAGTAGTATAAAAAGTCCCGCCAAAAGTGTTTGCGATGAATATTGTGGAAAATATCGAAGAAATACCCTTAATTTAGGTGTTTATTTTGACCAAAGGGGGGACCCTTACAACATTTTTAGAATTTTTCAAAATTTAGAATTGTGATATTTTGACTTTAATTGATAAAGCTAGTCGTAAGTAGTATAAAAAGTCCCGCCAAAAGTGTTTGCGATGAATATTGTGGAAAATATCGAAGAAATACCCTTAATTTAGGTTTTTATTTTGACCAAAGGGGGGACCCTTAAAACATTTTTAGAATTTTTAAAAATTTAGAATTGTGATATTTTGACTTTAATTGATAAAGCTGGTCATAAGTAGTATAAAAAGTCCCGTCAAAAGTGTTTGCGATGAAAATTTTGGAAAATATCGAAGAAATAACCTTAATTTAGTAGTTTATTTTGACCAAAGGGGGGACCCTTACAACATTTTTAGAATTTTTCAAAATTTAGAATTGTGATATTTTGACTTTAATTGATAAAGCTGGTCATAAGTAGTATAAAAAGTCCCGTCAAAAGTGTTTGCGATGAAAATTGTGGAAAATATCGAAGAAATAACCTTAATTTAGTAGTTTATTTTGACCAAAGGGGGGACCCTTACAACATTTTTAGAATTTTTCAAAATTTAGAATTGTGATATTTTGACTTTAATTGATAAAGCTGGTCATAAGTAGTATAAAAAGTCCCGTCAAAAGTGTTTGCGATGAAAATTGTGGAAAATATCGAAGAAATAACCTTAATTTAGTAGTTTATTTTGACCAAAGGGGGGACCCTTACAACATTTTTAGAATTTTTCAAAATTTAGAATTGTGATATTTTGACTTTAATTGATAAAGCTGGTCATAAGTAGTATAAAAAGTCCCGTCAAAAGTGTTTGCGATGAAAATTGTGGAAAATATCGAAGAAATAACCTTAATTTAGTAGTTTATTTTGACCAAAGGGGGGACCCTTACAACATTTTTAGAATTTTTCAAAATTTAGAATTGTGATATTTTGACTTTAATTGATAAAGCTAGTCATAAGTAGTATAAAAAGTCCCGCCAAAAGTGTTTGCGATGAAAATTGTGGAAAATATCGAAGAAATACCCTTAATTTAGGTGTTTATTTTGACCAAAGGGGGGACCCTTACAACATTTTTAGAATTTTTCAAAATTTAGAATTGTGATATTTTCAATTTAATTGATAAAGCTAGCCATAAGTAGTATAAAAAGTCCCGTCAAAAGTGTTTGCGATGAAAATTGTGGAAAATATCGAAGAAATAACCTTAATTTAGTAGTTTATTTTGACCAAAGGGGGGACCCTTACAACATTTTTAGAATTTTTCAAAATTTAGAATTGTGATATTTTGACTTTAATTGATAAAGCTAGTCATAAGTAGTATAAAAAGTCCCGCCAAAAGTGTTTGCGATGAAAATTGTGGAAAATATCGAAGAAATACCCTTAATTTAGGTGTTTATTTTGACCAAAGGGGGGACCCTTACAACATTTTTAGAATTTTTCAAAATTTAGAATTGTGATATTTTCACTTTAATTGATAAAGCTAGCCATAAGTAGTATAAAAAGTCCCGTCAAAAGTGTTTGCGATGAAAATTGTGGAAAATATCGAAGAAATAACCTTAATTTAGTAGTTTATTTTGACTTTAATTGATAAAGCTAGTCATAAGTAGTATAAAAAGTCCCGCCAAAAGTGTTTGCGATGAAAATTGTGGAAAATATCGAAGAAATACCCTTAATGTAGGTGTTTATTTTGACCAAAGGGGGGACCCTTACAACATTTTTAGAATTTTTCAAAATTTAGAATTGTGATATTTTCAATTTAATTGATAAAGCTAGCCATAAGTAGTATAAAAAGTCCCGCCAAAAGTGTTTGCGATGAATATTGTGGAAAATATCGAAGAAATACCCTTAATTTAGGTGTTTATTTTGACCAAAGGGGGGACCCTTACAACATTTTTAGAATTTTTCAAAATTTAGAATTGTGATATTTTGACTTTAATTGATAAAGCTAGTCGTAAGTAGTATAAAAAGTCCCGCCAAAAGTGTTTGCGATGAAAATTGTGGAAAATATCGAAGAAATACCCTTAATTTAGGTGTTTATTTTGACCAAAGGGGGGACCCTTACAACATTTTTAGAATTTTTCAAAATTTAGAATTGTGATATTTTGACTTTAATTGATAAAGCTGGTCATAAGTAGTATAAAAAGTCCCGCCAAAAGTGTTTGCGATGAAAATTGTGGAAAATATCGAAGAAATACCCTTAATTTAGGTGTTTATTTTGACCAAAGGGGGGACCCTTACAACATTTTTAGAATTTTTCAAAATTTAGAATTGTGATATTTTCAATTTAATTGATAAAGCTAGCCATAAGTAGTATAAAAAGTCCCGTCAAAAGTGTTTGCGATGAAAATTGTGGAAAATATCGAAGAAATAACCTTAATTTAGTAGTTTATTTTGACCAAAGGGGGGACCCTTACAACATTTTTAGAATTTTTCAAAATTTAGAATTGTGATATTTTGACTTTAATTGATAAAGCTAGTCATAAGTAGTATAAAAAGTCCCGTCAAAAGTGTTTGCGATGAAAATTGTGGAAAATATCGAAGAAATACCCTTAATTTAGGTGTTTATTTTGACCAAAGGGGGGACCCTTACAACATTTTTAGAATTTTTCAAAATTTAGAATTGTGATATTTTCACTTTAATTGATAAAGCTAGCCATAAGTAGTATAAAAAGTCCCGTCAAAAGTGTTTGCGATGAAAATTGTGGAAAATATCGAAGAAATAACCTTAATATAGTAGTTTATTTTGACCAAAGGGGGGACCCTTACAACATTTTTAGAATTTTTCAAAATTTAGAATTGTGATATTTTGACTTTAATTGATAAAGCTAATCATAAGTAGTATAAAAAGTCCCGTCAAAAGTGTTTGCGATGAAAATTGTGGAAAATATCGAAGAAATAACCTTAATTAGGTGTTTATTTTGACCAAAGGGGGGACCCTTACAACATTTTTAGAATTTTTCAAAATTTAGAATTGTGATATTTTGACTTTAATTGATAAAGCTATTCGTAAGTAGTATAAAAAGTCCCGCCAAAAGTGTTTGCGATGAATATTGTAGAAAATATCGAAGAAATACCCTTAATTTAGGTGTTTATTTTGACCAAAGGGGGGACCCTTACAACATTTTTAGAATTTTTCAAAATTTAGAATTGTGATATTTTGACTTTAATTGATAAAGCTAATCATAAGTAGTATAAAAAGTCCCGTCAAAAGTGTTTGCGATGAAAATTGTGGAAAATATCGAAGAAATAACCTTAATTTAGGTGTTTATTTTGACCAAAGGGGGGACCCTTACAACATTTTTAGAATTTTTCAAAATTTAGAATTGTGATATTTTGACTTATATTTATAAAGCTAGTCATAAGTAGTATAAAAAGTCCCGTCAAAAGTGTTTGCGATGAAAATTGTGGAAAATATCGAAGAAATAACCTTAATTTAGTAGTTTATTTTGACCAAAGGGGGGACCCTTACAACATTTTTAGAATTTTTCAAAATTTAGAATTGTGATATTTTGACTTTAATTGATAAAGCTAATCATAAGTAGTATAAAAAGTCCCGTCAAAAGTGTTTGCGATGAAAATTGTGGAAAATATCGAAGAAATAACCTTAATTAGGTGTTTATTTTGACCAAAGGGACCAAAGGGACCCTTACAACATTTTTAGAATTTTTCAAAATTTAGAATTGTGATATTTTGACTTTAATTGATAAAGCTAGTCATAAGTAGTATAAAAAGTCCCGCCAAAAGTGTTTGCGATGAAAATTGTGGAAAATATCGAAGAAATACCCTTAATTTAGGTGTTTATTTTGACCAAAGGGGGGACCCTTACAACATTTTTAGAATTTTTCAAAATTTAGAATTGTGATATTTTCAATTTAATTGATAAAGCTAGCCATAAGTAGTATAAAAAGTCCCGTCAAAAGTGTTTGCGATGAAAATTGTGGAAAATATCGAAGAAATAACCTTAATTTAGTAGTTTATTTTGACCAAAGGGGGGACCCTTACAACATTTTTAGAATTTTTCAAAATTTAGAATTGTGATATTTTCAATTTAATTGATAAAGCTAGCCATAAGTAGTATAAAAAGTCCCGTCAAAAGTGTTTGCGATGAAAATTGTGGAAAATATCGAAGAAATAACCTTAATTTAGTAGTTTATTTTGACCAAAGGGGGGACCCTTACAACATTTTTAGAATTTTTCAAAATTTAGAATTGTGATATTTTGACTTTAATTGATAAAGCTAGTCATAAGTAGTATAAAAAGTCCCGTCAAAAGTGTTTGCGATGAAAATTGTGGAAAATATCGAAGAAATAACCTTAATATAGTAGTTTATTTTGACCAAAGGGGGGACCCTTACAACATTTTTAGAATTTTTCAAAATTTAGAATTGTGATATTTTGACTTTAATTGATAAAGCTAGTCATAAGTAGTATAAAAAGTCCCGCCAAAAGTGTTTGCGATGAAAATTGTGGAAAATATCGAAGAAATAACCTTAATATAGTAGTTTATTTTGACCAAAGGGGGGACCCTTACAACATTTTTAGAATTTTTCAAAATTTAGAATTGTGATATTTTGACTTTAATTGATAAAGCTAGTCATAAGTAGTATAAAAAGTCCCGCCAAAAGTGTTTGCGATGAAAATTGTGGAAAATATCGAAGAAATACCCTTAATTTAGGTGTTTATTTTGACCAAAGGGGGGACCCTTACAACATTTTTAGAATTTTTCAAAATTTAGAATTGTGATATTTTCAATTTAATTGATAAAGCTAGCCATAAGTAGTATAAAAAGTCCCGTCAAAAGTGTTTGCGATGAAAATTGTGGAAAATATCGAAGAAATAACCTTAATTTAGTAGTTTATTTTGACCAAAGGGGGGACCCTTACAACATTTTTAGAATTTTTCAAAATTTAGAATTGTGATATTTTGACTTTAATTGATAAAGCTAGTCATAAGTAGTATAAAAAGTCCCGCCAAAAGTGTTTGCGATGAAAATTGTGGAAAATATCGAAGAAATACCCTTAATTTAGGTGTTTATTTTGACCAAAGGGGGGACCCTTACAACATTTTTAGAATTTTTCAAAATTTAGAATTGTGATATTTTCACTTTAATTGATAAAGCTAGCCATAAGTAGTATAAAAAGTCCCGTCAAAAGTGTTTGCGATGAAAATTGTGGAAAATATCGAAGAAATAACCTTAATATAGTAGTTTATTTTGACCAAAGGGGGGACCCTTACAACATTTTTAGAATTTTTCAAAATTTAGAATTGTGATATTTTGACTTTAATTGATAAAGCTAATCATAACTAGTATAAAAAGTCCCGTCAAAAGTGTTTGCGATGAAAATTGTGGAAAATATCGAAGAAATAACCTTAATTAGGTGTTTATTTTGACCAAAGGGGGGACCCTTACAACATTTTTAAAATTTTTCAAAATTTAGAATTGTGATATTTTGACTTTAATTGATAAAGCTATTCGTAAGTAGTATAAAAAGTCCCGCCAAAAGTGTTTGCGATGAATATTGTGGAAAATATCGAAGAAATACCCTTAATTTAGGTGTTTATTTTGACCAAAGGGGGGACCCTTACAACATTTTTAGAATTTTTCAAAATTTAGAATTGTGATATTTTGACTTTAATTGATAAAGCTAGTCATAAGTAGTATAAAAAGTCCCGTCAAAAGTGTTTGCGATGAAAATTGTGGAAAATATCGAAGAACCCTTACAACATTTTTAGAATTTTTCAAAATTTAGAATTGTGATATTTTGACTTATATTTATAAAGCTAGTCATAAGTAGTATAAAAAGTCCCGTCAAAAGTGTTTGCGATGAAAATTGTGGAAAATATCGAAGAAATAACCTTAATTTAGGTGTTTATTTTGACCAAAGGGGGGACCCTTACAACATTTTTAGAATTTTTCAAAATTTAGAATTGTGATATTTTGACTTTAATTGATAAAGCTAATCATAAGTAGTATAAAAAGTCCCGTCAAAAGTGTTTGCGATGAAAATTGTGGAAAATATCGAAGAAATAACCTTAATTAGGTGTTTATTTTGACCAAAGGGGGGACCCTTACAACATTTTTAGAATTTTTCAAAATTTAGAATTGTGATATTTTGACTTTAATTGATAAAGCTAATCATAAGTAGTATAAAAAGTCCCGCCAAAAGTGTTTGCGATGAAAATTGTGGAAAATATCGAAGAAATAACCATAATTTAGGTGTTTATTTTGACCAAAGGGGGGACCCTTACAAAATTTTTAGAATTTTTCAAAATTTAGAATTGTGATATTTTGACTTATATTTATAAAGCTAGTCATAAGTAGTATAAAAAGTCGCTTTTTTAATACAAGTTGAGGGGAGTTTGAAAAATTTTTCTCAATAACTTTTGTATATTTTAAATGTATTTCTTTAAGATTCAATAATTCAATAATACAGAAAAATTTATATTCCAAAAGATAAGAATAGAGTTCTTCAAATATCGTACCAATCTTCCAACTGAAATTCCAATATATCATTCTCTATTTTTACTATAATCTACACCTCCCCCTTCTTCACTCTCCTTGCAGGCCGTCTCCAACAATATGGAGTTCCGTTGCAAGTGCCACGGCATGTCGGGCAGCTGCCAGCTGAAGACCTGCTGGAAATCGGCACCGGATTTTCATATTGTGGGCAGAGTGCTGAAGCATCAGTTCCGCAAGGCAATACTGGTGGATCAGTCGAATCTGGGCAACGGTGAGCCGGTGGTGGTGCTGAAGCGAGCACGCAACAAGAAGTCCAACGGTGGCAATGGCGGAGGAGTCGGCGGAGTTGGTCCCAATGGCGATATGACAGTCGCCGATGTGTCTGGCCTGCTCGAGGGTCGCGACACACAACGCGACGGGGACAGCGAACGTGGCACGCGCCAACCAAATGCGGATAAGAACGCTGTGCGCATGGCACGAAAGCTGGAGACGTCGCTCTTCTACTATCAACGCTCGCCCAACTTTTGTGAGCGTGATCTGGGCGCAGATATACAGGGTGAGTATGGGAAGAGAGAGAGAAAGGGGAGAGAAGAACTGAAATTCAAAATAATATTAAGAACTTTAGGTTAATTCAAAGTGATACAAGGAATGAAATAAAGAAAAGTGTATACAGTGTAAGACGAATATTTAATTAGCAGGGATATTCACTTTGAATATTATAGTATATGTATTCAAGGAATCTGTACTACGACCTATAAGATCTATAAGAGAAGGACAAGTTCTCCATTCCCCAACACATTTACTGAAAAACCTTTCGTTAATTTCAAATCATTTCATTCATTCATTGATTCATTTTATTAGATTAATATTCACTTAATCAAAGTACTCGAAAAGGAAATACCATACAAATAATTGAGCTAATTTAGCTGATGAATTTATGCCACTAAAATTCGGTCACACTGCAACAAGAGTTGACTAATTAAAAATGATTTATTAGCATGGCTTTTGGCGATAAATTTGATTTGCCGCTAATAAATAAATCACAAATGCAAATTAACAGCAGCAGCAGCCGTGCAACAACAACAATAACAACAACAACAACTGAGATAAAAATGAAAACAAAATAAAAACCATTTATTAACTGAGCTACCAAACATGCCACATAACTCAAAATGCGGCGCGGCGACAAAAGTTGAGCGAGGCAGCGCGAGTGCGCATGCGCACGGCACGTACGCGGTAGCAACAACAACAACAACCTGGCAACAACAACTTGGCAACAACAACAGCAACTGCTCGATCGACGTGTACGTTCAACTGCCACTTGCAATTTTTGTTAGCCATTTTGTGGCTGCTTCTCGCTAAATGTTGCTGTTTCTGTTGTTGTTGTCCACTTGTTATTATTGTTATTGTTGCTGTCCAGTTGTTGCTGTTGTTGTTGTTGTTGCTCGACTGTTGACACATTTGCAAATTATCAAAAGCAACTTCAGCTGCGCGGGCCAGTTTAAAGTGTTAATTACGACACAAATTTATAATTAATCGTTGACTTGGGGCTGCCAGGCTACCCGTTGCTACTGTGGCTACCCCTACTCCATCGCCTACCCCTTGTATCTACGCCCCCCTTTTACCTACGTGATACATGTGCCGTGTCGGGCCAAATGAAGGCAATTAACGTTGGCAATTAACATCTAACAATTATGATACTTTGCTTCTAGTTGCACTTAATTGTTTATTTATGGTCTTTTAATGGCCGCAACGTGAAGCTGTCGACACAAGACGTGAGACTATCGATAGACAGTTGGTTAATCGAGTAAAAACAAGGCTTCATTTAACTACAATAAATAACTTTTGATTAATATGGCAAAATGTTGTTTGCTCACTGAAGATGTCGAAATTTTGATGTGGAATATGGAAAGGGGGAAAAGAGTTATCGATTGTTGAGCAGTCTATACTAACGCTGATTATTTAGTAGCTAGATAGATAAGGATAGTGTTTAAACTTTAATTAGATTTCAAAAATTGAACAAACAAATAATCGATTATTATCGATATCGATATATTTTGTATGTATCATTATAATTGACAACATTGCATGCATCTATATAAGTGACAGCTCTATGTCTTAATTTAATTTTAGTATTTATCGATATACTATCGATAACAAATAATATCGATATTGTCCTAAGCTCATTATTCTTTTCTCTCTTCCTCCTATTACAGGCACTGTGGGTCGCAAATGCAATCGCAACACCACAACCAGCGATGGATGCGCTTCCCTCTGCTGTGGGCGTGGCCATAGTCAAGTCAAGGAGCGACGAGCCGAGCGCTGTCGCTGTAGATTTCAATGGTGCTGTAGCGTTAAATGCGACGAATGTCACGTGGAGGAATGGATAAGCGTGTGCAATTGAGAGACGGAGAAGGACACAGAGAGAGAGTAAAAGAAGTGGAGAATAGAAGAGGAGAATGGAGAAACGCAAGCAATGAGAACTGAAGAAAAAGACTTCTCTTCAATAGCAAGAGCAGTAAAAACAATTAAACGACAGTATTATAAAATACGATACGATTAATGAATGCGCAAATTTAATTAGATTAAACTATACACTTTAATTATCGCATAGGAATACGATTACGTCGACTTATTGATCGAGTGTGTGTATATTTTATGTTTAGTTTAGCAATCGATTCCTTCCCCACCCCCCCAGAACCCACAACTGCGTGTAAATACAAATAAATAAGACCCCCGACACGATTAGTCTGTCAATCAGCTGACTTTTATTCAATCTAATGCTCTCTCTTTCTAACAGTAGCGTTATCATTGTCACTCTTGAGATGCTACTGCACGTGAATGCGACTAATTGAATTAGTTAGTCTAATAGTTACCCAAGGTGCATTCTGCAAACCCCTCTACAAGTCTGTCTCGCTCTCTTCCACTCTTCCTCTCGAAGGGGCAGCTGCAGACGTGCCTTGGCGACCTTGCGGGGCTTCTTGGGGTCTGGTAAAAAGCCCACGTTTCCATTTGCACAACTTTCAGTTGGCTTTCTGCAGCGATACGTGCTGCAAGCGTGCGCTCGGTTCGGGGAAACGATAAGAAAAGGATAACCCAAGCAGTTTGTGACAGTCAACTGAGAGAAAGGTCGGTGCTGTAAATCAAAAAGGATATACGAAAGTTGCAGCTGCAGAGTGTATTAGTTGCTTTGAAGTTGGACAAAATGGAGACTAAATTTGTTAATATATTTTGTGCTTAAGTTGATCAAAGTGATTGTAAAAGAACTTTTGACTTTATGGAACAGTTTGCATACGGTTTATAAGATTTGGTTTGTGAAGTAAAAAAGAACCCTTTGATTCTGAAAAATCACTTGATAAAATGAAATACTTCAGTTTGTGATCAGTTATTCACTTGAGATACTTAGCACTCTCTTTTACATATTCTTACCTAGAATATTCACTATGCATTTACGTTTTCTGGTTTACATAATTAAATCTTTCACGGTCTAATAATTTCAAACACCTTTATGGTTGCTAGTCTAAGGGAAGCCCCATAGATAAAGCTAATACGCTTGGCAGCAACAACCCATAAAACTTTTGTATGTTCCCCTCAGCTAACCTCAATAATAACTACTGCAGATCCTTTGATATTCTGTTAGTAATCTGGTGAGTCGAGATGCATTTACCGTACTCACAGTTGCCGGATCCGACGGATAAGTTCGAGATCTATGAGGAGATCGCACAGGGTGTGAATGCCAAGGTGTTTCGTGCCAAGGAATTGGACAATGATCGCATCGTTGCACTGAAGATTCAGCATTACGATGAGGAACATCAGGTGTCCATTGAGGAGGAGTATCGCACGTTGCGCGACTACTGTGCACATCCCAATCTGCCAGAGTTCTACGGCGTCTACAAGCTATCGAAGCCCAATGGACCCGATGAGATTTGGTTTGTCATGGAGGTTAGTTTGGCAGCCCATGCTGGTCACACTTTGGTAATCAATGGTTTCCCCCTCCCGCTTAGTACTGCGCTGGGGGCACTGCTGTGGATATGGTGAATCGGTTGCTGAAATTAGATCGTCGCATGCGTGAGGAGCACATTGCGTATATCATACGGGAGACTTGTCGGGCGGCGATCGAACTGAATCGCAATCATGTGCTGCATCGGGATATACGTGGCGATAATATACTCCTGACCAAGAATGGACGTGTGAAGCTTTGCGACTTCGGTTTGTCGCGGCAGGTGGACTCGACGTTGGGTAAGAGGGGTACCTGCATAGGCTCACCCTGTTGGATGGCTCCTGAAGTGGTTGCTGCCTTGGAGTCGCGAGAGCCCGATATAACTGTGCGTTGCGATGTGTGGGCTCTGGGCATCACCACCATCGAGTTGGCCGATGGTAAACCTCCCTTTGCGGACATGCATCCTACCAGGGCCATGTTCGCCATTGTGCGCAATCCTCCGCCCACTTTGATACGGCCCACAAATTGGTCACAGCAGATCAATGATTTCATTGCCGAATGTCTGGAGAAGAATGCCGAGAATCGTCCCATGATGGTGGAGATGGTAGAGCATCCATTTCTAACGGAGCTCATCGAGAACGAGGAGGAAATGCGTTCGGATTTGTCTGAGATGCTGGAGTTGGCACGCGACGTGAAGACCTTGTACAAGGAGCCTGAACTGTTTGTAGATCGTGGCTACATAAAACGCTTCGAGGAGAAACCTGAACGCATGTACCCAGAAGATTTGGCTGCTCTAGAAAATCCCGTGGATGAGAGCATACTCGATTCGTTGCGCAATCGCATTGAGATGGGAGAATCCTATAGCTTTATAGGTGATATTCTGCTCTCGCTGAACTCCAATGATATCAAGCAGGAGTTCAGCAATGAGGTGGGTAGAAGAAGGGGACTTCCTTTTCCTTTAATACTCATTGATTCCTTCTCTTTTATATATATATATTCCTCTTTCAGTTCCATGCCAAGTACCGCTTCAAGTCGCGCTCGGAGAATCAACCGCACATCTTCTCTGTGGCTGACATAGCTTACCAGGACATGCTGCATCATCGCGAGCCGCAGCATGTCGTCTTCTCCGGCGAGAGCTACTCGGGCAAGACGACCAATGCGCGACTGCTGATCAAGCACTTGTGCTTTCTGGGTGCAGGAAATCGTGGCGCCACGGGACGTGTAGAGAACTCCATTAAGGCCATCCTGATGCTGGTGAATGCCGGGACTCCGGTGAACAACGATTCCACGCGTTGCGTGCTGCAATATTGTCTGACCTTCGGCAAGACGGGCAAGATGAGCGGCGCCGTCTTCAATATGTACATGCTGGAGAAACTGCGCGTGGCCACCACCGATGGCAGCCAGCATAATTTCCATATATTCTATTATTTCTATGATTTCATTCAACAACAGAATCAGCTCAAGGACTATAATCTCAAGGCCGATCGTGGCTACCGTTATTTGCGTATTCCACCAGATGTGGCACCGACAAAGTTAAAATACCATCGCGACGATCCGGAGGGCAATGTGGAACGTTATCGTGAGTTCGAGAGCATCTTGCGAGACTTGGACTTCAGTCACAAACAGTTGGAGACGGTGCGCAAAGTGCTGGCAGCCATTTTGAATATCGGCAACATCCGTTTCCGCCAGGCGGGCAAATATGCCGAAGTGGAGAACTCTGACATTGTCTCACGCATTGCGGATCTTTTGCGCGTGGACGAGAAGAAGTTCATGTGGTCCTTAACAAATTTCATTATGGTTAAGGGCGGCATAGCAGAACGGCGACAGTATACCACAGAGGAGGCCCGCGATGCACGAGATGCGGTATCCTCCACGCTCTACTCGCGCCTGGTGGACTTCATTATCAACAGAATCAACATGAATATGTCCTTCCCGCGTGCCGTCTTGTAAGTCACAGTACAGTTCCATAATATCTCTCTCTCTCTCTTTCAGTACTGGTTACTGATCTATCCGTTATTCTCTGTTGGAGCTCATCACTGGTCCACTTCTCTCTGATCAAGTGAGAGAGAGAGGGATCAGTGATCGTACTAAGACTGGGAGAAAGAGTCTTAGTACGATCACTATTCCCTCTCTCTCTCTCTCCCTGTGCTGTTCACAGATCTGTCCATTTCTTTCGATCAGTACTGTTTACTGATTATACCGTTCTCTCTGTCAGTACTTATCACTGATCTACCCCTTCTCCTTCTCTCTCTGTACTGTTGTCTTAGTAATGTTTACTGATCTTTCCTTTACTTTCTCTCAGATCTGCTCAGTGATTCATTTACCCCTGACTCAATACGATCACCCTCTTTCTGGTCAATCCCTTCCCTGTTTTAGTAATGATCACTGATCTCCCCTTTACTCTCACCCATCAATGATCATTTATCTACCCTTTACGCTCCCTCAGTACAGAACACTGATCTTCTCTTTATCTCTTTCTCAGTGCAGATCACTGATCTTTCCTTTCTCTCTCTCTCTCTCTCTCTCTCTCTCTCTCTCAATACTTATCACTTATCAATCTCATTCCTTCATTAACCTATTCTTACAGCGGTGATACCAACGCCATCATTGTGCACGACATGTTTGGTTTCGAATGCTTCAATCGCAATGGACTGGAGCAACTGATTATCAACACGCTGAACGAGCAGATGCAATATCATTATAATCAGCGCATCTTCATCAGCGAAATGCTTGAAATGGAAGCGGAGGATATCGATACCATCAATCTGAATTTCTACGATAATAAGACGGCACTGGATAATCTATTGACCAAACCCGATGGACTCTTCTATATCATAGACGATGCCTCGCGTTCGTGTCAGGATCAGGACTTGATAATGGGTAAGCTAACCACATGATATCTCTCTGATTCTACTCTCTTCCATGCGCTCTTTCACCCGCGCAGATCGCGTGTCGGAAAAGCACAGCCAGTTCGTGAAGAAGCACACTGCCACGGAGCTATCTGTGGCCCATTATACGGGTCGCATCATCTACGATACGCGCGCCTTCACCGACATCAATCGCGACTTTGTGCCGCCCGAGATGATCGAAACGTTCCGCTCCTCGCTGGACGAGAGCGTCATGCTCATGTTTACCAATCAACTGACCAAGGCTGGCAACCTCACCATGCCCTTTGAGACAGTGCAGCATAAGGACGACACTGAGCGCAAGTCCTATGTGAGTTGAGGTCGATTTTGAGGATCGAGGATCAAGTTTATCTTTTATTCTGTTCCTCCTCTGCTTTGCAGAATCTCAATACACTGAGTGCCGGCTGCATCTCGCAGGTGAACAATTTGCGTACTATGGCAGCCAACTTCCGTTTCACCTGCCTGACGCTGCTGAAAATGCTCACACAGAATGCAAATCTTGGCGTGCACTTTGTGCGCTGCATACGCGCCGATCTGGAGTACAAGCCTCGTGCCTTCCACTCGGATGTGGTGCAACAGCAGATGAAGGCACTGGGTGTGCTGGATACGGTTATAGCTAGACAGCGTGGCTACTCCTCACGCCTGCCCTTCGAGGAGTTCCTCAAGCGGTAAGTGAGGGTAGCGAAGTGTAGAGCCAAGTGGGTTAGACCTTTCTGTCTTCTACTTCTGCAGCTATCAATTCCTGGCCTTTGACTTTGATGAGCCCGTCGAGATGACCAAGGACAACTGCCGCCTGCTGTTCTTGCGCCTCAAAATGGAAGGTTGGGTGCTGGGTAAGAACAAGGTCTTCCTACGCTACTACAACGATGAATTTCTGGCCAGGTAGGCTGTAAGATACTTACCCCCCCATGCCTTACTTACTTACTTACCCCACTTCGCCAGGCAATACGAGCTGCAGGTGAAGAAGGTCATCAAGGTGCAGTCCATGATGCGTGCCCTGCTTGCACGTAAGCGTGTCAAGGGCGGCAAGGTCTTCAAAAGTAAGTGCCAATGTGGACAGTACCAGTCCAATTCAGTCTAGCTAACCACACTCTCAACCCTCTCTCGTAGTGGGCAAAAAGGCGCCGGGACAGCATGACGAGGCTGCTTCCAAGATACAAAAAGGTAAAGCAAAAACTCAAGTCGATAGGCTTAGGGAATTCGAGGAGGAGCAGATCGACATTAGCGAAACACCCTCTGAGGCGGACGAGATGTTCCTGGAGGCGCGCAAGGATGAGGCGCTCGCTGCGGTGCGCATATCCAAAATCGAACAGGCATCGGTCGACGAATAGAAATAGAAAGCAAGAGTAGAAACTCCTTTCAACAAATACTAAATATCACACTATTTATATATATATTGCGTAGGAATAGTACAGAATATTCTCGTACTCTACCAATATCAATAAACTATCGCATTATCGTTATAGCGTTATCAAACCACAAGTCCGACTTTCGTGTGGTCTACGGGTCTGTGTGTTGCACAAGTGCCTTAAGCTGCTTAGGTGGGCGGGCCAACCCCCTTAAGACAACCCCCTCCCCCTCCATTGACGTCTTTCCTCTCTTCCACCTCCCTTTCGATGATGCAACCAATCGGCTTAGCGACACCCACACCCCAGAAGAGATGAATTATAAGTGCTGCATAGAAAATAAATGAAAATTTAATTAAATTAAGGTGACAGCCGATGCCCCCCTTTTCGAACCACACCCACCCCTATTGTAACTAACCCATTTACGACTTCTTCTCTTTCTTTTCTCGCTTAGCTTTTCGCGGCTTTCGCGACAAAGTGCGACTGCCACCGCTGGTCAACGAGAAGTCCGGACAGCTCAATGAGAACACGGCCGAGTTTATACGACCCTATGCCAAGAAGTGGCGCGAGAAGTCAATCTTCCAGGTGCTGCTGCACTACCGGGCCGCACGCTTTCAGGACTTTGTCAATCTGTCCCAGCAGGTGAGCAGGCAATGGAACTGCAAGAAGATCAAAGCTGATCTTCACTCTTCCTCCTTTAGGTGCACATCTACAATCAGCGCATGGTGGCCGGGCTCAACAAGTGTACGCGTGCTGTACCCTTTGAGCGCATCAACATGCGCGAGGTGAACTCGGCACAGCTGGGGCCACTGCCGGTGCCCATCAAGAAGATGCCCTTCCGCCTGGATCAGATACCCTTCTATGATACACAATATATGGTCGATCCGGCCAATTCGATTTCACGTCAAACATTCCCCAATCATCTGCTGCTGCAGCAGGCCGAGGACGACGAGCCCTGGGACAGTCCACTGCAGCGAAATCCCTCGATGACCTCGTGCTTGCTCACCTACAATGCGTACAAGAAGGAGCAAGCGTGCCAGACCAACTGGGATCGCATGGGCGAGAGCGATAACATTTACAATCAAGGTTACTTTCGAGATCCACAACAGCTGAGGAGGTGAGTCGCAAGGCGAAGCATCTTCCTCTACATCTTTTCTTTCACATTTCAATCTCCGCCAGAAACCAAATGCAGCGCAATATGAATGCGTATAACAATGCCTACAACAACTATCAGAGCAACAACAACAATTGGGGCGGCGTACATCGCTCCGGTTCGCGTCGCAACTCGTTGAAGGGCTACGCGGCGCCACCGCCTCCGCCGCCGCCCATGCCCTCATCCAACTACTATAATCGCAATAATCCCGTTCAGCAGCAGCAGCGCAACTATCAGCAACGCTCCTCGTATCCTCCCTCCGATCCCATACGCGAGCTGCAGAACATGTCACGGCGCAACGAAGGCGATGTGAGTATCCCGGTGCAATATTAAAGAGATTCCATTCCACATTCCACTGCTTATGCCCGCCAGAGTTCGGAGGATGCACCGTTCAATTTCAAGGCCATGCTGCGCAAGACAAACTATCCACGTGGCTCGGAGACAAGCACCTATGACTTCCACAATCGTCACGATGCGGACAACGAGCAGCAGCAGCAGCACACGTTCCAGGCGCCCAAGCTGCGTTCCACGGGGCGTCGCTATGATGACGATCAGGGTCAGTACGCTGGCGGCAATTACGGTGTGTCCCGCAATTTTGGCCAGCAACGTGCGCCGCCACTGCGACAGACGCCAGCGAGTGTGGGTCGCAGCTTCGAGGACAATAGCAATGCACGTTCGTTCGAGGAGGCCGGCTCCTATGTAGAGGAGGAGATAGCACCAGGTGTGACACTCTCCGGTTACGCTGTGGACATATAGAAAGAGACAGATTACCAACAGAACAGAATTTAATCTTAATCCAATTACCCACCACAAATGTAGCTACATTTTAGTTAGCATAACAAAAGTAATTTAGCAATAAATCAATTTGAATTCAGCAAACAATATGCGATTTATTCTTTGACGCGGAAAAATAAGTATTATTCATATGTATAGATAGATATATTATATATCGACGATATTACATTGCTTTTGAAAAGTTCACTTCACTTGTAGTCCTAAAACGCAACAACAATACTCTCAGTATTACATAGACACTATGCATATAATACATTACGTATTCACTTATTTATCTATAGAGTATATAGATAGTATATATATATGGTATATATATATATATATATGTATATGTGTGTGTGAGTATAAACTTTTAAAAACTACGCAAAAATTTGTAGGAATGGAAAGAACAACGAGTTTCTTCTTCTTGCACACAGAAGTTTTGTATGTTCTCAAGAAGGTATTTAAGGCTAAAGTAAATATGTAAAGGTTTCCTTAACTGCACACCCAATAGAGACATAGTGCTATAAATTCTTGAACATGATAAAACCAGCAAGCCTCCCTCTTTCACCATCAACAAGTTCGATAACGACGACCACCATCAATCGTCCATGCCAGGTTCACGCAGTCCATCCGAATGCATTTGCTTGCCGGCAATTTCCAGCATGGCACGATCCTCCAGATTACCATCGAGTATAGAGCGTTTCTATATGGAAAAGGAGTTATGATTAGTACATTGCAACAAGTATAATCAGTAATGTAAGAATGTCAATGTGAATTAATGAATTTTAATCATAGATTTTCACTCCGTTAGAGATTGAACTATTTGTTAACCTGTGATCATAGCCAGGCAGAGTTCGTGTGACTCCTTAGTGCAGGTCGAATGTAGTGAATTACAGAGTTACCCGACTACAATTGGTTAGCACCCCTAGCAGGGCTGGCCTGCTCCTACTCTGCACTTCCTTCTGCATTTTGTTTCCCTTGTCACCTCTGTCGGCTTCAATCATTCTCATTCATTGTATTCATCCACTGCTTTGCGCTGTTCATCTCTCTATGCATGTAGTATACATATATATCTTAAATAGCATTCCTACCTGTCCTTCGCCATCACCCTCCTCATCACCCTTGACAGGCAAATCGCCTACAGCCCAAACCTCCAAGTTGCGTATCTTAAATTGTTTGCGCTTGCTGTAAAATGTAAATTGAATTGAGTTCAGTTCTATATAAGGTTTCTATATGTCAAACTCACCTCAGCTGCACATAGTCACCATATGTGGTGCAGCTCTCCACACTCTGACCCTCGCCGAACATGCAGTCCAGCCAGAGACCTGAAACCAATAGGATATATACAAAACAATAACCTTTATTACAATCTCACTTACCCCAGAACTCAAACTGGCCGCCCATACCCTGTAAAAGGCGCATGACATTAGTACAATAATCAATAATTTATAAATATATATATATATATGTATAGTTGTATATAGACTTTAACTTACCAGTCCATTGGGCATAGTTTGCTGGTTAAGATTCAAATACTGATAATGGTCATTATAGCCAGTGGCGCTGAAGCAGCGCATTGCAGGACTGAGCGTGTACAGCAGCGATGTATCGTTGCCAGTGAATTGGGGCTTGAGGGCCCATGACTCTGGTGCATAGCCACCAAATATATATTGATCCTCGTCTTCGATGAAGAACAACGTTGGTCCCTTGTCCAACATCTTGCCCAGCATGGTGGAGAAGCTCTCCCCATGTATCTTCGATGAGAATAGAAAACGCCACTTGTGACGCATCTCGCGAGGCAGCTGCGCATTAATATACAGCACATGTGGCAGCTCGATGATCGGCCTGTAGTGGCTATTTTGCGGTGCATCTACAATTTTGTATACACAAATGATTAACGATTGTTATGACTGTACAATGTAGTATCTATATATATATATGTATATATATAAGAGACGTACCGCACAGCTGGGGCAGAATGCAAATTTCAATCTCCTTGACCAGTGTGCGCCTGCTGCCGCCATGGCGTGTGTACAGCTGTGCGAATACTTCGCGCCACAACTGTAGAAACTGCGGTGTGACATGCAGCCAACGCTCGAGCGTCTCATTGGGCATTGTGTGCTCCAGATCTTTGCTTAGATTACGCATCAGACCCTTGGCAAAGGTGCAGGCCGAACGTTCAGTGGTAATGAAACCCAAATCCTGCCAGTCCTTGATGTTTGAACTCTTTGAGGTGCTCTCCAGGTGCACATAGCTCTTGATAACGGAGTGAATGTACTAGAGAGAGGGCAAAGAAATAGATAAACAATTACATAACTATATAACAAGTGAGTTGAGTCAGTGATATGTATGAAAGTTGTATCCAATGAGAGATAAGATATACTCGTATCACTCATTTAACTTTGTCTCTCCCACCTGTTCCAGTTGCTTGATGTTGAAACTGTCTGTTGCACTTCGTTGCATTGATGCAAGCAGCATTTGCATCTTCTGCTCTATGCTGCCACGCTCCATGATGTAGTAGGGCTCCCCGAACTTCTTCAAGGGTATATTGATGCATTGCTGGCCCGGCTTCGTTGGCATAAACAGAAACTGAGCCGTGCTCTCCGCAAGCGAACGCTCGATTGTTTGTGACCATGCTTCCTGTTTTGTACGATATCAAGAGAATCAAAATAAATTATGCGATCGTTGGCAAATTCTTTGGGCATCAAATTAAAGGACAGGGGAATGTGGGGATGGGGGGACCACTGATTGCGCAATAAACAATGCCACAGTGCTGAGCTAGTCACATTTATTGTTTACGGTAAATTCAATTTTTTGGGCTATCCACATAATTATGTGAGTGAGCTGAGTGCCCCCATTGGAATCACGATTAATTCGTTAGCAAGCAAATTAAACAAAAGCAGAAAACAAACAAAAACAAAGCGCAAATGCGCAAGGCAAACAAATTGGACACACATTGCCGCCCGTAATCAATGCAAAGTGCGAGCAATATCGCTGATAACGTCGCCAACGTAGACGGCACTGTCGCTGCCGCTGCCTCTGCTGACGAATGACAATTGCTTTCACCCGTGTACGTGCGTATGTATATCATGCGTATGTATTACATGTGTGTGTGTGTATCGGTATTTGTACTTCCGTTAAGAAGTCGCATGACAGTGAATTGCAGTAAACCTTGAACTTGTGACCGGGACTGCAGCAGGATGGCATTGATTTTCGTGCTGCTGCAGTAAGTGCAACGACCCAACACACACACACACGTAAACATACAAACAGAGAGAGACCGAGAACGTACCACCAACCGATCCGAGGTTAGCTTTTCCAATGCACCGCCTGAGGCATTGCGGTACGCTGTCTCCAGAAAACGCAACTCTTCCGATGTGTACACATTGTCCGATTCCTTTTTGCCACTTGCGTTACCCATGACTGTTTTCAACTGTTTCTATGTTTGAGAAAGTAAACACGCGACTGACGCTTGGATTTTAAATTGAAAAAAGAAAACACAACAAAGACATGGCACAGCTGTTGCGCAGTGTGACCGTTGCTTTTTTACGGCGGCCTGCTTTTGTCTGCTTTAATTCGCCGCAATGCAGTTGCTTTGCGCTATTTCCGATAGATGGCGCTAATGTGGGCGCACATTTTCAAATCGAAAGTGAAGACACATGCAATTACATTGTTCATTGTGCAAAATAAGGGAAATATTTTAATTTTCTTTTATTTTCATGTCAACAACATTAAGACAAGTGCAGTATTATTTATTTGAATGCACACACTTAGCTATCGAATTTGTTATCGAGTTCAGCCAGCGGCTATGTATGTAAATGCAATGGTTTTTCTCGCCGCACCACTACCTCACTGCAACTAGGGAACTTTTACTTTCGCCGCCCATTGCATTTGCATTTCAAAACATTCTAATGTAACTGATTAAAGTTGATTCGTAAAACAATATGCATATAAATGACACGCTAACTTGCAAAGCACAAATACGTTCACAAAATATGTATAATTGTTGTTGTTGTTAAAATGTATCGTTGCCTTGGCGACAACTGTTATTTAATCGATTATTAACTGGCTTTTGAAATTCCTTTACGTAAGCAAAAACATAAATTCCTGAACAGAAAAGTTGTCCACATAGGGCGCCAAGCAGTAGGATTAAATGACGACGACAACACGTTAAACAGCATAAACAATATTTATATATTTTAAAAGAAAAAGTAATTTACTTATAAGAAAAAAATGAATGCGCGACCGCGTCATAAGGTACAGTGTGGATCCTGTCCGGATAATTTTAAAGGCGATAAGCGACAAGTAGTTGACGATGATTCGGAGACAACCGAGGAGGAATCATCAACAGATGAGGAGGAGCGCTGGAAGGATGTGGCACGTGCAGCGGAAACACCTGCCGATTACTACAGCATACAGAAACTGGTCAAGTACATCAAGTCGGGCAACCAGACGGCAACCATTGTGGCCCTGTGCTGCCTGCAGGATTACGATCTGCGTGTACAAATCAATCAGTTTGCCATACAGGATATAGGGGGCCTGGATGTGCTGGTCAATATACTGGAATGCAATGACACCAAATGCACTCTGGGCTCCCTCACTGTGCTCTCGGACATCACACTGAACATCGATATACGCAAGACGATTGTCGATCTCGATGGCATTCCATTGATTGTCGACGTACTCAGTTCGTCCATGAAGGCACTCAAGACAATGGCCGCCGAGACCTTGGCCAATGTGAGCAAAGTACGTCTGGCACGCAAATATGTACGCAACTGTCATGGCATCTCCAAGCTGGTCGATCTGTTGGACATCAATAAGTCGTAGGATTATTATCATGCACTACATCTTTCATCAATAAAGCCACTCTCTCTCTCTCTTGCAGCACTTTGATAACTCCACGTGATCAACTCAGCGTGGCGGAGATTGAATTTCTGGATATGACACGTGCTGGAGCACGTGCACTCTGGACCTTGGCTGACTCGAAGCACAACATGGAGCAGATGCGCAAGAGCGGCATTGTGCCGCTAATGGGCAAACTGCTGAAGTCCGTGCACATCGATGTGGTCATACCGATAATGGGCACCGTGAGGAAGTGCTCATCTCAGCCCAAGTACCAATTGGCCATCACCACGGAGGGCATGATAGTTGATATAGTGCGATATCTGAAGATGGATAACATTGACCTCAAGGTCGAGTGCAGTTCGGCGTTGCATCAGTGCGCCACAGATCGCATTGCACGGGATCAGATACGTGAAGCGGACGGACTGCAGCCTTTGATTGCCATCATCAAGGACAAGACGATCAGGGATAACAAGCCGCTGCTGCGTGGCACCACCGGAGCCATTTGGATGTGCGCCACAACCGATGCCAACATAAAAGAAATGGAAGAGTTCAATGTCATGACTCATTTGGTGAACCTCTTGAACGACGACTGTGATGAGGTGCTCACAAATGTTGCTGGTGCCATCTCCGAGTGCGTGCGCCTCTCCGAGAATCGCACAGCGGTCAGACATGCCGGCGGCTTGCCACTAATGGTGGCACTGTTGAATTCATCGCATGCTCCGCTGCTTGAGAATCTGGCAATGGCCATCAAGGAGTGTGCCGAGGATCACGAATGTATGCGGGAGCTGGAGGAGAATGATGCGGTGCGTCTGGTTTGGTCGCTGCTTAAGAATACCAGTCCACGTGTGCAGGCCAAGGCAGCCTATGCGATTTGTCCGTGTGTCAAGAATGCAACCGATTCGGCAGAGCTGGTGCGCAGCCTGGTGGGTGCCATGGAGCTGGTTGTGGGGCTGCTCAAGTCCAAGGAGATAATGGTACTCTCAGCTGTTTGCTCGGCAATATCGACCATTGCACTGGATCAGACCAATCTGGCCATACTCACCGATCTGCGTGTCATCTACAAGTTGTCCGATCTAGTCAACACAACTGATGATAATCTGCGCTTGTATCTAGCGGCGGCTGTGGCTGCCTGTGCCTGCTATGGCACCAATACCGAAGAGTTCGGCAGACTACGCACAGTGACGCCCATTGTTACGTTCATGACCAGCGAAAATCCCAATGTGCATCGCACCACAGCCATGGCACTGGAGAAGCTATCGATGGATCCACAGAACTGCATAACCATGCACCAGGTGAGCACATACTTCACTTCTGTCCCATTCCAATGTCACTTCTTTCCACTTCCCCCCCAGAGTGGCGTGGTGCCCTTTCTGCTGGAGTGCATTGGCTCCACCAATAAGGAACTGCAACTCGCTGCCGCCGGCTGTCTGCGCAACATACGTGAGCTGGCTCTGCGTGCCGAGGAGTATATGCTCAAGATAGACGACGATTAGCACCAGACTATGCACTTATTTCATACTATACTAATTTATACGTTTGCTGTTTAAATTGTTGCAAAGTGCAAATAAATGTGTAGCAAAATTGGGCAGTGGATTCATTTAAAGATCAGATTCACCAAACAAAAGAAACCCATTCCCTACTCCCACAACACAAATCAGATTCTTCACTTTACAGTATCTTCAACATTTAGCTACAAGTATATTTGGCGCAACATTTTGGACTAACTAATGAAGTGTGTTAAAAAGAAAGCTCAGTAACTGGCATTGCTGCCCCTTGTCGAGATGCTCATGCGACGCTCGACACGATTTGTGTGCGGCAAGAGACAACCTGGTGGTGGATAGCGCCATCTTCTTGGACGGGACAACAGGGTGCCATCGGTGGAGGCGCGATTCCGGAATGGTGCATCGATATCGCTGCGTGAGCTGCCCAGGCTGCTGCTGGCAATGTCATCCGTTGATTCTGTATGATCACCGCTGCTCTCCTCCTGGCAGGCATTCCCAATTAACAGAAACGAGCGACGTGCCATGCCCAAGGGCGTGTTGTCATAGAAGGAACATGAACCAGAATCGGGTGTCAGATTGCCATCAGCAGCATTTGCCACATCGCTAGTGGAACGTTTGAGCTTGGGGAATTTACTAAAGACACGCCAGAAGCGAAAAACATCGCGGAAGACGTTCTGCACCTGTTGAAGAAACGAGATTAGAGAAGAGGCTTCTCTCCTGCACTCTCCACTGACCTGATCGACATTCTCTCTAACAGAAATCTCATGAAAGCAGGCACACGAGAGCTCACGAAAGCGACGTTGTCCCTCCTCCAGGCTGACCATACGATCGCCAGGCTGATCTGTCTTATTGCCCACCAGTATGACGGGTATATCCAGCGTATAGTCCTGTAGAATAGACGATCTCATTAGGAAACTCATGCCACTGATAGAGATAGAGTTAATCACCTTGCTGGCTGAGCCCAGTTTGCGTCTGCGTTTGTTGTAATTGATGAGGAACTTCAGTCGGCTGCACTCGTCGAAGGAGCACTTGTCTGTGATGGAGTAGACGAGGATAAATGCATCTGCCCAGCGTATGTTCGACTCCAGGGTGACTCCATCCAGTTCCTGCAAATCACTTGCTTAGTTAATCATTCCAAATTCATGTTAAATTCACTCACCTGCAGCTGACCAGTGGCATCTAGAATGTCAAACTGTATTGCTTCATTGTCCAAAGTTGTTTGGCAGGTGTAGATTTTCTCCAAGTTCGGATCGTATTCACCTATAAACCGACGGGTTATAAAACGCACCACCATGGCTAGTAAAAGGTGGAGATGAAATAATCAAGACTTTGTCAGGTTGTTGTTAAATATAAAGCTGACTCTCACCCGTCTTGCCCACGCCACTCTGCCCGAGTACCATGACCTTTAGCGTCTTCTGTTTGTTGGTATGCAGGCCCAGCTTGACCAGCGATGATTTCGGCGATGTGGCATTCATGGCAGCTGCAAGAGGCGTGCCCCAAACTGTTGGAAACTGCAGAGAGGGAGAGAGAGAGAAAGGAGGCTTAGTATGTTATGCTCCATATTTAATCTAAGCTAAGACAAAGCGTCTCTGCCCTCAATTTTGATTGACGTAACCTTTTTTATGCTCTGGCAGCTAATGTGGGTAGGGTATGTTGAACAAAGACAGGGTATATAGTTTTGTGGGTACATATACAGTCTCACTTGACAGTTCAAAGTTCATTGACCTGCAAGGAATTCACTAAAGCGATGTGCCTACCCTGTAAGTGTTTCTAGAGGGTATGATGAGCATTACTAAATACAATGTAGTTGAGTTTTGTTGATTTTGAAGCAATAGTTTTTGGCTATGATACAATCCATGCACAAAATGATATATGCGGACATGTTCCTGACAAATATAGAAAATAAGGACTAAGGTACGAGAGTTGCAGAGTTTTCTTAGAGTTTTCAGGGCTCAGAAGTTTAGTAAATATCTGTAATCTAATGAGAATCTACAGTTGTTACACTCTTTAAGATAATTTATAATAAATATGAAGAACAAAAGTGATATTATCGCCCTGAAGACAAGCTACAATAACACTCTAAACCTTTCGCACACTTTACAGGGTAAGCTGCAGTCGGCAATCTTCACTTATAGCACATTTGCATGTGTGTTAACTGTGCATAGTTCAGCTATCCGTAATCTTCTAATATTAGAGCTGTCATCCCATCCAAATGCGGCAGACGAGACCTGTTCGCATATTTAGGGTTCAACTCCCTAAGTTTATTGCATACTTTTGAGCGACATCACAGGCAACAAAAGGCGCACTGAATGTGGTGGCGTAGCATACGCCCAGGCGCACAAAGCACACATCTGTGTATGTGTTTATGTGTGTGCAAATATGTGTTTGTGCCTCTGATAAGGTCAACAATGTCGGCAACAACGACAACTATGAAACATTTATTGGACACTTTTTGCGTCGTCCTCCAGGGTCAGCCTGGCAACTATTCAAGGCACAAGCCAGGGGAGACTTATACATTCCCCATTGCCAGCAGTAAGCAGTAGGATGTAGTTGTTGCAGCCACATATAATCATCATTATCGTGGCTCCAACACACCCCGACAATTATCGGGTAGATTAATCGCATACAATACACTTCAAAATAAATGCAATAAAATATCAATTATCACTCGACTCCACTCGACTCGCAAGTCGCCAGTCAAATGACGCCCTGTCCCAATCCACAAGCAGCAAGTGCGGCAAGTGCATGTGGCATGAGTAGAGGAAGAGCTAGACCAGACCAGACCCGACCAGCTGTTTGCCCAGCCGGTGTGCAAACAATGAAATTGCTACCAGGTAAGTTCAGCAGCACAAGCCGCCATTTGCATACTCTTTAGAAATATATTGAACTATTAATATCAATACCTTATTGACTAAAAAATAACTTAATTTCTTCTTATTATTTCCAAATATATTTCAATATTGTATATTTTTTTCCTCCCCTAAACTAACCTGGCTGTTCCTGGCAGCTTAACTTTCTTAACTTTTAACAATCTACAAAAGTATTTCTGAATTTCCAAATAAAACTTCTTCTTTGAAGTATTGAATACTTACTGCATCATTAATTTTTTGCTGAATGAAGATGCTTTGCTCTACTACGTTAGAAAATGCATCTCGTATGATATAAAGTTTAAGCATATTTTATAAAATACTTTTAAATTGTTGAGTATATTCGAAAGCCTAACAGAAACTTCTTTTAAACCTTTGTTACAGTGAAGCACAAAGGATGAATGAGTTCTGAAAGCATTTTAAGAGAAAGCCTTTATTAAATCTTTTCGAAATATTCATATTCAATTTCATATCTAAAAAGCTCTTTCGATATTAAGAACTCAACCAGACAATTATCTTGTGAATATGATAATAATTATATCCAAGGTAAACAAATGATTTTAATAGTTTGTCCGCATTAAACATTCTTTTGTTACTGTATAAAGTGCAACAATTATATATATTCATATTCAATTTAGGTATAACATATATATATATTCATATTTAATCTCAACAGGAACTTATCTTTAATAAATGATAATATCTTTATCAAATAGTGAGAACTCTACCAAGTACTTATCTTAAGTATATGATAATAACTACATTGAATCTAGGCACAACGACTCAATATCCTTGCGCCCTGAAAGTGTATAATAATTACTTCTGCTTGCCACACACACAGACACACATACACAGACAGAGACTTCCACTCAGCCACAACTGAAAGTGGCGTGTGCGTGTTTGTGCATTGCGAATACGTCGCAATTTTGCACTCACACAGCACGAGATAATGTAACTATGTGTATATAGCATAGTAGGTATTAATGTCGGGGCTCTGCTGATAAATATTCATCAGTAGAACGACGTCGGCACCGAGTGCCAGCCTCGCATGCATGCTGATTATGCCAACAGCCTTAGCAGCCTCGGCCAGAGCAGAAAGCCGATCCCGAGCAGAGTTAAGCATATTCCGCCGCCTTGAAACATTGCTGCGTAGATTTTAATTAGATGGATTTGTAGCTCAAACAGAGCAAAGCCAGGCCAGAGAGAGCGTCAGCTAGCGAACAGGTGGAGCAGCCATGGAAACCTTCACAGCGCGCGCGTGCCTAATGAACCAAACTGCTGCGTATACGTAACGCAGCAAATTGCCGCTAGTCTGCATATGCATCAAGTGGTTGTTTTGTTGAGGCTTTAAAGCGACAAACGAAAACTTTTTCTTTTGGGTCCAGTTTCTGACCCTGAGGTCCATTAGTCAACGCCGTCTGCGTTGTGTCTGCAGAAAAGGAAAGTTTTCTTTTTCCTTTTCCCTGTTGCCTTTTCTCATGATTTCGATTTAATTACTGCGATTGCCTTTGTTCGACTCGGTGGCATGCTACATGTGGATTTTCACACGCTGTCCGCAGGGTTAGCGAGATTCGAATCAGTCGAGAGAGGGGGGAGCTAGGAGGCAAGTGGGTGGTAGATTCTCTGTGGCAAGGTGTAAACAACGACGTTATGCACACTAATGAGTTCGCTGGAAACATTATCTAACATCTTCACGGAGTAGGGGTATCCATGTGGGGATTAGTCGAACTATTTCTTCTCTCATCTTCCTTATACGAATTTCATTTGTCACGCAAATCGTAGCAAAACTGTTGCAATTATATGGGATAAAGAAACTTTTCAAATCAATAGAAATAGCATATCGTAGCAAAAATTAGGCATGATTGACTAGCAGTTACTCTGTGTGGAGAGAACAGAATATGCAGTGAAAGTTAAAAAAGTGTATCTTCAAATTTATGCAACTTTTAGTATTACGCATTAACCACGCACTATACAAAATATACAGTTTGATAGTTAATACAATATCTTCATAAAGTACACAAATTTAAGGAAAATGCTTTATTCTTTCCAAAAATTGTATAATAACGTTGAAGTAACTGTGGGTATTATTATAAGTTCATGAATTTTTCGAATTATCTTCTTAATAGTTGTATCAAATTATGTATTATGATTTTACAACTTCTTTAAAAAACTGACATATTTATCCTTCTAAGTTTTCATAAATTTTGTGTTACTTTCTTTGTATATATATATATTATTGTATTAAGAATCAATAGTTCACTAAAAATATCTAATAATTAGTATCTTAATTATCGTAATTAGCTATTGTTGTTTAAAGTGTAATAACTTAAAATTTTACATTAATATAACTATTTAATGTTGAAATTCTCTACTAAAAATACCAAATCATATTATAAACTTGCAAGTTCTTCATATAGCCGACAAATGTGATACTTTAGTCTTTTATCTATAGAAATATAAACTGAAAACCATTTAAAATGCAAATTAAAAAAGCATATTGTTTATGACATTATGACATTATGACTTTCACGTGAGTACCCCTGCTGGAACTCAAGTAGCGAACCTGCACATAAGCATCACATTTACAAGTTGTAGGGACCTTGGCCAAGACATTGGAGAAGGTAAGGTGAGAGAGGAAAAGAAAGATAGAGAAAGAGAAGCAGAAAGTCTGACAGAGAGAGAGGGAGAGAGAGAGAGCGAGAGAGAGACATGGAGAGAGACTAAGCAGACCGAGGAAATGAGGATAGAGGTGTCTACTAGGGAAGGCAGTTTGCCACATGAATCTGTTGGGTTTGTTGACCTGTTTATGTTTATGAAAACTTATTGCGTGCTACATTTTCTGTAAATTGAGTTGAGTTTGGGTTACAAGTTGCCATACAGAGAGAGAGAGAGAGAGAGAGTGCGTCGCGTCGCGTTGCCACGCGGCACGTGGCTGCTGCTGCTGATTATGCTGCTTAAAATTCCATAGAAAATAAATCAACCTAACCACTGACCAATAACAAAAACATCAATAGAAAAAAACAGTAATAACAGCGCAGCACCAGCAACATCAATTACAACAACAACAACAACAAGTACCAGTGACAACAACTACAACAAGTTGTACTCGATGTTGTGTTGTCATGGTGCCCCTAACGCAATTCCGTTTCCACTTTGACTAAGGTCATGGGAAGCACGGCACTTGCCACGATGCGACGCGACGCGACGTTACTCTCTCTCTCTCTCGCTCGGCTGGAGTTGTACTAGTACCTCCCCCCCCTCCCAACATTCACCTCCTCTTGCCCCCTGCCCATGCCTCCTCACACTCGACGCATTTCTGCTTGTCATTTCACTTCATTACCAACCATCGACAATCGAGCAGTGAGTTAACATTACCAACAACAACAGTATCAACAGTAACAGCACCTTACACACACACACACATACACCTAAAATATACACACACACTCACACACATGTAGCAAACACAACTGTTGCCATTGGCTGTTGGCCATGAAATTGAAAATGCGAAATTGTTGCTCGAAGAGTTGACGGTCAGCCTCCTTCTACCAACCCCCCCTCCCTCTTTCTCTCTCTCTCTCTCTCCCTCCCACCTCTGCATGCAACAGCATTTATTTTGTCGCGCATTTTCATGTGGGATGCGAAAGTAACCACGCACAGTCTGCGTCGCAGTACCTTGAATTAGCCAAAAAAGCACAACAATACAAAAACCGAAAATGAAATTTTGTATGCGGTTGCCGGGCATTAAAACAACAACAATAACCAAAGCAAGAAGCTGCAGAGAGTTATAGGCAGACAAAGCAGATACCCTACCACTGAAGGGAGTAAATGAATAAAAGGATTATATAAACTATATAAATACATATGTAGTATATAGTGTAGTATATAGTGATTGTAGGAGAAAAGAATAAAAGGATTATATAAACTGCACACATATTTACATAACTAACTCTAGAAATTGCATTAATTCACAGGTCAATTGATAAGTTACAGACCTGACACATATATAGCGCTACTACTAAATCAAAATTTTTTTGTAATGTCAACATACTTTAATAATTTTTAGAAATATTTAGAACAAATATAATGCACATTATTATAAGTAATTAAAGATATACCATCTTGCAAACATAAATAAAATATTTCATATGTATTTAGTACAGAAATAAATTATATTTTTATTACCAATAGAAAGATGTTCTAGAACTACTTGAAGCACACAGCAGCCACCTGTATCTCTCTATATGTAATATATATAATATTCTAAGAGAATCACCTTACTATATGTGAAATTCTAGCAACAACACCCACACTATGCATTAACAAAACTCTCCAGTGGCATCTCAGCTACAAAATCTGCGCAGTTCCAAGAAATTTCCTCAAACTGCTGTTACAACTTTCGACAAAATTGCAAAGCGCGTAAAAAGCAACGAAAATTCCCAGAAAATGCCAAAAAGTACGCAGACAATATTTAATTGCTAGCAAAAAAGTTAAACAAAATATTATGAAATCATAGGCAAAGGGTAGTGCACACCCGACACGATGGTATTGCCCCAAAAAAAATGATGATGAACAGGAGCGGAAGCCATTGGCGACGCAAAGAGGCCTTGTTAAATAAGCCTCATAAATACAAGTCAACCGTCATAAATGTCATTTTCGGGCACTCTTGCAGACAGTGTGCTGTGGGGGATGGGGGGTGACAGAGCTAGAAGAGCATAGAGTGGGAAAGGGGAGGGCGGGGATGTGAGTGATAAGCGACGTTTAACTAAAAATAACTGCGAACAAAGAAAAAAAGTTGCAAACTCACCGGATGGACAGTGTTGAGAAACAATGCGAGTAATATGATATAAAAGCCACAAGTACCTACATTATACACACACACGCACACCAATACACACATACCAATAACACACACAGACCGTCAGGCAGGCCGTGTAGACGTGCCAAGCTGGGGCCAAGTGCCGTGGTAACTTAACTGTTTTATTTAGTGCGAGCAGAGAACACGTGCCCAAACTGAAGCGACCCTAATAGGGTCAACTAGGGAGCCTATGCCTTAAAGAAAGTTGAGGTTAAGGCTTTAATGTTATGCTTTATAAATAGAATTTGGCAAATTATTGAGCAAATCAATTGCATGTTTTTTGTGTTGTGGGTTTACTTTGCTCATTAACCTCTAATACAGTGTGCCCTTTTCAGTCGTCACACATGTCGTATGCGTCATCTGCTTTGAATATCGATAACTTGCAGCGCATCCATTTGTTCTACGTTTACGATCGACTCGTAAACGTGCTGGAGACTACACTCAATCTCAATGAACAATGAGTTATGAGATGGTATCCCCCTACTCCTCCTTCCTTCCTCCCCTCAGGCAGTAAAATTGTAACGCTTTTACTTGTGGTTTGGCGACGTAAAAGCCGCAAGCTAAAGCCAGCAGCTTCAGCTATCGCATAGCGCTTGCACTGGTGCTGCAAGGGGGAAGGAGAGAGGGCAGGGAGAGAAGAGAGAGAGAGGGTGAGAGAGAGAGAGAGAGAGGCTATTAACTATAGCAAGTGGCTGGCAGTGCTGCCTCCTCTTCTTCTCCTTCGCACTGACCTTGTGGCCAAAATTCAAAACAATATTTCAAACAACAAAACAAATCAAACAAATCAAATCGTACAAGTTGAATAGTGCCATATATCGTATACGATATACGGTATACAAATGCGCAAAGATTTCTCAAAGTCATGCCGGATATACATGAGAACTATCTAAAGCTAATTAAAATGATTAACAACAAATGAGGAAAGAATTAAAATGGAAACAATTAACAAAAGTCTTTATGCACTCGATGATGTAGTATCTATATCTATATATAAATCTATATATACCTATCTATATCTTTCTTTGTATATTCCCCTTTAATTTCGTATTGCTTTTGATTGTTTTTAAATGGAGAAATTATTTGAACGATAAAAATATTTACAAATCCAAAAGATAAAACGAAATAAACAGCGCAAGTTTTGTATAAAATAAAATCCTTTTTTTTGTTGTAAACAATTATGAGTTTGCTTCATTTCACTCACACTTTACAGGGTATACAAAGTCAGCTAATTAAGGCAAAAAGGGCCAAACATATTTGCTTAAATTATGTTCAAAAAAAACACATCAAATGCGTCGAGGTCGTTGAATGTGTTAACTGACAACTGTGGGGGACAGGGGCGCCCTCAAAGGGGGATTTACTTTTCAATACGTAGCTGCCACTTTACTTTAAGAACCCGCAGCAATCTCATAATTGGCCCCCCTTAACTACACCACTGTGCAGAGAACTGTTTACGAAATTGCCTAAAGCGAATCAAATATTTCGTAAATTATCTGTTGTTTATTTGTTATAATTGCAATAAATTATGGAATTTATTTTATATTTCCAATACACGCACACACACACAGGGCGAGGAATTGCCAACGAGTATACGCACCGTGTGACTGGAGCAGGAAATTATTTATTTACAGCGCACATAAATAAATTTGTATATTTTATAAACACTTCACGTGGGCTACTTTTTTGTATTTTATGTAAGGTATTAATTTTTGCAGTATTTTATTTTAAATAATTTTTTGTATTTCTTACTTATTTTATACATATGTTTTTGATATTATTTTAACACATTTGTTTTCTAATTCTTCAGTATTTTTTCTTTTATATTTTCAATATTTCGTATTTTACTATTTGTATTTTATTCAGATTTCTTTTAGAACCTTCACGCGTAAGTTCCTGTCGCGTATTAAGCCAGCGGCACACAGCAATTATGCTTTTATATGCACATATCTTTAAACTGCCTCCCCCCGCCCCCCTTGTTTAACGACAATCCTCCCGTAAGTAGTTCCGATGCGTGTGTTTATTGCGACGCCATTGTAAAACAATAATGAAAAATCGCGCGACAAGTCGCCAACAACAAACCGCGAGGCGACTGCGCGACGTTGTCAAACGAAGAACGAGACAGAAAGATAGAGAGAGTGAGTCCCTCCTTCTTTTTTGTGCAGTTGTAAAATGCAAAAGAGTTGGACGCGGAAGTGCACACAGCACGCACACACACACAAGCACACACGCCCACAACAGCACGAAAAATGTACGCAACGGGAGTTTGGCGACGCGTCCGTTGCGCTGGCGTTCAAACAGGCGAATAAACAACAGCAACAAAAACATGAATGGCAAACGCCGGCAGTAGCATCAGCAGCAGCGCCAGCAGAGACAGAAGCAGTGACGGCGGCAGAGGCAGCAACAGCTAGCAGCAAACAGAAGCAAAAATACATTGTAATATAATGTTATATACAAAGTGTTGCCTGCATATTCAAATTTATATTAAATTGTTTATTAATATATTTTAATAATAATATATAACAACAAATAATTGCCTAAATTGTATAAATTGTAATTCATATTTCATTCACAACAGCTTTTTCCCGCTAAACGTGGGGCAACACTGTCAGTTTGATAGTCTGTTATGTTTAACAGAGTGTTATGTTGGCGCGCGCGTATAACATTTACGTTAGCAGGCGTATTTAACGGTTTGAATTGCAGTGTGCAACAAGAAAGAAAGAAAATGTTCAAAATGAAATTAATTATTTATACTATTAAGTAGTGTTTATAATATTAAATACTATATTTACTTTTATGCAGACACTAAGTCAATTTGTTCTTTATATTATCTTGATTAATGTTAAATGGAGCTCGACGTGGTCACCAATACAATTACATGCACGTGCACACACGCACGCGCACAATTAGTGTAAACAATATACAGACAGGGGCAACCTGTTGACATCGGGGGGTGGTAGGGCACATACTACCTCTACTACTGACTACGTTTTGGGGATACTAGGGATATACGAGTAGGATACGCGTGCACGATGTTGTTTACTCGAGTGTTGTGTACGTATTTATGTTTGCAACTGAGGGAGGCAAGTGGGGGAGGTGGTGCGACCTTAATTATCATAAACATGCCCACATGCATATCTCAAAAGATAAGTTATTCATTCAAACTGACGTGTGTACTGAATCCCGTTAAAGAGAATATCGTTAAATGTAAAATCAGGTTAGGTTTTTTCATATATTAATAAATTTATAAAACTTCAGACAAAGAGCATCAAATACTATAAAGACTTTTACATTTAAAGCCTTTTTGTTATACTCAATATATATTTTGTTGTAAATAATTAGTTAATATTCAAAAATGTTTACTATAAATGTTTCCTATTTATAGAGTATTTAATAGTCACATCCCTGCTTAGGTTTCAAAAAGCCTATTAAAACAAATAAGAAAACATTGTTAAAGTTTCATCAATATATATTTAAGTTACTTTATTTAATTATTTCTTTAATATTTTATGAGTATTCAACAATTTATTTATTAAATACAAATTAACCGATTTACAGGATATCTAATAGTCACAAATCTGATTATATAAATCCTTGTGCACTGTGTGGGTTGGACCCTGGTCACTAATTGCTTCTGACAAGCACCCGTGCGACTGAGTCTCAATTGGCAACTGGTTTAAATGTCCCTGCAGGAGGCACGGGGTGCGCATTAATTTTGGTAGGCACTGCTCAGACAGAGAAAGAGAGAAAGAGAGGCTGTACGTGTGCATTCATTACGCTTGACTGCCCGCACTGGGTGCCCACTCTCTGTCTTTCTCTCTCTCTCACTCTGCAGGATGCCTACACGTGCAGCTGCTGCTCAGGCTCAGGCCTCACCTTTAGCCCGCCCCCGGTTCAAATAGCTGTCGCTTTGCATTCAACTTGTTTACGCATCAACAGCAGCGCCAAAAGGTGTTTAGCACACCTCAAATAACACCCACGCCCCCTACTCTTTCGCTCCCCCTTTTTAAACTCCTTCGGTCATCTTGTTTACTTGAACACTTTTGAAATGCCGAGACAATAATCTATTAATCTTGTACACGATTTCCGCAGTAGTTTCCCTTTGGGATCACAAAGTGAAACAGAGAAAACAATTTATAGCAAAGTCAAGGTCAAATAACAAAACCCTTAAGACATTTGTCATGCTGTCGAAATTTCAGTGGCCAGTGCAAGAGTTAATAATAGCAAGGGGTGACACTTTGACACTAGCAAGTATATTATATTATAGTACTATAGTACTTCTAGTAAAAATATTATAATGTACAATATGTTAATCTTTACTGAAGATTAATAAGATTATACTTTATATATTATACAAAATTAACCAAAATATACGTCGAAGCAATCAATTATTTTTAATTTTTTATCATTTATTTAGTTTAAATTCCAATCTAGAAAGAAAGAATTTATTAAAGTAAAACAGAGGAAGAGCAAAATATCTACTAATACTCACAATAACTCAAAAATTCTCTTAAGAAAATTTTCCAACATTTTCGCAAATCACCCCACTGTTGTCTGGCCTTTGCAGAACTGGCTTGATGACCCACTTTTAGAAATTCAAGTTTAATGATTTATCTTTTTGCAATAAAGCTCTGGCAAAAAGCTCTCCTGCAAAGCTCTTGCCAAGCAAAATACTCACGATCGTTGTTTACAATTTTCTTTGGCCAAATTACGCTGTTAATTGTGAGGAAAACTTATCAACAAAACGCAAAAGATTAGAAAACAATAAACATATTCACAAGCAAAGAAAAGAAAACAAAAAGTAAGTGTGAAACATTTAATATAAACCAAAGTTAATCAATGCAAATCTTCGATGTTCGATCTCTGAATGAACTTAATATTTTGACAAACTTGTGTTAATAATTTGACTATCGTCTGTCTGTCCCTTTGTCGGACACTTGTTGACAACGTGAAGCTCACATGTTTCGACTTCGATTAAGCCACATTAGCAGTACGATAAAGATTCGATCGGAAATCACCGCCAGCTGTGATTGCCCCAAAGTGGCTTTGGCTTAATTAGTGAGCACAACAGAGGGGGAAGCTATACTACCATTATATGAGGCAACTTGTTGACTTTAGATACGCGCACCATAGACCGATGTTTGCCGTTGTCTGCAAATATCATGAGTAAACAGTTTAGCCGTTCTCAGCTCTGGCTCTGGGCATGCGGCTATAGCATGTTCCCAATAGATTTTGCCAAATCGAACTGCGTGATTCACGCGCTATAGAGTTAACAGATATGCAAACTGGAGACGATCTTATGACGTGATGGGGAAACTCCTACAGACATTGTTGATAAGGTTTGCCTCCCACCAACTGTGTCTATTCTTAGCTGGCGTCTGTCTAATCATTGCTGTAAATAAAAACATGAAATTAAATCAATAAAACAAGCAACGGAAATTTAGTGCCCCCTACTGGAGTACCCTCAACCTTGGAATATTATAGGCTCTTCTATCTGTGTGGAAAGCGGTTTTAAGTGGAAAATGACAAGTTACTATGGGTCAATCATTATGCATTGTTTATCGAAACGAAAGGAAAGAGACAGAGAGAGTAAAAGAGAGAAAGAGAGGAGGGATAGGCGGGTGGGTGATTGGGTGCATTGGCACCGCCTTGATGGACCGCATGCAACAGGCACGACGACAACGCATGATGCATTGCGTACGACAGACTGGGAATAAACCGAATGCGCTGAGTAATTGCCACAAGGGGGGAAGAGTAGTCTTTGTTTCTCCACAACGAAAGAGAAAGGGAAGCAGAACAAAAGGCGGAAAATGAATTTGTGAAAATCGCAGGCATTATAAAAACTGAGCTCCACGACGAGCGAAGACGACAGTGTCTATTGAAGCGCTCAGCGGGTAAGTGGCGATCAGAGCAGATCTAAAACCAATAAAGATCAATAGGCAGAACGATAGAGAGAGAGAGAGAGCTAGGGAGAGCAAGTAACTCTCGTTGCTTGTTTTCGCCTTCGTTATCAGCCACAGACTGCGAACTATCTAACCCGGCGATTTTAAAAGCAATCGGTTCTAGTCAAACGCTTCACAGTTCCCACTCAGCACTCGCCTGAACAACAACTATAACTATAATCCAAGCTCATTCCATTTACAGTGCGATCTCCTAACTACATTTATCAACTGCAACTACTCATCGCAACGTTGAGGATCTTTGGAAGCGCCATCGAAATGCCGGAGAAACAAATTGCACCTGTTATCAGTCGATTGGAGGAGTTCGAGCAGAACTTGCCCGGGTGAGTTGCAGTCGTAATTGACTGAATCATCATCATCATCATCATGAATAGCAGCAGCAGCAAAAACAGCTGCACAGCTTCGTCATTATCACCTTCGTCATAATCATGCTGGGCATTATCATCGATGTGACCTTGTTTGGGAGAAGGGAAGTCATGTAATGCGCGTTGAGCTGATAAGACAGATTAGACAGAGAAAGCACATAATCTATGTGTGTACACTGTAAGAAATTTGCTGATAGAAGTGCAGATTAAGAATAGATTATATATAAATATTTATACGATTTTCATTTCTTATAAATACCTATTTTATCTTAAATTTTTAGACATTTATTATACAAAATGGTTTAACTTTTTATAGTTTCATTATATTTATATATTGAATCTATTTATATTTATATAAATATTGAAATTATCTCAAAATGAATCAATGTATAATTCATTTTATAACAACTTTAGAACATGTTCTAAAAACTTACTTAACTTTTTTTTGAGATATTTCCGCTTGCAACATGTTTCCTTTCGATCTAAAAAAACCGATCTGTGTGCAATGAAAAGACACATGTTCTTATACCCTTTCTCCTATTATTTTTGTCACTCATATACGTTATAGTACCTATAGAAATTCTAAAAATATCTTAAGAGTTCTCTACAGCCTCTACCAGCATTTCATTCCTTCTTCTACTCACTCATACAGAATATTCTCAAAATCTTCTCTCTCTTTCAACAACCTTTCTCATCATCTACCCCCTCTTCCAGCTACCTGAACACACACTCCAAGCTGGCAATCTTGCTGGACTACGATGGCACCCTGGCACCCATTGCAGACAATCCCAGCAAGACCAAAATGCCCGTCGAGCTGGAGGCCATACTGCACAAGTTGGCCAAGCATCCACAGATCTTTCTGGCCGTCATCTCTGGCCGTGCTCTGAAGGATGTACAGAAAATGGTGAACATCGATGGGGTGACCTATGCCGGCAATCATGGACTGGAAATCGAATATCCCGATGGTTCACGTCACGATTACGAGTTGCCTGTGGACATCAAGAAGAACTACACGGCCATGGTGGAGGAACTGAAGCAGCGTGTGGAGAAGAACGGTGCCTGGGTAGAGGATAAGCATGTCTCACTCACCTATCACTATCGTGACACGCCCGTCGAGCTGAAGGACGAACTGAAGACGCTGGCGGCAGAGATTTGTCAGCGACACGGATTCCGTCCCAATCAAGCACATGAGGCAATCGAAGCAAAGCCTCCAGTGAACTGGAACAAGGGCGAGGCAGCGCTGTACATACTCAAGAGCAAATTCGGTGCGGATTGGGTGCAGGAGGTGCTGGTAGTGTTCGCTGGCGATGATACCACAGATGAGGATGCCATGCGGGTGAGTGTGAACCCAGTAAATGCTTCACTGTACTCTCTTAATCTCAATCCTTTTCTTCCCCCTCTCAGGTACTCAAGGGCCTGGGTCGCTCTTTCCGCATCGCAGCCGATGCTCAGATTCAAACCTTCGCCGACTTCCGACTGCCCAAGCAGGATGTAATGACTGATCTGCTCAAATGGATCGCTCGCGTCTATGTCTAGAGTTGCCTAGTTTGTACTTAGTGAATTTATTTAGAGCTGCAAATCCATTTATGATTCGATATATATCATATAGTGTTAGTTAGTTGTTTTTATATATAGCAAAGATTTGAACAGCTCTAAAATTAATTATTATTTTGTATGTTATAGCAAATGTTTTTATATATATTAATAAAAGAAGATTGGAGAAGAGTTTGATATGTTTTTGTCATAGTAAATCTTAGTTTTTGACAGTAGTTATCATATTATTCCCAAATCCTTTTTGATTGGAATTAAAGTTTACAATTGTAAAAGCCTTCTCTAAAACTTCCTATAGATATCTGTATCGAATATTTTCAATTCTTTTTTATTATAATTCAATTGGGAAACGCTCTGTAAAACTTTCAATAGATATCTCAACAATTTTTAATTCTTTTTGCTTAAAGTTTCGATGTTCAATCTATAAAAACTTTCTTCATCGGTGTTCTATGCTAGCTTTTTACTTTATTTCTCTTAAAATACCAAAAGATCTTCAAGATTTCCACTCAAGATCACTAGCAACGGATACACCATATATACAAACAATATTTACTCTATTATAGCTTACAACAATCAATTTAAGATCCGCAGAGGAAACACTTTCCGGTGATTAATCAGTTCGTCAGCTGATAATGAAATGTTTGTACAATGAGCTAACCCAACAAATACGCGCAGATCGATGAATGAAAACTTGGCACTTGATGCTGTCAAGGAAAGTCAAAATATCAAGACATACATTATAATATTATACTACAATATATCTATGTATATATCTTAATACATGTAAAATATATTTACAGAGAAGTGTGTCAACTGAGACGATTCCAAAACAGCAACGACCTCAGCAGAAGCTGCATAGAGACGTTGCTGTAGTTCCACTATATATTGAAAGATATACTACTATATACTCTATATATATACATATATACTCCTCATACTCTCTCTCACACACAGATACACCTTCGTTATACTATAGCGATCCATTATGGTGTGTGCTTTTTTATGCGCATATGCTTCATAAATAACGAGCGCCATTACTTGGCCAAATTTCGGGGCGACGACCAGAGTTGCCACACACTGAGAGAGAGAGGGAGAGCAGGCAGAACTGAGAGAGAGAGAGAGCGTTCGAATGTAATACATATAGACGATGCTGCTGCATGGGGCTAGCGCTGTGGCACCTTCAGCTTCAGTATTAAGTCGGTCGAGGTACGTCCAGCACGTCGCACTGTTTCCGGTAGATCGGTAGATACAACCAATTCTTTATATATATTATATATACAACTAAAATGGCTGAGCAAAAGAAGGCACCGCTCTTGAAGAAGGAGGAGGACTATGTCAAGGCTCTGGATGGGTAAGGGAACCACTTAGGATTCTCCTGTATGAATGTTTTCATCCTAACCTATTCCCGTTTAGTTTCATTACACCCGAAACCGAAAAGGTTGTCCTGCTCTTGGATTACGATGGCACACTCGCCCCCCTCACTGAGGAGCTGTCCGTAATGCCCAAGGATACGGAGATTAACATCAAGAAATTGGCTGCCAACGATAAGATCTTTATGGTTGTCTTCTCGGGTCGCGAACTGAGCGAAATCAAGAACCATCTGAAATTCCCCAATGTTACCTATGCCGGTAATCATGGTCTCGAGGTTGAGTACCCATCGGGCAAGAAGTTCAAAATCGAAATGCCCGAGGAGCTCCTCGAGAAGCACAACAAACTGGTTGCTGAGCTCAAGGAGAAGGTAAGCAAGATAAATATATTGGATTATTGGGAAAAGTTCTTCATTATATTTTTTGTGCAGGTTGTCTTGTCAGGTGCCTGGGTGGAGGATAAGAAGATCTCTGTGACCTATCACTACAAGGGCGTCACCGACAAGCTGAAGGCCAAGCTCATTGCCGATGCCAAGGCCCTGATTCAGGCTCATGGCTTCCAGCTGATCGAGACCCCCTACGCCTTGGAGGGCAAGCCACGCGTCAACTGGGACAAAGGTTAGTGCGTCTATCAACTGAATCATTCAATATATATACTAGACAAACTATAGACTATATAATCGTATACCATATAAGAATTATTGATTTTCGTTTTATGGACAAAGTTTAGTGTGTCTATTAAGTGAACCATTCAATATGTAATATATAGAATACAGACTATATAGTATATACTATATATATGCACTATAGATTCTCGATTTGTGCCCAACTGTTGCCATCCATTATCGTCTGTCTGTCGTCTGTTGCCGACCGCTTCGGCACCTGTTCGAAACAATTCGATTTTCGAACGCGACGCTTCGATGATTTAATTATTGCCCTGTCGGACATTTTGTTTTCTCCGATTCGGGCGCAAAAATCTATGTGGGCGTTTAGGTTGTCTGTCGTGAAAAAATCTTGAATTATATTTCTCGACAAAAAGAAATGAAATTTATGTCGAGAAACGAGAAATTTCTCAGTTCGTTGGTTGACAAACAAGCATAGCAGAAACCTGATGTCAAAAGCGCGCCACTATACAACTATACTATCGTATATATGTACATATATCTAAAGATCTACATCTATATCTGTATATATATATGGTACAATAGATACTTCCTATATATGCATGCTGTAGACAAGAATTTACTTTTACCCAAGTTGGATTTACAAATTCGTGTAATTTTTCAACAACATATTTTGACTTATTTTGTCGGCTTTTTTTGAAAGACCGAAACAAACGGCGGGTGCTATAAAGTCGTCTATATGTTATGCATTTTTTTAGAGCTCAAACTAGGCGTTGCTAATGCCAAACAGATTGTATTAATGATGCGATGCTTCGTAGAGATATTCGAAATTATTTCGAATATCAATAAATTAAGATTAAAGAGCGCAACGTTGGAATCTTCAAAGTTTATATGAATTTATAGCGCTCATCTGTACGTTAGGATCTTTATGGGAATTTATAGATTGAAATTTGGAAATTTTTATTCAAAAATGTTGTTCATGTTTTGTTTGACACATTTAAAAATCTCATTACAAAAAGTACTAAACTTTTTAGCGCTCATGCTCCCACACGCCATACTTAAGATCCCAATAGAATTTAACAAAAATCAAAGAAAATCAATGGGGGGACATTGAAGAGGGAAAGGGGAGTGTGAACTGGGGGTTAGAGACATCTCCGATGAGCTGCGACAAATGGGCATAATTCAAAAGACAAAAAATATTTACGGCTGGCAGATAAATATTAATTATGATTGTGCCCGCCTTCGGGAGCAATAAATTCATAGAAGCAAACAAAATATTGCAGCCGAACAGAAGCCGAAACAATTTTAGAAGAACGAAGCTAATATTTATTATCTTTTTCGTTTTCTTTTTTTCAAAACTGAAAATGAGAAATGAAATTGCTGGCAAGCGCATTGGAAATGGCAACAAAAGAGAAGAAGGAAAGGAATTGTTGGTGCCGTCTGAAAAAAAGCCCACAATGCAGGGGAGCAGGAAAGATTAGTGGGAGAGGGGGGAGAAGACAGACAGGCAGCAAGACAGGAGACTAATGCGTCATCAATTAAACAAAAATGTAGCGTTAATAGCAGAAACCAAAAAATAATATCAAAAACAACAATGCAACAACAACAACAGAAAGCAGCTCGCACAATTAAAATAATCAAAAGCAGCTCCTGAGATGATCTATAAACACAGCCAGCACATGTGTATGCGTATGTGCATGTGTATATATCTAGCTATATGCGATATTAGTTGAATGATTTGAAGATGTGTGAGATCTGTGGTCTGCTCACAATTTACTTGACGTGCCGCAGGCCAAACACAATTTCGATGCTCCACGCCCACGCGGCGGGCTAAAAATAATGCCTAGAACACGCACACACACACACACAGAGATATATATATATATATATATTAGATAAATCTCTGCCCAGTTTGGGGCCGCTGCAGGCGTTTATAGACTGATATATATGTTTATATATACATTATTAGAAGGCGCACAGGCGAGTGAAACGATTCAAAATATTTTTGAAAAACTTGTTGTTTTGCGCCACTTTTAGCTCTGTTTATTCACCCCCGATCCGATTCTCCAGATTGTTTCAATATCAGCGGGTTCCAATGGAAAAATTCACTGAGCGAAAAACAAAAGCAAAAAAAAAAAATGGCAAATTCTTGCAAAATTTTTCAAACATTTTTCGGAAATATGAACCGGTTAAGATACGGAATAAAGATGATCGTCAGGGAATTTTAATGTGCGGGAGGATTTCTTTTAGCTTCCATAAAGAATAAGATTTAACAGATTCCTAAATACTTTTAAGCTCGAGTCGGAAGTAAAGGGTGATTTTTTAAAAGTTATAGGAAAGTTTTTCAAACAAAAACAAATACATTTCAGAGAAATGCATGAAATCTTTTTTTAATCGATAGTACGATCCATATAATTTTATGTTTGAAGATTATTTCATGCAAATGTTAACCGTGACTGCGCTGAAATGGTCCATCCGCTAAGCCCAATTTTGGCATACTCTTTCCAACATTTCTGTCGTTATCTTACGAAGAAATGCTTCAATGTTGTCTTCCAATACGTCAATTGAAACGGGCTTGATAAAAGATAATAGCTAAAAAATCACCCTTTATATTTAACCAAACATTTGAAAGTTTTCTAATTATCTTTAGCTTCTAATTAAGAACTTTATCTAAGTTGATCTGTAATTTGACTCAAGTTCACCTTCTATGAACCAGATAGGGAAGACTTAGAACTGTTTGAATAAACTCACACAAAACTAAGACGTATTTTTTATAGTTTCCTAAATATATTGAAATGAAAAAGGATCTGAAATTTCCCTAATAATATCAGATATCCTGATACACATCTAAGTTTATTTAAAATCCTACTCACATTCACCTTCTTCTTCCGCTTCTTCATTGCAGGAGAGGGTGCCAAGATGATTTTGGAGAAGCACTTCGATGCCGACTGGGCAAAGAACCTGAAGATCGTGTATGTGGGCGATGACACCACCGATGAGGATGCCATCAAGGTGCTGCACGGCATTGGCAAGACCTTCCGTGTATCGGAGCTGCCCACGCTGAAGACCTATGCCAACTACCAGATCAAGACCGTCGAGGAAGTCGGCTGGTTGCTGAAAGCCATTCAGGCCAACTACGAGAAGAAGAAGAAGGCCTAAGCGTCGAGGCCCGCCAGCCCTATAGCTTAAGCTAATTCCACACACTCACACGCACACACACACAAACACATATGCGCATCTTTGTTTGTCTTATCAAAAATTACAATGCTTATTTATAATATTATTATTATTATGTTATCATGATGTATGTATGTATTATGTATGTAATTCTTACACTGATACAAACAAAAATGTTTCATAATCTTTTCTCTGTCCACGATTCGCAATAAAAAATTCTTTTAATATTAAATTTGTTTCTCAAGCTTCTCTCTCTCTATCTCTTTCTCCCTTCTTATCTACGATCCCCCTTAAGTGCTCCCGATCGTCCTGCCCCACTGCGTGCGCCGCGTGGTGCCTGCTTTACAATGGTGGGTGCCACAACAGCAGGTGTTGCATTCGCCGGTGGCTGCACAGCTGAGGCAACCACGCCCACTGGTGGCACAATGGGCGCCTGAACGGCCACCATGCCCTGTTGTGGTGCGGGAGATTGTGGTTCCGCACGTTTGGGTTCACTCATGTTGAGGGCCTCATTGAAGATCATGCAGAATTCACCGATCTTGAAGACTTCGCCATTCTTGCCGGAATACAGGGTGAGGCAGTGGCGCCATATTGATGCATATCCCTTGGTCAGTCTTATAATGTCGCCGGGTGTTATCAATTTACCGGGCTCATCCCAAATGGATACATTAATGCTTGCCGTGGGGTCGCCTACCTTAAAGTTGCGCACCTCCCGATTCTCCTTGGTGACTGTGGCCACGCCTACCTGTTTGTAACAAATAAACATAAACAATGTTTAATATACATACATATAAACAAAAGGAAAAAACAAACATGCAGTCGTTTGTTATCGATAACTTGCTGCACACCTCGAGCACAATGAAAATAACATTGATGTTCTTCAGTCCGGGCTTAATGTCCTTGATGGCAATGCATTCTGCGTTGTACATGATAATTATAAAATTAGCAAAGCTATAAATTCTAAACTAAAAACAGTTGGTTATCTTTTTCAATTGGACGCTAATTTCAAGTGCACGTCCCACACACAAACGCAGTAAAACAGCTGTTTGCTCATTAGAGATGGGCGCTCTATAAATATGTTCCCGTGACTGTTTACAAGTATCGAAAAGCTGTGACAACGTTAAAAAGGCTTAAGTTGAATTCAAAATTTTAAAAATATATGAATAACACATGTTAAAAAAATATTTCTTTATATTTGAATACATTTTTAAAAATATGAAATGAATAAACTAAAAGAACAATCCAATGACTAGTCACAATGCCGATAAATAAACGATTCAGCTTATCGAAAAAACGCAAAGCGTTGCCAGATCAATAAATGTCAACATTGCTCAGCTGTGAGACCGCTCAATGCCAAAACGAACCAGTTCCAAACAGAACAACACAATCCAATTGTTCATTGCGGTGCAAAAATAATACAAACACATAATTTGCAAATTAAATTGCAAAAACAGAGAAAATATAATTAAAAATTAGTTGCAACGTTACTTAAACGTTACCAGCATTGAAGTGCTGTGTACTTTAAAACAACTAAAGCTCAAGAAGACACAGTAGAATACTGTATTTACATTTTGTTTGTGGAACATGGACAGTGGCAGCAGCTCCAGTTCCACATCGGGCAGCACGTCAACAAGCGGCTCCTCCAGTTGCACTGACACGGGCAGCTCGTCCGAAACAGACTCCAGCAGCTCTGGCCCGGCTCCAGCTGCAGAGAAACCTCAACCACAACAGCCACAGGGAAAAACACAACCAAGTGCTGTGCGTCGCAAGGCGCCCGACAGCGATAAACCTAAGCCTGCAGGCGGTACCAGCAGCAGCGCTGCGCTGACGTCGGCAGCCAGCAAAGTGCGTTCGGTGGTCGCAGCAAGCAATCAACGCAATGGAACCATCTCCAGCGACGACGACGATGATGATGACGATGACGACGATGATGATGCGCCGCCAGCAAAGAAGAATCCACGTACAATGAATAATTCAGTGGCGCCGGCAGCACGACGCAAACCCACAACAGCAGCAGCAGCAGTAGCTGCAGCCAAAGCGGGCAAGGCACAGCGCAATGGCGGCGACAATAAGCGACCCTCGTTGAGTTCCTCCTCGAACAGCACCGATGACTCGCATAGGGAGGCTAAGAATGGACGCAAGGTGCCGCTGAAGCTGGCAAGCACAGCGACGGCGGTGCGTGCGAAACAGATGAGGGCCAAGGCGGCAGCGGCAGCGCAGGCCAAGACAGCAGCGAGTAGCAACAGCAGCAACAGCAATACCAACAACAACAGCAGCAGCAGCAACAACAACAACAAAAATGGACCTGCTGCCAGGCGACGTGGCAAGAGCAGAAGCAGAAGCAGCGATGATAACAGCGACGACGACTCCGAGAGCGGTTCAGGCTCAGAGAGTAGTTCCATAAGCGAATCCGAAGGCAGCGACTCCAGCAACTCGTACAGTTCGCAGCCACCGACGGGCAAATCAAAGGTCAAGCGACCAGGAGGCGGAGGCGGAGGTGCCGCTGCTGCTGACAGCGAGGAGGAGCGCAAGGACAAAGCGAATCCAATGCGTAAATTGACACGCTCGCTGAGCATGCGACGTTCTAAGCAGCAGCATCATCCTAAGCCAAGCAGCGAAACCGAATCGGATGCAGATCTCGATCAGCATGAGCAGCAGGACAAGCGACGTGTGCTCTCCAAGAGCCCGGCCAAGAAGCCAGCAACAGCTGTCGGACTAAGCAACAGCAACAACAACAACAGCAGCAGCAAGTGCAAGGTAAAGAAGGAGCTGGGAGGAGGAGGAGGTGGCATGGGTATGGGATCTGTATTCGGTTCCCTCAAGTCACGCCCCGTTTCGCCGGCGCAGCAAATGGAGAAGAAGTGTCCCATCGAAGGCTGTGACTCGTCTGGTCACCTCAGTGGCAATTTAGATCGACACTTTCTACCGGAAGCCTGCCCCATTTACCACAACATGTCCGCCTCGGAGTGCAAGGAACGTGCCAATGATCGCAAGCTGCGCAACGAGCAGCGACTGAAGATGCCTGTGAACATTGTCAGCGCACCCGGAGGCAGCAATCAGCAGCAGCACACCAATCTCAAATCTCTGACGCCAGAGCAGCGTGAGTTTCTGGCCAAGATACGCGAATCTCGCGCCAGTTTTCGGCCCATTACCAACAGCTTTATGAACGACAAGGTGAGTGTGAAGACTCCTCAATAGATTCCTTACTGATTCTTTTCTTTGCACAGGTCAAACTAGAGAAAGACTGCACGGATGAGGACCGTGAACCGAATCTGGGTGGGCTGGTGCCCGATTATGATCTGCAACTGTTTCGTGAGGCTCAGGCACAGGCCTCCGAGGGCATTGAGGACGAGTTGAAGGATCTGCCAGTGGGCAAGGGCATTAAGTGGGTCTTGCAGTAGAAGTTTCTTCATGCCATCTTGCTTAACTCTCTCTCCTTTGCTTCTCCTTCTCAGATACATCAGCATGGGCAAGTACAAGATGAAGGTGTGGTATCAATCGCCATATCCCGATGACGCTGCCCGCCTGCCCAAGATGTATATCTGTGAGTTCTGCCTACGCTATCAGAAGTCCGAGACGGGCATCAAGCGACACGCACAGAAATGCGTTTGGCGGCATCCGCCTGGAGATGAAATCTATCGCAAGGGCAAGTTGCAAGTGTGGCAAGTGGATGGCAAGCGTTATAAACAATACTGCCAGCATCTCTGTCTACTTGCCAAGTTCTTTCTGGATCACAAGACACTGTACTACGATGTGGAACCGTTTCTATTCTATATCATGACGCTGGCCGATGTCGATGGATGTCACATTGTCGGATACTTCAGCAAGGTGAGCTACAGTTTTGTTAAGCATATTGCAACTTGTCGAGAAGTTGGCTTTGTTTTAGATGAGGGAGAATATGTTTAAACTTGGAGATTGTTGAATTTGTTTAAAGTGCAAGGGAATATCTGCAAACTTGGTAAAACATCTATTTGTTGGAGAGAACTTTAAACTTGAAGATAGTTAGATTTGTTGTAGAGAAGATCTTGAAACTCTCTTGGAGGTTGTTAAATTAGTTTGGAATGAGTTGGAGAATATATTGATTGACTGACTAATCATCTCTATCTTGTAGAAATATTAAAACGTTTTTGCGTATTTGATTTAGAAATGACATAGATTTATACGATTCATAGTCAATTTACTTACAATTTACTTTACAAAGGCATTAATGTCAGACAATATAAGAGCTACGACTATCAAATTCGTTGACAAGAACATTAAGTTTGTTTTTGAATCTGTCCACGCCTCTTTCCGATGCCGTAAATCGATAAAAATTCAATTGCAGGCGTGTTTTAAAGGAATAATTTATGCACACAACAATTATCAATGTTTAAATGATATCTTAGAATTCGTTTGCGAATGCATAAACTAACATCGACGTTATTGAAGAAGTGTAATAAGTATTTAGTACGAAATTCATTGATAATAGAACTCACAAATTAATGAAATAATTTTTGTGGACAATCAGATAGGAAATGGGAGTATATTATACTCTTTACTAGCACTCTTTACTGTAATTAAGATAATAAATAATATTAGTATATTATATTGTAGTACTACCTATATAACATTACATATTCATTAGTATTTCAACAATCTTTTATATACAATTTCATAGAGTAGATGCTTATTACAAAGTTCCACTATCGCTAGCTTGGTTGGGCTTAAAATGTTAAACATTTAATTGAATTTTAATAAGTTTTAGGCAGTTCCTCCAACAGATCTATAGATATGTCTGGTTAGTGAACAAGTTGAATGTCTTGTTGGGTATTATAGAGGACTTTGTACGCTGTTATTTGCCATCGAAATTGAATAATACCATTTCACAGTTTTATGATTCCTTTATGTTTGGGGCAGACAGGGAGAGAGGCGGAGTGTGCTGGAGTTGCAGCTTAGACAGACAGCAGACCCAAAGTCAAAGGCACCGCCAGCAGCAGCAGCCATGTAATACTACTAGAAGGAGTGGGAACTACCCTATATATGTATATATATATATCTGTGTATACCATATGTATATAGATACGATATATATGCGGGTTGTAGACCCCTGTCGGCATTCTTGACCATACCCAAAAAATTGTTTTGTCAACTGCCTGAGACGGTGCTGCTGCTGCTGCCGGCGATGCCAACTGCGACGTTGACTGCGACGTCAGCTGAGGCGCATACATAAGCCACAGACACTATCAGAGGCGTGGCAGGCGAGGCGAGTCGAGTCGAGAGATTTCCCCAGCAACCCTGGAAGAAAGAATCGGAACAGCATCAACGTGAAGGGAATGGGATTCAAAAACAAAGTACACACGGTTTCTTGACCTCCCCCTGGAGCTGATGCTGCCACTGCGACTGCGACTGCTGCCCCTTGTGCCGCACGTGCTGCTGCTGCAGCTGCATACAAGTTTTTTGGGCGCTGCCAGAGACTGGGTTTGTGTTACAAATTGCGCATGTCGTTGCTGCTGCTGCGCAGGCACAGACACAGGGTAACACACAGAGTGGAGGCTTGCTTGTGGCGCCTCCACCCCATGTGGCCATTCATAACGCAGACCAGGAGCAGCAGCAGCAGCAGCAGCTGCTTACACACACTACTCCTGCCACAGTTTGGATTGTGTCTAGTTTACATGCCTCATGCTGTGCGCTACCAATTTTCGGCAATGTCCCCCACACTCCAGGTTGAGCTCCAGCTCCAGCGCCAGTTACAAATTCCCCCGGCTTCAAATGGCTGCCAGACAGCAGCCAGACAGGGCGGCTTGGGGCAGGCAGGCAGGCAGAGGCGGATGCTGCTTGGGCGTGCACACGATTGAGGTCGTGCACCTCGCCGGCGTTGCTGCTTGTGCGCCTGCTCCAACACCAACACCCCCCCCTCTCGCCATTCATATGTGCGTTCCCAGACATCATGGCAGACGCTGCAAAACAAAGCAAAGAAGATGTGATGAAAACCTCCTACCCCTTCCTCTGCTCCCCCCCACACGTACATAAATGTATTTCCGAATTGCGAACTGTTGTTGCCCCTCGCAAGGTTCACACCCATTTTGGCATTTTTTGGCAGTTCCCAGACTACCCCCCACCCCCTCTGCTGCTGTTGCAACTTGGAAAAACTTGCTGCGTCTCATTGTACTCACGCTGGCTTTGTCTCGCTCGCTCTCTCTCTGTCAACAAACATGCCCATGTACAGTGCGTATGTGCAGGGGCTGCAGCTGAATGTACTCCAGCAATATATATACTGTATATACATAGATATATATATATACAACTCTACTATATAGCAGGATTTACGCACTGCACACAACTTTCTGCAGAGCATCGATTCAATTCGTTGTCAGCACGTGGTCATTGAACTCCCGAAAAAGCTACCCACAACCCCCTTCCCATTCCCCATCCCCTGCCATCTGATCTACCCAGACCAAAGCTGTCTGACATGCCGTCTGTCTGCCCTTATATCTATCTCTCCCTTTCTCTCTCTCTCTCTCTCTTTCTGTCTGGTCTGTCCAGTAAATTGGCTGCTTTGTGGGGGCGGAGGCGAGTTTTGTTTATTGATTTAATTGCCATATTATTTTTAACTTAAAACACATTTTTAGTTATGTTTATTTTGTGCCATTTTGTGTGCGGCTTGGCAAATATTTTAAAGCCAAAATGTTCTTTTATTAGCCTTTTATTTACTTGCGTAATTTTCAAATATATTAAAGCTAAACATGGTTTAATTTTCATTTTATTAAGTTGGGTTTTTACCTTCTAAGTTTAACGAATGTAGAAGGATCTACTTATTATCTCTGAAAGTTATGAACTTTTTATTTAATAGTATAATATAAAAATTTAAGTAAAAATTAACGAAACTTTATTCTTCTCAAAAGTTCGTAACTTTTGATGCAATATAGTAATACTTTTAAGTCTAGAAACTTTTAGGAAGTCATACACATACATACATACATATATATAAAGAAAAAAAGGGTTTGCTATTTTATATTACTTAGAATACTTTAAATGGTCTATCTATCCCTACGTTTATTATTTATTTATAACATAAAGTTTGCTTTATTTAAAGTTACATACTATATTTAAGAACCTTATTAAAATCTCTTCAATCACTCAAAGAGTCTTCATCATCATGATTAAAGCATTAAATTTGGCTACTTTACATATTTTTAAATACTTTAAGCTCTTCTTTACTCAAGGGTCTTATTCAGCTTTTAACGATAATTATAACTCTTCTATTCCTTTGCAGCATATACCATTTTTACAAGAGAAAAACTCATTTTACAATGTCTCCTGCATATTGACGCTGCCACCATACCAACGCAAGGGCTATGGAAGGTTACTCATCGATTTCAGTAAGTAATTCAATTGAACTTTTACCTAACTTTAATAAATTAGTTAACTTAAACTTGGCCTAGCTTAAGTTTAATGTGTGCTTTAAGTTATCTGGATGAATTCAAAGTTGGGTTATGTTTTCATTACTGAAGGGTTTTTATTTCAACTTAAATTTATCTATTGTATTGATTTACAATTTGCAGTATTCTTTCATTTATTTCCTTATTTGCTTTCGATCAGAATATGTTATGTGCTTGGTATTTCCTGAATTCACGTTTATTTTTGCAATTATCTTTAATCTTCACTTTGGGCGCTGAGCTCATATGTTAGCAAGAAATATTTCCAAGCTTTTGGTGTACTCATTTGAATTGTGAGTCATCAAATCATTTATTATAAATTGCATGACTTGATTGAAATGTCAACTGATGCAAGATTCAACAAATTGTCAAGCAGAAAGTGTGAGAATTCTTTTGTTTTAAGAGACTTTAATGAAAATAGGAAGTATACAGATTTATGAACTCTTTAAACTCTTTTTATTTTAACTTCATTGAACTGTTCGAGAAATGTTATTATACATTTGATTTGTATTTCTTTATTCTCTTATACATATATAACGTCTTCTTCCAATAAGTTTAATATCTTCAAAAGATACACATATTATATATGTAAAAGGTCTGCAAGATCCCAACGTAAGATAAATTTGGTAAATTTCTCTCACCTTAACCTCAAAACTTCATGCTTTTGCATGCTGAAAGATATGTAGGATCTCAATCTAAAGATAAACTTACATTCTTTTGTTAATTTTGGCAATTTAGAATGAGAAAAGCAGGCGATATTGAAAAGTTCGTTAATATTTAACTGATTTTCTGATTAATTATGCGGTTAGTTTGGCTTATAATGAGCTTCGCTGTCGATTTAAGTGCCTTGCTGCGCTCCTCTCTCTGTGCGTGTGACTCATTGGCTTAAACAGGCAGCCATAAATACATACAGGCGCGTGTGTGTGTGTGGCAAGTGCAATATAGTTAATCATCATTGCATGAGAGAAGTCCAGACAGTGAGACAGACAGGTAGCTCTGCCCGGGCTGCTTCGGAGCTCCATTCGAGCTTAGCTTTCCATTTTCCACTGCATGCAATTTCTGCATCAATTAAGCGTAGACCAGGTGTGCGTGTATGTGTGTGTGTGTGTGTAATGGCAGCGCATAAGTAATTTTTATCGTTATATTTTTTCACCACCAAAATTGTTTAAAATTAATCCGCCTTTGAAACGGACCAAGGCAGCGAACGCGCGCCAGACAATAAAGAAAAGAAACAAAGCCGCAGTAGCAAAGAAGTGTGGAGTGGGGAAGGGGGAGAAACAGAAAAGAATTACCCCAGACCAGACCAGGGCTGGCTGCACTTGAGTCATTGTATGAATGGCGGCGATGGCGGCGGCGTCGTACGTCGCTCTCTATATACAAAGTCGATACATGCAACTGCCGAAATGTGCAATAAGAGAGCGAGATATAGGGAGAGAGAGAAGGGGTAAAGAGAGCTACTATGTGTAAGAGAGGGGGAACAAACGAAACGACATTGACCTTACACACAGCTCGGCTAAGGAGTGAGTGAGAAAAGGAGAGAGAGTGAACGATTGAGAGAGTGCTTTTGTGGGAGAAGAGTGCGAGAGCAAACAGTTTTTGTCATTATTAACAGCACCCAGAAATGTGTGTGGCGTATCGTCCAGGCAGGTGTCCAGCAGGACGAGTGAAGCATAAGGGAGGAGAGGGGAGACCCCTCTCGTCTGGCTCATTAGCAAGCGGGCGGTCGAGCGAGATGGCAATACAGCCAGGTGTAATAACTGCATGCACGCAATATGCAAATGAGTAGAGCAAAGCACAAGGGCAGCGACAGCAGCAGAGGCAGAGACTGAGGGTTGCCATCATGCAGAGCGAAGTCCGCCCTTATCTACTGGCTAATATATTAATTAATGAAATCAAGCCCAGCCACAAAAAGGGAAGAACCAACAAATAAAACACTGCAACAAAAATGCCGCTTTAAAGCTTGACAGCGAAAAAATCAAGAATTAAAATTAAAAACAACACAAAAAGTTGCGCAGACAGCGATGCAGCAGCAGCAACAGCAATAACAACAATGTTTGTGTGTGGAGGGGGAGGTCAGCAGCAGCCGCGCAATTGGCGGCAGACAACAAAGGTCAGCGCAGGTCACAATGAAAGGGCGTCGTCCTCTGCGTGCCAGTGCAGGGTACTCTGTTCGCTAGTCTCAGTAGTCACAGTAGTCGGTACTTGGTACTCGTTAATCGGGTAGTCGAGTATCGGATACCCGGCAAAACGAGCATTCGCTAATTGCAACACTGCAACAGCAGCAACAACAACAGCAAAAAGGAGAACGAGAGAACAACAACAATTAGAGCAACGCTAATTGACTGCGATTTCTAAAGTTGTTAATTGTTTTCTGGCTGCATCTAAATGCATTTTGTTGCATCAAACTCACTGCGCGGCAAACTGCAGCTCTAGTCGAGGCGACTGCACTCTGCGCCCTGTGGGTATGCAACGCTGCGCAGTCGGGCCAGCAATGCGAATCAAGCGTCGATCGATAAAGTCGTCTCGACGTTGCCACCTCCCTCCCACACGACGTTGCCACCTCGACCCACACACAACATTGCAGGACGCGTGAGAGCGCACAAGAGAGAGAGGGAAGTGGGTGGGAGAGTGGAAGAGAGCACGCGAGAGGCATAGACGGCGGCAAAGAAATCAAAACGCCACCCGAAATGCGACTGCAAACATGAATATTCGCAGCTTCGGCCAAGCACAGTGGAGCAGAAAGCTCAATAAGTGTAGTAAATTGCAAGTAAAGCGACAATAAATATAGTATTTAATCGTACTTTCTATTGACTATATAACCTTTGAATATTACTATTAAATAATTTTGTTTTTGAGTGCAATTTATATATTTATAATTTAAGCTTGTACTCAGAGAAGGCTTTTACAGTTGAATGTTTTATCATTAAGCAGCACATATACAATTAGTCTTTTTTTTCAATAACAAATAACATTAATAATATATTAGTATATAGTTTATTCTCTCTCCATTGTCTGTCTAACATAGCGGCATTTCTTTATCCAAAGTTTATCGATGTTATTTCTCATTTGACGGATCTGTTCGGGAGTGAAAAATGTTTCTAGTTGTGTTTCAAGCTGTTTATTATGAAACTTGGCTCTCTCCAGTTTATGTGCATATTCTTTGACTTCCCTTTTGTGCTTCTTCTGCATCAGTTGCATGTTCACTTTATGGCGCATGTTTTCCAATCGCAACGATTCACTGCAAGTGAAGAAATTGTTGTTAATTTCTTAAAAATTTAAAAGAATGAACACCAAGAAAAACTTACTTTTGGTTAGTTAGTTCATCGATTACCGCCTCAGAACTTTCCACATCCAGGAAATCATCCACATGTCTTTCATCTGATTTTGGAAATATTATTGTAGAACTGTTTTGTGATTGTTGCTCCTCTTCGTAGTGCTCGTCTTCTGATGTTTGCTGCTCCTCCTCTTCGTACTGCTCGTCTTCTTCACGTGTGTATTCTGCTTGACTCTCATTTTCTTCCAGAGGATCAGAAGTTACATCATCTGTTGGCTCCGCGAGTAGTTCCAGCATTAACCGCTTGTTGCTATGCTCCGTCTTTTCTCTTCTCTTGCGTCGCGCTATTGTTGCCCCCGTCGCGGGTGTCTTGTGCATGCACGGCATGGCGCCGGGCCAGAGTCGACGTCTGCTGCACATGCCTAATTAAGTGAAAGATCGTTAGTAGAATGTACTACATAGAGAATAATTAATTGACGGCTCTTCTCTCGCCTGATACAAACCCATTTCAAACGCCAAACCTCCAACAATATCGTCCGCCTTGAAATGCACCGAACAGATGAGCGCAGTTTGTGTGTTTATTTTTTGAGGATTTCCACAAAACTCTTGCCATTGTTTTGATAATTTCTCGTTCTTTGGGAACGAGAAGAAACTGTATTCTTTGGTCTCTTTTAATGTGTTATTATCACAATTTAAAACTGCACACTTCATATTCTTATTTTGTTTTTCCATCGTTTTTAGCACACACAATAATAATAATAAAACATCTGTTTTCTATTATGACGCCACGAGCTCATGTGGCTATCGATTAATTACGTGCTGTCAACTAGTTATCGATATTCTCATCAATTCATCGCACAGCTGAGATTGACGATGAAGCAAATTGAAAACAAACAAAGCAAGAAACATAATGCTTTTAATTGCAACGCATTTTCGCCCCATTGTACGAAATTTTCGTGATAAAACCAACAACAAACCGCGACTGAAGCGGTCCCTATCTCGCTCTCTCTCTCTATTTCTCTCTCAACCAGTTGCAGTTGTGTCTGCCGTTGAGTGTGTCTAGCTGTATGTAATACATACACACGCATGTTTATGTGCATGTGTGTGTGTATGTGTGTTGGGTTTTTTTCCCGAGCCTGCCTCAGTGGGTTTTGTGTTGTGAGGGCACCACGACGGGCTCGTCCTCGTTGATTTACTTGCTGCTGCTGCTGCCGCCGCAGTCGACGTCGCCTGCACTCATTGTTGCTGTTGTTGTTATCTAGACTCGAGAATTGTTGCTGCCAGACGATGTCGGCGTCGCCGCCGCCGCTGCCGCTTTGAGCTTTGGGGGTTGAGCTTTTGGGTTGAATGCACGCCAGAACGCTGTTTAAATGCCGCGTCGTCCGCTCATCTTCCTCCCCTCAAGCGGCGTTCGCTACTCGCACACTTTGCGGAATCCTGTCTAGACACAACATACACACACACACACATACATACTCATAGACGTGTTCTTGAAGGGGTTGTAGGGCGGGGCAAAGTTGGTCACCATAAATAATGCGCCGGAACTTGGCAGCTACGTTTCTATCTATAGCATACTTATGGGCATCTGTTTAATGCGTATCTCTCTGTACCTCCCTCTCTCTCTTCAGGCTATCTGCTGACCCGCGTGGAGGGCAAAATTGGTTCGCCTGAGAAACCGCTATCCGATCTGGGACTCATATCATATCGCTCTTATTGGAAGGATGTGCTGCTGGACTATCTGTGCAATCGTTCTGGGAATACGCTCTGCATCAAAGATGTCTCTCAGGTGAGTAGTAGCAGAAGAGAAAGATGAATTAGAGAAGATACATTTATGTATATAGAGAGAGAATAGAAAGAAGATATAACCAACTTTAAATCGTATATCCTCTCTATATATCCCATCTATAAATCTCTTGTTCTCTCTATTAATCTTCTATTTGTTTGTATACTCCCCAGGAAATGGCCATATATTCCTATGATATTGTCAGCACACTGCAGGCACTGGGCATGATGAAATACTGGAAGGGCAAGCATATAGTACTGCGAAAGCAGGTGAGTCTACAATGAAGATTCTACAATATGAATCATATCATATCTGTATGTTTTCCCTTTCCATCTAGGATGTGCTGGACGAGTATGAGGAACGTGTGAAGCGACGCGGAACCTTTCCCAAAATCGACGACTCCTGCCTGCGCTGGCAGCCCTTTATACCGGCACAGCCGAGCGGATCACCATAACCCCGCAGCTGGAAGCACGCTCCGTCGTGCTTTTTGGACTCCTCTTAGTTCTATAAGTACTAGAGATAAGAAACTTCTATAGAGATTCATAATTAGTACATAAGAAGACTTCAAAAAGTATTTGTTGCTAGCCAATTAATAGTGAAAATTCTACAAAATCTGATACGATAAAGAAAACTAATGAGATAAAGGAAAAGAAAAGATAAATTTACTTGTGCGAACTGCGAACAAATGTTGAAAAGCAGCCGCAAGTTGTCTTCGGATTCTTTTTCATCACTGTGCACCGAGCTGAGCTCATCACTTCAGGGGCCCCCGATCCCAAAGATGAATCATACGGGAAGAGCGGGCAAGAAAAGCCAACGCGTTTACATGCTGCGCCTGTTGGGGCGAGGAAGGGAGGGAGGGAGGCTGAGGGAGTTTTGTATAGCAACAGCAACAGCGCCTTGCAAAAAGTGCACACTGTGCCCAGTAAGAGAGAGAGAGAGAGAGGTGAGCGGGGCACGGCAGCACATTGACATTGCCGCCCAGACACTCCTCGACGACGGCGACGCTTGCCGCACACCAATACCAGTGTGCAAAAAACAAAGCGGCAGACAGGTAGAGAGCGCAGAGAGACCGACAGAAAACAGAGAGACAGAGAGAGAGAGGAGTAGACACAAAAACTGCAGCCGTTGATGGCGGTGAGTGCGGCGGCTGCACGCCACGTTTATGGCCAAAAAGCATATGCAGCAGCAGCAACGCCAGCAGTGGCAGTGGCAGTGACTGCGACGCCAGCCGCACGCGAAGCAGGCAGGCAGGCACAGCCAGCGACAATGCCGCCCTGCCAGACACAGACATCAATCCGTCGCACAGTGGCACACGCAGCAAAGTTTCGCTCTATTTCACTGCAAAAATATGTTAAATGTTAAATAATAAATCATTTTATAAAACATTTCCATTGCATGTTTCTTAACAATTAAATGAAATAAACAAATAAATAATTAACACAAAATGCAGATAAAACCTTGTGACAAAACCGGAAACTATCTGATAATCTGATAACTCTATGTATAATACAATCTGAACTTTCGCAAGTTTGCTTAGTGATTAGAATCCCATCTTGCAACTTTTTAATGAGAACGTTGTAGATAAAAGCAACTCTTTTCTTTTAAGGTAAACCTATTTAACCTATTGTTTTTATTTATGCATGGCACATACTATATACATATATATTTAGTAACTTTTCAAACAGGTTTCTAAATTAAGAACAACTTTAGAATTGATTCTAACTGGTTATCCAATTTAAATTAGTTATGCAAAACACAAATATAAATATAGAAAGCACAGATGCCACACACCCATTATTAATGTACATATAGAATTCAAAACCAGTAGAACTTAAAAATAAACAAACAAAACAAAATGAATTTTTACTGTTTTTTGTCAATTCTCAAAATTCTTTCTTTATAGTTTTTATTTAAAGTCAACTAACTTTTTTGTATATTCTCTAAATTCTTTCTTTATAGTTTTTATTTAAAGTCAACTAATATAAAATAGTCGATTAATTTTTTCATAAAATGAATATTAAACATATTTATACGAAAGAAATTTGGAAAAAACTAACTTAGATATTTTGAAATAATTGAAACTAAAAGTTAGAATTCTGTTTGGCTTTAAATATTAATTCGTATTTATTTTGATATTTACTTAATTTAATTTAATCTTACTAATAGTCTACACTAATTTCGCTATTGCAATTTCTAGAAGGAAACCTAAACTTGTGCGTACCACTGTGCCATCTTTTTGTTGCAGTCAGTTGGCTGGTGGTGCCTGCCAGTTTTATAACAAAGGAACCCCGTGAGTGAGAACTGGGCAAAAAGTATATGCAATGTATGCGTGTATGTGTGTTGGTGAGCGGAAAGCGCGGTGTAGGAAGCAGGAAGCGAAAGAAACGGCAACACATACGACGACTGGCTTCTGCTGTGTGCGTGCGTTGCAGACACACACAGACAGCTGACGACGTCGACAGTGGCGCAGCAAGCAGCGCCGCTGCGGAGGCAGCAGCAGCAGCAGAAGCAGCGGCGTCAACTTTGTGGCAGTGCGAAATAATATTCGCGCATTCGGCTTTTGATTAAGCAGCAACACTGAGCATTTGATCACCAACAGCCGGCGTGCGCGGTTCGCTTCGCTTTCTTTCGCTCAATCGACACAGAGACGGAGAGTTGGCAATATACAAAATATACACATACATACATACATATAACACATCCAGACATACACATAAGTACTAAGTAGTAAAAGGCAAAGTCAAAATCAGAAATCACAGAACCAAATAAAATAAAAGGCCAGACCGTTTCTAGGCGCTCGCACAGTCGGCCATTTGCACATCAAGTGGCCGATTGTGTCTCTGACTCTGTCTCCCTCTCCCCTTAGTGTGTGTGATGAGTGCATGTGTATTCCGTGTCAGACTGCGTTTGTGTGCAATGAGAAACGGACAACTAAAAAGCAAAATGAAGTTAAACTTTGCAACGCGCGTGTGTGTGTGTGTGTGTGAACAACTAAAGCAACAGCGAAAAAAAAAGCTCAAACTGACAGCAGTAAGAGCAGCGCAGCAGCGGCAGTCGCAGTCATCGCAGGCCAAGTGCAACGGAAGTTGAGTGTTAACAAAATTCAAAAATGAACAAAAAAAGAAAAGAAGAGCTGAACGGACGTAAAGAGAACATATTGTGAAATTCAATGCTTTTAACGGGCGGGGGTGGCAACACTGCGACACGATGACAGTGACTACTACGACGACACGGCAGAGGCGGCTAAAGAGGCAGCGACGGCGACAACAGCGTCACCGCCACAAGTAATTGTTTCTAGGGTTTTCTCTGCCAGTTGAACGGAATTGAACGCAGGTCAAAAGCTCGTTAAAAAAGAAGACTTGAAGAAAAAATTGTAGCTGTGGTTGGGTTTATTTTTAGCGTTTTGATATCACAAGGCACCAGCAACAGCAAAAACAACAACAGCAACAACCAATCATCACAAAAACAAAAATTTTTGTGCTACGCACACAGAGACAAAACGACAACGACGACGGGACACTCACGCAAAAAGAGAGGGCGAGACCGCGAGAGACAACTACAATTCTTGCGGCGAAGGCGGCGAGAGTGACGCAAATAGCAGCAAAATTGTTTGAAGCGGCAGCGACGTCCACATGATTCTACACTTTGTAGAATCTACATATTTCCAAATTTCTTTAGTCCCCCCCATACACACACACACACAAAAGCTACACTACTACAAACAGGCACATTTTTTGTCGCTCAAATATTAATTTTAGACAAAAATTTAGCCCAGACCCATGACGACGGCGACACACACACACAAGTAAATTTGGCAATTTCAAGTGTTTGTGTGTGCGAGAGATACGTGACAATGTGTGTGTGTGTGTATTTGGCTGATCAGACTTGCAAACTCCAACTCAGGGTTAAGGGCGTTCTCAGCATGTGCTTGCATTCTGCATCATTCACACACACACATAGGCAAACAGCGAAAGGGAGAGAGGTAGAGGAGCACCCACACACACACACTGACAGATAGACATGCACTCGGCAGTTGTCGGCGGCGCATTGTTACTATTTGAGGTTAGGAATGCCCCACCCAAGCAAGACACACTCACACTTATGCACATTGGCGCATATAAAGCAGTCATGTCTGCCAGCCTGCTGCTCATTATGTGTATGTAAGTATGTATATGTACATACATATATACATAAGTACATACATATGTATATGCATGGTACATATGGTAGCCCCGACATCGCCATTGCTATATACACATGTACATACATACACACACATACAATTAAATGCCTCGCACACACACATACACTCGCACATGCTCGGCTGGGCACGACAAACGACATTCGAACAAAATTCGCAATTATTCACAACGCGCGGCAGTCAAAAGCTGTTCGCGATCGCAGAAGCAGCAGCAGCCGTGACACATCACAAATACACATACACACGCACGCATGCAAGACTTGAGCGGCAGCAAGTCCAAGTTCATTATACCACAATCTGCGCGAGCGGCTTAAAAGTTTATGAGGCGTTGTAAAATACAAAAACGAAAAAATCGTGTTCGTTTAATTCCTTTTTGGCGAAACAACGTGCAAAAAAGACAAGAGCTAAAGAGAGTGAGCGACACAGACAGACACAGAGACTGAGAGAGCGCGAGTGACAGTGCTGCCAGAATTTTAGAGCGAAGTATAGCCAAATTATATAAAAAAAAGCTGAATTGTATTGAGTTGTAATAAGGAAAAGAGCTGATTGTATGGAGTTTCAGGTATAAAAAAGCTAGATCAAGCAGATTTGATTGTATCAATTGAACTTTGTTAAAAGCCAGATTTGACGGAGAAAAGCTGACTTTGCAACACTGACACGGACAGACACATAGACTGAGAGAGCGGGAGAGGCGACAAAACTTTGAACGCGTTTGCAAATTCGATTTTCTGGCCTCTGCCTTTGCTGCTGCGTCTGTATGTATGTGTCTGCTGCGCCTTGGTGTCTGTGTACCTTACACACATACATGTACATATGTACGAGAGAATTCGCAAATGTAGTGGGGCACGTGTGTGTCTCTCTATATACGTGAGTGTGTTTGTCTGTTTGTGTGCGAGTGTTTGACGGCGATCACGCACGTAGCGCTGCTGCGCTTAGTAACAGAGAGCACGTTCGTGAGAGAGACCAGCGGCAGCAGAGAGCGCCACCAGCAGCGAAGAGAGACACGGCACAAAACGCCGGTTCTTTTTTGTTCGCTCCTCTCTTTTTAGTATAATTTTTTTTCTTTCAGCTTTTTTGGCTTTTTCTTTACAGCATTTCAAATATAGAATATCAAGGGTCTCTGGCTATGGCGAATATGACAACAACACACGCACACAAACACACAACTGAGAAAGCGATGGAAATGAATAAATTGTTCACTTTTGGCCAACGATGACGTCATATCCGATTCACTGATTCGCTGGAATGGAGTGCGGACGGACTATGTAGCCATTAGCACGTCTGTACATACCTTTGTACGTATGTATGCATATGTCTGTGTGCGTGTGGCAGCAGAATGAGGTGCGCAAAGAGAAACATATGACTAATTTGGCATTGTTATTGCATAAATCTGCGCCAAGAGAAGCAAATTTCTCACAGGCTGCTGTAAGAATCGACGGCGACGGTGCGATAAAGCTTCAGCTTGAAAGAGCTTACACATAATGGCCTCCCTCCATGCATATGTATGTACATATGTATAAAGCACTTTAATGTGTGTGGTATGAAGTCATCGGCGTCGTCGCGCACGCACACAAAGAGAGAGAGAGAGAGATCGTTAACCTTAAAGCTCGACATGGACACTGCGCGCAAGGTCGTCAGGATGGCAGTTACTTTGCAGCAGTTGGCAACATCTGTTCAACATCGGGTCGAGCGCCCCTCCTGCTCTCTTCACCCGTCTCTTACCGTGCGCGCTAATCAGTGACCGGGGCTAGTTTTGGTTATAATCCACAGTCAGGTACCTGAAGTAGCGCGCGTGGTGGCCAGACGTACTCAACAGCACCAGCGGGGGCGGCTCAAGCTCAACCTCCTCCTCCCAGCACATTTGCCATGTCTCCCATGTCTATTGTACTTCATCAGGTGCTCTGGTGTGACAAGTAACCCGGCACATGTTGAAGTACACTCAATATGCGGCGACTTGCGTTTGCCCCCACCTTCGGGGCTTAGTCTGAAAAGTGCTGCATTACTATACATGTATAATATGGATGTCAAATTATAAAGAAACAATAAACAGTGAATTTGTATTAGTTTAAAATCAGTTTTATTTCTCTTTTTCCTGGAATTCATCGATATGTCTGTGGCACCTGCTGCGATATCAACAGGTGGTTTACGCAATATCTTATTTCTCTCTTCTTTCCCTCTTTTGTTTGTTGCAAATTCGCAACGGAAACGAAATACGAAAACTTCCTATTCGGCTTATCTCAATATCTTAGTTGTATTTAAAGTTGAACGAAAATGACTTCAAAAGGGAATCGCAAAAGTCATTGATTTATTTTGTTCAGGGGAACACTAACAACAACAACAGGTGCTGTGAAATAGTTAACAAATCATATCAATCACATTTACGACAAACACTAATAACGATTGGAGTTAGTTTTAACATGCAACGAAATTTTTGCTGTTTATAAATTAAAAACAATAGTTTTTATCGGTAATTGACTAACTAGAGCTGAGAGTTAACACAAACTGTTAACAGTGCCAAGTGAGCAGTGAGATCTTAACAGTTTTTCCACTGCACGCATTTAATGTATAATAACGATAAGTCGACGGCAAATATATAGCCAAAGCATAGTAAGGGTAAACGCAGATATGTATCAGTAAATTAATATTTTATATACAAGCATTTTTAACTAAACTTGTTACCATAAACAAATATATTCTTCCATTTAATTTAACAGTAATTCTAACATGTTAAAACTTGTGTGGAGCAAAATGTTAATTTAAGGAGCAATGCTGGTAATTGTAACTGATAAGCGAGGAGCACATCTGTTAGCACAGTACAGATAGGGCTGCAGAAACAGATAGGCGAACAGAGTTGTCGTAGTAAGTCGTGACCTAGTGGCGTTAAATAAGGTCGGCAGTTTGGTAAAAGTTTGTATTTCATTTTTTTCGACTAAATTCGACTCGATTACAATATCTAAATTACGAATACGCACAGCAACGTACAGCGCGACACAAAGTGCGAACGGATAAACAACGTGTTCAATTGAATCTTCTCCTCCTCCGACAGTTATTATTGATAAGCGAAAACTATCACAAGGATTATGTTGCGCACACTGTCTTCGTCGCGAAAAGAATTGGCCGCTGTGCGGGCTGTCTTGATAAGGTCTCAGGGTCTGCAGCGTTTAACCAACTATGGCACTAGGAGCCTCAGCAACGTCAACTGGCAGGTGGAGTCAAAAAGGTGAGCAATACTAAATACAAATAGATAAATATGTTTATGGCCCGACGCGACGTTGAGGTTAGAAAGACTGTTGTGTAATATTGCAAATTGCAAGTGGGTGGCGGGTGTAAGAGACAGAGAGACGCTCCAATGTCAGGCGTCGCAGCATGTCTGTTGCGGCATCTGCTGCGTGAATGTGTGTGCGTGAGAGAGTGGGTGCGTGTACGTGTGCGTGTCCAGTGCGTGATGCCGCCGATTAGGGCTGCTGATAACAACGGCCTTCGTCGCGTGTCTCAGACAGAATTCTGATTGGAAAGAAATCAACTGCAGTTGTTTACGTTTAGTGTGTGTGAGTTATCGATAACAATCAGCTGATAGCCGATGCCTGCCTGTCAATCGAGTCGCATGACAATAATAACAACAACGATTTACGATCGCAGGTCATCACTGCTGACGAGCCGGACGAGTCTCAGGAGCCCTGTAATATCATCATGGAGTTACAACTTTGCCCGTGCCTATGCCGACCTGCCCGACCACATTCGCGTTCCACTGCCCGCCCTATCCCCGACCATGGAGCGCGGTAGCATTGTCGGCTGGGAGAAGAAAGAGGGTGACAAACTGAACGAAGGTAAGTCAAATCTGTCTTTATCTCTGGTGATCATCTTATCATCCTTCAATCCTTGCAGGTGATTTGTTGTGCGAAATCGAAACCGACAAGGCCACAATGGGCTTTGAGACACCTGAAGAGGGTTATCTGGCAAAAATTTTAATTCCTGGTGGCACCAAAGATGTGCCCATTGGCAAGCTGCTGTGCATCATTGTGCCGGAACAGAGCAGTGTTAGTGCATTTGCCAATTTCACCGATGATTCAGCGGCAGCACCAGCACCAGCAGCAGCTGCACCTCCACCACCACCACCAGCAGCTGCTCCAGCTGCACCAGCGCCAGCAGCAGCTCCAGCACCACCACCGCCAGCAGCGGCCCCCGCGCCAGCAGGTACCCCCGCTCCCGCTGCCGCACCCAGTGGTGGCCGTGTCTATGCAAGTCCCATGGCCAAGAAATTAGCTGAAACAAAACAGATGCGCTTACAAGGTTGTACTCACTAATCCCACATCCCGCATGTGTGTCTGCATGCACCGCACTAACTCCACTCCTCGATTGTTCTCTTACTAATCCTTGGCCATTTGTTGTTGTGCAGGCAAAGGCTCTGGCGTCCATGGCTCACTTAAATCTGGTGATCTTACAGCAGCACCAGCCCCACCACCACCAGCACCAGCGCCAGCAGCCAAGGGCGCTGCCTTCAAGGATATCCCGTTGACCAACATGCGCTCCATCATTGCCAAGCGTCTGCTGGAATCAAAGCAAAATCTGCCACATTATTACACCACCGTGGAATGCCAGGTGGACAAGGTAAGCATGAGCATGAACTCATCAATCATTCTGCTAATTTTGTATTCTGTTCTTTGCAGCTCATTAAGTTCCGTGCGCAAGTGAACAAGAAGTATGAGAAGCAGGGTGCACGCGTCTCCATCAACGACTTCATAATCAAGGCGATGGCAACGGCTTGCCGCAAGGTGCCGGAAGCGAACTCAGCATGGATGGGCACCTTCATTCGCGAGTACAACGATGTGGATGTCTCGGTGGCTGTGTCCACAGATAAGGGTCTGATAACGCCCATTGTCTTCGGTGCCGATCGCAAGGGTGTCCTAGAAATCTCCAAGAATGTTAAGGAACTTGCTGCAAAGGCGCGTGACAACAAGCTGCAACCAGCAGAATTCCAGGGTGGCACCATTTCCATCTCCAATCTGGGCATGTTTGGTATGACACGAAGTTTCCATAATCAAGCTGACTTGCCTTTACCTAATCGAATTCTTTATTCCTTTGCAAAGGTGTCAACCAGTTCTGCGCCGTCATCAACCCTCCGCAATCCTGCATCCTGGCCGTGGGCACCACAACGAAAAAACTGGTGGCGGATGCCAACAGTCCCAATGGGTAATGAGACCAAATCCTTCAGACCTAACCATTAAATTGACTTCTAATTCTGTTGTTTATTCACACTCTTCCATTAGCTTCAAAGAGGTTAGCATGATCACGGTAACGCTGAGCGCCGATCACAGGGTGGTCGATGGTGCTGTGGCCGCCAAATGGCTTCAGCACTTCCGCGACTACATGGAGGACCCGGCGGCGATGATCGTCTAAAAAGTGTTGCCGTAGAGATTTTACTCTGTCTCGGACTGAACTGGACTGGCATGAAGGCAGCGCTGCGTCTCCGAGTTCGGCCTGGGCCATTAGCTGCCTTTTTGTTTGCACTACCATTGTTGAAGAACACACACACACTAACACACATACAGACATAAACACAGAAAAACTGTCAGACATAGAGAAACAACCGCAATACAGACACGTACAGTAAATAAGTGTAAATTTTATATATTGGTTTGCTGCCTTCACAAAAATGTTGTGCGTGTTAAAGACATAGCGCTTTTTATTATTAGTGAAATTTATTAAATGATTTGATGATATTCTACTATAAAACTTTACTCAATACCAAAAACAACAATCAACTCGAAACTTGTAACTCAACAATTCCAAACTCCACAACACTCTCATCGGGGTTTGGATTTATTCTTTTATTATTTTGGCAGCCCCAATGTAAATTATTGTTTAATATGTGCTATACAACACAAACAAACATATTTATAGAATTCTATAAAGAATGTGACTTCTTTAGTTGTATATTATTAAATTATGTATCGCACACAATGGAAGTTACCCCGATTGAATTGTTAAAAATAATAAACCCCTCACAGTGTGTTGTAGTATCGAATAGCCAACAAAAAGAAAAACACGCAATTTCAATTAAAGTACAAGTTTTATTTATCGTGGATTATCTATTTCATTATCTATATACATATTTAACCGATTCATGGTAGGCAAGAAGGGTAGTATAACTTAGTGCCATTCGAAAATGGTTGCAAGAGACAGAAGAACACGTCTCCAACTCCAAAAGTATATATATTCAACACCAGAGCCGATATAGCTTTGTATTCCGGTCACTATGTCCGTCTATCTTAAATTCTAATACATTATATATATGTTTGGATTAACAATACATTGCTACACCATATCTATTTTAAGAATTTAAGAAAGTGAATGTAGGAAGTACTGTCAGTCACTAAAATAGATTAAAAACTGTTGTAGATTTATGACAGGAAATATTACCTACAGATTTGAGTGGTTTATACAGTTTGCTCTATATCTGTTTTGATAAGTGCAGTCAAGTGATGACTTTCTTCTATCGGGGAATTTTCATACAGCTTACTTCCTATCTTTATGAAGTTCTGCTAATGATCTATAATGAATGAATGAGTGATAATGATCGAAGATGATCTCTCAGAAAACAAATCAATCTAATCTACGTATATATTTAGAAATATCGGAAGCACTTTCAGAAACTGAGTATCATTATGTGGTAGATCTATGACAAGGTGCTTACAAACTGTATTGCTCTATTAAGTTTGTAGTGCCATATCGGAATTTGATGAGGGTAAAGTGATGAATTTCAAAACTTGTTAGGGTTTGTTTTACTAAATACTAGCGGTCTTTATATAGATCACGTGCGTGATCTCGATTTGAGATTGCCAATGAATGAAAGATAATGTCAAGTTGATAATACATCTTCAGATAGCGATGCCAACTATTCTAAAGGTTATCATTATTCTATATAATCACGATCTATATGTAGATCACGTGCCTGATCTCGACTTAAGATTAATAAAAGAATAAGATGTAATTGTTCTCTTCATACACCTTCGTAAGGTTATCATTATTCTATATAATCACCATATAATCACGATCTATATATAGATCACGTGGCTGATCTCGACTTGAGATCGCAAAGAAATGAAAGGGAATGAATGACATCAGAGTTTAAGAAGTTTAAAAGGAATACCACCAATACGACGGGTTATCATTATTTCATTATCTGAAATTCTCTAATCAGTTAAAACCAAAGTTTTCTCTGTGTAATTATGTAACTAGTTTATTGTCAAGAGCTACGAACTAATCAAGAACATATTTAATAATTAGACAAATGTACATTAACTATAATGGGGCTTGTATGACAGCCCCCGTATGGGAATGGCATCTACCACTGGGCGGGACCCAGTTCGCTCCAGGTGTTAACATATTCGGCCTGAGCTTCGAGGGTGGGGAACCATTCGGCACCACCGTAATTGATAGCGGGAAGGCTGCCCTTGTAGTTCTCTGGCAAGAAGGCGGGATCGAGGAACTTGTGCAGAGATTTCATGTCACTGCCGTGGAAGTGCATCTATAAAGGGAGAAGGATAACCAGATGAGTTCACACGTATCCCACAGGGAACTTACACACAGCTCAACTTACGCGCTTGTTCAGCTTCTCCTTGACGAAGGGCTTGAAGAGGGACCAGACCATGTTGAAGATGAAGGGTTGCTTGACGAAGTGCACCTCCTTCATGCGCAGCGGCATTGCCTCCTGGATGAAGGTGAGCAGACGCTTCGAGAAGGTCGGCGAGAGTGCCTTCACCTGCTTCATGCCCAGGCCATCGAAGTCCATGATGCAGACAACACCACGCACCTGGGTCTCCTCCTCCAGCTGTGCAGCAATGTGCACCATGTAGAGTAGACGGAACATCTCATCGCTGGGAATATCTGTGGGATTCCACAGCTTGCCACAGTTCACGATGAGCACACGTCGTCCCTTGTGATCGCAATTCTTCAGGACATTGATGACGCTGCCCTTGATGAAGCGCTCCTTCACCTGCTCCACCTGCAGACCGTGCACCAGACTCGCGTACTCCTTGCGGAAGTGGGCAATGCTCTTCATCTGCAGAGGAAACAAGTAAATCACCTTGAGTTGATAAACTTCTCATAAGCTTCCCCCAACCCTGATAAGAACTAACTGACCATTGAACGGGATCATAAAACCCTATCATGATAAAAACGTATCGCGTGGGTTTATGGTCTCATTCTACAAGTAGCTCCACGTCGGCAGCAGCAGCAGCCACAGCCGCGCTTGCTTTATGTATTTCTGCTCCACATAACCGACTATATATACCAGGTCTATATAAGTCTATGACAGAGATATATGCACTATATAAAGCATTCAACTTAGGAGGCGCTTATCGCTTGTGTTTTGGGTTTCGGTTTCTCTCTGTGTATGTGTGTGTGTCAGCGAGTTCAAAGCGTATCAATGCGAGAATCGGAATCGGAATCGACGGGAATCATACGTTCCACATATACACACATAGGAAACTCGCCCCTGGCGACAAGTGCTGCCTGCACAGTCTTTGCGGTTCTTCATTTGTTCGATTCCTTTACGTGTTCCATTTTTGCTAGGAGCTCAGATTACACACACACACACACACACACATACTGCGCACTAGAGGTTGTAGACCCCGCTTGGTGCAGTCTGTAGTCACGTCTTGTTGTGTAGGGTCAAAAGGTGCAGCTGATGTTGATAAGCTGCTGTGAGTCGCATGTTCAAAATAGATGCATTGTGGGTGGAATGGGGTGGTGATGACTTATGATGTGTGGATTGCAAGTGGACTGTATGTGGATTGTAAGTGGATTGTATGTGGAGTGTAAGTGAATTGTATGTGGATTGTATGTGTATTGTATGTGGCATGTAAGTGGAACGTATGTGGAATATAAGTGCAATGTATGTGTATTGTAAGTGCAATGTATGTGAATTGTAAGGGGAAAGTATGTGCAACGCATGTAGATTGTATGCGGATTACAAAAATATTTCATATGGATTATATGTGGATAGTGGATAGATTGTATGTAGATACTCTATGTATGAAGGTTGTCTGCTAGTTATGCTCGCAGAATGTATGCGGTGTGCATGTGTATCGTATATGCACTAAATGTGGATCATATTTTTATCATCTGAGTAGAATGTCATTGTTATTGGTATCGTGCTAAAAAATTGAATATGGTTTGGCTTAGCTGTGGACTGCATTCCCGTATGAATCATGTTCATTCTGTGGAACATATTACTGCGGGCTATCAAGAATTTAGTTTTTAATTGAAAGGCAACAAAAACACATATTGAAATAGTTTGAATTAAACTGGGAAGTGAATGTTTCAACTATCAACTTTCAAGCTATTCATACTGAGACCCACAAACACATAAAGCCATTTATCAATGTGGAACGTGAGTCGGCAGTTCGATTGCATAAGCGCACTTTTTATCACAGTATATCCGTTGTGGATCCTACTTAATCACTTCACTTGCAATACACACCTTCTCCAATGCGCTCTCCGGATAAAAATGGCAGGCACGCAGGAAGACAATGAGGAACGCATCGTCATCCTTGAAGTTCAGCTCTGGCGTTGCCTTGAGCAGTTCACGTAGCTTGACAAGCGCCTCCGCCTTGACCTCATCGGTTTCACGGAGTTCGGTGCGTGCGATCTCGACTGTTTCGGGCTTCAGGTACCCGACACGCAGATGAAAAGCCTCCTCGCTGATATCCGTCATGATGTTGTCAGTTTGTTTTTTTTTTTGAATTGAGGGCCTGCGTGACAATTTGGAAAATGCATTTCGATTAGGTGAGATTTTCAGAGTTGTTTTCTTTTTTTGTTTTTGAAAATTGCTGGCAATTTGAGCTGCAAGTGCGCATCTTTCTTGTTGTTGTTTACAGTAATTTGCTGTAATAACTCAAGCCTTCTAGCATTATTTACCTATGGGCGTCAAAATGTTCAACGACAACAATTATGTCTCCGTTTCCCGTCTGTCTCTGTCTCTCTCCCTCTAACTGTCTCCCTCTCTGTGTTGTTTTTACTGTTCTGTTCTGTAGCTCTAACGGATTTCAATCGCGTTCTGGTTCTGCCTGCTCGCGGCTCGTGCGTTTTATACCAACTGAAATTTGCTTTTGAAAAACCCTTACGACGGAACGTTAATGTCTATATGTATTATATACGGCGCTGCCAGCAGCGAAGCCAGCAGCGACGACGACGACGAAGGCGACTACGATCGACAGCAGCGGCTATCGCAAATACAAGTACGAATACAAACACAATTACGCAGGCACTGTGCCGACGTCGCAGCCGACTTGGGCAGCGCACGCTTCGTCATGGAGCACACAAATCTCAATCTCGCAAGTTTTGATAGTTTTCGATCTCAGCTGCGCCTTATCGCGATCTGTCAATCACCCTACGCCCTCCAGAGAGGGCAACTCCATTTGTTTTTTTTGGGTGTCATACGGTACATTTACCTGCTGCGTGATGTTTATAGTACTTATGATCCATTGTGATAATTGCCTTCGCCTCGACTCGTCTCTCTCTCTGGGGTCTCTGGCGACTTCAATCTTGAACCCTCCGGGGCGGCGTAATAAATTTGCAATATATGGCAGCGAGAGTTGACACACACAAAGGCCACAATACAATTGCAACATTGACAGCCTTCCTGGCCGAAACTTCAGTCGGGCGCGACTTACGTGTGGAATGTATTTCCATGGCGAGTAAAGTCCAAGTTAAACAATTTCTTTAACTGATAAGAGAACGCCCGAAAATTCAGCTATTATCGTGTGTATTCCGTATACATTTTCTTGTAGTCAACTGTGTTACTGCTGCTGCTGCCTCCGGCTCTGCCCCGGTGTCCCGCCCCCTCTTCCGTTCCTTTCGACATTTGTCCGATAGTGTTGTTATCAGAATCAGCAGCGCTGCAAACGATCGACAACTGTCTTAGCAGCGACGTCGTCGTCGGCAGCGACGCTTTGGAAATGCCGAATCTCTCTCAACGTTATACCCTCTCTCTCAGCGGGGTAGACGCGGCGTACCAGGCAGCTTGGCATAGAAGAGATAAGGCTGAGAAGAAAGACTGGGTTAGATAGGAACATTTTTCGGCTTTGTCTATCTAAGAACTGCAGATTATGATGGATTATATAAGGATATAACATTGTGGCAGTCACGATACACCGCGTACCAGTTCCGCCAATCGATAACTAAGTCGATGAAAGACCAGCTGCAATCGAGCTAGAACACACACCACTGAGAAAGCGATGCACCACAAGAAGCGTATTACAATTATTCTGATTAAATGTACAAAGTGAAATACATAAATAAAATATCATATTTAAGAATTTCGCATTTTGTTTATTCTGTTTTTAGTTGATCTCTTTAATATATAAATATTTATATTGGTACAGCCAGGTTTTCTTAATAAAATAGTTATATTAAAAACTTTAATTCATTATATTAAAAACTTTTTTAAATATTTCTATAAATTACTAAATGTTGTTTATGGTGTTTCGATATTTATGATATTGTTTAAGTTGCTACAGTTTTTTTTTGCTTTTGCTTTCCTTCTTTATTTCGACACCTAAAGCTCGAACGGAAAAGAAAGATAAAAGTAAATTCGATACTTCATACAGACTTGTCAGCAAGAGATAAGATAATACAGCAGGTAAAATAGATTGTACATATATCTTGTTGTGCCAGATACTGCTTAGAGCAGGCATTTACCCGAAAAAGACTACAGGGTACCATGTAGCACATCAGAACTGTAAGTTAAATAAACTTCTTGATGTCTTAAATATTTCGCAGGTTTCTGTTTTGATACTTCAGGTGCTGCAAAAACAGTTGTTGTTGTCAATGTTGTTGTTATTGGTAGCCAAGATACTGTGTGTGGATTGTGTGTTCTGTGGATGTTATCATTGTTAATGCCTTTTCAACTTTTTTATTATTACTGAATTTTGTCGGGCGCATCGGAACGTGCGCTTTGTGTTCGTGCGAATAACACAAATCGGTTAAAGCCAGGAGACATTCATATCTGTACACAGTGTGCACGTATGTGGGTATAATAGAGACATTCAAATATAACTGGATATCAGTATTCACTCGCATTCGCATTCGTTTTCGAAGTCGTTTGGTGTAGTCATAGGGCAAAGTCTTTGCACTTGATTCGATTTGTTGTCATCGTCGTCAGCTTTGCTTTCCTTATGTAGTTGTTGTTCTTTATCTTCTTCTTCTTCTCTTTGTTTTCAAGTGTTTGCTGTAGTTGTGGTTGTAATTGTTGTTATACTCGTGTATTTGTTGTTTAGTTGCTGAGTGCGCTCAATTTGTTTTTGCCGTGCCGAGCTTCTGTTTTGCCATTGTTAATGAGCATTTAAATATGTTGAATGATAACACACTCACAAACTCACAATGACACTCACTTCACTCACTCACATTCACATTCATTTAAAACCATTTGCGTACAAGTGTACTGCATTCATTACAATTGATTCGCTCTGAGAGTCTCCAACGATTACGATTGGCTGATCTTATCAGATGCGCGAGTTTATGGCTTATGGTGAATCCCAAGCGCACAGTGGAGCAAGTGCTATTAAAAATAAAGAGTAATTTGGGCAACAATTAAAATAAAATATTTTGAAATTCTATTAAATATTTAAATCATACTTTATTGGGTAACAAATAGAACAATTCTGAAAAAACTAAGAAAATTATATATATAATTTATTTTTTCACATAATAATATAAACAGAGTCTAAGTTATTATATTTCATTCCTTTAAAGTTGTTTAATATTTAATAAACATTTTTATGACATATCATCAAACATTACAATAATTTCATTCGCTTTTTAGAATATCTAATTTTATCTACTTCCGTAACTCATCAATATCTTATTTATTACCGCTTTAAAATTGTGTAATTACAGGATAAACAAGTCGTCAAATGATTACAAGTTGAAATACGGAAAATACGAAGTGAAAAAACATTTCGCAAACAATTCGTCAAGTCATCGAAGGGAACTGTGAATAATTTAATTGTATTGCGTACAATCAGAATCGGAATACTTCACAAGAGCACACAGGCAGGCGTTCCAATTTAGATAAACAAGCTAACTATGCCAAGTACAAACACTGCTCCGCTTCTTCCGCTTTATAATTATGGGTTCTACGCGACAGTCTACAATATAAGCAAGGGGACTTTGTACAGCCCGTCGATTTCATCCATTCACAAAGAGAACGACGACGATTTGGTGGAAGTCACTCGGAAATCATATGATGAACTTTGCAGCGATTGAGCGACTATGCTCAATCAAGGGCTAATGAGTCAAGAGAGAATCAAATTGAAAGAGAGATAGAGATAGGCGCAGAGAGTGAGAGAGACCGAGTTAGATCGACAATTAAAGTGCAGTTGCTTTATCGATGACTTAACATTGTGGAAATCGAGCAGAAATTGCACATATGGCGAAATCACTTTCGACTTTGTACACCCCGTCGATGACGTCACAGAGAATCTTTGAACAGTTTAAATAACCGTGTCACACTGCATTGAAAACAAAAAACCGCTAAAACATTAACTGATTTTAGCGTGTTACAAGCGAGGTTTGACTTGACACCTGTGCGTGCAAGTACTTAAGGAAAAATGCGACGGAAGTGTTGGGGAAAAACAATGACTAAGATCCGATTATGTTGACAGAGCTTAGAAAAACTCTCAGAAAGGGTTGGGTTGGGCTGTCCATTTAAATGGGGATTGTTCTCGCAAAAAGATTGCAATTAAAAACATTTGTTCTTAATCTGTAAACTCAAAACATTGAAAGGCCAGCCCGATTTGTAGTCGAGATTATCCATCACAATTATGAGCGACCTTTTTGGTTTCGGACTATAAATACTTATGTTTCACGAAAACAAGCTAAGGTCAGTCACGGTTAAGAAATATATGCATGCCTAGTTGCGCAATTAAATCTTATGTACAAGGTTCAATGATACACAAACCTACTTACATATATTATTCTCTATATATATCTGAACCCCCACGTACTTGATCACGTAAGCAGTATTAGATAAGCAGCGTATGTGTAATATTTCCCTGATATTATAAGTATAAACTACTAATCTGCAGGTCATTTTATATTTTTATGCTCTCGGCTATTTGCAAATCGAGTTCCAGTTCCACCTCCATTGTTGCCTAATATGGTTAGTAATCAATCAATAGAACATTTGGCTATCTTTATGGCATTCATTTACACAGCAAGCAACAATTTAGATAGCTGACAATCGCTGATAAAGATGTGAAAAATAAGTTAAAAATGTACATATATCTATAAGTGTGTTTGTATATATAAATAGCTGATTTAAAAAGCAGAAAATAAAGAAATGAAAAGAAAAGAAAAGAAAGCGAAGCACAGATAATATTGCAGAATTTCAGTAACGTTGAACTTCACCTGAGACTGGCCTTGGGCAAGTTAATGACAATGAAGAAAGGTAAGCATTGCCCATTATAATGCTGCAATCGGCGAAAAGTGTATAAGATATGCCATGAAGGTTAATTCTCTAGACTCTAGAATTATCGCCGGCAAGTTTCTACGGCTAACACAAAGTCCGGCAGCGTTAAGACCCCCCCGGCCGGTAGTATCGGCTTATTGACGAGATTAAACAACATTGATAGGACGTTATCAAATACACAGGGAACCGTAACTACTGCTAATGGTATTTCTTTTGTGTTTTTTGTTTCTCTTGTCAATGCAAAGTAAAACAAAGCCAAATAAAGCCAAAGAAAAGCAAATCATGTGCAAAGCATATTAATATACCAAATTAAGAGGGGAAAAACTTATAAAAATAAAATCTGTTTACCAGAAGTATTTACTAGAATTAAATATACTAGAGTTAAATACAATAAAAAAGAATGTCTATAAAATTCTGATTAGAAACTATTCAATTTAACACTAGTACATTAAAAAGAATATCCATAAAATAGCCATTATAAACTACTCAATTAAAAACCCCCATATTAAAATAAATACCTATAAAATTCTGATTAAAATACAAACACATTAAATCTTAATTAAATATAAATATAATTGAAATTAAAAAAACTAAAATATACTGTTGAAAAGTAACATTCATTTTTCAATACAAGTACTAATATTAACACTTAAAAACCCATAAATCAAATTTACCAATTCACCTCATCCCACTGTACCAGAATTCACCACCTTCAATTGAAATGACAACTCAGCTGATTTTTTGGGCATTTTGCCCACATCTGCATAATTGCAAAGTCAAATAAAAAACTCAAGATAAATGCAAAGCAAAACAAAAGCAAAGGCACACACACACACCTACACATAAAGCAACACAAACGAGCTTTCGCGTGCGTGCACTTTCAATCAAAGCTTTTGCCTTGAGCAAGTTGGCAGCGCGGTGTTAAAGAGCAAATAAGAAAAGCTTTTCATGTGATTATTGTAGCACATTCCTTCTCTCCCATGCCGTTGTTGTTGTTTTTGTCGTTACTGTGTGTATCTCTTTCTGTTTGCCGGTATTGTTGGCTGCTTTTCGTTGTTGTGTGTGTGTTTTGTTAAGCTTGACTTGGCCAGTTAATTAATTTTATGGGCGCGCAAGAGAGCTTCCAACTCAGATTCGTTTGAGCCGCGTTGCGATTTGGACGTCGTTTTCGCTCGCTGCGCACATTTATCGTGTTTACTTCGCCTCTTTCGTCGCCTTTCGCCGTCTGCCGCCCCTCGCCATTTCGCCGCGTCCTGCCCAACGTGCCCATAGCGTGCAGCCTTTGTCTGTCAGTCGTGTTTCGGAGTGTTTTTTTGTAGCTTGCAAAATCATATCCAAATTTTGGCAATTTTACGTTAATTTTTTTGCATTATATTCACACGTGTGAATTGTGAACAATTGTTGCGGTAAGTTACACTCCGGGTCAGTTGTTATGTTATGTTACGATTGATGTGGCTGACGTTATTGTTGTTGCTGTTGTTGTTTATGCGCATGCGCGGCAGCGTTGACACACTTTCTGCCTCTGCCCGTCGGGTCTGCCTCACTGTCTGCCTGGTTTGCCACGCCAGGCAGCCATAAGTCTTGCCTGGCATTCAAGTGCCGCTCGAGCGGATTGGCAATAAAACAATTACCACTTGCCGCACACCGCACTTGGCGCTGCCTGCAGCATTTCGTCAGCGACTCTATGCGATTCCATTTGCCCATTCATAATCAGCGTCAGCATCGGATCTTGGCTCTTGGGGCTACTACGGGCCGGCTTGCTTTGTGTAAGCCGATCTTCAGAGCTGGCGACATTATCAGTGCAAATAGTCAAGGGAAACGGTAGTTAAACCTGGCTTGCTTGATTTACACTGCGCGGAATTAGGTGTAGTAATTAAATGTGGTGAAGACTATCTTTAGTCGTTAGTCTTAGCTCATCACTTTCTTGCCAGAACTTACAGTTTACTTTAATGAAGTGAAGTTTAAAGTTAAAACTCTTGTGTAATATGTTCGTATGCAAAGCACGCCCCTCTTTTGCACAGTATACAGCAGCGCAATTGTTGTTGTTAAATGAAAAAAAGTGAAACAATTTATTTTTATTGTCTTCGCTTTGGAAGTTTCTTTTTCAAGTGAATTTTCGTTTACACAATCTGGAAAGGTACGGGAAAGTTATTAAAGCTTTGAAATGTTCAACGGAAAGTGCTGTTATTATAACTTTTTGATTACAAACTTTTGGAAATGTAAAAGCTGTAGATTTAAAGTCAATACCTGAGATCTGCAGGGCCTTAAAAGAAATTACATATATCATATAAAACAAGTATTGGAAAATGATGGATGCGAGGCGATTTAATGTCAGTTTAATAATTGTTTCTTTAACATAAGCGCGACGGCGTAAAGTAAACGTAAGAAGAAGGAAAGTACAAGAAAACAAGAACTGATTTAGATCAGTGTGGCCAAATTTCAGAATATGATTGTTGCCAAATTAACATATTACTTTTAGTATTTCAATAATACTTGTATGTATGTATTCAATGTATGTACATATAAATGTATACAATATACGAGTATGTATAGCATATACCCCCGTTTGGTAATTGTTGCAAATCAGAGAAGCGCGTCAATTGGCTTGAGACCTTTTTGTTGTGCTCTCCCTTTGTCAGGGTGTTCGTTGAAGGTTGTTGAGCTTGACACGCACCGATTTTGATTGCATACAATTTGCACTTCGCATTACAAAGATACAGAAACAACAACTTAATAATACAGAAACAAATATATATATGCTGATTCATGGGATCTACAACGGATTGCCTTATAAATATTGCAAGCAGCGTTCGTCAGCTTTGTGCTAACGATCTTCGACATTCGACTTTAGCTTGAATTCAGCTTTTATTTTGCTTTTTTTGTATTTTTTGTTTAGCCAACCAATTAAAGCTTCTTAATACAATCGCAACGATATCAACTTCTATATGCGGCGACCTTGACGACAGGCCTAGTGTATATCGCGATGCATTGTTTGCCTATCGATCGTAGATCGTAACATAGATCGTAAATCGTATTTGTAGTCGTATTCGAATTGAATACGCCTGCCTACACTACTTGTATCATCAAGAAAAAGCGCCAAAAAGTCAACTGTCGATCGTGGCTGAAAACCTGTTAAACATCTTTAGGCAGTGTTCCGATAAGCTTATATACATACATCGTATAGTTGTACTTCTATACAGTTATATTAGCTTGAAATATGCCTGCAAATGCAAAAAAAGCAACAAGATAATATTTAACACAAACAAATCGCCTTTTATTGAATGTTTTCGTATGTTTATTTTGGTTTTTTTTCGGCCAATAATCATATACAGCCAGTTCGACAGATTTTCGTGTGCCAATACCGTACTTGAGAGCTGAAGGCGAGTAGTTTCATATGACCAAAGAGGGGGCGGGGACACTACACTCATTGGCATTTTGCAAAAAACAAAACCGGCTTTGGTTTTTGGCCGATTCTAGAGCATGATTTCTAGGCCGGCACTATACCCAATCTATGTAATTAAGTTTCCATGCAAATTCCTTTTACTGAATCGAAAACTTATAGAAGTAATTTCGACTAATAATGAGAAATTCAATTCAATGTATACACGAAATTATGACTTATTATGAGGAATACAATTTGGGTGTCTTGCGGTTTTTAGTTTCCTATAAAAGTTTCTCATTTTAGACATATTTGTTATCGTCTATTATATGATCTCATTCCACCTGTTTTGTGTTTCCTCTCTCTCTCTTTTTGTCATTCTAAACCATAATTTTTGCATTTATTACGCATTCATGGTCAACTTTATTCTTAAACTTTTATTCATTTAGGGAAATATCGTATATTATTTAAGTATTGCGAAATTAATGCATATAAAAATACTAATTTAAAATAATACCAACACTAAGCATGATTTGACACTCCTTTTCTTGCGTTAATCAGGTTTACTTTCGAAAATATGCCACAACTCATGCACTTTTATGGTTTGGAGAACAACTCTAACAACTTTAAGCACATCATGATGTCAGCACTCAAAGTAGAGTCGAAAGTACAGCCTTCAAAGACATTACTTCTATAATGTAGTACTTATTTTGCTGAATATGTTAGCTATATATTTCCTATATCATTGTAAAGTTCCTTAAGTAAATTACCCCATAGCAATAGGGGTCATTTATTGTAAGACCCCCACGACAGTAATAGGCTCAATTTGCATACCGAATTATCATTATCATTTGATTTATTGCCATTATCGTATTGCCAATTGACAAGAAACTAGATAAGTACTCAAAACATGTGTTCACGAATCGTTTTGTTACATTTTTGAAATAGTTGAATATGCGCTTTGTCATCCACTCGTTAAGGGGGATATAGTTGAACAAAACAAGCGAGGCAAGCCCACAATTTTCGCTCGTTTTAACGTTTCTATGGTAATTATCCGGCACGTATCGTTTAACATATACTATATCTCTCCCATATAGTCATTTCGATCGGCTTGTTATGATCACGGGAATGATCATTAACGGTTGTGCAGCGTGTGCAGTTCACACTGACTCGGACATTGTTGAGTCATTGTCAGATGATGCAAAAATTATTATTATTATTCACTATATGATTCTGGTCTATGCTTTGTCATCTCCCCCCATCATCATTGTCCGATCAATTGCAGAGCAAATTTATGCAGATCACGCCATAGATGAATATTTGCAGAGCACTTCTATGGACATGTTGAGTGCAGTTTTGTGAGATCTTTCCAGTTGTATTTCCCGGGTCGTAGCACATTTCGAAAACTCAGAGTACACTGTAAATAATTGCAGAATGTGTTTGGCATTCGGTTTACTGTTTTCCTAGTGCTAATCAGACTTAAGTAGCAAAAATAATACGCTATCCGGCGCGGCTACTTAACGATAATCGCCACTATATACATATGTATGTATGTATGATGGGTATATGCACTTGTTGATATGATGGGGGCAATCGCACTATGTACTAGTACACTCATCATATATTCACTTTCGGAACCAGATTAACGTTTGTACATTGTACATTGTGCACCCACATATGTACAATATGAATAAATCCATAGTCATAAGTGCATAACGCACTACACTAGGCGTTGCTTTTGTTAGAGATGAGCGCGTGATACGATATATGCAGTACTTTTCCTATTCGTTCAATCATTGTTACAATAACTGCAATTATACAATTTAATTGCTCTCAGTTTAAGTATAAACATTAATTTGCATGCTGTTCCTTTCACCTGCCTCGAGTAAGTCAAGTTTATATTAACACTACTTTAAGCAGAAAGCAAGGTCAAAGTCAGTTGGTTAAATCCATAAAAATGTCAAGAATGACGCAAAACACTTGCGAATTGTCAAGTGCAGAAGGTCATATGGGGGAAGATCAGTGAAATAAACATATATGACATATAAATGTCCATATATATGTATGTGTATATGCCAGACCTTGAAGTTAGTTAAGTAATGGACCAAGTTGTTCCCAAATGTTTAACACCTTGAACTATATTTGCAAAGTTATGTGTAATTTGCACTACTCATAACTTGCTCTGCCTTACGATAGTTATTCACTCACGCACTCATCTCTGGCTTCAATTGCGACTTACTGCACTGCGTTCTTTTTGGATTCGCTCGCAGAAATCTTTGGCTGAATGTAGCACATACAAATATGTATGCATGTACTACATATAAAAGAACAAGTTGTCGATACCAGTTATCAGTATTTGAATAGAACTTCTTAACTACTGCGGATTATACGCCGACAATTTAATAGGGGGACCCGCTTATTTATTGTAGAACAATCGACTTTCCGAACAGTTCTCGAGCTCAAGTCTATAAAGATACACGCCTCGTTTGGATTAATTTCGCAGTAATTTGAGCACCAAGTAAGGTCAGTTATAAGTGCAAAAAGGAATATCATTACTAGTATATAGTATAAGATATTAAATTATTGTGAAACTGGAAGACGTCAAGAAGGCAAACAGCCCAATTAAAGTTTCTTAATAAATACGATATCCCGTAGACCTTGATGGAAACTGGTTTAATTGTTTTGTTTTGTACTTAACCAGCACCTTAACCAGCACATTAAATATGAAACAATATTGATACAAAGTATTGATATCTGATGAGAAGGCAGTGAAATTCATTACATTCATGACGTACATGCTATTTAAAATCAAGTTTTTGTCACTTGTTTGTGTTTGAATGCGTTGCATTTACTGAAACTGGGTGAACAGCTTCATATATAAGGATTAATGTAATATGTGTGACAGTTAATGGTAGCGCTGATATTGCTGTTTTAGTTTCCTACTCTCTCTCCTTATAATTTTGATCAAGGCTCAAAATAAACATTAAACATTTGTAAGTGAAGAACATACAAACATACATATATATAACATACTCATAACTATTATATCTGCATAATTCATAATACAGTAATGTGTGTTCTGCATAATTCATAATACACATAACTGTGTTAATGATTGTTTCTGTTTGTTATTGATTGTTTCTTAGTTTACTTTTATTTCAATAGATGTATAGACTGTTTTCTCAAGTTTGTCACAATATTGTGTCTATACTATTCTGTCCTTCGCCATGACTGATATTTTATAATCAATATTCAAAGTCCGCCACACTTCTATAAACGTTTGTCTTAAGTTCCTTGTTTGTCTATTGTTTGCTTTGATTCATTCTTCGCTTGAGTCGCAGTTTTGCATTTGTTTTCATTATTAGCGATATTATCGCCTTGATAAAAGTAGAATAGACATATTCAACAGAGTTTTGATACAATTTATATATTAATAGTTCTAAAGTTCCACACAGGTTCAAACTAGATAAGATGATTATATTTTCGCATGTTCAATTTACACTCTAAATCAGATTAACACCTTCTCGATGTTTACGTTGTTCGTCAATTTTTCAAGATCATCTCACACTTGTTTGCCATTAATCCGATAACATCTGTGGCAGACTGTCAGACGTATTTGACTTATAATAGATTCGCCCTTATACAACAATGAGAGCGAAACAGGTTAGTTAGATGATGGTTTGATTAGGTCAATTTCGCTGACAAGATTGATAATATACGTGACACTTTGCATGCGGCTAATTGTTTCGTACTTAACAGAAGTCTAATTCAAATTAACTGCACGTTGCGTTGCGAGTTTACTTTAGATATAGTTCGAAATTTATTTCCAGTTTCAAATACTTGCCTCACTACGGCAAACAGAGAAGGTCCAAGTCAAGTAAGTTATGCGCATAACTTAACGGGCTGTTGAACTCCAAGTCAACTCAAACACAATGCCCAAAAATTACAAAAAAACACAAACACAATTTACGAAACTTCTGAGCATTTCGAAAACCCGAAAATATATAGTCAACTAAGGTGATATCCATGCGCGTGTGTCTAAGGTTTAATGTACTAAAGAAATAATTCAATATTGATTCGGTCTGGTCGCGCTCTGGCCTTGACTTTAACCTTGAATGGAAGCAAATGCATTATCTGCTATATATTTACTAATTGCTTGTTGGCCACGTAGTTAAATAGATTTTGGGTCAGTTGTCAGTTGTGACTTGGCTGGGTCTGAGCTGGCTCTCTCTCTCTGTCTCTCTGGCCAATTGCTGTGGAGCATGCGAAGCATGTGTATATATCGCTACGTCATGCTCGACCATGTTGGGCCTGGTTTTTTTGCTAGCCAAGGTGTTGCCAAGTTGAAAATAGACAAGATAATGGGCCGACTAGACGACATGCTTGCAAGTCGAACTTAAGATGCTCTAGAATAGAAATAGTTTCCATATTTAAATTGAGTTTAACAAGTTGCAAAATGAGTTTTTGGAGATGTTTTCCCAGTAAATCTGTGGGGAATGAAACCAGTAACTCTAGCCAGTTTTCTACAAAGTTTCTTTTTCATATGAACTTTACTTTACCCTCTAAAATCTCTGCATAAGTTAAGACCTTCATCATTTAAAGCATTTCCATATTAAGTAAGATGTGCCGCTATAAACGTTTCTATTTGATGCTTGGCAAACATTTTGAACTTGCCTTTTGAAGAGTATCAAAAGTAGACTTAGCGGTTTTTTTGGGTTTTCGGCTCTTGGTGACGTTGTGTGACCAGTTTTGGTAACATTGTCTATGTCGTGCTCCCTTCCGCGCTGTCTATATGTGTGTGTGTCTATAACTTTTTGTCGGCTTCGTCTTCCGTTGTGGGCTCGCTGTGTTAATGAAGATCAGCATTGAGTCATGTTTAGCCATCGGGCCAAGGCATTGAACCGACCAAAACGATCGTGCGATCGAGCCAACGCGGAGCGGAAGTAACCCAGTTGTGTCAGTCGGCTTTGGTAGACAAAACTCTCGATGTTTATGGAAAACACTTTTATTCTCGTTCACAGCTCGAACGGTTGAACAGTCGAACATCAAGATGGGCAAAGCGGAGTGCATTAGCTACGATGACAACCAGTTGCCGTATATTGATCTTGGCAGTGCCAAGATTCGCATGGACAAGGAGCAGGCACCGGAATGGGCACTGAAGAAGGCACAAGATGAGCTGCGCGAGTTGCCTGGCATCAAGGAGGAGGCCATCAAGGAGCTGCGCGAGCTCATTCAGGCTGAGAAATATCTGAACTTGCCACTCGATGATGAATACATGATGATGTTCCTCCGTCCTTGCCACTACTATCCCGAGAGTGCGCTCAAGCGGGTGAGTTGTGCAAAGTAATCTCAAACTCATCTTCATGTCTAATCCTACTTTCCCTAACGTAGCTCAAGAACTTCTACAACATGAAACTGAAGTATGGCCAGGCCTGTGAAAACATTGTGCCCACCAAGCTGCGCAATGTCTTTGAAGCGGACATATTAAATCTGTTGCCCACACGAGATCAGCACGGACGTCGTCTGCTGGTGCTGGAAGCAGGCAGTAAGTTTCCCTCTATCTTGCTCACTCTCCCCCCCCAAAGATCTGCTATATTTCTTTATATTATCTCTATATATTTAAATAATTTAATTCGCTATTGTAGAGAAATGGAAGCCATCGCAAGTGCCGTTGCAGGATCTGTTCCGTGGCATTCAACTGACCGTGCTGGGCTCCATGGTGGAACCGTATTCACAGATCTGTGGCGCAGTTGTCATAATTGATATGGAAGGTAATAAAATAATGAGCCGAGCTCACTGCAAAGTTCGTTAACAGCAGACTGACATCATGTTAATGGTCTATAAAGTCAGCTCAAATTACCCGTACTTTGGTTTTATTATCTTAATCGACATTAACATTACCTTTTGTTGTTGCTGTTTGCAGGGTTGCCACTCAGTCACATTACACAGTTCACACCATCATTTGCCGCCATGCTGCTGGACTATGTGCAGGAGTGCATCTGTATGCGTCTGAAGGGAGTGCACATTGTGAACAACTCGTATATCTTCAATATGCTCTTCGCCATCTTCAAGCCCTTCATCAGGGAGAAGCTGCGCAAGCGCGTAAGTAGCGACCATCTCTCTTAACCCCTAGAGTTTTGTAATGCAACTTTCTCTTACTTCCTCCCTTTTCTTAGATCTTCTTCCATGGCAAGGACTGGAAGTCGCTGACGTCGCACATCGATGCCAGCGCACTGCCACCCAAATATGGTGGCACTGCGGCCTATGAACTGCCACCCGGCAAGCTGCTTGGAGAGTTCTTCGAGTGCTATTCCAAGGACTACGAACGTAAGTAACTCTGAAAGAAACCCAGAATATCATAAAATTAATCCAAATTTGATCTCTTTGATCGCACACAGAGGCCGACAGCTACGGCTACACTGCGGACTACAAGATAAAGAAGAAGTAGTGGATCCAGAGATATCTCGATTTCGTTTTACATTTAAACACTTTAAGTTGGGTCATTTGTGATATTGCAAATATTGTTTGTACCATGTAATAATTAGTTATTCGCTCTGAAATTGTTAATGCCTAATGTAGTACGCTACACAGAGTAGTGACTGCACTAAGGTTCTACATAAGGTCTGTGTATATTGTACTTTTGTTAATTGTAAGTGTATAACGTAGCAGTGTATTGTTTATTGTAATGAACATTTGAATCAGTTGAAGCTGAAGCAATAAAAATGCCAATTTTGTTACCTTTTATACGGAAAATTATTGTTTTGTTATCAATTTAATTGGTGGCTTTAAAGCACACGGCTGCAATAGTAATTTAATCAACAGTTTTGAAGTCATGGCGACGGCAAGCAATGGTAGGGCAGTGCAGTTGCAATGAATTGTCTTTGCCTGAAAGCAGTTTAAGTAGTGAATGTGCAGAGTGCACAAGAAGTGCATGCACGCTGGACCATAAGTTTGTGAGTCACTGCTGGGCAATTGAGAATGACAATAGTTTTATTCTTTATAAGGAAGGAACATTTCTTATACAGTAAGCATATTATATTATTGTTTTACTATCAATTTAATTGATGGTGGGGTCTTGGCAGTTGGATCTCAACAGTTGAGTCACAACGGTGCCGTTGCCTGAAAGCAGTGCAAATAGTGTATGTCAGCGGTGTGAGCAAGCAGTGCAAACACGTTAGAGACACAGTTTGAAAGGAACTACAGCGCTTTTCAACTTGAGAATGATTATAAACAATGATTTTATGCACTTTATACCCCTTAAATAAATAAAATTTCTTCTACAGTAAGTATATAAAATGTTTAATTCGATATTTAACTAAGACATATTTTAATTTCTTCATAGTAGATATAAAAATGTTATCAAAAATGTCGCTGATCAAAGGTTGCTAAACATTTCACATATCAAATTAAAACTACATGTAGGGACAGAGTATTCATAAGCTGTGCAAGATGCCACTGAGCACTCCTCGCCGAGCTACCTAATCTTTGGCAATGCACGAGATGAGGGACATGTTTCCTAGACGACTAACTGACTATGGACTAAGTAAAGCACTAGGACGGCTTACTGGCTAATGGAAAGTTGATCCTGTTTGGTTTCGCTCCCGCTCTCTCTCTCTATCTTTCATTACTCTCGCTTGCTGTCCAGCGATTCACTGATAGCTGTAGATGCTGTGGCAACACTGTCACCTGTCTGAGACTTGGACATTATCTTTATGGCCTTGCGATTCCTATCGAGCAGCGGCGAGCTGTCTGGCGTGACGCTGGCGCTCTTCTCACACACCAACGTGGACGCCTTGGACTTGAGCTCCTCGGCGCTGGAGCACTGTGAGCGATTCTTGAACTGCCCGTTGCTTTTGTGCTGCATGTTGACATCGTAGTTGCGACTGCGGCACCAGGCGAGCAACTGTTGCACTGGTGCCCAGAAGAGCAGCACAATGCCAATGGCCAGGCAGAGGCCGGCAAAGATGTGGCCCGAGAGCAGCACTAGGGGCAGCACCTTCAGCTGGTCGGCCAAGTCGGATGTGATGCGCACCTTCTGCTCGAACCAGATGAGTGGGAAATAAATGCGTGGTATGTCCGTGTACAGAGTGATGCCCTCGATGGGCTCCACCAGCATGTTGACTTGGAAACGGGCAGCAACCTCAATGGGAATGCCTGTGCGTGGCTCCACCACCATGTAGAACTCATGATCCTGCTCCCTGGGCTCCAGACCCTCCACCTGGTCGAGGTAGTACTGATCGGCGTTATAGAAATGCGGGTACGACATGAAGACGGGCGAGTCAAAGCGGCAGGCAGTCACATTCATCACGCCCGAGGGGGAGCACTCGCCACCGCAGAAGCACAGATTCTCCGGGTAGAGTGTGCCTAATGGGAAGATTCATTTAAATTAGAGGCAACTATTGATTGAATGCTTATCTTCACTCACCATTATCAACGGATCGAGGTCCGCCAGAGAACTTATAGCCCTGCAATCCCTCAACCTCCACGGTGCTGGTGTAGTCCAGCGGCAGAGTGCGGCACATGTCGGGCGTGAAGAGTCCCACACTGCCACCGGGTTGTGGCTGCTGTGGCTGAAACTCACCCGCCGAACCGTTGGTCATGCCACAATAGGAGTCAAAGAAACCCGTGTGTGTCTGATAGTTCCAGCTGTGCATCTGGCCGAGCTTCGAGAGATCATCGGCTCCAGTGTAGACATTGAAGACGCCTGTCAAGTCGGCACTGCCATTGCGTGTGTAGAACCAGCCGAATTTGTCGAAAGGCACCTTGACCTCGTCCCCGAAGAGGGGCATCGCAATGGCCACATCGATCATGGGATCATTGTAGCCCGTGAAGAGCATCTCATCCACCGTCTTCGTGATGGACATCTCCTGGCCGTACATCTTGAGCCCCACATCGACCAGGCCGCGCTTCATTGAGTTCCACTGCTTGGCCTTGGCTGCTGCCGACTGCAACAGATGTGAAGAAGTGTTAAGAGCGGCGCAGGTGGAAATGAGCAGAAGAAGTTAACCCACCAGAGCTACTGCATTGAGCGTGGTCACCTCGTCATCCAGGCTGCCCGCACTGCCCGCTGCATCGAAGTAGTAGTAGCTGAGACGGCGATAGGTGACTGAGTTGTTCGCTGGATGCCACGAAATGTTCACCTTGTCGGGTCGATCGACGAAGCGATAAGGTCCCAACTGCTGCAGTATGGGCTTGCTGCTCGTGTTGCCAAACTCCTCGGGATTTGTCCAGTTGTAGAGATAAATGTCCAAGTGCAGCTCAATTGGCGGCGTCTTCCAGTTCTCGTAGACCTGTGTGTCGGGCGAGAGTGCCATTTCCTGAGCAAAGATCAAGTTCCAAATTGCCATTAATTAAAATCTCTGAACAAGTGTGCAGCCAATCAATCAATCAATCAAAGAGTTAACTGCGAGGCGGCACTTTTGTGCCAGCTGCTTGGACGCGGCTTAGATTGGGACTGGACTGTGTGCAGCTGTGAACTTGACTAACCTTGTGCTTTATCCAATTGAAGATATCCTCCCAGAACATGCCGCACACTACGCCAAACAGTCCCAGGCAAAGACCGAATATGCCGATGATGAGCCCGCGGTTGCTGCGCTGCCCCCACGCTGCATTGTTCGCTGTGGGCATTGTGGCTGAGTCAAGGTAAACCAATTCTGCTATTCTTGGCCTGGAATGGGCAGGGAAGCCATAGTGCATGGAACCATGAGATAATTAAAGTTGCAATTGCCATAAGAACATGTGTGGAGAACTTGTAAAGCAAGACAAATTAGGCTAGCCTTGCAGGTATGTATGAATATTAGTTTTAATGATTTAAGTTGATTATGTTTCTCATTAAGATACAAAATAACTAGACACAACTGTTTGACCTTATGAATCAGCCCTGCAGTTAGTATCTTACAACTTAGTTATATTTATTTTATAAACTGCACATATCTATTAATAAATTAATGCTTATATTTATAGCACGAACGTAGTTAATCTATTTAAATTAATAATCAATTCGTCTGTTCTCTTTGCAGGCAACTAAAGTGTTGCATACTTTGCGGGATGCACGCAAAGCGTTTCTGCTGTGTGGAAAATGAGTAACCAGAATCAATAAATAAAGCAAGTTAATAGCTACTAATTAAACAAATATAAGCTGAAGTTTATAACTAAATAACTGTCACTTTAGGTGCTGTCAACATGAACACAATTTGTGGTTTGTGTAATCACTCGACAACTGTGTAAACAGTGACAATTATAGGGTATCTACAATACATTATTATATAGATTCATATACATTTACAGGCTATACATTTGTATTGATAGTCTGTCTGGCATATCAGCGTTGATGATTACAAAGCCTCCTGTTGCACTCTCACATGCGAGCCGGCGTTTTGTTAGCGAGCGATGCCAACTGATGCGTATACGTAATATGAACAAAGATATTCATGGTGTGTGTGTGTGTGTGTGGCCGCTTAAATACTTTACATTTGCTTTGTTTATAACCTGAATGTATTATTCGAACTCGAGCGAGTGACTCAATTGATAAGCGTACTTTGAACCCGATAAGCAGAAGAACGCACCTTGGGCAGAGAGAGAGAGAGAGACAGGGAGAGAGAGGGAGAGAGAGAAAAACGTGACAATCAAGGAAATGCAATTTCTAATGCCCCACATTATCAGGGGGTATTTCCAGTGGGCAACTGATCAATGATATTGTTTCCTGTAGAGCTCACACTCAACGTGCCCCGGGGGCAATTAGCAACGATACGTTTTGCTCAGATCGCGTGTCGCTACGCATGTAGCAAGTGAATATATAAATATATATATACAATATATGCATGTATGTGTGCGCTACTCTCTGAGAGATATTGTCATAATTGAGTCTATCAATTGACCCCGATGTGAGCTATGCTTGGGTCTTTGACACCTACAGAGCGCACTCGCACACATTAAAATATACAAGTATATGGTATATATATATACCGCATCTATATATAGGGAGAGTGCGAATGCATTCACGTTTGTGATACGAACACAATGCTTTCATATTTTTGCGCATTTTGACGAATTCTGATTGAGTGACAATGGGTCAGTTTAGCAAATAAAGACAGCCTCAACTTCCCTGAGAGAAATTTCTGGAATATGAAAATGTTTGTTGACTTTGACCTTTGATCAATACACTCTCAGTTTGAAGACATCATTTTGGCAACAAGTCAGAATTCTTTGCCAGTTGTGTCAGAGCAGAACTTTGATATGCAGCTTTAAACACACATATATCATTTATTTAGTGACTTTTATTCATCAGTGAATAAACCTCCGCATGCAATAATTGCTGTCAATTACGCGTGTGTTTTCATTTTTCAGTTTTCTCTTTCTTTAAAACTGAGGCAGGCAATTCTCGCGTTTATTGTCGGCAGGCATAAAGAATCGTTCATTATTAAATTAAGCATGTGATGCTCCACTTAATAACAAATCTTATCATCACGAACCACAAGCGACAAAGCGATTCAAGTGCAACTGCCCCTCGGGGTGCCAATGATCCCATAGTGAGACAGTTATTAAATGCACAATATTATAGGGGAATACTTGCTGGGAGTTGAACTCCCAATAGGGGGTGCCAATTATCATAAAGAGCAACCCCCTGAGGCAGTAGAATATGCCGGGTTGACGCCCCGTGCATAAAATATAAATAGTTAGAGAATATACAAAAATAACTTGGCAACAGTCAGTCTAATTTTACTATGATATCATCTCAGAGTATCTATGTAAAACAACTATATTATATCACAGTTTTTAAGATACTGTTTATTATTAAATACTACTCTATAACTCCCAAAACCTTTGACACTAGCTTTAACTTAATTTAACAACAGTCAGCCCAATTTTACTATGATATCATCTTGTAATATCTGTATAATATAGTAACAACTTAATTAAAACTCACTAAGCATTTGGAATATTCTGTTGATTAATATATACCCTTCTATAACTCTCTATAAATTCGATAACAACTTTAATTGTGCAACCAACAATAATTGGCTGCATTGTTGGCAAGTTTTAATTGACTTTTGCTTTCTTGAAAACAGGTCAACATTCTTGCAATGTCATATAGTATAAGCATATTTCTGATTCTTTAAGAGTTTGGAATATTGAATACTAATCTGGTGAGATAAAGTAAAACACAATTATGAGTGTTTAAATAATTACAAATGCAATGAATAATTAACTAGATACGTAAGTCACAGTGACGATCTTGCTGCAATTTGATTCGAATTTTGTATATAATTACCCGATCATTCACGTTGTGGGAACTTGATCTGTTCGTGAAGAATTACAAGTGAATCTATCTTTCTCTCTATCTTTATTTACTTCAGCTGTAATTACACTCTTTCTGCGGGATTCCATTTGAATTAAATTGATGCGCCATAGACTTGAAGAACCCGCACTATATACACTGGATTTGGATTTGGATTCGGATTTAGTTTAAGATTGATATGACCGCAAGTGTGGCATTGTGGCAACCGCAAGAGATCTAGGCGAGACGCTAGTTTCGAATGTTTTGAGGCAACAACGCAATTTGCATTTATTGTCGCCGATTGGATTGTAAGTATACATATATATATGTACATAATACATATATCTTATCTTCTCATTGTCTCTCACAGCATTTGCTAAGCACTTTTCTGGCGTGCATTGCTTCCTGACCTATGCAATTCAATTCGTATTTTTAGCCGCCAGTTAATGTTAATGAAATGCGCCTCGGTACGAACTGAGTTCCCTTTCGAGATACGAGAGAGATACTAGTGATTTCGCTAAGTGTAACCCGAGTTCAAGTACACTAAATTTGTTTGGTTAGCTAGTCAGAATGTTACCTAAGGTTCATTCACAGTTTCAATTTGCACTGCTTGTCGGGTCTACAGTTTTACAGGAACTTGCTCAGGGGTTAATTTCTCTATAAAACACTTTACAAGTCTGTACTCGAAGTCACTTTGTTTAAACAGCACCCTATCGAGTGCCAGATTAACAGTTCCAGTACTTACTACCTATATATGTATATACTTCTGTATATGTTGTTCAACTGGTGTGTAATCTTAATAAGTCTGCACGCGATTAACAACTGATTGAGTTGTTAGGAAAACCAGGGAAAACTTTGAACCAACTGCGATTACTTTATATGGCCAATTGAATACGCATAGTATACGTAATCCTGTTGTCACTTTTGGCCTTGTTGTTCGGCAAACAATAAGAGGGACAAGGGTAACTCACTTGTGCGGAATCTCCTCAGGCGTAACACGGGGCGGATGAATGACGGACACGACACGCGACGAGGATGTTTGGGGCACGTGGATATGCGTGGGTGATGATGATATGCTAAAGTCGAAGAAGAGAATCGGAGGCAATCAAACAAATTGCGCCTCGTGTACCGTTACTCGCCAAAGCTCGATTACGACTGTGCGCGCGACACTCTCTGGCCGACCGGGGCTGCCTCTGTGCGGCGTCTGTCGCGGACGCCGACGCGACTGCGGCTACGGCGTTTGTTGTTCTTGTTAGTGTTGTTGCTGCTGATGAATGTGACTGCAATGTGGCTCGAGAAGTGCTCAGCGTATCAGCATACGGGCGTATATGTATGTATGTGTGTGGGTTAATTTGCGCTTTAGTTATTCCATATGATTGTCATTGAAATATGAATTAAAATGCATTAAAAGACGCGCCAGTGCATGCGCAACTGTAGCACAGCTTGGCAAAGCAGTTGAGATTAGAGTTAATTAGGAGAGTTGCACTGCTTACTTTGAGCTTGACATTGAAGTTAATACACTGCGCTACTCAAACTGTAAGCAAAGCAGTGTGCAGGTACAGAGATTAGAGTTAATTAAGAGAGTTGCACTGCTTACTTTGAGCTTGACATTGAAGTTGATACACTGCGCTGCTCAAACTGTAACTAAGCTTACAATGAAGATTGACAGCATAACACTTACTGCCTCTAAAACTGTAAATCCGCCACTCGTTGCACACGCTTTTGTTGCTTTTTCTTTCGATTTTCAGCCAATCTGGAGCAATATTTATAATTCTTTATCAACGGCATATTTATGTCAATTTGTATACAATCTCAATTAACTCGATTCCATAGACTGTTTTGAGTGCATTTTGGATTTAAAAGGTATTGAAAAGTAAACAAATCATAAACACAGTACACCGTTGATAGCGGATTGTCAGCGCCTTATCGACGACGGCTAATCGAAGTGATTAGTACTAAGAGAACGAGTGCTTACACATGTACGTGTGTGTGTGTGTGGGTACTGTGCGAATATTCAGCAGTAATTTTGCATATCGCCTGTCAATTTAGAAAAGCTGTCCACACACACACACACGCATACGTTGGGAAATTATCACCACCCACGGAGCTGAAAATGAAAATGCTACCCGGCTGAGGCAATAAAACAATCAAATGTCGTTGCATCGCGCACGTCAAATGGGGCTCCTTATTGGATTATGTCTGTGTGCGTGTCCGGCCCCGGAGACGTGGCGTGCTCCTATGGATTAGTAGGTATAGTACTTATTAGTGGTGGATGCGTCAAAGCCACAGAAAGTGCCAGCGCGGTTGGATTATGTTGTTGTCTGGCAATTTCCTAAAGCGAAATGTAGAATACAAATTGAAACTACGAAATTAAACTAGGACAATTGTCAAAAGGTGTTTGTTCTCATCAGCTAACAGTCGTTTCCGGGTCTTCTATTTTTATCAGATATGCGCTCGTTTTCTTATCATATTTAATACTTTGGCAACCCAGCTGGGACTCTTCTGAAAGATTAGTTTATCCTTTTTCCAATCATTATCAGAATAGCTATCGTATTTCATACCATTTTCTGATTAGCTTTATTAATTAAACAAAAGTTTACAATAAAATAAATAAATAAATTATAAAACAGCATTCGTTTTTTCGAAATAACAAATTTAAAGATATGCTAATTTAACGGCTCGGCGCTGCCAGCTGTTGTGCTGAGAAGCAGTCCAGCAAAACACTGCTTGCAATGGTGCTGCCACACTTTGCGTTGCGACTGAGTGTTCTGTGAAGTTGGCAACGCGGTGCTGGTTTCAAAACAATTTGTGTAATGCGCAGTTGGTAAAATAATTCATTATTAAATACATATGTATATAAAAGTAATTTAATAAACAAAACAAAAAGAAGAGAACAATAAAGCACAATTTTACACGTGCATAGGGAAAACTAAACACTCTTGTTCAGTTTACACAAATAAACAAATAAAATGCAACTCTGATACAATTTGACAAACAACAATTGGTTTAATTGCTTTACAATTACAATAGCTGCAAGTTTATTGTACTACATATAATCTGTGATATTGCCAGTTCCTGTATCCTCTATATGATGCGTGGAACGGAACTGTATAAGTATAATGAGATAGCAAGTGGCGGCGCCAGTGATCTGCAGTAAAATAAGGATAAAAGGTTACTTCAGAGGTCAATCAGTAGGATAACTGTATAATGCTAACCGTAAATATCAGCGTACGATCCAAACGAAATAGTCCTGCAGCCGTAAAACTAACCTTGCGATGCGACAACTGCAGGGACAGACGAAACAGACGATCTCGCAGGTCGGGTTCATCGGTGATGTTGAGAATCTTGTGGACAATCGCAGCACTGCAGCTGCTATGACGGATGGTGCTGCTGCTAGCCTCGACAATCAGGAATATGATGACAATATACCATATCATTTGGATCAGAAAGAAGGCAAAGAATTCGTCGGCCTCAAAGTAATCCAATCTTTTTGGATTTATCAGTGCTTCCAGTATGTAAAAGTCATCGAAGAGTATGAAAAGGAACGAGATGGCGATGATTCCCAACAGCGGATAGGTGAAGTATTCCTCGATTGTTTGACATATGTCGCAAAGCAGGTTGTGTATGTTCGATACCTGTTTGAGTGCATACTCGGGATTCTGGCGTATGATTGAGGTAACACAGTATCGCTGCATCGGAGTGCTGATCATATTGCGTAAACGATGTGCATAACGCTGATGATTCACTATGGAATGCATCGGCGATAGCTCTAGAGCACTATTATGCTCAATGTGTGCATCGAGAATGTCCTGCAGAATCTGTGGAATAACATGTGAGAAAATATTTATATGTCAATCCCAACGATAACAATGAGATTTTCTCATTTCCCTTTCTGCATTTGAATTCATTATCATAGCAACATTACTCTCAGACATACAAATCTTTTCAAATATATATATATAAAAACAGATCATATATTTCCTACAGTAATGCCACTAAAACACAACAATAAAGCAATGGGGTCTAAATGTTATGGAAGGACCCTAACGCTGGCCAATCCGAATAACAAGTCCGTGCGTTTCCTGTTAAATTGGATCAACAATGAGCTGGTACTTAACGTAAAGACACTGGAGGAACTTCGTACAGGAGCCATTTATTGTCTAATGATGCACAAAATATTTCCACAAGAAATAAGCCTATCAAAAGTAAACTTCAATTCCGATCTCGAGCGGACGAGCAAGGCACATTTTTATTTATTGCAAAAATGCTTGATGAAACTTTCGGCTAGCAACGAGATCTCGAGGAGTAGAGATATTCCTGTTACAGAATTAGTTTCGGGACGTGGACATCTTGAGTTTGCTCGATGGTTCTATATGTTCTACCAGGATCATGTGAAGTTCATTGAGGTTTCTAATTGCGATGACAAGGGCACACCGGTCAGGGTAATACCTAGAAAAAGCAACAACTTTAATGCACCAGAAGGTACTTTAAACAAAAGAATTGAAAACTATCTGGACTTAAAGAAATTCTGCGAGCAGTCCCGCAATGTACCGTTGCCACCATTAGACAATGAGACCGATCAAAGTTCAGATAGGAAAACGGATCTAAAAGCAAAACAGAACAAAATTAAGATGATATTAAACAGCCCCATACGTACAAGTGCCCAGCTAGCAGAGGTTAAGAACAAATTTAAGGGCTTGTAGTGCTACACAGTACAACATACGGACCGTGTACAGACTATATCAAGAACCTATAACTAAGAGTCATCATTCATCGCCTTACTTACCTCATTAACCATGCTAAAGCGACTCAGAGCCAGGTGGGTGGTGCATAGAAATTTAAAAACCATCAGACTGATGTTTATGTGGGGCAGTGCGAAGGCTGTGAATGTAACAAACGAGGGGGATATCGTGGCACTGATAAGTAATCCATAGCTAACACACAGATAGATCACATTGAAGATAACCATGCCCAGCGAGATGAGGAAGCTGAAGAGTAGTATCCGTCGATAGTCCAATGTCATGCCGAGACGTACGAAGATCTCGTCAACAACAATGTTACACTGTATAATGCTGACCAGTTTCTGACGCTTGAACATGGCGAATCCAAAGATCGTTGACATGGCAATGATTCCCGTCAGTCGCAGCGTACGATCACCCAACTTGGTAATATATGTCTGAAAGAAGTATCCGATAATGGAGTCACCCTCTCGCACGGATTTCACAAAACACAACACAAAGAACAAATAGTGCACAATGCCGGCGATAAACGAATAGGTCGATGTGTGCACCTCCTTGTCCGCGTTAAGATTAAGGCGAAACGGTGCCAGGCCCACCAGAGAGATGTACGTCAGCGGACGCAAAGATTGGAATACATTATCCGCCTGTGAGATGCGCTCCCAGAGCTTCGAAGCCATTTTCAATTGTATATATTATAGCTGCTTGCTTTATTGAACGTTTGTTCGACTCGAGGGTTCAACTTCTACTGACTGCTGCAAAGACTGTCCATCGCCATCATATATATCTAAATCGTTAGCACACACCTGAGGCCCAGGTCGTTTGGACACCTGGACGTCGTAATAAGCTAATATCAAAAGGGGCAAATATTTAATTAAGCTTAAATGTATGGTAAGCCCTACGAAGGGGGAAAGGGAAAAGCGGGCTATTTTCACGGCTTTGTTTCTAGGTAATTTGCAATAAGTGAATGGCGACCTATCGCTCAACCCCTTTCCCGTATTCCCATGTCACAATCGCCATGAGCGCAGTAGATGAAACGAGTTGAAGGACATTGCCGTGTCTACAGTTTAAAAAGGAAGGACTTTTTTATTAGGAGCATATCGGAAGCATATTAAGTTTTATTGGTTCATGTTTTTGTAATTTGACAAATAACTTTGTCTATTAAACTTTTCGTTTCCAACATTTACTTTCAAACTACAAAAAATTAATAAAAATGTAAAATTAGAAACAATGAAGCCAATCAATTTTTTAACTGCAATGGAACTTATAAGATTATTTAGTTACTACTATTTATACTTTTTCATCTTCCCCACATTACAAATTAATACTCTCACAATTAGATAATTAGTTTTATTTCGACGATAATCAGTTTATTACCAATAACGAATCTATTAACATACAATAATATAGAATGCAAAAGCAACATCGGCTAAGGGAAACACTTAATAGTATATGCTGCACACAGTGGGACGCACTAGGAGTAGTTAAACTAAACCGTGTGATTCGTCATGTTATGCAAGGCCTCGCAACACTCAAAGGAGCTTCCATTGTCACCAGGCGGACTACTTGAAGTGAATTGCAGCAGGATAATGAGATAAGTGGTTAGTGCTCCGCTGATCTATAATGAAGAAGAAGGATAAACGAGATAAGTATTATTAAAATATTCAAACAGTAAAAGAAATTAAATCTCATGTACTTCTTCTACAGACTCACCGTAAAGTAGAGCGTGCGATCGATATTGAAAAGACCTGCAGCTGTGAAATTGATCTTCAGATGCATTAGTTGCATGGAGAACTGTTGCAGCTTCTCACGCACCTCAACGCTCTTTGTTTTGTTGAGCAGCGAGTGCACAATGCCGCCGGTTTTCTCGCTCTTCTTGATTGCCCGATTACTACCCTCAACGATCGAAATGATCGCAATCAAATAGAGGATCATTTGGCAAGAGAAGAAAGTGACAAATTCGACGGTTTTGAATTTGCTCTCCCGCTTCGATTTGCCCAACAAAGTCTCCAGCACGTAGTAGGCATCAAAGACAATGATCAAAAAGGCGATGGAGATGATCGTTAGCAGCTGATAGGTAAAGTACTTGTTGGCCGTGGCAGCAGCTTCGCAAATCAAATGATGTATCTCCATTGACTCCTGTATAATTTCAGCCGGATCTTTGGTAACAATTGTGTACATCGAGAAGGAGTCGAGACATTGCAGAGAACGCTGCTTCTGTACGGCCTTGAGGCTGCGAGTATCCCACTGATGGGCGAGATTCTTCAGCACCTGAAATGGATATGGAAAATAGATATGCATAAGTAGGATACTCCATGGGAAACTACCTCACTCCGACCTCATTCAGCGCATTTATGTAGATGCGCAGCTTCATGAAGAGTGCGCTCACAAGGATGCACACGCCACAAACGATGACATTAGGCGAGAAATAGCTGATAATGGCCGAGTATGAGATGTATGTTTTGGGGATTGTGAAGATGATGTTGAAACTATAGCCGATAAAGCAAAGTAAAGTGCTAAAAAGGAATGCAGCCAATCCGTTCAGTTGCCAAGCAGTCTGCGCCTGTCTGAAGTTGACACCAACTCGCGGAAATGCTTCACTTTCGAGGCTATCAAAGCAGATGAGCAACTGCACTAATTGTTCCCGATGCAGTAGCGAAGAGATGAGCACCAATAGTATTCCGAATATGCCATTAAACATCTCCAAGTCAGCGGTTAGCTGTGATAAATTTGTCATCGATATGCGCACCATCATGGTGCGACGTTCGAAGCTGCTGAAGAAGAAATTCACGGTATATAGGCATATGCGCACGATAACGTTGATCCAACCAAAGCAGGATATGCGCAACCTGCCCACGGGCGTGGTTTCGACACTGTATGGCACAATGCCGATAAACAATGCCAGACCGAAGGTCACACGGTAACAGCCGTATACGTTTTCCGGTCGCACAAGTCTATGCAAATACTCCGAGAGCCCCATGGCGTATGAGCAATACGCTCGAGTGTAGAGCGTAGCCAACCCTTTGTTGCTCAATGCATTTCACACCCAATCTGCCATTGACGATTGTGCGGTGCATTAATTATGCAAAGAGCTGGACCGATAGTGACAATGCAAAACACTCGGACAGGAATTGAAGGATAATAAAATAGTGCGATAAGTTTTAAATATCATTTGCACTTTGGGAATACAAAGTAAGGAAATGAATTGAATGAAATATTGATTTTGCAGTAAAGGTTGAATGACATGCTTAAAACAATATGAGGAAATATATAACTAGAGCGTTTTCAAAACGTACTTCCAAGTGAAACTCATCACTTGGTTCAATCTGTTAATACTTCTGGTAGTTTTGAAATTAATTATATAACGTACTATAACTTCCTTTCAATATTTCCTGCTTTATTACCATAGCTTACCCTACTGAGAGCCTCGAAGTGTTGCCAGCAACGATGCAGGATAGCTTCGAAGAGCAGCACGATGCTAAGCAGAAACACCTGCGGCACATAGAAGGCCACAGCAGCGGGATACGTAGGCTTGACGTCATTCCAAAACAGCATGCACATGGAGCTTACCAAGTAGGCCAACTGTACGCCCGAAATAAGGCACAGTTTCACATGCCGCACTTGCATAATGCGGCGATAGTGAAAAGAGACGCCCACATTAAGAAGACGATCGTCGATGTGAGCAATCAGATCCCAGAGTCGTATGAGAAGACGCACTCGCAGCATACTACACAGGAAGAGTGTGAACATTCCTGTCATTCCAATGAACTTCTGCAGCGAGTCTCCGATTTGTGAAATTGGTGAATTGAAGAAGTAACCCACAATACTCTGCTGCTGGATGAGGGCGTAGAGAAAGCAATAGCCGAAGAAACTCAACTGCAGCAGACCATTCAGATAGCCAAGACGACTCAGCTCGAAATGACGTGCCTCTGCCTCGCCACGCAGTCGGAATGGTGTCAGTCCCAACAGATACGTGAAGAGCAGCAGCGTCTGCTCGGCTCCATAAGCGTCTCGTGGACGTAACAACTGCCGCCAAATTGGCCACATGAGCAAAGAAACAAAGAAACGAGAACTGATTTCTCAAGTGCAGCGTGAAGCAGCTTTTATATACAAGTAGTTCTATAGTTGGCTATGATGATTAATTGATGGAGTTCAAAGCGCTGCACAAGCTGCTGTCAGTCATCGCCTAATTGAAAACGTATCAAGGAAGAAGGAGAGAAAGATAGACAGACTGTCTAGCTCACTTCAGTTTGATGGCACCTGCTGAAAGTGCTCTTGTTTGTTATGAAATTGTAAATTGCCCGTGGTCTAGAGGGGAGTGTGAAGCAGGCGTGCTTGGCAAAACGTTTATGGGTCGAGTTAATTAATTTAATTGAATTTAGACATGCGCTAATAATTGTCTCACTTTAAAGACGCCCTAAAGCATGCTACGATTCCACGTTGTCACAAATTAGCCCAGAGGGAGTTGTAAACTATGTCCTAACTAGACAGCTACAACAAAATTGGGTTGGTTTTACATGTGGAATTGGGCTTATTTAGATTTCTATAGAATGTTTAATGTACTTACAGTGAAAAGTTTATAGAATTATGGTCAGTTTAATCATAAAGTTTTAAGCAAATTATGAATATAAATAGAAATAAAATAGCAATCTATAGAAGTGCTTTCGAAGTGAATTAGACAAGGAAGAGCAGTTCAGATAATGTGATGGTTTTTCATATGAAAAGCAAGACTGGATAAGGAGTTCTAAGCTCAGCAGAAGGTATAATAGATCTACAACTTCATGGTTCATTTCTGCCCCATCAAATAATAATAATAATAACGAAGTTACTCCTTGCAATTGTTACCTTATTGACCATGACGAGTCGCATTTCCACCAGATATGTGAAACAGGAGAACGTCGTGACGGCAATCGCAATCACCGTGTGCTGAATGATAAAGGTGAAATGAAGTGCCCAAGTGGGCGACACACTGGAGTAGTAGAGCACAGCGAAGGTACCCCACGAGAAGGAGAAGTTCACAAAGAACATGGAGATCATGATGGCGTAGCTGAAACGCAGTACTTTGCTGTACATGATCTTGATGCCGACACTGTGCAGTTGCAGATCCATGGTGTGAAACTTCTGCAGGCACTGTTCCAGTCGATGTTTCGGTATAATCGCAGCCAGATAGATGACAGTGACGCCAATGAGGCCACTGACAATCTGCATGAGATCACCAAAGTACGTGATTTGCGAACGAAAGAAGTAACTGGCAACGGACTCGCAATTGTTCAATATTGTCATGATATAGCAGACGCTATAGATGCCGATGTGCGCGATGCCATTTACGTAACCGAACCACGACTTCTTGATCTCTCGGTGACCGGTTTTATCCCGACGACTGACATAGAACGATGTCAGGCCGTATAAGAAGGTAACATGGAAGAGCGGACGCAGACACTCGTACAGTTGCTTTGCCGACAACAGACGCCGCAGGCGACGCTGCAGGGGATTAAGCTCTTCAACTTCCACTTCCCCATCGGTATCCTTTTCTACGTCCATTTTCGGGAGTCGTCTGCTCAGCTGGAGCTTAGTGTGGCAACTGAACGCAAAGAGCGCAAATAATTTGAATGTTGCCGGCGACGACGTTGGCGGTGACGCCGACTACGTGTCCGTCTCTCTGTCTGCCCCAGTCTGTCGCCTGTCTAATGAGGCGGGGCTTAAGCATTTCATATATTTCATTCATTCCTTTCTATCGCTATTGTTGTTGCTGTTGGCCTTAAGCAAATAATTCCTGTATTTTTATGCCGCTTGACAACGGAAGCGAATGTGAGTACACTCACGTACGTGTGTGAATGTGTGTGTGCGAGTGTTAGCCATCATTTGGCTATTAGCTTAAACTGTTGCATTTTAATTAATGCCCCGCTTACAGGTGAACGCTGACTCTCCCCTCGGGGACCCATTTGCCCCGCGACTCTAATTAGATGTGCGATTTACCCACTTTCAATAGACGCCTCAATTTCTGTCTGTCTGTCTGTCAGGATGCCTGACCAGAAATTGCGGTATAATTTGCTTAATCCAATTATAAGCAGACCCAACCAATTGCTGATTAACCACTCAGTACTTAAGGGGGGCAAAAGTAATTCCTAATCCTGCTAAATGAACTCCCAAATTGAATGAAAGCGAAAGGAAAAGATTGGAATACAGTTTAATTTACTGAGACCATCTTATCGGCCTTGTGAAAGGAATTAAGTTAATCTTCAATCATGCTAACTTTTGTATTGCTTGGTAAATTTGATGAGTTAAACTCTGTAGAGAAATCAGGGTAAATATGAGGGTAGCTCTGTATAGAGTCCAAGTTTCTATCTACTTTTCCCTTTGAGTTCTCTATCTACTTTCCTTAACCTACTCTTTTTTTTTAACCAGCATAAGATATTCTCGCAATAATAATTTCTAACAATTTCCTCTCTTTGTTATGATGATTAAGTGGTAACTAACAGCCGTAAATTTCCCAGTAATATCCTTTAAATTACATTAACTTGTTATAGCTGTAAGATATTGCACCCTACGACCGTAAATATAATTGAATCTAATGATGTTTATGAGTTCCCGGAACGAACTTCGATATGTTCGCATGAATTTATGTTGATTGTTCGACGGTATATTAGTAAAAGCGCTTTATGAACTGTTGTAAAAGCTCATAAAAGCCATGTAAGATTTGGTCAGTTGTCTTTGCGAGCTTCTGAGGCTCGGAAGTGTGCCGCCAAAAGAGCTATATGAAGCAAGAATAGTAAGAGACCACGCACAGTACAATACCCCAATAAGTTTTTGGCAATTTGTGTAAACTTTTATGATTGTCATAATGTTGAAGGTAAAAAGAACGCATTTTGTGATCCTGACGGAATAAAATGTAGAATATTTGGTATATTCGAGCAGTCATAAATTCTTCTGGATTGTAATTCATTTATTAACCTTTTTTCGTAAAAGTTACAGTATGACTTTGAAGATTCTGAAAGAGCGGACTTGTAATAATTAATCCTAAGCACGATTATTGATGCGCAATGGAAATACGTCGGACAAAACAGGAAAAATAGCAATACCTGTTACTCAAACCCGATGCCCTTTGATCTCGAGCCAGCTGTTAAATAAACTCAATATAAAGGGAGATTTTTTAGCTATTATCTTTTTGGCAACACTTGTTTAAACAGTTGACGCATGTTTCGTGTATTGTATCACTGACAAACATCTTCAGTTTGGTTTATAATTTAGCCATGAATCGTCTTACAAACGAGCAACGCTTATAAATTATTGCATTTTATTATCAAAATGCGTGCTCTGTTAAGAAAGTTCATAGCGTGCATCTTCCATGAAATAATATTCAAACATTAAATTATACGGACCGTACTATCGATTCAAATAAAGATTTTATGGATTTCTTTTATTGTTATGTGTTTTTTTTTTTAAACTTTGCTATAGCTCTTAAAAAATCACCCTTTATTTCGCACCTTACTAAGTAATTAAACCTGTCTAGACGTAAACCAAACTGAAGCGCACCCCAAAACTAGAACATGACCTATTTGTATTGGGCAAATATTAACGCAGCCCATGTGCATTGGATTTACATAAATTAAATTCCAACTGAGGTACCTTACTCCATATAAGTCAGACATGCCAATAAACTCACCTGATTGACGATACTCAGCCGCCGTTCGAAGCTGAAGGCGATGACACAGAACAAACATATCGCAATGGAGACCACGGAATGCTGCAGAAAGAATGTCATGCAGACACAGAAGGAGGGCGTGACGCCCAGCGAGACGAGTAACCGGAAGACGCCCACAAAGTACACGCCCAGAATGAGCAACTTGAAGACGAGCAACAGAATCGAGTAACGAAAGATACGCGAATATTTCACACGCACGCCGATGTTCGAGAAGTTCGTATCGAGACTGTGTAGAATCGTCAGGGTGCCCAGCAGCTTGCAGCGCTTCAAAATGGCCGAAGTATAGATGACAGCACCAGCTATGAGACCATTGAAGATCTGCAGACGATCACCAATGGTGGAGATCTCAGTGCGAAAGAAATAACCGACAATTGATTCGCCCTGTCGCAGCGAGGAGATATAACAAAAACCGCACAGCACGATGTAAACAAAAATGTTGAAGATGCCAAAGCACGACATCTTCAGATAGGATTCGCCCATCTTGCGGCGCACCACATGGAACGGCGTCAGGCCGTACAGGAATGTGAGGAAGAACAGAGGACGCAGTGCCTCGTAGACCTGCGAGGATATGAAATATTTGCGTACACGACGCAGTGCAGTGGACATTTTTCAATTCTCTGATCGCTAACGCTCCGACAAGGACGACACACAACCGTTCGAGTCAAAGTGACAACGCGAACTGCACAGCCACAGAGGAAATAAAGCACAGCAGGACGAGCACAGGACGAGCAGAAAAAAACGAGCGACGAAAGCGTCGAGTAAACAAAAACATGGAAAACCATTCACCGGCAACGGAAGTGTAAACTGCTCATCCTTCCATCATTTAGTCACTCTGTCAGTCCTTGCCCGTCCAGCAGGGGGGCGTGGCATGCAGGCAGATAGGATTACAGAGCCGCGGGAGCAACAAGTGTGTGTGCGTGTCCTTGACGCGGCGCAGCATAGTCAAGCAGACGCCGGCGTCGCCATTGGCATCGGCATCGGCGTCTGTGTTTCTTTCTATTGAGTTGTTAGCATAGCTCAGTTGCCTCGTCTGACTTCTGAGTGTGATGCTGAGTTGGTTGGGGATGAGAATAAAAGTGGGTGGAGGGTAAAAGGGGAAGGCGTGTCACAATGACAAATTGCGTATGGAAAAAGAAAGAGAAAAAGTTGATTAGATAACAGCTAACGTTACCTGTTCGTAGCGAGATAAAGCAATAATCTGGAACTGATTTAACGAGCTATTTATGATACAGTATTATCTATACACTAATACTATAATGAGTAATAATGGGTAAATAATTCCCTGAGATTTTATTTTATTATTTAATGCGAAGAGTTCAAAAGCAATTATATCTTTCTATTATTGTTTTCTTGTCAATAAATATTTAGTTCCTTCAAGGTTTCTATTTTGACCTTTTACATACAGTTAATAATCATTTCACATGTAATCTATAATCAACAATAATCCCTATGGAAACTCCCTTTATATCCCCACTAGCTGTGCGGCATTTATTATCTAGCACATTTATCTCTTATCTCCAATTTCATCTACACTGACTCATCCCTCGTGGAGGCAGCTCCTCTGGTTGGCAATTCATTATCAACACATATGCTTGACACTCTTCACTAGACAGACACACACACATACAGAGACACCTCCATCGTCACACTCAGCTGCGCGGCTTACGAGGCGTATGCGCAACATTAGGCGGGAGTCGAGGAAGAGAAAGCTATGTGTCTCCTATCTACGCCATATGCTGATCAGTTTGTTGTAGTCGTCGCAGTTGTTGCTGGGCACCCACTGCGCATGCATAATATATCGCAATTTATGGAGCGTGGCATGCAAAATTAATGACTAAATATCGAGAGTTTTTTCTTCTTTTGGACTTTGAGATGACATCTGAATGGCGTGAGATAAACAGCGTAAACAGCGAGAGAAAGTGTTGGCTGGCTGGCAATGCGTACACAGCTCGCACTCAACTTAATTATGCCTACCCAAGTGTGAGTGTTTCTAATCGTTTGTCCCACTGTGTAAAGGCTATTGACCCATTTCGCGTAGTTGTAGGCGCTGCTCGAGTGCCGCGTGACTCAGAGGGACTCATTTAAATTTGTGTTGCCTACTTTGAGGCGACTGCTGAAAGTCATTTTTGTAAAAGTTAATTAAACAAATTAATTGTAATTTTCCTTTAGCTATCTAAACTTAAACAGCATATTAAATGTCAAGAAATATATTTTTGATTTCACTAAAATTTTGTTGAATAGGGTTACCAAAATGGGGTTCTATTAAATGAAGTCGATATAGATTCCTAATTAATTTGCGAAGCCTTTTTTTGTTAATAACACAAAAAGTCTTAACATTTAAACCAATATATTGTAGAATGTCTTCACCTTTGAACCAATAAATTGTATATATATACATATATTTCATTTTGTTTTTTCCTTTAATCTTACTTACCGTGTGCAATCGCATAAATCTTCTTCGCACCGACAGTGCCAGCAGGCAGAACATAAAGATAGTGATGGATATTGTGATGAGTTCGTAGATCATCAGAAAGTAGAGCTGCCACGAGGCAGTGATCTGCAGCTTGGCAAAGCACACCAGACACACCGTGATGATGGTGCCATCCAGCGCGAAGATGATCAACAGTGTCTTGACTGTCTCCAGCTGAATACTTGCATAGCTGACAGGCGAACGTAGATCTGTGAGCCGACGATCGATACGCACCAAGATCTCAATGGAACGACGCAGATATCGCCGCTTATAGAGAGGAGCGATGAAGATGACTACGGCTGCCAGAATGCCACCCACATCGTGGATGCGCGTGCTCATTGCCGAAATGTCATTGCTCATGAAGTAACCAATTAGGGATTCATTATGCCGATTCACATGGCAGTAGCAGTAGGCGAACATCAGCCAGCGACTGATGGCATTGGCGAATCCCCACCAGGACTCGCGCACTAACCGCTCGCCGTTGCCCTCGTAATCGCGTGTTATGTGATACGGCGTGATGCCCAGCAACAGAGCCAGGCCAATTAGCAGACGAATGCTGCTATAGAAATCGCGTGCGCGAAAGACACGATGCCAGGCGCGTTGCCAGGTAATCTTATCGGGCATCCTTGAACTTCTCGGCGGCATGTCGCTACTTCCAATGCGGCTGAAGAGACACTGCCGTACGTGCTGGACGTGCCACCTAATTGTGCCTCCATTTTCTAATGCTGCCTCTTATCTCTGATTAAATCGTTGATTGTAATCGCAATTGAAGTGCAGGTAAATCCTCTAATTCCATTTCCAATTCAGCCGTATAATGTATTAAATAAATATTCCAGGTACCTGTTTGGCATCGTTATCAGCTACTTAGTACTGTTATTAATGACTAGCGACAGGTTCTATACCAATCTCTCATTATTGTCCATTTCATTGAACAATTGCGAGTCGAGCGAGGCGGACAATTGAATGGGGAGTTGAAAGAGAACGAGCTGAATTGCCTGGTTCCCCTGGAAACTGCGTGTTATTATTGTGGAACGCACTCAAATAAATTATAGCGAAATGTATTGTGAGTAACACTTAGTATTAAATAAAAAATTAAAATATTACATATTAAATTGTTTACGTTTATTGTAATATGAAATTATTGATGGGCAAATTGTACATTTTTCCATTCTTGTAGTACTTTTCTTACTTAGCTTTTCAGTATGAACTTATTGATAACTATCATAACCACGATACCACAGGAATACTAACATTTTACCAACAACACGTACTTACAGTATTGTAAGAAGTGCATCACTAGAAAAGAACTATGTTTAAGTATTTTTGACTGTTTAACATTAGACCAAATATAACCAAAAGTAATATGAGTTCTCTGCTGGACAATATGATAGAGAAACGAGCAGATTCTATGAATTATGGTACTCTTATGATGCTCTTAAAACTGCACTTAAGTCATAATTCCGCATGGGAATACATATTTTTGTTGCAGTTGCGGGTACTCGAGTATACTCACTGTAATCTGCATCTGGTTACATTTGCAACAATGCAAACGAGGCGAGAGATTGCATAATGAGAGCAGCCTTATGAGCTGACAGCGTCATCAGCTTCATCTGCTCCATCAGCTGCTCTTCTCATTGCAACAAATCATGCGGCTTGCTTAGAATTTTCTTGCACAATTTGCCAAAGACTCGCAATGAATATAACACTTAAACAACAACAACGTCCAACAGCCACATAACAATAACAATAAACGATTTGCAACCGCAGTGAAAAGTCTGTCCTGGAACGACTTTCGTCTAAGTCTGCTTTGCTTTGCCTCATCCCAGCACAGTCTGGTCTAGTCGAGCGTGCCATGACAATGGCGCCTTACGACGACAAACGAGTCAGGTCTTGCATGTGGCATGTTGCATGTAGCAGCAAGCCACACTCGCATTCTGTTTATCTTTGCACACGTGCAACGCATCTTGGAATGCAAATGATTTCTTGTTATTGTTATTCCTTTGCGTCTACTTCTTCATCTTCATATTTCCAAAATAAACGAAGGATGATTAAATATTCAAGAGAATGAAACTGTAGATACCAAGGAATATAGCAACCAATTAGATTAGATCAGATTCATGAAAACAGATGTACATATGGATAGTGGCACCATCAGCTTCAACACTTTCAAAGTTTCCCAGCTAAACTTGACTGAAAAAAAGAGTTAAATTTCAAATTCCTCGATCTATAACTTAAACATGCGCATCAGTTGATGTGTGATTAGGACGCTCGTAAAGAGTTATGAGCGAGCTTTATGTTTAATAGTCGAAAGAAAAATGCCAAAATCAAATAAAAATGCCTTAACCGAAATAAAACAAAATTTGCATGCGGCTGGAAAATTACATTTTCCGCTAATTTGCACTGAGCACAAAACATATTGCGCAATCTTCTGCTTCAATGCATTTAATTTAAACCAGGGTTAAATGCCTGTGTGTGAGTGTAGACAAGGGTGTATGTCATTCTCACACCGAAGTACTTTTCCCCAAAAATAGGAGCTCTTTTAATTGCAGTCATGGCCTCTTATATAGAACTTCAACAAGGCTACATTTTGTAATTTTATTTTAACTAATTGTTTTAACCTTGTTGTCTTTTGTTGTTATTTGATCTTTTCTCAAACAATTTCAACTTTATTTTATCATATTTAAACAGACAGACGACATTCTTCTCTCATCTCATTGGCAGCACTGTCGCTGCTGCACTTATAACTGTGTCAGTGTGTTATGTTCGAAAGGCAGCTACAGTTGCACACTTGTTGCATGCAACATGTCTGCGCGCGAGTTCGTTTCTTAAATCTTTTGTACGGCCACTCGCATAAATGTTTGCTCGGTCATTACTAACTTCCCTACAATTCGTTTCCGGTTTTATTTCGGCTTTGTTTTGGATTTTATTTGTTTGTTCTGCAGCCCAAATACATTTTAAATAAATACATAACTATTGACTTGTCATTGTAAAATATATTGTTTGTAAATTAATTTTTATTATTAGTGAGTTTTAGCAGTTGATAATTATATTATTATTATTATTCCCAAACCTTCACTCTCAGTAAAATTACAGATTCTTCAACATAGACATATGTTTATTTGAACTAATAGGAAATATGTACAAAACATGAATTTCAATAAGTTTAATAGTTTACTTTCAGATGCTTAAAAGATCATCTTGAAGCTACTGTCGCGGCAACTGGTAAAACTTTTTGCAATCCAGTCGGAGTCGTTGTAGTAAGCGATGATATCAAAGACTTATCATGTTTCACAATTTCATCTTCCGTTTTGTCGTTAAAATACCAATGTTTTTTGTTTGCCAAAAATAATAACATCAGAGCTGGTAGATGTATTAAAGAAAATCTAAATAGTTTACGGGAGCTTCCACTGTCAGATTTATAATTAAATTGGTACGCTGAAAGCAAAAAATACAAAGCAAAAATTAAATAAGAGTAATGAATATAGTAGACATACAATAACACCTACCCAGGTAACAGAAATATGCGTTCAGGGGGAGGGTTTCCAAAGCAAACCAATAATTGGTAACATCCAGAACTGGTGCCAGAGCCGAAAGTCCACATATCGCAAAGGAATATCGTAATGCAGTTCGACGACAAAGATCTGGATTCGTCACCGCCATCATACGATAGCCAGCACGCGAATAATCCGGTCGTAGGTTCCATGATAGGGCATTAAAATGTGGAAATTGCCAGGCGTACAGAACTCCAGCAAGAATCCACGCACCTGCGTCCAGGGTACCTGCACAACCAGCCCATCCCATTAGCGGAGGTATTGCGCCCACAAATGATCCAACCCATGTGTTGGCAATACTCATGCGCTTCATTGGCGTATATATCGATGTGTATAGGAAGAGATTTCCGGCACCCAGTGCAGCGGTTAATCCATTGACTCCAAAGTAAAGCATACACAGCCCCGATGTAGCTGAGACAACAGCAAAACTAACAGCCTTAAGTGGAGTTATTTGACCTGTGACCAAGACGCGATTCTTTGTCCTCGACATTTGCGAATCGAAGGGAACTTCATGATATTGGTTTATCGCGTTCGCTGCTGCCGATACCAATCCTGTTCCCAATGTGCACATTGCAAATGTCGATAGGTCAAATGCTGCAGGTGCCATGGCATAGCCTCCCATCGTTGTTATTACAACCAGCGCTGTAAAAATCTCTTGTTATTATCTTGCTTTGCATTACTCATATTTGCACTTACATGTCAAGCGAAACTTTGAAAGCTTCTTGTATTGACTTAATCCGCTTTTTACATGTTCGTGTGGGCTCGGCATCCAGGGTAGGTACTCTATAGATACTTTTTGGTTTAGTGTTTCTTTCGGATCATTTATCAAGCGAGCAGCAGCAGGAACGGGCACCGCGAGTGCTTCAATTGAGGCAGCAGCATTTTGTGATGGACGGGGATTTATGTTATGCGATGTCCTGGTGGCAGTACAAAACTATAATTGTAAAGATAAGATAATATTGTTATTCATTGAATTGTTGTTGCATAACTTATATATTTTCGATAGCACTCACCCTAATCGGAGTAATTTGAACGTGAACTATCTGACTAGTTAAATAATCGCATAGAGCTATTTTGGACACCGAGCGAAACATATTTCATTTATGTTTTACTTGAATCACTCGCGAATATTTATATCATTTTAAAGTATTTATTTTCCATCGAAATAGAGATGTAAGCAAGCCTCATGCGCAAATATTCATAGTTCACACGCGTTCATCGCAGTTCTGCATTTTCACCGGTAGTCGTTCCGATAGTTGAGAACAGTTCACAATTTAAAGGTTAATCGATTAGTTGCCATCATATGCATATCTTCCACACATGCAATGCAATAACAATAACAAAAACTTTGATATCTTTTTTTTTATTTCAGTATAGGTATTATAAATAACAACTATAGGATCAAAATGTATTACAATATTTATGTGATATATGCAATTATTTTAAACCTTATCGATTTTTAGTATTTAGTATTAAAATAATATATCGATAAAATACTTGTTGTTGATCGACAGCTTGGTAAAATATTTACAAACAACATACATACATATGTATATAGTTCTTGTGCGATATGAAGGCAGGAAAATTGAAACGGAATTTCTGGCTAACTGCCGAAATTGAGTGTATGCTTAACTTATTAAACGAAGTTAAAATAACACAAGGCGCTTCATCCACGACAACAACGCATCATACGTTCACGCAAATAGCAAACAAAATGAAGAAACGTGGATTCCCAAACAAATCACCCACACAAATACGTCGAAAATGGTTTCAAATGAAGTCTGCCTATCTTTGTTATAAAAAAGGAAACGTAGACCGTTTATTTCTTATTCCCGAGAAATTTCGTAACGTAATCGCTCAATTTGTTGAAAATGGTAATAAAATACGAAGAGCTCCTAAAACAGAACCAACTTCACCGCCACCGCCCCCAATCAGCAACGAACGCAAACCAAAGAAAATAAGTAAATTAATATAAACTGATATAAATTGATAGATTCTTTAATTGTTTCATATTTCTATGTCAAGTTCCAATAACCAATGCACCCAGTGTTCCAGTGACTGTCGTGGATGCATTTCTGGCTGAAGTAAAGCACAATAACAGTCTATTGAATGCAGAGTTTAACAAATTTGAAGAGTCCCTTTTGAATTACGAACATCGTTCGCAATCTATGCGGGACTATAATTTAATTAAATATTTAACCAATTAATTTTTAAATTAGCCAATAAAGTATATGTATACATTTCAAAACTACACGTTTCTATGTGAATTAAAAACACCCTAATCACCCATAATCTGAGAAACGAATTACAATAGACAGACCCCAGGTATCAACTCTTGTAACAGTAATACTCTTCTGGTTCTTCAACAGGAAATGTATCCGAAGTAAGTTTTATTCAGATAGCTTACAAAATAGTATAACAAAAAAGATTTGAATCAAGTTTTAAGAAAAAGGTATATATTTTGTTGTTGTTGTATGTTACACTTTAAACGTTACAAACTTTTGATGAAGCAGACGATGAATCCGATTGGTCAAAATCAATTTTCGCATATGAATTTCTACTTTCAAAGGATTCAACAGGCGGAGATTCACATGAGGCTTTCTTAAGACATTTCGATGTGATCTGTCCGCTACACTGGGGAAGATCTAAACTTGCATAATGCAGTTCATGATGATCGCATGATGCTCCCGATGATGATGCTGTTGCTGTTGTTGCAGATGCGGATGCGGAAATAGCGACCTCATCCTTAACAACAGCATCTGTTGCTGTTTTTGCATCCTTATTATTATTTGTTGACGCTTCTGACTTTTGTAAAGACAAAAAAATGTGAGTGTTCGCTGATTTGCTAGCAAGCAATTCATCATAACGACTATGTTGAAGTGGCCGTAATGATTTCTTTTTCGAAATCAGGGAACTATCACTTTTTATCTGAAGTATCTGGTAGCCAACATCTTTACTTCCTCCTGCTACTGCAGCAGCTTCTGCGGCAGCTATATCTGTTTTTGATTTAGAAAAATATTTTGAATAGTCTTCGTTACTTAGCGAATGTATCAATTTTCTTCCCACTGTGTTGCTTATATCTAAGGCAATATTATTTATATCCATATTGGTAGTATACTCATCAACTTTCAGTTGTTCCAAGCGATTCTTCTGCTGTTTGTTGTTATCAGTGTTATTTAAATGTATGCTGTTGTCTGTAACATTATTAGTTGTTTTCGATGAAGACTCTATGCTATTATCTGTTGATCTGTGATCCGCATTCGTATCCACACTAGTTTTTCTGGGTGTCACAAGGGGTAAAGCTTGGATTGGAGTAGGCTTGTTTGCGACATCTTGTGGAATTTGTTGTTGCTGTTGTGGTTTTAGCTGTAAGCCTGCAACCGTACTTTGTAGCTTAAGTGTTTTTATTTGTTCTTCAAGGCTAGCTTGTTTGGAATTAGGATTTATGATGCCAACTGGTTTCATTTCTAAATATCCACTATCAGCCGTGTTCTCAAAACTTTGGGCTGCTTGTTGTTGCTGCTGCTTTATAGGCGACGACGACTCATCTTTCTTGAGCATTTCACATTGTTGTTGTTGTTTAATATTTCCATTTGAACAAAAATTGGGATTTGAAATATTTTTGTTTTGAGTTCGATTTGCAATTTCTAGATTATTGAAAATCTTTTGCTCTTGTGATGTAGATGTAGTACTGGAAGAATTTGTGGTGCCATGGGAGAAATCAATTTCCATTAAATCACTCATTCGGTCTGAGTTCATATAGTGTCTTAAATTTAACAATGGAGCGCTTGTTGATTTCAGTTCCCGCGAATTATTGTATCCCATAGCATCATGACTTGCGTGCGTATCCATTGATACATTGCAGTTGCTTCCTTTATGATTAAAACCCTTTTTCACTTTCGTAAATAAGACACCGCGCTGAATTTCGCATCGAGGTATCTTCGACTTTGATCCAACCGAATAGGCGCGTACTCGCGGCGAGGAGTTATTCACTTCGTTAAGATTCCCCAGAATTTGGCTCATTTTCATGTGCTCAACTTTACTTCCAATTGAATAGGCCCTCGTCGGACGTTCACTTCTAATAAAATAATAGGTTATTTTTACGTATATAAATGGAATTGTAAAGATTTCGACTTACTGATTATAGACATCGGGGTTTTTCGCAAGATTCTCGGATGAGTGCTCAGGAAAATCGAAATTTAGTTCATCAACATCAGCAATATTTGATCCTATGTTATCGTTTAAGTGATTGGCATTCAAATTTTCATGGATTGAGTTGATTGGGGTCATAGAAATATAGTTTGCAAAGTTTTCTATGAATGAAATAAAATGAATTAAAAGCATTTCTTACGCCATATTACCTTGATATGGAACACTACCATTTATTTGCGAAAGCCTGCTGTTATCGGAAGCAAAATCATCCATATTCTCTTCAGGTATCATTCCTTCCGAAGTTCTTGAGCTGAAAAGAAAGTTTACAAATTGTTTTAATTGTTTCATATATACATATATATGTGCATATGGGTACATACCTTATTCGATAGGGTTCAAACATGCCCTTATCATCAGCTTCGTCAATGCTTATTGAAGATTCTTCACTTTCGGAGCATTTCATTGGTGTATTTATTGGAGGGCTATCACTATGTTTATTTTGAGTTGTATATGGCCGCGTACCAGATATTGTATTACATCGTTGACCATTTTTTAATGCACTATATGTTTGATTGCTGCATTCACTTAGCGTTCGATTTCTAGTTGGCAAGCTGTCGCACCTTTCTCGTCCATAACCTGCAAATGAATTAATTAAAAATAAGAATATTTCATTTACTTCAGCATCTTACACTTACTATTGTATTGTGGTGAAAAACTATTTCTTATCTCAATGGGGCGTTTTTGTAATACATAAATGGGCTTGGAAGCCTCAGTTGCCGATGATGAACGTTTTCGCATTGGTTCATTATACAAATCTTTCCCCTTGTACACGTTTAATATGTTCATATTAGACTCCGTTTTGGCTGACATAGCACTAAAAACAAACAGGAAATTATTAGTAAAATTAAATGGTTTACTAGTATTTTTGTGTTGATTCCATACCCTAAGATTGTGTCGTGCATATTTTTGGCGATTGTAGCAGTTTCTGTTTCCATCCAAAGCTCACCGGATCCCAAAACACTTTGTCTGCCTAATTCCATATAGAAAATGCTTTGCGGCGAAGCATGTCCACATCTAAAATAAAATGAAACAGTGATTAATTATTAAAGATAATGCAGATTAATCCTAGAAGTTAATAAGATCTCATACTGTATATAAGACCAACATCTTCTGATTTACTTACCTTCTTATTGTGGTTAAAAGTATTTCAACTCTTACAATGCGATCTTCACCGTTTGCTGCCTTCTCGGGTCCGATACATATAAAAGTAAGTGATTTTGATGTTAGGCAGCAGTGATATTTTCCAGTGATTCCAACATTCTCAGATAATCCCTTCTTTTGGACAACAACTTGCCAAACGTATTCTAAAAATGACAAACATATGTAAAATTAAATATTATTCTTTCGTTTGCTGCTTCATACTTTACCATAAGGATTGTAGTCTTCATACAATCTGTTTGCAATTTCGCGCTGTATGGATAATAGATTATCTAACCATTTGCGTAATTCGACCTCTGAATTGAAGACTATCCCGAAGCCACCTTCTCTGGATGACAAAGCTAACACAAAGTGATGTTTGGTATCGAACCGTCGGTTAATGTTAAAACAGCTTTTTAAATAGATAACACGTTTCGGTTCTGCTCGAATAAGGAATTTCTTTTCCGTATCGTAATATTCCAAACGAGCTGCAGCATTAGTTGTCTCTCTATACAAGGCGAAATACTTTTTCTTCATTGTATTCAGTTTCTTTTGGTATCCACTTAGCACTAATCCGTTATCCGACATGGAAGCCATCATGAATCCACTTGCTATGTTATCTGTAATTGAAAATATATTATGTTATTATACAGTGATTAACAAGAGAGATAGAAAATACAGATTTACATAGACCTTACACATATGTTGTATATAGTTTTGTTTTCTATTTTACTGTAATGGTTTAGGATGATAGTCATGTTTTTTCTAGTTACTGCTTACTATAACTCTTGAAAGGTACTTCTATTGGCGGATATTGCGTATCAGCTTTAAAATAGGACAATAAATACATACATATGCTTCTCCATATGTACATACATACATACATACAAATTCTAACTTATATAAAGCAATGTGTGATATGACAATACAAATTTGCAGCACAAAGGTTACAAATTAAACAAAACAAATATATACATGTTTACCAAAAAGATTTAAAGTAATTTCCAAAACAATAACAACAACAATAAACGAATCAATCCGTGGAAAAGAAAACTGCGTCAAAGGTAAATTAAGCATGTTTGACTGACTTTATAGTGAAATAGTAGAAAGTAAATGGCTTGAGATGATTTATATATAAATCAAAACAAAATAAAAAACTTCGAATTATAGTTTAAAACACTTGCATAAATATGAATGTGTATTAATTTCTACTGTGAAAAATTCGGAGTCTTTGAATGCTTTGCAGGATACCTTATCTCATTTGTAAATGAAACTAGATAAATATTAATAATTCATTAGTGTAATTCAATCTTTTAGATTTGTTTTTGCTTTTACATTATTTATTTACATTTTTTGGTCATTGGTGTTGGTAATTTTGCATAATATTATTGTCCGTAGATGACGGAGGTAAGTAACCAATTTCAACGCTGAGCAAAACATTTTTTAATGGACAAAGACATTAACACATTTCGGAATATGTTCATAAGAACTTACTACGTTGTTCCTATTTGGATATGTATGTATGTTCAATATAGACAATGTACTTATGTATGTATGTATAGGTATTACAAACACATACATATGCTTGATTTTTACACATATCAAGTATTTGTTAGCGTACTACACTTGTAAAGGTATATATAAGTATCTGTATGTATATTTCGCTATAAATAAATGCAGGATACATACTCCGAATTCAATTGGCATATATATCTACGTATGTATAAATTTATAATCTAATGATTTTTTAAATATAGTGGTGGCACTTGCAAGATATTTAACTTATCGTAGAACGCCCAAAGACATCACTCATGTTATAAGACTATATATCGAATAATCATACAATCATATGCAACCGATAAAATTTTGTTTTCACTAGTTACTAATCGCATCTAAATTAATCGAAACCACATTTCAGAAAAAACATTGGTTTTAACAAATTTGTTTCTTTTTAATACTAAAAATTTAATACAAAGCTATAATTTTATATAAAATGTTATTAGGAAATTTTATATCTTAAAAATGTATATTGTCTTAATGCAATACTAAGAATTCCGTTTACTCATATTTCCTGGTTTGTTATTATTTGACAATTGTATTGTTTCTAAAATATATAAACAGGTTTTGAAGAAAGTTTCGTTAATATAACTTGAAGAACTTAATTTACTGAAATATAAACATTCTTGCATATAAAGTTTATTTTTTTAATGTGAAACTATATAAAAAAATCGAACAAATTGAAAATAAAAACCATTAAATACGTATTTATTAAAATAATATTAAATTCATTTTCATAAATTTATAGCCTAAATACATTTATTGGATGCAATTGTAATTTGTTGCTTCTAAAAAGATATCAAAACGCACTTAGTGTCATACCAAACACGTGAATTGTACTCTTGGTAATGTGGTACTGTCATTTGAGGTAAAAAGAACTAGTAGTTCACGATATTATCACGATTTAGATGAACCACTCAATTGGTATTATTTTCAGTGAACAGAATATGGATTGTAAAACAATGAAAAAGTGACAAATAAGTGTTTACATTTGTTTTCTAATTTGTTTTAAAGTTATAATTTTTAATATAACAAATAATCAAAGAGTGTGCAAATTTCATTGAAAGTGGAAATAAATATAAATAACAAATATAATTATGTATAATGTACCACATAAGTATCGCCAAGTTTGTCGATTGTGCCTCACTTTGGTTAATGAGTGCGATATCGGAGATTTACAAATTTATAATAGAGAGGCAGCAAGCTCAAATGAAACACCTAAAACATTACATAAAGTAAACATAAAGCAGTGCAATATCGATGAAAATCTATCCAAATGTGTCTGCAATGCTCTGGACCCAATTACATGTTGCTGCCAAGGTGTAGCTGCTGCTGCTACTGCTGATAACCCGTTATCAGTAATGCAAGTCAATAAGGAAATAAGCCCAGGCAATCGGAATCCTCAACAAAAAAACAATTACACGCCAAGTGTGCCTTCTTCTGCTGCTGCTATTAATGCCAACCCGCCATGCACGACCACTATAACTGCTGAAACTACCAATGTATATGCTCGCATGTTTCCAAATCAGAATCAGAGGCAGCAGCAACAATATCTTTCAACAAAATCAAATCAACTACAAACGCAAGAGGATATTTGTGAGTTAACAAATACAAAATGTCTGGAGGAGCAACAACAACAACAACAATTTTTACAAGATAATCCAAAATCGACTTCATCAAAAAATGTTCATCATGAAATCTGCGAAAATACGTCAACCAACGAAATTTACAATCAAGAGCATAAAGATGATTCATCGCCGCACATTACAATTCAGATATTCAACTGTCTCTCTATTAAGGTAAGGCAAAGTTGTTTTTAATTCAACACACACACACAAAAAACCCACACATGTGCGCGCAATGTGTGCCTGTATGTATGTTACGTGCATACGTGTGTGTCACGTTGTTTCAATGTATGTATGGCTTGTATGGTAGTACATTCATACATGTTTTGTTTGTGAGACTGTGTGTGTGTGTGTGTGTGTGAGTGTTTGCAATGGTTGTGATTACGCTACCATCGTACATACCTTCAAAATAAAAGAGAGATATCTAAGTTAAATCTTTTCTATGTCTGCATGTTGGGTGTATAAATAGAAATGGTACAATTTACATAGAAATGGTACAATTTTAAAACTAACAAATCTCTAAGAAGTCTATAAACTTATGGCTAACTCTGTATGTATGTATGTACATATGGTTGACTTAGTTACATTTGTATGTATGGCTGTACATACATATAATAATTAGTCCACACACATACCTACACATGCGCTAATACTTGCAAGTGAATGTACAAATATTCAATCCGTTTGTTGGCTTTCTTCAAAAAAACATATCCAGTCTGTAGTTTTGATAAAAGCTGCTGAAGTACCTTGTCGAATGCTACATACATACATACACGCATGTATCTATGCCCATATGAATGTAGATATGTATGTGTTATCATGCAGGCAAATCAGTTTCCTCAGTAGCTCTGTCTTGAAATATGGAGAAACGATAATACTAAAAGTTGCAGTATTTACGTATTGAAAAGGTACCTCAACAAATTTCGAATGTAATCGATTTCGATAAGCGCTTTGATTGCCCATTTCCATCGTAGACATAACAAGCCCTACTGAATTGTTAAGCAGTTAGTGATGTCATATTGATATTAATGTGTCATTACTGTAGCTTAGTTATCAATATTTTATCGAAGAAATTAAAAGAGTGTCATAAACAACAAAAAGTAGCGGGTGTACAGAGATAGGTATTGTGAACTTTATGGCAATTGTGTTTTTAAGTTCTCAATTAAAGTTTAGTTTTCATTTTGTTTTAATTTATTTTAGCCGTTGGAGAATGATGGATACCCTTCTGTTATCTGCCGTGAGTGCCGAAGCAAACTGGAATCGTTTTGGAAGTTTCGCAATATGGCACATAACTCCCATTACGTTTTAAAGGAGTTTCTAACAATATCACAATCTTCGAAATTGGTAAGTTATTAGATCACAAACAAGTTATTTTTAAAATTTGTATGATGCTTTTGTATTACGTTTGTAATCCCAAAATAAACATTTAAAAAAAAAAATATTTTTTTTTTCAGAGTTCAAAAGATGTGGAAGATGAACTTGATGCAATTATAAAATCAACATCTGAAGCAATAGCTGCGAAAGCACTGACTGAATTGAGCAAATCTTCAAAAACAAGATATAGCCAACGGCATCCAACAGTTGGTGGCTCCATTTATTCGCGAAAGGATGAGGAGCGCCAAATTGAAACTAACTTAAGAGATATAAAACCTCCTCTATTATATTCTAATTTATTTGATAAAGTCTTATCACAACAACAAACATTAAAAGCTTCTAATGATGGGGAAGCTATTATAAACCAGGAGAATATTATGACACCGCCAACAGTTGCTAAGAAAACAGAAAAGATTATTGAATTAGATAACGGTATGGCGATAAAATCAAAAGATTCAGATGTTGAGCAATACAAGAACTTGCAACAACAACTAGAGACTGCTGCAGTGCTTATGGACATAAGTAAAAAAATTGTCATTTCACCACCATGCTCGAATCCCCAATCTCCTTGTCTTTCTGCTAATGTAGATACAAGTATTAAAAGTTCTGTGATAAAATCAAAACGTCCATCAATTGATTCTGATGTGCAAGATGGTGTTGAAATTGACTTATCCGTGAAGAAAATTAAAAGTGAATATGGCAGTGAACCGAATGTTGCCCCAGCTCGAAGCTCGTATTGTCCACAGCCAATACCTGATATCCATGCGAGTCCTACAAGAATTGAGGGAAACGCAAAAAACTATATTATAACTACTCCGAAAATTGTGTCGTCTTGTCAATGGACGGCGACAAAGAAACGGAATGCCGAAAGTATTACTCCTTGTCTATCGGACTCTGAGGATAGCTCTGACTCGAATAAACTTGAAATGGATATTGCATCTGCCATGAACGATAGAAAGACTCCAGAGAGTGTTAACTCTGATCATACCACAGATGCTGCTACTACTCAACTGTGGCAAGCCTTGGCACGATCGGCTGGTAAGAATATAAAACACCAAAATAATATTCATTATTTATTACATATCTTGAAATTTTAATTTCAGCCAAGAGTAATGAGAATAGTCAAACATCACAACTCTTTAGAAATATGATGAGTCAAACTTTTGTATTTCCTGTGCCGTCAAACATTGCAATGGCAAAAGTACCTGAAGAACCATTACCACTTTTAAAGGTATAAACTATAATATAATTATAATATAATATTCTTCTAATAAATTCGCATATTTATACCAAAAAGGATATGTCAGAAGCGCAATCAAGTGCTATTAAGATATGTAGAAGAAAGCAAAGTTTCCCTACCAAAACAGATTGTATCGAGTCTCCAGAGATAAAGGTAACTGACGCTTGTGTTCGCTCAGAAGGCGGGACAAGTGCATTGACTGAGGGAATCAAAGATAAAAAGGTAACAATCAATTCAGAATACACATATATGATTTTTAATATATTATAATAATTATAATTATAATTACAGGGATTGAAATCTAATAGCAATACTGTTCTATCTACTTCACAAAAGGATATGTCATGTTCAAATTGTGGTACACTGACTACAACAATTTGGAGACGTAGCGTCAGAGGGGAAATGGTTTGTAACGCTTGTGGGCTCTACTTTAAGCTGCATGGCGTGAATAGACCCCATTCTATGCGACGCGATACTATTCATACCCGACGCAGGCGTCCAAAAGAATGCGAAAAATCCAAAAAGAGTAAGTTTTAATATAAAATGCATTAGTGGGTCTATTGGGTGTATAAACAATTAACAAAGTCTGATTACTAAGAAACTGGAGGAATGTCTCTTGTATATAATATTTAATATTAATAATTTATCATTTAAAATAAATAGGAAACAGGCAATTACCCTGCAACTCGACCGTGGAATTCGAAACTCATAATATTCATAGCTCTATAGAATGCAAGAAGCTGGATATGGCGGCAAATCAGGAATCAGCGCTTAGTATTTCAGATATTGTATTCAACGTAAGTATAAATATCTGATAACTCGTATATTTTGTTTTCACTTCGTATATTTGTCATTCCTTTTATTTTAAAAATAGTTTTTGACTCTCACTTAATTATATGTTTGCTTATTAAATAAACGTTTCTTTTTAGAAATACAAAACTGATATATCTGACACAGGAGTTGCGGGTACATCACTGAAAGATGTTATTTTAAAACGAAAAAAATCTCAATCTTTGCCTGAGTTCAATGATGTCCGCGAAGGCGAGGAACTATCCGTACCTCTTAACCTTGTTTCCAGTGAAAATAATGCAAAGTTAACATACAACGCCAAATAAAATTTATGTAATCAAGCGCACACAATTTTATTTATGAACTCAAAAAGAAAAAATCAAATGAAAAGAAAATGAATAATATATTTATTTATATATAAATATATATATTATATAATGTAGTGTCACACAAAATATATACTTACATATGTATATACGACATATATACTCATATATTAATTTGTATTCTTAGAAACTAATACCAAAATACTAAAAAATATCGGTTCAAAGTTTTAATTTTTACGGTGAGAAATCAATTAACTTAAGCACGGACAGAATTACTTAATGCTTTTTATAGAAGAAACAACTAAAAATTTAAGCAATTAAAGATATATTGATATTTATTGAAATACATGCTTCAGTATTTTTAACATTAAATGACACTTAAGTAGCTTGGCATTAAACACACACACACACCTTCAAAACATAACAAACCAAACGTACTCATTTAATTTAAAAAAAAAAACAATGTAAACGCCTATGTTACTTTCAAACTACGAGATATCATGCGTAAAAACATTTAAAATGTAATCACAAGTTTGTCTTGTTTAAAATTAAGTTATGAAATTTAAGATGCTTTTTAAGTATACAACAAATTACTCTGAATATGTTTAAAGTGGGGTATCTCGTAGTTCGATTTTAATCTATGCTTTTTATTTTACTTATTTGTTTTTATATCAAAACTTAAATAACATAATTTAAGTATTCTTTTACATCATTTTATTGGATTTGATGAACAATTTTTTTACACAAAACGAATCATAAATAGGTGATAGTTTTTAATTGTCGTTGCCAGATAAATTGACCTGTTGGAAAGTATTTATAACCATTTAAGGCTTTTAAACCAACATGTATTTTTAATTCAACCACTCAAAAACAAAAAAGAAAATATCAGTTTTTGGTATTAAAATTCAATTGAATCCAATTCTGAAAGAAATTAAAGTATCACACAATGTGATATCTTATTTAACCAATATAGAAAATTGGAGTTAAAACTACTTTTGGAACGTTTTGAATTAAATATCTGTCTTTCTAAAAACTATTTAATAAGGCAGCATTTTGATAAAAATTATTGTGTAGCCTATTTAAGAAATATTGCAGTATGTTTGGCAAAAACACAAAAAAAAAAAAAACAACATTTTTATCCAGACTATGTTTAAAACAAGAAAAAAAATATAATTTATTATTTAATCAACAGATTTATATAGCTAGAAAACATTTGTAAAATCTCTTGCCTGTAAATGAAAATAATGTGATAATAAAATAATCTCCACAATTTTTAAATAGTTAAACTATGCAATTTAAAGCAATATTCATAATACCATGCAACAAGTTTCAAGCAAATATTGAACAAATATTTATATTCAAATAAGAGATTCTTAATATCAAAAGCAAACACAGTTTTCGATCTTAATAATGTAATATTAATTAAATCATTAAGCTAAGATATAAAGTTACACATTTATTTTTTCGAATTTAATAATCTCAAAATCTTCTAACAGTTATAATAAATTAATTAATTAAATTAAAATTGAGTACCTTTCTTTTATATATTTGGTCGTCTTCGCAGCACTGTGAATATTTTGGCTTAGCCAAACTACAAGAGAGTTACCCAGTCGAAATATCATTCATGGACAAGATTAACAAATAATTCTTCTTATTTGTTAACAATTTTGTAGTTGTCAATATCCATATGCCCCCACCCTCGACATTTGTATTATTTCTGCAAAATTTGTAGAGTAAATTATTGTTTAAAAATAATAATAATTTTAAATATTATGAATAATTAGAGAACACGAATGTATGTTCTCTAAATACGCACACTATCGATAAATAGATGGAACTATCGATACCTCATCGGTGTAAACAGTGTTTTGTCAGCTGTTAGAACGTGGTTGTGTAAGTAATGTGAATGTAAAGATTTTCGGTGTTTAGTTATTAAATAATATTTCGCCGTTGGGGTCTGTGTATGTTTAAAGGTAGTTTATATAAAATCACCCGTAAAGTGTGAGCTTTATAAAGAATAATTGTTTACCAACACTTATATGTGTATGTTATTTTTAGCAAATCAAAATTAAAGTTTAAGATATTTAAAATAAGTTACGGAATAAGTTCAATAATAACAAAACATTGATGACTGAACTTCTGGGTGGCAATCTTAATAACAACATAAGTGCCTTCGCTCCTTTCAACGGCTTTTGTGGAAATATCTTATCAGGGTTTCATGTGTTGACAAGGAGCGTAATACCCATCAGATATGAATTAAAATAAATACAAATCAAGTGCAGCAACAGATTAAGGTCTTTAATACATTACATTTTTATCTTTATTCAGGACAATATGGCTTGGGGTGAACTAATTGCTAGCCTGTCAAGCAATCCATATTTCGGTGCCGGTTTCGGTTTGTTTGGAGTCGGAGCTAGCGCAGCAATACTTCGAAAAGGTCTTCAAGGAGCCACAGTACTGTTTCGACGTCACTATATGATAACCTTAGAAGTACCATGTAGAGATAAATCATATCAATGGCTATTAAAGTGGATAACCATTAAAGGAGCTAGAAAAACACAGCACTTAAGTGTGGAGACATCATTTTTACAAAATGATAACGGGCAGGTTAGGACGAGTTACGATTTTATACCCAGCATTGGAAAACATTTATTTCGCTATAAGAATAATTGGATTCAAGTCGAACGGACGAGGGAGCAGAAAACTTTAGATTTACAAATGGGCGTTCCATGGGAATCGGTTACGCTGACAGCTTTCGGTAATAATAAACAGATTTATTTCGATATTCTGGAAGAGGCACGTCATTTGGCATTGCAGGCGACGGAAGGAAAGACACTTATGTACACCGCAATGGGTTCGGAGTGGAGACCCTTTGGTCATCCTCGGAGACGAAGGCCCACAGCTTCAGTGGTCTTAGATCGTGGCATTACGGATAGAATAATAACTGATTGCAATGATTTCATCGGAAACTCCTTGTGGTATACACAACGTGGTATTCCTTACCGCAGAGGTTATTTACTATATGGACCACCAGGATGTGGCAAATCAAGTTTTATCACAGCGTTAGCGGGAAAATTAGAATATGGTATCTGCTTGTTAAACCTGTCTGAAAGGGGCCTGACGGACGACAGATTAAATCATCTATTGAATGTAGCTCCCGAACAAACAATAATACTACTCGAAGATATTGATGCCGCATTCGTTTCACGAGAGTCTACGTTACAACAAAAGTCCGCTTATGATGGCCTGAACCGCATAACCTTTAGTGGATTGCTAAACTGCCTGGATGGTGTTGCTTCTACGGAAGCTCGCATCGTCTTCATGACCACCAATTACATTGATCGATTAGATCCCGCGTTAATTCGTCCCGGCCGCATTGATGTGAAAGAGTATATCGGATATTGTACTCAATATCAGCTTGAAGAAATGTTTAAGCAATTCTTTGGAGACACTGAAAGTTCAAGATCCCAGCAATTTGCACAAAAAGTGATCGAGTCAGGTCAAACGGTTAGTCCAGCGCAAATACAAGGCTTCTTTATGAAACACAAGTCTTCCTCGCCTCAGGTTGTAGTGGATAGTTATCAAACTATTTGGGAAAAATAAAAAAATATCTTGTTTTATAATTAAATAAAGTTTATACATTAATTTGTAAAAATAAAATTTTGTTATTAATGTGGATTGTTCATTAAAATTGAACGATAGTTTATTTTGATCACCTTGAAATTGAGCTTATATTTATTTCTATTATGTATTGTATTATAAGTACATAGCAAAATTTACAATAAAACCCTAAAGAGTTTGTTAGTTTTATATACAATGAAATACAAAATTATTTGGATTTCGGAATGTTCTTGTTTCCATTATCCTTAGGAACCATCTTAGCTTCTTCTTCAGTTAGTGAATTATGAATAGGCCGCAAAGCATTCCACGGTTGTACTTCTGCGGTCCCAAAGAATTGATAAACGAGATAAGTGAGAATCGAAATAACACCAGCGAGTACGAAATATATTCGCCATGCCTCAATTGAAGTCTGTTGATTAGAGTTAATATTTCGTGGTTAACTATTAAATCATCAGTTAAGTGATATAGTATACCTCTTCTTTAACAATAATTCCAAAGGCCGTGGGTGATAGGAATGATGCAGACATATGAATTGTCTGGCAAAAAGCCAATACTGATCCAGAGTGTCCATAGTTTGGCGCTATATCTATAATATTGGCCATTGCTCCAGCGTATGATGCCGTTATAAAACTGACTGCTATAAACCAGATAATCAGTAGTAAGGCTATATCATCTATATACCCTATACACAAAATAAGCAGTCCTGGAATAATTTGTGAGAGTGCTGTGAATAGTTTTCTAACTCTCGTAAGATTCAGGATATTATACAATAACAGTTTATCTGCAATATAGCAAAATAGTACTGAAGAAACATACGAGCAAAGGAATGGCATCCCAGAGAGTATACCATTCTTTCCAAACTCAAACTTCAGAATATTATTCATGAAAGTAGGTCCCGTTGCAATGAAAACATAATGTACAAATATTCTACCAAAGGTCGTTATAGCAATGGCCCATACTGGCATAGATTTGAAAATATCCTTCCAAGGAACTGGCAATGAGACTGACATTAAGACATCTTCCCCCACATTACATTCAATATAGTTAAGTTCCTCTTTAGTTATGCGAGGATGCTCTTTGGGCGTATTAAAGGCTAGATAGTACCATGACAGACACCAACTCACGCCCAATAGGCCGGTTGTATAGAAAACAAAGGGCCACCCAAATGAGGTTATTATGAATCCACACAGTGGATATGTCAAGCCAATCCCAATACTAAAGCCCTGAAAGCTTGACATAAATCGCGAACGCTCTGTCAGGGGTATCCAGAATCCCACCATGGCGTACATAGCAGGCCACGTTAGGCCAGAGGCGAATCCCTGAATCGAGCGTAAACCAATAACTACGCTATAATGAACCTCGGCCCCGATCGGTATAAGGAGACTGCATAATGCCGTCGCCAGTTGCGACCATCCGAATACACTTTTAGTCCCGAAATATTGGGTGGCAATTCCACCAACAACTTGAGAGAGCACGTAACACCAATAGAATGAACTTATTATCACAGATTTAACTAAATTTATCTGGTCCTTAGAAGCATCACCCTAAAACGTAGGACGAAGCTTATATTACATTTCTGTATATAGTTTTAATATGAATATTACCATATTTAATGTGTAGGAATGGTTATTATTCTGTTTTTGCGTATCGTTGCCTGTCATAGCAACGATAGTAAAATTCATATCATTACGCATCATAAATGAGACAAGAAAACCGGACCAGGAAAGAAAATATAATACCAATCTCGCCGGAATCTTATCTGTAATGAGAATGTTATTCAAAAAAGAGCATTTATGACATTACGCGACTTCAAATATGATGTATATTATACATATGTTTATGTATTTTTTAGGACAAATAAATTAAATAAATTTAGTTATCTATGATATATGGTATGATATGGGTTAAGACTCGGTATTCCTCGAATGGTTTCACTTTGCTGCCGTTGGAGATGGTTATTAGATTTGATGTGACTCCGGTAGATGAAGTGATTTTTTATATGTATTCAGTCTTGTTTCCATAGAAGTCTTACCTAGCAGATTCACACGGTACCAAACCGGTTTAGAATTATGTCCTGGTATGGAATACATTATTTTTGAATTACGTTTGTCCGCCTCAAACATATTTAATTCTAAAAAAGAAATACAGGTACAAGAATGGTTAAGCTTATTATAAATATATAATTGCTATATGTTTTATTAGTGCGAGTTTGATATTATTATGATAGCGTCAATGTAAGATTTGGATCGTTTGATTACAATATCTTGAAATAAATTTAGCCGACAGCTTCTATGTACGATATATCGGTCCAAACTGGCTCATACTGTTTTTCGCACATCCCTAACATGTATTCACATTGTTTTGATTTCTAATTTATGGATGCTTTCATGATTCTGATTGGTAATATAAAACACACATACATAGATGTGTATTTGTTTACTTCTTGGAAATGGACGGAGTCATACCTTAGACTTATGCCAACAAATAGAAAATTAATTAAAATGTATCTCAATGTTATCAACTACTTGGTGACATTGCAAATATTTAATTGGAGTTGTTTGCGTATGCATGAAGTGGCAGTTTCTGAAGGTTCCGTCAATAACCATTAGCATACGTCAATAAATTATTTCATATGGACATTTAAAACGGACATTAATGTGAATTTTTTAAACAAGGAGCCGATGAGCATGTGATAAATTATAGATATGATGTACATATGTATTTACATAAATACGTATACTTACATTAGAAATTACTGTATGCTGTGTGGTTTCATTTATTACTTTGTTTGCCAGCCCTGTTTATGTATGCAGTGTTGTTTATTTTCATTTGTACGTTTATTCATACATACATATGTGCACAATCGTTGTTGTTCTGCACGTGCTGGCAGACAGTTTAACACTTATTTAATGAATGTCCAAACTTTGATATAAGTACTAAACCCATAGACGTATTTATGTGCAGCTGCACAAACTCATATCAATATGTAAATACATACATACATTCATACATACATACATTCCCATGTATTTACAGAAAGAGCTTTTTAATTCATATCGATAAATTAATGATTCAATAGAACATTTATTGGAAAGTAAGCAAAGAATCAAATATGCAAATGTTTGAACCTTTAATATATGGAAAATCTTATTTCAAACCTAGTCATTTCATTTGAAAGCTTTTTTTTAATAAAACTTGACCTACGGCATATATTTAAAAAAGTAAAAGTAATGTATAAGACTCATTCGTTTATTATACTTTCTTTGGGCAATCTTATTTTATTATTTATTATTAAAAAGTTTATTTTTTTTCAATGTATAGTGGGTTCTATTTTAAACCAGTAAAAGTATCTGCATTCCGTAAAATACTTTGTTTTGTTGACTTCTGTTAAGAGTTGATGGAATTTGTTAACATTACTTCGAAAATAAATTTTGTACCCATTTATTTTGGAGGTATACACAAAGAAGTATATATCGTTTTTAACATTCAATGTTTACATTTTCTTTTAGTATATTTAATATCTTTTCATAAGTTTACTAGTAAAAATCAATTTAATATTTGGTTCACTCTTATACGCAAGCTGAACGCGTTCATTATTCAGTTCATTGCCTCCCACTGATAACACCCCTAAATATTTCGGTTATCGATCACATTACGGTCTGAGATAGCGTGTTCTGCTCCAGTTCTCAACAAGTGTTCTCTGCTTGTAGACGTATCCAACTTTTATTAACAATGAGCTTTAAGAGTCAACCTAGTGGATTTTCTACCAAATCAATTCATGCTGGTCAGGACCCTGAGCAATGGAAGAGCGCCAGTGTTATTCCACCAATTTCATTGAGCACAACTTTCAAGCAGGATGCGCCCGGAGAACATCGTGTAAGATAAAAAATCGAACAAGATAAGATTTAAGCCCAAAATACAAAATATTACCGTACGTTAACATACTTCATACACACAAGTAAAATATGAACATTTTTATATACATATATATATACATAAAAATATATGTACATCTGAATGGGAGCTATACATATTTATCGATATGTATTTATATGTACATATGTTTTTTGATAAATTAATGTTGCTTTTGCTCATGTTGAGGTTAGTGTTATCAAAATTTTAAAACAAATCATAGTTCACGTTTAATATGTATGCATAAAGAGACTTATTTTATTTTAGCAAATCATTTTTATAGTAATTATAATTGATGAGATTGCATTTTTTATGGCTTCAAAACAATGGACATCTGTTGATTACGGAAATTATAAATATCATTGCTAAGAGAGACTAATCTCCCCAGGGGACCATGACAACTGTTATCTGCTCTCTCTCCATGAACTTTTAGCTAAATTAGGTGTTAATATTTGGCCAATATATATTGGGGACACTTTAATTATTATCAGTTTGGTAGTAATTTATATTTTGTTCAAGTATATTAAACTCAATAATAATTGCAGTTTTTTAACTTCTTTCTAGGGATATGAGTATTCCAGGAGTGGAAATCCCACTCGTAATGTCCTGGAAAACTGCTTAGCGGCGCTAGACAATGCCAAATACGGTCTTACCTTCTCCTCTGGCCTCGGCGCAACAACTGCTGTGCTTACGATGCTCAACAGCGGTGATCACATCATAATGGGAGATGATGTCTACGGTGGAACGAACCGACTTATTAGGTAAATTTTGTAATAATTATTATCGTTGTCCAAAGACTTTTAGTAACTATTATTATTTTAGGCAAGTGGCATCTCGTTTGGGAATTACTGCAAGTTTTGTGGATGCAACAAAATTAGAAAATGTTAAAGCCGCCTTTAAGCCTGAGACTAAAGTAAGTATGACCTCTCTTTAAATTTGTATTACATTTGTTACTAATGTGTTTTTCAAAATTATTAACAGCTCGTCTGGATTGAGTCCCCAACAAATCCCTTAATCAAAGTTGTTGACATCGAAGCTATTACCAAACTGTGTCACGAACTTGGAGACGTAATTGTTGCAGTCGACAACACTTTCCTAACCTCGTACTTCCAAAGGCCCCTTGAACTAGGTGCCGACTTGGTTTGCTACTCATTAACTAAATACATGAATGGCCATACTGATGTTGTAATGGGTGGTATAACGGTGAACTCGGAGGATCTCTACAAGAGGCTGAAGTTTTTGCAAAATGGTTAGTTATTTGTTATATCAATTGTAAAGTACTGGATAATCATTTATTAAATTTCATTTACAGCTGTTGGCATAGTGCCATCGCCATTCGATTGTTATCAGGTTAATCGAAGTCTTAAGACTTTGTCACTGCGAATGGAACAACATCAAAAGAATGGAATTGCAGTAGCTAAATTCCTTGAATCCCATGACTTTGTTGAAAAGGTGTTGCATCCAGCATTGCCTACGCATCCACAGCACGCCATAGCACTGAAACAGACCTTTGGATACAGTGGAGTGTTTTCATTTTATATTAAAGGCGATCTAAAGCACTCGTCGGCATTTTTGAAGGCTCTGAAATTGTTTACACTTGCTGAGAGTTTGGGTGGATATGAGAGTTTGGCCGAATTACCGTAAGCTTATTAGGTTTAAGTTTATTTATTTTAAAATAATAATATATTACATTTTTGTTAACATTAAAGGTCCGTCATGACGCATGCTTCTGTTCCTGCTGAAGATAGAAAAACTTTGGGAATAAGCGATGCACTTATTCGTTTATCTGTCGGTCTTGAAGACGCTGATGATTTGATAAATGATCTGAAAAATGCTTTGGCTGTTGCAAAGCAGGCATAAACATTTTAAATGCGTCAAACGTGAAAAATTAATTGGCAGGATACATCACATTGTTTGTTATTTAATAACTAAAAATTGTTGGTGTCATTGTAATAAATAAATTTATCCCTATCTTTGTCTGCAGTTTTAAAAATACAAAATATCAAATATTTATAATCCCATGTGCAAACATATGTAGATAAGGTGTACAAATATTAATGACTCGTACTATTATTGGCAGTGTAGCAGTTATTGATGTAATGACGTGTTAGCTTGCTATCGATAGTGATGAATAATACACGAAAATATATCGATCGTTGCGGCGATATATAAACAAACACGATGGGTTCTATCGTTCTCTTGTTCACCACTAAGTCAAGAATCATAATAAAATAAAAAACATCATGAAGATGAGATCTGAATTAATAGCCATAGCTTTTGCTGCAATAGCGTTTAGATCAATTATATCACTAAACTCTTTTTCTGGGTATAATAAACCGCTGATGTTTGGTGATTATGAAGCTCAACGCCACTGGCAAGAAGTGACAGTAAATTTAGAACCAAGCGAGTGGTATACTAATTCAACAGATAACGACTTGCAGTATTGGGGCTTAGATTATCCGCCTCTAACAGCATATCACAGTTTCCTAATGGGTCGCATAGCAAAGCAAATAAACTCTAGTTTTGTCGAGCTAAAAACAAGCAGAGGCATGGAAACAAGAGAACACAAGAGCTTCATGCGTCTCACAGTTTTGACAGCCGATATCTTACTTTATTTGCCGGTAGTACTGGCATTATGTTTCTGCATGTATCGCAGTTTCCAAGGCAATATCAAGAATAATTTGTTTATAGTTTTCGCCATTTATCCTGGTCAAGTTCTCATTGACAACGGACACTTTCAATATAACAACATATCTCTTGGATTAGCAGCAGCAGCAATTGCGGCGATCTTATTTGATAAGAATTATCTTGCCGCTTTCTTCTTCACTTTGTCCCTGAATTATAAACAAATGGAACTATATCATGCTCTACCGTTTTTCGCATACTTACTGAGTGTGGCATTATCACAAAGAAGGTACATATATTTTTAAGACATACAAACATATACTTGTATTTCTTTATAGCACAATGCCTTCAGTTTCAGATTTGTTGCAACTACTTTAATCATGTTAGCCGGTATTGTACTATCGGTGTTCGCAATTCTTTGGCTACCTTGGTTGAATTCTCCAGACAAAGCTTCACAAGTTGTGCGCCGTATATTTCCAATTGGCCGTGGCGTCTTTGAAGATAAAGTCGCGAATTTCTGGTGCAGTTTTAATGTCATCTATAAACTAAAGTAAGTCTATAAGTCATTTAGCGAAAAGTTGACACGTTTTGCTTCTTTATCCAATTTCAAATCTAGGCAACACATTCTTAATCATCAGATGGCAATGATTTCTTTGGCAGTTACATTGTCGGCTGCAGTGCCAGCAAATATTCAGCTATTTCGCCACCGAAGTAAATATATGTTTATCTTAACTCTATTCAACACTGCTGCTGCGTTTTTCCTATTTTCTTTTCAAGTGAGTTTATAGGCTGCATATATCGCATTAAATACAAATTTCGATTTCTTTCAGGTACATGAAAAGTCAATTTTACTTATTTCACTGCCCGCTATGTGCTTGTTTTACTGGTGGCCCAACGAAATGCTTTGGTTTCTTGAAGTATCCGTTTTCAGTATGATTCCCCTTTTGGAAAGGGATAATTTAATAGTTCCTACTATAGCCTCATTGATTATTTTTAATCTGACCTTTACATGTGAATATTTAAAGCTTAAGGACCGGAGGATATATCAAACAGTTTCAGAGGCTTTAATGATATTCATTGTAATAGGATTTTTAACTATAAAACCCCCCACTAGCTTACCTGACATTTGGCCTCTGATTATATCAGTTGTAAGTTGTGCACATATTGTTGTATTTTTAGGATGGGGATTTTTTCAACAGTTTTACCAATATTTTAAAAAACACAATTAAGGATAAATAAACCATTTTGACAATCCGCTCGTTCCTAGAATCGCTGATATTTTATTATTTTGCTTATTATATTGCATTGTTTGACAAATGCTTTAAATAAAACGTATTTTAATTTAAATAAATGACTGTATATACTGTGTAATAGAATGACTAACATATTCTGTGGAATTATGTAAAAATAAGGGAGATTACTGTTGCGGGGCCTTATAAAACTCAACAAGATAAGATGAACGTATTAAGTAAATATTTTTCATTTTCCGCTTAGTTTACCATACAATTTACCAGCTGAAATCTATCGGCCCGAAACAGACATCGTACCTAAACTAAATATATATAATAAAAATAAAATATGTATTTTAAAATCAGAGAAACAAAAGACATCATATGGCGAAAGGGTATACTTTCAAAAATGTAGGTAATTTTATAACATAAAATATTGTATTATTTCATCGGTAAAGTAAAGTAAACATATTTTCAAAATTGTATTTCGTTCGCATGAAAGTTGACGCTATTTTAACCAATCGATAACACTGGTTTCAACTAGCGATAAAAAGACGAACATTCTTTCGGAAACAGCTGAGCAGATTTAGTTTACATAAGGTACTAGTAGAATGAACGCGTTGAGGACAATTAGGAACAATTGGAAGAAGAGCCTCTTCGCTGCAGGTTTAGTGGGCTATGGCGTCTCTACCTTAAAAACAAACTTAGAGTATGTACATATATATTGAAGCTGCAGCCACATGGTATTAACACAACTTTAATTGAAGGATTAGGAAATATATGGGTGACCTGTCTAATGAAGTTCTACGTACTACTCAAAACAAGACCGGCACCCCTCAAAGCATTCTTGTGGTCCTGAATCCAATCGCAAACAATAAGAAAGCCGAAAACTTGGTATTTTTTTAAAAGCATGTTTTCGAACTTTTTTAATTAAAAAATTTTTCCGTTTTAGTTTAAAAAGTACTGCGCACCCATACTATACCTGGCCGGATATTCAGTGGAAGTACTGCGTACTAACTATATCGGTCATGCTAAGTCATATATAGAAGAAAAACCAACTCTGCCGGATGTAATTGTCGTTGCCGGTGGAGATGGCACAAAATCTGAGGTTATTACCGGCATGTTGCGGCGCCAAGGAAATAATACGTGTCCGATTAGTTTCATACCTCTGGGACGGGCAGATAAACCAGAGGGAAAGTTCTTCTCGTTGAGTAAAAATCACGAACTGGAATATGTGATTGCATTGTGCAACGCCTTGATGCCGTTGTTAAATAATCAATACAAATACGAGAGTGTTATCCAATACGATGTACTCAATACGGAAACTAAGGATGAAAAGGAAAACAATTTGAAGCCAACTTTCGGACTAAATGGTTTCTCGTGGGGCCTGCTGAAAGAAATTGACCAGAAAAAGGATAAATATTGGTATTTTGGACCACTAAAGCATCAGTTTGCTGCATTTCTAAGATCCTTTTCGGGAAATGAAAATTGGAATCTGGAGACTGATTACATCTATACGCCTCCCTGCAGTGGCTGTAGTAACTGTTATTCCCAGAAAGAAAACTCCTCACAATCTTCTGGGTTTTTCCTGAGTAGACTGGTTGCACCAAAAAACAATACAGCAGTTTCCGCTCAGAAGACTATAAAGAATGATGACTGCGATACCAATCTGCATGGTTCTATTAAATCCAATCAGATTAATATTTCTCTCAAGCAAAACAATGAAAACTTTGCCGAATTGGAGAGTAAATTCATCAATTCCTTACAACCAGGATGGGATTTCATTAAAAATATTCCGAAAATAACAAATAAAAGCGTCGAACCTAATGTGATAGTACAGAGTAGGACTATCAAACTAATTCCATCGGAAAGTACACCCAACATTTTCTATTCCATTGATGGAGAGGAATACGAGCCCCGGCCAATCAAAGTCTCTGTTGTCCCCAATGCTATTAAAGTCTTTTGTTAAACAATTGTAAATTGGCATTTTATTTGTTAAACATATGCATGCATATATGTATATACAGTATGTCAAGAAACACTTTACACATATGTACATTACATTAGCATGTGCATTTGAGTTAAGTAACTCTTTAACTGTAAGTACATGTTAATGTTATGTTCATATGTGTTAAGTGATTCTTGGCATCCTGTATATATTTATTCTTGGACTATTTAGTATAGCATGACACATTCACAGCAAAAATTGACAGCAATCTCTTCCCAGATCCATAATTGTGTATAATCATTGGCATATTTATCGGAGGTGATAAAAATTAACTTTTCGCTCACATGTATGCATGAGCCGGGCTTCCGTCTGAGAACTTTGATGGTGAAAGACTTTGGCTTACACTTGAAATGGCCGTACCAACATTTCTTGGCAATGCACTCTATAGAACGGATGTATCGTGGAAAGTAATTTAGTCCCAAGTCAATCCAGTTTATTATCGAAGAACATTCCCAGGGTCGGGTCTTGAAAATCTCTGGCTTTCCTTGTCCTCCATTAGAATCACCAAAAACATTTCTTTTTTCTATAGATTTCTGCTTCAGCGTCTCTTCTTCATTCTTTTCTTCATAATACGCAAAATGGTTCGTCTCCCATGCGGGCAAACTACCTAATGAAACAACATCATTGTCAGCATAGAATGGTATATCAAATGATGACCTTTTATTTCCATATTTGGTATTATCATCCTCCTTAGCACGACTTCCTCTGGGTGCATCGATACTCATGTAGCGTGGGTTAAAGGCTTGACCCAAAATCATGCTCAGTGATTTTTGCGACAATTCCGTGCAATAATCCTGCTGCACTGTACACAATAGTCCCACTGTGCACCACAGCTCACATATCCAAAACAAACTTAAATTCTTTTGCGACACAGATATACTCATATTGATCAACAATATTATCCCACATCTGAATCTAAAGAGAACACACAATTGTTTTTAACTTTAAACTATAATTTCATTATTATTTTAAGAATAAGAATTATTTTGTAAACACGATATTTTCTTACATATTTTTAAGTAACTTTAATCAAATTGAACATCGAACAGCATTTGATCATCAAGTTTTGTTTTGGTAAGAAAATAAGGATCTAAGGCTGGTATGCACCAATACAAGTCCAGCTTAAATGTATTTTAAGTTACTTATTTTCGTTACAATTACAAACTCAAAATTATTGATTTCATTTTTATCTTCAAGTGGTTTTATTATTCAAATACTTCTAATCGGGCGACCAAGAAAATAAGATACCCTTCACCAATTTCAAAAATTTATTTAATTTATTTTTCAACGGCAATTTCTGCGAAAATTTCAGTCACCTATTGCTACTGACGATTAATATATTTACGTATGTATATGGTTTTTGTGTTTTATACCAGTGGTGCCCACAGCACTATGCGCAGCGCAGAAGCAGCGCCTCTGCCCAAGCTCTGCCAACTCACGTACGAGTGTAAACAAAAATGTAACTGTATGGGTGGGCACCACTGTTTTACGCTCATATTTGAGCCTACACAGCCGTATGAGCTCACAAACAAAACTCTTTGGCTGCCCATTTCTTTTTCACTCTCACGAAAATATACAGGCACTCATAAAGAGAGAAGAAGAGAGTGCGGTAAATCTTTCTTTTGTCTCTCAATAAAGGTCGTAACCTTCAGACGCAGTGCAGTCAACACTCGAATAGCGCAAGCGAGCTCGTGCATTACCCGAGCGTGCAATGAGAGAGTAACGCACTCGTGTGTTGGCCTGCCGCATAAATGAGATCAAACGAGAGAGTTACGATGCGAAGGTCTAGCGCGATTCAGTCGATGTTCAGACGTCACAGAGGCAAAACTCTTACTCGGCTTGACTTGCCTTGTATAAAAATATACAAGTCTTGATAGGAGGAAGCAGCCTTCGAATTACCAAATGTTAGCTTGTATGCATTACTTGGTGGTGGATGCGATTTATTAGTAAAAAATATATTTTGAAGTACATTTAAAATAAAAAAAAAAATTCACAAAATCAAATGGATTATCTTTTTTGTTCCATATCCACATTTCTTTTTATTATTTAGTATTTAAATGAAGTCTAAACATACCACATATTCACAATAGCAGTTTCGATAAATTAATTATCGAAAACACTCATTGGATCAAACTGAATTGTCATTGCCTAGCAAAAACCGACTCGTCAAGCTTTATACAAAAATGGTATGTGAAGTAAATAATGTTAATTGACAATATTCACAATATTCTTAATTTTGCAGTTTCGGAATCAATATGACAGTGATGTTACTGTGTGGAGCCCTCAGGGACGTCTGCATCAGGTTGAGTATGCCATGGCTGCTGTGAAGCTTGGCACCGCTACGGTTGGCCTCAAAAATAAAGACTATGCAGTTCTGGTTGCCCTTTGTAAGCCAGCTTCAGAGCTATCTGCATCTCAGCGCAAAATAATCCCTATTGATGATCACTTGGGCATTTCCATTGCTGGAATAACTGCAGACGCTCGCGTACTGAGCAAGTACTTGAGGTCCGAATGTTTGAGCTATAAGCATTCTTATGGGTCAACATACCCGGTCTCGCGGTTGATTACCAATTTGGGCAACAAAATGCAGACCACAACTCAAAGATATGACCGTCGTCCATATGGAGTCGGCTTGCTGCTTGCTGGATATGATGAGAAGGGACCACACATCTATAAGGTCGAGCCTTCTGCCAATTATTTCAATTGCAAGGCAATGACAATCGGTTCAAGATCGCAAAGTGCTCGCACATACTTGGAGCGCCACTTAAGCACATTTAATACGTGTTCTAAGGATGATCTTATTTGCCATGGAATTCATGCTATACGCAGCTCATTGCCGAATGACGAGCTTGTCAAAGATGATGGTGCATCTCAATTGGTAATTCACTTCCACTTTTCATATTACAATTCAATTCTGGAAACTATCTTTATCTTTGTTAGAACATCACGGTGGCAATTGTTGGAAAGGATCATCCATTCAAGATACTGAATGATGAAGAAAACCTTAAGTATCTGGAGCTGGCCAAAAAGCGAGGAACATCGATTGTCATTCCAAAGTCTTCTGGAGATGATGATGATGATGCACCACCACCTGAAGACCTTCAGGGTCCATCCAGTTCAAGTGATCCACAAGTTGCAGTAGCCACAATGGAACGTCCTTAAGATGTAAATGTAAAATCAATGTTAAGAACATCGAGAACATTAAATAAAGAGGACTGGATTTCTTATTATTAATATTTCATAAGGTTTTACTTTGAAATGATTTTATTTAATTGATAGTCACAACATGATTTGCATTTAAATATTGAAATGAAAAACTGCTTAAGCAAATACAAAAAATATTTACACCTAAACTTATCCCAAGGTAGTGTGCGATTGATAGAAAATTATTTATTTGCCTTATTTTATTGCCGAACTGGGCACCCGTAAATAAAATTGCGATGGGGACAATAAGGTTCGCTGTACTACTACCATATTGAAGATCTTTGTAATAGAAAATTTCGAATAATATACATAGGCCAACTGGGACAAAAAGGAAAATATAGGCATATTGAGCTAGAATATATCCTAGAAGTGAGGCTATAAATATGTGGATTCTGTTCCTAACTAACACATTTTTCTTATCCGACATAGCTGCCGAAGTATTTGTTGGTGAATAAAATGGATTTTGAAACGGCACATCCTGCAAAACTGCATTTTCCACCAGAATGTTGGGTTCCACTTCTGGATCAGAATATTCCAAAACCTCGGCTGGGGTATTATCTGCAAGTTGTATATATAACGTTACTTATCGATTCAATAAATTAAGTTTTCAATTTACAGGTACGGCAGAAAAATATTACGAATAATTCTTACCAGTATGATCCGCTTGGGCTTTTCCGTTTAGTTTTTCTAGACGTGATTTAGCTGTTTCTAATATTCTTTTACGGCGTAGCTCCCGCCGTAAATCTGCTGTGGTTGGTTCAGAAATATGTTCCATTTCCGCACTCATTGTATTAATAAAATTGCCCGATAATTGTATATAAGAGATGATAATAAACACTGTCGGTAAAATTGACAAAAAGTAATGTTATCTGCTTTCGATATCTTCATTAATTTCCATTTTATCGATTTTATAAACACGAAAGTTATCGAACATTTTTCCTTATATCTTTATCATGAATAACTGTTTAAATCCATATGAATTATTTCTCGAACTATGTATAGGTTATTGAAGTAATATTGTATAAAATTACTCATTAATTTTGCATTAAATTTACCTTTAATTTGTTTTTTATTTAATTAAACTTAAATTATTAATATATATAAATCATACCACATATATTGCTTCATCAAATTTCTTATCACGTAAAACGAATGTATCTGCTAATTTATCTCACCAATAGAACAGCGACTGATTGAAAAATTACCAAATAATGTTTTATGAAAGCATAATAAGTAAATCTATATAATTTCATATATTTAATGATTATAACAAAATTAGTTGAATAAAATTATACCTCAAAATAATTAAATATATAGTTTTAAAATTAATATAGTTTTACGACAAATCTCAGGATAAACAATTATGGACAATTTTTAGAATATTTTTTAGCATATATTTTATTTGATGTGAATTAAATAATTTTATTTATCGTTATCGAGAGTGACTAGTGTAAACACAAACCTAATAAAATAAACTCATCCATATGATCTACTTAAGGAAGAACAAGTTCCACAAACAAAGACTGGCCACCCTAACAGAGAACTTTTGATGTACATACAAAATTCAAGCTAGGTTGCGGTGGAAAAAGTATTGATTGATTAATATCTCAGCTTCTACAGATATATTTATTTATTCAACATGACTGATCAACGGGGGACTAGAGTTTACGTCGGTAATTTAACAGATAAGGTTAAAAAAGACGACCTGGAAGGTGAATTTACAAAGTATGGAAAATTGAACTCTGTGTGGATTGCATTTAATCCACCCGGATTTGCGTTTGTTGAATTTGAGCATAGGGATGATGCCGAAAAGGCTTGTGACGTATTAAATGGTTCCGAACTGTTGGGTTCGCAATTACGAGTGGAAATTTCAAAGGGTCGACCACGGCAAGGCAGACGAGGTGCACCTGGAGACAGAGGACGCCGTGGAGATGTCGGTCGGCACAGTATAACAAACAGTAGCGGTGGATTCAGACAACAACGTGGATCGAGTAGCTCCAGTGGACGTCACATGGAACGAGCATACAGCTCAGGTCGTTCTAATACTGGCTATGGTGGCAACAGCAGGGATGGCGGCAGCAATGGATTCAGTCGACGCGATATTTACAGTGGAGCTCGTGAAGGCAGCCGGTATGTTGGCGGAGCCAGTTCCGGTTATGGTCGTAATGGAGGACAGGGTGGGGGACGTTTTAGATCTCGTTCTCCAGTTGGTAATCATCGTTTTTAATAAAAAAAAACAACCATACAGTTGCCGCAGCTATTAAAACAAAACAAAAAAGATAAATAAAAATAAAAATGAAAGTGCGATACAGATGCGATTAAACAAAGCTACAATAAGGAAACCGTTGCTTATATGTACATACATACATATATTAAAATATATATCATTAAGGAAATATGATCTTTTAAAATGTATTTCTATGCTAGGACATCAGCTTTGATATGAAAAACAAAAACTATTTATTTTACACAAATTGTATCAAATAAACCTATAATTTCAAATGGAGAATATTCAAATTTAAGAACTAAATTAGCCAACTATTAAAATTAATTAAGATACATATATTTAAAAAACAAATATATACCGACTTAGTTTTACCGAAAAAAATAGAGTACATAATTCTAATAAAATGTCAAAATCATAATTTATCATTTTACATGTTAATATATTTGTCATATTGTTCGTATGTACGGACGTACCACTTTAAACAATTTTTTATTGTTCAAAATTTGTGAGATGCGGGGTAAATATTGTCAAATAAACAAGGGTGTTATACTAATTAATTATTTGTACTGCCCAGACGCATGAATTAAAGTCTTATAAACTTTCTAAACGGAGTCTTATAACAGCATAATATATATTTATATTATTCAAAAAACGTTCATGTCTCGTCGTGATAAAATCACTTATGAAGCAGACCAACCTTCCCGAGAGCAGCCGTGACCGGCTAGTGTATTTGAATGTAAAATCGAATGAATATTGATAGCATAGCTACATGTATAGTCCCAAATGCCAAGTTCAAAGCAATAAAAGCCAAACATTAAATTAATTTTAAATACCATTAATGTAAAGTTTCTCAAATTTTTAAATATAGTTAATCATATATTTCAAAGTTTCCTTTATCATCTAGTTATGAACATTACTTGAAGAAACTAAGTTTCCTATTGGAAAGAGTTTAGCAACTACCAATGGATATCGTGCATATTAGTTATTTCTTCCATTTAAATAACCACTCTATTTAATATATTCGATTTTCTCGTAGCAGTGACAATCAGGTAAGGCTGCTCATTCCCCAAAATAAATTAAAAACGAATTGGATTTAATTTATGCTAGTTGTATTAAAAAATATAGTGAAACTTATTCTACTTCTTTTATTTTATTTAAAAATATTTTGTAATATGTTTTAAAAATAGCTAAATGGTTATCACTTCAGCAAAAAATGAATGTTCCGCAACGATAACTTATCGGATAATCTTTGTCATCGTTAGAAATGTCTTGAATCACCCTGTGGACTTCACGCTAAGATATTACTGTTGGCAGATACACTAGAGAATTTCTCTTAAAGTTCATGTTCTATTGTTTAGGTTTATTTTTCTTTTATTTAATAAGCACAAACTAATATAAAGAAATTGTATTTGTGCAAATGAACACCATTACTTGTGATTAAGTGATATATTTATGTTTATCAAGAGATAAAATGAGTTAACGTCAAATTTTAAACAAGAATGTTGAAGACAATATTTCAAGATCCAGTGTTTCTAATGGAATCCTCCTAAAAATAAACCTACAACATAAAAAGTTGGTGTTAAAACTTGCCAGGCGTTTAAGTGTCGTTGGAGTGTGTTACATGTATGTACATACATACTTTTTTACAAATGTATAATGGACCACAAATCTTTCTCTAATACATACAGTATCCATTTCTTTCTATTATTATTTATTGCGCACGTAATTTACATATGTGCGTACCGAGTGCCAGCTTAATATTGATTGCGTTCAGTTTTACATTAAATGTTTAAATTGGCTATAGCATTTTGGTTATTATTGTGATGACTGCTGATACATATGTACATACATTTATGTACACATGCATACATAACATACAACTCGTTCCTTCATACATATTTACATGAAACTAGCTTATACAAATGCATGAATAATTGAAAGTAACTAAAAAATATCGTGCTAATTTGTCTTGAAAATGAAAAAAGGATAACAAGCCCAGATATATTCGTGAATACGTTCATTTCTTTCTAATGCATACATATACCTACATTTGCACGTATGTATGTAGTACATAGATTTGTAAATAAGGACTGATTTTGCATATAAATGCATAATAATTGCAATCAATATTAAAAGTGATTTTATAAACGATAACACAAATGTGTGATATCCTCAGATGTGCATTTTTAATTATCCAAAGATTTATTCTTATTACACACCATTAAAAAAAACACTAAAAATGCTGTGTACGAAGTGGCTCAGTGAATAATTATGTCAAAAAGTGTTCTGTATCCTTGCTCTTTCGAGTATGTGAGTTTAAAAATCGGATTGGTTTACTTTTGCTTTCCACTTGTAAGAAGTTATAATGTGGAGAATATATGTTTTTTAAGGATTTATATTTATTAAATGTATAGTAATGTAACATATAGTTTATTTGAAGGCTAGAATTAAATTGAGCACTTTCACCTGTCTCTGTGAAAACAAGGAACTGAGTAAGATCCCACGGTACTTGTAATTATTCCATACCCGAAACTATGAGAACCATATTCAAATAAGTTAATACTTATAGATATTATAAAAATCAGCTTTTAAATGACTTCTTCTTTTTCAGGTGCTAAAATATTAAATGTGAAAATCATTTCAGTTCATGATGGTTTTCTTAAGAACGTTCATAATAAAAATAATGATATGAAGGGACACATTAATAATGAAACCGAAATCAAAATAAATACTAATTATAAGATAATAAATATAATTAATAAAAGACAACCTACACCATATTTTGCGACTAATATGGCAAACACAATTTCCATTATGTCCAATGCCATACGTAACGCAGTGAGCAAAAAACGTATACGCTACAAGGAGAAAGGATATAACTTGGATCTTACTTGTAAGAATCACTTTTAGTATCCTTAACTACCAGAACTCTAAATAACCTTAATACAATTAATTTTGTTTTTACAGACATTAATAATAATATAATTGCTATGGGTTATCCCGCCCCGGATAAAATAGAGGGTATTTACAGAAACCGCCAAGACGATGTGTTGAAGTTTTTAGATGAAAATCATGGCGATCATTATAAAATTTACAATTTGTGTTCAGAACGCAGTTATGACATCAGTAAATTTCATGGGGTAAGTTAACACTTTGCATAACTCCAGCAGAATGCTCTAACTTATATATTTTGTATATTACAGAGAGTTGCAATTTATCCGTTTGAAGATCATAACCCTCCTACGATTGAATTGATTCAACGATTTTGTCATGATGTTGAGTCTTGGCTTAAAGCGGATGTCTCAAATGTCGTGGCCGTACATTGTAAAGCTGGAAAAGGAAGAACTGGTAAGAGGCAAACAAATATGAATTCTGCAATAATTTATTATTAATTATTACCTATTTTTTGTAATTGAAGACTACACAGTAAATCAATAGATCGATAATTATTTCGGTTTAATAATTTTTAATTAAATAAGTAAGATAGCAATTAGATACCTATATTCGTATTAATTATTATAACAGTTTATTTAATTGATTACATATTTAATACTTGCAGGGACCATGATATGCGCATACTTGGTCCATTGTAGATTCAAGAAAACAGCAGATGAAGCACTTGCTTGGTATGACGAAAAACGTACGAAAGATAGAAAGGGAGTTACAATTCCATCTCAACGTAGATATGTTCAGTATTATTCAAGCTTAATCCCAGATGGTCGTTATAAAATTATAAGTCTATACGTACGTATAAATAAATACAATGCTTATTGTTTAATAACGTATATTAACGTTTACATTCAATTGGTTTTTTAGGTCTGTGAAATACGATTTGCTGAGACAAGCTTCTTACAAAATCTTGGCACAGTGCAATGCTCGATTTCTAATATACAGGACTCGGCAACAGATAAAGCTAAGGCCCAAGTATGTGTAAATAGTGTTGTCATTTCTATATACGACAAATTAACTATAAATTGTATGTGTTTATATTTTATAGCGACTGAAAACTTGGACACTTGATGCGCAAAATTCGTTTATCTTGGACTTAAGTAGTTCGCCGCTAATAGTGTCTGGTGATATAAAAGTTGAGCTTACACAAAAGTCATCAAGGAAATTATTATGCCACTTCTGGATTAATACGTTCTTTGTGCAAAAAACTGCTGGTAGGTTGTATAATTTTAACGCATTTTCGGCGTTGAAAATATTGTTAAAACGTATTACTCATATGTTTTGTATTTTTTTTACTTTTTAGTTAGCGAAAACGATGGATCTAATGTCAAGCTTATGTATACTTTAAACAAATCTGAAATTGACGGTGCACATAAAGATAAAGATCATAAAGCGTTTTCAGAAGACTTCAAGGTAATAAAATTCAGATCAAACAAATTTTGAGTTATCTGTATCTATATTGTCTTTGCATATGTTAAAAGGTATATATTGTAATGGGACGACAATGTTTTATTATTTGAATATATGTCATTTCAGATCTCTCTTATATTTGAAGAAGAAAAACGTTCTGAGCATGTGGATGCTGAAACATCAGTAAATAATCGATGGAGCAATAAAAGAAATTCAGATTTTCCAGATGACAATGATAAAAATCTAAACAGTGAGGGATCTGAATTAAACTCTCCATCTTCAAGTCGTTTTTACGAACGTAATGGTTCATTTTATGCAAATGATAAAACAAGTGCAACAAAATCTCATCAAATGGAGCTTGATGGAAAACTTGTAAGTGTAACACACATTTAAGTTTACAAATTGATTATTTTTTCTGACTAAAATATGTTTTTGTATATTTATTTTAGGCTAAAAATCATTATGAAAAATCAACTATCTCAAAATTCTCTGCGATGCCATCTAAACGTAAACAGTCTTCATCAAGATCCATCTTATTAACCGTTAATAATACCTCATCAAGCAAAGAAATCAAAAAGCTGCATATTTTCAACCAACCGTCCATTACTCAATCCGGTTCAATAAAGTGGCAAAATGATCCAAATTTATTGTATAAAAACAGCTATGATAGTCAACGTAAATTCGATCGTTGCAATATTCCTAAGCCTACTGGTGGATCTGATAAGATCTTTGATCAGGAATTATATATTAATTGTAATCAGTTGCCACCAGATTTCATCCTGGGCAGTGAAGATGGCAACGAAGATTGGGAATCCGGTGAGTTAATTGTCAACCTCATATCAAGCTCAAACATAACTTTCCATATTCCATATACCCCTTGTTAAAAGTAGTAAAAGTATAAAACCTAAACTAAAGCAGATGTTTCTTAAAAATGTATTGTATTGTATGATTTATGATTTGCAGAAGATATATATATATTAATAAATCTTAACATTTAAATCTTATTTAAACTTAACATATATAATTTCTAAGTGCCATTATATCAAAACATTACTTTAACAAGATCCCCTGTTCGTTTATTCTATTCATAACAAACAAAAACCGAATACTTTTTTGCAATGGGTGCATCAATCCTGTTTCAACAAAAGTCAAATACCTTGTAAAGAGTAAATAACAATATAAGGTTGCATTCGACTCAGATATTTGCAACTAAAAGAGTTCTATAATTATTTTAAATGTTTATGCTAAGATATTCCGAAAGGGTAGAAGAACATTACATCACATTTAATCTATGGCTTAAATGTTGTATTGTTATGTCCACATATTTTAAATATATGTAGATAGATTTAGTAAAAGCTTAAACCATTAAGAAATTATGTGAGTGTCAATCGACTTTAATATTATACATTGTAAAAGTTATATTTATATAAGTAAAGAATTTTTACTTATTTCACAGTATATTATTCGCGAGCAGCTTATATGGTACAACGTGTAAAGGCGACCCGTCTGTCTATATTTATTTTAATTACCAGTTGCCAGTTTTTGATTTCATGGAACTGACCTATTTTCGTGTTATTTTTTCTATCTGTGTTTTAAGGCTCTACTAAAGCTTGGCATACAATGCGTTAGATCTGAGTGATATTAATTAATTGTGTTTTTCTTTTTTTCTTCAAAATATAATGGCCTGAGTTTGAACTTCTGGTCTTTGGCTTTACTTGGAACATCACCACCAACTCTTGTTTTTCTATATTTTGCCTAAACTTTCGTCAGTTTTGTGATTTCTTTGCTTAAAAAGTGTTATTTTAACACATTTTTACAATATATTAAATTAAGTAACGGAAAGTTGCCGAACATAAATTTATTCTTCAGTTCTCGTAAATTTACGAGATATTCCATCTTCCATTTGCCGATAAATGTGTGTCAACGTGTCATTGCCCAATATTTCTCTGTTTTAAATAGAATATGAATTGTTTACCCCAAAATAGCAAATTAAAAGCTGTGAAAAATGTATATAGGTTGCCCGAGATATCAAACTAGTATACTAAGTGAATAAGGTAGCTGTCCAGTGTGTGGAGTTTGGCCAAATATTGTGAGTTCACCTAACAGTCGTTTGAAATTACTTTGATTTATTTCCTATTAACTTATCACCATTTTAGGTATCTAAGTCAGTCATTTCTCATGGATATTGGCAGAATACTTCAACAATTCTCTTATAATAAATCGAATAATGGCTGCTGGAATAACTACGAACTAATAATATATGTGAGTCTATACATGTATGACTTTCTATTACGGGGATTATTATAATTCTTTGCTGCCACATTATAATAAATGTCTTTAAATTAAACTTAAATTAATTTCAGATATACTTTGTGGGTGACATAGGAAAGTCCACCGATAACAAGATGACCCATCAACACTTATTGTGTGCCATGTTGTTACTTTTAAGTCTGCATTTTAAATATAATAAACATTTATTTAATGTACAGAAATTGTAATTCATAACTCTACGCAACGATTTATGTGAACTTTTAAAAGTTATGGCTTCTCTTTATCGGTACTTTAAAGTATTATGTACTTTCACTAATAGGGCTACAGAGATTGGGCTTATGAGAAATGTGCAGACCTTAAAACACAAGATAACAACAAGATAAATATCTACGTTTTAGCAATTAATACAAAATCAATAAACTGCGAATTCTATGGCATATCTTTTAATGTGAAAAAAAGTTAAATGGTTCTTCCCTGATTCTTGAAGTTTTTCAAACCCATTAAATTCCTTAAATTGTATTTGCTTTAAAAATGTATATCAGCTTTTCTCTGACCTATTGCAGTTAAACTAGACAGAGAATATGGCCAGGGCAACTATCTGATATTTAATTCTAATGCAACCTATGATAAACATAGCTGAAAGTACCTCGACCCTAACATTGACCATGTGTATATGTCTGTTTATATGATAACTTGTCTTTCGGTTAACTGGATGAAACTTTGAACGGATCCTCCTTTTTGTTGCAGGCAGTTAACATGTCAGAAGCGGCCGGATCGGACCACCATTAAGGAACGATCGATTCAAAATTGATTTCTTGTATGAAACATTTTTTTCTCTTCCAAGATAATTCACCTACTATTCCCACCAAATCGGGAAATAGGACCCACTGTATCATATAGCTGCCATAGGACCGATCGATTAAATGTTGAGTTTTTGTCTCTCATTCAAACTCAAATAGTATATAGATATACAAGGTATAGTAGTAAGGTTACCACATACATATATAGATGAATTATTATGTCTATCCAAGATATCGATTAGCGATCATATACTTAGTTTTATTTTGTCCTACTATATCCTTATAAAAAATAAATATTTTTCTGTTTTTAATTTAATAACTTATATTATGTATTTCTTTTATATATTTTCAGGTGAATCCACATACCTTTAGTTAAACGTATATTAAACCATCTATAATTGGAGATTTACGGAAAATTAATTTATATTCGCTCACATTTTACATAAATGTATTCGAATTTGTAAATACAAATTTTATAAAGCATAATTAAGTAGGTTTTTATATTATGAAATAGATTTCTATATGAATGTCTACTCTACGACCTAAACTTAAAAATAAAAATAACAGTAATTTGTTACATATATTTGAAGCAATTGGGATTGTAATTTTTTTAGTGTTTATAACACGAATAAAGAATAAGGCTAAAAGCAAAGTCGATATAGACTTGTCATTCTATGCGAAAAAAAGGATGCTCTTCTATAAAATATATGCAATGAGTATAAAATGTTCTGAATTCACTTCATTGTGCTCACGCCACCGCGAAATTGTGGATTTAAAATGGGCCTGCCACAAACGGTTAATAAAGGATTCGCCGTGCCGGTCATGTTAACTGGGAAAGGGGAAGTTGCATTTTTTTATTTTTTCAAATAAAATATAAGCAAAAACTAATCGTTCCGTTTCAACGTTCCAATTCGCCGCTATCGTTTACGACTATCGTACATCGTGACGCATATCGCTATTATTCGATGAACAAAGGTTGCTTTGTTGTTCTTTTAAAAGATATCTGCACATCGTTAAGAATAAGTTTAACACAAATTGTAATTATAAAAAAATGGTATGTAATGGAATCGCCCTCAAATTGTATTTAAAAAAATATAAATTATTTAATTGTAGCAAAAAGTACCACCAGCGCTAAAGGCAATATTGGAGCAAGATGTTAAACTTACAGATCGTTTTGTTTCTTTCTTGCTCCAATTTGCTTCTTTTAAATCTCTGAGGATTCATTGTAAATTTCTTGAAGTATCTTGTGATGGAATAGCATGGCTTTGCACATGGATTGCCTTTATATGGCTATTCAATTCAAAAGATTTATATGCAATGCAAGTAAACATGCTAGTCGGTTTGTTATTGGACATCGTTATTGTGGCACTTTTGAAATCATATGTGCGGAGACGACGGCCAATGCCTGCCACAGATACTTTGATTATTGGTCCGGATAAGTTCAGTTTTCCATCAGGACACGCAACCAGAGCCGTCTATGTACTTGTGTTTTTCACAAAGCTGTTTCCTCTTCCTATAATTTTCTGGATGCCAATTACTGCATGGACTGTCAGCGTTGTACTTTCTCGACTTATATTGAAAAGACATTATATATTGGACGTCCTTGCTGGTTCAATAATTGGCATTTTCGAGGCATTGTTTCTTGGATTGATATGGATTGGTGACGACTCGGCTGCATCAATTGTTGGCTTCTTATCTGAAGACAAAGTCTTTAGCGAACCCAATTGAAAAAATTACATAAACAGATCCTACAGATAGCACTTTCACCAATTAATGTTTTCTTATTAAATAACATCCCATTGTTTGCATTATTGACTAAGAGTTATGTATATGTTACTATTTATTACCGTGTGACTCAAGATGGTGACTAGCTGGTCAAAGTGTAATAGAATGATATCATGAGAGAATACCAAAACGTTTGAGCATAAATTATTTGAGGTAAATGCAGATAAAAGCATTTACTAGGATGTTGTTTATTTTTAATTGAATTATCAGCATAACTTATTCATATAATCATGGTTGATTAAACGAAGTACTGTTAAAACGTATGATTGTTAAAAATTATTGTGTAAATAAAGTTATTTTGTAGATTAAACCTAAGCATGTTGTTCTTGTTTTAGTACACCAATCTCTTTCAGCAATTCATCAATATCATTGGGAGTATTATTCTCATCTAAGCGTCTATCCCATTGCATGTACTAGAAATAAATACATTTGTTAAATTCGATTTTCAAGGAACATTAAAATATATTAACCAACTCGATCCAGTTCAGTACGCAGCGCTATAACAGCTTTCTCACGATCTGCAACCAGTTCCTCAAGATATTGATAGCGAAGCTTCTTTCGGGCACGACATTCCCTTGCACTTTGTCTGCTACGTTCTAAAAATTACAAACAAAACAATTATGATACCGTAAAGATCTTTTGCACTATTTCTTACCCAGTTTTGCCTTTATGTCCACTTTTTCTGAAGATGTCTTTCTACCAGGCTTACGACCCCTCCTTCCAGATTCTTTTCGTTCCTTGAATAATATAGAAAAAAATGCGATTTAAGTACAATACATTGCTTTGGTGCACAGTCAGCATTACGCTTATCTTTAAGGGTGTTTGTTTTGAATGGTTAGAGAGAGAGAACACAATAGGAAAGAGCCCAAAAATTACTGCTTTGATTTTACTTAAGGGTTGTAAAATAAATATCGTAGCATTTTCGAGTGGACTGTAGCTTCTCAAAAACTATGTTTAACTTTATTTGGTGACCGAAGGCCTTCATACATCTTGTCTTTATTCGATTTGCCTTGTTTTCTCATTCGAATGTAAGTGTGTATGGATGTACACACATTCATTGACAAAAACTACGACGCAATAGCTTAAAAACATTGTAAAATAAATACAAATAATAATTGAGTACATACTGTTAAGTTTGTTTCCTCTGTAATAGCCATTTGCATGCTGTCGCAGTCCATTTTAAGAGATTTTAATAATGTTATATCAACAAAACAAATATATCTTAATCACTGTGTGATAAAAACAACTTCAATATTTCAGTGATGTGTAAAACAAATTTAATAGAGATTCAATGTCGTCGATACATATCGAAATGCGATATAAATACCGATGTCTTCTTAAATATAACCATCCCTAAGCGATAGCTTTCGCCCAGCGCGCGTAAATTTGAAGTTAACAGATTTTAACATACCAAATCATGTAAAATCGTTCTTGAATAAGGAAAACAATTTGCATTACATCCGTTTTCAATGGAGTTTATTGAATATGTGGACAATGAGCTTGGAACCAGAAATTAAGACAAGGATATATCCTAACTCTTCTCTAAGCGCCTAGGCCCATATAAAAGGACATAAGCGCAATGCCAGTCGCCACCTCCTGAAAGTCGCAAAATCTCGTCAGTAGTTACAGATGTTACGTCGTCATCATCGAATTTAAACCAAAGATCACCGCTGGATCGAACCCAGGCCACATAGTGACCTGAAGAGCTTGAGCGTCCCTTGTGGGTTAGCACGGCTTTCAGAGTATAAAACCCGGAGTTGTTACTGCCCAAATCATCTTCAAACGAGAAATTCTCATATTTCGTATCGTCAACCTCTGCATCAGCATCTGTCGGAGTCTTTGCGGTTTTATCCAACTGAGATTTAACATCCATTGTTTTGTCATCTTGCTCTTTAAACTTGGCTCGCATCGGGCATAGCTTGTTCTGCAACTCGGGTGTACACAATTCAAATGCATCAAAGTCAATTGGGAATTTAATGTCCTTCAACACTTTTGCATTAATTCCTTCCTTTCCCTTATACTGAAATCTTACAAACTGAACCGTAAGATAAGCTGGAAGTCGATTAATTAAATACTGTAAAAGAGAGAAACATTATTTTATCCTTGTTTAATTGTTTTCATTTAATTGCCTTACGTTTCTTGTATAATGTGCATCACGACCAAGGGATTCCGAGTTCTTCACCAGTTGCTCTTTCATTTTCTACATTCCATAAACAAAAACGAAGGATATAATTAAAATCTGCATTCGCTCAACAATTTGTTAATAATATAATTACCGATTTGAGACCACTCTGCATATACTTCACTTCCATGGATATAAAACAACTAAGTTGCAAGAAATTTTCCTCTGTAATTGTGGCAGGTTCTTCGGGAACTTCATCTGCGGTCATTTTGACCTGAAAGGTTCCCCCGAAAAATTGTTCAATAAATGAGCTAAAACAAAAAAGACATATGTAAACATACAGTGTATATAGAGAGACCTAGCGGTGTTATATGTATAGATATGAATGGCATAATATATAAATAATATAATATAGTAGATTGCTCCCTAATATATATATCGAGTAGTACTTAGACTATAACCAATCCATAATACGATAATACTTTTCTTGTACTGCCAGTTTAAGTCGATTATATATGTTCTTGTGTTTAACTTACCTATGAGTCTTCTTCGCAACGGTCCCAGCCGATTCGGGATTGATTGGCGAAAGTTTCTGTTGCAGCATCTTCAGTATCTCCGACCAGCACTCATTGGCATCCTGCTGCCTATAGGTGCCATTCTCGCCTGTCTGCGCAAACTGTGGCGATGCACGGTGAAGAGCTTGCAACAAAACAATTGGCGTAACGGTAGCGCCTTTCTCCATTTGTGAAAACACAATTTTCATAGCAGACGAAATAGTAAATGCTGTTGATGTGGAATCCGAGCCATCGTGACGGAAACTGTCCAACGCCTTGCGAAGTTCTGGAACAGCCCTCAAGCATTGTACAGTGGCATTCATATAACATGTATTACCCAGATTGGTCAAGCCGGCGGGAATACGCATCTGAAGGTAAAAATAAATATTAATTACAACCAAAAATTATATGATATATTATTAAAAAGTATTACCGCGGTCATTGCTTCAGACTCGTTCATGTCTTCAATGAATTTTACTGGGGTTTGAGGCACCTCTGGTACTTTTTCCTTGGAGCCCAATAACAACACCACGGCTCCCTGTAGAAGGAATATTATTATTGACGAACGTCGTCTCAGCAAAAATTAAGCTTACATCCTTCAACTGCAAATTCCATTCATCATCTTTAAGTATTCCACCTTTACACATAATTTTTTGACGTTCCGGTTGAACGCCAGTTAAGGCAAAAAGTTGAGCTTTAAATAAGATTGGCTCTTCATCGGTATTAACATCTATTTCTGGGTACACTTCGCGACCCCACTTTACTTTAACTAAAAAAGAATAAGTCGGTTTTTACCATTACATATTTGTTTATTATAATTCGTACCTTTGAAAGATGGCATTTCGGAAATAAAAAATCTGAACTAATTCCTTAAGAATATCAAAGTCATTCTACAAGAGGAGAAAGTAGAGATGACAGCTCAATTGTTCGCTTTGAATATATCGATATATCGATTAGAACATCATCTATTCTGTAAGGTGGAGTGACACGTTGATGTTTGTTGTTTCATTCGGATTCGTTTCTTGTTTATTAGGTTAATATCATAAACATATAATGAGAAAGAAATAATTTTAACCTTTTTTTTTCTTTTTTTCAGATTCTTTCCACAAAATTATACGTTTAATACAAATTATATTTTTTTGTTAGTGTTGCTCCGCTGAAAGTAAAGCAAAAACACTCCCACAGAATAAACGATAAGCTTTGGGTACCATTTTGATAATTTTTGTTTATTTTTAAAGAATATATTTCTTTTATAAGTCGTTGATATATAAATCATTGTAGTAAATTGAATATATGCATATATTTGAAACTATAAAGAAAATTCCCTTGTTTTTTTTATTAAATTAGGGAGTAAAATATTTAAAATCAATATTTTTCAAATGTAATTTTTGATCTATCCATGGCCTAAGGAATGAAACACTTGCGTACACTCCAGGTATGTTTTCTTCGCCACAACCGATTCCCCAAGCAACAATTCCGGCAGACTTATAACGATCTGGTTGGCCCTTAATTGGACACACTAATGGAGAGCCACCATCGCCCTTACATGTGTCCTTATCTTTTTCGCCTCCAGCACATATAAAGCTATCATGCAACACAAAGTATTTGCCAAGTCGTGTCTCACGTAAGTTAGCTTGGCACGTTGCCCTTCCTACTACTGGTAAATCAATTTTCTTGAGAATAACCTGATATTCTCCTTCTTTTCCAAACTTGTTCTTTCCCCATCCTGTTGCATAGCAGCGTTTGAAATCAAATTCTTCCCCTGAAGTTGGCAAACATATTGGCTGAATACTGCTTTGAAGAGTAAATGGATTCTCTAAGAACAGCAAAGCCACATCATTGTAAAGCGATCCCTTATTAAAATGTTCGTGGTATACAATATCCTTAACATATCGATCCTCATGTGGAATAACTTCATCCTTCGTTTGCGTATCCCATTCACCTGCCCTGACTAATGGATAAATTGAATGTTAAAGTTGAGTTCGCTAATTATGAGGTGCATACTACTTACCGACAAGAGATTTGGGATCCTTATTATGAACACAATGTGCAGCTGTCAATATTACTTCTGGTGTTATTAGAGCACCTCCGCACTCATATAGATTTAGTTGGGACTCCTCTCGTAAGATAGCAACCATCCATGGAAACTCGCCAAACTCCGCTTCTTGATTGATGGCTCCGGTTATCTTGAAGCCAACTCCATTGGGATTTTTATATCCACAGCCTCGCTTGGTGTCAACAGGTGGAAGTATAATGTCCGATTTATCGCGCTTCAAAAAACGATATCAAAAAACAAAAAAATTATTGAGAACTGAGATCAATCAGTTATAAAAAATACCTTATTTGGGATGTCACAACAGGTCGTCAAGTACTTGCATGGCGAACCCGTGTCTATGCGAATATCGATTATGTTCTCTCCACTGGTATTAATTGTGTCATTAGAGCACAGAAACCGTGGCACACACTCTCTCTGATCGCCACACGATTCGTATTTAGCTGGATCCGATGATGGTGTAGTTTTTGGCTGTGGTGGTGGTGGATATGTTGGTTTTGTTGGTGGTGGAGTTGAGCTGAATGTGGAATCATCTTTTGTGAAAATATCGGCAATAAGATCGTCCAAGGAAGTATCTGATGCTTTGCATGTGTAGAGTGTTAGACACAAACACAATATAAAATATTGAAACACCAGCATCTAAATAACAAATAAACAAATAAATAATAATAAAATAAATAAATTAAATACATATATTTTATAATAAATAAAGACCTTCAATTTAACTTTTTGATAAGCAACAATTAATTTTAAACTGATGATTTTCATTATTAACTCAAATAATTAGACAAAAGTACTCCACAAATGTATGTATGTATATATCAATGCACGGAAACAATCAATTAAATTTAAATTTAAAGCTACTTAGTTTATTTGTCAAAATATGTGTATGCATAAAAAATCTGGGATTTTTTTATACATACACACACGAATATATAGTGTGTGTGTACAGCTCGTACTAAGTAAAACCTGTTATCTGTTTCTATAGAATTGCCTTGTACATGTTGATGTACATACACATGTATGTACACACATACATATGTATGCGGATGTTCGTGCATAGATTTGATAGGCATACAATAAGTATTGCTTCACTGTGTCAATATATTTATTAATAATTGAATTTTGATCTCAGCCCAAAGTGGGCAGTCAAGATAATGCATTTGGGGTTTTTACTCATCGTTAATTGCAATTATTGAATATTTGTTTGTTCACAAAAATGACGACAACAGTTACATATGAAACACACTGATGTAACTAGGTAGTTTTGTATGTTAATTAACATACAGTATGTCAAGAAACACTTTACTCAAATGTACATGTTAATGTAATGTAATGTATGTACGATTATATGTTAGTGGGAAATTTTAAATTTTTTGGAAATTTACTTTCGTAATTTTTAATTCATTTAATCTTTAATAAAATGAAGCGCAGCTCGTAGTTCTCTGCTAGGTCTTAAAAACTGTACTAAACGCTGCTTTGGATTGACATTAAACTTGAGCTCTAGCACTTCGAACCAGCTATCAACTGAGATCAAGCTCGGAATCAAGTTTGGCCGGCATCGGTAGCGGTCAATATAGAAAAGAAAAATCTTACTCACGCATACATACACAGAAGCAAGCAGTGTAAGACGGTTTTGCTCGTATGTATTTGACTTGTGACTTACTGATTATTGTGTATTTTCTTCATTATGAAAAAAACTGTGAATCAGAGATAACTCAAAAATATATTTACATAAATTTATACACATGCTTATTATTCATACACCAAATAATATTATGTCAAAAAGAATTGCGAATTTTGTATAAGAATTTCCCTGCTGTCAATGACTTGGCTCCCCAGAACATGTTCTGAAACACGAAATCGCCCATTTTTGATCTATCATAAAATAAAACAATGCATACATTGCTAACATGGAAGTGTAACATTAAAACATATTTTTAATTATGCATATGTATACTATATTCTTTAATAATAGGCAACAGATGATTATTATTGTGCTAAGTACTGTTGAAAGATGGATCTAGAATAGGAGGTTTGAACGGAACGGGATGCAACTGTATGAATTCAAAGGGAATCGAAAAGGGAATGCTTTTGTCGTAGTTCTGTGTATTCAAATCGAATGTAGCATTGTTATCGGCAACAACAATGTTGAGGGGTGCATCTCTATTTAAAAATTGTACTGGCAAAAACTGACTTTCAGCCGCGCTTTGTTCCATTTGATTTCGTTTTGGATCCAAATCCGTGTTTAATTGATGATCAATTGGCGGATTAAAATTGTCAATATCTAAATTACTTGGAAAGTCTATGTGCCTTAATGGATTAAATCTATTAAAAGTGGGATTTTCGGGAAGGTAGCTAGGATGGCGTGTAGTATCACTCTGTTGAATATCTGATTGGGATTTCATAAGATCTTTTCCCCTAAAGTGTTTAGTATATGTTTCTTCATACTTATATGGTTCTGGAAGATATACGGGTACTTTTCGTTCAACCTCCACTTTGAAGGGAACTGGAACTTTCTTTTCGACAGATACCGGTACTTTAATTTCAACTGGATATGGTACAGTCCGTACAACAGGATATGGTTTAGGTACATGCACTATTTTCTCCATCACCTTTTCAACTACGTAAGGTTTAGGTATATGAACGGGTTTAGGAACTTGAACAATCTTTTCAATTATTTTCTCCACAGGCACGTGAACTATTTTTTCAATAGTAAAATTAACAATTTTTGGAACTTGTACAATCTTTTCGACAATTTTCTCAATCGGAACATGTACGATTTTCTGAATGGTATATGGTTTTGGCACGGTTTTAATAACTTCCCTAATATGGTTATGATGATGATGGTGATGATGATGCTTAACTTTGATTTTAATAGGGACATGTTCCTTTTCCTTTTCCTTTTCGTTATGTACAGCGCCAGACGAGTCTTCTTGACTTTCATACCTCTCAGAGGCTTCATACTGTCCATCTTGTTCTGCTGGCTCGTTGATGTGCTCGTGTATTTCTTCATAAGTTTCGTATGTCTTTACGTGATCTTTGTCCTTTTTACCAGGTCCCTTATGTTCTTCATGATAATGCCTATTATGATGTAAACTCTTTCCATGGTGGCTTTGGGTTGGTCTGGACGAGTGAACGTGGTGATGGTGTTTCTTTTTAGAACGTCTCTTCTGGATCTCGTAATGTTTGCGATTAATGTGAAAGTTGGCATCTGCTAACTGACTCGACGCATCAAAATCAGAAGAAGAAGCTTCCGAATTATCAACATTCGTCCCACTGCGTTCAGCTATTAAGATATCCGGACTTTCCATAGGACTTGAATTTGAGTGTGCTTGGGCCACAAGAATAAACAATGAAATGAATAAACTTGCAAATACACAAAATACCTGAAACGTTGTTTTTAAATACAATTATTTAATACACGATCCACAAAATCGTATCCTTACCAACATGCTCATAGATGATATATGTAACTATTTAAAATGCTCGATGTTACCAATTCAACAACCTTCAACAGCAATGAAGATCTTGATTATTGAATTCGGTTTTTAAAGGCGAGATTCGCACTTGCCTCCGATGTACATTATGTATTGTATACTCCCTGAACATCGTTTATGTTTTGTGCTTTCGTTGAGCAAAAGCACCCAAAATGATGTACCGACTAGTTTATTCCCTTTAGTGCAAAGCGCTTTCCCATTCGTATATAAATTCCTCATAGGTAAGGTATACAACAAAATGTCCATAGAAAATGTCAGACTTTTTTGAAATATTACCCCTTCTATAAGTTGCTCATATATACGTGTATGTATATAAATTACAAATGTGTATATCATTGACTAAATATAATTCAATTACGGGAAAAATAGACATAAAACTTTCTTCTGAAATTTCAAACAGGGTAACTAAATATATATTACTTAATATGGATTAGTTGAACTTACTTAAATTCAAGTTTACTGAAAAAACAAAATTTACACGCTCACAGCACACGATCGCGTGTCTTTTTAATAGTCTGCTAAAACCATAGAAAATGCTCGTATAAACACATACATATGATAGTCAAGTAACTTTTTACTCAAATGGACATGTAATGTATATAGAAAACTTTTCTTTCATTACAAGCTTTTTTCTTCTATATCATGTTTGGAAAGTAGTATGAACTTGTATTGTGTTCATACATATACATACATACATATGTATAAAAACTGCATTATGTGTGCATTACATGGCAATCATATACGGTTGGCTAAATGTGTTATTTCCTTAAAATTGGATATTTGGTAACGATACTTTTAAACATCCCCCATTAATTTCCTAGGAAAAGAGAAAATCTTTACTACATCCTCAATAATAATATGTTTGACGTTGTATATGTATATAAGATAAAATATTTCGATTTTCAGCCTAACTGTTGAAGTTTATAAAACTGTTAGGCACATTTTCTTAAGTTTTTTTTGGATCTCTCTTGACGATATCAACCAGTATTGAAAGATTAGAGACAGCAATCTTTAAGGAAATCTGCTGGTAGTATATTAAATGGTATGATAACAGTATAAGGAACTGTATCTGACTTTGAAGATTGTTCCAGAATTTGTTCTCAATGAACCCCGTTCAAAAAAAAAAATATTTAATATTATCTCTCTTAGTCACAAGATTTATTTTATTTGTTATTTGCAATTATCCTATAAAGAAGAAGAGAATATAAAAAAAGAAGTCTTCTTAGATTTGAAATTTGGTATTTATTTGGTATTTGAAAGTACATATGTTTATGTAAGTATTTAAGTTTGCTCTGGAACTAACTCTGATGCCCAAACGTCTTGAGGCCATCCCGTCCGTCCTTTCGATGAGATATAAGAAGAATTCTGAAAAACAAATTCATTTAAAGAAATTTCAAAAGGTTTTATAAAGTAAAAAAGTTTTCAAAACTTATGAATATACAAAAATACAAAATGGCATATGAATTATAGGCGTCGCATCAAGTGCTTATGCATTAGGGGATTAAAAAGCATTATCTTTAATGTTTTCAAAGGAAAACACTTATTTAATGGAGCATGATTGTTGTTGTTGCACTTGCAGCATCGGTCACCCCTCTCGCACTTGTCTGAATCATTAAGATAAGTGTATAAGTATGTATACATGTTCGATAGCATGTAATTGGGCCATGTGAAAATGTTGTTGAACACCCGGTCCCGTAACGTTAGGGGGGGGTGGGTTCCAAACAGAAAGAGAAGTGGCTGTAGATATTTTATGCCATTGTAAAAATGTTGTGGTTATTGTAATTGTGTGTATAGGTTCATTTGATATGCTTGACAACCTCGAGATAAGCAATTTGATTAAATTATTTTTAAACTATTCTAATTAGTATATCGTATATCGTTGAGCTGCCAGCTATAACATAACAACCCAATTTAAATATGTTTAATACCTGAAATGTAATCGATTCAAGAGAGGAAAGAGTATTTATGAATCGGTGCCAGGGGGAATATCTCTTGTTTTTTCGATTGTGTGACATCTTTTTTGATAAATTGTTTGTGTTTTTAGAGGCGTAAATTATAAAAATGTAAACAAACCTCAATTCTTTGCTTTCTTTCAGTATAGACTTTACGATTGGAAACCTTTAGCTCGGCCTGAAAGCCACTTTTGGGGTCCTGATCACCATCCAAAACGTCTACTAGATAGTTTATGTATAAAATTGCCAATTTTAACGTTTTAATCTGTAAAATTTAATTATATTAATTTCATTTTAATGGAATGATTCTATTTTTTCACTCTAACATAGACTCAATTAAAATTTAATATGAAGAATACAACTTTTAAAAGATTTATATTACTTAATAATTACCTTAGATAACTTTGTGTCTGAAGGAACATTTGGAATTCTACCACGCAAGCTTGAAAATGCGGTATTTATGCTTTGTGTGCGTCTGCGTTCTTTTTTATTTGCAGTATTTCTTTTCTTTATGGTTCGAACTCCTGGATTTTGATTATAGCCTATTTTATTAATCGGTAAAAATAGTTCATCGGACGTTTTATTTTCGGGATCTGAAAAAGAATAGATAAAGATAAATTTAAAATGTTCTGCCTATGTTTTTTAAAAGACCCGTCGGCATTCAAACCAATTAAACAAGTTAAAAAATACTTATTGTTTATTAAACATCACAACCATTTTTGGAATTAGGCATTTTGTTTAAGCGAAATAAAAACAAAAACACAATTTTATAATACAAGTTCTGTAACTACAATCCTGAAGCCCACGATACTGTTGTTACGGCCCTGTCTGTCTTGAAAGGTTGCTGAGTAACGATTTCAAAATTGTCTTTTGCAATCCCTGTTCAGATACCTATACATATATTTTCTTTATTTATTCAGGAGATTTTTCAAAAACTATATGATAGCGACTTAAAAGCACAGCTAAGCAATAATTTGATTAGGGGAATTCAATAGATTCCAAAAAGGGGGTGGATATTACAAATAATATGAAAATTTAAGACCATGTATTAGTCTTTATGGCTAGGAATTTTTTGAAAATTGATACTAAGTGAGTTTTATACTAATTAACATAACTTTTAATATATTTTATTAATTAAAACAGATCAGAAACCTGGAATGTTTTTCTTTTTTTAAGTTGCATTAAAACACTTCTGCAACATATCTAATAATTTAACAGAAAAGAATAAAATTCAAAGAGGCACAGGCGACATGTCAAATAATCTTAATGACTCAGCGTGTTTATAAAACAGATGTAAATAATTGAAGGATATCTGATAGGCGAATACATCTGCAGATCTTCTTACTTTTTTCATGTCTGTACATACAGTTTAGTGAGTTCATATCCGAAATTGGTGAGTTATTATAAACACTATTGTAATAAAATTCACTGCACACAGGATTTGTATACTCGGACATTGCACTAGTCGAATCTTCAGATTTTATTTAAAATATATAAATATGTACATATATCACTGCACTCGCTTACATACTTAGTTACATATGTATGTGTTTATGTATTTTTGATTATTCATGCACTTAAGACCGACGGATACCGAATGAATACTTTAACATTCTTTTATTCTTGTGAATTTATCTCACTACTGGCTAAAATCTAACTAAAACTCAAGAAGGAATCTTTTCGGATCAAACGCCCTTTTGGATATGAAGAGAAACCCACCACCACATATAACACACCTCTCAATAGAGCATAACCAATGAAATGTGTTTATCTTGTGGTCAGGAACGAACCAATCACAGTCCATGGTGAAAACCGTCCAGTTCATAAATACAAATATTAATGGGTGGGGTGGATATCAAACGTAATTGAATAATGCAGAACAACCGAAAGTTTAACGCTTCCATAAGTGGATGGAAATACTGAGCGGTCCAGTACCGAATAAAATTTTACTATACTGAATATTTGTAAATTGAATAAACAGTTTAGTTTATTAATTTTAATAATTATTATAGTATGCATTAGTTTCATTATGATTATTAATATTTGAGACTTAAAGACGAGATTTCTCACAAGTATATGTATTATAATAGCACTGCTTTGCTTTTAGAAACGAACTTGTTTTTCTCTAGCTATTTACTTTTTTGTGTTTATAGGTGAGTTTATTCGCTGGAGAGTCAAGTGTGTAGAATAAACACACATAAGATTCCTGCAATACATACATATGTACATACATCTTCAAATATACAAAAGTATCTAAACGAGATAGTCAAGTGCTTCTTCTGTTGCACGTGTTCAGTTTTTATTTATAGAAATAAACAAACAAGTACATTTTTGTATGCATATGTATGTACATACATTACCTGCATATGTACATATGTATTGGTGTATTAAGAATGTGGCATACTTACATACATATGTAAAATGAAGATTGTATGAAATCATGTAAACATCGAAACTAGCGTCATCTATGTTTTATATTAAGATACTTCAAATACACTCATATGTATATATTCTTAAAACAATTGTAAAGCAAGGTCAGAAGTCTCATTAGCCTTTTAAATCGTTCAATTTACTCTGGTCGTGTGAACATCAAACCCGGCACGAAGTATCCTATAGAACTCAAATTTATAAGATATTCTTATTGGAATTACATACGATTATGTTCTTGACAGTTAAACTTCTGAAAAGTCTCTGGTTAAGTAAAATCCTTTTAAGCAAAGCGAAAACATAGAATTGTAATATAGTTTGTAAAATCTATATAATAATCACACCTTGTCGTGTAGAGAAAAAATTTAATCTGTTCGAAATACAAGCGTCTTTCGATAAACGGATCTGGATTTATTAAACATAATTTCATGTTAACATGTGTGAATTGTTCTTCGTCTTACATGCATACAGTCTATCAAGTAACTCTTTACACAAATGTACATTACATTAACATGCGCATTTGAGTGAAGTGTTACTTGACTGTCTGTATGTCTGTGTTAATATTCTTAATCGGATAAGAACAAAGTTTTCAAGGTGTGAAATAAGGAAAGAAACTTTCAAAACCTATTATACCTATTTGTTTTTATCAAGGTAAACTCAGCGCTCTTTTTAAAATATTTTTTTTAAAAATCTTCAATGAAAATATTACGAATATTACAAGATGTATGTTTTCTAAAACGCAAAAAGTATAAAATGACATATTTGTTTCAAATTTCCATTTCGTTCCGTTTAAGCTAAATCTGATGTATTTAGCTTAAACGGAACGAAAGCCTAGCTGCCATCACCATTATTAATAAAATATCGACTACCAGCATCGATACTGATGTATTTAGCTTAAACGGAACGAAAGCCTAGCTGCCATCACCATTATTAATAAAATATCGACTACCAGCATCGATACTTAAAACACACATATGTAGAGTATCTGATTAAGACTATCGGTAAAAGCATCGATTCCTTTTCAACTCTTGTCTAACTACATCGGTTTAATTACATCTCTAGTTTAATATGCTTTTTTCCGATGTCCAGGCTGTAAAATTCTGATAAACAGAAGAGAAATTACCTATTTTAGTCATGGAGTCTTTTCCCCACACTGAAAATCACGATGAATTAATCATAAAACAACAGCGTGAAATCGAAAAAGAAGTAAGCATGTTAATGTTTGTTACAATGTGCAATGTACAATATAATTTGTTTGTTTTAGATCAATGAATCAACGCCTCTCGTTAGTGAGCAACTACCGCTATCTTGCTTGCGGACCGAATACAATGGCGACGACATATTTACAGCAAAGATAACCGAATTATCAAAAAAATACAAATTCATTCGGCGTACTCGTCCCGATGGCAATTGTTTTTTTCGAGCATTTGCATATTCATATTTAGAATATTTAATAACAAATCCCAGTTCTTACGAAGAGTTTAAAAAACTTGCCGAGGACTCTAAAAATAAACTTGTAGAACTTGGTTTTCCAACTTTTACATTGGATGACTTTCATGAAACTGTAAGGTTGCCTGCCAGATATTTTATAATTTAATATAATATAGTTTTCTTCTTTTAGTTTATGGAAGTCATAAAACGCGTTAATCCAAATAATTCCGAAGGAACAGAAAAGGTTCGAAATGAACTTCATACGATCTTCAACGAACAGGGATACTCCGATTATGTAGTTGTCTATTTGCGCCTCATAACATCAGGAAAGCTTCAGGAGGACGCCGACTTTTATCAGCATTTCATTGAAGGAGACTTTTCCATAGCTGAGTTCCGGCATCAGGAAGTCGAGCCCATGTACAAGGAATCAGATCATATACATATAATCGCCTTATGTACAGCGCTTAAAGTTGGAGTGAGAGTTGAATACCTGGACAGGGGAGAGGGCTCCCAGGTTAAGGCACACGATTTCCCAGAAGGAACTGAACCAACTGTTTATCTTATTTATAGACCAGGACATTACGATATTTTATATCCCAACTGAAAGGTTAAGAGTGTATAATTATATTACAGTTTCAAATATTCTAATACACGCCGCATATGTAGTCAATAACTGCAATCATCAGAAATCTCAACAAAGTTATTATTATTTTGGATAATTTTAGTATCATACCCTACACTGTCAATTTGCAGATTTAATGATTTAGTTACTCACTAAGTTTCTTCTTAATTTCGAAAAGGGACTCTAACTGAAGTAATGAAATGTGAATGTCATTAAAGCAGGTCATTCCAGGCCATGAAAAATATACTATTTATATCAGCATGAGTAGCTCTTAATTATACACGACAATCTATTTCATTACCGTTTTGGGGATACACTATTTAATTTATTTAAAGGAAAAATCAGCATCAAAAAAAGATTCGAAATAAGGCCAAATAAAAGCTTTTGTATGAACTTTGAACCTTAAAGCTATTAATCAAGCCGTATATACTTTTCTACTACTCCACAACAACATATATCCTATAGCTTACGTAGGAACAATCAGTCAGAAATTACGATTTTTCTATTAAGCCAAAACTACAATTATCTATGTATATATGGCAAGGATCAATCAGTGCAAACTAACGCAAGAAACTGCAAGGGTATATAATAAATACCTAAAATAAAAAGTTTTTAACCTTTTCGTTTGTTTTAATAACAATTTGTTGGGACATTTAAGAATGTTGTCAAAATCATATTGTCAATCCAATTCTTGTAAATTAAATGAGTCCTAGACAGATTGCTTTGGCCATTAACTTATAATTAAGAATTAAAAAGTATCTAGGATAAAATCTAAAAAAAAAACTCTTTTATCGCTGTACAGACTGGAATAGCACTAATAGCATAAAAAAGCAGTAATGACCTGAAATAGTGTCCAAAACGGCTAAAAAGGTGTTTTATTTCAAATCCGTTTAATATTATACTTGCGTGTTCCTATACATTGTGGCAATCGTAAATAGAACTGTCTAAATAAGAAACTATTATTTATAGTATGTATTTACAAAATTTTATTGCAATGTTTTACATGTTTTTTAAATGCATATCTAACACAATTAACACAAATCAAGTGTGGCTAATTCAAAGTCTACCTCAAAATGACGATTAAACCCTCTACGCAGGCTCTATTTGCTCACAATTTTGAGTCCCGTTCGCCGGCTAGTCAATTCGAATCCAACACGGACAAAGCCTCATTCTTTTCCTCTTCCAATTCCTTGGCAGTCACACTCAACTTGGACTTGCCGAATTCAGTGATTGACAGACCCTCAACAATTTGCCATTTCTTATTCTTAATCTCCACTGGGAACGAGAATACCACATCCTTGGGCGAACCATAGCTACCATCTGAGAATACACCCATGGAAACGAACTTTCCGGGTGCTGTGCCATTCCACCAATCGTGCATGTGGTCGCATGCGGCCTTGGCAGCCGACATAGCCGACGACATCTTGCGAGCTCCAATAACAGCTGCACCACGCTTCTGCACAATCTCAATGAACTGTCCTTGCAAATAGGCATCGTTGTTGACTGCCTGGGCAATGGGGATCCACTCATTGTTAATCTTGATCTTGCCCTGCGAAGCATCTGGAAATTGTGTAGACGAATGGTTACCCCAGATAATAATGTTGGAGACATCCGCGATAGTAACGCCCAACTTAGCAGCGATTTGTGCAGCAGCACGGTTCTGATCGAGACGTGTCATGGCCGAAAAGTTTTCTCGTGGAATCGATGGTGCATAGTTTGCACACACCAAGGCATTGGTATTAGCCGGGTTGCCAACGACGAGCACTTTCACATCCTTCTTCGCCACCTTGTCAAGGGCTTCACCCTGCACCTTAAATATCTTAACGTTAGCGGACAACAAATCCTTGCGTTCCATTCCTTCTTTGCGGGGCATGGCGCCAACTAGGAAGGCGGCCGAAACATCTTTGAAGCCAACCAGTGGATCCGTTGTTGGGACAACTTCCTTCAGCAGGGGCAGAGCACAATCAGCCAGTTCCATGACAACACCCTCAAGTACCCCAACCATGGGAGGAATATCAAGCAAGTGCAAAATGAGCTGCTGATCCTTGCCAAACACTTCTCCCCTTGCAATCATATAGAGCAGGGAGTAAGCGATTTGGCCAGCAGCTCCGGTGACGACAACTCGAATAGGTTCAGCCTAAAAAACATGATATGTAGCAATTACATATTTTGGAATTTCCCAGCATAGTTAGTTAATGAGGTATGTGTATGTAACCGGCAAGGGCAGGTGCATAGGCCAAGCAACTGGTGTACACATGACACTTTACTTCAATAGCATATGATTGCTTGCTTGTGTAAGCTATAAGTGTCCAATCATGAAAATACACTAATGAATACATATGGCTCAAAGTTCAGGCTGTTTTCTCTATTCTTATCTATCTTATAGATGAAGAGCATATGTAGTATAGCGCCAGGGCAAGAGCACCTGATTCGCCGACAGATTTTCTCTGCGTATATAATTACGCGTTTATGGTATACGTGTTTTAAGACATATGTATGTATGGATTTTTATATATTATGCATATTGCAGTTATATTTGTATTTGCTTACTTATGCATTAATGTACATATGTGTTTGAACGTGTGTGCATTCAATTGCAGAGGAAATAAAATAATAGCCAATGTCAATCGACTTATCAAAGCCGACTCAAAATGAAAGCTTGCATTTGCAAGCAAAACAATTATAGATATTTATGCATGTATGCATTTATCTTTATATTATACAATATATAAGATAATGCTGAGAATGACTTTAAGAGGTGAAGGTTAAATCAATGTTATGAGATTCTTCCTTTCCAGCAAGTAAATTTTATATTTCCATAATAAATATGCCGATACTTCTATTTGCATATATAATTAAAATAAATTTTAACATTTGTATTTATGTATATTTTATATTTAGATTAGCTCACCATTTTGACAAGTTGTTGCGTGAATCTGAATCAAAATTCCTAAATAATAATTAATAAAGCAAAAAGTGATCGACCTATCGATTATTTTAATTGTGATATTTTCTGGAAAATACCGATTATTTTATTATTTATTTATGGGGATCGATAACACATCGCAGGGGATCTTCATCAATAGATAAGCCTTTTAGACCGAGGCCGTATGTTTAAATATTATCGATAATTAAGAACTGCAAAGTTAGCAACAAAATTATTGGAATACAAATCATTTCCTAACGTTCTTTTTAAATTCAAAATTACAATTATTATAAATTATTCCATTTAAACTAAATACAATAATAATACTTTATATTGTACACATATTTTATGTAATCGATAAGTTTTTGGGCAGTCATCTAGTGGAAACACTTCGACGCAATACGCCATTGTTCCACACTGACATATTTTCCAACACTTTGTTCAGAATAGTAAATAAGACATTCAATAATAATAAAATTGAAAATAGTCGAATTCTAGTTGGAAAAAGTTGCCTATTGAACTCATACGGTGAGACAACTAATTGAAGATTATTTTATTCCAAAATCGTAACATTAAATACGCGTCGTTTGTTTAGCATTGAACATAAGGTCACAAAGATGTCTACAGAGGAATTGCCAGATGACTTGGATAAACTAAAAATAACACCAAAACATGAATTGGTTAAATTGCGTGATAGAAATCCGTTTTACACCAATTCTTGTACTTCAGCAACTTATAAGGAGATCATTCAAAACAGAAAACAGATTGCCCATAGCAAAATGCGTCGAAAAGGTCGTAAATGTATTAACAATTTTAAGGACTGCGATGCCAAGCAAATTGACTCTCTATTTGCTGAGGATAATTGTGATATTGTAAATCCTTTATGTTGTTTATCTGGAGTGCAAAAATTGCAAGTGAAGAAAGGTAAATCAACCGTATCGAAGTCGGGCTTGTTGAGAGAACCCAGATTGCGAATTGTAAACGACAATATATGTAAGAAATGTATAGTTGGTACTCGTATTAATCAATCGATTCCAGTAAGTTCCGATGAAGAAATTAGCTCGAATGCGCAGAAATCTCCAAGTAATATCAGTGATGAGACCAGTCTTAATAATAGTTGCAGTTTTCGTGAACTTGTTGACGAACTTAATATTCTACTTGATGAATCGAAATCCACGAATACTTTGGACAATACCCTGCCCTTATCAAATACCAATTTTTCAAATTGGCAAAAAGATCCGAAGAATTCATCAAGGGGTACGGCCAACAAACGTGAACACAAAGATGATGATCAGGGGCCTAGTTATCGCGATCGTCCTAGTGTTACTACACCCCTCTCGTGCTCCCAGGAGGCAAGCAACAGTTCGCCTAACTCTAGGAATTGCGACGATGTTACTATAGTCGAGCTGGCCAGCTATTTTGACACAATGGTGCACATTCCCAAGAAAATGTCCTCGATGGCCGAAATGATGTATATCTAAGTTCTTTGTAGTGACATATGTATGTAGATATGTACCATATATTAATCAATATGCAAACTCGTATGTAAAAATAAGATGGAAAGTAATTCATATTTTCAAAACGGAGAAATGCTATTTAATTAAAACAAAATCTATATGTATTGTTATTTCAATAAATCTAAAAACATTCATTTGTCGTCTATGACTGCATGAAAATAAGATATTTTACTCGAACGATAGATATAATGGTACGATAATAGTGGGCTCAAATCCGGAACGACTGACGAGCAGATTGGTTAGAATTCTTTCTAGATTTCAGATTCAGTTGGTTATCTTAATTTTGAACACAGTTAACTTCAACATCAAAGGCAATTTATTAAAATACGTGTTATAAGTTTAACCACAAAATTATCGAAATAATTCTTTAAGAAATTGAAAATAATAAATTTATACGTAATGTACAATATTTCGGATAAGTTGAATTGTTATTTCTAATAGTATTTACATATTTAAAATTCTTTTCAATGCTCTAATTTTGATTAAAATTACAGGATATATAATTTTTAATTTAAATGAAATCCTTTTTCTTTCGTTGCTGTTAATAACCGTTCCTTCATTATCTCCTCAGACGGATAGTCGGGAAGCTTTAAGTAATGAACACATGTATTCACTGACGGATAGCTTCCTTGCCCAGCGTCGACCTTTCTCACTATTGTTAGTCTAGGATGTAAATTGGCCAATCCTCCAGGTGGTAGGCTACTACATCCCGTTGTGAATTGCAAGAACGCCTTTCGCTCAGCACCGGAAAAGCTTAACAAAACGTTAACGAAACGTAAAAATCCAGGGCTGAAAGAAGAAACATAATAATAAGTATTATAGTAAATACATATTTATATGATAAAGTGTCCTATATTATGAGATAACGTACCTTTCTTTAGAATACCCCAATTTGGGTTCAGTGTACGCCATAAGATCTTCTCGATTCCACTGAGGATACTGTTCACCGCATATCATCATGCGTGCTTCAGAAGGATTAAATGCTGCAAGTTTATTCAGTGGGAAAACTTCGCAGAAACCGTCATGAAACGCTTGCATCTGTTTAGCAATACCATCTTGTAACATAAAGTTGACAAGCAGCTCACAATATTCTTCTAGGTTCTCGATGTTGACTTCAATCGCTGAGCCATTCGGCAAGAGGTCTGCATAAGTGTATCCATAGACAGATGAACTAGGTAGGTAAGTGAATGTTAGAGCTAATTCATCCAAAGAGACTTCTATATCGTTCTTAGTGCGCAGCTTTAGATTTTCTATTTGTTGTTTTTTGTCATCTTGGGACAGACTGCTGTCGGCATCGATTGCCTGCTTGCGGGCTAACAAATCATGTAATTCGATTAAAAATTGATACCGCATTGGATCGATCTCTTTAAGATTTTCAATGTTAAGGATGCCACTAAACCAATTGGATTGTGCATAGTCGTCGCCGCTTAAAAGCTGTTCGTTTCGTGATAACATTTTATGATGACAAAGCAATTGTAAAAACGATTTTGAGAGTGGCATATCAACCAGTCTCATATCCTGCAATACCTTGGCAATAAAAACTCCAAAGAACCAAAAGTATTTCGACACCTGTTCACAGACCTCAGAGTTTTGTGGCAGGGGTGACGGGAAGAGTCCGTGCTCACGTCTATTAACGTAATAGCCAATCGGCTTCGATGAGTCCGCATCAGTGTCATCATTAAGAGAAACAGACTCATCTATGGTCTCATTATTCATCTCATCGTCACATAGCCACATGCACAAATCAGATCGTTGAATTTCTGCCGCAACTAAAGCGTAGAACTCAAGAGTGGGACCCAATCCGGTTCCTTCTTCATCTAAAAATTCAATCTCAAGAACTGATTTGCGATTACAGTGCGTTTTCATAACTTGAATGGCCCATTTCAGGAGATCTTTGTTGCGGGGCACCTTAACTCGCTCATGCTTCAATCGCCCTACCCGGAAGTCATGTTGATCGTCCCGACGTGGGCTCATGATCGGGATTCTTTGGCGTTCCGTTGTTATATCACGTTGAGATTGTAAGCATACAATGCTACGGGATGCTCCAAACGCTGTGCAATTGAAATACAATTGCCTTGTCTCGAATGGGAATAAAAATGGACAAGATTGATTTAGATCTTCACACCAGTTCGGTAGAGCATTGCTTGAAAGAACCAGAGGATCATGGATCTGCTGTTGTAGTTTATTTGTGATTTTCTTACTCATGAAAATCTCAGGTGGTAGGAAAGAATTTTCCGATAAGATTGCATTCTGATCCTTACTTTCAACTTCATACTGATTCAGTGCATTGATTTGAATGAGTAAATCAAGAACATCTTCAATAGAGCATAAGTTGTTATCGCTTGTGTTCAATCTACCATGAACTGGAGAGTTAGGAGAGAGTGTAGATGCTCCACTTCTTGATGAAACTCCTGGAGTATTTTGACCCTCTTCTGATTCAATATAACTGCTGTCCTGAACTGTTGGAAATATCTCGCGATAAATAATTGTGTATGTTGGTTCCCACAACTTTCGGAATTTATCATTTCTATTCAATTGACTGTTCTGCAGTATTTCTTGTACTGCTCGGAATATAGTCCAATCACTATTATCCAGATCGATTTCAACATCTGGAACACCACCCAAACCTGGTCCACGTAGCTTCAATCCAAGCATTGTTTGTTCCGCATTCACTTGTGCACTTGGATGAATTGTTTCCAAATCTGCTTCCGGGGCGCAAATCTCCAAATCGGAAGTTTGATTAACATTAGTTCGGCCTGGCCTGGGATCAAAAGCAGGTATAAGTGCAGAAAATTGTCGTTTAAGAACAAATTCATCATCCCACGATTTGCGCTTGCTAACACCGGCCAATCTATTCTCTAGAGACTCATCATCCATGAAAGTCAGAAGATTGCGTGAGACCATAACTTGTAAGAGTGTGTTGCCAACTTCTTCGTACTCATCCTCGTTTTCTTCTTCATCATTCTCTTCGTCCATGTCATCCTCATCTTCCATGTCTCCCAACAATGTTGGTGCTCTGCAACTTTCTAGAAAGTCTTCTAAAGACACTTGTTCACTGTCGCTTGATGTTGAAGTAAGGCTCATTGTTAGCGTGGGGTTAATCGAGGGCGTGGGTTGTTGGCAAACTTTCATGTTTGTTGCCTCAGATGTTGTGTTTGCTCCATTGTTGGACGATAGACTGGGATAACTTTGTGCGGTACTCAATAAGCCCGAATGAAAATTACTGGACAAAGCTAGTTTCACTAGACTTGTTACAGAGTTGGGTCCCCTTGGGAAGAATGAATTAGCTGTAACATTTTGATTGCTATGTTCATTCTTGTTCACAATTGCGTTATTCGGTTGGTTTCCCTCGTTGTTTGTTTCGTGCGATGTTCGGCGACGAGCAATCGCTGCAAATGTCTCTAGAAGTCCGGTATGTACAGTGGCTTCTGATGTTGAAGATATTTCAGAGTTCGATGTAGTTGTTAGGTTCGGCACACTAATACTCATTTGATTAGAAACGGCCACATCATTAGATGCTTGAGGATTCATAATATTTTCCAAGTCTCCTTGGAACGAAGAATTTGCTGGGTTCGCATCTGAACCAGATGGATTTGCAGCTGTTATTGAAGATTTTGTTGCGTCAGTGCTAACACCTGGTTGTATTATTACCGATACCTTTGCATTGACCTTAGCTTCGGTTGGAACATTAGAACGATGAACATGCAACTCATCGGCAGATAGTATATTATTTGTATTGTTACGTATCATGTCGGCACCATCACGCACCTTATCAATAATCTCGTGAGTTTCTGCTGAAAACTGTGAAACACACTGAGAGCCATCGGGATTTGCTTGCTTCAAATTGATCAACAATCCTTTTGCTACATTATTTGCCGAATTGCTAGCATTCATCTTATTATTTTCTTCAATATGCGATACTCGTTTCTCATCATTTGATACGACTACATCAGCTTCGACAGCTTCCGCTGGTTGAGATTCAGCAGCAGGCGTCTCAATATTACTTTCCTTTGAAATTTCAACAATGGAGAAGTTTTCAGAGATGGTAGCAAGGTCTGACACATTATTTGAGTTGATTGTAGACATTGAATTGTTAATTGTAGACAGATCGGCGATATGTTCTAATTCTCGAATCAAATGTGAAGGAACATTGGGTTTAGTGGTTGATGCCTGCTCCGAACTGGATTCAATAAATCTAGCTTGACTTTCGCTAGATGATGTCGCCTTCGATTGGTTGCTAGCAATCTGAGTCTTTGCTGAATTGAATACACTTTCCGCGATGGTCTCCACAGTTTGTTTCCAAGCTAGATTATCAGCTGATACCGTTTGATTGGAAGCATCCTCGGCGTTCTTATTGATTTCAGTAGCTTCTGGAAGCGAAGGGGTCGAACTGGATTTGCGTGATGTAAGCACGTTTGTCTTCTCACTCTTCTTCGATGACATTGGATTGACCCCTTCGAATGCCGAGACACTTTCCAAGTTTGCTAATTTAAGGTCATATTTACCTTCGGCTCCCATTCTATATGAATTTCTCACGCCATGGTCCCATTTAACATCGATCCATCCATTGTGTATTTCTCCAGTTATGGTGCCTTCACAGGAACCATCTTGACCATCCCAACGCCAATCAACACCGCGTACAACTCTCGCACCACAAGTTATATGCTTGAGTTGTGCGCGAATTTGGCGTCGTTCGCGCCTTGTTTTAGCTTCTGCTTCTTTAATGGTCTTACCAATATCGTCACAAACGCCAATGACGCGACCATAAATTTCGAATCCACTTAGACTCAAGTAATGCGTTTGACCCGATGCATTACGACCATTTTGCTGGATTCTAATGTGTCTATATCCCTTTGTATCATCAGGTGGGCAAACGATAGGCCAAGTCGCGGTGCTTCCAGGTTCCGATAAGCTCTTGTCATCCACATGAGTTATAAGAGTTGTCCAGTTCACTGCATCCTTCGATGCTTGAAGAAGCCAATTTCTTAGTGCCGAACGACCATATCCACGAGCATGACGGAGAGTGTAAGCAGTCGGTACAATATAGACGCCAAGATCAATTGTAAACCAGGCTTTCTTGTTATCCTTGGTATGACAATTTAGAGAAATACTATCACGTGACAGTATATCTTCCAATTTTCCATAGGGCAATGTTTTGCCTTCTGAGCAAGTTACTTGAACAAGGCCATACTGCGAGGGGTTTACCCATTCGCAAGTTTTTCCATTAGATCCGATGTAATAGATTAATCCCTCTTCATCAAAATCAAAGCTATGAGTTAATGTAATTCCTTGCTTGAATTCACGCAGTTTCTTCAAATAGAAAAAGGTAGAACGGTCAAGATCGTACCATTGTTTAGCTACCATTTTGAGCAAATATTTGGATAATTGTCCCACTGTAGCCAAGGGTTCTATCTTAAGAGTGCGACCTGTGCGATCAAACAGTGTACTTTCACAAGGCGAACGTTCCAGCCTGAATCGAAGTCGCTTTTGAAGTATTTGAAGGCCGTAACTAGTGCCTGGAGCATCATACAAATACACTGGAAGTTTTTCAGTACTTTCCAAGACTGAGACGAGCTTCTGTATTAATATACTTGCCGTATTCTTTGCATTATTCGACTCCGTGCATTCTCCGAATATACATTTTTTGAATATTTCAATACGCTCCTTCAACATCTTGCTAGTCTTGCATCTTGGCAAATTGTTCTCCCAGTAGTTAACAGATAATACTGCAACTAATGCCTGGACAAGACCTGAGGAATGCATTTCATAGGCACTCACCACACCATCCTCATGTATTAATTGCGAGAGATTTGTAAATGCCGTATAGAGCATATTTGACCAGTTGCTATTTGCACCCACACGTTGCTCCTCAATGGCCTGGTTGATTTTCTTAACGATGCTGGTTAGTTTTGCGACAGCGCCACGTGGAATTATTTGAGCTGATTTAAAGTATTTATTATATATTTCCCGCGATAAGCTTCGCACTTGGATCTTTTGCACATCTGTCTTCGACTTGATGCGTTTCTTCTTCTCTGTTGCCCAACCAGAAGCAAAATCAGCGCCCAGCAAAGTTTCTGCTGTGAATGAGTGCTTTGTTCCTCTATTGCTTTCAAAGATAAATCCTTGCAGATCCTCTTGCAATATGGTCACCTGGTGACCTTCAGTATTATGTATTTGCAATTGATTCGGCTTATGAGACTGCAGTACCCAATTTCCAACAACTAGTCTTAGCACACACACAGTGGGTAAGATGGGCTGCGATGGTGTTCCAGGTATTACACTAGACCTGGCACGCACAAGTTTTTCAAGAAACTCGCCACGGTTTTCTAAAAAAATGTTAAAAGAGAAGAAACATAAAAATTACAATCAAAATTTGCAGGATAGAAACGTCTTTACTTCGCCCCTATAGGCGCGAAAGCCCTTCATGACCTCTGTATTATGACTAAATATTTACCTGAGCTATCGTTTCCGTTCTCTGGGCTTCCACTGGAGTACATTGTAGCTAATTTACCATCAAGAATAAATCTAAACCAACCATTAGAACCATTGGAAAGCTCTAAAGCTGCAGAATCCGACCAAACATAGAGACAATCCCGGCCACGGCAAATACTCCAGTCGCGCCAGTGATATGGTTTTCCTTGCAATATCTCTTTAGCATCTTCCATTGAATCAACTATTAGATTAATTACTAATTAATTTGGTGTTGAATTAAATAGAAAATATACTTGCCTGATGTTGATCTAAGTGGAATACATAATGTTTGACTTCTTTGCGTTGAAGATAAATCTTGGGAACTTGTCTTGAACTGTTTCAAGCTATTTTCCTCAGTGTTATCAGTTAGAGCTTGAACCTTTGAAAATACGCCCAATCTAGCGAAATTTTCAAGGAATTCCTCTTGTGTCTTACACATCAGCTCTTCAATAATATTCAAAATTATCAAATGCCCATCTTCGTCATCCTGTAAGCGATATATATATTTCAATAAGTAAGTTCTTTTGAGTGTTAAAAATCAAGTCTCTTACCTCGCTATCCAATACACTAGCGATAACTTCAGTTAGCAAATTGCCAACATTTTGGGAGGCCATTGATGTTGTGGCTTCATCGTATTTAGTGCAAATACTTTTAAGTACTGAGGGATGTGCGTACTGAACAATTTTCTTTATTAGTCCCAAACTTGCCCTTCGCACACTGCAAAGCATTGATCCTTGAAAAGTGCGACAAAGTATGGGTAAAAGTAATTTTAGATAAACGGGTGCCATTTCCGGATCACCCCTTGGTTCGATCAATGTGTATGTTTGACCCTCCTTGTATGTAAGCATTTGTCCCGAAGACATCCACTCTCCAGGTGATTGCAAAATCATAGCAACTTCACGATGACCATCATCTGATCTCTCACGAGCCTTATCAAGAGGTGTTTTTCCATCTTCATCACGTAAGTCTGGATAGGCTCCATATTTAAGAAGAATCTTTGCGATGCCTGGACGGCCAAAGCAGGCTGCATAATGAAGCGATGAGCTCCGCTGTCCTTTGTTAACGTCAGCTCCTTTTTCGCATAGATACTCAACCATCTCTAATGTACCAAATGCTGATGCCCAGTTCAACAGAGTCTGTCCCACATCATCCATACAATTAACATCAACGCCGCAAGTTTCGATTGCCTCCTGCAAAGCCTCTGTATCTTTTGATCGAATACAATCAATTAACTGACGATGTGTCCGATCAGTGCTGGAGTCATTACGCTTTGGGCGCGGAACTAATTGACCTTGATTTGTGTTAACGTTTCCCCGATTAAGCGCTTGGCGCCCTTCGAACAAAAGGAGCAGCAAAAGATCTGCAAATCGCATGCAGTCAAGAACGCAACGTTCATCTCCTTTTAAGCCTCTTTCGATTGCTTCTGGTAGCTGAGATCTCAATATATCTCGCGTTATAGCAGGTGATCCACGACACAATGTGGACAATAGAGAAATAGTTGTTGAAATAGATTGCGGCGAACGTGATGACGAATCGCTTGCCTGCACTTTGCTGTTAGCGTTCGAACTAATGTTTGCTGCATTACTGGCAGCGGCATTACTGTCAACGGCATCACTGACGGCGACTGCGACAGCACCAGTTGTCAAATTATCATTTGCTTGATCTGTAACAGGGCTTTGTGCTTGATTTGTTTTGTATGAGGCTAAAGCGTGGTTTGACCCACCAGCATTGCCAAGACGTTTCAGCAGCTCTGAAACTAAGCCGTACTCGGCTAAGGGAGCTGGATCTATCCACTTGCGTGTAAAACGATCGGCTACCGAAGCAAAGCATTTTAGGGCTCCATCCGATACCATTGGATCTTCATGTTGTAACAAAGTGCTTAGGCTTTCGACGCAGTTATTTATGCATGGTGAATTCGGTTCCACTTTTGTGCAAAGTCGCGAAACTACAGCCATAGCCGAGTGTAAAGTGTCCTTATGTACTTGAGAGCCGCTGTCTCGGATAAAAGACAACACGCAGTTCAAGCCACCGCCTTCAAACACTGCTCCAGCTTCTCTGGTGCAGATAAGTTCGAGCACTTTTATGCATTGCTCTGCTAAATCACGAGACGTCCTTGACGATAGGTCTGCAACAACTAAACGGTTGCAAATGGCTTTTATTGCTCCATCGATAGAAACAATTCTTCGTGTGCATTCCGCAGATACATCCAGGTAATACGTGATTGCACGTGCGGTTACTTCAAGCACATTTTCAGGTGCAAGTTCGTCCAAAAATATTTTGCACAAGGCTGGCAAAAAAGTACGAGGAGGACAGCTACAATACAAATATAAAATCAAGATTAATAAATTTAATTTGAATTTTTCTTTTCTTTGTTATAAATTGATCATTTTTACCATATGAAAAGACAACAGACAGAGTGATACATGAAATGAAAATTAATCACATCTTACACATAAACTTACCTCTCGAAACAACGATCTACATTATCTGACATCAAAAGAAGCATACATAATTGCTCTAAAGCAATCAATTGCATGTCCCTCTCATCGCCTTGTCCAATGGACAACCATTCCAGTAATGTTTCTGGATCAACGTCCCCCATCTGTAATAAAGAATGTTTTTGTTTAATTGTTATATTTGTACAAAGTGGTTTTAAATCTGTTATCTGTACTTACATTGTCTTTATAATCCAAAAATTTACTTTTTGGGGTTTTTTAACTCTGTAATTTATATAAACGTATTAGCACATTTTGATTGTATCAGATCTAATGAAAAGCTAATTGGAAAATATTTAAAGAAAGAGTTATACATAGGGACAGTGGACGCTCATGCCTCACATACCAATAATACCTAAATAACCGAAGTATAACAGAATATAAGCAAAGTTGACTTTGAAATTAACAACTGAAATGATTTCGGATCCAGTCAATCACAAAGCATTGGAAACGTTTTGTTTATCCACGCTGCACGATGAAACTGCGCATTATTTTCAGCCAAGAACCAGCTTAATATACAACTTGGTGAACTAACTTTTATCTATTATTATTTTAATAGTACAAACCAGCTGCTGGTAACGAGTAGAAACACTTTCTTTCTTTGGGGTAACAGACTATCACAATTTTATTGGTCGATGGGATAGAAATGACTTGGTTAGATCGATTAAATTCGTCACTCAGTCATATGTTCGTACACACATATACATATAAGTATGTATGTATCTACATACACACATGAAGAAAAAGACACCCCTTGTAAGGCATCAATTTTTAGAAAAACATTTTTATTTGTACGCGTGCTTTTGATATTATTTTCTAGGCATTTCTGTATGTACATATATATGTACAAATATTCATTTAATGTATGTAAACATTTTATGTGTGTCAACATTTATACGAATATGTTCAAGTTGATATTTGACAATGCATACTTCAAAATTTGTTATGTAAAAGATTTATTGGAGTGTAAATGAGCATAAAAACATACAATTAGTTGCATCCATATGTACATGCTTTTAAAATGCATAGTTGCATGACTAAAAATTTTCATCATATTTATGTATGTCATGAGTGTTTAATAATTACCTGAAGCATTATATTTTCGCACTGAACATTTTCGGCCAACATGTGTTGTTTAACCTTCACTCATATGCACATTAATAAATTTTTCACAAGATATTTTAGTTTAATTTTATAATTTACTATTGCCTAAACTTTAATGTCTATTGAAAACACATACATACATATGCAAAATTCACATTTATAGATAATTCAACCATAACTGTAACGTAGGGTTGCTTATATCTGGATCGATACGTGGTGAATGGTTAAGGGTATTCCTTTTTTGATTTTTTATAAAATCAATAGATATCAGGGAAGTCTTTAAACAATGTTGTAATATCAATATAATATTTAACTATTCACATTCTTAAATTTAACAAATTATAGACTTTTTAAATATTTACCTATCCATTTTTGAAGGAAACTTTGTTACATAAAATTTTAATTTGATATATATAAGCCAATGAACGGTACAAAAATGCTTTTAAAATCATCTCAATTACCTGCATGTTTTTATGTTTGGCTAATAAGCTTAAAATAATTTATTTTTAACTCTGTGGATTTAATAGTGGCGGAAAATAGAATCGAACATTTTTTTACAAGAAGCAAAAGTTTTAGGTTCAAACGAAAAGCCCTGTAGCCAAATTTTTTTAACCGACGTTTTACAAGAATATATATTTTATATTTTTATCGTCTTTATATTTATACTTATCGAAATTAACAAGCTAGAATCGAAATTGGGTATCGTTCCTTTTTATACATTTCGATAACTTGCTAAATTAATGTATCGATATCTTCCATAACATATTTGTATCCTCTCTGATTTGTATTTTATTAGTCAGCTTTATTTTGAATATTAAATTTTGTATGTTTGCAATTGTTTCTAATGGAATCTTCTTTTATCAATACAAAATATGCGCTGGTATCGCGACAAGTTGAGCTAATAACCAATTTAAATTCTGAAACTCCTTCAAACTTTGGTTACAGATTTAACGACACAAACACACACGTTAGCAAATATACAGCTGTTCCTGGAACATTAATTAAGATTATTGACACTTTTGACACTTCTGACAGCAAAAACTGCATTGTTCAGATAGTAAATTTTCATAATGATAACAAACGTTGTTACATATGCAATACGAAAAACCTATTACGAGTGTCCGAGGATATTTGGCCCTATGTGATTAGTATTCAGAAATCGGACCGCCGTTTGCGATTAGCGGCCAATAAAGAACAATGTTTGTGGTTACTTAGTTTAAAAGTAAATGACCTTATTGCGGTGCAAAGTGATTTGCCTGAAAAGAGTAATTTGAGCTTTGATTGTATTATACGTTACATAGGTCCAATCCAGGAATTGAGCTCAGTTGGATATTATTTTGGGCTGGAACTACTTGTGAGTATATGACTTCCTTAATGCAGATTTTATAATAATAAAAATTCTTTGCATTTTCAGCACCTTAATAATGGACACTCGCCACAAGCAGACGACATTCCATTTGCAATAAAATATATGCAATGTGACCCATCGCTATCAATATTTAGTACAGCAGATCGTTTAGCTCCCATTTCGAGTGAGCTAAGTCATCGAGCTATTGCTAAAAAATTTATTAACGATGCAATTGAACGTGTTAATACAACCATCGTTCCAGCAGTATTAAACGTTTTCGAGCAACAAGGTGATAAAAAGTACAAGACGCAACAGGGCACAAGTCAGTTTTATGTTGCAAGTTCCATACCAACCTCGAAAACAACTGATTCTGAAACAGAAAACTCTGCAAAATCTAATAACATTCCGGTAACTACGGACCACAAAGCTACAAGCCATTTTATTGATACGAATACGGAGCATTTCCAAAACAAAATTCCACTTCTAGATGGTAACAGTAATATATCTTCTACAATGAGTAATAAAGGCAAAGAAATCATTGTCATAAATAAGGGCGACATTGAGGAGTCCACAAAGAACGAGCATAATGTTGTCGTTGTTAATAATCCTCAGGAAAATGTTGACTTAGCAGAGCTATTGGGAACAAATTGGCCAAAAAATGCTGGAGGAGCCGCATTAATGTTGAACGGAACACAGATAACTGTCAAACCAAAAGACAATAAGTTCGAAAAATGGGAACCATCTGAAGGAGCGCATATTAAGGAAATCCCATCTGCTGTTTGTAATCAAGGTATGAAATATGTTAAATTGAACATAAATATATTTTAATGCAGGATAGGAGACTTTAGCAGTGATCAATCGCAGTATTTATTGAGGATTTATTATCTGCATACATATGTGCTTAAGAAATAAATATAAATATTCTTTATAATTTGCCTAGACGACAAAAGGATGTAAAAAACATAAAACAAGTGCCTACACCACAAAAAAAGTGAATGTATAATAGAAAACATGAAACATCTAAAATATATATAATATTGTATACAAAATCACATTTATACTAACAAACATACATATTTGTCATACGTCATTTATCGATATACAGACATATATATATATATATATATATACATATATATCTTCAGGGTATTTTTCAGTTGCATTCGTAAACAAAATGTCAAGAACTATTTTTAAATGACACACACATGCACATATTTACATATATATACGCAAGTACACGTACATATGCTCGCGATAAAATTAAACTTGTCGCGTTTTTTTACAAACTCACGGAAAAGTTTTGTCTGCCGGTTTCTCTCTCTCGGTCTTTTAGCATTTAAATAAAAGAATATATTTTGAAAATTACAAATATAAATATAATATATGCAATCTTTTATACATTCAAATAGATATTTATATAATAATGTATAATATTCCGTTGAGTGTTTTAGAATTTAGTAAACTAGAATTAAATTATTTTGAAGGTACACATGAAAGACTATTTAGTTTAAATAGATTTTATATTTTTAAATGTTTTGTTTACTTTAACTAGAGGGAAACCACCTTAATTACCGCGAGTTACATGAAATACCAGGAACAAAACTAACAATTGGTTCTATGGTCGAAGTTTCTGATTCGGAAAAAAATGCAGATTTATATGGTGTGATTCGTTGGATTGGATTTCCTCCAAATTCGTCAAATGTCATGGTTGGTATCGAAGTAGAAGATGATCAAAACTTACGAGGTCTTTCGATATCTGATGGAACATATAATGGAACTCGGTAAATTATTCTATATTCAATTGAAAATTGCTGGAGAATAAGTGCAATGTTTATACAGTTTGTTTCAGTGTCGCGAAGGTGGAGCCATTTTTGTTCCCTCCAATCGGTGTGCAAATGACAAAAGGTTTGCTGACATAGAGGGAAATCATTCAGCAAGTACGATATCATGTGATAAGAACGCTATAAAGTTTGGACATGTTAAGTGCCCATTGGTCTATGGAGCAGTGCCGCCCTTGAGTGAGATATATATATTCAATAAGAGATTAAGATTAAACAGATTTAACTGTCGTTTTAGGAATACACAATACCGATGAACTTGATGAAATATGCGGAAAATTTAAAGGTATTCAGGGTCACCACAATTCCTGCTATTTGGATGCAACATTGTTTTCCATGTTTACTTTTACGAGCGTATTCGATTCGATTCTATATAGGAAGCCCGATTCGCAGGTAACGTGTTTTTTATAACATAATAATATTCCATAATATTCTTTTTAATGTTTTTTCTCAAGGATATTGCACAATATAGCGAAGTTCAAAACGTTTTGCGGAATGAGATCGTGAATCCATTGCGCAAGAACGTGTTCGTTCGCGCCGATCGTGTTATGAAACTACGTAAATTACTGGATCAACTGAGTTCGGTTAGTGGCCTGACTAGTGAAGAGAAGGATCCCGAAGAGGTGCTCAACAGTTTGCTATCTCAAATAATGCGAGTGGAACCGTTTTTAAAAGTACGCTAACCTTGTTAGTTTTCAATTTTTGTTACAGTTTTTTGATAAAATAATTTTTAATTGTAGCTGAGTTCTGGGCAGGATTCATATTTCTATCAACTGTTTGTGGAGAAAGATGAGCGACTGACATTTCCAACAGTGCAGCAACTTTTCGAACAAAGTTTTCATTCATCCGATATAAAACTTAAGGAAGTTCCATCCTGTCTCATTATTCAAATGCCCCGCTTTGGAAAAAGTTTCAAAATGTATCCACGAATTTTGCCATCTCAAGTTTTGGATGTGACAAATATCATTGAAGATTGTAAGTTGATTAAAGAAAGAATGTCCCGTTGAGATCGAGATGTACATAATATTTAATTTTAATTGTTTTAAGCACCTCGTCAATGTTCTGTTTGTGGAAAATTAGCTGAGTTCGAATGTCGCGAATGTTTTGGTAATTTGCAAGCAGGAACCGGATTGGATTGTACAGCGTTTTGTCAGGCATGTCTGAAGACTGTTCACAATCACCCAAAAAGGTATATACTACTACTCAGAATACAACGATAACATTATTTAATATACTTGTCATGTTTACAGAATCAATCATGTTTCAAAGCCGATATATGTTCCAAAGGATTTCAAAACAATCGCCGATCACATGACTTTACCTAGACTCTATATGGAGCTGTTCGCTGTTGTCTGCATTGAAACATCACATTATGTGGCATTTGTTAAATCAGGTTCTGGACCGGATGCTCCATGGTGTTTCTTCGATTCCATGGCTGATCGTAAAGGTAATGTATTGATCCCTTAATAATTATGTTAACTTTAACATGCATAATCCAATATGTTGCAGGTGAAAAGAATGGATATAATATACCTGAAATGATATCTGTACCGGAGCTACCGCAGTGGTTATCGGATGATGGCTCTCGAGTTATTATTGAAAAATCCATTAAGGATAAAGTCTTACCTGAACATGCGAAGCGTCTGTTTTGCGATGCTTATATGTGCATGTACCAAAGCACGGATGTTATGATGTACCACTAACACTAAATTGTTGACATAATTTATAGAATAAAACGAATATGGACAACTGTAATTAGACACTGTTGTGTCTCAGCTTTGCTTATATGTAGGTTGCATTTGAACTATCATGTGCGTGTGAACTATCATTAAGTTCATACAATTATGTCATTATATCATTCATTCTTGTGGACTCCCTTCTCATACATTTTGAATTACATCATTTTTACCCCATAGACAACACCGATCAGATAGTATTCATACAAACTTTAGTTTATTTGTAACAAATTCTGTTTTTCATCTTTATATTGTTTTTGAATAAAATACTTGATTAATGATATTACGTTTATTAACGTACATTTGCTTTGCTAACTCTCAGAATCGTGTAAGTTTTGGAGAATAGTTGTATATATATATTTGCTCTGAATTAATAGCATATTCTAACAGTAAATGAAGTGAAAGTTTCTCTTATTTTTATGCATATGTACCATATATATGTAAGAGCATAGTGAAAATATAGTCTGAAGACCATTACTATATTTAGTGCAAATCTTCTTCCATAGAAAAATCAGATGTTTCCCCAGCATAAAGTGAGCTGCAAAAGAATGTAAACTTCACATTAAATATGTTCAATTATTAATTATGGGAAAGACTATACTTTACGGCTCGGCTGGTGAAGAACACAATGCGTTTTAGCCTTTTGTTATAGAAAAAATAATTAAAAGACCACAAACAACCAGGTTCTCCAAAGGGATCGGAGCTTAAGTCCGGATTATAGCTGTATATGTCGCATTCCGATAAGTTAACTTCGTCGTCGACGGCCGACCATAATGGTTGTCGTAAGGATTGATATTGTTCCCCAGCTAAGGCCGATAAGTTTGAATGAACTGAATTCATCACCCATTGTAAAGAAGGCTCCTTGCTAAACTCATGAGACTACACAATAGACATAATAATAATGAGAATATCATAATATAATACGAAACAATAGAATAGTCATTCAGCATCACATACCTTTGCATCAGAGAAATCATAATCAGGCTCAAATGAAGCATTTAATGTTGCAATTAAATAGAAAAGAGTTTTGCGAGAGATGGTATCGCACAGTATTACACCCTCATCCCCAGACTGACTGTTATTGCGATGAAAATTGGGCGAAAAATCCGACAAAGTTTGTGGAGGAGATAAGGCCTGAAGATCATGGCCATGAGTCTCGGCTGTAAACCGTTTATATAACACCTTTTCGGCAGCAACCATTTTACTGAACAAAGAATAAAGATATACATATAAGTAAACTGAATAGATTAACTTTAAATATAACATACCAGGAGTAGCTTTCGATGCGTCCACAAATGGTAACGCCACTCGTCTGTATTGACAGAGCGTTATTGATGGCCTCGAAACGGGAGCTCTCGAGTAGCTTCATGTTTAGCTTTGTCACCTTGGCCCAAAAAAAATATATAACTCAAAGAGCACTATTGATTTAGTAATCAAATTGGACTGGACAATGAGAACTTGAAGACTTTGAAAACTCGTAACAAGGACGCGACAGGTGAATAACTAGGAGTCTTCCAAATTTTTAAACGTCGCTTAAATTTGTTCAAATATGCCTTTTGTTTTAAGCGGTCAGTCTTATTGATATTGTTGGCGTCGTCTTGATGCTTCGCGTTTGAACTGAAACTGATCTCGTTCCTTGCATTGCCCAGAAAGGAATCGTATGAAGGAATCTAAAGTTCTTAAACATGGTACTCGGATGAACTGATATTCTCTTTCTTACTGCTTCTCTTTTGTCGATGGTGTTATATGTTTGCTGTAGTCTGCACTGCTTCAATAACATTACACTTTTACGAAGAATTGTTGTGATATTATATAAATTTATCACTTGCGCTTATATTGGCGATGCACTGCAGCCGTTCTTTTTGTTTATTATGTATTTGTTATATAACTTGGTATCGTTATTTTATTTATTTATACACATAGACCTGTATGTGTTCGTTCATATATGTATGTTTTGTATATTAACTTGTATAGATGTATTTATGTTTGACGGACCGTTCTTATTTATACGCACATGCATGCATATACATACATAACAGACGCAGCTGTGTTTGTGTATATGACGAGAGGAGAATAATAAAGTGCGTCCGTGTGTGTGCACAATGACTTTGTATCAAGGAATACGCAGAAAAATGGCGTCAAATATTCTGCGTATAGCGTCGTTTTGTTTTCTCCCAAAAACTGATTATGTGAATCAGTTATTTACAGCTCGTAACACACTTTTTACAAATGTTCAGAATAAATTAGTCGATACATTTTTATATATTTATTGGGTTCACCGTATTCACATTGGTATCATTAATTAATATTTATTAAGCTGATTGACGTTTATCAAATAACCGAATATTTTCGAAACTTTTTATATTTTTCACGTTTCTTATTATATTTTAACTGTTAAAATACACAATCTTGATCTATTGGCTTAAATTCCACGGAAAGTTGTAACTACACTTGCTACTCTACCAATTATCGATAGGAGTTATCGATATCTTCTTTTATGAGTCACAATAGCGCTTGCATTTGCATATGCTGGGTTAAAACTATAGTTGGCATTAGCTTATTGGCCTTTTCTATAAAAATACAGTTCAGAATAGTAAAATGACTAACATTTTCTACATAATCCTGAAAAAAAGAAAAACTATAAAAATAATTTATTTTCAATAATATATAAAAGTGAAATCTGTAATTGATCAAACGAACATAAAATACATATATATTACATATATTTTTTGTCAAACATATAACACATTATTAATATAACTCCAGAACTATTATGTCAAGATCGGCTGATCAAGATACATAAACTTTATTCACCCCATAATATACAATTATTTATTTGCAAATATTCGATAAATTCTGGCAATCGATTATGTTTGCAGAACCGATGTATTGCACATCGCTAATATATATATACATATTAATGAATCGCAACTGTGTAGATGAATAAAATAAAAAATTGTCAAACATATTAGGCTCGTTACAATTATTAGCGATTAGTGTGAATTCATGTGTTATACAGTGTTGAATTAATTTCATCTTTCAAGCCGCATCAAAAGTTCGTTAAAGTAGACAATCAATTAAACGCTACGGGTGTTTTCCCTTTATAGTATACATATACATTTTTTAATTTTTTATTTAATGTAAATTCAAGTAACTGTCATACAATTTTTACACTTGTTTTATTAATTACTTGATTTTAAGTGCGATTACAAAGTAACAGTTTGATGTTTTAACATTTTAGAAAATTGTGTACATAGAATGGCGGAGGAAAATGCAGTTGGTGCTGAGGGTGCTGTCGGTGTGGATGTGGATGTAGATGCCCCACATCCTAATGCTGAAGTTATACGAGGACAAATATTTGAAGTTGGGCCAAGGTATAGGAAGTTGACATATATTGGGGAAGGCGCATATGGCATGGTGGTGTAAGTATATCTTCTTAATGCTTTATTTCCTGTCATTTAAAGTATTAAGTAAATATCAAACTATTGAGACTACATACCTATATGTACATATATATAGATGTACATTTGTATGTACAAAGGAAGTGATAGTTTGTCGAGTGGCTTATAAGTTAATTTTGCCACCATAAGCAAATTCAAATTGAATAACAACATTCAATAAGATTAGATTCATAATATAAATCCTTTTATTCTCTTTCAGATCTGCTGATGATACACTAACAAACCAAAGAGTTGCTATTAAAAAGATTTCTCCTTTTGAACACCAAACTTATTGTCAACGAACTTTAAGGGAAATAACTATTCTCACAAGATTTAAACACGAAAACGTAATTAAATTAATCCATTTTAATTAAGCAGATGTTTATAATTTTTATTTTTTCTGAAGATTATTGATATTCGAGACATCTTGCGAGTTGATAGTATAGAACAAATGAGGGATGTATATATTGTACAATGCTTAATGGAGACTGATCTTTATAAACTACTTAAAACGCAGGTATGATAACCGAATTCATTCAAATATAAGTTACATTCTATTGTAAAATTCAATTAAATCTATCAGTAATGTTTATAATTTTACATTTGCTATTTACAGAGGCTTAGTAATGATCATATCTGTTACTTTCTGTATCAGATATTGCGAGGTCTGAAGTATATTCATTCGGCAAACGTTTTACACCGAGACCTTAAGCCGAGCAATCTGTTGCTGAATAAGACATGCGATTTAAAAGTAAGTTTCAAGGACTATTCTATATTCTTATATCATTTTGAAGTTTAGTTATTTCTATAAGTTCTATTATTCGTCGGCTAGATTCATAAGTTTAATATAAATTGTTACTTTTAGATTTGCGACTTTGGATTGGCAAGAATTGCCGATCCTGAGCACGATCACACTGGTTTTCTTACCGAATATGTAGCAACAAGATGGTACAGAGCACCAGAAATAATGCTTAATTCGAAAGGATACACTAAATCAATTGATATCTGGTCTGTTGGATGCATTTTGGCCGAAATGTTAAGCAACCGACCAATATTTCCTGGAAAACATTACTTGGATCAACTGAACCACATTCTTGGTGTGCTAGGATCACCATCACAGGAAGACCTGGAGTGTATTATTAATGAAAAGGTAACATGTTATAAACAAAATATCAAGAGCTGATCAAGAGTTCATTAATTTTGTACTTTGCAGGCACGGAATTACTTAGAATCCTTGCCTTTTAAGCCAAATGTGCCATGGTCAAGGCTTTTCCCAAATGCAGACGCTTTGGCCTTAGATTTGCTTGGTAAAATGTTAACGTTTAACCCGCACAAACGAATTCCGGTTGAAGAAGCACTTGCACATCCATATTTGGAGCAGTATTACGATCCTGGCGATGAGGTATAACTTGAGTCATTCTATATATATTCTCGTTTGTAATTTGACCATATTAAATTGGTGGAATTTCCTATTTTTATAGCCTGTTGCTGAAGTACCATTTCGTATTAACATGGAAAATGATGATATATCTCGTGATGCTTTAAAGGCATTAATATTTGAAGAAACCTTGAAATTTAAAGAACGACAACCAGAATAGGCGCTTTAAATAATTAAAAAAAAAATAAAATAACTCACATTTTAAACTATTGGTTTTATTTTAAATTATTTGTATTATATTCTTCACGTTTTTTTTCACATACATTGCTTTATATCTTAAATGTTTTAATATACTATATACTTTTTGATTAAAAACAATAATACAATTATACAATTTATATATACATATATGCATAACATAACGAGACAATTGTCAGTTTTCATTGTTGGTAAATCAAATTAACCTATGCACTTGCATATATATATGTATGTATATTCTTATGATTGTATGTATTATGTGTGTAATTTTCTGCAACAAAATGTACCTTGCGCATTTACTACATGTTCTCACATAAGAAAACTCTAGTTTTACTTTACACTAAAAGATTTTTTTGTTCATTTTCAAATTTAAAGTTATCAAACTCTTATGTAAAAAAATTTCATTTATCATGTTAAACAAAAACAATTTACATCCTAGATGTTAGATAACAGTTAGTCTGTATGGCAAAAAGAAATGTTAAACAATGTCTATGTTGGTGTTATTTATACATATGATTCATCAAAATTTACTAAATACGTACATACATATATACATATGGTTGTCAAGTGTTAGGAGTGGCTCATAATACGCATCTATACGAACTATCATTGTTTTACATTACATTTTACGAAATCATAAGCATCACAGAAACGAATGACTTTCCTCGGCATATGTCGAAGATTATATATATTATCCTTGCAGTTACCCGCATGAAAATTCACATTTCAGCAGACGTGGTAGTAATATTATAGTAATGTGGTCCGATCTTTGCCAATTTTGGTTAACTAACTACTGCCCGCAAATAATCAAAAGTAATTAACCTTCGATACGAAGTGCGTTATACATTAATGATTATAAAATCAAATCTCTGCAAGGATATATAAATACGATTATATAAAGGTTACACTTTTCTAACCATATTGGAGAATTTTATGAATTTAAAACATTTTTATAGATGTATTTGTCGATTTAAAAATAGTTAAACTTAAATGGTGCGCAAAATACATTCTTACAATTAAATATATAAACAATTCTGGAGTGTGTTACAGTAAAGGCGCGTTCGCTGTAATATATTCTGTACTCGATCTCAGATCTCTGCACAGGCCTAAAAAAAACGATGGTGAAAAATTTTTTTGAATAACTTGTACTATGTTTATTATCCGGTACTATACAATTGCAGAAGGATATATGATTGTAAAAATACGCAAAGATACAACGTGTGGGATCATCAAATATGCAGGAATCATGATTCCAAATTAATTTATATCTAATATAATGTATACTTATTTCATAAAACTTCCATATTCTATATTTGAGCATAAATATATGTAGGGTGAACTAGGATCTCCTCAGTATGAATTCATAAATGTCTTTTTAAAGTCTACAATTTATTGAAAAAAATAAAATAAAAAAGACGAATTAATTATATTAATAATTGTTCATTAAATATTGTTCAGGTGTTAATTTTTTCTTAAACTAAATCTTGTTTAATCTTTACTAAGGCAATTTCTGTGTATAATAAATAACTACATATATGTATGTGCCAAATTATTTCAAATCAAAAAGTGACAGTCTAATAAGATATACGATTGGTATATCTATAGATGATATCAAACAATACTATGTGCTTATTTTTAATTGTTAAACAAAAATAAAGACGTATTCAGTACATATGTATTCTATTTACGTTTCTTTGTCTGTGTCCAGTATATATATTTTAAATAACATTCAATCTAATTCATACTAAAAATTTTTTTAAAGCCGATTACCAGATACCTAATACAGGAGGAGACCTATCAATGTACGTCAATGTACGTCTGTCCGTCTAGATCGGATAATAAATACAGAAGTTATTCAAAGAGTAACAAAGGAAGTTCTGTCGAGAGAGCTCGCATAAAGCTTTCCCTACTTGTAATATTTTTTATTAATCTTCATGTTGTTAAGCTAAAGATCTACTTATCTGATAAAGTACATTAAATATGTATATATATGATGCCATGATATTGTTCTGAATGTATGAATGTTTTAGCTGTGGTTTATGGCAGGGCCATGTCTATTGGGGCTGGCGAAAAATCAAGCTTCCAAGGCAACTGTAGTGCTCGTTATAACTCCAATAAAATCATTCGTGAGAAAAAGTGTCAACATTGTCTATGATTAATCGAATGAAGTGCATAAAAGCAACATTTATTTACTCCTTTAAAAAGTTAATAATTTTAGTAAAGAAAGCTTTTTTATCTGGATAATCGTTTATAAGGCTTTGAACCACTGCCATTAGAGACTCGTTCATTTCAATTTGATTATCAAATTGTTGCTGGATCGTAGTTTCACTTCGTACCTTCTTTTGCATTCCTTGTGTTTCGCTGAGCTTTCGGAAAGCTTTGGCGCGATTCTGTTTGAGAATGATTTGCTCTAAATTGTTATATTTTAAGAGCATAGCTTCATCAATTTGCGTTCGAATTTTGGCGTCCTTGGCTTCAAATTCCTGCAGATCACTTCGAACTCTCTTAACGATGTAAATCATGCGCTCTATATTTTTTAACAGCTCGGGTATATTCGTTTCTGTTAGAAATACTACTTCATTTTGTATAATCTTCGTTTTATTGTTGGTTTCCTCGATTTTCATCTGGTCTTGTGATGAGTTCTTATATTTCTTCTTCTTCGCATTAACATGTTCCTGGATGGTTGAGTTCACAAAAATTTGTTCGCGATGCATGACGCAATGCTCCAAGTCCTGCACAAGCTTTTCCTGTGCACGTTTCAATTGATTGTAACGAATTGTCATACGATGAATTTCTATTTTCATAGCTCCAATTTCGCCATTCAAAGACTTTTCTGTCTTAGACCAATCAATAGTCTCCTCGATTAGTTTAGTTTTTGTCTCCCATGATAAGGCCTCTCTGTGCTTATCTAGTACCAAATCCTTATGCAATTCTATTTCATTTTGCAAGTCACTTATATCTTTTTCTAATTTCAAACTTTCCTGTTCAGAATCCTAAAAAATAAGAAACTTGTAATGATTATAGAATCTAAATGAATACAATTCCCATACACCAGACTTACCTTAAGTCTTTCGGTGAGTTCGGCCTGCTCGTGCTCATAATCACTCTCTTCAATATCGTGATCCTTTCGCTTTGTGTATATTTTCTCATTAAGCAGTTCTAGTTTTGATGTGTATTTCTGAATATCCAGTTGAAGATCCTTTGTCTTGTTCTCAGATATCTCTAGCTGTTGATCAACTTTTAGCGATTTCTGCTTTATGATTGAAAGCTCTAAAAATATGCGAAAATTAATTGTTATTCATATCGACAAATATGTACAACGATAATACTCACGTTTGCGAGTCACTTGATTTTCAAGTAACTGATCACTTCTTTTGTGGGTCAGATTGACATAATGATTTTGCAACATAATCCAAAACTGTTGGTGTTCCCTGATTTGATGTTCGCCTTGTTGAATTTGCTTTTCAATTTGTTTTATCTGCAATCGACAATGCGATAAATATTCAAATTCATCTTATCAACGAGAACTTTACCTTCATTTCAGTTGGATTTCCGCCATCCTCCCCAAGGTTACTTACGATCTCTTCTACTTGGCTGTTAAGTCTCTCGAATCGTTGCATTTTCAATTCAATTTTAGAATGCATACGTTTTAAATCATCTTCTAAATTTGTCGACTTAGTTTCAGCTTGATCAACAGTTGCTTGAAGTTCGTTATTTTTAGTTTTTGTTTTAAATACTACACTCCGTAGTTTTTCTATATCAAGCATAGCCTGCGCCAATTGATTTTGAACTTTCGATAACGAACAGTCGACGTTACGCCGCTTCTCTTGTGCTTGATTCAATAGTTTCAAGCGATAGGCACTAGCCTTATCGCTAATAAGGTGATCCTGAGCTAGCTTTAAAATATCCTCTTCAGTTTTGAATTTCTTTTGATAGTTTTTAGCAAGATTATAATCAAGTCTGCGGATTTCTGATATTAATTTTGCTCCTTCACGCGATGCTTCTTGTAAATCAAATTCAGTTCGCGCCAAAAAATCAGGGAATTCATCCAGTTTGGTTTGTAGAGTGTAGAGTGTATCCATTTCTCGTTGACCTGAAAGAATTCGAATGTCATAATACTAATCGCTATATTATATTAAAAATTACTCCTCCTATATCTTACAATCACGACTGAGAACATTCATTTCATCTTCCATTCGCTGCCGAAATGATTCTAACTTTTTGTTAAGTTCCATTTCTCTTGTGATTTGTTTTTTTACTGCATCGATTCCATTCGAATTTAGTTTTATCTCTTCCCGTTGTTTTCTATAAACAAAGTTACAGTAGTTAACAATTATAACCGGGTGTCTTAAAGTACCTACCGAATATTGTCTTGAACTTGAAACATAATTTTATCTCTTGCCTGTATTGCGATTATAACTTCACTCCAGGCCTGCACAAGCCTCTTATGCTCATTTTGGAGAGCTTCTAAATCGGTGTTAGCGTCTGCAATACTCATATTGAGAACATTAACAACCTCCGTGATTTGTTTCTCATCTTCAGCTATATCTTCAAGCTCGCCCTCTTTCTTTTTGACCTCCATTTCAAGTTTATAGAAAAGTATATCAGATTTTCGCTTCTCCTCGGACAACTGCTTTTGCAACTGTGCATCCCTGCTAACGATCCGTTTTGCATTCTTTACTTCATCTTCGACTTCGTAGGCCCACTGTTGGATGCTACTACGTAAGGTTTGCAGGTCTTCCAGCTCCATCATGCGATTGTTATATAGGGCTTTTTGTATTCTTGTTAGCTTTTCCTTTTCGTCAAACTCTTTCTTAAGCACTTCTACCACAGATTCTTCCTGTTGTCGTTTCTGAATTTGCTCATCGATTTTGGCTGATATATCCTGAATTTGATTCTCTTGATATTCAATCTTAGTTTGCATATCATATAATGCCAATCCCTGCTGTTCTCGCCGATCTTCTTTTTCTTTAACACGATATTTTATCTCAGTTATCTCATTTTCCAACTTAGCTCTGGTACGTAAAAGGTGCTCCCTCAAAGATAGTTGGAATCTACGCAAAAGAGGATGATCGGGGGGAAGGATTCCCATTAGCTCTGGTTCCAATTCCAATTCCGAAACCGGATCCGCAATATTTGCGAAATTGCATGACTCTAAGTCCTCGATATCAACCATTTTGAATATAATCTTTTTTACGTAGATTACTTTCAAAATATACTAGTATATATTTGTATATTTGTGTCGTACTGACTGCTGTAATAATATTAAAGTGACTGGATAAGTTTGATAAAAATAACAAAAGCATGTTCGGTTGTTATGCGTAACGATGCTTATTCTGAATCGGCTTGCTATATGTTGTAATGTTACCATGCAAAGATTACATGTGTATTTTTGAATAATGTTTATATGAATTATTTGATTATTATTAACATTTTTTTATTGGGTAATATTAATATATATATGTTAATGAAATAAATAACTACAGATTTCGCTCTGTTGCTGCGAATGAATCTTAAACTAGGATCGATAAATAAATGGAAACAAAATCCGGAAGTATCGATTATCCAGCATCGATGTTAATGAAATTTAAAAGTATCGATGCTTCAATTTTAAGTTATGTATCGAACCCGCGCATGCGCTTTTAAACTGTTCCTGGTTTCAATGTGCGACAAATGCGTTCATAATCAAGCAGCTTTTATACACATTTTGGCTAATAAAATAATTTCAATTATATTAAAGTAAATTTCATTTTAATCTAATGAATATTTAATTACAAACTATATTCAGGTATGCAAACAAAGAATATAAAATCAAATTTGAAAAAATGTAGTGAATATAAATAGGATACATATAGATATGAAAACGAACCTGCATATATCTTATATGTATCTATCTATAAAAAATACATTTATTTATGTGTGATAATTTGAACAAATTACGATAAAAAAAATGAAAAGTGCAGATTTGATTTAGATGTTTACAAAAACGACAAGAAAGAAAACCAATGAGATTGCTAAATTCTACACTTTGGAATTTATTCATCTACACACATATACACATATTCATACATGCAGTGCAGCTGGCGTCTCTGCTTTCAATTTATTATTTGATTGGCTTTATTTCTTGGGATGGGGTTAATAACGCAATGGGGAACGAGAAAGAATATTTCAAAATAATTAGGAAATATGTTATAGTACATAGTAAATTAACATCATTTCATCCTCTTTCATTATAGGAAACCCTTTAATTATGGATAATATGGGTATATCAACAGAGCCAAGTTTTCTCGAAGTCGAACTACCGCAGACACTGCTTGAGTCGCCGTCAGTATCTAATTTTTTGCCAGATGAGGAGGCCTCCATTTGTCCTCTACTCTCAAGCAACGGTGGCCCTGTGCTATTGTCACATCCATTAAGTCAAAACATTGCAGCAAGCGACTTCGGCTCATCGAATATCAATAGCGAAGATTGCAAAGCGGAGACAAGCTCCTCCGATAGTAGCACAGGAATCGCAATAGATGCTCTGGAAGCCACATCGACAAACCTTTTTAACAAAGTAAATTATCACCACTTGCAGAACAACAACATTGTGTCAAATCAGGTTAATAAGAGTAATACATTTAATACTTATAATATTACAATCTAATATTTATACCCACTCGCAGGATGCCAACGGATGCTCAAGGTCTAATCGCAGAAAATCAAAGGAAACACCCTTTTTTGTTTCGTGGAACTGGAATCTTATTCGAAAGTGTACATTCTTCCTATTCGTATCTGCAGTTTTGGCAATGTGCTCGATAGTTGTTGCTCAAATACTGAGCATGCCTCAATATTGCAATCCAAAGTGAGTAATCTTCGTCATGTTCTATATATTACATATGTATGTATATGTATTTATTGTATTTTTCGTAGTACTGTTTGGTATCGTGGAAGTGTCTTCTATGAGATAAGTCCAGTTGATTTTAAGGACTCGGATAATAATGGAATTGGCGACATTCAGGGACTTACAAATGACATTCGCGAATTTGCGGATCTGGGCATCTCAGCAGTACGGCTGAATTCAATTTTCCCAACTGGTATCCATTACACTACTGGGCAAACGAATTCTTCTTCTATTAGAACTATCCGACCGGAACTAGGTAGTCTCAGTGATCTTAGTTCCTTTGCAAGCGGTTTGCATTCACACAATATAACTTTGCTATTGGATTTGCCCTTGGATCACATAATAATTTCAATTAATGAAAATGATGTTCTTCGTCTAGTTGCCGATGCGCTGAATCATTGGATTGCTCATGGTGTTAATGGTTTTTATCTTAAAGGCCTGCACAGTTTGCCGAAAAATAAGCTGATAAGTTGCCTGGCTGCATGGAAAAGCATAGTGGGCCCAAATAGAATTCTTATTGTTGAAGAAACTCTACTTAAAATGCAAAATCAATTGGAATTATCTCAAATGCTGGATCATATTGATTTTGTTGATGTAGTACTTCATATCGAAAGCGAAACTCAAAGAATGAAAAATCGCATGGATATGATCCTTAACCAGATGCCTCTTGGAGATGATAAGATTTCGGTGCATTGGTCTCTAGCCGAAGGCAGCACAGAGTTTAATGAGAAAAAAGTGCTTGCAGCCACCATGATGCAGCTTACATTACCCGGAACTCCGAGCATTCGATATTCCCATGGAATAGCCATCGCCCACGGCAAAGATCAGCTTTCGAAAGAAAATGTTCGAAATTCCAGCGAACAGTACACTGAAGTTAAATCGACATATAACTTTGAAATGGTTAAGCAAATGATAGCGTTGCGCAAAATATCTCCATCGATCTACAAGAATTTCATTTGCAAAGCAGGCAGTAACAAGGCAAATACTCAAATAATATCCTATGGCAATTCGCACCTCTTATTAATCGTCAGGAGCTATCCACGAAAGAATTCTTTTGTATCAGTTTCGAATTTCGGAAGCACTGAGGTTAATTTGGACTTATCATCAAATTTTTATAGTGGCAACTTAATGTTCATTAATGCATCCATTGATAAAATATATTTTCAACATTTATTTATGAAATCGTTTGACACGATCATTGTTAAATTGGATAAATAATCAACTTTGTTGTATATGTTGGTATAATATTAAAACAAAATAAATATTATTATAATTATATACAAAAATAAAAATGTATTTTTTCGAATAATACCAGTTAAACATATTAGGATTACAGAATGCATACTATGTACGTATTTACTATGTGGCCCGACCCCTAAGTCTTTGCAGGAATGAAGAATATGAGGAATCCAAACACACATGATGACAATTTATGATAGTCAATGGGATGAATCAATTGTTATTGATTAACTTTATTGAATCTGGAATCGAAAACTCAAAAATAACAAATTAACATATAATCGTATTAGTAATAGTTCCCTAGCGTATCAAAATAGATAAAACATATAAAAATGTCTCTAATGCATAAATACAACAACATATATAATTACTTACATCTATGTTTTTGTTTTTTTGTTCATCGTTTCTTTTCTTGTGTATTACCAGGCAAAAATCATGTGAACCTTTAAAATGAAATTGATTTATTTTATTTGTTCAAAAAAATAAGGAAGAGTTAAAAAATGTTTGTCGTAATTATAATAACACCTGAGTATAATCTAGATGTAAAATTTCTAATCACCATGTACATATCTTAAAGTATATATAAATAAACTAAGACGACGTCTTCGAAGTATCCGAAGCTCACACATTGTACAAAGTCGTATGTAAAATTTTGTATTTGATTTAATTCTCCAATATTTTCGATATATATTTATATATGTATATACACACACACACACACACACACATAAACACATTATTAATGGCGTGTAAATGGAATTTTCATACTATCAATCTAGGAAAATGACATTATCTTATCTTGTTAACCTTGTATACATAAATGACTATAAAATTTGTTTTTATTATTAGTAATAATCAACATAGCCTAACGATTGCGTTTATAATAGACTAGAGTTTTGACTGAATAGAAATCAAAGAATGACTGCCATCCGCAAATATAAACTTACTGCATCTTTGTATTATTTAGAACCGGGAACCGTTTAGAATAAAACAGGCTTAATTAATTGATGAGGTGCCGAATATCTGAATAAATGACTGGCAGCATTGATATTGTTCGACATAAATGGAAACATCAACTTAAAAGTGGCGGATACAGGATTCATAACAAAACATGTAAAATTGCAGGCGATTTGATACGGATTACTATATAGAACTCGATTATTATGCTTTTAAAATAGGTCAAGTAATTTCTTATTCCATTTATTAAGTGAGTTACTAGAGTACTGGGATCTATACAATTGGAATAAAGTTAATGATGATAATGACAAATTGTCGATAGCATTTACATTGGCAGACTGTGCAGTTATTGTTACTAATAAGCTAATTCGAGATTCGGTTTTCGATTTTAGTTATAACCGTATTATTTTCTCATATATCTATGAATGTACGTATGGGTATAGTTAAATCATATTCATAACAGTTAAGTGAAAAATGTATTGCTGTTTAAGTATAATTGAATACATTTTGAGAAATATAGTATTACATGTGTTACCCAGTTCTTATATTCTCGTACAAATTATTAAAAAGTGTTTTAACAAAATGTTTGAACAGGACGTTGAATATTCGATTTGGAGAAATCACTACTTCTAATGTTAATAACAAAAACAATAGGCTGGACTATAATTATCACCACATTCATATACATATATATTGTGTAATTGTAATTGCAAAAACATTTGAAATTTAAAAATGTCACAACGCTTGTTTTAGTGTAATCAATGTTAACTAATATATATAATTTTCTTCTTGGAAGATTCAATAATGGAAGCAATGCGTATCCTCCCAAAAAGAACGAGGTTTAAGGAAGATTTACACTTACAATGGGAGAGATCTATTCCATATTTTGTCTTTGCACACATTTTGGTATACATACATACGATTACATTAATTTATCGCAACCTTTTTATAGCCAACCTCCCCAAAACAATACAAACAATTTAGTTGTATTAAACAAAAAATACTCGTTTGTGTTACTTGTCATTAAATCTTGAGATTACATCATTTGTTTAGCTTTAAAATTTCTGCTACTCAGCAGGTACCATATTTTGATCTAAATCGGGCTTAGTATCATCTGGATCCAAGCTTAAGCACTCGGCAAAGTAGTGCTCCATGGATGAGTACACGTGCTCTAATACTCCATTGAGTTCGTGACCTTCGTCAGCGTAGGTCTGTAAAAACAAATTTAACAAATTTTCAAATATAAAAGAGATAAAATATATTCCGATCATCAGATTAACGATCATATCCATGTAATGATTAAAAGTATAATAGCTGAAATAAACTTAATGCGATCCGATTTGATTCGATCCTAGTAATTTTTAATTGTAAATATCATAAATATAATATATAATTATAGTTAAAATAAAGAAAATATAAGTTTTACAAAATAATACATTTTATATACCTTACCTGATATCGAAATAATATATTTGCTTCAGTTAATGATTTAGCTAATTGAACACCGTGTACATATGGTGCCGTCGAGTCTGCAAGGCCGTGGATTAGAAAAAACGAATTTGATTTAATAAGACGTGCTCGTTGCGTTGCATCAGCCTCTACGTATCCTTTGTAGTTCTCAGCAGGCAGACCTAGTATTCGCTCGGTAAAGGCAGAATCTAAAAATAAATAAACTTTGTAATTAATTGTTAAATATTTCCCATAGAATTTACTTACTATAATACAGCCAATCTGTGATTGGCGAGATTGATATTCCACACTTGAAGACTTCTTGTTGCGTCCCAAGTACCATTGAGGTGACATATCCGCCATAACCCCAACCCCAAATACCAACACGGGTTTCATCTAAAAAGCTTATGGTATCCAATAGATATCTGTGCAAGAAATCAAAAAAATAATGAAATACCTTTTCTCAATACTTCCAAACTAACACAAATACCTTAACACGGAGATTTGATCTTGTACCTCAACGCCTCCCAAATGTCGATATAGAGATTTTTTGCTCTGCCCCTTGGCACCTCTAACATCCAAACGTACATAGATCACGTCATTTCTAGAGGACATATATGTACCCCAATCTATACGAAATTTTTCCGAAACTGATTCTGATCCGGGACGTCCGTTTCTATGTAAAGCAGTTAGTGCAATTTTCGATTCAATATTTATAATGATCATTGATAAAACTTACACTTCGACTACAACTGGAAACGCTGCATCTCGAAGCTCTTCCCTCCAGCTTGGCGGTAGAAGTAATTGCACCTGAGCTCGACTGCCGTGCGGTAATGGTATCTCAAATGATCTCTGAATGGGTAATGCCAATTTCTGTAGCCTTTCCGTATAAAATGGACGAGTATCGTATAGGATTTTCACAAGACTGTGTGTTTTTTGCATATGAACTCCTGATACAGGTAACCCGGGACCTTGGCATTCTAAAATGTAGTATTCAATTCCATAAATCGCTGCAAGGCCAAATGATGGTGTTATGAATGCGTCGAAATTGGAGCAGTTCACGTAATAATATCTGCTACTCCAAAGAGCTTCACCCAAGTCGCAAGTTATACACTGTGGCTCACTTCTGTCGATAGAACAACTTTAGGATTATAACTATTGCAAGTCATATACATATGTACAAATATATTCCGTGAGACTTACTTTCTCGTGTCATCATGAACAGGATCTTTAACGGAATACAAATGTCTTTGACCAGGCTTTTTATCTTGTGTGGCAAGATAATATACCATGTGATTAGCAGTATCCCAACATAAGATTTTTAAAACCTAATTGAACAGAAAGAAATAGGAAATAGAAAATAACTTTTAAAATGTGAAATTGAATACGAGCTTACCTCATAGCGGCCATGGGATATTACTGAAATTCGTTGATGTGTAATTGTTATGTGCTTGATGTGCGTGAAATGATCGTTTCCCGCCTCCTGAACACCTGCAAGCAGCAAAAAGCTGTTGCCATCTGGTGCGAATACGGGATGTGGAAAGATATCGAGCCATTCATCTTCAGGAGCACGCTCAGAGTGAATCTAAAAGAGATTAACATATGTTCAAGTTAAAACTTCCTCTATATGATATGATTTGCCTTAACTTACCTCTATGCACATCCATTTTTGTTCTTTTGAGCACGTTGAAATAATGCTATAGTTTTGGGAACGCATCATATAAACTACAGATACCTGATTATTGCTATTTGATATCCAACCTGCCGACGTTAGGTAATAGTCGCTATTGTAAATGATAGATTTGAATAAATATTTATTATACAACATTGTTCGTTAGCGGTTTACTTACTGCCCATTTAAAATAGGAGGCGGAGTTAATTCGTATTTGGATATTTCCATAAAATTTGTTATATCAACAACCCACAACTGAACTTCGGGATTGGCAGTGCCTGGTGTGGGGTACCGTACATTTTTCGTTTCAGGAAATGAACTTCCCGATGGCATGCCGCTACCGGCAATTATAGCTCCAGATGATAACCATGGATATGTCATCATTCCGACATGGGTATCATTAAATAAGGCAAACATGAAGTGGCTGCCATCAGTTGATGACCAAATTGCTTCCGGCATATCGAAAATTTCCTCTAAAATATAATATAATTTAATATTATAAGGAAACACCCATAAAAAAGAAGTTCTAACAGATGAATGCAATCTCAAGTGGTAGGCTTAGTGGAAGTAAAGCTAGATATATCATTACCCTGGTAGAGCCAATCTGGAATTCCGTTATATATATTATTATCATGCCCTGTTGTAGTAATCCTTATATCTTCTTCCATTGAAGGCGATTGTCGTACAAATATATCATTGTCAGCAACTATAATGATTGAAGTTGTATTTCCGAGCCAGGCTGCATATTGAAGACGAGTTCTTTGTACCTTGGAAGAGTCCTTTAGCTTCACAGGCATATGGTGATCATTATCTACATCATAGATTGTGTAAAACGCAGTAAACGATTTCTGAAAAATCTAAAAAACAACACAAAAAAAAAACAAATTATCTGCATTCGCGTTGAGTAGAAAAAGATTCGCATTGACATACTTTTTTAACATTATGACTGAACAATACGTATTTAAGATCGTGCGAGCATTGATATCCCCGAACATTTAGTTGGCGAATTGTGTGATTTGTGACTAAAATATTTATTGAGTTCAGCGATGTATCTAATATGGAAAGCCCTCCATCGTCTGATTGGAATACATATTTTTTCGTTGTTACCCAAGAAGGTTTCAATCTCGTTGGAGTCAATTCTCCTTGTAAATATTCATCAAGAATCATTCTACGACCCGACCAGTATAAAAGTTCGTCCACATATCTACAAAAATCAACAACGATTGTCAACTTTACGATTGAATAATATATCCTAGTTATGATTTACGTACCCCAAAAGGTATATGGCTGTTATTATTCCAGCTATTACAAAACTAATAACTAGTAAAGAGAAAATAATACTGCGCCAGTTATGTCCGTCCTCCAGATCCAATTCTGTATCTTTTTGTTTCGGATCTTGAACTTGTAGAGTCTCATCGGGTGGCAATCGCCATGATCCACCACCTCCTCCACGATCAGCACTTATATTGGCATGCATTTTTTCAAAAACAAATCGGCACGTTTTTCTCAAGCCCAATCCTTGAAAATGTAAAGTTATGTCAAGTTCAAGAGTGCCTCGGACGGTTTTGGAAGTAAGAAGCTAAAAATGAGAAGACTATTTTAAATATATAGATCGAATACTAATGCAGAAAAGGCACTTACATTGAATTAATCATTATGCCGATGCTGTATCTGTCATCGGTTTCTGTTCTTCAGTATTATTTGGTGTAAGCAATGTCCTACTAAGCAATTAAATACCACATTAATTCTTGTTTTATCTATTGTGCAATATAAGACTTTATCTTACCGTTATACATTGATTATAGTATAATTCAATACTTTTCTGGGAACCCAAAGATACAAGTTGCAAAACGCAGATACATGTTCAACTTTTTTGCCTCCATTAAGCTTGAAATTGTAATCACAGATCTGCTTGATAGCCTAGCATAGAGTTGAATCTTTTGTAAGTGTGTATGATCGGGTAATTATCTTATTTATTCAAACTGTTTAACTTACATGAAATTCATATTGTTGCTTTGAACGAAGTCGCTGTTTGATGATCGTTAGTTGTAGTTTCTACTTTTTCACTCGTTGTTATTTTTATGTTTTTAATTTTGTTGCCTTACCTAGATACAAAGTTAAATTATTAGCATGTACATAAGTAGATACATACATATGTATGCATGACTATATAAGATAATGTAAGTCTAGCCACAGCACACTTAATTTGATTCTTTGTATTGTTCCTGTCAGCACCGAGACCATCTTACCCCACCGCCTCTGTTTGCTCTTTAATCCCGTAAATTATGCCACACCTTTGTAAATGCGCTATATACATACATATATGTATGCATGGATGTATTCGTGTACATTGCGTGAGAAAATAACAAGACCCCCCGTGCAATAGGTAACAAGTAAGCGGAAAAACATCATTTGTTTAAAGAAAAGAAGGTAAGAAAATAACGTTCAGGATAAAATCGACAATGACCTTTAGCGGACTTCCTTGGGTCTATAAGCCTGCAAATAAAACGGATTTCAATGTTTTGGCGGCTTGCGTTGATACTTTTACAAATAAATATGTATGCACATGTGTGTGCGTTTGTATGCCCATATATGTATGTATGCCTGTCAATAACGGTACTATTTACTTTCGCTCACTAACACAAATTTGGGTTCATGCTACTGTGATTTGCTACTGGAAGATATTGCACAACAAACACACACACATATTCATATGTAGGTATGTATTGTATATGCCCGTTACGCGAATTTTAACTTGTGAACTATATTTCAACATTTTTAGTTTGTAATTATTATTATTTGTGATAATTATAACAAAATTTTAGTAGCAAAACGTGTTGTTTAAGGAGGAATCTCTGTTTTTGTCACAATTTCGTCTATTACATAAATAGCCTCAGCATCACACGAATAGTTGTATAAATACATTAAATAGTTATTAAGAGACTTAAGAAAATGTAAACCTTATGCACACACATTGGTATTATTTATACAAGTTACAATTATTACTTGTATAAATACGGTTATTCACGAGTAGTCACAATTTTATATATGTATTTATAATTGTTTATTAATAAATTTATTTATGAATCAAAATTATTTATATGCACACTTAGTTAGGCATTGGCATTCCGAGTATTTTTATATGTGCATGTTCACATTGAAACATGCAGAGAGGTTTTTATATTTTTGCTACATATTAAATACAACCTTCAGAATGTACATGGGCAAACTTTTGTGTACGTATGTACATATGTATGTGTACACGCATATAGTATAGTACTTTCTAACGACAGCAGTGGAAGAAGACCGAACTAACTGGTAGTATCTCAGTGGTATTTTAATGGAAGACCATTACCCAGCGACTGGCAACCCGGGACTAAAACCTGCGTTCGATTGGTGCGACAAGAATTGCGAACAATTTTGCAGAGAGGATATTTCTGCGGCGTGCGATTATGCTACTGTAAATACACGCACGAATTCAAAGTGGGACCAAAATTTTAAAGATGCAGAGACATTTTTTCTCTTTAATTGGTAATATTAAATAAACATTTAAATGTATATAATTAACAGTTCATTTTTTTTTATCACTTATGTTTTAATTTACAACATGAAAAGTAATTTAATTTGTAACATTAAAAGTAGATTCATTTCGTGGGTAAATATAGCATTTATTATTTACTATTTATTTCGCTCAGTGTATAAATGTATACCGTTAGGCAACAAAATCTAGGGGTGGGAAATATGTATGTGTTATGTGAAATATGTTATTATCCCACCAAAATGAAATGTTAAGGAAAATACTTAATTTTACCTAGCTAATCTTTCCTTATTATAAATCTAAGTCTACTAATTAGTTGTACAAGTCGACTCTTGGGAATTTTTCTCTTAGGTCCAAAGAGCTACCCTCTCTTATGACAATGGGGTTGTTTGAAATTGTATTTGTACTCAATGTATTTACAATCGCATGTACTATTTTTTAAGTATCTGAGACTTTCTTGCATATGAAATAAAAGCTAGAGCAAGTGTTATGTATTTCTTAAAATTAATTTCATAATTGAAAACGTTTCTACTAGTAAATTTCAAATAGTGATAAGATAAATCGATATATTTCCAACCTATTGAACTAGTTCATACATCGATAGCAATCGATGACTTAGATTTTTGAGCTGCCGTCCCTATTGTTCACCATGTCTCCGCTTTAGTTAATTTGCTTGTGTTTTTGTATTTGCCGTCGTTGTTTTGATAATTGAATATAGTTGTATTTAAATCAGGTAATAATAATGTTTTAACAACAAATCAACTCAGTATTCATTTATTATTTTCTGCAGGTTCTCAATATTTGTCTACGATGCGCACAACCCGTTCTAAAAAACCCGAAAAAGTTAGTCGGAAGAAACCTCTGAATTTCCCACCTCGACAAATTCCAAAACATGTTCTTAAGCGAACCCTGGAAATTGTGAACAATCCAAATGATGAGTTCTGGTTAAACAAAAGTTCCTCATGTAGGGTCCCAATTAATCATGAATCAAATGAATTAAGGCAATCAGATTCTGTTAAGAAGCTGAATATTGCTCGAAGGTGCCTGTTGACAAGAGATTGGAAAAACTTGGCCAAATTGTTAACATCGAACTTGATTGGCGACAGTTCCATTCAGAAAAGTTCATTTCCCATATTTTCAGACGTAAGTAAACTTAACTAATATTTAAAAATAAAAACAATAATATCTTATCTTTCATTTCAGTATGCTTCCATATTGCTTACACTAGAAAATCGAACGCTGCTTGAGAAATTGCAACAAACGATGACACCAAATCCTAATCATGCTTCTAACAAGAGTAAACCTAAAAAGTCAGCTGCCGCAGATAAAACTATACTAAAAGAATAAGCTTAAATTAATTAGTTATTTCTACTTTAAATATTTGTTTACTTCAGATTATTAAATAAACAAAAACAAATAAAATAAAATCAGCTGTAGCTGGTAGTTTTTAGAAATAAGGGTTTCGCCAGCCCTAAATGAATTAATTTATCGGAACAGAAATTGGAAAGTGATCCACTATCGATAAAAATAATTGTATATATTTTATGTAAACATCGCTCACCTCTATTTCTAATCTTTGCGTTTTCTGTTGCTAATAGCGTGAGAGTTTATAGTATATTTTACAATTGTTTTATCTCAGAGAAACAGAAATAAGATACAAATTACATATAGGAATTTAAACCGGATGCCTGTTGTAAAGGAAAATCAAAAATATACCATGGATGGTATATTCAATCATTATCGCACCGGTCCCGATGGTTTCTGTTGTTTGCAGTTGTAAAGTATAAATAAAGCAGGCAAGTTTTGTTAGAAATTGTATTTTGATTAATAACATAACATTTAATTTGCAGAAATTAAAATTGATTCGCCGAATATATCATTAGGCACTAATATGGCTAACAAAAATTTTAACTTGGCCTTGAGTTCGGAAATGGCTCTGGACCACTGTATAAAAAACGAAATAACTTTCGAAGAAGAAAAAATAACAGACACAAAGTTCTTAGATCTACCAATGGAAATGGTAAATCAAGTTGAAGTTGGCTGCATACAGGTTGATCCATCTATTTCAATAAACAATATTGGAGAGATGTGTGAGCTCCAACAGAATCCAGAAGAACAAACTGCGGAGCTAAATGAGTCGGTAATGTCAGATGCATTAAATGACCACAATTACACATCCCAAGAAATTGTGCTTAGCCAACCAAAACTCGACAATGTTAAGGACGTACTCTTGAGTCACATATTCTCCAATGGTCAATCTGTGGAAAATCTCCCAGTAAGTGTGTCAAACTTCATCGATAACACTATAAGCAAAATTAGAATACTGCAGTTAGAGTGCATAAATAAAAGTACAGAAGAAACCTTGCCAACCGAATGTTCATCAAAAAACAACAATAATAATGACACTAATCTTCCGACAACATGTTCTGAGCCACTTGAAATTGAGCCCTATGATGAATATTTTGAAAATCTCTATAATAACATAAGCGAAGATAAAACAACGCTTACAAAATTTTTCGCGGAAACAAAAGATTGTGCAAAAGAAATTTATAATGAATGCAATTTGCAACAAACAGAAGAAGAATTTAAAGCTTTTATACTGGACAAAATTGGAAAGTTAAAAAAAATTGTTCATATTATAAATACCAGTGATCAATCTGTGCAAACCACATCAACAAACCACTATATGAAGAAACACCGTCTCAACTATAATGCAAAAAGAAGTCTTCAAGATACATCTGACTCCTCGGATATGAAAAGTGATCGGTCTGTCAGTGACGTTGAATCAAAAAGCGATTCAATTGTTAATCGTAACTCTTGTCCACGTTTAAATAAGAAAAATGATCTTAAAAAGGAAGTCGTATATGATGATGGTATTGATCTCTCGAAATTTATAAAATTCGAAATAACCAATAGAAAACTACGACATATATCTCCTGAATTAAAATCTGAGGCATCAACCTATTCATCAGACGATAATACAGATAAGGAAATTGAAAGGTTCGTTGTGACTTTATTGCGTTGCTTAAGTTAAATATACTTAATGAAATAAATCTTTTTCGAACAGGTTAACCAATTTAAGTGGCTTAAAAAAACGACATATAATCAATGCAACACCGAAACTCACGAACAGAACCAGGCCAAAGAAGTTGCACGTGAAAGAAGTTAAGTCATTGAATGAATCGGACGTTGATTCGGAATCAAATGATGCAGAAAGTTCTAAGGCAGTAAGTACTAGAAAATCGGAAATTTATATTCAATTCAAAATTACAATTTGTTTTCTTTCAGCAAAGCGACGAGGAAGTCATAACGGAAGATCAATATCTATCACGCTTCAATGAGCAAGTAAAAAATGAATTATTGAATGAATCAAACAGTGACTCTGGGCTCTCAGATCAAAGTGAATACAATCTTTCCAAGGAATCGTCTTCTACGGAAAATGAAGAAAAAAGAACATGTGTTGTGGATAAATTTTTAGAAGTTTTTCAGCCTGAAGATGATGATGATGATGATGATGATGGCGGCGACGATGATGATATAAAAGATGAGGGAAACAATGGAAACAAATCAGAAGTTGAGCAGTTGAAAGAATCAGACAGTTTTGATGTAAGTGATGAATTATGGAATGATAATTCTAATCAAAAGAAGAGATCTAAGAAATCATTGGAAAAACTAAGGGCTGAAGCGGAAAAACGTAATCATAATGAAGAAATAGTTCTTAGTTCAGAGAGTGAATTTTCGGAAGTGGAACCGGAACCGCAACAGGAGAAGAATAGACTTATTAAACCAATGCTGCGTCTTGATCAATTGGCAAGTGAGACGCGAGTTGCCCAAAAGTCCGAAACTGAGAGAATACGAAGGCTTGAAAAAAAACATACAATACTATCAAAGGCAATTAAAAATAGCCCAAGTTCCGTTAATAAAAGCAGCTTAATACTCGACTACATCGAAAAAACGAAAACATTTATTAAAGTCGACGAAGAAATTCTCAAATATTTAAAACCTCATCAAATCGATGGCGTCAAGTTTATGTACGATTCATGTTACGGTGGAATTGATCATACTAAGAAGAGCTCTGGTTCAGGGTGCATTTTGGCTCACTGCATGGGTCTTGGAAAAACCCTACAGGTAATATATTTTTATAAAATGCTGCTTTAGTAACTAACAATAATTTTTAATTTTACATAAAGCTTATTGCTTTGTTACACACTGTCATTTCATATAAAGAGCTTAATACCACTAAGGTTCTTGTGCTTTGTCCGAAGAGCACAGTTATGAATTGGGCAGATGAAATGCACCGCTGGTTGGGTCCACTTAAGCGTAAAACTCAAATGAAAGTTTTCGTATTCCCGGATGCATCGTGAGTTTGTTTAATTGATTCTGGCTGAAGTATTTTTGGACTTACTTTCTTTCTTTTTTTTAGAGATATATCTGATAAATTACGAATATTAGAGGAATGGTCAGCTTGGTCGCTTAACAAATCGGGTTGCTTATTGGTTGGCTACGAAGCTTTCCGCACGCTTGTATTTTATCACTCCTACAAAAACAGAGGGAATTTAAGTTCCGCTAAATTGGAGATAATTCGCGATAAAGTTAATAAATATTTGCTCCAACCTGGTAAATATTTAAAACCAACAAAATTTTAATATAACAAATTGTAATCAACATTAATTGTTTTCAGGTGCTGATCTCGTTGTTTGTGATGAAGGTCATGTTATCAAAAATAGCAAGTCTGCGATAAGTCTCGCTGTTGCTAAAATTATTACACCGAAACGTATTATGCTAACCGGTACTCCAATTCAGAACCATTTAAAAGAATGTGTGTATTTATATACCCGTAGAAGGGTATTTTTTGTAATATAAAGAATGTATTCATGAATCTTGCATTACAGATTACAGTATGGTTAACTTTATAAAGCCACTGTATCTTGGAACTGAAAAGGAATTTGCCAACTTATATTGCAATCCCATCAAGAATGGCCAGCATAAGGATTCAAGTAAGAAGGATATTACTGTGATGAAGCAAAGGTCTTTTGTTCTGCACAAAAAGTTATCAAAATTTGTTCAAGTATGTATCTTAGTCGTGAAGTATTCATCATTTGTGAATAATATATTAATTAATTAATATGTGTTTTATATTTTAGAGAAAGGAAGCCGAGTTGCTTAAGACATTTTTGCCACAAAAGTTTGAGTATGTTCTATTCATTCCGATGACTGCAGTACAGGTAACAATATAAATACTCGAACAACTATACTTATCTATGTAACTATTTATTTTTATCCTTTTTGCAGAACACGCTATATGAATATATCTTGGAGGCTATAGCCAGCCGTGGAGATAGTCGTGGCAAAAGCCTTATAACAGATTACACAGTCTTAAGAAAGGTAATAATCTAAATTAGGAGAATTCAATTAAAAAAGAATTCATTTAATTTAATATAATTGTATGTAGATATGGACACACCCGAAAGTTTTGGAGGATGCCTGGAAAAACGCAAATATGGTAAGCATACCAACATTATTATTTATATAACTACGAACTACGACTTTAATGTAATTTTAGCAAAAAAATAAAAAAGATATTAAGAAACCAGGATGTCCAAACTCCGATGATGATCAACCCGACGACATTTATGATAGTCAAACTGGTCTCATTTCTGTGAATAATGATTGGTGGCGCAAATACCTTTCGAAAAAGGACTTGGAAACAATAATGCCAAGTAATAAGCTACGCACAGTATTTTCGATTCTTAGAATGTGTGAAGAGAAAGGCGAAAAATGGTAGGTTACAAATATTCTATACCATAAACACATTTTGTTAATTTAATTTTCCTATTTTTAGTCTGATCTTTTCCGCTTTTGTTGCTGTGTTAAATGTGGTTGAATACTTTTTTAAGAAAATTACTCAAAATGATCCAGAAATATTACAACACCTCTGTAAGTAATGATATACCATAGTATCAAACACACATTTAATTACAAATGCAACTTTAATTTGTGTAATTTATATAGACGTACCTTCGAACATTAAACCTGCAAGTACTTGGATCAGTGGTCAAGATTATTATCGACTAGATGGCAAAACTCCAAAAAATATCAGGCATGAAATGATAAAGAGGTTCAATAGTGAAGCGAACAGACGAGCCCGCGTATTTCTTATCTCAGCCAAGGCTGGTGGCCAAGGAATAAACCTGATTGGAGCCAATAGGGTCATAATATTGGACACATCCTGGAATCCATCTAACGATCAGCAAAATATATTTCGTATTTTCCGTCTGGGGCAGAAAAAGTATTGCTATATTTATCGTTTGATTGCAATGGTAAGTTTTACGTCGGTATCTAATTGCATTATTAGAGCTATAAATACATATTCTGTGCAGGGAACCATGGAGGAAAAAGTGTACTCTCGCTCTGTTACAAAGCAAGCTATGAGCTTCCGAGTGGTTGATGAGCAACAAATTGATAGGCACTACAATATGGCCGAATTGGCAGAACTTTATACGTAAGTCAATAGATACTATATACCTTAAGCATTCATTCATTAATACATTCTCCAAATTCTAGATTAACTTATCCGAAACAAAGCGAAAGACCTTATCCTTTACTTCCCAAAGACACTATATTAGCTCACTTGTTGCGGCAATCTGAGTTGGTTTATAAGTACCATGAACATGACAGTCTACTGGAAAATAAAGTGGAGCAAGAATTAAGTGAGCAAGAGAAAGCTGATGCATGGGACACATACGAAAGGGAATTACAAATGAATTTGGGTACGAAAATTCCAAAATAGATTAAATAGAGAAATATTAATATACTATTCATTAATTTTCAGCACAACAAGAAGGAGCAAATGCAGAAAAGTAAGTCTCATTATTTCTTAATAAATGTTTTAATGTAATATCATTTTTTTTCAGAATACCTAACTCTGTTTTGCCTTCGAAACTTAATTCATATTTTGGATCGGTTCCTCCGGGTCTTGATGTGAGTAATTATTATATATTTTGAAAAATAAACGATTACAAATTTATTTTATTGATTTACAGATGCAAGCCTTGCTAAATTATAGCCTCCAGTCATCGTCCCTTATGCAGCCGTATAATTATGGTTTAAATCAAAATTATTTAGATTATTTAAACTTGTATCAAAAGTGTTCATCACTCCGTTATCCGGATATGAACGCCTGTCTAAACGACCCTAGTCTAGCTGCCTCTCTGTATGGAGTTGGCACTTCGCCGAACCTTAATCACATGCAATCGCCTGCATCAATTCTGTCAAGTATGCAAAGCCTTTCTAGCTCAAAGACACATCCAAAGGACTTCAGTATGTTTGATTCTCAAAAGAACCGCGCCAATCCTATAGCCCATCCTGCACTTCATCCGACAACTTCGACAGAAGCAACTGCCAATCTAAATAATATTGTTACGAGCTTAGGTCAATATAAACAGTTGCTTGAAAATCCCTTAGGAAATCTATTAAATTATTCGAACCAATCGTATTCCGCGCCAGGTCAAGCAGAAAGTTTGCTTGCAAATATGAAAGCATCCCTTCCCAGCGATCTTTATCCTGAAAAGATATTAGAAACCGCTGTTACCAAGGATAAGCCAGGGAGACCAAAATCGTCTGGCGATCAAGGTAGTATTAATAAGGGTTCGATAGCACAGGATCTGAGATCCACAACAACAGTCGATCTCACACCGACATCCACACCGAGTTTGGCTGCCATCAGCCCGTTTGATAGAACCATGCAAGCTTTAAGAAAACAACATCCACTTCCCACAACTTCCGTTGATCTAACAAGCAACTCTTCTGTAAAAAATCCTTTACCTCCAAAGAAAACTCCCCCGCTGCCAAGTGTACAACGACAAATAAACTTGGTAAATGATGAGGATAGAAGTCGCAAGAGCCAAAATACGGGAAGCACAAACTTCCCATCGGGTTTCCCTGTTGATAAAGGGTCGTCCCTATTATCGAAAACATTTCCCAAAACTGACATGCAAATAATCCCAACGAATAGCCCACCTGGCACGATTAGCATCACGAAGCAACTTAATGAAATGTCTCCCAGTATTTCCCTAACTGCAGTTAACCCACCCAATGAAAAACCTAGATCACAAAGTCAATTAATTGATAAAATGGATAAATTGATAAATAACGGGACAACAATTTCAAGTGCAAGTAACAGGCAGGCAACAGCAAATGTTTTCAAGCCAAGAAAACCCTCGAATCCGAATATGTTTCCTTTGCCAAAGGCCTCAACTCTAACCAATTCCCAAAAAGGTCTTACAGGCAAAGAGAAACCAGTACCAATTTTAGTATCCCAGACAAAGAAAATGATGAAAGAATATTCATCCATGTTGAGAACAGAAATTGGTAGAAGTCCTGTTACAAAAGCTCCCTCTAAGCCAGAAACGTCATCATCCAGTGTAATTGGTAGCATGGACCCCAAAACGTTAAACCAAAAGAGCAGAACAGAAACGGGATTAAGTATTACTAATGCATCCTTGCCATCTCAAATATCGAATACAAATACGCCTGCAAATATATATACTAGTGTGAAGGCAGCCACTGGAACAAGTAATAGTAGTACCCCTGTTGCAAATATACGCACAACAAAAGCAATATCTGCTGAAAGTGGATTCGCTTCCAACGATCATAGAAATCCTAATGTAGTCAATTTACCAGGGTAAGAATCATGAACCTATTTTAAATAATCACAATTTAACTAGTTCTTTTTTTCAAATTTCAGAGATAACCAACACAATTTAGCCAAAAAGAGGCCATCCGAAAGTGCTGGGAATCTTAGTATTAAACGAACTAAAATGTAAATAATAGTAGAATATGTAAATAAAATGTCCTTTAAGATAAAGTTTTATTTATTACAAAATAACAATAACGTTGGTTTTTATCAAATATAAATTTAACCACGTTACAAATTAACATTTATTATAGCATATTACTTACTGATAGTAATCCTCCCCAATAAACTTTTTTTCTGTAACTTTATGTAAGCTGTTACGTTTTTCGTTAAACTAAGCAAATATTATATAGATTCCCCTGCTTTGCTAAACGAAATAAATTTTTGTAAACCTAAATTTACTCGTAATTTTCTGACACTGTCATAGTTCTTTTATTCTAATAGAGATATACTATTTAGAGAATTCAACTCAGAGTCCTCTCTATATTCTATCAAGCTGTGTATCCTAAATTACTTGGATGAACTGTAACTAACCTGATTAGGTACTGCCATGGGGTTTTATTTATCCCAGTTTAAATATTATTAAATGATAATAATATTAACTTTTAAAACTTATTACCTATTTTTAAAAAAATTTAATTTTTTCTTAAAACAGTATAGACTAATTACTTTTATTTAATGATATGTAATTTCAGTGTACTGCCATTAGGAGATAGAGGGGGTTAACCCTCTAAGATAGAGAGGGTTAACCCGCCTTTTGGCGGGTTGCAATAGAACTGCGTACAAAAACTGCGTAGTTAATTTTATTCAAAAAAGGGGAATCACATATATTTTAGGACATTTCATTTTGCATGTATGTGTACTTCGCTGATCGTTTTTTTACTGAAACACTTCACAAGTTCAGTCCAAAGTGAAAAGTTGCAGGTGTCGGTCGTATATAATTCATCTTGCAAAAACAGTGATTTTGAAGATTGAACAAAAAGTTTATTTTGTGTCGTACAAGAAAAAAAAAAATATTGGTGAGTAGAGCACATTATTATCAATCGGTTAGTTTAAAAATCAAATAAAAAAAAACAATATAAGTTAAGAAATATCGACTTGGAACAAATCCCGCCTTTTGGCGGGGTTGGGCATTTAGCTGTAAATTTATTGTTAACCATTGCGTTCGTTATCGCTTCTTTATTTAGTCATGTCGGGTCGAAAGATCATAAATTTCTCAAAGCTGTCTGACAATGAAATTGAAAATATAATGGACGAGCTGGATGATGATGACTTTAATGAAACTGGAGATGAGCTGGACTCTGAAGACGACATTGAAGAGGCTAATTTCACCGGTCTTTGCAACTCTTTTATCGACGAATGTCTTAACTCAACAGAGACGCTTGTTAACGCAATTAATGTGACAGCATTAGATAATTTTGATACAGATCTGGAAACTTCAGTAGCAACCGATGTGCCTGGTTCCAGTAAGCGTCGTCGTGTGTCTTCAAATAAGCGTAAAATTGACGGAAAGCGTACCTTTGTTCCCACCAGTGATGGTTTTGTTGGACAACCAAATGAAATAAAAAATGATTCGCCCAAGTTTAAATCAATGACTTGGAAAAAAAAAGGATTGCGTCTCAACGTTAATGATCTCGCGTTCCATGGCTATAAGGAAACGCCTTCTGAGTTAGAAGAACTTAAAACGCCTTTTGACTGTTTTCAATATTTTTTGACCGATGAGTTTCTCAAGGTAAATTCTTGTTGTAGTACGATTATATATATATTTTTTTAAATAATCTAGTTTCGTCTGTCTACCTTCGTAGCCGTGGTATCTATTGTTTGGGAACTGTGCGTTCAAATCGTATATCGAACAGCAAATTATCGTCTGATGAAAGCCTCAATGCAAAAAAAGTTCCTCGAGGCTATTCCGAGGAGTTTGTAGGTTCCGCTTTTGGTGTGGATATATGCAACGTTTTGTGGCGCGACACAAAAACAGTTCGACTTATATCAACCTATGTTGGAACTCAATCGTTTTTGTCACAAACTGAAACTCTATTGCAAACAGCGACACGGTGGGATCGAAAAAATAAGAAACAAATTGAGATTGAGTGTCCTATGATTATAAAGGAGTACAATCGTCATATGGGAGGAGTTGACCTAATGGATGGCCTTATCGGCCGGTATCGTATTCGAATGAAAACACGAAAGTGGACCAACCGTTTATTTTTCCATCTATTGGATATGTCAATGGTAAACGCATATATTTTATATCATCGGTTGCATAAGGGACAAGCACGATGTTTTTTGCCAGATTTTCGAATTGAGGTGGCGGAAACTTTATGTCTGCTTTCGATTCCGGCTAGCCGTGGACGGGGACGGCCATTATCTCACTCAGCATCACCGGCTCCGGCTCCATCGAAAGTAAAAACATACTTTCCAAATGCAAATGTTCGTTACGATCAGATTGGCCATTGGTGCAAATTTTTAGATCGGTCTGGCAAAAAAACATGCAAGATGGCCAACTGCAAATCCGAAACACAGTCTTTTTGCACAAAATGTAATATTCATCTATGCAATTCATCTTCAAAAAACTGCTTTTTTAATTTTCATATGCAACAATAAAAATTAAACACAATAAAAGTTGTTTGAGTCTTCATATGGGGAAAATACACGTAAATGCCCAACCCCGCCTTTTGGCGGGTTAGGTATTTTCACCTGTAACAGGTAAACCATTAGCGTAATCAAAAAACCAACTTCATATTCGTTCGTTTTGACCCAAAATTAGTCTAAAATAATTTTTTCACTGCAATAGAAAAATTGGGCATTTGAGGGTTAAGTAATAAAAATATTACTAATTGAGAAACATAAAAAAACTATATAAAAACCTCAAAGCAGAGGCTGAAAATGAATACTGATAACTGATTTAAAAAACAACTCTCTTACGGCAGCCGCAAGTCGAGCTTTTGTTATAAAAGCTTTTTACTCCGCTGCTGTTATACACTCTAGCAGTGCAGATTGCAGCATCTGCGCAGAGGATATGGTGCACATGGTACTTCCTCAGCTCGTTCTCTCTGGGGATGCGCACCATGAAAACGCAGCTTTTGAACTTGGCAGTCATCATAAACTGGTCCGAAGAGTTGGACGTTCGCGCAAGCAGTAAAAATCGCAACGCGGGTCGAAAAAACAACGCGAATTTAATACAAATTTTATGCCAATGGATTGAAAAGCCCTAAACCTGCAAAAGCAAAAAAGCAAGTTTGCTCTATACACCGTTTTTTGCAGTTTTCCACTTTAAGTGCGTTGTTCCGTCAATTGTTTATTGTTTTTTACAATTATTAATAGAAAAGAGTTACACCGGCAACGGGACGTTTTATTGCCTTATAATTTGATTATCTTCAACAGATACTCAAAGTGAAAATCCTCGAAAATCTCCAGAAGTTTGTATAACATTTGATAGAGTGCGAAATGATTTGGTAAACAAGTGATAAGAATTATGATAACAGCGTTTTGATTATCGCGTGTTGTCACATGCGAGGCATAACTAATTATTATAACGGTTAATAGATAAATATTTCTCTCTTTATGCCTGCCTTTACCTATTTAAAGTCGCTCTTTGCTAAGAGCACCACTCCTGTGTGTGTGTATGTATGTGTGCGCGTCAAGAATTGCAGTGCTCATTAAATGTGATAAGAGAAAATATGATATTGTGTTTATGAAATTAAAATCATCTGTCGGGTATTATTATTTTCAGAGTTCCAAATAAATAAACAAATAAACGTACGGTTTTTTATACACAGATAGATACATTTTTTTAATACTAAACGATTAATATGTTTATATTTGCGACTTAAATAGTTTAAAAAAATATTTTAATAATAATATTAATATCAAAATAAATATTTGTAAGTTCCCAACTTTACCTGTTGTAAACCTTTTGGAAAATGGTTCTGCGAGTACTATTCAAAAATTAATAATAAATTATATGGTATAATAATAAAGTATAATTTCCATCTCTTTATAAATTTATTTTGACGGCTCTTAATATTGGAGCATAACTCTGTCTGCAATATTGACATCGGGCAAACAGCTGTTTTATGAATTAAATAGTCAACGGACCTGCGCAATTCGCAAAATGCTCAACATATTTTACTCATAAATACACACACCCACACCAACAGGCATACGCTGCAGGCAGAGCAAAGTATTTATAATAATCGCGTTCTCTTGCCATGCTAAGAGTTAAGTGCATTTTGATAGCTTCTTATGACCAATATTTGGCTTGTGGGAGTCGTCAGCTTTTAATGTGCAGTCTCAAGTTTGAGTCTACAAGTGCTTAATGTAGTTTCAGCATTATGTACTTCGCTTTTTACCTACAATTTATCTTTTCCAATTTCCTTAAAATCAGACCTTCACAATATTTGGGCGGTAATCCTTATCACTCACTGCCACAACTCAAAAGATATTAAGCGGAGTGGTACTGATAGATATAGTTTTAGATAAAGTCCGTTCAGTTTGATTGATTCAATTCCGTTCTTAAAATACTTTCAATTGACGTGCTCTTATTATTTAATTAATTTATTTTTGACTACTATTATCTATCTTGTTTACAATTGAAAATTATAATTATCTATAATCAAAATCTTTCCTTTAGTCATTTCCAGATCAATATTACAACCGCTACGATTTTATAATACAATATATGAAGTTGATATTACATAGGCTCTACATAATCAGCTATAAAAATGATTCGGCTTTGCGATGAGAAGTGGGCGCCGTTGTTCTTCATTAGCTTTACATTTACCTTGTGCTACACTGCAGGAACGACAGGTAAGCACTGTGATAAGAGATATTTCATATAAAGGTTTTCAAATGTGAGCTGGATGAATATCATTATATTTCTCACAATGTTTCGATTGTCTTTCGCGTTTCACCAAATAAGATCTTTCGAACTATATTGATACTCAAGGACCGAGTTTTTCCCTGGAACCGCCAAGTAGAATTGAGTTTATGAACACAGCTGGAAGCACGGCGAATTGTATAGCTCTCGGAAATCCACCGCCCACTGTTCAATGGCTTGATAAGGAAAATAATCCAATTACTTCCATTTCGAAGGTAATTACAAAAGTTTTATTGTTGATTATAATGATCTTTGGATAGATCCATGTTACCTTCATTTGCCTCTATACATCTTTCAGATACGACACATTTTGGCAAATAATTCATTACATTTTCCGCAATTTTCGGCTGAAGAATTTCGACAAGATGCGCACTGGTCAGTATATCGCTGTACAGCATCAAATAGCGTGGGTACAATAGTATCTAGAGATATTGTTGTTAAAGCAGGTAGGCAAAAAGAAAGGACATTACTTACTGGTTATAAGTCAATCAACACACGCAATTGATTTTCATTTTAGTGGTTTACCAACATTACGAACCGGAGGTTCAAAATCCCGGTGGATTTATTGGTAGTAACGTTTTGATAAAATGCAACATCCCCTCTTTTGTAAAGGAGTATGTAACTGTAACGTCCTGGTTACAGGAACCGAATTTCAATATTTATCCATCACTGGAGGGCGGTAAGTTTATATAAAGTTATTTTATTCTATTAGAACATCTGATATTTATTTAACACATTTTGTATTTATATTATAGATGGCAAAAATCACATGTTGCCCACTGGGGAACTTTTAATCTATAATATAACAAAGAATGATTCGCAAAAGGTTTATCGTTGCCGAACACATCACAAATTGACGCAGGACTCGGTAGTCAGTAGTAACGCTGGCAAAATACAACTAACAGGTGAGTTCAGTTAGATGAATCTTAAGCTGAGAGGTTCGTTATATGTATTTTGGAAACAAAACTACTAATATATTAACTTTGCAATCCTTTAAATATTTCAGAAATACGTGAACTTGTTCCGCCGATAATCAACGAGAAACGAGTTTCGTTAGTCGCTCGAGTTGGAGACCCTTTAGTACTTGCATGCATAGCATACGCAAATCCGAAGCCAACTTGCAGGTAAGATCTACATACAATAAATTATGCTAGCTCTACTGTCATAAGGATTAAGATATTTCAATCTTACTTGAAATGTTAAACGATTTAAAGTCATTAATTATGATTTACTCCGGGGATAGATATACCGGGACTGTACAAATTACTTTTATTTCCCTGCCATTAACTTGAAGAACAATAACCATGACCTTAAGTGAGTACTTCCTTTATCAATGCCCATACTCGAGCTTAATGGACGCGATGCGGTGGTGGATCCAGACTTGAGTACTTAAAAAAAGGGTGCTCCGAGCAGTGGTTTGATTCTTGCTCCTAAATACAGGCATACATAATAAGAATTTTTTCTACACATGCATATCGAGTACATACACATACATACGTACATTAACGAATGCATACAGATGTATATTATTTCAGCAGCAGGGCAATGCTCTCAAGCAAGTTATCTGAATTTGCTCCATTCCTTGATTCCTTCATACAAATATGCATGTATGTAATTCATTTATGCATACATATGAATGTGTGTGTGTGTGTGTGTGTTCTTAGACTTTCATCTGCATGTAACAGTACTCACCAATTTGTTGCACACATGCATACAAACAGACGTATGCATGGTTGGTCTAGGTCGCATCCGTTTAGGCAATTTCTCCGAGTCCGATAGGTTAACTCCCCCTCTCCAATCCGGCAACTTCACTTTAATGATGTGCCGGTCTCGACTTGGTATGTGCATACATGCGTATGCATGTAAATGCATGTGTGTTTTCTTGTGTTTACCATGCACAGTGGCTTACAGCATTATTTTTTGTTTAGGAAAGAGTAACAATTTAAGCGTCAAGGTTTAAAATTAAATATTTAATATAAAGAAGTAAAAGTGCGATACTCAATACCAAGATTCCCTCATCCCTAACGCAAACACACACACTCCCATGTGAAAATATCCGCTACAACATGTATGCGAAATAAACTGTGAGCCACTGTGTGTTTGGAACAAGTGTATAAAAAGTATGCACACACATACTCACATGTACAGCATGCATGTGCAAGCAAACAAGCATCCATCCATATAAACGTACATACATACATACATACCCTTGTGCAAGTTTAGTCGGCTCTGGCGCACAGTGGGAATCCTGGTCAAAAAGCGTTTTAAAAGAGACGCCCCCACTGCGTTTGTTTTAATGCACACACAAGCACACACACACTTACAGAGAAACTCAGACGTAATGGAGTCTTTTAAAAGATACCCTGCTTCCCCGTGTACTTACATATGCGCGTACATACGTGTGTGTGTGTTTGCACGTGGCTATACAATTCACGACAGTCGCCTCTTGTTTGTTCATATTTTTTATCTTCAGTAAAATGAAATTTCTTTTAGCAATTTTAGAATTACGTTTATCAGAGCATCTTTTACGCTTTCATATGTATACGGACCGATTGCGTTTCATTTCAAGCACACATAAATATTCTAATTACATTTTTTGAGCCAAAAGAGAGTTAGGAGTCCCCCTGTGCGACAATAGAGTTTTATTTGCCTTGTTTGCGATGCTCTCCTCTTGCATTTTTTTTGGTGTGATGATTTTCTTTGGTTTGTGACTTGTGTGGAGTTGTGAGTACACATGTACAAGCATACATACATATGTACATACATAGCGTGCGCGTATGTGCATGTGTACACATATGTACTATATACGTATGTATGCACATACTTACAATGATACTCGTTTGTATGTTTCGAACCAAATTGGGCACTGGGCACTCTACTACAATGTTATAGTGCTGACTAGGCGCCCAGGCCACTGACTTCGTTGCTAGCGAAGCGAAATTGTACATACTCACATTCATGCACATGTACCATGTATGTTTGCTAGTAAATATGTAAGTAAAAAAAAATAACAGCGTGCGGTGCGGAGCTTTCAATATCCAAAATGTTGCTAAAATTTTGTTACGGTACAAGCAAAACAAGTAAAGACAAAATGAAAAATTTGCATAAACGAGATATGAGCAAAAAAGGTAACAGCGTTTTATATACCCTGCTCTAATTGAAACAGGGTATACAGATTTGGGCACCTGAAGAGACGTCAGGGGATGTTGCAGTACATACAAATTGAATAGTCTCTGATGGATATTAAATTTCTAATAGAGATAGGAATTTCATTAAATAGTGCAGTGCTTCCTGCAATTTTGAGCGAAGAAAAGCCAAAACTGCTGAATTGGCAACACTGGTAACACTGCCGAGGGAAAAGAAATTCATTAAATAGTGATGATAACTTAGAGATGAAAGTTTGTCAATGACCGTTATTAATAGCCGAGATAAGTTAGCGATATTCCGTTTTGATATATTAGTGATGTGCATCTGTCATGCAAACTTGTTTCACTTACTACAGATGGCACACAACTCGACAGAGTAATGAGGAATCCATGCAGCACATGCTTGCTACTGGGCGTGCGAAAATCAAAGATGGTACTCTGATTCTATCAGCCGTTGCAAAAACTGATAATGGTGCATTCTACTGCACCGTCTCGAATTCCGAGGGTAGTGAGACGTTGGAGGTGAATCTCTCGGTGTCATCTGCTTTGGCAGCGAGCTTGCAGCCCAACATACAAACTGTTAATCTTGGCCAAACTGCTGATTTAGTGAGTAAAGTGACCTTAATACAACGTTTGCATGTATGGCAGAAATCTTATCGGGGATTTGTAGATTTGCAGCACTTCCGGATTCCCAAAACAACAAGTTTCATGGTTTAAAGATGGCAAAACACTGCGTTCAGGATCTCGAGTGCGTCTTTTATCAAAGGAACACATACGCATTACGTCCATCGTCAAGGAAGATAAGGGAATGTATCAGTGTTTAATTAAAAATGATTTTGAGTCGGCTCAAAGCTCAGCGGAATTGAGATTAGGCGGTATGTAATACTACCATATAACACATATATACTATATACACGTGTATTTGGGTACTCGCCTATTAAAGTTAAGTATTTTTATTACACTCTGTAGAAGTTGCGCCTCAGCTGCTATATAAGTTTATAGAACAAACTATGCAGCCAGGACCAACGGTTTCCTTGAAATGCAGCGCCAGTGGAAACCCCACACCGAAAATTGTTTGGCTATTGGACGGGTTTCCGCTTCCTAATGTAAGTAAATTTAATGCAACCAAATTATTTCTTATAGGTATCGAGAAGTTTATCTAGAGACAGTTTAGCACATTTGTACAAAATAAATGTCCCTTCTTTTAGATGGATCGTCTAATGATTGGTCAATATGTAACGGCATTTGGTGATGTCATAAGCCATGTTAATATATCAGCAGTAAAATCGGAGGATGGAGGCGATTACGAGTGCAAGGCAATATCCCGCGCTGGTGAAGTTGCGCACTCTGCCCGGCTTAATATTTATGGTAGGGTTATTATTTTAAATATATTCCACGACTACTGTTAGCTAAGAACGTGTAAATATACTTTAGGGATGCCCTATATACGACATATGCCGAAGTTGTCTGCAGTCGCGGGAAAAATGTTTGCATTAAAATGCCCGATTGCTGGGTATCCCATCGAAAGTGTTTATATCGAGAAAGGTATGTGCCATTTTTGTTTATTACCTTAAACATATTGATGATTGTTAACATTTGTAGACGGTCTGAGGTTGCCCATTAACATGTGACAACGTGTGCAAAACGCAACTCTCATTATCGACAATGTGCAACGATCTGCCGATCAGGGCACATATACATGCATTGCCCGAAATAAGCACAACTACACATCGCAACGCTCCGTAGAAGTGAAAGTACTGGGTATGTATATGTGTACTTCATATATATTTTAATTTTAACATTAATAATACTATACATGCTACGAGACGATTAAATATATTTTTCTTTTACAAATAAGTCTCAATTCTTATAAGCTTAAAGACCTGACTATATGACGGGTTTGCAGTTTCTTTCTATATTTTATAAGTAAATTCAATGAATATGATCTTTGCTGTCTTCAAATGGTGACAAACATATGTAAATGTATAATATGCATATAGAATTGACAACAATATTGCCCCCCAATTACATTTATAATAAGAAAAAGCACGTGCTAAAGGGTCTATAAAATATATTAAGCAAAAATATGATACGATAAGCAATGCACGAATGAGATCCAAACATATTTGCATTTTCACGCACGCAGCACGTTTCTCCTTCCAGATATACTATCAGATTTAATCATTTTCATCCTAAATGGGGATTCATTTGAGAGGACATACTTTCGGGTTCTCTACAGAAGAATTAAAATAAAAAAAGCTTGAATTGAGTCTAGTGAAACTATATAGTTATTATTTATTTTAATTTTATAAATAAGTTCTCGGACTTAATTTAGAAGAAACTCATATAATTGAAACTGAGGGTATCGCACTATAAGCTTTTAAGTCTTGCAAGGCTACTTTTCTTAATATTAAGAATGTTATCTGTCGTATGTCTTGCCCACAAAAGCACTCAACTTTTTCTATAGTTTTGTAGACACATTTTATTTTGGAAAATATCTTTTATCTCAGCACAGCTCGATCATTTACACTACTGCACTACTGTAAATTGCACTCGCATTTGCATTTGGTATATTCACATTCGCACCTGCACTTTTTTGGCATCCGCGGAATTCATTTCAGAGTTTCTGTCGCCACAGTTGTGAGTTGTAACAGCTCTCAATCTTTATAACTGACTTGTCTTCAAGCTGTTAGCCAAAAGTGCTATTAAGCGTCAATTTGGCGTTTTGAGTTGGGTCAGTTGATAATTCTTTGTTGATGTATTTATCTGAAGTTTTTTGTTACATTCGTATGCGGATGCATATAAATAATAAAAATAACGTTCGCTTTGGAAGAGCTTTCTTTCTTTTCTCATTTTTTATTTGAGTTATATCGAAAATATCGTTTTCATATAGGAAGTTTTCAGAGTTGTGGTTTGCCAAATGAACTTCCAATTAGCCGCAGTATTTACGGATTGAAAACACACACTTTATTTTGAGTATAGATTGGAATTATCCTAAAAAAAATTTACGTACAGCACAAACAAACGAATATAAGCTGACTCGATTGGCTCTTACTTATGTCTCATCCATCCATCCCTTCAATATCGGTTTCCTTAATCTATAAGGGTATTTCATGTCTCAATGAAACTTACTATTTAAAGAAATATTTTGCTGATTCGCATAGCAATTTTTGTTTAGCTCAGCTTCGATCCTTTACACAAAGTGTTCTCTTAAATTTATAGACACTACATGATTATCGCTCTAGAAAGTTATATAATTTTGAATTTAAAAACGTACTCTTGTTTACTATTGATAAACGCAGTTCCCCAAACAAATATTCAAGCAGCATAATTTTTAGTCACAAAATTGAGTGTTTTATATTTCTGAAATTGTTCTACTTTAATATTTATTTAACATCAACATTCAGTTCCACCTAAGATTACACCATTCTCATTCGCACGCGATCTGAATGTGGGTGACCGCACAAGTATTCAGTGCGTTATTGGCACCGGGGACCTACCGCTTTCATTTACTTGGCTTAAGGATGGAAAACCTCTGCCACCGGCAGCCTCGGCCGACAGTGTCAGCGGTGGGCTTAAAGGTACCGGTGGCGTTGCTGCATTGGGTTTCGGCACCGGATCAATATCGCAGTTTTCATCATCGCACATGTCACCGATGGCCTCGGCGATAACCTTCACAAATCCGAAAGAAAACTTTGCTTCGAATGACAATGGTCGTAATAGTGGTGAAAGTAGCGACCAAGTGACAATTCGCCAAAATGATGATTTCACCAGCGCCCTCAGCATTACAAGTGTGTCGAGGGACCAAAGTGGCACTTACACGTGTCGCGTTCAAAATGATGCCGCTACTGTAACGCACTCTGCACAGCTCAAAGTTAATGGTACTTGCAATGGCTTGATTTTCCCTATAGTATTGTAGTGTATGTATTATGGATGTATAATTAGAATGCAATATTTCGATTTAGATTAACCTGTCAAAAATTGTATATATATTTGTATCTTGTTTGCATTTTATACATATAATTTTTAAAATTTTATTTGAGATTTATGTTCTTATATATCCCCAATAAAAAAATATGTATAAGAGTATTTATTTGCATGATTCAGATAATATATTTAAAGTATTGTATTTAGGGTAACTCTTGATATTATGTAAATAATTATTTTATGGGTTTGTCGTTGTATATAAATGTACATGTGTTTAGGTTTTAATCAATCATCCTGTGTCCTTTATGGTCCTCTCAAATTTAAGAACCAAATCAAATGAACTGACTTTAACATATCAAATGAATTTTTGAATGCCATGTATCTATTTATGTATATAAAATTATCTTATTTATCATTTAAATCTCTATACATCACAACAATAAAACAATTACAAATTTTAAAGCAATTAAACGCGAATCTTTTTAGAGAATTTTGGAAAGTATCAGAGTCAGAAGAGCATTAATATGTGTTCGTGCTGCTCGTCTTTTACTTCAAATCAATCTCTATTTTTGTACCCTTGCAGAGTGTTTGTTAATTTTGGCTAGAAGTTTGCAACGCATCTTAGAACACATCTCCGACCCTATAAAGTCTGTTCATCCTGATTCAGAAGATATATATTTCTGAATGCGGATAAACAGAGGAGTCGAATCAGCACTTTCAGTCTGTCCGTGTAACCGAGTGGTTTGATGAAACTAGGACGACCAGGATAGGTTTTTTTTTTTTTGAAATAACTTATCAGTTCAAAATAAAGACAGTAATTGAAATTTATTATTCAATTATGCACCATTATACAATATGTATATAATTACTATAGGAACAATCGGAGATATAAACCTGCAAGAGTATAAAACCTTCGGCATGTCGAAGGTAGCTTTTCTTTCTAATTTTAGAAATTTATGTACATCAAATAATAAAACAGTTAAATGTTTTGTTTTATTTTGCTTGCAACTATTTAGTTCCTCCGCGTATTTCCCCTTTTGCGTTTGAAGATGAGATTACTGAAGGTATGCGGACACAGATAATGTGTTCCAGTAGCCAAGGAGATCAACCGTTCAACATAACGTGGCACAGAAACAATGTACTTATTTTAAGTAACACACCCATTGCCAATAGCAATACTGCTGTTATAAAATATTTGAGTACGACCTCAAAGCAAGGCGAAGAGTTTTTACCACCGGATCCGTCGTTAACAATCAATCAGTATACCCCATTTTCAAGTATATTGTCCATACATAACGTCTCTTCAACGCATAATGGTAACTACACCTGTCGTGTAGCCAACCACGCTGGCACTGTCGAGTTCACTGCTCCTCTTTCGGTTTCGGGTAAATCAAGAGTAACTATAGCTTTATAGCGCAGACTAATATCTACTAAATTCAAACGTACCTTGCACCAGAACACAACTCTCACAGTAAAAATTGTATGTAGAAAATGCACCAGCAAGAAGGGACATCTAATTCGATTTCAGCGTGTGCATGGCCATCACAATCTGTTGGTTTTAATTGATTTATATGTACACACATGCATATAAAGAAAAAAAAAACAAGAGTAACAACATCCTGAAGCTTGAAAATCAATAACAATTTAGGTAAAATAAATTTTAACTTGATTTAAGTACATACATAGGTACACAGTGTATACACACCATGTTTACATGGTACATACGATGTGTGCCAATAATCGATCGAGCGACAATTGGCTCCCCGAAATACTCATATCGATAATTACGTAATAATCCATATTACTGGACAACTCTAAAAAAAAATTTGTTCAATCTTAACTACGTACCCAAGCGTAAATCTGAAAGTTGGTTTCTAGGTACACAAGGTATTTTCTCGGTACAAAAGTTAATATATCAAGTTTTTCAATGTGTACCTAAGCGACGTCACTTTTTATAACAGGTAAGCACACGAGGGTTTGGTTAAACAATTATGATTATGGCAGCAATTAAGCGATACAGAATATCGCAATAAACTCGGCAAGCTAAAGAAAGTGTAAACTATAATGATAATTTCCGTGTGTTACTTACCCGTACACACAATCAGGATAAAAGCTAGCGCACAATGCACCAGCACTTTTGCACACACACCCTGTATACCTGAGAGGTAATAGCTAACGCGAATGAACGACTAGCATGTACGTGTACAATTTTCGCATGTCCTAATGCATGTCTACTAAACTGAAATTCGAAGAGGTTCGTGTCTTAGCTACGGGTCCAACCCATCTTAACGATGAACGAAAACTGGTTTAAGGTGTACAAGATGATAGAAAATTGTTTTCATTTTTCGTGGGTTTCGCATAAACATATATTTTCATGTTTATTTTAATAGGTTAACAATATCTTATTAGCACGTATTTCTTCAATAGTTCATATATTAACTTATTGCAGGGCTATTTAAAAAAAAATTAACAGACATGTTAAATAGATAGAAGTATAATAATATAATTTTAATATTTTCTTGATGATTGTCAGCTTTCTAGTGGATTTACCTAATCTTTCCGTCGGTCTGTCTTGTGTGTTTAGTAGAAAGAAGCTTTATATATCTTCATATATACTTATGTATCGCCATAAACCAGACTCATGTTTGTATATAGATCATCTGTATATAATGATTCAAGTTTACCTACATATTATTACCTAACTGTTTCACAAATATACAAAGTATGATATCAATTTGTAGTGAATATTGCATGTTTATCTATCTAATTGTATATTTATCGCATGTGAGTCTTGCATTCTCAACAATTATTTTAACATATTGTTTCTACAAAAACTAAATAAAATTTTGAAAAAGTACCACCACGCTGGATTGTAAAACCCACCGATCAAGATGCTATCTTAGGAAACTCGGTAATGGTATCGTGTAAAGCCGATGGATTTCCCGTACCAGTTATTCAATGGAAACAGTCAATAGGTAGACGAACCTATATCTTAGTTATATACATTTAGCCATAAAAATGATCTATTTAGGCGACTCTGGTGAATATCGAGACCTCAGCATTGCAACGGACAATGGAAACTCGCATTCCATTGCTGTGGCCACTTCAAATGGTTCACTTAGTATATCCAAGGTTAATCGGGAGCATGAGGGGAGCTACCTATGCCAGGCCACCAATGGTATTGGTGCGGGCTTGAGTACCCTGATTAAACTTACAGTTCATGGAAAGTATAAACTTAATATATGTATGTCCATAATTTTGAAAAATTATATTATAATCGGTTATGATCTCTTTCAACAGTTGGTCCTTCAGTGACGGTTACGAAAAAACAACTATCAATACGACGGGGCGAGCGCGTTACACTTCGTTGCGAAGCCAATGGCGATCAACCCTTGGAAATATCATGGAGGTCGAAAGCAAGTCGTATTGATCCGTCTTATGACATACGTTATCATATCAAAAATTCGCCACTTGCACGTGGCGTTTCATCCGAGTTGACCATTTTACAAACAGTTTTGACCGATAGAGGAGAATATACGTGCATTGCAAATAATGCGTATGGACGTGATAGAAGTGTTATCCATGTGCAAGTACAGGAGCCACCAAACTTTCCAGTTAACTTACATGTTCGCGATCTCGGAAGCCGCTCAGTGACGTTGGCTTGGTCTCCTAATGATCAGGATTCAGTTATATTGGGTGGAGGCGGCGGAAATAATCGAGACTCGCAACCAATATCAAATTACATTTTACAGTATAAGAAAGCTGGAGGTATTTATGTTACAATTCCATTCAATAAACATCTAACCTCTCTTCTACCTTTTCTTAGATGTTTGGCATGAACACAACAACCAAAAGCTTCTACCTGGCGATAGAACAACTGCACAATTAGGGTCCTTGCGTCCTGCAACTGTCTATCATATTCGGCTGTTTGCCGAAAATCATTTAGGAACCAGTGCGCCCAGCGATGTGTTGTTTGTACAAACAGATTCAGAAGTTCCATCTGCGCCACCCCAGGATGTGACTTCGGAACCCTTAGGACCGCAGCAGGTTAGTCAATATAATATTACCATACATAACTATACTAATATATTTTATTAACTCTTGCTAATTTAGTTGCTAATAACATGGCGCGCGCCTGTTCGTGATTCATGGAATGGAGAATTATTGGGATATACGATATCATACCAGAAGCAAAGCAGCTCACATAGTGTACAGAACCACACAAAGGTTGGAACCCTAATTACAGAGGGCCTCAATGACTTTCGCTTGATAGGATTGGAGAAATATACACAGTACGGTATAACCGTCTCAGCGTTCAATATAAAAGGTGACGGTCCCCCAAGTGAAGTGGTTCTGGGACACACTCTGGAGGATGTTCCCTCGGCTTCACCTCGTTCAGTTACTTGCATTGCGCTCACTGCTCAAAATATTCAAATATCCTGGCAATCTCCACCTAAGGAATTGAGTCATGGCATCATTCAGGGATACAAAATACTCTATGAGCCAGTATTGCTCGAAAATGAATATAGTGGCAGGGAAACAAAGATTACATCAGCTCTAAGTACAGTTCTCCACGGCCTTCAACCATACACCAACTATAGTGTTCAAGTTCTTGCATTTACACGAGCCGGCGAGGGAGTTTCCAGCCCTGCTGTGGCATGCATAACTGAGGAAGCCGTACCAGATGCCCCCGAACTAGTCAAGTCTGCCGTTAGCACTGAATCTTCTGTAATTATCAGTTGGCTGCCGCCAAGAAGACTAAATGGCATTATTTCCAAGTATAATGTCTATATACGTATACTTGAGAAGGGTCAGGAATTGAAAATACTAAAGGAAGTTTTGCCTGCACATAACCGTCAATTTGAAGCAAAAGATTTGAATTTTCGAGAGACATACGAGGCATGGGTCACAGCATCGACAAGAGTTGGGCAGGGTCCAAGCACGCCAGTCATTAAGCTGGTGCCCAGCACATCGATACCCGCTGCCATTATATCGTTCAGTCAGACCTTGTACATCAATTGGCGATCCGATATAAAGTTAACATGCATATTCGTCGGCACACCAAAACCAAGTGCTGAATGGAAAATACTTAATACACGTTCCAAAAAGCAGTTTCCACTCGAAGTCAGTAATGATAACACACTAAGTCTACGTAATATTCAACGATCCCATGAGGGAAATTATTCATGCGTCGTCAGAAATCCAATGGGCTCAGATCATATTGTATATCAGCTGTATGTTCAAGGTAAGCTAAGAAGTTGTACCAAGAAATCAACAGATTTATAATTTATTGTCTCTTTAGTTCCGCCATCTGCTCCTATTGTCACTGTAAATTCGGTTCAAAAGAACTCGGTTTCAATTCAATGGAGAGTTGAAGATATTGGAGGCGCACCAATAAAAGGTTTCACATTGACTTATAGACGTGATTCAGCTGAATGGGAAGAGATTCAGATAGACCGCCGTATTACCTCGTATATGCTGGAAAATTTACAGTGTGGAACCAAATATAAATTCACAATGAATACCTTTAACAAAATAGGTACAAGCATCTCAAGTGATACAGCCACAGCACAAACCAAAGGTGAGTTCCATTCGCTAATTTTAATTAAGTAAGAAATAATAATAAGATTTGATTTTTGATCTTTCAGGAAATAAACCCTTTGCCCCGCAAAAGCACAGCTTTCTCCGTTCGAATACAACTTCAGTCATATTGGATTTGTCTTCCTGGCAGGATGGGGGATGTCCCATACTTCACTTTAGTATCGAGTTCAAACATTACAAGTCATCTGGAGACTGGATTATAGTCTCAAATAAGATTGAAACCAATGTCAGTTCAATTCATTTAAGATTAGTTGAGCGTGAGTTAAATTATATTTGTGTGTATTTTTGATTCCAGAGCCGATATAGTATTGGAGACTTGGAACCCGGAACTGCATATAATTTGCGTGTCACAGCCACCAATAATGCTGGCTCAACAACAAAGGAATATTTATTTGAGACACTGAATTTGGTTGGATTCTCTGGTGGATTGGACACAGAGGAATTACCTGAGGAGCAAGTCGTTTTGAGTGATGCCCACCTTATCGCCATGATTATAACATCAATTTTTGGAACTATTCTAGCCCTTATTGGCGCTTTTATATGCTTTAAGAATTGTAGGTGTTGCTAATGCATATTGTGTGAATATCCACTAAAACTTGAAACCTTTATTTTCATAGATCCACGTACTATGTTCTCAAATAACCTTGATTCGCTAAGGCCACAAAGTGGTCCAGATGGAAAGGATTTACAGAACCGTGAACACTTTTATGGTACAGTACGAAAATCTTGCCAGCAATCTCCACCAGAATCGGTTGCTGGTCTTGAGCGCATACCTGAATACTCAGAAGACATATATCCTTACGCTACCTTCCATTTACCAGAACATGAAAACCAAGCGGGAAATATTCCTTTGAGCTACACAGGAAGCTCATCGAAGCACGACTCCCGCTGTGGCGATGATAATACTCTGTGTAGCTCGGGCATGAAGGGAAAGCGTTCCACCTCAACAAGTGCAAATGGAAGGAGCTCAAGTACGAATCTGACAAACGTTATAGTCGGTTCACCAGATAAGAGTAATCATTTGAATACCGAGAAGCGCCATAAACGTCGTTCGAAAATAATAAAATCCGAATCAGAAGAGTACGATAGCTTGAATAGTGACAGCGAAATAAGTGGAGAGCGCATTAGGGATGACAATCGTAGTGGTCGGGAGACATCTACTTTCATTGAGAACGAGGGACTTACAGGTATATTTCACTCTGCATTATTAGATTATATTGTTCTCAAATATATGTATTTTCAGTTCATGCCAAGAAAATAAGGAGTGGTGGAGGAAATAGCGCCGATATGACCACGGTATTCAGTAGACCTCAGCTACATAGTAAGTTAGTACCTATTCGTATCTTACCTTACCAAATTAGTTATTGAAATTTGAACATTATGTTAATATGGCCATTTGTATTTTCTTATATCCTTAGCATCTTGGACCCCGTTTCCATCGAATACAGGTTCTTTGAGCCGGCCCCCAAGCAACAACGGAAATCAACACTGCATTGTGATTCCCAGCGGAAAGCTCTCTCAATTGCATCTGCCAAAGATACAACCACATGTGCAGATATGTCCCGAGGTGGTCTATCCAGTTGTGAGCGATTCAAAAGTTCCATTAATAATACCAACAACAGCGCCATTGGTTGCGATCACGGGGAAAAAACGAGCGTCCCCCGACCAATTGCCCCAACGCCCAAACATATTGAAAAACTAAAACCAGAGCAGAAAGATCAATTCACTCATATGTCGACGTCACGTAACGGTACATTATCGATGAAAACCAATGATGATCAACTTGAATTTATTCGTCATCATGGCCACATTTACAGTATCGAGCCACATCACTTTGTGGACGTATCTAAGGAATCAAATAAATCACCCAATTACAATACCATGGAAACTCTAAGTAACGTTGAAACACTAGCCATAGGTTCTACAATGATTGATCACAAATATCAAATGGGAAATAGTTCACAAAATATATCTTCAGACTGCAATAATATCCTACGAAAAAACCACAATAGTGAGCAATCAAAAAACATTCACAGCAAAAATCGTGTTAGTCCGCCTTCGGCATTTATCGATAGGGTAGGACAAGTTTAAAAATAAAAATATAGCATAAATGTACAAGAGAATTATTTAATCTTTAATTGTAACCAGTAAAAGTGAAAACACTTAGGATATATCTAAGTTTATTGTATTGTATTGAAATATTTGAGTACCCTTTTAAAAGTTTCGTGTGCTGTATTTATATATCTACAAATGTCTAATTATCTTAGCTTAAATCTATAACCAATTTGATATTTTGCCAAAAATAGCATTTATCAAATCAAAATATTAAGAGGGAGTCGAAGAATTAGGTGAAAAATCTAATTTATATTAATATCTAGGATGATTCAATTGATATGCCATTATCCTAGTGACTTACGACTTTATAATAAATAGACACATGAAAGAATATGTTGGAGAACCTCTGGTTGCCGAAGCAGACAACCTGAGTACGAATGTATCGGTTGATTTATAATTTTAAGTATATTCAATATATGGAAATGATAACTTGAGATATCTGCAAAATGCAATTGCATAATTAATTATTTATAATTTGTCAATTAATTGTTATAGTCAATTAATTTAAAGTTGACAAACTTTTAAACCATTATAATGTTTATATTTAAGTACAGTAAATAATTATATGAAATACTTTATACAACGAAGAGAGCTCGATATGAAGTTTATAATGCAAGACATAATACGAACACAAAACTATCTAACGGCTCAGAACTGTGTGCATGCATTTATTGTCAATAAATATATATGTATATCTATATAGTTATACAGACATATATAGATAAAGAAAAAGTATAAAAAACTAAAATGGCTAACTTCGGGAAGCCGAAGCTTATACCCTTGCAGATCGGTTGTAGGTCTCTTGAATCGTTTCCATGAGAGCTTTATCGTTTAGTAATCCAATCCTAGACAGTCGTGCTAGTAAGACTCAGATCAACCAGATTAATTCTTTTTCCTTATCTTCCTTTATAACAATTATACCCTCTGCAAGGGTGAAAAATATATGTATTAAAATAATAATCAGTTTTTTGGAAGAAACAAATCATGTATTATATAATATCAACAACAGTGAGGCAGGTACTTGGATCAATGTCATTAGTATAATTAGACTGAAGCGTCTTGCTATCGAGAATATTTGGAAAAACATATATGTATGTAACAATATTGAGATTAATCAGAAACTCTTTTTAGCATTAACAAAGCAAATAACGCTCGTAGTTCGTTCGTAATTTTAAGTATAAAATAGTTTGGTACTGTTGCAAACAGACTTCAATAAGCAGACAGAAGACAACAGTAACAGTAATATATTGGTATATGTATCATCACAGCAACATTAAAGAGTTTAAAAAATAGTAGACCACTTCATGTACTATTTGATATAATTGACATGTATTCCACATGGATTCGAATTAAGTAATTTTGAAACATAAAATCAATTTGTACTGTCAATTAAAAATGATGAAATAAAAGTTGACTTTCTTGTGTAGTTTTTAAAGTTACTCTGATGTATTTTATTCTTCGTATTCTCAGCATTATGTACATATACTTAGATGTAAGTAAGGCAAATGAAAAAAGATATCCCAGTTAACACACAGCAAACCTGATACAAGACAAAAGGTTAATTTGGAGTTGGTACTTAGATCTTAGCGGAAGATGAATTTCCGCCTGCAATATTAGGTTACAATCTAATGTGTTTGTTTAGTTTCGCAGCATAACGGTAAACACATTCAATGCGAGACACAAGTACGCCCTAATATAAAACGATTTGTCATGTGTATCGGGCGAGTCATTTTCTTCATCATTGAGGAAATTCAAGGAATCGGCTAGTGTGAGAGAGTTTTTAAATTTGTCCTAAGCAAAGACTTTTTTGTGATTTTTAGGGAAGTTGACTTTTCGCTTTGACAGACAAAATAAGTATGATAAATGATAAAAATTATATCTCACTATATTGACTACAGCAGCGGCGCACTACGCACTACGTGTTTTGCGAATTTACCAACTAATTTAAAATATGTTATGAGAACAAAAGGAATTCTTGCGTGAAGTGAATTTTGAAAACATTGAAAAGCAGGCACGCAAACCGTAATAAGCTCTGTCAGCGTGACCAGCGGCGAAATCCCCCATTCTTCACACCCCTCTGACCATCCTCACTTTCCTCGTATAAGCTATGAGGGTGCATAAAGTTTACAAGCCTTTCGTGAATATTTTCAATATTACAACATGCACATATACATACAAACATAGATATTCCGTTACATACAGACAAGACGCGCGCGTGGTTGTGCTCTTACCTGAAGCATACTAGATAGCTCAGGTCGGGCAAGGAAAGGCAAGGCAAGGTGAGCAGCCTTCAGCAATGTGTGCACGACAAATATTTGAAGCAGAAAATGCCACCAAAAGAATTCGTATAAGGGACTACATATTTTATTTTACTGTTGTTTCACATTACTCGGCATTTTGCTCCAAGTAGCAGTAGCCGGGAGCTAAGAGCAAAACGCCACGAGCGCGCTGACACATAACTTAGACACGAAAAAAACACACAAAAAGCATCCATCACATTACATCGCATCAGCTTAACCCTTCTCATTATATTACAGTCTCTGACCGACTGGCATAAATTTGTGCTTATTGAGAAGGTTCTAAGGATTCGTTCTACAAAATATGCTAAATAAAACAATTTTTTGATTTTCTAATATAAAAATACGATAAAAGGATCTTAGTTGGGTTCCCAACCATACAAATATTTTAGTGAGGTTCAACACCAACAATAAAATAGTTATCGATTTAAATATACAAAAAAGATTTAAAAAGTCGTTAGTTACATATGATATTATCGAGGTCACCCACCAAGCTAAGTCAACCCTGTTCTGAAGAGTAGTTTCTCGTTATTTTATAGTTTCAAATATTATGCAAAAATGACAAGGCATTCTTCATTGCATAGTTTGCTGCAGTTGCAAACCTCAGTGCCCTGCAGCCGTAAAGAAAAGTCAAACATGAAGAGCCTGACAGAAACCAGAGCGCTTACTTGGAAACTTATTTGGTTTGTGCAAATGTCAACAAACATTTTGTCTTGAGTTTCTCATCCATTGATCCTGTATAGAAGACATACATATAAACATATCCATACGTACATATACGTATGTATGCATTTTCGTATTACAAAAATATCAAATTCAAAAGTAACCAAATAGTTGTTGGCCTGTTCAAATATCCTCTCATTGGTATGGAATATAGAACCACGCCACGTTTCACTGACTAAAGCTACGCATCCCCCACTTCCCCCCGCTCTGCTCATCACTATGGCAAATAGTTTCTTGCACAAGTTTTGTGTTTATTATCCGGATTTCAAAAAACAATGCTAAATCTTTAGTACTTGGCCAAGTAATGCAAAAGAGGGGGATGGTGCAAAGGCTGGAATATTTCTCAAAATATGAAATACATAAGCCAAAGTCGAGTTGAAGTAGCTAGGAGACTTGACTGTTAGACACCCTACACCCCATGCCTATATCAAGTTTACTAATGAAACTGATTGAGAACAATCAACTTTCCCAAACTCAAACGTACTTATAAAGTGCCCAAAATAAATTGTACCGATTCCAGAAATTTCAAAAATGTGCTCCATCCCCCACATCCTCACGTGAAATTTGGTGTACTGCGGGTACTTCGTCAATTTAATTCTTAACGCTCGATTTGATGCAGATACGCTAAACGAAAAGTCGATAGCCTGACAAATTCCCATACATGTTCATATGTATGTACGTGTGTAAATATGTGTGGAGTGTACGCTTACGCTGTGTGGATGTGCAATAAAACCTAATTCATTTATTTCATCCAATTTTACGCGAACTGCTTTGGACACATCATAACTAATGTTGCGGCATGATTAATAATTCAATTAAAGGGCCAACAATTTGTGCAAGTTAAGTTAAGTTCTGAAACAGCATCGTATGCATGTAATCTTCTTCTAAAATATACGAATTCTTAATTTGAATTCTGGCATACAGACTGCGTTTCTTTAGTTAACTTAAATCTTCAAATTAAAATCAATACTTTCTTGAAAAAAACAACACAATCCTAGGCGACAATCGCAGCTTGCTAACACACACAGCAGGTTCGGGTTCAGAAGTCTACGATAATAAGCATAAAATTTTATGCCACTTTGAATGGAGTTGAGGGAGTAACTTACTCCCGCCCCCATTAACATTGACTTACAATTAAAAAGGAATGTAAACTCATTTCGGTAAATAAAGTTTGAAAATTTCCAAAAAACAGTCGTAACTCAACAAAGTGCCGAAGTTACTGCTCTAATTAAAAACGAAAGTCGCAAGCAATTTGATTATAATTTGGCAAAAATTGCGGCACATACAATATGCGTTAATATATAGATACATTTGTATATAACTACAAGGACCTACACATATGCTGTGAAGATCAAGATTAGTTTCCTTTTTTTAAACGTACTTTGATATTATTAACTATATTAGTTTCTTATAAGAAGATACTGTTGTACAACGAATCTTATCAAGTACAAATGAGTTATCGATTGTTAACGAGCAAACAAAAAGTTCGAGCATTTCTACTCGATCTAAAAGATTAGTAAGTGGCTTTATTTCGAAGATAACTCCTTATGAAAATGTCTGTAATAATTTCTGTAGTACATATTAGTTTAGTTTTTCGTAGGAACGGGATTTATGGAGACGAGCACTTACACTCGATAGATCTGCTGCTAAAAACACACAGAGAACACTGCAAATGCATTAGAAACTGCGTTGAATCATGTTTTTCACAGTTCAAACATTTTTTTCATCAAACTGACAACCGTCTTAGGATTTCATGTTGACAGCGGAGCGAGGTAAGCGGCATATCTACAGATAAGTAACACACGTATGACTGTGTGTGTGTGTGAATGGGTGGGTGGGTGACTGTGAGTGTGAAGTGAGTGTGAGCAAGTGCCAAAACTGTGGGGGTTGCTGCCAAAGCGCAAAGCCCGTATTAAGTAATAGCGTCAAGCATGCCAGCCAGCCCAGGAATAACATACTAAAATGCGCTGGAGCTGACACATGCGGCTCACAATGAAGCTTCTTGTGGTCGAATACTCGTTTCGTTTCGTTACGTTACGTTTCGTTTATAAGGATGCCACATAACGACAGCGCACTATATACGGTTCACTCTTCCCATTTCTCGACGTTTTTTTTGCGCTGTCAAAATGCTGTCAATTTTTCTACAAACATTTTAACACTAAATTATTGAGTGTGCCAACTGTCGGAAATATCGAAATTAAACAGAGCCAGCCATGCATATGGATGGACATATGCATGTGTATAAAATACAGTGTACAAAGTACGCAAACTGTCTTCGTCCCTTTGTAGCAACGACTCATAAAAACGAATTTACTGAAAACCAAATAAACCTGACAGGGACAGTACTTTAAATAAACTAGTCTTGGTATTTTCATTCATTTTTATTATCGACTATGTTAATAGTATTTATCATCAAAGCTTTCGATGAAAGCGAAATAAATATAAGATTAATCATCATCATGATCGATAACTTTATTTTTTTTAGTAACAACTCAATTACTTATCGAAGACAATTAAAGAAATTTAGATTGACTAAGTTAAACTACTTCTGTTAAAGACTTTCTGAAGAATCTTAATACCTGAAAAACTTGTAAGTTCCGCGAATATTTTGTCTGGCAAGTTTCAAAGTCACGTCTAAGGTAAATTTCATTGGACTTTTTTTTTATTGACAAACGCGTCGCGCCGCCAATAATAACTTAATGCTTAAAAAGTAGAAGAGAAAATCCACTTTGCTTGGACATCAGAAGTAAATCGCCAAGTTTACTTAAAACTTAAAAGGACACCTAAAAAGACCAGTTTGTTATATGCATAAGAGACATATTGTTAGACAGATACATATACATATATCTCGTATATGGGCTTACTTCCTTTCTTTCTCTCTGCAAGTTGCACAGAGTTTGAGCAAAGATACAGGTACGTACTCCTTACTTGCAAAATGCAGTCTCAAAACCGCACTTTCTATGCTTTTATATTGTTTAAAAATCATTCTTCTTTTTTTGTGTACGCGTTTTTTGTCGTGGCACTTGCACTTGGCAAGTCACATCACGACAATTCAAAAGTGCATAATGTCAGCCTATTAAAAGTTTCAAAGACCTTGCAAATAGGGGTGACGAATACAAAGCCGGTGAAAAAAGGCTAAGTAGAACAGTTAGATACCCAGTAAAAATACAAAAACAGTTAGTAATGTATAAAACTGTGCTATAGCTAAGTTGTTTAGCTAAAAGCCTTAAATATATATTTGAATATATATTTTTAATTAATTTACAATTAATTTTTAAATTTCGAAGTATCTTCTTAGTTATTAATTCGGGTAAGTTACATGTGGTATGTCCTATGTGCCATGTTCATGTGTGGAGTCGGAAATGTTATTTGAAATTTCGCAGAACCGTTGGAAAACTTCATTCGTTTATTCGCTTTGCTGTTTTTGGTGCGTTCATGCAGAAGGAGTGACAGCCGGACATGACCTAGTCGACTGCTGTTGATTTCCGAAAAAGAATAAATACGTATTTCTTCCACCATTTAATATATGGCTATATGGTTATGGTGTGTGCATATAATAATCATGTGTGTATTTATTTATTTACGAGAATCGGATCCGCCTGCGTCAGCCTGTTACAAGCACAAAACTTTCAGCCGCATTTTCAATTTGCTTTCATATTGTACCACATGAGTATTCATATGAAGTGCCGTCTGTGCTGCGCTGCAGCCCAGAGATCATCACGTGCCACCACAATATATATTTGATGGTATATTAAAATATCCCTAGTATCGGCACGGCCAAATTCAATTTAAAGCAATCAAATCATCGAGAGTAGATATAACTGAATTGTGTGTGCGTTTTTGTGAATAAAGAGAATGATTTCTGCCACAAATTGACACCAAATAAAACATAAATTTCTCTCTTCTAACAAAGTTAGCAGTCAAAGTTAGCTTTGCAGCCAAACAAAAACGATTTAGCTCGGGATTTTTGAAAATCCCATCACGTCGCCGTATAGCGAGCGCACCCACAGCCAGTCGGGTGTGTGTTGACTGGTTGGTTGCTCTGTTGTCGCGTTTGCTTCTAGTTCAGCCAGAGAGAGAGAGTCAGTCGTCAGCGATGGAGCTGGAGATGATGATGGCTGGCCGGGAGTCTAAGGGGGGGTCAGGGGTCGGGGCAGTAGTTGCCCGCCAGCTACAATTCATGTGCGAGATGAAAACTCATCCGAGCGTATGATTTATCATCAATGGTCTGCGATTGCAATTTTAATTTATGACATCAATAGCCAAGTTGTTCGGCCCGGCAGCGGCAGCGTGTTAATGGACACTATTGTTGCTCTGTGTGTGCGTGTCCCTGTGTGTACATATGTGTGTGTGCGTGTGTGTCTGTGTGTGTGTGCGTGCGTACTCGTACGTTTCGCTTTTCGCAAACTCTACGATTTTACTTTGTCAATAAGCATACTGCATTGGCTTTATTTATTATTTACCCAGGCCCATTGATCGTTGACCTCAACTGTCGCGGAAATCTGAAATGAGTTAATAACATGAGAGATGAATTCAAGGACGTCAACTGTGGCCACGCCACCTTTTGTACGCTTTAAGCGGCACTTCACGGTTCTTTCATTGTTGGTCAAGCGTACCTGAGAATGTGTTTCAGTAGATTAATGGGTATCTGCAGGTCTAGTTGATGCCCTTATTTGACTTTTGGTCTATTCATAAGCTTCATCTGTATTAGAAATAGGTCAAAGAACGTCAAAGGGATTGCACCAGACAAATTAAGGAGAAAACAATCAAATCTGATTCGAATTTTGGGGTGGATTGGAAATTGAAGATCGCAAAAATTGGAATGATTGACAGAATTAAATTGTAGTAGATTATGTAACATGAGTACTAAGAGTAGCCGAATAGTATCAGAATAAAAACTAATAAAAGTTATAAATGAAGTGTCTTCAAGTAAAAAAGATTATTAGAGTATTAAATGGGGTTGCTAGCAATATTATAACTTAAATTAAAACTACAATTTTAACATGTAGTTTCAAGTGAATTATATTTGTACAATAACTGTTTTTATTCTTAGCAATTCAAGTGATTTACCCTTTCGTGCGGGGAAATCCCTGCACAATGAATTCAAGAACAATTCCTAAACTGAACTGAGCAACTGAGATTTTATTGTGCTTGCATAATCACTTTTAGGCAGGGCGCTCAACACCCAGGACCATTGAATTGAGGAGGCAACGGCGACGGCGACGCCAAAGTCAAGAAGCAAACGCAACATTAATGGCAGCACGCAACAATAACTTTTAATCACTTTAAATAATAAAATCCAAAAAACACTTTCGGATTTACTGAGTTTCTTGTTGGGGGGATTAGCTCAGTGAATCCCCGTCGGCTTAGTGCGAATGCCTCAGCGCACTAGACTCTATCGTGACTCTGCCGCGCTCTGTTCTTGCGCCAAAGACCACTTGGCATTCAATCGTATATGTAAGTATGTACTCGAAGAGAATGTGGGTTTTCGCCGAGAGTTCCTCATCCTTCTGTCACTGCTACATTAGAGAGGGGGAGACAGACAACGTAGAGACAAGGCGACTTTGCCGGCTCTCGAATAAAATTCAACTTAGATGCTCGACTGATGCCGGGACTGCGATGTGTATGTAGATAGCGTCGTGCGACGTCTCTTCAGCGTCTTGAAAACACACAGCAAACTGTTATTACTAGATGCTTTGATAAATGCGACTCTGTCACAATGATGATAATCGCAACTAATGAGGAATTAAAATTGGATTACAGAACTCGCTCTAATTAAAAGGATTTTGTGAATGCGAACGCAACACAGAAAACACACACACACACACGCACACGCACAGAGTACACACAACGCACAACGCATTGAGGATAATACAGACTATAATATATTAATCAAACTTAGCCCTGGTATTATTAAAAGTTTTCAGTGATATAGGGTATACGTTGTTCTTGAACTTGAAGTTGGCTGGATAAGGCTTCTGACTTCCTTAGCTCATTTTGGGGTGTGCAAGAGGGCGGACCTTAGGACTTGAGTGGGACAAGAAGTGACACTCATCGCCCTTTTTGAAGCTTTTGCAGTTATTCAGCTGCGGCTAATTGTGTTCTATGCGAGGCAAGTAAACACACAGGAGTAGAAATAGCAGGAATCATTGTAATCGCCACCATTAAAACACTGTCAATCGCTCAACAAAGCAACCCTCTTAGAGCAGTTGGACGTACTACCACGCACAACGTACTGCCAAACCAAAAGTAGCTGCAACAACAATAGCAAGAATGCAAGGTTCTCTTCGGCATGCCGAAAGTTTAATACTCTCGTACAGTCGAATTGTAATATTTTAAAAATCAATTAAAATCATCGGGTAGATTATAGATAGATCAGATACGTTGCATCTTCTTGTTTATTGCAAACTAGGACTGCCAAAGAGGACTAAAGAGCAAGAAGATGAAGACCAAAAACGGGTCAGGAAAAAAGATAAAAATAAGATAATAGGTTTTTGATTAAATAAATAGGGTTAGTATTTATTTTGTAGCAATTCTAATGCTGTATCTACAACATTCTGTTTCTCGGCTCATGCTTCTTTCTATAATTAGTATTCCTAGTAAAATTATACTTCAATTATTTTATCCTTGATATTATTTTGTAGAATATACAACTAACTTAAGATAATTAAAACAAGAAAGATTTCCGGTTAAACAAAAATATAAAAGAATTGATCTGTCTGGAAATAGGTGACCATCCAGCCCTGTATAAACTATAGTTAATTTCGCGTAGCATACTTATTGGGGTCGAAAATGTGTTCATCTGTATGTTGCAAAATTGTGGCCAAATAAATATACCCATAGGCAAGGGTATAATTACATTCGCAGCACCGAATGGCGAATGTCGACGAAACAACAGAGATTATTGTCAGTCAGTCAAGTGGCATGCTGATGCTTTTCAAAAAAGACTTTGAACAATAAATGATGTGAAATCTCCTGAAACAGTGTGCTTATTGTGAATGTGCGAGTGAGCGACCGGGTGAGTGGGTGAGCTGTATGAGTTGTGTGAGTGAGTTGCCTGCAATTCGCGAACGGTGTACGACGACGCGCATTCCTGTTCAAGCAAGCAGGTTGCCTGCTTCTTGGCTCCGTCTCCGGCTCCGGCTCCTGTTGCCTGGCACTTCTTCTTGGTTTTTTTTTGCGCCATCTCTCCATCAAAGCCGTAGCTGTTGTCGTTTCTTATGCATGGGTGCCTGGCTGTTTGGCTGTCTGGGCCTGTTTGCCTGCAACAACATCCGTTTGTTTTTCGGCACCGTGTGCGCAGCTTGGTAAGCGTAAGCCAGGCTCCTCTTCTTAGGTTTTTCGTTGAAAACCAAAGAGCAAACTTTTTCTCCCTGAGACACTTGACTTGTACAAAGTAAATCGGCTTTCGATTGTATTTGAAGTGGGGAGTACACACACTCACGCACACACACAAAAACCTCATTGCAAGGTATAGTACTTATGCTTATATAACTCATACGTACTCGAATCGAAGCATCGTTAATGTGTCTGGCTGCCTTGCTGCCTGTTTGCCTGCCGTAACAGAGATATGGCCACTGAAATCGAACAATAGAAGCAGAGTGGGCCAAATAAGTAATTGACACTGTTCATGACTACTTGTCATTTTTCTATAGGTTACAACTTGATACTTAGTTACGGCATAAACTTATACACACTTCCTGAAGCATTAGCACTTACTTTTTGGTCAAGATCTAATCTGACGAGCAAGAGACATCCAATCATATCAATAACTAAAAACTCTCATGCCTAGTGAATACTTAACTTATTTAATGCTCACACGCTGCTCTCCTAACCCATGGCATCGTTTACATGCAATTAGCAGCTAACTAAACTGAATATTCCTGAACAACACTCTCGATTGTAGCCACTTGTGCTGTGAAATGTTTCAAAATTCCTTTTTAATAAGTGAAACATGCAATCAGTAGTTAGAAATTCAGATTTCTAGGTTACTCCGCTTGGGTTGTAAAGGGTTATATATGTTTACAGACATACTTGTCAGTCGACTGACCGCAAATGCCACAAGCACAAACACACGCACACTCACAGTTAGGCTGAAAAAGCAGTGGCAGATTCATTGCTTCCTCGCTCTCTCTGTAATAAATAAACCAAAAGAGGACCTTGAAAATGTTGAATGAAATTATTTCGGAGACTATTTGGAAAAGAATTTCAAAAATTTAAAACAAATATGCATTTCAGTTAACTTTTTGGACATATTTTTGTTTGTTTCATGTTGTTCGTTATTTATACAAATAATTCTTCTTGTGGTGGAAAATTTAAATTCATATTCCCTAGTTTGCTGAATAGCATTATCAGATGTGAATTGTACTGTGTACAATTGTTAGCGATTCAAAGCCCCGGCAAATTGTGTTATAATTGTATTGTATTTAATGCATAAGGTTAGTATTATGTTAAGCTAAAAATGCTTAATCATTTAGCCTGTTGGTTTTTGATTCGTTATAGCAATAAATTTAAATACAGATTCAACTAGTCATAACTGTGTCGATATTCTTAGTAGCCAAAAGAAAATCAAAAACTAACTTTACGTCGGAAAATAAACCTTTTATTTGTTTTATTTATATAAAAGCGACTAAGAGTAGTTGAATTTTCTTTATGACAAAAACAAAAGTTAGGACTTTTTTAGTATAAATTAAGCTTCAAAATTGAAGTGTATTTTGGATTATAATAACTTAATTAATTAAATTAAATAAGTGCTTGTACTTAGTTATTTCTAAACTAAATTGAATTATCCAAACAAATATGCAACTTCTTCTTGGAGTAAAAAAGGTGTTAGAAAGTGTTGCTCTACGCAGACTCAACACTCTTGAAGTAATCCGGTAACTTGTTAATAAAATACAAATAATTATATTTATCTATCACGCTTCGTTCAAACTGTAACGTATTTGAAAATAAACCCCTGCACACGCACAGATCCAGAGTACAAAGGCAAGAAATACGGTCCACAGAGGCACGTGGTGGAATCCATTGCATCTATTTCAGTTGCTCTCGCAGGCAGCAGGACCAGATACGGTACAGTTTCTCCATCCACCGTCGCTGGGCTGCCAATAAGTACGCAGCATACACACTCTCCGCCCCATTGAAGGGGCGAGGTTGAACTTCGGGTACCCGAACGTACTCGCACGAAGTGTAACTGCCGAGCGCTGTGCAGCACTGACATTATATCAGTAACAGCTTAAGCTTCAGTTCCAATCAGAGTTTGTCGCGCGACGGTCGAGTGTAAGTTGGACGAAATTAAATGAATAATAATAATAAAAAAGCAAGCGAAACAATTTCTTAGCTCGTACCCAAAGCGTGAAGTTCCGTCGTTTGTGTTGATAATTAGATTAATCTCATACGAATATCCTAAATATCACTAATCGAGAATGCGGGTTTGTGTTAAGAAATAATTAAGCTTAGACTCATTTAACGGAATCATACATACATAATAAATAATTCGATATTCATCGAGAAGAGATCATAAAAGGTTTTCAATGATTCATTCGTTTTCGATAGGCAACGCGAATAGTAGACAAATAAGTATAACTGATAATGGGATAATGGTCTCATAAGGAAACGACAATAAATTTTGTTCATAGTTCATAGTGGTCCAAAACTCAAGAAGCGAAACACATCAATAGGACCATTGCGAATAGTTGCACTCACGCCATGGAAACAAATCTTATGCAGGCAAATAACGTGACAACAAATACCGTTATTTTAAGCGAGTTTTGAAAGTAAGCTAACAATTTTGTAAGTTTCTTGTCATCTAAGTTAAAAGAAAACAATACTTTCTACTTCAAATCATTATATTTGAGCTTTTTCATTTTCGTATAACTTCCAAATTTAAAGCTGATGCGAAGTACAAGCTGTCTCGCCTGTCAGACATCCTGTATGCATTCCTACTCAATCGAATGTCATCCTGTTCCGCGCTCACGCATATTGCATTTACACAGCCAAACACGCACACGCACACGCACACAATGAAAGGCATTCGAAATCCGACCGTTACAGCTTGCCGCCGCTTTTGCGAAAGATGTACGATACGGTTTTTTTGAACAAGCTATGCCTTTGTTATTTGATCTTATTGCGAAATCTGTTTAGGTTTAATATTATACGTATGTAAATTGATCGTTTCTTAGCTCGGTTTTATATCCGCATTACACTATATCCTCAGTAGTTGAGGATCGCCATTAATTTTTATCGCAAAAGAATCGCAGCCAGATAAAACATTTTTATCTAATTTGCGCAAAACAAAAACAGGATGTGCTTTATACTGATATTGCGACGGACTTTATGGAATATAATTGTTGATAAAGACAGGCGTGATTAAAGAAATTTCACCAAAATATTTGGGAAGCGGACAACGAATCTTATAAAAGTGTATGTTACAAACCGATAGTTTGCTTTTTCAAAAATCAATTCAAAAATTACAAAAATGAATGCGAAATTCAGAACAATATTATTTATTATAGATTTCTTATCCATTCTATTCATTACCAAAATTATAAAAATAACACAAATGATATTGTAGGAAGGTTTAGCTCACTAGTAGATTTTGAATAACATTCTTTTTTGATAAAGATCAGTGATAATTCGTTAAAACTACAGTTTTTAGGTCTCATGGGTATTGATTTCTTTAGTTTTGCGCGCTAATGCGACCAAAAGAAAGGTTAAAACCTTTAACCGAGTTACCGAATCATTAATAACTAGCTAATTTGAATTAAAATAAAATTAACTACTTTAACAAAATATCCCTGACAGCATTTTCTTTTAGGAATCATGTAAGCTGCATTCTTATTCTTATTGCACTGCTAAATCAACCGAACTATAGAAACGAACAATGTAAATTTGATCATAACCTTTCATCCTACAGAAGTTCTTGCTCTGTATTCACAAACGAGTCGATTAGTTTTGGCCTGCCTAGCAAATAAATTCATATTTGAGAATTAGAGAATTCGTGCAAACTAAAAATATAAATACATTAAATACTAACCTTTATACAAACTGCATTTTAATTTGAATCACTTAGGCAAAAACAAGCAGAATAGTTAAAATTCGGCGCAATCGACTGCAATATACCCAGTAACTCACATTGCGCACACACGTTTCATTTTTTGAATTTGTCCGAAGCAGACAGAGGGATTCGAAGAGGAGGTCGATAGATATTAAGAGCATAAAATGCAAATCACTGAATGCATTCGCAGACGCAAACTCCCAACACGCAAGTCAAGCTTACATATAACATACATACATATGTATGTACATACATATGTGTGCGTTTATGATGACTTCTAATGCAGAAGGACGTTGACGCGTCAGCTCTGATAAATTATTTGTTTTCATTTGTGCAGGTTGCATGCAATCATCAATAGTCACAAAGATTTAGGCAAAGATTTTAATAAAGCTTAACGTTTAATGTTTATGCAGCAACAGAATTTTTGAACGAATTAATTGCAGATTAGATTAAAAATAACCTTTTGTATAGTGTAGAGTTGTAATTAAAACTAAGTAAGAGCAACAATACATACATTCGTTTTTGGTGTCATTTTGAAAAATGGTAGAGGTAAAGAAGCTGAGTTGGCAACGCTGCTGATAATTATCGAACATTTTGTCAGACAATATGCACGATCTCTCTCTCTCTCTCTCTCTCTCTTTCCATCTCTGGAGCGTGTTATGAATAAATTGTTTTAATTTTAATGCGATAGTCACAACTCTGGTCCACTTGCACAAAAGTATCTACCCTGTGTAATTGGCAATTCTACTGGGTATTATAATTATTTAAATACACACAACATGCAAATTATTGTTTTCGAAGTATTGATTTGCGCACTCTGAATTTGGTCAGCTGGAATAAACGCACATAGAGACACGCAGACAGACAGACATTCAAAATTGGTACAATTGTACAAATTTTAATGCCTTTAGGGAACATTTGTTAAAAGCATTAAACAATTGATCTTCCCAAACGCTTTTAATTCGTTTCGTTTGAGGATTTTTATTGTTCTACTCGAAAATTGTGAGAGCAACATTTGACCCAGTGTTGGGGGTAACATCTAAGTCGGGTTGAGAAATATGTAAATTAAAATGCCGCTGGCTATTAAGTGCTTTAATTCCTCGAGAAGGAGAATGCTCCCAAAGTAGTGCGCTCAGCTGCCATCCGACCGCAGAATCTATGCCTGGCCTATCGCACAGTTCCCATGCAAAAAAAGCAAACCAACAACTTATAAAACGTTCTTGGGCGAGTTCCTCCTTCTCATAGATATCAAACCCCGGCCCCAGTGCCAGCCCCAGCCCCGGCCTCGTCCTTGTATTTGTTCGTCGTATCTAATGTAATTGAATTAAGTGGCGACTTGTTGATAAGGAGCAAAGTCAACAGACACGGCACGCTTCACAACTCAATTGGGCACGGGGCACACGGGGCATGGGGCATGGGGTGCGGCGTACAGAAAGCGACGTGACGGGGTGCAGAATTAGTTTATGAAAAGCGTAACGGCTTGAGGACTGCCAGGAAAATAAGCATGTATGAATGAATCTATGTATGTATGTGAAGGCTTGACTGTTATACAGACAGACACACACAAATACATACATACGTTCATATGCATGTGTGACTGAATGTTGGCAAATGAGCTTTTGAATGAGCGGCTCCTTTTATAGATACTACATATGCATGCATGTACATACATAGTATCTACATGCTGACATATGTAAACATGTTGTATGTATGTGCCATATTGTATACATGTATTCATAATAGTGGTCTATCTTGAAATCTATATGCGAACATGCGTCCTATTGTCAGGCCCATAATTGGGAATTTCAACGAGCAAATGCAGGTCTGCAGCGTAATTATAGCAAATGCATCCTGCATGCCACGGCAGGCAAATCTGATTTAAAAGCGATACCGAGTTAATTTTACACTTTACCAATTACGCACATTAAAGGTTTTTCCATTTCGGAGTTAACCGCTTGTTATCGATATACCGATACTTTATACTCTTAGAGCTCAACGAGATAATCTATCTATCTTCTGCTCTGCATGGCAGACACAAAAAATCTAAATCAAAACTGCAATCTTACCCAAGCATTCGCTAACGCCATTCTGTCTGGGGCAACAGCTGATCCTGCATGCGTTGTCGTATTTCCATTTACGTTCCCAGTCGCGTACTGTGCTCAGCTGCCAATTGAGTCGGCCTAACGTAGGTGGCTGTCTGGTTGCGAGCGCCGCATGTCGAACTGTCATGACCGATGCGACGTTGAATGACATCTTATATTCGACCCCACACATTCGACTGCACGCTGGTTAACACTGTGGGCGATAAATCTGTCCATTAGTACGATCTTAATTTGCAGTTTCTGATTTGTTAATTTATCTTATTTTTATCAAGTATGTTATAAAATAAATCGATGACTATCGCATGACATTTAACCAAGTTTGTGACAAATTAGTATTTGCAAGCATTTCTTATTACAGCAGGGTACGCAGTTCTTTTTCTTAGCGACTACAATCGATTAGTATCGGCTCATAAATAACGGATTTCTAGACAAATTAGTGAGAGACAACAACAGCATCAACAAGGGGCGCCTGTTAGTAGGCAACAAAAATGGCACAAGCAAGCTCTCTTTTTCTCGGTCTGTCTCTCTTTCTCTATTGTTCGTGTGCAACCAAATGCATGTGGGCTAGTGATGGGGCATCTCACAGCTGACACACGATAACTGACGCACTTGACTAGAACATTCCGTACTTTACATAGGATGTAACGCCTTGTGGTATGGGTCACTTTTAAGCAGAGCGGCATCATCAGTCAAAAATAGACAAGCTTGATGGTTGAAGAATAATATTTTGGTTTTTAAGTATCGAGCGATGAAGCCGATAGCTTATAGGCTTCTAATATGGAGCACGATTTGCCAGGCCGATTTTTTGCATAGTCGCCTGCCCAGAAATGACAGCGACAGCAGCGAAAACAGCAGCTGCAATAAAAACAAGAGAAACAAACAATAAGAAAAACCACAAACAATTTAAATGGATTATGTGTTTACACTCAAAGCGGGAGGCCGGGAGGACCGTACAGTGTGGGCGACTGGGTAGTTAGTGGGTGGAGGGGAAACAAGGCAGGCCAGGCCAGCAGCAGCAGCAGTCCAGGGAGCAGTGCGGGAGTTAAGCGGTGGTAGTGGCAGTGTTGCAAATTGATGGTAGCTCTTCGTCATCAAATGGACAAACAGGCGGGCGCACTACGCAAGCTGCTCCTCCTCGCCTGCTCTTGCTGTCCGCCTCCCAAGCATCAGTTGGATGAACGAACTGACAAGTTCAAGGCAGTGGCTACTGCACTGCGGTGGCGAGGAGAGAAGGGAAGGCTTGGAATGGGAGGCATCTGGGGCGCTGGTATTGGTAGTAGCAATAACAACTGTAGGGATTACGCTTTAACACAAGCATTGTGCTCATTGCCAATGCGTGTGGATGGATATGTCCATGTTTGCGTGCATTTGCCTGCTCCGTTGTCCGTCGCTCCGTTTCGTTTGTTTTTGTATGTTTTTACAAACGGAATTGTTTTTAATGAGATTTCAGACGCAAATCTTTTTATTTGAATTTTTATTTTAGGCCGCTCGGAAATGCCGTCGACCACACCAGTTACTTCTGATTAAAATTGTGGTGCATGGAATTTCGTATTACCCCGACAGCACAATTTCGAAATTCCGCATCCGTATCCGACTGGATGTACGTACGTATCCGAGTCTGTCTGTCTGTATGAATGTACATACATATCCCTCCTCTCTCCCTCGGCAATGTCCGACTGTAGCCAAGTGTAAGCATGGAAAGCTTCGCCTGGTCAGTAACTGTTGAACTAAAGCCTGAAGCTGGCCAAAAACTTAACCCAGCAGCAGCAACGGTTCCATGTTGTTTCTAGCCCGAAACTGCATATGAATAAACGGATCAACGGAGCAGCAGAGCAGCAGACTCTTCTCTTTATGGTGATGGAAGTAATGTCACGAAAGTAACTGAGTTTGGTTTGTTGCGGTCGACGGACGGACAGACAGCCAGCGTTGGCGTTTGCCAGTCTGAGTACGAGAGCAAACATGAAATGTGGTTAAAGCATTTTATGCAATCGCATCGCAATCGCATTGCCTGCCGCCTCTGCTTTACCAACATAACAAGCAGGACCGACATGCAGATGCAGATGGGTTCGCTCGCTCGCGTTGGTCATTTGTAAAATCCTTTGATTGCAATCGCTGAGAATTAAAAATTCCAACAGAATATTTTCTTTATTTAAACGCGTACTGCAACTGCGGCGATTAATTGTTAATGGATGACTATTACGCCGATGTACTACATATGTACATATGCACACTGTATGTACATACATACATACATACGTGTGTGTTTGTCTGCCTTTGCAGTGGATTCGCTGCGAAGCGTAATTAATGACAGTGATTTTTATGTGCGGTATTTTGCATACGCACTGTCGAAAACACTTATTGGAATTTTAAGAATAGCAAAGCTCCACAGTCATTATTGTCTACTTAGTGACTGCAAAACCACATTAATTAATTCGATTACGAAAAACGTATTGCAAACGCGATTACATTACAATTCGATATCTCGTGTGCTCGATAACACTGCGAACTTTGTTTCCACAACAGCGATCACAACCCATTCCATTTTAAGTTGTTTCCATGTTTTGGTATTTTTTCACCACCTCGAGAAAATATTTGTACAAAACTTTAAATTCGGTAAATTATTTGGCAAAATGAAATGCGCGACGCACTCCGCATTCCAACGGAATTCTGTGCTCTCTTTGCTTGTCCTTTCGTTTTATGGCCTTTCTTGTACTAAATTTCTTTCGAAATAAAGATAATAATTACTTACATAGCATAGCATGAATGTTCTAGTCCTTGCATGCGTTAATTGTACTCTGTACCTTTGAAAAGGGACTCTTATGCGTAATTATCTGAATACCTTTTCCTTTTTTCAGATATAGTTTGACAAATTTTAGAAGAATATTTTGTGATGACTTGTTAACACATGACAATACTGGAGGTCGGAAATGTTGAAATCGAATAAATAGCATAATTTCGCCTAATCAAGGGATCACCTCGAATAGCGAGATTTTTATTGAATTTAACTAAGATAGTAATTTTGGAAGTACCTGAAGATCCGACGATCAGAAGCCTATAGATTAAAATGAAGACTGCCCTAATAACTCAAATCATTTGTTGGGTAAGGACTCTAGCCACCATCACATTTCTGTTACTCTCTGGAACAAATGCAAGTCATTTGCTACCAAATACACAAGGTAAGAAATAACTAAACATTTTTTTTTTAATTTTAAATATCTGTATCAAAAATGAAAAGAACTTACGTCTAACATAGCGATTTGGAATGAGTGAAACGTCATTCCAAAGTGCACTTGTGCAGCATCTGCTTTTTCGTATCTTTTTCGAATGGAATTTTAGTTGTCGCTTTTTTTTTTGCATTCCTTTTACGCAAATTCTGCGGTAAGACACACCTGTGTCCACGTATTTTTCTAATTATTTTTGTATATGCAACTGAACTTTAGGTCACAGCGAAGCTGATGAAGTGGGACCGCAGTTTCTGGCACAACTTACAAATATTACTGTATCGCAAGGACGCGATGTATCATTCACTTGCGTTGTGGACAACCTGGGACAATATCGGGTAGGTGCTGGGAAAAGGTCCCCCACAGCATATATTATAATTAGATTACATTACATTGTGAATTTATATAATATAAGAGTTTGGTATCATATAAAGAATAAGAGACTGTACTATTTGTGTATAACTTGGTACAATAACAAGATATCATTTGAAAGATTGACTGAGACGAATTTATTTACCGGTGGACGCTTTCAGATTAAAAATAAACTAACCACAATTTCACTTTTGAAAAACATGCAGAGCAGTGAATAATCAAGATAAGGACAAGCTTAAAGAGAAGAAAAAGCCATAAAATCAATTTTGGGTTTGCCGAAATTAACGTAGCTTTCGAAACGTACTTATGACACAAAGTAATGGCATAAAACTTAAGAAAGTTAGTAAATCATTAAGATCCTTTGGGATGGGATACATGCAATGCATGCACATAATACAAGAGGAGACACACAGACAGACACATAAGCTTCAAAGTAAACAAACTCGAGAGACTCAGCAATCCCTCTTTGCTTTTTCAATTTCAGGTGGCATGGATTAAATCAGATTCAAAAGCAATACTTGGTATACATACACATATGGTCTCCCTAAATCCAAGATTATCAGTGACACACAATGGACACAACACCTGGAAGCTTCACATATCCCACGTGCAGTTAAACGATTCTGGCAGTTACATGTGCCAGGTGAACACAGATCCCATGAAGAGTCTGGTAAGTCAGCCAAGCTACCTACCTACCTACCTACCTAACAACCTAACTTGCCACCTACCCCTGCCCCAATACCATTGACCGCTGGCCGTGCTGCAATCCCATTTGCGAATGACAGAAGTGGTTTGTTTAGGTATCTGGCTGAGACAGTAATCTTTACGCCATATGCGTCTGAGTCCAAGCTTACCGAGCCAGTAACGTGTACATATACATACGTTTGCGTGTATGTGTGCCTGGGATTAACTAAGGCGAACTTTCTTATGAAAGGCATTATGGTACATTGCTCTGTTGCGCCCAAGAAGCAAATTTTATCCAACAATATTAAATTACTTGTATTCCCTCAGTAATAAGCCTCTGCACAAACCTTGCAACTTTTTTATAAAGATTATTAATTCTCTCATGTTCCTCAAGCCTCGAGCACTTCATTAACTATTTCTGTAAATATCTCAACGTAGCCGGTGCACTCTCACTTACGGTTTGCAAAAGGATAGTGAGAATTGCAAGTTACGCTTGTTTGTCGGCCCACAAGACACTTTTTTATTTTGCCTAAGACTCATTTTTTTGTTTTATATTGTATCTGTAAATATGAGAGTAGGACTTTAAACTTTATAATATGTTATGGGGCTATTCCTAGTAAATTTAAATGTAAATTTCTTATTTAATTAAAATGATACACTTTCTTTGCAAATATATTAACTTATTTTAATGCAGAAGACTAATAATTAATAATGTTGGCAATTATTAATTAGTTCATCTACATCATTTTAACACATTACTATCCTACAATATATTTTCAGTCTGGCTTCCTAGACGTTGTTGTGCCACCGGACATTTTAAATCATCCCGATCAAAATGTCGACGAAGGTGTCAGTACGGAGGGAGGTACCATCTCCCTACTTTGCAGTGCCACAGGTATTTAATGTGAATTTGTGAACTTTTGCAGATCTTAAAACCACAAGAAATTGGTTTGCAATTGGCACTCCATTTTTACCATGCCTGAGGTCAAGTTCATTCTCGAAATTTAAGCTTAACTGAGAAACTTTTGTAGATAAAACAATCTTTTTGGCATAAGCATAGTTTTCCCTGGCTTGCACACAACTCAACCTAATAACAATATGATAATAAACAGAGAAGTTATTTAAGAAATTATTTTCCATAGTTTCCAGCAGCGGCGGCTCCGCGTGGCTTAAGCGCTTAGTGTGTTCGTGAGTGCGTGTGTGCGTGTGTGTGAGCGGGCGTGAGTGCATAATCATTATGAGTGAGCATGAATGAGAATACATTGGTTTTTTAGGCTTAGGGTCGAGTGCACTCATCCGTACTTTTGCCTACTTGTTTTATTTCCTTTTACGAGCTATGCCAACAAAGTTTTCTACTCCACACCCATTTAAAGTAGTTAAAACGAAGAATACGATGCTTGACCAAAACCGTTAATAAAAAGATTTGTTATACTCTTGAATGCACTCAAACAGGTGTTCCAGAGCCTATGGTACAGTGGCGACGTGAGGGTGGCAAGGACATTGTGCTCAGAGCGGAAAGCAGAGATAAACAAGGTGAATAGCTTATAAAGAAAATGTACATACAAGTATAATTATATATCTTAATCAAATACAAATTTGATACACCCAATTCTATACTACCACTCTACTATCTTATCATTCAAGCTGTAAAAACGGTGGAAGGAGACCGACTTATTTTAACTAACGTACAACGTACCGATATGGGAGGCTACCTTTGCATAGCCTCAAATGGAATCCCACCTTCAGTCAGCAAGCGATTTGATGTGCATGTAAACTGTAAGTACGAGTATCAGAAAAAAAGTGTAATATATATGTGATACATCTGCAATGGACTGGGATTTATGTATGTTGAATTTAAGACAGTGAGCAGCTTATGTATGGTCACTCTAATAATTAACAGTCCTTGATGGGAGCCAGTTAAAGCCTTCTGCTGCTTCTGAATGAAACGAGACGCAGCTAACTGTGAAAATGTCTGCATGGAGAGCGAAGAGCCTCCTGTTTCTGGTGCTGCTTGAACATGCCGTTGGTGTGGCACAAGACACAAATCAACACCATGAGATTGTCAAGTCAAATTCAGAGAGACCAGTTGTGAAAAGTTGCGATAGTCGCACTTCGGGCATCGGGCATCGGGCATTGGGGCTGCACAAGCAGAGCATATCGAGTGTACATGCAATTGTGTGTACGAGTATGTGCTATTGTAATAACCACTCGTAACTAGCATAGCAGGAGCACTACAGTACGCAGTAACAGCAACAGTACGAGCTGTGGAGCTGGCAGCCAGCACACACATTGACCTATTGTCATGAGCTGTTGCCTGTATTATTCTGTTTACTTCCTCTACTCTATGTACGGCTGCATGTGCTATAAGTATGTAGCTTTGAGAATGTATTTAAAATGTTGTATGTACGAGCGGTTCTTCGGAACCATCTAACATTTTACCATGCAACAGCCCCCTCTCTCCGCCCCCACCCCCTGCGATATATGCGCAAAACATTGGGTAACTGCCACTGTCTGTGCGTAGTGAACATTTGAAAGGCACAAGGCAGTCATTGTCTGTGACTGAGCTACTATTCGCCACTGCCGATGAAAGTCATCCAAAACAAATACAACAGTAACATTTTCGGCAATGCGTCTACGTCAAAATCAGCAAATGCAAATTCAAATTTAGAAACTAACAAAACGTCCAGAGAATTCACACTGGAAATGCGTCTAGCTGGGATAACTGGGATTAATTGTTGGATTTAAGAACTCTTGTTGAAGAGATTCCTTTACAATAGGATTTCATTTAAGTTAGACTGTCATCGCTAACGAAAGTTGAATATGGAATATGGAGAGACTATCTCTATCCTTAATGTTACTATTGCTCATTAAAGCTATTCAATAATTACATATACAAATACACGATGCAGACATGTAGGGTACCCTACGCATGCATATGTACATTTTATGTACTGCATATAATAACATATAACATATGTTAGTCACAGTAAGAAAACTCGAGGCAAACTGCATGTCATCTGTCATCTGTGTGGAGTATACAGGAAGCTGCGTTCTAAACTTTGTGCCTCCACTTAAGTTTCTAAGATCTGCATGTTACTGTATGTATACACAAGTGTATTATGTGTTGAATACATTTCCAAATGTGAATGTTTTTTGAAAATACTTGACTTGACTTTGTCTTTTAAATTAACTCTTCTATTTCTTCAAAATTCCACACAATTCTTTAGCATGTTACTAAGTTCTTGACAAGATTTGTAGCAAGTCACGTAATTTGTTTGGGGATACAAACAACAATATAAAATAGAAAATAAATCCAGTACATAAGGGTCCATCATTGATTTCGCTGAAAGCTTTAATAATGTTCCTGTTCCGGTTGCTTCGTGGGGGAAGTAACAGTGGATGAAATCTATTTTGATGAGCGGATCGTTGAGCTTTAATCCATTTTATTTATGGCTTAAAATTATCCTTTAGCAACAACGGCAAACAGTGCCATGGCACAACAACACCCAGCCCACAGAGTAGATAGAAAGAGAGGAAAAATAGCATGAGCCTTTCCTGCATTGAAACAGAGTATTACAGTCGTCATTCGCACACACACACATCTTCTCAAACATAGACTCTCCAACCATAAGCATCCACATTCGCACACCCTTGGCTCCCGTCTAGCCATCCAACTAGCATAAAATAAATCTATGAAAGCACCACCTCATCACATCCCACGAGCTTAGCCTGCGACTCACCCATCCACTTGCTGTTCTCTCGCGCTTAGAGGACTCCCCCTAGACAGTGTAATCTGCTGGGAAAAATACACACACTAAACTGGAAAATAATATCATTAAATATAGCGACGCAGAAATACGCTCATTTCTTCAAATACATCTCAAAAAAGAAGGGTAATCCTCAAGTCAGTACATGCAAATATAATTCCCAATAAATAAAAATAAAAATATATATATTTGTTAGATAACGAAGTAAAGAGTAAAGTAATGCAAAAGTATTGTATGTAAAACTATTGCAAAGTCTTGACAAAAGTTACCACAGGAGGGTAAACAAAAAAATTCTTCTTACTTTTTAATTCTTTCTCCCTTTTCAATGCTTGTCGCTCGAAACTAAGCTGGAAGCGAAACAATCTTGATTATAATGAAGTAGATGAATTTATATTGACAGATTCTACATAGAAACTACACAAGCAAGTCACTTTTAACCGAGCTCTAGTATGAGTACTTGCCCTCCATTAAAAATGAATAATGAAATCAAACAATCACTTTACAGTCGGAATTATAACAGCACAAACCTTCATCATGAATCACTACATTATCAGTAGGCATACTATATTAACTCTTTACTCTTCATAACTTTCTTAAACAAATGAAAACATGTACAGAAAGCGCATTTGACATTATGATACCCTACACAAATAAAATCAATCTATATTTTTAAACAAATCAACTGTTATTCATCTGAATTATATTTTTTTGTTGAAATTTATCGATTGTTGACAATTAAAAGTCGATCAAGCTCATTACTAACGATACTGGACACACACGCAGTTCACTGATGGGGCAGACATCGATTTACCGTTGAGGGAGGTGAGGAGCAGACAGCTGGACAGACTTAGCTTGTTTGTCTTGAGTCAAGAATATGTATGTATTTTGTTCGACGTGTGACAAATCACATAATAGATGAACATCGTTATTAACTACCTTACTTAAGTCATCGATTGTAATGTGTATCAGGTTTACAGCGAATACAAAAGTCGCTGAGGTCTGCTCCAATGGCTAAATGACACGATGCTTGGGAAAAAGCGTAAATAGGGTGGCCACACCTCCCCCATTGAATTAAAGCTGCGTGTAGTGATGCCTGTGTGTGTGTGCGCAAAATACGAAAAGTTTGACTTTGAAATGAATGCAGTGGAGTCATTTACCGAAGTTACGCAGCACTGTGTCTGTGGCGACTGATAAAGGGAGTGAAATATAAGTGAAAATGAAAGAAGAAGCACAAACTACTGATGGAGCATCAAAAGATGTGCTTTCTAAATAGTGAAATGTAAGCTAATTAATACACATGCATAACTAATTAAGTTCAACTAAAAATAATTGAAGAAGGCGTTGGAACTGGCGAATATGCGATGCAATGGGATTACTATTTTTTATCAATCATATTTCTTTCGCTATTTGCAGTTCCCCCGACTATCAAAGCTGTTAATCAATTGGTGGGCGCACCTGTGGAGAGAGAAGTAACACTGGAATGTATTGTCGAAGTATATCCCAAGCCACTTAACGGCTGGTACCGTAATGAAGGTACTATTGAACATAACTTAATTAGAATTTAACCTTTTGTTGTTTAAATAATATATTAATAGTTATGTTATTATTATTTTTCTATTTCTTTGCAGGCAATATTAAGCTGCACAACGGCAACAAGTACAACATCTCCGAGGCGATGATTAACTTGTACATGTGGCACCTAAATTTAACGATACGACACCTGACTAAAGCAGACTTCGGCGCGTACAGCTGTTCCAGTGTCAATGCCCTTGGAAAAAGTGAAACGAGAATACGACTTCAAGGTAATGAAACTCGATAAATTAATTTCTGCTTCAATGCAAGGAAAACATACATTTATTTTCGCACAGTGGGAGACATGAGACAGTCGGCCGAGTTGACTAAACGAAATAGTTCTTAAAATTCGGAACATTAAATTCTCTTGACAATGAATAGATAGTGGAGTGGGAAGGGGGAAATGCGGGAGAGTGGGTGGAGGGGGTGCATGCGTATGTGTCTGCGTCGCATGTGTAATTCGTTCAGTTTCAGTTTCCATGCAATAAATTACCTAGGATTTCCGTCAGTCTATTATTTTTATCGATCTCATTTAAAGGCGACCGAAGAAGCTTTTATCTATCTTTCATCTGTGAGCCCTTATCCCCAACCCCACACCCCATACCCCATCGCATCGCATTGCCATCGCCCAATGGCAACCGAAAATAGAGTTGGAAGCGCAGAAACTAAGCATGAATTATTGCACAATCAGCGAAAAACTTTCTCTCTGTTCGCATCCACACTGCTTGCTGGGCTGGAGAAGCTGCAGCAAGTTCGTGGTCGCGATTTTGACTTTCATTCGCGACAGTCGTCGTCTGGGCAGAGAAGAAACCAAGAATAAACTTAAAGGTTTCAAGATCTATTAAGCTTATTACATTTAATTATTTCTTGTACCCTATTCCCAAGAAAGTGAGCATATTTATTTTGAGAATACGTGTGTAACAGACATCAAGTGTGGGCAGGCAGACAATTTCAAATATTCATTCACTGCAATCATCCCACTTCACTATGCATGAATAACTCACATCACTATTATGAACTATCGATGGCGATAACGACACTAAGTAAGTGAATAGGCAAGTTTAACATGAAATGGCGCTGTTATTATATGTACATATGTATGGCCCGCGAAACTACTTTTGCTTTAAAATATGGCGGGCTGCCAGATCGGGCTGATGTCGCCACAACCGCATACAATTTGAACTGTAATAAAATGTATAAAAATATATAAGGGAGTGCAGTTGAGAGCGAAGCGAACATAAAGATCAGTTGCAGCTAAGGGTCTGGAAAGTAACGAGCAAAACGGAAACGGAAACGGGCAATGTCACAAGAGATTTTGTATTTAGGTTTGTTATTGTTTTACTGTTCATGTTTTATGTGCTTGCTTTTACCAACCCATTTGCTTTGTTTCGCTCGCAAGCTCTCTTGCTGGCCAGCCATGCAAAGAAGCATTCGGCCTTTCATAATTGGTGCAATTTCTTGCAGAATTACGATTACCGCCCAAGTCAACAACGACGCCAACACCTCACGTGCACACTACGACCAAATCGCGTCGGAAGCAGCAGCCCGGCCACAACAAGGGACTGAACGAAGTGGTGCGTGCCAAGGAAACCCATTTCTCAAATCAAATGCAGCAAGAGAACGATGTATTCGGCGGAGGGATTGGTATGCCCCAAAGCACCAACGGCGGCGGCAGCGGTGGTGGTGCTGCTGCTGCTGGCGGTGGTATTGTGGCAAGTGGGAACGTCAACGGCATGATAAACGGAGCGGAAGGTAAGTTACGATTTAGAAAATTCCACAAGTACATGCAGCAAGCACAAGCATAGAATGAAGTCAGGCATGAGCGGCAGTTACAAACACACACACAGACATTCGCAGACACATACACTAGCACTCGCACACTCATGCACGCTTACATCCACATCCACTAGTGGCACAGTCGTGATACTCTGCCCGGCATCTATGGGAAAGCTGCTTGCCCCTTTGCCTTGGGAATTTGTCTTGGGCCACATATAATGTCGCTACTCTAGTGCTGGCTGCTCTTATAAGAAACTCTTGGTGGTTTGCCTTCTTGGCGTCTTGGCTCGTGTCTACGATCTAGCGCCAAAAATGTTCAACATTCGCTATATACCATCTCGCTCTCTTGCAGGCTTGCCTAGGACCCCTTCTGGACTTAGCACTCGTGCAGCTGTCGGGCGCACTGATTTATCAGTGAAGCCGTATTTTGCTAACACTTGTTACTCTCCAAATCCCTTTTGAAGTTAATTTTCCAACCAGTCAGTTTCAATTTTAAGTGTGCATTTTTGTCGCTCTTCTCTTCAAGTCGCATCTGCGTTCACAAGCCGTTCATGGAGCAGAGCACAGAGAGCAGCCAGCAACATGGCCAGAATACGCTTATACCGAAAATGAAATTTATTGGCTCGGTTACTTGAGTATTAGAGACAGAACCAATAATGAAGATGAATTGTGCCTGTATGTAAAGAATATAATTAATCGCGTTAGCATTTCAACACTGCAAAGTTTTCTAGCATAATTTCTATATTCTCTATAAAATGTAACCTAATCAGGCACTTTTCTCTAATAGTGCTGATTACGGGGTATTTGACAGTCAAGTACACTCACCTCTAGGTTTTTGTTTACTTGTTTTTTGTGTAATCCTCAGGGGAGGCGGGAAAATGTCTTAACTATATGTCCGTCCGCGTACATGTGCGGGGTGAGCTAGAAAGCTGAAATGTTTACACTAGCTCCCAATTGGGATAAAAGTGCATACTAAAAAGGGATTTCGAACAAAGAACCACCCACACACTGTGTGTGTGTGCCTCCAGTGTAGTATTTACCCCATATGAGCGCCGGAATGTATGCTATATCTTTAAAACAGAGTTTTTTAATCGGGACAACACGATCACTCACAGATGTCCCTCTTTTGATAAACCCAACTTAAATTATTACAACTATTTGTTGAAGCTTTATTAACAATTATATGTCACCCCTTCTTAATGCGTATTTTCAGTGCAAACGCAACTTCCCAACCGGAATGGATATGAGAAAACATTCAAGTCCCCCAATGGTGGCGTGGTACCATCGCCGCGTTCGCCCTGGACTTTCGCAAATGCGGGGTCGCAGCTGTTTACTAAAACTACGATAAAGACAAACGCCCTGATGGCTTTTTTCTGCATACTGTCTGTGCATTTTTCGCTTAAGCTCATTTAAAATTATGATACAAACAGGAACATCCACACAGGGTGCAGCATTGGTTGGGTCTACTACTATATGCTTGCCTATGTCTTAAACTATATATACATCGAACAGCTTCACCCTTTAACTTTTATTAATATTATTTTTAGCTAGGTCACTCCAGATAAATGTAAAGAGATATAATCGATTTACTGTTAAATTATCGCTTAAGTTTTCAGAAACTTTTATGTTGTATTTTTCGGACACATTCTTAAATTGTTTTCAGGTTTAACAAAAAGTGTTTCGTTGTAAATACTCGTTGTATTTAACGTTATCTTAATAACTTCTAACTCTCACTTGATAACGTTCCATATATGGATAATTTCAACTTCAAACATAAGATTTACGAACTACCCATTTATTGTTTACTCATTTATTTAGTTTTGTCTACTCCAAAAAAAACAAAAAGTTCAAATGCCAATGAAATTAATAACAATGAAATATACATACACAGTGTGTATTACACACACACAATACATACATATACTAACATACATATAACCTATGCTTGTACGAAAACAATAATTATACACAGATGGAAATGAATGTTAACGAAACTTCTTGTATTTAAATCATATTATACTGAGCTTATTTGCTCATCATATCTTAAGAGGCAACAACTTATAGACAACCGATTAAGTAATCAAAAGTTATTTAATAATAAATTATGCAATACAGAAATGTCTTCCGATAAGAATGATAAACAATGATTATATATGGTGTTTAAATAATGAAAAACTTATATAATACTTATAAAGAGATTAAGAATAATTTATACATCATTTATTTGTCATCAAATGAATATATCAATTGATTAAACAATTTGCATGCCAATTTACATACTACATAAGTATGTATATGTATATGATAAATAATGATAGTTTTAACGCAGATATACATATGTAACAAATATTATAAGAAACATTGAATTGAAATATGAACAAACGCGTTGATAACCACACTTCATTGTTCTCATGTATTCTGAATTATCAATTCATTTAAATATGTAAATGGAAATCGACGTTATTTTCTGAGATTTGCAAAAGATTGTAGTGTCTACTTGCTAAAATGTTAGCAATAACGTTAGGGTTTTCACGGCTAGTTCAATTTTAACTTTATTTAGCATGATTTTCGTTGGGATCATAGTATTTCAAGTTCAATAGGGAAGCAAATGCTATACAACCTTTTAATCACCGCAAACTACATTCAGCGATCGTTGTTAATTTAATGTTAATGTTAGTGATTGCACATTTCTTATTTATACATTGCTCAAGTATCGATTCTATTCGTCACTTAACAATCGATAACTAATGTTCTTTTACGCATAGTTCGTAAACAATTCAAGCTCAGCTTGCACTTCTGTAGTTGTTCCCACAATTTTTGCTCAGTGTAGTATTACTTGCATTATGTACGAGTATGTAATGCACTTATACTTGCCCGATTATGTATTCCCATTAGCATATACATAGCTTTGTACATACATACGCATGTGTGTGTGTGTGTGTGTATGCATAAGTACAGACATACATACATATGTAGCTATTCGGAGATGCACTTGGATATTGAATTTGCATAAATGCATGCGATTGAAAATGCCAAAGTGGCTGCTCCTGCTACTGCTGTTGCATTGCAAACGCAACTGCAACTGCAGTTACCAGAATCAAAATCAGAACCCGGACCCAGGGACATTAACAAAACGCGACAGCTTCGGATTGCCGCAATCTTGGTGTCCATGCCCAGAGTTGAGGGTGTCTGTCCAATTTGGGGTCTGAACAATGCGGGGGTTCATGCGCTTTCGACTGCCTAATAAAAGCGGTCGGTCTGGGTGCGCTGGATATGCTGGATGCGCTTTTGTGCAACGGACGGCGGATGCGGCTAGCCGCTGCTACCGCCCCCTTTCCACCCGCTCTAGAGCCTTGCCCTTGTTGTTTATCGAGTCTGCGTGGACAGCGGACGATAAGAATAAAACCTTCAAGTGTGCTTAATGCAGTCGCGATAACCCGAGTGCGAGCGAGACAGTGAGAGAGAGAGCGAAAAACAATTATATTCAGCATGTACGCATGCATTAATGAACTTGCATGGCATTTACCGTTGCGTTCTCGCAGTCATTGTCACTAATTTAGGCGGCTGCAGCGGGGCGATGGGAAGGGGGGAGGCAAACAGCAGCTCCAGCTTAAATTTACGCGCACTTGGACGCGGAGGCAGCTCACCCACTAAAGCACCCACTTGCATATGCCCGTCTTTCCATTTAAAAAGCCCCAAAAATGGGATGATTCGGCAATTGTCCGATGTCTCCACGCACACATGCATACATATATGTACATACATATGTATGTGTAACATATATATGTAAACACATTCGCAGAGGGAAAGTACACACGTTTGTTGCCGAATCCACACTTGAGTCAATGCCGAACCTGGGCCTGATAATGTTTTCGACATTAAATTCCCATTAAATTCTGTTATATTGCACTTGAAGCTGCATGCATAATTTACTCGCATCCTGCCACGCGACGTCGACACTGAACGGACGAACTTCCATTGCAGACACTTCCACCACACATTTTCATTCATTCATTCGTCCGTACATCAGGCAAACCTATAGAATTCTATATATATGCTTGGGGGTTCTGACTTTCACTTTTCCGAAGAGTTTTCGGATGTGAACTAAAGTGCAAATTGGCACAATTTTCAACGAATTCGATATTAATCGAATGCGACAGTAATTTAGACAGAAGCAGTTAGTTCACAGTGACCAGAGATGATGATCGATAGTCACGAAGATAAGCCGGATAAGACGTTTTATTTGTGAACTGCAATACCATAATTGTTCACATTAAGTGTTTCTCCCTTCGTTATTAAAGGTTAAATAACAGTAAATCCAACTTGATCTTACTCTAGCCTAATCTAATTAACATACACTTAAACTATTCAAAAGTATTGTCACCATTTAATTTAACCGTAACGCATATCCCATTTATATCAATTAAAGTAAGGTTTGTAATCCATATACGAAAATGTATTTGTATGAATCACTAATGTATGTTACATTCAGATATATGAGCAACTGTTAAGTGTATAAAAAAGTATATCAGGGAACATCTGCATAATTAAGCCGTTAACAACGTACATGTTATTACAATAATATCCAAAATAAAAACATATATAAAAGACTGCGATCATTTGATCTAACCCTTTTTTCAATAACAAAATCACGTTTTAAAACATTAAACGAGAGTAGCTCTAAATAAGTCTAAAAAAGTGTAAGTGTTTAAGTATTGACGTAACCACACACTCACACACACTTACCATACACACTATACAAGTGCCTGTATGACTGTGAGTGTGTGAGTTGTGGTTAAACATTTCGAATATTGGTACGGAGAATCCCACAGTCGCGTGTGCTCTCGAACTTCTCTGACATGTTCTCTTTCACCAGCATACGTATAACTGAGATATCGAGCTGATTGCTTAAAAATATACATATACTTACTATATAGTCCTTTAAGGCGTTTCAAATGATGTGACAAAACAATAAAATCTTAACGGGTATGAAAATAAAACTATGGGGCTTCGACCGAGCCGTAGATGCTCTCGAAAATTTTCTCGATGTCTGCTGTTTGACATAGGGCTTTTTAAAATATTGTTCATTGTCTGTGTTTTGAGTTTGAGTTTGAATTTAGCGTTATTCGAAACTTCAAAGCTCTTTTTGGTCATTTGGTTTCTCAAATGCGTGAGAAAAATGCGTCGCAGCCTTATCCCAACAAAATGTAATTAAAATAAAAATCATTAAAAACAATTTGAAAACGAATAAAGTTAAAACTAAAAAAAAGAGTTAAATTAAAGTTGGGTTTGTGAACAATAATATAGAAAATCAAATAAATTGACAATATATAATATTAAAACATATATTAACAGACGAAACTAAAAGATAACTAATAATCAGATATTAAATCTATACTTTAAGTTTACCTAATCAAACAAAAACAACCCGTAGGTTATAAGTACATATACATACATATACATATATATAAATATATACATATTTAACTGTTAATTAACAAGTGAAATACTCAGAAATGAATTACAGGACAATAAAAAATACATATTGACTACTCTACAAATTTGTTGTAAGTTAATAAAAAGAAAAATTAAATAACAACGGAACCAAATTGTTTTCTTTCGAAATATAAGAAGGACATTTTATGATAGCATACAAGTTATGAAAAATATCTTTATGGTTTAATTCTCCTCCCAGTTGCTTTGCTGTCCTTAGAAATAACAAAGGGACCTTCATTGCGAGAGAGAGAGAGAGGGAGAGAGAGAGTGAAAGATTGCCCCCCGGAATAGACTCGTACATATTTTAATGCAGTTGTAATAAATTTGTAGCTGCTGTAATTGTAGTCTGTATGCCACAAAACAATACACCTGCAATACACACCCCAACACACAAACATCCAACACAGTAGCCGCCATTTGTTATGGTACACCTGCATTTAAATAACACAGGTCATCTCTGTACGTATTATTGCTTCACAAACAAAAATACTTCGTAATAATTATAGTCGACACTCCGTTAAATTGCAAAATACGGAGTGCATTAGCTTCTGCGGGCAGGAGGCGTGACAGCAAATTAACTCTGGTTTCATAGTATAGTTGTATGTAGATAATTAAATATAGATCGAAAGATTGGCTTGGGTTTGTTAAATATTTCTGCAACGCCTATTTTACTAAGAAATAAAGTCATTCGACTAATGTCGCCTATTTTCAACTATTTGCTATGCAGTAGTAGTCCACATAGCGCGCCGTTAATACTTCATTTGTGGCACTACCGTGTAAGTCTGTGTGTGTGTACCTCACAAATGACAATACAGAATGTAGTTCTTAATTTGGTGCAGAGTTCATACTCCCTTGCCCGAAACTACAGAAAATAGTTTGAGCTGTATTTTGAACTCTACTAAGTCATTTTCGATACAGTGCACAGCGTACTCGACTGTAAGATAGTCTGCAGCTCAGCACGGAAGTGGATTATTATCCTTTCTAACTAATGCACTTGTATGTATGTTAAATACTCCCAAGCGCAATCGATAACTGCTGTCCGTGCAAGAATGGTATGCAGTACCCTGGCTTGGTGTTGCAAAATACTAATTTGCATTGAAGCGTATTTAACGCCTGTCATGAATAAGTTGAATATTTCCACAGATTTTATCTTATTTGTATTCTGAAATTTTTTATGTGATACTACTAAAATCACAATCGAACTAAAGTGACATTAATAAATACGAGGAATCAAAGCCCGAAAAAATTAGTGCAGAGTAACCAATTTTTGTTTTCAGTGAGGCGAATGTTGGTATATCACTTTCCAATTGTCGCCATGTGCTATCGTCAAGCCAATTGGAAAAAGAATGAAAGTCGCCGCACAAAAGCAGAACAAACAGGAAAAGGAAAAATCAATCCAGACAGCGTAAAAACGTGAAAAAGGGAAGAGGGAAAAGAGAAGAGGCAAGAGAAAACCCAACCGGCTGCACGCTGTGTGCACTGTTAAGCGATTAGAATGTCCGTGGTCCCTTTGTGGCCCGGCAAAAACACTTTTGGCTCGATAGGATTATGAAATGTGACGCGCTCTGTATTGTTCTAGTGTCTTGGGGCTAAAGCAGCAGCTAACGTAAAATCTGGAGAAGGGCAGATAACACGTTGCGTATTAATATTCGCATGTGTCTTCATACAGTGAAGCCTGCCTAAGTCGAATCTCATTTGCAACTGACGATCTGAGGAGTGTTAAAAATAATATCTTAGCATTCCTTGATGTTTTTTGAGTGAGGTTATGGCTTAAAGTATCCGTGACTTTTGCAGAATCCCGTCCTCTCGATCAATCACTTTAAAACGTGCTGCATTTAGTTGAATTTCTCTTTTTTTTGCAACTTATTTAATACGACACAATTATAACGCCGACTTTATGGCATAATGACTTCTGTTCCTTTTCACGTAGCCTAGGCATGCTTGCAATAATTGTATTGTTGCCTTTTGCCCATTCAGGCTGTGCAGCAATTAGCGCTTTTCAGCTTAACTTAGCGCTCTATGTTATTTTTTTAGCACTTTTCGACGCCCACAATCTTTGCTAGCGTTGGCGGCGACCGGATGAGCTTTTGACTTCTCTTGCTCTTTCTCTCATTGCTGTCTCCTTTTCGCTGTGCCCAATTATAATTATAATTGCAGCGTTTTAATTGCATTTTGTAAACTATTTTGCAAGTCATTTCCCGCACCTAATACGATAAATACAATTTTTACTTAAAAATTTTACCAAGTGCTGCAGCCTAATGCGTTCGGGGAGTGTGTTGCATTAAAGAAAACATCAAGAAGTTCATGAAATTAAATGCACATGGTGTATTTATGGCACAGTTTTTAATTCGATTACATTTTTACCTCTTGTACATTTAGAAAAATGTGATCATACAAAATAAAATACTTGTAACGAGTCATTTACAATGGGCGATCACTCGAAAAGGATTACCCAACCCCTTTTTTTTTGTGTTTAGTTTACGTTTTTTTGTATTCATGGTAAGTATGCAACGTACAGTGGGTTAGATTGCAGGCTGTCTGTTTGGCTTTTATGTAAATAAATTAACATAACAAACGATAACAATGTTTTTCAAGCCACTTAAATGGGTGCAATGTATAGAAATAAATAAATGTACACAAGTATGTATATTTAAATAATTTAAAAGCTCTCCAAGAAATGATATGTTTATATTTATTTATTTTTTTTTTTTTTTAATGGGAATAAATGCTACTTATATGCACAGATACACATGTGGTCATACATACATACATGCATACTTATACGTATACATACATGTGGCGAAGTATGTGTTTTAACACGAGAATTTGCGACGCCTCGCACATGTGCTTTTTTATGAATCCCATTTTCACAATTTTCTCGCCCAACATTCAGCCGGCATGCGTCACCCTTCGATATCGTTTTCCTGAAACGACCACTGCACGACGTTCACTATATTTACTGGCGCTGACCAGTTGTGTCCGGAATATTTGCAGCGTCAGGAAAAACATACAAAAAGTCTGTTTACATACATATGTATGTAAATATGTGCATATATCTGGATATCTGTAAGTACGTAAGAATATGTATGTATGGATATGCGTATCCTCCTGCATTTACATACATATGTACAAAAACATATATGGTATGTATGTATATTCAGCTTCATATGAATATTCACCGTGGACAATGGTTCAATTGCGCCGATTATTGAAAAACCAAATCCAGCTCAATGTGAAATAGCATATTAGAGGGTATTTAAGTGCGACTACATTGTGCTCCACTACATTTTCCTTTTTTGTTCCTTTGTTCAACACAAATTAGATCAAGATTGTTGTTTTTTAAGATTTATCGGGCAGCATTATATGTATATAAATTATGAGAAATGCAATTTAGCATGCAATCGATGTAAATGTCCCATGGTAAAATGTCCAAATACGAATTGTCCTGTTAACAGTCTTTGGCCTTCTTGCCAAGCAGCAGTTGTGAGGTCACAAATCGCAATCGTGGCGGCTGCAATAGCCGCGGTTACACACACATATGTGTAAATGGGAACCCTTGTCTAGTCTAGTAGCTGTTGGTAAAGGCAAACGCTGAGTAACGTTAAGGATATCAAATTGTACCATCAAAGAACAATTTTCCTCCAACTGAAGTGGGCGCATCTGACAAGAAAATTATCCAGAACTTTTAATCAAATTGTTATTCTGTAGATACCCCTTAAAGATGAATGAAATTGCAAGGTGTTTGCAATATTAATCATGTCCTGTTGTCTGTCGTAGTTACTGCGTACCAGCCTTTGACAACAATCTCGATAACAGTCGCTTGACACCCACCTCGATAACAGAGTCTCGATAGCGTTGTTTTGATTGGTTCTCTGTGTTTTTCGGTAATTTGGCTCGTTAACTTTTATTTTTTTATTTTTGACAATCAAACACATACATATATGCACACATGGCAAGTGATATTTTGTTTAATTTGCTATTAAAGCACACATATTCGTTTCCTACGATATCTGCATGTGTTAACAATCATAATGGCCCATTTGCCAAGTGTGCATGTGTGTGTGTGTCTGTTTGCATTATGCATGTATGTATCCATATGTATCCTTATCTTCATCTGTGTATGTATGTATATATTGTATATGTATGAATATGTATTTATGTGTAACAAATATTTTTATTTCGAGTCAACGCTCAGCTCCCGCATTTATTTACTTATCCATTGTTTTGGTTTCATATAGAATTTTAATTGTGTAACATGAAACAATTTCATCCGCTTGGTTTCGAATTGCATCTGACAGACAATTTCACTGTGGAGGCTGCTGCAGTTGCAGCTGCTGCCGATACTGCTGTTGCTGCTGCTGCTGCTACCGCGATAACACCCCATTTTCGCCAACCCCCGAACCCCCGAGCGCCGGTGCATTAGCACAACTAATGATGACTGTGGAATTGCATCCAACGCGTTTGTCGCTTTCCACTAGGACCCATTGCTTTATGCGCTCTCTCCCTCACTCTTCACTCTTCTTCCTACTTCCCCCTTTATCTGCTTGCTGTGGACGCCTCTGTTAAGGCTGCTGATAGACCATTGCATTAGCGCGGCAGAGCGCAACATAATGTCGTTGTGCACTTTCCATAACAGTTGCTGCGGCAGCCATGAAGCCAACGGAGACTGCGAAAAAGCAGTACAGGGTGGGGGGGAAGTAACGGGGGCGTGGGTGTGTTGGAAACGCAGCTTACGAACGAAGCGTCGCCTCAGTTAGGCGCTGGCTTTCCTCATCCCAGCCATGGGAATTTCATAATTACGTGCGCAGAGTGCGATTATTATGATTGTTTCTTAATTCACATATTTACAATATGTGGGTGAAAATGTGCAAGTCTGTGTGTGTATATATGTATGTGCACAAGTAGTGCATGTATGTACCTATGTACATATATCCCTGTATGTACGGCTTAACGTCATCTGCACACGCCGCAAGAGTCTGGAAGAGTCGCTGCATTTCGCATTCATCTCTTTGCCATTCATGTGACTCCTCACGCTATGCGATTATAAAATCATTTTAAATACCGCAAAGCTGCGAGTGTTACATTTGAAAATTATTCAATTACACTAGTGTATGTATGCACATAGACTCGCTGCGATATCCTGTGGCTGGAGGTATCGAATATGTTATGCTACTCTACAGTTAATCATCGACTCAGCAGCACATGAGTTACCCTGTGGCTAATAAGATGCACAAGCGACACACGTCAACACGTTTATCACCCGAGTTACTCTGTGCAAAACAAGCTTTGCAATGTCTCATCTTGCATGCGACCCAGTGGAAAATCAGCTCATTCACAATAAGTATTTTATCAAATTTATTAAAATATATATGTAGGCATATGTATGTTTACACATCCGTTAGAGAACATTGAACTTAAATGCAGATTGTAGGAGAATCCGAATTAATTGTATACGATATATGTATATTTGTAAAACATTTCAAAAATATAAAATAGTATTTCTCTTATCAGACTACTTTCTTAAACCAAAACTATTGATATTTTTATTAATTTGTATGTATTTGTTTTTCTTATTGCTTAGGTACTTCACTTTTTGGTTGAATTTGAAATCGCATTCACTTGGTGCATAAGGAGAGGCGACATAATGCTATAACCATCTGGGGTTATCGGGGAAAAGGAACTATTGCTGTCTGAACCAAATTCGGAATTGGGCACTAGCTTCGAGTACCCATTCTCGATGATTTCGGACTTTTGTGTTTTGTTTGCATTGTTTATTGATGTTGATAATATGCTTAAGGAGTCTTCTTGGGTGAGGGAGAGAGAACGATATTCCTTGGGGAATAGTTCCATCTCATCGATGTCTGTTTCTGGCATTTCTACAGCTGTTTCGGGACAATCCAGCGATGGAGTCAGTAGCCGTGGGTAATTCGAAATATAATCGATAACTTCCAGTGCAGTCGGGCGTTTGCTAGCATCCGAACTCCAGCAGGCCTTCAAAAGACCCTCCAAGTGGGGTTTAACGCCGCTCGGAATTCGCAGAGTATTGCCGCTCTTCACATAGTCAATAACCTGATTGTTGCTCAATCCCTGATAAGGATACGATCCGAATGTAATAACTTCGAATAGCACAACTCCAAATGCCCACATATCGGATGCTGGCGTGTATAGGCCCAGCGAAAGAGTTTCAGGTGGTACCCAACGCACAGGGAATAGCTTGCGTGCCCCCTTTCTGTTGAAGCAATAATAATCACTCTCGAATGTCGGCCGAGCCATGCCAAAGTCTCCGATTTTGACTACACGATGCGAGCTGACCAGGCAATTTCTACATGCGATATCCCGATGAACATATTTCTGTTCCGCGAGGTAGGCCAAGCCCCGCGCCACATCCATGGCGTACATGGTAAGACGTTTCGATGAGATATCCGATTCATCAGTTATCTTTTCGTTAACCATATTTCTTCTTGCCAGTAGGAACGTTTTTAAGTCCCCGTAGAGCATGAACTCCATTATCGTGTATATTGGCTCCTTTTGCAGACAAACTCCTAAGAGTTTTATAATATTCTTGTGATTGAACTTCTTCATGGCCTCCGCTTCGGCCAAAAAGTCAATGCGATCCTCTGTTGATGCACCTGACTTCAAGGTTTTTACAGCCACCGCCGTCCAATCTCTGGCAACTAACTTTGCCTCACCGCCATAAACTGTACCAAAGGCGCCTTCACCCAATTTGCGGTTTATCACGACATTCTCCTTTGTAATTTCCCATTTGTCCAAGGTGTTTAGTTTATTGCGCGACGGTGAAATAAGATCGATACCGAACATCTTCATTATTTCCGCAGATCTGCGGACTTTGCGGTCATAACGTTGTCGCCAGAAATAGAATGATAGTAGAGACATGCATATGATCACTAGCAGGCATATCAAGATACTGAATGTCATGGCAGCCAGATCGCAATTTATGTGAAATAATCGTGCTATGCCAGAAAACTTGCAGTCGTACCGTCCATCTTCGGGTATTTTGCCATTGAATGCATCTGAGGCATTAAAGATGAACGCGGATGTGTTCTGTTTAAATGCTCCGACTTTAACAAACGAACTCTTTCGCCATTGCAAAATATCTAGATCAATTATTCGCGAACCTGCTGCGTTGAAACCAACACTACCAGAAAGACCCTGAAAGTTAGTGCCGCTAATTATTTCAGCGTACCGATGTGCCGTTCTCTCTTTTCTTAAACTGTTTATCGTATACGAATCATTTGCCAGCAGTTTATCCGCTGCTAACGCATACACCCAAACTGCATCGTAAACAAATCCCACATAGCTTGAGAATTCCGGATATTCCTTTCTATAAGAGCCTAACCAGGACTCTATGGTATTCCCATCCTGCATTCTTTCCTCGGGTTTTCCAAACGGTGTGTGTCGTATGCTCAAATGACCTTCCATTGCCTGAAAACAAACGTAGAGCTTGAGCATAGTTAAATGTTATGTGTTTAGTCGACTTACTTTACGTATCTCCTGGGCAGAACATCGGCTATACACTCTTTGCTCCCACATCTCAAAGTTCTTGGGTAGCCAAGCAGGAAAGAACCAGATAAACCCTTCGTCTCTTGTTATCTGTTATGCAAATGTTTATATATAATATTTGTATGTAATATTATATTAATAGCTCCACTCACCTTCAGTTTGATAGCTTCACAAATGGCAACAGCTGCATTATCTAAGTGAAGCTCTGCTATAATGATCCTTGACTGCGCCTCTTTTAGAGTACTTAAATGCTAAAGAATAATATAGGTATTACTTAGTATAAGACTTATTAGTTGATCGCCCACAAACCTCTCGCATATCGACAGCTGTCACATTGTTCTGAAACTTTCGACTAAAAGCCAAGGTAAAGTTGTGTAGCTTTAGTTTATTCTCCATTTCCGATATATACTGCGTGGATTGCTGATCATCTTCTGTTAGCAATGAAACTCGATTCCAGCCAAGAGCTTGCATGATTTTCACATATAAACTCACATATTCGCTATTCGATCCGATGGTGCGAAAGAAATATGGATATGAATTGCGATCAACAAAAGAACCTCCATCGGCCGAATAGGACATTATCATCATATTCAAATGTTTCGATATGCCCGCTATGGGCTCAACAGTTTCGCTGCATGCAGGTCCCAAGACTCCCAACATGTTAGGTGTAGTATAGTAATATATAAAGGACTTCATTACAATGTCGGACTTGCAGTTTCCGTCACTTATCATAACCTTCAATTGATGATCTGGTAATATTGATTTGTTTTCGTTAATTGCATTCTCTGCCCTCTTTGCTGCTCCGATGATATTGAGATGGCCGCGATCGGTTATATTCATCGGAAAAATGCCGCCAATCGATAAAGTCTCCTTCTCCATCGGTGTTGGCGATATCCACTTTTTGTAGGTTGTCTCATTATTCAGCAACCATTTGCAGGCAACTTTATTATATAAGAATTCGGAATTATATCCCTTAGTTCTCTGAATGGCCAACTCTCTTTGAATGTACTTTAGATCATAGTTGTTAATAAAGAATGATTTGAGCGCATGAGTTAACTTTTTATCTCTTGCTAAACTTGTTGCATAGTATTTTAGGATAGGAGTTAGCTCATATCTGCAGTTGGTTCCCTGCATATCCTTAGACTCTTCACATCTGGGCAATGTTATTTGAGTGAACTTCATTTCCGCATCGATTATATCCGACGGTATCCAGTGTAGAACAATAAATCTCTTGCGTCCATTAGGATAATCAGTCCTGTACCTTTTATCCAGTTCACTTATAGTGTCACGAAAAGAAGATCCCAGCCAAAAGACATTCAGATAGCTCTCTCTCAATTCATGTTCAATAAAATACGAATCGTTGCGAAACTCTGCCAGAAGCGTAGCACACTTTCGATTTGTGCAATTCGGATTTAAATATTGTTCAACGCTAAAACAAAGTAACAATATAAGAAGATGCGATATGGACAACAGAAACTTTTCTTACCTTCTGCTTTTTAAAATTTGCATTATATGATCCTCCATAACATATAGTTCATAATAGGTATTATTTAACTCTCTGAAGACCTTGTAGTCCAGACTACAATAGCTGGAATCAGCGGGAATTTGTATACTTGGTACAAACCAACTAAATCGACCCGGAGATATCGAGGCACCAGCACTATCTATGTACTCCATCGGTGACTTGAATAACCTATAGGTCATCCATACTTCCAAATTGATCATGCTAACATTTGGAAGATCATCATATGATCTGCAATACATTGTATATTGTAGTTCTCGATCAACAATTTTGAATTACGAGTATATGCGTATTTACCTTACGTATTGGAGAGTTTGCAGAGCATTGCGAGGATCTGTTCCGTTTTTAAAGTGTATTGGAATTAATTGAACATCTTTGTAATCAAGAACCTCCGTTAAGAACATTAAGAATATGCGACTCATCACCTGATGTGTCGATCGGTCTGTAACTTGAATTCCGAGCCCACGTTGTTTTTCTTGGGTGCCGAAAGCCGACACCTTGTCTAAAAAACAACAGCCATTCAATTTTATGGAAAATCTATATACATACATATATTTCATATTACTTCTCACCATGTTGTTTTAAACATCGAAATGATGCGCAATTTCCAGTCAGGAAGAACAACAACAAGACAACCGTAAGTTGTACGGAAGATAAATATTTTTGATTGAACATTTTGTTACGCTTCATGGCGAGTGGAACATTTTCAGAGTCTATGCAAAAATTATATGAAAATATTTTATTAATAAACTTTAAGAAAAACACAACATATTAACAAATAGTTTTATATACATGTGTATGTATTTTCAAAGAGATAAAATGGTTGAGGGAAAAGATTCTTAAACTTTGCAGGGTATTTCAAAACGGTGTGTCAGTTACAGATATTCTTATCTGTTTTATTCATATTTGGATATGCATTCGATTGTTCATATAAGTTCATATTTACACACGTGTTGTAATTTTTTTCCGCATCTCAAAATAATTTCATGCTACACAAAAATACTGCACCCATTAACATTTTTACACACATACAGACAAAGAGAAATATGCAAATGAAACACAAATCAACCGACAACACTTTTGTTTACCGTTTAACGTGTTTTGTTTCGTCGTTTTTGGTCAACCAGTCAAGTTCGTTAGCCTACAGTTTTCTAAATTTCCGTTGGACTTCCCCGTAGAGTGAATATAGTTGAATATATTGTCCAGTGATGATCAGTATTTACATTTATTTATTAAAATGGCTTATTTTTTATTGTTTATAATCATTTATTATCATTCATGGTAATTGACTGTTTATTTAATAGTTTATACTGACTGTACCTTTCATAGGTTTCGTTTTTATCGTTTATCATTGTCATTATTTATTAACAGTTCCGAATAATTGTTTACTTTTTTATTGATGATATAAAAATGGAAGAATTTGAGAAAACGTGTTACTCCATTCGAGGCTATAGTCAGTTGCGGTTTTCATTCTGTTTTGCTCTCTTTTGTGCGATCCTAACTTGTTATGTTTTATTTGGCGCCGCGCTCTTTATATCAGTCTTTGAATAACTAGTCCATTGTTTAATTTGCTAGCCAAAATGATTGAATTTTAAATGTTTGATGATTAAACTTGTGTCTGATATATCCGAAATGCATTTTGAAGGTTTTCACATAAGTTAAATACACTTATAGCTTTAAAAACCTACTTAATCGCACTTTGAATTAAGAATTTAAACTATTTTTAAGCTTTTATTTTGACACAATAACCGTTGCCCGTCTTTGGGCTGTTTGACAAAAGTCGTAAGAAATATCAAGAAATATTCTATGGAAAAACAAAATTCCGCTGTCTGGCATAACGTCACCGTTAACCGCCGAATCAAAACTGGCAGCGGACGCGACACTCTTCGTGTATCAGATCAACACTTTTGGCAAAACAATGCCGATAAAGAGAATATTGTCGCTCTTAAAAATACCAAAATAAAAATAAAAAAAAACTGAATATGTATAAAATGTAAAACAAGCATATTTATGGCGAATTCAGCAAAATTCAGCAAAAAGTGAATTTCCATATTTGCAAATGAGCTAGACATACACGTACATATGCACAAGTGTATATCTTTCCCGTTATGATCTCTCATCATATCGTATTTTGAGTTTCGAGCGAATTACTAAATAATAGCAACAACGTGTGCAACATAAATGACGCGTTTGCTCGTTGTGTTTTGTTTTTTGTGTGTTAGTGTTTATGAATTCATAATAGATTTTATCGTCAGTTGGGGCTATTTCAGAGTCAAGTGCACTCTTTATTATAATAGACTTGCATAGGGTATGTATGTATGTATTTAAATTTTAGAAGGAACAAACCGGTTCAAAAGACATTTTGTCTTTTATAAACCATTGATGATTTCAAGGTATAGTCTATTTATAGCTCTTAAACAAACTTACCAATTTTGCATTTTAATCAAAACAATCAAAACAGTCTCTGCGAGATGCTTTAAAGCCGATCCAGCCAAAGTATATACTAGTTTCGTCGTGTCGTTCTGTTTTGTTTGTGTTCGTTTTAAATATGTTAATTTTGAAAACAACGCTCATTTAGATTAAATATGAACCAACATTTATTTGCACATATAGTTTTTCATGCGTGTGTAAGTTTTGACCGAAATAACTTTATTATAAATTTACATAGACCATTCAGAAAATGCATATAAATTCTACAGTTCGTTTCGGCTTCGGGCGATAAACGCCCACACGACTGAGGTCCCAAAATAATGCTTGGCGAAACTCTTATAATTTGTTTTTTTTTATCCGAATAATAAATACAAACAGGTATATTAACTTAAACCATATGAATGGAATCGTCAACGCGAACTTATAAACTCATCTGTAAGATTTACAACTTTCACGCTTAAACTTAATGAGGAACTGTTTTGCGTTTTTACTACTTGCAGTCCGTAAGGTATCAGATGCGACTGGATCGTGACACTGTTCCATTAAACTAAAGAGTTTGATTTTGGGTTATCATAGAGAAACGTTTTTCATTTGATTTTCAGTCATATGATTTTGATATTTATTTTAATACACAAAAAAGTTTATTTATAATTCGCAAAGCACAATATTTTATTTTAGCTAGCATATAAAGGAACTGTTAGAGTATGTAAGCTTCGGCACGCGCTATATCTTTTTATCATCGTATATATTTGTATAATATGAATTCTATACATATGTATTACCTATTTTTTAATCTGTGACAAAAATATTGCACGCCTTAACATTTGCACACGTTATATGAACGAACTTTTGTTTACCTATTTACGTCTTTTCTATTGCGGTGATTTAAATATATTTCATTTTAATTTTCCGAATTTGCGGTCGTTTCTCTAAAAACACAATAGATTGCACACATCCATATTCATTCCCATAATTAACCATTTCAAAAAGATCAATTAAATATTTTATTCGAAGCCTTAGCACCCTTGTAGATAATTAATTAAAAATCGTCTTTTAGTATTATTATACACTTATTATATTATGAGTCTTTTTGTAATTTATTCACTTAATCACAGATTTAACTTATCAACCATAAGGGATGTAAAAATATCCACATTACATACTTTTAATGATTTGTAAGAGTAGAAACCAGTCGTTGACAACCACTTGGATAATTTGTATTCTTCACGTATGACAAGATAAACACTTTCTACGCAATTATTAATATTCTTTTAGGGACATTCCAAAGAATCCCACAAAAGAAAGCGAAATTTTAAAACGTCACTATTAACCGTCCCATCCGCACTGACGGATACAATGGCACTGTACACTCTTCGTTTTCCCGATCAACACTAACGGCGAAAACAGTTTCGAATTCACTCGACGCCAATAAGAGACTAATGAGACTCTTAAAAATATAGAACAATCAGACAAGCCTGTTAAATATATACACACATAATGCATTTAGGAATGCATAACGTGAAAAAAGCATATTTAATTGCAAAATCAGCAAGTATTGTAGAGAGCAACATATCAAGTTCGTTTCTATGTATTAATATAAACAACAACGAATGGCTATTACAGCGAACTGAAGCTTAAATACTCTATAAAGTTGCTTGTTTTTTCGTTTTATTCTGGAGCGATAATCATGCTACAAATGGAGTACTAACTCATTGTGATTACCTTAATCAGTTTTAGGTTTTCTATAAAGTATGCACCAAAAACATTTATTTAAGTGTATTCAACCTTTATTGATTTAAAGATTTATTAATTTAAAATTTTATTAATTATTATTTTCAAACTTTTGTATAACTTGTTTAATTACTAGTAAAACATTCAAAAAAATATTTTCTCAAGTCGTTTTTGTCAGCATACTGTCTTTTTCGATTCGATTACTTGACTATCGATATAAAGTATTTCAGTATTTTTACTTAACAGGAGCAAAAAATGCGTCAGTATTTTTATGCTAACAGTGACACTTTATATACAAATTATAAGCGGGCAGCTTGTTGCTGTAAAATTAAATTTGGGAAAAAAATTGTTTTGTAAACGAAAAAAAAAATATATATTTTCATATTAATGTTGTGTTGTATTCAATATTATATTATTGAACCACATTTTAAGACAAACACGAGCCGACTGTAAATGTAATGCAAGATGGATCACACTTTACCAGACGATGCCTGGAAAGACTCATTTGATAAGCTACTTGACGCCAGACCGTAAGCAAAATAATAATAATATTGTTTATATGTTAACCATTCTAAGGATATTTTACACTATAGGACACTTCGGGAACTTAACATAATCAAGGAGAATGTGCGCGCTTCCTTCAATATTGATTCCAGCGTCGATAATAGCAATGCAAACATGGATAGCATGGGCGAGTGCTCCAATCAAAATCAAAACCTTTTAACTATAGGTCTAGGATTAGCGTCCATTAAGAAGGGCAATGCGATCTCAACTCCATGCGTAAAGCGACTGAACCGATTCCAGTGCGAACTTTCACCAATAACTGGCATGAAATTGGACGGATTGCAAATGGAAGTTAAACGAGCAGTGTCGGAAAATGGTAAACTATATACGATATTATATATTGTAGTATATCTTGATAGATTGTTTATGTTGCAGGGCAAATACGACCGCGGAAACAAGTTTGCTTTGAGCAAAGTATTTCGGATACTCCCGAAAATCAAGCAAAACGTTCGCGGAAAGCATCAAATGAAGTTTTTGGGAGAGGATCTTGCCTAGTTCTCCAACCGGGTAAATGGCGCAAATCTTTAAGCACCTGGCGGCATACAAACTTGGACGAGGTAGCAGCACCTTGTGATTCAAATCAAAAACCTTCTCTGTCGCGAGTGCCATCAGTAGGCTCAAGACGTTCTCAATTATCACAACGTAAATCGATCTATGTTTTGGGAACTGATACGGAAAAGATAGATCCTGAACAGGAAGTACTCAGGTACTGTGGACAACAAAAACCACTTCGCTTCCATGCAACATATACAAATGCCAAGATGAAGGGTGCCTGCAAGATCGGAGAAGGAGTCTACGGCGAGGTATTCAAGTATAAACCGAAAAAATGCTCAAATATCAATATTGTTCTCAAATGTATACCCATTGAGGGTGATATGCCAGTCAATGGCGAGTCACAAAAAACCTACGAACAAATATTGCCGGAAATAATCATTTCGCAGGAGATGAGCAATCTTCGTAATCATCCTAGCAATTCCACATCCGGATTCGTTCATATCCACAAAGTGAGATTCTAGTTTTCATATTCCTGTGATTTCAAACCTGATTTTAAACTTTTAGGTGTCTCTAGTCATGGGAAAGTATCCGCAACATATGATCAAACTTTGGGATGACTTTGACGCTGAGAAAGAATCTGAAAATGAACATCCAGAAATATACTCGGATTCTCAACTATTTATAGTCCTGGAATTGCAATTTGCGGGTACAGATATGTCTGAGTTTCGATTCTTAAACGCCGAACAATCCTTTTACGCACTGCAACAGGTAAAAATATATGCTGTACTTTGGTATTGATTATAATTCTTCTGTGAATTCCATAGGTCATCCTTGCATTAGCAGTTGGAGAAAAAGCTTTTCAATTTGAGCATAGAGACTTACACATGGGGAACATACTACTCGAAGAAACCCACGAAGAGTTCATCACTTATAAACTAAAAGGAAAAGACTTATCGGTGGCTTCAAAGGGGATTAGAATAACCATTATTGACTATACGTTATCTCGAATGACTGTGGGGAAATGTTGTCATTATAACGATCTCTCCACTGATGAGGAATTATTCGAAGCTACAGGCGACTACCAATACGATATATACCGCTTGATGCGAACTGAACTCAAGTAAATCGCTCTCTTCTTTTTCTTCGCTTCTTTTGTTCAGATTTATTTTGTCTTATATATTTTACAGCAACGATTGGTCAAAATATGCTCCGAAAACCAATGTACTATGGATATCGTATGTAATTTCCAAGTTAATCGATGGTGTCCACTATATTAGTCCCAAGGGCAGAGCTCATAAGAAATTTATAGGGAAGCTTGAAGCTTTTAATAAGATTATTCTTAAATTTGACAATGCATTTACATGTGCCGCTTATATGCAAACCCAAATTTAGCTATGTATAAGGCATTCGTTCGTATATTTATGAATATTGACTATATTTTTATTTTTAAAATGTGTTCTCTATTTTTTAATTGTTGTCAATAATAAAATTATATTTCGTAGTTCTTTTAATTGAGAAAATCTGTGTTTACATTTAAAAACAAAAGCTTTCGCGCAAGTAAAGAACGCTTTGCGGAAAAGCTCTGCGGGAGCTTTCTCGCATGGACGAATATGAAAGGACTTTAGTTTTCATTCGTGGCTTGTTTTCAACGACGGTAGTTCCGACGAGAGTGCTGGATTTTCAATGTTTTAATTTCGATTTCTCCCTGGTGAATTACAGCTTATGCCTGCATTAAATATCAAACGAAGAATTTCAACAAAATTGGTTTCCTTGAGGCTTTTCTAAATCTTTACAAACAAGTGAAAGTATTTTTTGTGTACATTAATAAAACGAGTTGGGAAAATAAAGTGCAGACAGAAACTAAAAATCGATACTGAATCATAATTCACCAAGCTGGATATGCCAAACAAAACAAACTAAAAGAAAGATTAATGCGTATGTGCATATAAAATGTGTACAGATGTGCGTACTTGAATATTCATAGGCATACAATATATGTATGTGTGTACACAAAATACTAACTGGAGTAGTATTTATGTAAATGTACCTACATACATATGTATGTGCTTGTGTGTATTCCACATATGTACATGCGTGTTGATTGCATTCCATTTTCATTGAAATAGTGCTAAAAATGAATTAAATATCAATCGAAACATACATATAAAATGTATGTGCATTTTGTAAATATGAACAATTAAGCGATAAGTCGGGCATCTCTATTCGTTAACCCATATACAAGGTTAGTTGCAATGAGAACAACACACATACAAACATGCATACATACAACGTGAACACCCAAAATGCATGCATGCACATACATAGGTACAAATCATGTCAGTATGTACATCAATTTGAGTGTGTACATACATCACATGCGCTGTTATTAATGATTTGAAGTATTTTTAAATTTTTAAACTATTTTCATTAAATTATAAGGGGTAGGTGAAGTCATCGACATTATTTTAAAAGCATATGTATGTATATATACCCCACATCCATACATCCACTAATGGTACATTTGTGTACATGCATACATATCTATGTATGCATTTATAAGCGAATAATGCAAGAACAGCCGAGCCAGCACCCCGTTATCATTCATTCATTCTCTAATGAGGTGCAAATTAAGTTCACCGATACATACATACATACTTACTTACACATATACATACATACATGCACACACATCCATACACATTTCTTAATAATTTTCAAAATAATTATATACATACGTATTAAAAATGTATGAACTCGTACGTTCGCCAGTCACTTAAGGAAGCAGAAACTTAAAACACCCCCGTGTCATGAATAATCAATGATTGCCGGCTATAAGGACCTGTTGAAGTAGGGACAATGGTATTTCCCAAATAACAAACATTCATACATACAAACATACACACACAGAAACACATACAAATGTCTGAGTGTATATTTATTAGTATACAAACCGTACATTTCCGTTACCTTTTGTTGTACGTACCTAAAACAAAATTTGTTGTAGCTCTTAAATTATTAATTGCAAAGAGGGACTGCAACAATGTCGCGTGCTCACGATGGTTTCTCTATATTGTGTGTGTGTGTGTGTTTTAAAGCGAGTATACTAGATGGAAACGTATTGTGGGTTCGTGCAAATTGAAAATATATACATACATACATATACTGTTATTCCCAGCGGTATTTTAGAAGCAGGTGCAGGGTATGCAGGTTCCTTCTTTAAATGTTTTTATTAGTTTGGTGAGTTTTAGTTGCTCCCATCCCTTAGCTGATAGCTTGGTCCGTGGTGAAATTTATTTGAACTTCTGTATTGCAACAAATGTGTCCTGTGATTATAATATATGTGTACAGTTGAAGGACATCATGATGCGTGACATAAGCATCGGGCGACCTGCAATAACCTGCTGTTGTCCAGACTGCAATTCCACTGGGTATTCTGCAGTATTTTTAAGTACATACAATCGCAGGCATGCGGGTTTGGTATTTCGAATGCACGTAGCATGCATAAACTGCAATTCCCCCAAACTATAGCTGTTATTTTCCGTAGAGTAATATGTTTTCAAGCTTATGGTTATCATAATTCAACGATTTAGGACGCCATATTGCGGAATTGAGGATTAACTTTCCGCAATAAATATGAAATAATTCTTTTAAACTTCTCCCCTTTATCTTCTTCGCAGGTTCAATCATGCATTCTGTGGGCATTCATTCCGCTATGGCGATCAAACGCCAGCGAAAGCGACGCGACGAACAGAAAAGGGCCAGAGAGAGACGTTACAGCACGCAAAGTTCGGAGAGTGGAGAGACCTTCCACTCACCAAGTGGGTCTGTAAGGCGAAAATACCATCATCCACATCATGCAGTCAAACAACCAGGCATGCTAGATAGTCAGGTATATCCAAGTTAATATCAAACGATTATATAGCATAATAAAGCTTATTTCTTGCTGTGCAGGTCGTGACCAGCATCGGAATGTTGCATATTGGCATTGTATTCATAGTTTTTGGAGTTTTTCTATGTGGAGCCGGGATAATTCCAGATGAAACAATGTCTTGGAATGTATTCAGTAAGTTTAGTACTATATAAAAATCCAGAATAACTTTATAACATATCTGATTAGGTTCCAGTTCCGCTTGGTGGAATGAAGTGACATGCACTGGACTTTTTTCGTTTGGACTAGGATTATTTTTACTAGTTTTGAACTGTCTAATCAGCCGCAAAGAGGAGGAAGATCTCGAGGATTATGTGCAACGTCAGCTGACAAGATCGCGATCAGGTAAGGTCTTATAGACTATGACAACATGCAACACTTCCTAATTGTTGTTTTCATCAGGACATCGTCTCGAACGAGATGTTGAAACTGGAGTATTAACGACACGACATGCTCGAAAAGCAGTGGCTTTACAAAAAAACGGTCGCAACGGAACACCCTCAACAACCGATGTTGCCGTTGTGCATTGTGGATCGGCAGAAAATATATCGAATGGACAGGTAGTTAGCCGTAATGGTAAGCCATATGCCTGGACAAAGCTTTTCCACATAATCCGTTTTTATTTGCATTTCAGGACTAAATAACTCTGGTGATATACTTCTCGAGAAAATCGTTGAAGAGGACACCCCATATTTAAATGACCACAGTGCGGGAATATCGCCAATCGAAATCGAAAATGATACAAAACAACTTCTGAGAAGGGAATCAATAACAGATGCAATCAACATAACACGCATATAATATTTAGGTTTTTACAATCGCTATATTTCAAGATTTAGGTACTAATTACTGATGCTATATTTTTTATTAAAAATAGATGTTAAAATTTGAACAATCCAAGAGAAAAACCAAAAATTCCAATAATTTTATAACGATAGTAAGAAGTCTACATAAAATACTTTTTTAAATATCTTTTAAAATATTTTACAATATAAAACATTACTTATAACTATTAATTTAAGTAAATATACATATAATGTATTTATTTACACATAATGACTACTGACATTTATTAAGAAAAAAAACTTATGATCAAATATATATATATATATATTATTTATTTATCCAAGCAAATACTTAAGGACTATAGAAAAATTTACAATTTACTCTAATGTACATAAGAACGTGTGTATAAATTTGACTTACTGTTTTTATACCTATATATCAATATAATATAACGTAAGCTATCTATAAAGGCCACAAGAACACAACTTTCTTAATTTAGAATTATTACCATTAAGATAACTACTTATATTGTATGCAGTGATTTACTGAATTCAGACTAACCCACAATTAATGCTTACATTAATATAACACTTCGCAACAGCCAAAAATTAATAAACAATTTTTCTGATGCATTGGGGATTCCAAATAACGATACAAATATAATACTGTCTTTTATTTTAAGTATTTTTGATGCAGTAAAAAAAATATATATATATTTAAAAATAACTGTTTTAATTTGATGTAGATTAATTTCATAAACATTTGTATTTCTTATCGATATATAACGATTTTTGCCATTGCGATTAATACTGCAAGTGGTAACCGGCCATCTGATTATTCGATAACTTTATTTCGATACGTAATTGTCTCATCGAAAGCATCGAGTCATACTTGGTTTATTTTGTTCGCGAATCGAGGAATAATAGCAATAATTATGTTGGCGATTAAATACAATAGTAAAGCAAACATCTAAATTAAATGTTTTAACACAATCTGCAAGAAAGTCATTTGCAAGTGCAGAACACAGATAAGATAACTGCAACCAATATTGTTCACAATGGGCAATATTGACGAACTAAAAATCGATCTTCCCCCTCTCTCTTTTGAAAAATGTAAGCACAATAAATACAACAAGTCATTGAACAATTGCAGTAATTAAATATTAATATAATAAAAATACACTCAACAATAGGTCCAGAAACAGAGGAGGAACGCAATAAACGAATTAAAATAGAGGAATTATTAGCACAAAGTCCGGATAACCTGATACCCCTCAATGAGCTGCGTGAACTGGCTTTGAGTGATTTGGGGCTGGTGAACGATGATTTAAGACGAATTTTGTGGCCACAGCTGGCAGGTGTGGATGTAGCAAATCTGGAGCGTGTGCCGACACTTGAGGAACTGCAAAGCCATCCCGAGTATCATCAAGTGGTGCTCGATGTGAATCGTTCGTTGAAGCGCTTCCCTCCTGGTATTCCCTACGAGCAGCGTATTGCTCTGCAGGACCAGCTAACAGTTCTCATTCTGCGCGTGATTAATAACTATCCAAATTTGCGATACTATCAAGGATATCACGATGTTGCAGTCACATTTCTCTTGGTTGCTGGCGAAGAAGTTGCTTATTCCATCATGGAGCATCTGTCCACAACGCATTTCTCCGAATGTATGCAGGAAACAATGGAGGCAACATCGCGACGTCTCATGTTCATTTGGCCTGTCGTGCTCTTCGAGAACCCTGACCTGTTCAACTTTCTGCAACGCTCTTCTGTGGGCACCTTGTTCGCGTTGCCATGGTACTTGACCTGGTTCGGGCACAGCTTGAATTCCTACAAGGCAGTGGTGCGATTGTATGACTATTTCCTTGCCTCACCCATATATACACCTATTTTTGTGACTGCCGCGATAATATTGCACAGAGGGAATGAAATACTGAAAGAGGACTGTGATATGGCTTCGGTGCATTGTTTTCTATCAAAGGTAAGTTTACTATAGTCAACAAAAGTCAAACAACTATAATATAATTTTAAACATTTCCAGTTGCCCGATGATTTACCATTTGAGGACCTATTGGCTTTTTCGAGTGAGCTCTATGGCAAGTACAGCATGACGGTAATAGAAAAGAAAGTAGAGGAGCTAATTGCGAAAGAGTAAGTACAAATTATTATAAACAAATACACGCGTACTCATTTATTATTATTATTATTATAACAACAGAAAAGAACAACAGAAACTGGAGGAGAAACGCAATCGGTATCCACGACCGGTACCATCAAAGTCTACAAATAGCTTAAGTAAATGGATATTCAAAGTTTTAACGCCCAAGTCGGTTATGATGACAACTGCTGTTTCGATCGTGGTAGGCGTATGTGCATATTACTACAAGAATCAGTATTTGGCTGCCGGCATTAGCTGAGTCACTGATTACTTTCATCCAACGTTATACTATGTATTCCGTTCTCCACCAATTCAGCCAAAATTTGGTTGCATGGTCGAAGTTTGCCTTTATTAATTATCTTACGTGCTTTTAATGAGACGCATGTACACAACATATTTATGTATATACCCAAAATTTAAGTATATTGCAGAGAATACCTAGAAAATTGGAAAATATCTTTAACAAGGTGTGCTGCTGTAAAGATTTATGTAATTTTAATTGAATGAATAATTAAATGTAAAGCTGCAAGTTATTTAAATAATAATAATAGTGAAATTAAGTGTTCGCAACAGTTGTTCATTTCATTTACTTACATAGGAAACAGTTTAGGAATAATTTTAGCTGAATATGGTGGACTTTGATTTGGGCGTATACCTGTGCAGGAGTACAGTCTTTAATCTTACCTCTATAAGGGAATTCTTGTATAATAAATCTGCGATCTCAGAGGTAAGACAATACTTGGGAGTATCCTCTTCAGATTTATAGTAATTATTCCCGACTGGAATTCTACCTATTACTTATAATCATGTATGTTCCAATTTTAATATTAGGTTTTTATTTATTTTATAAATGCTTGATCTTTTTTCAGAGATTTTTCTAATACTTCAATGAATGCATTCAATTTGTTTAGGTCCATTTCGAAATATAGAGTTTCGCTTCTCAAATTGGAGCGACAGTGTAGATTTATTGTGGCCACTTGACGCACATTACTGCGTATACTGCTTTCACCCAGTATCAATCGCGTGTCCCATGAAAATGACTCAACACACTTAATGCTATTCGTTAGATACTCCCATCTGCTGAGGGCATATTCCACGGCATCCAGCCTGGCTGCAAGCACAACTGGTACAAGTTGTCTCAACTCTTGATTGAGAAAAGAGAATTTTTCAACAAGTTCTGTGTCGCTCCCGTCTGTACAGGAATTCTTATAGTATTTTGATATTGTGCGCGTGACAAGCAGAAAGTCCTCTGGATTTTGGAAGCCATACTTATGGGATAACCGTAGCGCCTGTTGATCATTAATATTTCCAATCAAGAAGTCTATTGACAAATGGAGAACCTGCAAAAACATTGTATGAGTAAATCACTAGGTGTTATGACATTATGAGTTGTTGTAGTACCTCCATAAATATTTCTTTATTATGAATACTCTTTAACAACTCCATTTCAGCTCTCCTGAAGTTAAAGAGACATAAACAATAATAATAATATACACATTTATGTTTATGAAGGAAATTTTACGATATTTAAATGCATTTAATTAGAGATGTAAGTCTGTATATCGATATTTGAGTAAACAACAAAAGTTATATACATTTCGATATTTACCTTAGCAAGCGCTGTTATACTCGATTCTTTTACTTCTTTTTAACGCCATCCCAAATGCGTTATCATATAACGCGTTCGATTCAAACTTGAATATCGATTAATGCTAATAAAAAATACAAGAGTAATTTGAAAAGATTAATTTATTTATATAATAATAATAATCATGTATGCATATGTTTTATTTAACAAATATTACAAGCCTAAAATATTTTTGCAGAAAATGTTACATTATGGTCCTCACTTTCATTTGCAGGATAAGGTAAATTTGACACACAGCCCTCAGGGTCTCCACGACAAAATAATTTGTCATTTGTGCTATCATGATTAATATTTGTGAATTTATCAAGCACTGGAGCTATTGGCAAGCTATGGTACTGCTGGTTTTGTTCATTGTCAGCGTTGAAATGAAGCCTCAATTGTTGCTGCAGGCTCTCCTTTTCATAAGCACGATTCCGTTGGAAGTCTTCCTCTACCCTAAAAGGAAACTGGATTAATCCAAGAATCAAGCTTCATTAAATGCATACTTCTTTAGAGCTTCCAACTCCTCTTCGATAGACATTTTCATTTTATTATCCTTGGCAGATTTGTCGGCATGTAGCTTCTTCTCCAAGAGCCGAACTGGATTGGTAAAAGAAAAACGTTGATGGAATGGCCTATCATCATCCAATTTTAGACTGGGTTCATTTAAGGACTGAAAGATTGAAATTAATAAAACTTTTCATCGGAGTTACACCTTTCGTTATACCGTTATTGCAAAAATTGGCGTCTTATCTTGTAAGCTTTGTGGGATGTGTCGCTGTCTGTTCTTGAAATGCCGAGCTTTATGTCTCGTTTGAACATCTGCTTTAGGTTCTGGGCTCATCACATGAGGTTTCTCGTTGCATCCTGGCAGATACATGACATGTTTACCGCCCGTCAGAAATGTTATAGACTGAGGTTCTATCGAAGCAATTCGTTGTCTACTCTTTTCATACTCAAGACTTTTCGTATGCAGCTCTACACTGTTAACGTTCTTATGAAGCATCCAATTATTACCCTCAAGTTTATTAAATCCAAAATTATCGGGCTTTGAAGTTCGATCATAATTGGCTTTGGGCTTCTGCAGACTTTTGTAAATGCAAACCTTGAAGGGAATGGAAAGACTTTAAGTATATAAAAGGATTAGTTAGGATCAGGCAATATATACATACATCGTCTGCATTGACAGAGTCCATTCCCCGGGAATGTTGAAGATGCACATCCCTCGGAAGCGACAGGCTAAATGTATGAACAGGCATAACGTTCTCTCGATTCGGGGTTTTTGTTTTACTGCCGTAAAATAACAAACCATCCGTTCCATTTGTCTTTGACCAATACTCATCGGAACTGGAGTCGTCTTCGCTGTCAAGCTCTTTTGCTCTGTCATCGTTATCATCGCCAAGATCTTGTTCTGGAGTCCATGTTGCCAACTTTACATTAGTTGATCTGTTGGCTCTTTGAACTTGTAACATTTGATTTGGTTGTATGGGTCTTTCCTTAGTTGGATTCTCCTTCCAAACGCTGCGATTCTTCACATTTCTATTCTCTATGAAATCCAATTCTTCCAAGAGCGAACGCCAAGCTAATGTTGGACTAAAGAAAGGCGTTTCGATCTGACGTCGGGGCAGAGTGGGGCGTATGTGCACCAGTAATCCATTGTCATTCACACTTTCACGTGGGCTAGAAGTGTTTTTGTATTCAATATGATCAGCTGGAATACTTTGAAAAGATTCGGCAGCGTCCTCATCGGCTAAAATAAATTAACGATAATATTGAAGGCAATTGATATATCTCATAAATAACTCACCTGATTTCAAAGGAGGAGTAGGTTCTTTAGGTTCCACCATTTGCATGCCGAAATAAAAGGTTCGCTGAGTTTTATTCGCTTGATCGGATATTATTGGTTTCTCCCCCAGGGAAATCCCCGACGATCTTTTAAGCTGCATTTCGCTGGGCTGCTGTTGATTTTTATCATCGTCTTTTCTTGCAGAAACTTCAAGTTTCTCAGGTTTCCGACTTCGCAATATAATGGCATCAGAGCTCTTCTCTCGACGATAGGTCGTCCTTGGGATTCCATTCAAATTGTTCTGGGAGGGATTGCCATTTACAGAGCTACGTACTATGTTAGCCCTATGAAATGTGCTACTTTGGTTCTGCTCCGCAATTGCTTTCGGCTTGCCAAGCTTACTTAATCGATCCGAGTTTTTAGCAAAGTGCAAAGTGGGCTTCGCATGATCTGTCGTACTGATCTGAGTATTATTTGGCAGACTATGTCTTGTTATGTTTGCAGAAGCAGATGGAACCAATGCTGATGGTGGTATCTCTGGAGCCCTTCGCTTCTTCAGATACTTGTTGCGATTACTACTAAGCCTTGAAGGGGGCAAATCCTTGGTAGCTGCTGATTTTTGTTGGGGACTATTTACAAGCTCAGGTTCTGAGTACGTATGTCTTTGCATACGCGATAGATTTGAGTCCGAAGTTTTGGTCTTAACTTTGATGTTAAGTAAGGTTTGTGATCGAGTGAATTCGGTTGGAATATGTTGCTTCTCTTTCAAAGCATCGCCTGAATTTCTTATTGGGATACATTGCGTTTGTCCCTCATTCAGTTTCCTCCCACTAATCGTGCCTCCAGAATTGAGAATAGCCCCATTTGTAGTTGCCTTCAAGTGCAGCCTTCTATCCAATTCGGGCAGGACTTTAAAAGGTGTTTTCGTTTGAAATTTGAAGTCTTTACTGTCATGTGGAGATGAGTAGGACCGCCTACAATCAGATGTCTGAAGAGTACGCTGAGGATTCAGAGGATTTGATCCACATCGACTCAACTGATTCTGAGGGAAACTTTGACTCGTCGGTCGCTTAAAATTTGTATGAAAATACGAATTTGGAGCGATGCCCGATCTTTCGTAATTTATGTTATGCGTACTACCCGAATTTCCCATTTCAAGACACCTGCAAAGATATGGGAAAGACATGAAGTGAACAATTAATAAGATAAATGAGGGTAGAAACACATATTATCAGTTCATTATTGTGGGACATTACTGAACTAGATCTTAGAATAGAAACCTCTTGGAAACGTGACATTTGCAAATTCCAGTTTAAAATGGTATCAGGGCCATTCATATCTTCACAGCTGTGGATGCCGCCGATTAAGAACATGTGTGTGCACACTTTACTGGGTCAGAGATGCCTCCGGCAACCTGTTGCGGCGCGTATTTTCCGATCCCCTTGACCAACACAAACATAATGAAACCCGATTTCAGCAACAACAACAACTACAGATACCTACATATCATATGTACCCTGAATATGCGCAGATAGATAAAAAAAAACAATAACAAGGTAAATATGGTATATTCGACACTTGTGCTTAGTTTTTTCGGTAATATGCGATTTAATATCCCAAACATATATCCAAAATAATCACAGGCAACTTTTTTTAGGCAGGTAACTTTCTTTTTCACATCAAATTATCATTATTTTCATTCACTTGGCCAAAAAATGCCAAACTGCACATCTCTAAACAAATGCACACACACACATACACACGCATACGTACGTTTGCAGTTGTCATTTGTGATCGAAGCTATTCGATTGTTGCATTTATTGTAACAAAACACAATATATTTGTTGTTAATACACTTTTTTGCCAAATAGTTTGCTGGCTTTCTGTAGCTTTCCGTTTTCTTTTACTTTACTAGACCCGCAAGACACGCAGACGACGGCGAACAGAGGCGCACAACGCGCTTTCACAACAACATCTTGAAGCTCGACTCGACTTGACTTGTTACGGTGAGAGTGAGAGAGCGGAGAGTGGCAAGAGCCAAAAGCTCTCTCGCTCTTAAAACCAAATATTTGCTGTGATTTGTGTGTGTGCGTGTTTGTGTGTGAGCATGAGAATTTTACCAGTTCTTTTTCATTCATAATAATCAATTCACTTTAACAAGAGTGTGTGTGTGCATGTGCGTGTGTAATAAGTACAAGCCATGCTGCATAGTGTAATTAGTGCAAGGTATTTGTGTGTGGCCTTTGTGATTCTTTTTATGTGTTAAAGCAGATCGCATTATCTTTAAACTAACCTGAACATTCCTTGGTTCAAATAATTAACTCAAACGGGTTTCAGTCAATGTTTATTTTGACCATAAATCACATGCAACTTTCGGCATCGTTTTGTCAAACAACTACAAAGTTGTCACTTATTATACCCGCTATCCCTAGAGCGGAAGGGTATTATAACTTCATGTACATACATAACAGAGGATTATGGAGGCATATCCATGCCCAGAATGTAGGTATGTATAAATAGTATATATTCTTGACCAGTATCAACAGCCGAGAGAATATTGAAGATTTTCCGTGCAATATGTTACAAAGAATTTGTGCAGAATTTGCTGTTATAAGGTTTCCAAAACTGAGTGAAGGGTACTTTACTGTATGGTGCACTCGAATGTAGCTTTCGTTACTTGTCTATCTTTTATGTACCAATTTTTACATAACTTTTATTATTCATAAAAATTCGTCTTGGAGCTCTGCGACTCCAACAGCATGTTAAATAGTAAAGCCCAACTCCAAGAGAAAGCCTGATTGGAACTGGAGTTAAGCTTTATGGACAGGCTTTTTTACTGACTTTGGCGCTCATAAACATTAAAATATTTATATTTTATGCAAAATTTCTTTATTAATAATTTTAAAACCCTTTTATTTATGATCAATTGAAAACACATCATAATTTACATACACACATACATACATACATTTACTGCCTTTCCGTTGAGTAGATTTCTTTTATTTTTATTAAAAATAAAAATATATAACGTTACAATTTCAACATTTAAAAAATTCTACAATTTTATCAAATTTATTTTTTACCCACTTTGAACTTAAGTAATTGCATTCAAAAACTCATACTCCCATGAATGTTTCATCATGTGGTTCTTGTCATAGCAACCGTTTCCGATTCCGATTCCTGATGAGGACTGCTGCAATTGACGTTGATACTGTCAGTCAGAATCGTTAATAGCTTTTTTTCTTTTCTTTGCCGCCTGCGTGACTTTGTGTTTGGACCAATCCTCCTGAAATGGAATACAATTTATAATATATACATATATTGTATATATTAAATAAATAATCGAGTTGACAAGCTTTAGTTTTGTATATAACCTACCTCACTAGAGTTTTCATCAGAAGAGTATATTGTTTTAACTACATCCGAGTTTTTCTTATTTCCTGCACTATGATTATTGGGATCCTTTTTACCAATCGGTTGTTTACGTCCTCGACCGCTGCCGCCACGACGACCCACTGCAGTTGTCTCATCTTCAGCAGCCAAGGCGAAAAGATCACTAAATTGTTTCTAAAATATATGTAAATAAATGTCTTAATTGATATATATATTTTAAATATAAATGTACTCTACCTTTGTGCATTCATTGCTATGTGAATAAGCTGATTGTAGTGCCCGCTGCATCATATCGTGTACATAAAGCCCTGTACCTGTTCCATGCCTACAGCTTCTTCTATAGTGCTCCAAATGATTTAAAACCTAAGACATAAACAAGGCAAATAAGTTGATATACGATATGATAATGATAAGATCCATAACGTATATGAGACTCACGTGATCAGCTGATGGAGCACTGCTTGCAGCGGAGCTACCTTTAGATGGTCGCTTTCGCTTATTGGGTGATGAACTGGGGTATTTGGAAGTGAGCAGAGATGCTATAATTTCTGAGAGTTTCTCCTCACATCTTTGACACCAAAACCTACAAATAAAGAGATTATAGTAACATAATAAATAATAAAGATATTTTTATGAATCCAATCAATTAGGCGCACCTTAGGGCAGACGTGACAAAAGGATCTCCTCTGGATTTAGCTTCCCTGCTGAGCAATAGCCTTATTATTTCGTTTGTGGGTTCTTCATTCTTCAATAGCAACAGCAAATGGCTTAATGCTTCGGGATGATTTGCAGCTTCCAGTTCGGGAAGTAGATCCTTTAAATTTAACGAATACAGTTTATTAATAATATTAATATTATAATATTTTAGTATATCAACCCACCTGTATACATTTCAGAGGCACATCGTGTGCCTGGATCAACTGCCACAGACAGAACTGTTCATATGTCTCATATTCCAAGCTCTCGCGAATACAGTCTATAAGTCCGTCTTGCTTGAATATAGTCAGCTTGCCCTGAGCAATTGAATACATTATGTCGCGTACGTTCTTGGCATCGATACAACGTAGTGTGATTCGCAACAGATCTGTATTATTAATGGCTATACTCTTGAACTCCCTATATATGTCCGGTAACAGCCAAAGATATATCGTTGTATTCTCTTTCTCGAGTAGATCCAAATCACGTACAAGACAAACGCCGATTTTCTCATCTGTTGCCTCACATATTTGTCTATAGACTGTTGTCTTAAACTGATACGATTGCTGCGTGTTCTTTCGCGTTTGCAACTTACAGTGAACCTTCATGAAATACAATAGTAAATACCCCGTTTCTGTCAAACGTTCACAGATCTCAGACAGCAGAGTTTGGAAGGGTTTTTTACTCTTGTCTTCGTTCTCGTATAGAAACCGAAATAGACCGTATAGCGGATAGCTGATACTCTTGGCGAGAAACTTCTCTTCGGTCTTACTCTCCGAGAATACGTTCTGTTGTGGCAACGTTTCGCGGAGTATTAGAACCGTATTTGAGATCACATAATTCAGCTGGGCTTCATCTAAAGCCGAGGCGGGCAGTGTACGAAAGTCCTTGAGAAAGGCCTCCCAAGTAAAGGAGTTGCGCTTTGTGACGAATGTCTCGAAGGAGTCGGCTATCACTTCAGGTAACTCTACTTTCTCTGGCACTGGTTTCTCCTTAAGCCGAACCTAGAAGGTATATATTAAAATAAGTTGAAGAACAGATACTAAACTTTATATACTTACTTTTGACAGCGGTAAGTCGTCATCGTCATCGGTGTTTTCGTCATTTTTACTGGTTTTAGCTGGATTCTCAGCATCTTCATCGCTAAACATAGCTTGATCACCTTCATGATCCTCACTTCCTTCAACCGGCACCGTGGCTACCTTGTTGTCCTCGTCCACTAGCGATACGGCGGCACTGATAGCTGCAAATGCTCCGCCCACGTCCATATTATCTAAATAGTCAGAACATTATATATTCGGATCATAATATATCATTGTATATGTATAAGTAATAATACATACCACCCTGCATCATTCGCTGATCGGCTTCCTTTTTAAAGATGGGTGCCTGAATTGAATATGTGGCTGGGTACATGGATTGGGAGATATTCGATACAGGTGTCACAAATTCTCTAAAGTTCTCACGTATTAGATTACGTAATTCTCTGTCAAGTTTAGGCGATTCGAAGAGCGGATGTAAGTTTGGAATGACCTACAAAATAAATAATGAATGTATATTCGATAATGAAGATGCTTCTCTATTAAAACTCTTACTTGTTTATCAAGTATCAACTTCAATGAATTGTATACGCCCAACCTTATTTTGTCCTCGTGTTTAACATAGAAATTCTTTGTTATCCGGCACAGAAAATCAAGCAAGGTGCTGCTTACAAACGGATGATTGCGTATAGAATGATACATCACGAGAATGCCGGGCTCGATGTTCATAATGTTATCCTTCGAGGGATCAAAGAAGAGCCAGTCGTAGAACAGCGACAGCTTGGCATTGGCCGATGCAATCGGGTTTGTGCATGATGATATGAGCCAGCCGATGATAGCCCAGCGCGGAATAATGTCCGAGCATAGCATATCGTTTGTCGGATGTATAACGTTGATAATGAAACGTATAAGGTCAGACCTTAAGCTATGGGATTCGGGTGTGGCAAAGTACTTGTCCTGAAACCAATCCTGATAACGTTTCTGATTGCCAAACTTGACAGACGATGCTAAAAAATGTAATTTACGTTCCATTTCTGGTAGCAATCGACACTGGAGAAACCGACGGCTGGTTCGTATCTGTAGTAAATGCCAAATGCCGTTGAACGTTGGATGAAGACTTTTTGGATTATAGAGAATATCTCGCCACAAGAGTTCGAATTCCGGAATGCGTGCAACATTTTGCAATAGCCTAGAAAGTAAAATATTACGTATTATTAATTTGGATTAATTGGAATGTTCTCCAACATCTACTTACCGTACAAAATCTCTTCCCAATGGTATAATGTCATGGAAACGATCTCGTATAAGCGAAATTGTAAATTTAACTTCTTTTTGGCGCAGGGGCATCAAGGCAGGGTTGGCATGGTCCTCTATGAGACGTACGAAACTGTAAACGGTAGATTGCACAAGGAACGGATTGGTCTCCAGCCACGCTCGATACTCGATGAATATATCTAGCAAACTCTCGACAAGAAAGAGATTCTTGTGCGATACATCACCGCCTCCCGCCTGACGCAGGCAATTCCAGATAACATTCTCCACACTTAGAACCTGGTGCTTTACGAACTCTCGGAGCACCCAGATCAGCTGCCTGCGCGCTGTCTCCGTTAGTTTCGTATACTTTTCAGCCACCAAAAGCGTTAGATTTGCAACGATGACATTCATGCCATCCCGTGATACAAGTGTTATGTCCCGATATGTTTTTGGAGCCGATGTTGGATCAGTCAGTATTATGTACAGAAACCCAATGGAAATCTCCTCGTGCTGCTTCTCTTTGCATACGAACTGCGAGAGCATGTCGTGCATTTCCTTATCACTAAGGCCTGCAATTTGTTGCTGCAGGTTCGTATAGGACCGTTCGAATTTCTAAAACCAATACACTTTGTTAGTCATATGAATTTAAGTTGCGGATTGATAAATATAAAAACCTCTTCGATCTCATCTTTACAATCGACAGCAGTGCAGACAAACAATTTAGAGACGTGAGCTGCGCTTTTTTGTTGCTGTTGATCCATTTGCATGTGTGTTATCTTTGTAGGTGTTATGTGTGAGTATTTGCCTTAATCACTTGATCCGCTTTCAATTCAATTTCATAATCATACAGATACAACAATTTATAGAATAATAAAAGACTAATTTTGTGCAGCAACATTTAACCCATTACTTTGACGCGTTTTCTGTTTTTGTTGGTAGACAGAAAAAATATGGTTGCCTCAAACAGGGTTGCCATTCTTCAATTCCACTTTGCCAATGCAAAGTGCTACCAGATCAGCCAAATGTTCAATCAGCGAAATATTTAAATTAAAATATTGAAATAAATATGAACAATTTTAATTGTAATTAAAATATAATATAATTGACATTATTTAAGATTTTATATTTATTTTGCTGTTGTGTTCAATCTCTTCGCAATTTATTGTTCCATCGATATGCAACGATAATCCAATAAGATTACTTATCGATATTTGGCGAGAGCTAACAGAGCTTGAACAGCACTAAACCTGCAGTGTGTAGGGCCCCATATATAATTCATAACATTGCTCTCAGCATATATCGGTAATATAGTAACATTTCTCATCACTGTTTTTTCATGCACAAAGTGCTATGTTATTGTTGTAACAAAAACCAAAGACATTTGTAAATAAGTGGATACAATTTATTGTGAAATTCAGAAAAAAAATGGAGGAACTTTTAAATGAAATTGTGCCACAAGAAGACTTGGAGGTGAGTTGAAAATATTGCAAAGCTGCTGTACATGTAAAGAAAATTTGTTTTCGTTTCAGAGGTTTGAGAGGAAATACCACCAAGAACTTGAACTCGATGGAGAGGTCACAACAGAGACAAAATTTGAGTACGTCATAATTAAACTCTGTACACGAAATCATTTTACTTAGGAAACTTTTGTTTTTTTCATTGTGGTAGATATGCATTTTGTCTAGTGCGAAGTCGATACACCAACGACATAAGAAAGGTGAGTCAGTTAAACACACACATACACATAATGATACTATTTACTTACACACAAATAAACACACACATGTTTCGTAGGGTATTATGATTTTAGAGGAACTTGCTCGCCTGCATCCGGACGGACGAAGGGATTATATCTATTATCTAGCCTTTGGAAACGCACGTATCAAGAGCTATAGCGAGGGCCTTAAGTACTGCAGAGCTTTCCTGGAAATCGAATCAAACGACCAAGTGCGATCCTTAGAGGTGAGTTTAATGTCGAGTCTGATTCAACAGATATAAGTGGAACATGTGCCTCGCTCTTTCAGGAATACATAAAGAAACAGAGTGACAAAGAGGTTGCCAAAGGGATGGCTGTCGCTGGCGGAGCTGCCCTCGTGCTGGGCGGAATTTTGGGGCTTGGAATCGCCATGGCCAGAAAGTAAATTATTAATATAAATTGATATAAATCTCCCCCATCTCCCATTATATTGTATTGTATTTTGTTTGTGTACATATCTTCCTTATACGCATACATACTAAATTTTATTAAATTATTGTTTAGTTGTAGCCCAATTAAATTAAACGTATGAACTGTCGTTAAATTAATTCCATCTCTTATCTTTTATTGTAGTAAACATAAACGAGAAAAGCAGTGAGAAAAACTAGTCTCGATATAAAAGCGTTTTTAATGGAAATCAATTCTCTCCCATAATGTATACACGTGCATATATATTCTAATATTGTACATACATATATTGATATATATCACTCGAGGTGGACGTGGCTTTAGCACCTTACGTCGATTACGACTATTTCCATTATATTTAAAAATATTTACGAACTCGTTTGTTTGATCTTTTCTTGTAATTAATATATTAGAGTTAAGAAGAAATTGTTAGCGACAAAACTATTGTATTTTTATGCGGTAATACGCCCTGTTTATCACTTACATTGTTAGTCCAATAAATCGTCAAACTGTTATGCTCTCTAGTATCTGAATATAACATATTTATATTCTCTTGCAGATCCACTTATTTAAAACCTCATTCCGCCACGATTTCCACAATCCCAATCTTTACTTTGAGTTCCTAAATCAATTAATAATTTTAAAATTGCGAATTTAAAATTTTTATTGCTGCTAATTCCAGAAGAATCTAGAACAAATCACATGGTTCGATTCTTGGTCAAGTATCTTAGAGAGTAAATAAATGCATCCGTTCCGTAGAGAATTCTCTAAATTGCTGATTTAATAGTTTACGATGTCCTTAACAGCCGCCAGGCAGCGATGCTTGTCGGGCAGATAGAAAGGCTCAAAGACATGGGGGAATGGAGTGTCCCAGCCCGTGACTCGCTTGACGGGGGCTTCCAAGCGCAAGAAGCATTTCTCCTGGATATAAGCTGCCAGCTCGGAGCCAAATCCTTGGGTGAATGGCGCCTCGTGGGCAACTATGACACGGCCAGTTTTACTAGCAGACTAAAATATTAATATTATATTATCATATTGAATATCTTGAAATTCTTTTGAGGGTCTTACATTGCAGACTGTCTGCGTATCCCAGGGCAAAACGGAGACCAGATCGATGACTTCGCAGTCAACGTTCAATTGCTTTGCTGCCAGTTCGGCGACCTGGAAGAGTATATAAGATTAATACATAGTTTGATTGTGTATTTATGTACACTATTCACCTCCAAGAGCACATGAACCTGAGTTCCCCAACCGATTAGAGTAACATCTTTGCCATTTCGTAGTATCTCTGCTTTACCCAATTCGTCTCTATACGATGCAGTGGGTACCTCTTCCACTGCTGCGCGGTATAAAGTTTTCGGTTCAAATATAATACAAGGATTGGGATCCTTCACACAGGCCAAGAGAAGGCCCTTAGCCTTAATAGGACCTCGGGGAATCTATAACAAGAGAGCGATTACCATGTGTATATGTTGTTCAGTGTAGTACATTATAATATTTACCACCACACGTAGACCAGGTGTATGAGCAAAATATGCCTCGGGACTCTGGGAATGATATAGCGCACCATGTCCCACGGCACCACAGGGCACTCGGAAGGTCAAAGAGCCACAGTCAAAGAGACCGCCGCTTCGGTAGCGGTATTTGGCAGCCTCATTAACGATCTGATCAAAACTGGGAAATATATAGTCGGCAAATTGGATTTCAGCTATGGCAGTAGCTCCAGTATTTGCCACGCCTATCGCGAATCTAAAACAAAGGGAAGAATTTTAAAATAAAGTCCGTTAAACATAACAACTGATCTTGATATAGATTCTTCCATACTGACCCAGCGATTCCTTGCTCGCATAACGGAGTATTGAAAACACGATCTTTTCCAAACTTATCCCGCAAATTAATGGAGCATCTAGTGGTATGGATACATGAAACAACATAATATAATATTATTATTATAAAATATAGTTAATAAATTAAATTTTTAAATATACCGAAAAACGCCACCGAAACCAACATCTTCACCGAATAACAATGCCGACGAGTCTTCTTCGAGAGCCAAGTCCATCGCATTATTAATGGCCTGGAACATATTCATTTTCTGAACATCCCCGGTGCCATTGGTGGGTTTAGTCGGGTAATAGGTGAAATGAGAACGGGACGACGATCCCACGTTCAATTTTAATGCATTAAACAAGCCCCGAGCAAGAGATTTCATGGTAATTGTTTATTGACTAAATTTAAGAAACGGACTAAAGAATTCAACAACAGCTCTTATCGCTATTGCGCAACTAAGCTTTATAAACGAGCATGCATGATACAAACACATGTATGGAATGAGCATGTATTTGTACGATCAGATGGTCCGTTGGTTGTCATACCTGATATTTCCTAAATACGTGTTTTTATTAAAGGCATTCCCTTTCCGTGCAATATAAAACTATCGATAATTGTTGGTAGATACAAATATCATTTATAATTACTGTTACAAACGCATTATATATATGTTGCGTTTATGTGGTCCCAAGATTTGATAATTTATCCTAATAGAACTCAACATGACGAAAAGATTGGGACAATATTTTTATCTTGCTTAGTGTACGAAATATGTCCAATAAGTCTCATTTTACATATAGTTTGCCAGTAAAAGTAATTAGTGTGACCATGATTGGAAAGTATGATCTCCCGTGTTTTGACAACTCAATGATGTATCACTGTGGTCTTACTGTTAATCGGATGTGTTTGTTTACAGTTTCCGTTTAAAATGTCAGTTAATGCGCACTAGACAGTGAGTATTGGGGCACATGATTTAAAATTGTATTTAAACTTCTAAATTTAATCAATTTTTCAAATCCTAGCGCCACGATATTTGTGTTCCCTTTGTCAATCAGCTGCGTCATGCATAGCAAGTGCGTACCAGCCTTCATTTGAAAAATATCGATTTATCGATAAAAATTCAGAGAAAAATCAAAACAAATATTAACTTACAATGGATTTTGTTGATAAAATGGATTTGGAGAACGAACGTGTGCTGAAATTAATATTTCCAGATGGAGTGCCAGGTATGTGAATGTGACTACCTTTAAGAACTGCATAAAAACAACTGTTTTGAATTACTTTCTGCCATCGTAGACAATCTGCGTGGCAATCCGGAGCTGGACAATTATTTGGCTAAACTGGGAACTTGCAAGGTGGAGCAACTTAAAAAGGAGCAAACGAGATTGGCAGACGAAACAAAGCGCATACTGGAACAAACACAGGAGCTGGCCATATCGAATTATAAGACATTTATCACGACCGCAGAGAATTCTCGTTCGATATTTAACGAGTTTCAGAAGGCCGAAGAACAAGTGGACACGTTAATAGGAAAGCTGCCGACGTTCAGCGGAAAGTGCGAGCAGTTCCTTAAGGATTCGGCGCAACTAAACGAGGAGCGACGCCTGAATAGCACTACTCTGCATAAGAATGCTCAGTTGCTGGAGATTCTGGAGCTGCCGCAGTTGATGGAGCGCTGCATTCGCGAGGGACGCTACGAGGAGGCGCTCGAGTTGGCCAGCTATGTGCAGCGACTTGGACATCATCAAGGGCATCTTATACCGGTGGTGAATGTAAGTATGGATAACCGCTAGCTAGAAAGTTAATTATAATATTGTTTACTTTCCCAGAGTATTGTGCGCTCCGTGGAGGCATTGTGGCATACGATGCTTGTGCAGCTGGTGGCACAGCTGCGCATGGATCTGCAGCTGCCCAAGTGCCTGCAAATTGTCGGCTATCTGCGTCGCATGCAGGCCTTCGGTGACAACGAGCTGAAGTTGAAGTTTCTGCAGGCTCGCGATGCTTGGTTGACCTCCTGCCTGGAGTCAATTCCCACAACAGATGGTAGATATTAATGTGAAGATATTGTCTGTTGCATTTGCCTGTATAACAGTTTTGTCTTACAGCCCAGCAGCATCTGACCAAAACAATTGAAATAACGCGTATAAATTTGTTCAATATTATAACTCAATATCGCGCCATCTTTCCGGAGGAGGAGGTTGCTCCTAAGTTGGCAACTCTAAAGCCCCTTCAAGGCGTCAGTTGCAACGGGGATAGACTGTTTCAAGCCTGGCTGCATAATAAGGTCGGTGAGAATTGCTTCAGTTATGCAGAATTTTGTGCATTCAGTACATTCTTTTACAGATTAATGGATTCCTGCAAACACTCGAGGCCGATCTAAGTCGCGGCGTTAGCTCTATTGAAACGGTGCTGGGTCAGTGCATGTACTTTGGCCTATCCTTCAGTCGTGTTGGCGCCGACTTCCGTGCCTTGATTGCACCCATTTTCGTGCGAGTTGTGCGCAACAAGTTCGAGTCGAGCATTTCCCAAGTTAACGAGCATTTCAAGCAGGAGTTGGACAAGTTCACGTTGATCAACAAGGTGACACTGCACAGTCGCAAGCAACTGGATACAGCTGCGTTGTCTGTTGGTAGCGAACCCAAAGCAGAGTCATATGCGCCGCCAGAAACATTGCTGGACTTTTATCCACTGGCCGCACTCTGCAATGGGTATTTGAATGCACTCAACGAGTTGCGGCTCTGTGCACCTTTCGCCGTGGCCAGCGATGTGACCAACTGCTTGCAGCAATCACTGCAGCTGGTCGCACAGCGTGTGCTCGCCTTCTATCGCCAGGAACAGCAGGCATTTACGGGCAGCGAACGCGAGACGTTTGTCAAATTGTGCTCCTGCTTTGCCTACGATCTGGTGCCGTACGTACAGCGTTGCATCCATGGCGTCTTTCCTCCTCAGTCGATCACAGTGCATCTAGGCATTAGTTTAATGCAATTGGAGCAACAACAGCTGACCTTCTTGCAGCAGCCAAAAATACTGGAGCCTCTCAAGCATTTGCTACCCAATAAAGTGATTCTGCAAGCTGCGTCAGTAGCAGCACCAGCTGTGGAAGCAACTGTCAGTGCACCCATCGCAACGGAGGGATAGGAATGCACTAGGAATATGTTTCGGCACAAGTGATAGTTGTATTCCACATACACAATCGAACTGCGTCATAACAAACTTGAGAATAGGCATCAGAATATTGAAATGAATAAGCCCAGTTCGATTGTATTAACTTATATGCAATATTATATAAATAAAAACACTCTATGTAGTCTGATAAAACCTAGGCTATATATAGCCATTCATTACGTGCTGTTTGATCAGCTTTAAACGATATCAATGAAATGAATTGTTTATTATTCGGGGGTATTTAGTTATTAAATCGAGTTCTTTTGTTGCCTTGTCCTATATATATAACGATATAGCCTGTAAAAACATTATAAATCATTTTTTTCAACATGAAACTAGTAACTCTTCTGCTGGTCCTCACCGTAGTCCTCTTTGTTAGCGTCTCGGTGAACGCTCAACGTTGCCAAACCATTTGCCCTTCTAACTTTGATCCGGTTTGTGGCACGAGGCGAGGTCGCAGGCCAATCAGTTGCACCTTTAGCAATGTGTGTGAACTCAACAAACACAGATGCCTGACAAGACAAAGTAAGTGCCAAATGGAATTATTACTAGATCAGTTGGTAATATATATTTTTAATTATTTGCAGTATGGGTTTCGACTAGAGGCCGATGTGCGCGTCCAACCAGAGACCCGGGACTTTGCCCGCAGAATTTATAATTTTCTAAAGTGAAAACTAAACAAAGAACAGTAAAGATAAAGATTTTAATACCTGAAATTTCTTTTTGGATTTGTTTATTCTCTAATTTATTCTTTGTAATTCTATGTTGGTTAATTACAGATTTCATTATTACGATTACGTTTTAATTGCCTCGTGGATGAATCAACATTTTGATTGTTTTCAGAGAGTAATACTCATACCACCAATTGGAACGATGATCATGCACCTCCTGTTGATAGTATTTCCCATTTAGGTTGCTAAATAAAATCAAATGACTCTCAATTAATTTAAATTATACTTATTTCAATATGAACTTACCAATTTATACATAGTTTATGCCACCAGCCAGCATGAATAAGTTCCGCGCAATGAATACCCTGATACTTGTCATTGTCACTATCGAAAGTGGAGAACTTTTGATGTTCATGGCTTCGCATTCTGTCCCTGCCTGCATTCCCAGAATATGACCCCAAACTGAGCAACTTGTACTTATCATCTTCTCCTGCAATTCTGAAGTTGTCATAACGAGCGAAGGAAATGTTCCCATTGAATCTTTCCATATGTATATAGAGTTCATGAGGTTGCTCGTTGGTAAGCCGATGAATCTTTTCGAGGCCAAGAAAGAAGTCGCCTGTGAAGTCACCAAAACCAGTTTTATAAGCTTCCCAGTTCCTGTTAAAATCCTCTCCTCCATTAATCCGCTGTTGAATAACTATCCAACCTGGACCAGTAATTTCACTATTGCCCAGTACCGCAAAGGTGCCAAAGTTCGATATTGTAACGTTATAAACTTTGATATCCTGCAATAAAAACAAAACGGTACAATCTTTTTAAATTAAACATTATACATTCTTTATGGCGTATTTACCTCAGTTGCAGAGCCGCCACTTAGGACAAGAATCCATAAAAAGAGTAAGATTCTGTTCATTATGTCCCACTTTCGTTTTATAATATTACCGAACCACACTCGAACTGATTACAAATTAGACTGAGTTTATAATTGGAATAGGCAAATGGGGCAACGGAATAAACACAACACAGAGTGATAAGGGCTCAACTCAAGATTAGAGCTGTTCAGTTTCTAAATCGTTTGAAATGTTTAGCGTTATCAGCATGACCTTAAGCATTGCATCTGAACAAGGGGATAATTTGTTTCTATATGTGAGAAATAGAAACTACTCTATTTACTACTATGCAGAGGCCAACATGATGTACCGCTACGTTGAGTGTTGTGTAACGAATTTACAATGGTTTTTCGAAATTGATGTATGATTTGCTATACAATTGTTTTGAATACTGTTTTTGTATGCATTTTATTAACTTTTAAATCAATATTCTTTCCATATTTTAAAATATTTTTCTTCAGTTTAAGGACATTCGTTGGGACTGGTAGGCACATCGCAGGCTCCCAGCAGCGCACTCCACCCTGTGAAGAATTGGAAACACACAATAAATCAGGCATAAATATATATCAAATGTTCTACTCACTTTCCCTTCTGTTACAGGCATAACGCCTCAGGACACACTGATTGCTAAAGGTGCAATAGATGCGTCGACCACGTCGTACGGTGCTGCCACAAACCGGATTAAATTCCAATGTGCAAATTTCGGGGCAGCGTTGCGCATTCGTAGTGTGATCAGCCAAAAAGATCACACTCAGTACCAGCAGTACAACAACAAACTTAATTTTTGCGGTATTTCAACTGTATTCAGTTTGTAACTTTCACATCTTATATAGCCACACGAAGACTACAACGAGCTTTCGAAAATGCGGAAAGAACAAAGAGATAGATTGTCTGATAACAATAAATTCAAAAATCTTTATTATGAACTTTCAGGAGACAAAAACGTTGCAAGACAGCTGGAATTTTCAATATGTAACAAATGTATAATAGTTTTGCATAATTTACATTAATCAGTCACTTCCCTGATATCAATTCGGCTTTTGGACGTTTAACCTAACTTCTAACTTATCCAATCGAACTGCAATTTGTCTGACAGCAACTTGGAATCAGTTCCACAATTAATATACTTTACAGCGTCGATGTTTTTCGAAAATAATTATTTTCTTATAATGCTTATATTGCTATAATATTTATTTTTTAATTATTTTTGTTTTGTATATTTCATAAATTTTCAATCAATATTTTTCACATATTTTGAAATATTTAGCTTAAATTGCAGGACATTCTATACTGGTAGGCACATCGCAGACTCCCAACAGCGCACCCCACCCTGTGAACCATCGCAAACACACAATAAAACAGACAAAAATATATCTCAAAGGTTCTACTCACTCTCCCTCCTGCGGCAGGCGTAACGTTCCATGATACATTGATTTCTGAAGGTGCAATTGATATTTTGGCCACGTCGATTAGTGCTGCCACAAACCGGATTCCAGTTAGTTGGGCAACTTCGGGTGCAGCGTTGTGCCTCCGACCCGTGATCGGCCAAAAGGATCACACCAAGTACCAGCAGAATAGCAACAAGTTTCATTTTTCACGTATTTCAACTATACTAACTCTGCAGTTACTCAGCTTATATAGCCAAAGACTGAATAAAGACAGATTAAAAAAAAATAATTATAATTATTAAGGGGAGAAGAAAGAAAAAGACATTGTCTGATAACAAATAAATCGAAAGCTTTATAATGAACTCTCCAAAGACAAATACGTTGTTCAACAGCTGCGATTATCAATAAACAATTAAAGTTAAATAATAATGCTTAATTACCTATAATCAATCACATCCCTGTTATCAATTCTGTTTAAGGTCTTTTAACGCAATTATCTATTTATAGCTTTGAATAATCTTTTTAAAATTTCGCATCGAACGGAGTAGGCGTACGGAGTAGTAGGCGTACAGAATTTCAAGGTGCCGCTTGCAAGTATGCAATAAAATATATGCTAAAAAAAGGGTAAAGAAGGAGACACCTCCGACCCGCTAAAAAAAATGTACTACTCTTAATCAACATCTTGGGTTGACCTAGCCTTTCCGTCCCTCTGTCCGTCCGTCAGGGCCGATATTTTATATAGCTGCGATACACCCAATGTTTTCAAGATATTGTCAACAAATTGACTACATTGAGCTTTGGCAATGTAAATACATTTTATTCAAATCAGAACACTATAAGATAATTATTGCTGCAAATAGGAACAATCGTTAAAATTAAAGATTTTGTTGACTAGACCAAGAAACTTAGCTTATCAACATATAATCGGATAAGAATATATGTAAAGGTATAAAACCATTGGATTACGAATGTAACCGTTATTTTTTGCTAGGAAATAATTTTTCTGAACGATCAAAAGGGTAGCGGGTATAAAAGGCCAGCACACTGAAAAGAAGATTTCTTACTATTTGTATATGAAAAATATAATGTACTCTAATTCGATTCGACTATATATTAAACATACTCTATAGCATCGAGATAAGCCAGTATAATGTTAAGCATTGTGTAACGTATTTCCCTTCTTATTTTACAAAAATAATGAAATGCATATAAATTGCTATAAAAACTGTATTTTTAATATTGTTTGTATATACACTTCAATAACTTTTCAATCAATATTTTTCACATATTTTCAAGTATTTTTCTTAAAGTCGTGGACATTCTCTGGGATTAGTAGGTACATCGCAGACTCCCAGCAGCGCGCTCCACCCTGAAAAGAATTGAAAGGTCACAATACAGCAGGCCTGAACATATCTTAAATGGTCTACTCACTCTCCCTCCTGTTGCAGGCGTAACGTTCCATGATACACTGATTTCTAAAGGAGCAATTAATGCGTCGACCACGTCGAACGGTGCTGCCACAAACCGGTTCCCAGTTATTTGGGCAATTTCGGTTGCAGTTTTGTGCCTCCGCCCCGTGATCGGCCAAAAGGATCACACTGAGTACTAGCAGAACAGCAACAAGTTTCATTTTTCAGGTATTTCAACTATACCTACTCTGTAGTTTCAGCGGCTTATATAGCCAAAGACTGAATAAAACCAACTGCACAAAATAATTTGCGCGATGAACAAAGAGAACAAATTGTCTGATAACAATAAATTCGAAAGCCTTATAATAAAGTCTACGAAGACAAATACGTTGCTAAACAGCTGTGAACTTCAATAAACAATTAATGTTAAATAATAACGCTTAATTATCTGTAATCAGTCACATCCCTGGTATAAATTTTGTTTATGGTCTTTTAACGCAATTATCTATTTATAGCCTTACATCATTTTTTAAAACTTTCGCTGCGAACGGATAATTATCATATAATTTATTACAGAATAATTTTAAAGGGTGTAAAGATTTCCAAGGTACCGCCTGCAAGTATGCAATATAAAAACGCTAAATATTAGATGATATATATATTTATACCTTTGCTACCCTATTTAGACCAGACGTTTTTCGACGCTTTAAAGAATATATCAAATTTTTAATAAACATCAATAGACGTGTTGTTTTGCCTTGTCCGTCTGTCCGTCCGGGCATATACGTATTTCATTAATTTTTCGATTAATATTTTTCATATGTTTTCGAGTTTTTTTTCTTAAAATCGTGGGCAAAGGGATTAGTAGGCACATCACAGACTCCCAGAAGCGCGCTCCACCCTGTAAAGAATTGCAAGGTCACAAGACATCGGGGATAGATACAGATAGCAGATGTACTATGTATGTGTTTTTCCAATCCTCTACAGATTGGGGACAATGCGATAACAGCAAAGATTATCCAAAAAACATTTTATACACATATAAACACGGTTTGCAGTGAATATTTATTAAATAATCTTTTTTTATGCTCAACACAAACTAAGATGTTCTTCTTCTTCCATCTTAAGCCTTTGCAGCTTTGGTGATGTTAGCAGGAGCAGCAGCTGCAGCAACGCCCAAAGCCAAGTAAATTGCCCAAAGATAGTTCATTTTGCTTTGTCGTTTGTTTTCTGATGTAGACTGTCGGACAAAAAGAGTTATTTATATGAATTTTATGCGGAAACAAATTGAAAGTGTAACGAATTATATTTTTCCAGTTTAATATAGCTGCGTTACTCCCATTCGTGCGATATTTGTTGCTTTTCAAGAAATTATCATCAAATTTATATCAAAATAAATAAGATAACATTGTATTAAAATCAGAGCACTATAATATTATATACAGCTGCCATTGAAACATTTAGACGAAATAAGAGAATTTGTATGAAGATCAAACCAAATAAACAAACAATTGCATCAAATTATGCGTAAGGATATAAAACCTTTGAATGATGAACGTAAACTTTAGTTCTTGCTAAGAAATAATTTTGTGAACGATCAAAGGGATAGCGGGTATATATTAGTCAAGCACACTTGACCGTAGATTTCTTACTAGTTGTTTATAATATATATAAAGCCCTCTATGTTTTCCAATTCTTTCCTTAAAATGGCATGATCCAAACCGACTACATAAATAAACTATTCTTCAGCTCCGAGCGGCTTAGCCAGTATTTTGAATATTGTGTGTCATTTCCCATCGGTATAAAAATAATAAATTACATATAAATTGCTTTAAAAATTCTTTTTTTATATTGTTTGTATATTTCATTAATTTTGCGCTTACTATTTTTCACATATTTTCAAATATTTTGTTTAAAATCGTGGACAGTCTCTGGGATTCATAGGCACATCACAGACTCCCAAAAGCGCGCTCCACCCTGTAAAGAATTGCAAGATCACAGTACAGCAGGCATAAACATACATATATCAAATGGTCTACTCACTCTCCCTCATGTTACAGGCGTAATTTTCCATGATACACTGATTTCTAAAGGAGCAATGAATGCGTCGACCACGTCGAACGGTGCTGCCACAAACTGGATTCCAGGTATGTAAGCAATTTTGGTTGCAGCGTTGTGCCTCCGCCCCGTGATCGGCCAAAAGGATCACACTGAGTACCAGTAGAATAGCAACAAGTTTCATTTTTCAGGTATTAAAACTGTATCTATTTTACTTTGTAGTTTTCGCTTCGGTTTATATTTTATAACCGAAAGTTGACTAAAACCAGCTGCATTAAATAAAGTTTGGGAAGAACAAAGAGAAAGCCATAAACAATATATGAATCAATCCGATTAACATGAAATAAGGTAATTTACCCAACTATTGAATTAACTTTATTGCAAGTATTTTACGAAATACTATTGTGTCCATGGTAAAGTATCCGAAGTTATTGAAATCAGTCAATGACTCTTTCTTTGTTTACTTTATCGCAGCTTTTTCAACTTGTTCTTTAGACTTTATATACTATACAAATAAGTGGATACTGTAGAGTGAATACCGTTGAAATATCCCAAACATAAAAGTTCCTGTGTAATCAATGTGATCCTTTTGACCGACCACGCTGCGGATGGGCAACGCTCCAACCAAGTTTGTGGACCTGAATTTATCATTCCGGTTGATCCCTCTACTGCATCTTTAGCCATCAGTGCGTTCTAAACAACAATTCTTGCCGCACTGGAGACAGTAAATAGAGAATGGTTAACAAAGATTTGTTATCTGCTTGTGTACTATGTATGTATTTTTCTAATCCTTTACAGATTGGGAACGATGCGATTGGCCTGACAGCAAGAATTGTACAAGAAAAATTTGATACACATATAAATACTTTTTTCAGTGAATATTTATTGAATAAACATTTTTTTATGTTCAACACACAATAAGATGTTCTTCTTCTTCTTCCATCTTAAGCCTTTGCAGCTTTGGTGATGTTAGCAGGAGCAGCAGCTGCAGCAACGCCCAAAGCCAAGTAAATTGCCCAAAGATAGTTCATTTTGCTTTGTCGTTTGTTTTGTGATGAAGAATGTCAGACAAACAGATCTATTTATATGAATTTTATGCGGAATCAAATTGAAAGTGTAACGAAATAATTATTTTCACTTTATATATGATGGTAATCTAGAATCAAATCAAATTTCAAATTTGTTATATAAGCGTACTTTTTTCTATTAATCTATATCTTGTATCGAATCAACATTGGTTAACATTTTTACGTAAGTGGACACGTCGTTCCATCAATTATATATTCAGTTATACTAGTTACATATAAAGTGGAAATAATTAATTCGTCACACTTGCAATTTGTTTCCGCATAAAATTCATATAAATAGATCTTTTTGTCCGACAGTCTTCATCACAAAACAAACGACAAAGCAAAATGAACTATCTTTGGGCAATTTACTTGGCTTTGGGCGTTGCTGCAGCTGCTGCTCCTGCTAACATCACCAAAGCTGCAAAGGCTTAAGATGGAAGAAGAAGAAGAACATCGCATTTTGTGTTGAACATAAAAAAAGTTTATTCAATAAATATGATTTATGAATAATTTGAGTCGTTTATTACTAATTGTTACAGAGATTTAGCAATTAAAAATTAATAAAACATGCCAACAACATGTCGTCGTATTATAAAATATGATAAAATTCCTCTACTCTGCTTAGCAAAATAAATTTCTCTATTCCTTGCCATTTTAATCATCTTTTGACTTTTGATCTATTAACTTAAGCTGTCATGATCCCTTCTTTGCGCCGACGATTACAAAAGACTATTTAAAGTATTTAGATCGGAGTCCTTTTTTTTATGTTATTAGACTGTCTATCCTTTATTACTTAACCTTTTACCTTTACAACTAACACGAATCTACCAATCTGATTGGGTTTGACTGGATGTATCTAATCCTCCGCAACAAATGTTGGATCGGCTATATTAATATATCCCAGCTTAGATTTAAATTTAAATCAAATTAAATAATAATAATTTTAGACTTTTTTAAATTTAAAAATGTTCGGTGGATGTTCAAAGCCGTTAATAACTTTTATCTCTTTATTATACTAAGGAACCTTTGCACATAAACTTATAAAATTTAACTAGTTAAGTTGAGAAGACTATCGTTAATATATAAAGAATTGAGGATTTTTCATTGAATTGTAGAGATTATTATGTAGGAAAGTATACTTGAAACGTGATATAAACAACCATATCATGAATTGAATTCAATTCAAACTCTCTTCTAGCAAAATGAAAAACGACAAAATGATAAAATTCAGTTGCGATATATTGAAAAGTAATGAATGTTCAGAGTCCTACAGGCTTTGTTTCTTTTTATTTTGAGATATTTACGCTTGTTGTACGAAAATAGTCAAAAATCTATTTTTATTGTTATTCCTGTTTGGCATAGCGACGCTTAAAACCAAATATAATCGCAATAGACACGAGAGCTTCATTTTGTTTTCGATTGTCAATATGTGAGAAACAGATTTATTTATAGCGGGTTTGCAAAAAACCTACTTTGCTATTGTTACAAATCCATTTTCTCTACTTAATTGAATATATTATATAATGATCATATTATTCATGTTGGGTGTTACTCCCACCTCCATTGTAAATGTATCATAAGCACAATATGAATAATTAAGTATTTATGATTTTGGTTGGACATATCGAGAGTTGTCTTAAATATAATAATATCAATCACAAATAAGTTGTATCATTAATATTTATGATTATTCCTCAGTTTTATTACAGAGAAATATCAACAAGTAAAAGCTACTCGTTGCACATTTTTAACAGAAAACGAGAGCAACTGTCGAGCGGCACGCTGGGCCCGTGGGCGTGGCACCTTATATTTGAAATAAACATATAGTAAACAGGAGTCTTCCTGCCAAATTTGGTATCTCTAGCTTTTATAATAGCTGAGATCTGTGTGTTCACACAGACAGACAGACAAACATAGTTCAATCGACTTGTCTAGCCCCAGCCAAGTTGTTGTACGATAGTAGATAAGTGATCATTCTATAGTGTGTGTTGCACAACGCAATCAATAAATATCAAGCACATAACATTGTACCGTTATATGTATATTTCTTGAGCATGTATACGATATATTAATTTACAGATTTATAATTAGCCATATATTCGATAAAATTCATTTCCTTAAAGTCAGTTATAGTTATACATACATATATAAAGTGGAAATAATTATTTCGTTACACTTTTAAATTGTTTCCGCTTAAAATTCATATAAATAGATCTGTTTGTCTGACATTCTTCATCAGAAAACAAACGACAAAGCAAAATGAACTATCTGTGGGCAATTTACTTGGCTTTGGGCGTTGCTGTAGCTGCTGCTCCTGCTAACATCACCAAAGCTGCAAAGGCTTAAGATGGAAGAAGAAGAAGAACACCGCATTTTGTGTTGAACATCAACAAATGTGTATTCAATAAATATGATTTATGAATAATTTGAGTCGTTTGTTACTAATTGTTACAGAGATTTAACCATGGGTAAAAAATTGATAAAACGTGCCAACAACATGTCGTCATAAGATTCCCCTAATCTGATTAGCAAAATCAATTTCTCTATTCCTTCTAGAGTTACTCGTAATTTTATGTCATATTCTTTGGACTATTGTTCTACTAATTAGATACAATACAATAGACTATTCAAAGTATTTAGCTCGAAGTCCTCTTTCTATTTTATTAGACTGTCTATCCTTTATTACTTAACCCTTTATCCTTACAACTAACACGAATCTACCAATCTGATTAGGTTTGACTGGATTTTCCCAATTCTACGCAACAAATGTTGGATGTCTCGCATTGATTGGCACTGATAAGTTGTTTCTAAAATCAGAACTGGTCTTAATAGAAAAACCTTCATTTCACCTGATTGTTCCTATGGCAGCTATATGATATACTGTCCGATTGTGATAACATTTTATATGCATATTATATATATAGAATAAGTCCGATGTAGTAAATTTGCAATATCTTGATAAATAACCAAAATCGGCTGATAGTTTGTATGGCAGCTATATGATATATGAGTCCAATCCAGCTCGTTCCGACTTATATACAGCGTGCAGCAATAAAAAGCATGTGTACCAAGTTTCATCAGGATATCTTTAAAACTTAGAAACTAGTTTGCGTTGCAACAGACGGACACACGGACTGATGGACAGTGCTAGTTCGATTCCTCTGTTGATGCTGATTCAGAATATATATACATTATGGCGTCGGAGATGTTTCAGAAGGTGCGTTGCAAACTCCTGACCAAGATTAATATTTCCACTGCAAGGGTACAATATAATAAATGTACTTCGCCCTTCTCATTTGATTTGTAGATCTTTTAATGTACACGTATAGCATGGACTCTAACCTTGAGTCATTAACTCAGAGTTGTGATATAAGCAGTGTTTAGTTCCATTAAATGATATGGAGCAAAGTCGGTTATCGAGTCAAGATTGGCATACATGTTTACGGAAGACCCGCCGTTTCATCGTTATTTATATACTTACATAGTTATATATTACACACTTAGTTATACAATAAGATGGATTAGGTGGAACAAATGAATTGGTTGCAGCGTCACTTTGTTTCCGCAGAAAACCGATATAAATAGATCTGTTTGATTGTCAGTTTCATCACACACCAAAATGAAGTATACTTGGGCATTCTTGGCATTCTTGGCTATCCACGGCGCTAACGCAAGCGATTTGATAAGAACTCAAAACTAACGCCGCTACTGGCGTTGTTCGCTTAACCCAATAGTGTGTTGATTACACAACAATGTTTTGAATAAATATGGATCATTAATTATTTTATCTATTTATATCTTTCGACCATTTTAAATGGTCAAAAATGGGTAACTTTTTGTAACCAGAAGATAGAGGCATGATAGACCGCGTATATATATTCTTGATCATCGCGGCCTGCACTCAGGTTGTAAGTAAGAATTTAAAATTGGTTCTGATTTGTTGTTTCTTCAAGTAGAGCATCACTTCAATAATATTTAAAGTTTCATTCTTTTTATTTTTTCTGATTTCAGAAATTTTCAAAGAACCCGAAAAACTAATCAGGCAAATCTGACAAACATTTTTGACAAAATCTGTCAAAGTCACGCGCATTTAAACACAGGGGAAATGGGGAACATTAGCTCAGGCAGAGGCAGCCCTAAGGGCGAATGGGGTTGGCTTTTTCGCAGATGTCAGTGCGAATGTCCTGAAGGCGCATTGTCGCTATATCATCGGTGCGAAACGACATTGTCAATAAACCCAAATCAGGGGAACAAAGACGAATAGAAAATTGTATCAATTCCCTTAGATTCCTGCAAAACGAATTTAGGTTTCAGTTTCAGTTCGAGGAAATCGGATACTTTTTGTCTCGACAAGATGCGCGTCAAACTTTTTCAAGCCGCAGGCAGAACAGAAAGCAAAAACACACGAAAATAAAAAACATTGCGAGTGTGTGTGAGTGGGTGTGTGTATGTTGCGTTGCGTGTTTATTTGAAAAATCGCTAAAGGATAACTAAAGGATTCCCCCCGGGGGCATTTGGCGAGTGCGCAAGTGATTTTCGTATGCGAATCTGCATATGCCCGAGCAGGTGTAAGCTCCAACTCCCTAGGTATTTTCCAACTCGTTGAGCAGCCCCAAAAAAAGCGTCGTCATCGTGGCCAGGATAACTGAATGGCTGACAGGATTCAATGCGAGCTGTCAATAATTTTGCATAACGTATAAGGAAATATATCCAAATTGAATTTTCACTCGTCTTTATGGAGGCAAAAGAGTCACTCAGTGGAGAATTCAATTTGCGTCACTTACACTTACAGTTGCGATACCCTGTAATTTGGCCACAAATCCAATTTGGAAATTACAATTAAAAACCCCAAGCAAAGTAGCCCAAATCAGACAACGTGCCGCGTGGCGACACTCGGGAGTGGCGTCTCCCTCGCCACTGTGTTGCTTAGGTTGCAGCTGGCTGGGGATGGACGGTGTCTCGTCCAGGGTGGACAATTGCCAACTGGCAGTGGCAGCGGACAGTTTTCTGCTTGGCTCATTATTTCTGCAGCTCGTGTAATAAAACTCCCCATTTGCTCAGTTGGCAATTATCCCAATAAATTAGCCGCCATACAACGAGTCCAGGGGCAGCACAGTCAGTCCGAGGGAATTGAGAGGGCAATTATGCGAGGAGTTACAGTGTGGCATGGAGACCCGAGTTCCAATTTATTCTCTTTTAGAGCTCACACACACACTCACAAAGATACGAGTATAGCCTCCTTATATGGTCTGAACGATTATAAACCACGTTCTAACAGTTAGAACCATTCGCAGTTTGCCTTTCGCTTTAAATTCTCCCGATTTGAAAATGTTAGAGCTAGCAGAAGGAAAGGTTATACCGACTACAACTAGACTAGACATAGAGTTCGAACAATTATAACTCTATAACTTATTAATAAATATTTTAAAATAAAATGAAGGGAAATAAAGGGAATCAAATTAAGTAGTTTACTTCCATTCTTACTTATTTGAGTAGTTAACTTTTGATATCTTGATAAATAGTAGGAAAAGTGTGGCTTACTGTGCACGGTTCTCTATACGATTAAGAAAGGAAGGATCATTTACAACTAAAGAGTAAATCCTCGGTTACTTATTTAAAAATCTAGCACACAGTTCAAAGAACCTTATAAAGAAGTACCTTCAGTTCGTACAATTAACAATATAGTAAGAGGAATCTGTTTTCCGAGTATAGTCAATTTATATGCATGCTAAAATCGGCTTTTCTGGTTAGCAGATGCACTGAACGGCGCATTAAAATGGCAAAGCCTAAGCAAAGGAGGAACAAAGAGGGAGTAACCCGGTGCCTCCAATGGGCACAACGGACAACTGCGAGTGGAGCTCGCACGTCAATGCAAATTGCAAAATAAACGAAAGGTTTTCAAAACGAAGCCAGTGAGCGTATAAAAGCAGCCCCGCACTCTCTTTCCCTTACGCAGTGTCTCTTTCCCAGCCTCTCTCTCTCTCTTTCTAGTACGTCGCTCGCTTTGACTCAATCAATCAACAAACGAACAAAACGCGTATACGCAATGTTGTGCATGCAGTAGCAAAGTAACAAATGAACACACATCCACACACACTCACACACAATCATATAGGCATAGACACATTGAGTCACACTGCTTTCGAAAATACCACAAAATCTATTTCGATTCGCAATCAAAATCCCAACTTCCATTTGGGCCGACAGTAGGCCGATTTTGCTTTTGCTTTTGCTCCTCATCCACGTTGCTGCTGTGTCTGCTCTGCATTCTGCCCCAAAAGGTGGCACACACAGCTGTCCGTTAACCGTTTACCCGCTTACTCGCTTGCCCGTTTGTCCCGTTGTCCGGCCCGTGGTTAGTTCCCAATCGTCCCAATCGTGACCAACTTGTGCTTGAGTGCTTTCGTTTGTATTTAGTGGTGGACTTAAAAATACAGAAACACCCGCGCTCCCACAAAAGCCGTGGTCGCCAATGCGTCCATCTCTCTGTTCCATACTATCCCGTCCCGTCCCGTCCCATTCCTCCATGCATCCGTCCGTTCGTCCATCCCACCAGGCCTGCGTATGTCCGGCCTCTGACGTTGAACGATAAGCCGACGCTGATGCCGCTTCTCTACCACGACCGCGTTCCGATACACACATCTGCACTGAGAAAAATATGGTTAAATATTTGCATACTATAGATCCCTGTAAGAAATGTGCTATAAGTAAATACAATATAGAAAAACGATACAAGTTATTCCTGATTGATTTTTATTGATTATAGGACAAAACAAATTGAAAATAAACAGCTCAATTTTCATCACATAATTAAATATATTATACAACAGATGTAATGCCTTTATGTTGTGTAACTTGCATTTGACTCATTTCCGATCTGAAGAATTTACTAATATTGTTAAATCAAGAATAAGGGCATCAGACTGTCCATCTGTATTACCGTCATACGTCTCGCTAGGCTTTTGATGCTGAATATTGAATTTGAAATTGTTCAACTGCTGATTTCTCGCTGTGTAGTTGTGCATGCAGTGCCATGTTCTTGTCCATTGAGTTGCCATGTTTTCCAATTTTCAGCATAGTGCGTTGCATTCGGATTCGTATTTGGCCGAGAGCGACAACAGCAACAACAATAACAACACTAACAAAGAAAAATACTCGCACGGGTTTTCTCGAAAATTTAGTCATTGTTCGCGAAATTGCTTATAAACGGCGCCGGGTCGCTGTTCCCCAAACTCCCCCAACCCCCTTGGGACGGTGCTCTAACCGCACTCAATCTGACCTGCCATGTCGACGCGTTAGCTACTGGACACGGCTAGAGCCCTCGTCTCCTCCCACTCATGCACCTCAACCCCATTTCGGCATTCGTGGTTCGCAGACCGCAGAGCGCCGCTTTTTGATCGTTCGGGAACTGGCGCAAAAATATTATTGCACTCCCGCGGCCTCTGAGCAAGAGGTCCAATAAAAATGAGCCTAGCATCGTCTCTATTCCATTACGTCTCCGTCCCTAGCAATCCGCACAGCTGCCTTTGTGCTCAATCGCTATTTAGTCACTTGTAAACCGCAAAGTATCTCTATTTATTCTTCATGACTGCCTCTTTCAGAGCATTATTTGTAGTTAGATCCGTATACAAATAGGATGTTACTGAGAGTAATTTGCCTAATTCTTCAACTATTTCTGTGCTTCCCTTAATTCGTCTAAAATCAGTCAATAGAATTTTGTGCTTGATTAAAAATTATGCTTTTTTGACATTCTCTATTACTTTGGTTCCTATAGTAACATAGGAAATCATGATTGATATTTATTTAATGCATTATGGTATGTTCAACACTCAATATTGAGTGATAACTTGAATCACTTTCTTGCTGCACTGCCTTGTGCACTTGTCTTTTGATGAATCTGCCTGACAAACAGATCTATTTATATCGGTTTTCTGCGGAAACAAAGTGACTCTGCAACCAATTCATTTGTTCCACCTAATCCATCTTATTGTATAACTAAGTGTGTAATATATAACTAAGTATATCAATAACGATGAAACGACGGGTCTTACGTAAACACGTATGCCAATCTTGACTCGATAACAGATTTCGCTCCATATAATTCAATGGAACTATGGTAAACACTGCTTATATCACAACTCTGAGTTAATGACTCAAGGTTAAAGTCTATGCTATACGTCTACAACAAAAGATCTTTAAAATCAAATGAGAAGGCCGAAAGACATATGCATTGATCCAAATTGATACATTTATTTAATTATTTAACCAAAAATAAAATTGAATATTAATAACAATAAATATTTCCATGCCACATTGTAACAAATTACTTCAGAAAAACTTCTTCTTTAGTCCCACAGCTTTTTGACAAGCTAAAGTTTCTAACATAAGAAATTTGTTGCATTTAAAATATACATGCCCAAAAAAAGCCCAAAGATATTTATCCTATATATCTTTAAGACAGGATATATCAAAATATATATAAAGATAAACGATTTAATTTAAATGTGTTTGATATTTAATGATTTTGCAACACATTCTAAAGAGGCCGATGCGCCACTTACTCACACCAGGATTGGCAATGCACACAGCTAAGTATAATAGCCAAAAATACATAATTTTTTTCTGATCAAATTTTTTGAGTATCAGCATTATTTATAACGGGTTTACGAAACAGATTGAAAGTAAATAACTCAATTATCCTCACTTTATTCAAGTTATTATACAATAGATGGAACGATTACTTTATTTACGCCAATTTTCTTCCATATAATAAAAATGCATTTTATGTAACATTTGACTAATTGAAATTCTGTACATTAATGTATGCATGCCCAAAGATTATTTATAACTTTATCGTATATAACCTTTAGACAGGATATATGAAAAAATATATATGGAAAAACTATACAAGTTATTCGTGATTGATTTTTATTGATTGCATTGTGCAACACACACTATATGGTGATCACTCATCGAGGGGCGCGCATTGCTGATACCAGGACAGGCAATGCACACAGTCTGAGTAGCAGATTTATTTTTGTCGTCTTTTAGAAAAACAAATTGAAAATGGAATTTATTTAACTGTATGAGATCGTTGTTTGTTTGAAATTGTATTTATAATGTACAAAACCTACTAAAATTATGTTACATTGGGGTTAATATCGGTTAATAGAGACAAAAAGCAGAAGGAGGCGTTTCCAACCCAAAGAATATATATTGCTTTCCGTCCGTTTGAAAATGTTTAATTCAGAGACTAAAAGAACTGAGACTATCAAAAAATATGAAGAACTGAGCTGTTGTTGCACGCAGATCAAGTTTATTTTACTTATTGCAACTGCAATCATAGGTCTACAACATTTACAACAGAACCAACATCGTACATATTCAATTTTAAATTGAAATTTAATTTTTAAATTGGGGTATACTGTAGCTTTTTTACTGGTTTTTTTGTCTTAGTTGTCACTAAATAAATTGAAAATAAAAAATAATCGAAGTAAATTATTGACGATTGCTATTTATTCAATGCATTATGGATTTTTCAATACTCCATATTGGGAGATTAGTTTCCCTTTTCATTATTATTATTTGGTTGGTGAGGCCGGAGGATCAGCGGATTTAGTTGCACCGACTTTTTTTGGGGGAGGAGTATCAGGGGATCTTGCTGCAGTGCCCGCTGCTGACTGCTGAAGACTAGCGGATCTTGCAGCACTGCCGCTGGCTGGGGGAGGAGCATCAGGGGATCTTGCTGCACTGCCCGCTGCTTGCTGAAGATTAGCGGATCTTGCTGCACTGTCCGCTGCTGACTGCTGAAGACTAGCGGATCTTGCTGCACTGCCGCTTGCTGGGGGAGGAGCATCAGGGGATCTTGCTGCACTGCCCGCTGCTTGCTGAAGATTAGCGGATCTTGCTGCACTGCCGCTTGCTGGGGGAGGAGCATCAGGGGATCTTGCTGCAACGCCCGCTGCTGACTGCTGATTATTAGCTAGAGCAACGTTCAAAGCCACGAATGTCACGAATGCAAAAAGAAACTTCATTTTGTCATCTGTTGAAACTTTCGGATAAACGGATTATTATATATAGGTTTTGTGAGGAAACAAAGTGAAGATATAAAATATCAATTCGTTCCACTTAATCCAATTAATAAAAAAGATGAAACGACGAGTTGCCATAAACGAAGTTTGTTACGGCATTCGATTCGGAATACTAATTTTCTACTTTATAATCGAATTTAGTTTTATATAAGTATTTTCCAAAAGATTCTGAAGAAGAATGAGATATGTATCTTCTACAGGGTACAACTCGTCAACTCATTATTTAACATGTAATCTGAACTAGAGTTGCTCATTCCCTTAGCTGCTCAGGGGGGCATCGCCTCACGACTTAATTAGGAAATTTTCTTGCGCAAAGCGCAGACACAAAAGCAGCAATCAATATCCAAGTGCAACGCCCAGGATTGTGCGTCATTATGACAAGCTCAGGCACCTTGGCGCTTCTCCGTGCTTCCTCAGTGCCTTGAGCACTGCTAGCTCATCTCTTCTCTGTCTACCTCACCTCACTTTCCCAATGCATTTCATCCAATCCGGTGTGGGGAAAGCGCAGCGAAACTGTCGCGTTGCAACAAAGTTGAGAAAAGTCTGTTGTCCCCGTTAGCCTCTTCACTGGCAGCATACTTCACCTCGACCTCAGTCCACGATTCCTCTTCTTTCCACTGCCTCTGCCCACGTATCTGCCCATTCTATTCGTTCCATTCATTCCACTTCGGGCAGCTCAATTTTTTTGCACGTTCAGTACGTTTTTTCCCACTATTTTATTCCTTTTAATACCCTGTTGCTGTGGTTGGCTTAAAGTATCGTTTGATAACGCAGCATTATATTTTTTTTTAATATAATTTGGCTTTTTTTCTTTCAAAAATGCTGCCAAAACTGACGTAGGTGATCGTCGCGATACTTTTCTCTCAAAAGTAGGCAACTTTTTTTTATCAAGTGAAACGCAAGCCAGATATGGCGTGAAAAAGCTGAGTTGGCCAACAAAGAATGTATGTATGTAGCATGGCACAGTTAATCCGACTGCTTTGCTGGGTATCCTCTATTCGCGCACTCGCAAACAAAACTTCAACGGATTTCTTCTTTCTGTTTTTGCTCGTGATATTTTTTATTTCACAATTTTTATATCGCACATACATATGTAAGTGTGTGTGGGTGTGTGTGTCTATGTGTCAGGCAGACTGTGTGTGTGTGTATTATATGTATTATTGCAGCGCGAACCAATAACGATTGACCGGGCAGCGCGTTTCAGCTTCGCCATTGGTTTGGCCTCGTCCTCTTCCTGCCGTTGCGCCAGACTGCTAAGCTGCTTCTCAGCATCAGCAGCATTCTGATTGTAAGTGTGCTGTGTGTGTGAGGGGCAGTAGCATGGCTGACCCGATTCACCTGTCGCCTCCTTCTTTGTATTGTGGTTATGATAGCAAAAGGTGCCAGCAAGTCGAGCCACAGCTTGCAAGAAGCCCTGCCCCAAAATACACCTCTCTCTCTCTCCTTTCTCCCGTTATCTAGCTTCCTGTCTGCCCATCTACCCGTCTCTCTGCCTGCTGTCGAGGTCAGCGCCAAACCATTTTTATACGATCCGCTTTGGCTTCGCCATCCTGACCAGGCAATATAATTTATTGAAGTTCTGGCATTTTTCAAAATGAAATTCTTTTTAACGATGATTGAACTACGTACGTGTGTAGCTCCCTCCCTCTCTTTCTCTTTGCCTGTCTCTCCCTTTCTGTGTAGTGCTATCTCTCTTTGTATGTGGGTCCATTGTTATGGGGTCCGACTCCGTGTCCGTGTCCGGGCACGTTTGGCCTGTCCATTGAACGCCATATTATTGGTCGATTGAAAAGTAAAACATTTTTTATTATCCGCACGTGTGCAGCCTCCCACAATCCCACAGGACGCCCCTTTCCCTGCCAACTTCTCCCCCCCCCCCTTTGCCTTACACAATGTGCCATTTTATGACTACAAAAGGAATACGTATGTATAGGTGTGTAAGTGTGTGTGTATGTGTGTATTCGTTGTAAGATACATAAGCGTAGCTGGTGCGAGGCGGATCGAATTGGGTGGGTTAGTTGGGTCGCTTGACCGCCTTACAACCCAACCCCCTGTCGCGCTTCTCGCTCACCTGTCGTTGTCCATAAAACTTTGGACTTAACTACCCTTAGGTGCGGCCAGAGCTAGGTGAGCTCATGGCTTTTATGATGCCCCCTGCCCCTGCCGACCCACTTTGTGTGCTCCTTCATATTTGATAAGCAAGTTTTTCTCTACTGCTGCTGCTGCTTCTTCTTCTATCTTCTGCTTGCTGCACGCCATCAATACACTTGCCTCTCTCCCTTCCTCTCTCTCTCTCTCTCTTTCTTACGCACGCTTGCTTCCTTTGGTCTGCCCCACTCGCGCTCTCTTTCTTTTGGTTATAAAAATATTTCATTCAATTTTTTATTTGTGCCGTGCGCTTTCGTTGCCTCTCGCTCTGTCGCATGTGTGAACAAAGAGAGAGAGAGAGAGGTCGACTGTGAGAGGGAGGTAGGTTGGCGGGGGTAAAGTCCTTGCTATTTCGCTTGCACTCGCTCGCTCCGCTTTTATGTCCAGCGATTTATTTGCCCAGCCAGCGGACCACACGGTTTCTCATTTTTTTCTCCATTCTTTTCGTTTCGTACGTTTTCTGCCAGTGGCCACAGGTCGACGACGCCATCGTCATCGTTTTCTACGCTTTCGTCCTGCTCGGAGGAGCTTCATAATTTTGCGCTCTCTACCTCTCTTGCTCTCTATCTCTGTCTCTCTCTCACTCTGTTGCTCTCTTGCTCGACTTTATTTCTCAAGTGAACATTGGTCAAGCCTGAGCGAACTAAGTTTCTTTGCTCTCTTCGCTCTGCGTGTGTTTGCTTGCACTTTTATAACAATGTTAGCGTATTGGTTGGCAGCCCCCTTCCTCCTGCCCACCGTCTACTTCCGTTCCTTTTTTGGCTGAGTCCTGCTTCCTGCTGCTCCTATTTCTGTCTGGGTGTTGACTCTGCGGTTGCGTCTACAATATGATGTCATGCTTTTTTATAGTTCTTTGAATTACTTTATAAAATGCGGCCATCTGACTGTTTCGTGATTTTTATGAAAATTGTCTGGAAATATCTAAAATTATAGATGAAACTGAATGCGTGTAGCAAGATGTTCGCTCTGCTATTGCATACTTTTGTGCGCTACGATTAAAGTAGCATGTTGGCAGTTGTACCTTCATACCTATTTTTCGAACAGCTCGCTAGTAATACTGTTTAGTCATAAGTTTAAATAATATTAAAACAAGCTTTTTATTTTTTTTTCTTTAAATATTTGACTCTATTATCAACTGAAAAAAACGTATGTACAAATGGATTTATTAAACAATACAGCGTTTGCGAAACTCAAAACGTGCATTATTTTCAACCGATATTTTGTAGATACGAATTAAAATCCTACTAGTTTAATAATTTGTTGAATAAACATATGTATCTACTTATGATCCCAAGGTACTTATTAAATACGTAGCATACTTTTCAGAGCAAGGCAAATTGCCTTCCGCAAGAAAATTTCAGCTAAAGCAAAAATATCTACACACACACACGCATGCTGCCGAGTTTGTATGGTTGTGTGTGGTGGCCATTTCGGGCTGGGCCAGTTTTTGGCAATTTATTTGAGCCATTAAAATTGTATGATAAACCGAGGGCCATTAATTGTGTTGCTTAATTTTCGTTTTAACGCATTTTATCAAGCAGAGCCCACAAGGAGAAAGGACTCGAATGGACTCGCAACTGAGAACTACGGATTACCTTGGCGTCCATCTCTGACCAGTGTGTGCTCGTACGTGTTTGTGTGTGTGTTTTCTATGCCTGTGTAAGGGCGCATTTGGAATTGCTTTTGCTGGTTCTCCGCCCTCTATCAACAGTGGATAAGGTTCAGTTCTTTCTAATGTGTTTTTATTTGTGGCAAATGCGCAAAAAATCAATGGACAGTCAAGGGACATGGGTGCTGCAAATTGAGGTGGTGGGTGGGGCAGGGAAAGGAGCTGGGAACTGTTTACTGGACACTGGTCAGGACGGGGCTGTCATAGACTGCGCATTGTTCGTAGCGGTAATTGCGCTGCCACAAATGACACACACACAGAGAACGAGGGTAGCTCGATAAGTTATGATTTTTTTTAATTTCTTTTAATTGGCGGAGTTCTATATGCTGTTGCAGACATACAAATGAGTTTATTTACTAGATAAATGTAATGTAAATAGTATCAAGGAATTTCATTCATTTGAATTATATTAATACAAGAAGTCTCAATTTATTTATACTTAGGTTCATATTTCTAGTTTTTATTTTTAAAGAATTTGTATCACTTTGTAATGTAATTAGATAATATGAAATACATTATAATATTTTGTTCCGTTTGCGATATCTTTTAACTTCTCTTCTTCCCCTCGCATCTAATAAGGTTTAAGGCGGAGTGGACACAGCTATCTAACATAAATTGAATTTCATAAAGGATACTTTTCTAACCATTATGTATTTACACGCACACACACTCCCACACAGACATCCACACACACACACTGACATGCAGTTATAATGTGGCATTTGGCCAAGGCGGGAAGAAACGTTCTGCACATAAGCAGCAGAACAAGGCTAAGTCGTTGTGTGGGTGTGTGATGTGACTGTGTGTGTGTGTGTATGTGGTAGTGTGAGTGGGTGTGCGCCATCAGAGCGCTCATATCTTAACATTCTGCGTTTACGTTTCATATGAGTATATAGCAAAAATATATGCGAATGTTTATATAAATATATGTGCATGTGGGTGAGCGTGTGTGTGTGTGCACGTGCGTTTAACATAAGGTGGGGGCGAGACAGAGTTCTGTCTATGTGTGTGTGTGTGCAGGGTATTAAAGTAGGTTGGCCGGGTGGCATGAGCTGTACTCGTCCCCGCACTCGTATATGATTTTTATTGTTATTGTTTTGTCCCTCTTTTCATATAAATGTGTGTGTGTACGTGTGTGTGTGTGTATTTATTTTGAGGAAAATCGAAGAAAATACGAAAAAATGAAACAATAACAAAACGACGACCGCGACAGACAGACAGACAGTCAGACGGGGGGCAGGACGAGCTGAGCCCGAGTGGAAATCGTTTCTCAAATGAGCTCGCCCGCTTTCCTTGCCGTCCCTTCCTGCCCTTGCCAACCACCCACACTCACACACATACGGTTATAATTGGGTGGCATTCATGTGTGTGCGTGTGTATGTGTGTGTGGCAAGGGTGCTGCTAAGGGTGGCGCGCACTGCTCGGCGTCGCATTTCACCCCCCAAAACGGGTCGCATTATTCTTTGCCCTTCTTTGTTGATTTAAGCGCCCCCACAGTGATTGCTATCCTGTGTGTGTATGTGTGTGGGTGAGCACTGTTGGTGTTAGTTTTTAAGGGCTGATCTTGTTTGCTCACGACTACTCACGCTGCCTTTGCCCCCCTCACCACCCATCCCCACGGCCAGCGATTTTCTTGTGTTTGTGGTTGTAATTTTGATGCCAGCAGCAGCAACAACAACAACACATACACTGGGGGTTATTGTTATGTCGACTATATAGGCAAGTTTATGGATTATGATATACATAACTTTATGCAATAAGCAACCGCCACTTCCGACTGGGCCAGGACTTGTTGTGCGTTGGGTGTGTTTTGTGTGTTTGCCCCGGTGCTCGCTTCGCATTGGCCCAGTTTGTGACGCAGACGCGATTTCCCCTCGACAATTTTCATAATTTTTGTGGTTACTTTCATAATTCCGTTTATGAAAACGGGGCGTGTCACATCAAAATGGCGACCTGTGTGCGTATGCGCAATATTTGCAGAAGTAGAAGATGAAGAGGAGTGGCGCGGGGGCTTCTTTAATATTATTAAGTTACAATTGAATTAAATCTAACAGATCTGAAATCATTCGAGTTGAAAATGCTCTTAAAAGGGTATACTAACTTTGTGCAGGAGTATAGTAATTCACAGATGGAAGGAGGCTTGCAAGACAACCCCAAATTGTATATATTCTTGATCAACCTTAATAACCATATGGATTCAGCCATGTCTGCCTGCCTGTTTGAAACAGTTAATTTTCATCTTAATTTCATTATATAATTTGCAGTTGCTAGTTTTATTAAAATTCATTTGCTGGAAATCAGTAAATTATTAAAATAATAATTTAAGTCACAACTTTAGTCATCATAGTTTAAAAGAAGGTATCCAGCATACTTGGTGAAATGGTTCAGTCATCAGGGGATGAAAAAACATCCTTGTCTAAGTGGCAACGATGAATTGTCGACTGACTTTGCTAGAGCAACGCTCAAGACGAGGTATATCGTGAATGCCCAAAGATACTTCATGTTGTCTTCTGATAAAACTGTCCAGCAAACAGAACTACTTATATTGGTATCAGGAAGAAGCAATTTGCAGTTGACACAAATCAATTTGTTTCACCTAATCATACCTATTATTTACTTACGTATGTGTTGTATAATATATAACGTAAAATGTATGTCAATTGATGAATAAGCAGACTTTATGCCATAATTTATGTTAATCTTGATACGGAATTAATTTCTTTAGAAATCAGTTAGAAGAAGATTAACTTTTGTTTGTCGAAAAAGGCTCTCGTTCTTATGTTCTGTGTCCACCAAAAGACATATGAATATAATCCTCGAATATAATATAACAACAATTTTGAGAATTGGGGCGATAAAATAAGACGAAATAAAGATCGTTAGACTCGTATATTTCCGTTTTATTAAAATTTGGATTACTGCAAATCAGTAAATTATTCAGATAAGTATATAAGTCACAGCTTTAGGCATTGTTGGAATGATCTGCTACGAAGATAATGGATCTTACAGCGTTAATAAGATTGCTTGCTGCTTCATCAGGGAAACCATTCGGAATGGATTCTGCTTCCGCGAGAATGGATCTTGCTGCAGCAATAAGAGATTTTTGATCGGCATCAGGGGATTTTGCCGCCACGTTTTCGGATTCTGCTGAGGAGGCAGCGGTTCTTGCAGCAAGAGCAATGGTTTTTGCTACGGCTAAAAGAGGTTCTACAACTTGTTCCAAATTTGTCTTCTTGTTTGGGGGTTCAGAAGCTAAGCCCGAAGCAGCCTCAGCTAGAGCAAGGCTCAAGACAAAGTAAATCGCGAATACCCAAAGATACTTCATGTTGTCTTCTGATACGACTGGCCAACAAACAGAACTACTTATATTGGTATCAGAAGAAGCAATTTTCAGTTGAAACAAATCAATTTGTTCCACCTAATCAAACAAATTATTTATAATATATAACGTAAAATGTATGTCAATTGATGGATCACGAGTCTGCCTACGTCATAATCTTATGTTAATCTTGTTTCGGAATTAGTTTCTTAAGAAATTTGTTAGAAGAAGATGCACTTTAATAAGAAAACACATTCCTATTTTTCCGACTGTTTGATAGAGAGACTCTAAGAACTACGGCTACCAAATTTGATGATAATATGTCGTATTTCACTGTGCGACAATTTATAAGGTATCCCAACTTAATGCAATTATGCGACTTAAACTTTTATTTATTTATTTATTTATTTATTTTAATATGTACATAGTTATAAGTGCAACTTACAACTAGACCTTATGTGAAGCTTTGGCTGCAATGGCCTTAAGCTATTTACAAGTGAGATGTGTATAATTATACTAGATTTTGTGGAATATGTTACTGTGTTTTGTTAACTATATTTTGTGTTTTATGTTAAATCTGTATTTATTTTTTTTTTTTTTTTTTTTTTTAAACTATGCCCTCCCCCGGGATTCGAACCCGGAACCCCTGTATAATAGTCATACGCCTCAGATGACTCGACTACAGGGGTCGGCGACTTAAACTTTTAAATTTCATAGTTTCATGTATTTTGTTGTTGGCTTTTTGTGTAAGGTGCCTTAAGAGGGGTGCGTGGGGGTTTCTTAAATATTATTAAGTTACAATTGAATTAGATGTAACAGAAATGAAATCATTCGAGTTGAAAATGGTCTTAAATTGTGCATAAGTAAAGTATTTAACTGATAGAAGGACGTTTAACAGATACAGCGAAGTCTACCTATCCGTTTAATCCTCCATATTTCAGCAACTTCTATTTCAGCTAGAATCACTTAAATTTCCTCTAAACTTTCCCTATCTCATTCGCAGTTCCAGTTTTATACAAATTTATTTTGCTGCAAATCAGTATGGAAAATTGTACTGAAGCGTTTCTCTATATATCCTCCAAGGGTGGAGATTCAGTTAACCATGGATACCAGGACAGGTATATCGTCAATGCCCAAAGATACTTCATGTAACCTTCTGATAAAACTGGCCAACAAATAGAATTGTTTATATTGGTATCAGCAAGAAGCAACGTACAGTTCAAACAAATCAATTTGTTCCACCTAATCACATAGTACTTATTATTTACTATACATACGTATATGTTGTATAATATATAAAGTAAAATGTATGTCAAATGATCCGCTTTCGTCATAATTTATGCAACTCTCGATTCGGAATTCATTTCCTTAAAAATCAGTTATATGAAAATACATTTTCTTTCTGTCCGTCTGTAATCCTAGCAGGCGTAATACAACATATAAAATCTATAAGTTCGGAATACATAATAATGTTTATTGCCCAAAAGATTTCCGGATAATTTACATAGAAGTTATTAAGGAAATAATGTGGGTGGGAGTACAGATTTATAAAACGGAGCCTGAAATTATGCAATGCAAAACACGCAAAACACATAAGTTATATTAGAGAAATGATCCTGGTGAAATATCAGGTCACTAATGATTAGCGGGTATATTACAGTCGAGTCTAATCGTGTTTTACTTCTTTCCTTTTCTTTATGCTTGCCTTTGGTCTGCGCTTCTCTTTGCTGCCTTCTTCTATTGTTGTTTATTCGCTTTGAACTGGACATTGCTTTCGCACATTGCACACCACTGGGAGGAGGAGCAGGGGAATGGGAATGCGTGCAGCCGTGTGTGTTTGTGTGACTGTGTGTATTTTCCTTTTCATTTGATGAGACATCCGGTAGTTTTTCAGCATTTTCTACAAAAAGTAGATTTATTATACGCGGCACTCAGAGAGACTTAGAGCGAGACAGCAAAGCAAAGAAGAGCGAAGAAAAAGTGGAAGGAGAAAGAGGATAAAGGTAGCGAGGAAACGTAGATATGTTTGTGGGTGAGTTGGAAAGTTTTCTACGTGCCGCAGCACATGCTGCCACATATACACACACACACACATACATTTGCACACAAATCAAACAGTTACATACTACAGTGTGGTACATACAGGTGTATATAAACCTGGTCTTAAGTGCTTCGAAGGTGCCTATAAAGTTCAAGCGAGCTCGCGAAGAACCTAATGCAAAAAACTGTTGCATACTCTCAGGCATAATACGAAAGTTGCTTTTTTCTTGGTGGAATAATTATTAAAAAATAAATATGTTGTATTTTAATGGAAAATAAGTTTATTTCTTTTAAGAATTTAAAAACTGAAAGAGAAGCGCACAAATAAATCATTCATTCTTATCCATTTTAACACACATACACACGCATGTCATTCGAGTGTGGCATGGTATGAGTGACTCCAGAAAAGGGCAGCGCACCGCAGAGCTTACAGGTGAGTGGGAATATTTTTTATACGATTTTTATTTTCCCACAACGCTTTGCGTTCTCAGCTCCTGTTGCCTTTTTCTCTCTCTTTCTTTTCACAATTTTTTCACATTTTTGCTGCGAAAGGTGCAGCACACGGCGAGTGTTGCAAAAACAAATTCGCCGCAAACTAAATGGGTTTGTGGTGTTTGATACTGCCTTCCCGCCCACTGACCAAGGTGAGAATGAGAAACGCGACGAAATAAACGTAGAAGTAAATGAGGAAAAAAATACACGCGGAACGAGAAGAAAAATTAATTTTATGCTTTCCATTTCCAGTGCAGTGTTTCCTCTGTCTCTCTTTCTCTCTCTGTATGGGTGCAAATCTTGTGTGTGTGTGTGAGAGAAACTTTTTTCCCTCATGCTTATGTGCGGCCAACTCGGTCTGCTTTTCTCTCTAGTCTCTACTCTTTATCCTGCACTATTCGTCCTATTCTTTGTTGCCTTTTGCATTATTTCAACGTGTATTTCTCTCTCTCCCATTTTTTGCATTTTTTTCTTCTACCTTCTGCTATGAATCTTGAGGTTGAGCACACGACTGGACGCCATTTTTTATTTTTTGCACCTCCGGTACGTTCATCCGACAGACTTCGCTTATTTTTCAATACTGTCAGTTCTCTTAGTTACTTCTCTCTCCCTCTCTCTCTATCTCTCTTTGTCTATTTCTATCCCACTTCAGCTTTGGTCAGTCAAGTCGCTGGGGAATGGACATCAGTCCAGGCTCAGATTGCAAAGGGTGATGGGGGAAAGAGAAAGGGTGAAGATAGTAAAGGTGGCTGAGAGGCTAAGAGCTTCGGGTTGGCATATAAGTTTTATCTCTGAAATAATTTATAGAAATGGACAGTGCTAAAAGGGTTTTTTCTTTTTCACTTTTTCATTTTAGATATTGCGAAAACTCGATAAGCAATGAGAGACGAAAACTAGATCGATTTTCAAACATGATGAACTTCGATTTCAGCAATGCCAAAACATCAAATTAGGTATAGTCGTATTTCATGGTAACTTTATTCTTTCTGATAAAAATATAATAAAGTAATAGAATAGAATCATTAATTTTGTGCGGACATACATTCCTATCAAAACTTGTGGACAAGTAACTTAGTACTTGGATTAAGGATACTTTCAATTTATAAAATATAATATAATTCTAAACCGGTCATTAGTTTTATGAATATCACTCTAATAACTAAGATTGTAGAGTCTTTTATATGTTATATAATTATTTGTAACGTGATTTTAAATTCCTTTAATTACTCGAATAGAAATACAACAATTTAGCCTGACATCTCAAGTTATCTTCTTAGCCGAGTACCGTGAATACCTTAGCGATTTATAGAAACTTATTTCATCAGCTTAGCAATTAAAATATGGTTCACTGGGAACCCTTTGTAATTGTCAATGCGCCACAAGGTGCTGTCAACTCAGTCAACATTTTCCACGACATTTTCCGGCGCAAAAGTTTTCTTCGTCTTGTGTCTTCATTTGTTTTACTGTCAGTCCGCCACGTTCCAGTCATTAATCCGCCCATTCTCTTCACTCTTAGTCCTCTCTCACAATTCAATGACGGGTGCAGGGGGAAGAAGGGAGAGGGGATAATAGAAAGGTTTCTGTCCTTGTGCAAAAGGTATAAAATTATGTGCACAATGTTAAAATTTTAATTTCAAATTTGAACGTTCGTTTGCCTGTCTATTTTTGCAGCCTTAACGCAAGTTTGTTCATTTCCATGCCAGCATTTTCCTAATTTCCCGCCACTTTTTCCATTTGCTTGAGCGTGTCTCATTCGGAAACCGCTCGCTTTGCGCTTCGTCGCCATTTGACGCCTGCCACTTGTGAGTCCTTTCTCGAATCGAGCTAAGTTCCTGGGAGTCCCTCCCTCTCTAAACACTCTCCAGACGCCGTATCCTTATCGCGACTGAGACATCTACCAGAAGGCGATGCCGAAGATGGAGACAGCTGGTGGTGTTGAGTCTGGCAGCCAGCAGGCATTTTTTGGCAAATGCCAAAATTACATCAAAAAGTGCCAGAGGAATGTGGGGGACAAAACGGACAGGCAAACATACAGACGGACAGACAGGCGGACAGCCCGTGCGACAGACACTGACTGAAAGAGTGAAGAAGTTAACGGATGGAGATGATGGTATAAGCAAATGAATGAAATGCCTGAGCGAGTTCGCTGTCTACAAGTTGTGTGCATAAATGTCTAGATTCCGTTATAATTGCCGGGATATCTAGCATCTAGAGTGGGGTTTGCTATCTTTATAATGACTTTGAAGTGTCAAAGGTGTAACTGAAATGCCTCACGAAGGCATAATTTATAATTTAATTGAAATCAAATTGCTTTGTCACTTTTGGGAAAAAGGTCGAGGCCGATTGCTTGCAGTGGGGGCAGATGGTGTCTTTTTACAAGTAAACTAAATCTATTCTCCACAGTTTACAGTTACTCAAACTCCATGTAGTTTACACAAGTTCTAAAAGCACAGGGATACCTTCCCCTTTTCCTTCTCTTTCACATATATGAATGCCTGCCATAAACCCAACTATGAAAAGTCAAAATGTGCTTAAACATTAAGAAAAAAAAATGAAAGCAGAACTTTTACCATGTCCCAGCAAAATCAATTTAATTTTTACTCATGTTCTGCTGCTCTGCCCCAAGCTGCGAAATTTCACTTAAGTCACTTTGAACTTTCGCCAAAGATGTGGAGAAAGTTAGTCGTGAGTTGAGTCGAGTCCAGTCGAGTTAAGTCGAGTCGAGTCACTGGCTAGTTTCTGGCTACTCAGGGCCCTAGGGAGTGGCCATTAGAGGCTGTATTTGCATTTTGTCTATCCATGTGATGTGGCGACATTACAAGAACTCCGACCCACCACCACTACCATCACCACCACCTCAATCGAACCCTAGTAGTTACTTTGTTCTATGCTTTTCTAAGAAGTTACCATGAATTTTTTATAGTCTGTTGGTTTTTGTTTGTAATGCCGAACGAGAGAAACAGGCTGAAGTTTACTTGTTATGAACTTCAGCTAGTCTGAGAATCTACTTCTTATGCCATCTGGGTGTGTTGAACATATAGCACATTCTACTTTTTGTGCAGTGCAAACCTGAATTCATTAAAATTTGTAACAAAACTTTACTTTGCAGGTTTTCAAAAGCATATGGTATCTAAAATACTCTATATAAAGTAGGTTTATACATAAGGTTCATAGTTATATCATTATAGAGCTTATTTATTGTATTTTATACTTCATTATACAGAAAGTAATTGTAATGTAGCTTATCAGACAGAACTATAAATAGTTTTTAAAGCAGAACAGATTACGGATGGGTTCAAAATTGATTTGCTCCACATAATTATTTCGAACTAAAACTAAATCAATCACATTCCACGTACGTCGATGGTTATGTAAAAGTGGAAATGACAGTTCTTACAAGTACAGTCTAATCAAAAGGCTTAGCTCTCTTTAATTCCAAATTATTTTCTTCAAATTGTAATTCTTACAAAGTTTCAAGCGAATTCGAACTAGGTAACCGCTATCTTGGCAAATGGGACACTTGTTGTGTGTGGAACATGGAACATGGAATGAAATTGGAAACAGCCCACCGTACAACGCAATTGGTGTCCCTGCTGCTCAGCTCTTACATGACATGACAATAACTTGACTTGACCATTCGACCGTTAGTCATATCTGGCCAGACCGAGTACTGCTTCCCAGCTGCTGTCTGTCTGCTTGTCTCTTCTGTCGCTGTCTGCATGTTTGTTTGTGCTGCAGTCCTGTCAGAGACAGAGAGGGGGCAGCTGAGCTCGTGCGGAGTGAGGTTGCTGGTCGACGACGACCCTCGGCAGGTGCAGTTTCTTCTTCTTGCACAACTCGTGCTCGTCCCGTGTTAAACAAAGAGAAATATTTATGTGTTGACCAGTCCCCATGTACAATACATACACGCCTGCGGGCCTGCACAACACTGACCCATGGAAAGCCAAAAATTCCAAATTCAAATCCAATTCGAAATCAAAGTCGAGCAGCCACCACTTTATGATGAAAAATGTCCAAGATTCCAACTCGGGAGCATCAATTGGCATTGGTGAGGCATCTGTGAGTCTATGTACACACGTACAGATACACACACACACTCACACCCTCACACATAGACATGTGTGTGTATATGTATGCAGACACATGTTGACCTTTTTTGGTCGAACATCGAAAGGGTCAGTCCGAGACAGGTCGACTTGAGTTCTGCATTAATATTTAATAACACGAATTGCTGATTGAAGCATTTAGAATTTTCTATGGCCGACAGCAGCAACAACAACAACAATTTGTTCATTTTACTGATGTTTGTCCATGTCTCGTGTCCGAGCATGTTCATGTCCCAATTCAGCAGTTACATCGAGCTTTGATTTTATTTGTTTATTGGAAATTGTATTTGGAATAATTTAGTAGCCCTTTTCCATGGCATGGGAAAAAATCTTCAAGAAAAATTTCGAATTAATTTATGTATGTACAGTGTACACATACAAACACACTCGCTTAGTCATGTAGGATTGAGGAAGCTTAAAATGAGGAATCCAATATTGTGATATTTCGAATTAACCTAAACAACGAAGAGATTATAATGAGTTAAAGCTTGATTTGTAATGCAGCAGAAGCAAAGCTAGCTGTAAAAAAATAAAGAGCCTTATTTGTGAAGGCTTATCTTGCTCGTTCATACTTATTGACTTATCAGATGAAAAGTAACATGTGAATTGGCAACCAACACAAAAAAACCTTAGTGTTTATTTCATTTATTTAAGGACTTTAAAACAATGAATGCATAATCCAGTAATTCGTGCCATCCATTGCCGAAACTTGCTACACACAGGTCTCGGATGAAGCGAAGTCCACTTGGTTTTGGTTTAATCTTCTAAGGCGAGGGGCTTTATAAGGTATTTGTTACTAGAAGTGATCGCTAAGATCAAGAGTACTGCCCACATGAACTTCATTTTGTCAATTTTAACTGAGTTTCAGAACGCCGAGCTATAAATACCCTTTGAAGGGGAACATATTTTCTCTAAAAAATTGAGTTGTTTCATATAATTAAGTGTATCAAACCAGAACTAAATCATACAATCAAATCTGTTCGTGACATTATACGTAAGTTGATGTTTATGTAATAGTGGGAATGAGAGGTCTAACAAGTACAGCCTGATCAAAATGCTCAGTAATCTATATGTATGATATGCAGGAATACGGGACTACGAAAGTATGGTTTCGTAATTATTGCCAACTAATTCGAACAGAAGGGCCTCAGACCACAAATTTGGATTAGGTGCACCAAATGTCGAACAAAGGAACACAAATGGTTCTGCATGTTTATGGAAATACAAACGGGAAATTGAGGAAGTGGAAAGCTGAAAATGCTGAAAATAGAACTGGCAATGTTGCAAATTTAGTTGGAGTTTGTTTTTCGGTGGTTGGGATGTTCGCAGGTTGAAATGTTCAACCAAAATTAAAACCATGTTATATACAAACAGTAGGTAACTTTAAAATAATAAAATATCGAACTTCCAAATCAAACGATACATTCGAAAGACTCGTTATAAAGTTCAATAACCAAGCAAAATCTAACAATTGTTTGTTTTATTTTTTATAAAATTTGGACAAACATCCAAAAAAACAAAACTTTTAGAGCTTTTTTATTTTATTTTGCTTACAACTAAGAACAGTACAATTTAATACCATGTAATACCAAGTAGAATGGTAGTCCACCTTCATAAGGTTTTTGTTTATTTGTCTAAATTGACAGGCTTCAGCCATTCCTGCCAATAATAGCCAGCAATTCCCAAGACGAATAGAAGTAACCACGGGCACTGCATTTTATCAATTTGAACTGAAGTTCAGAAGCTCGAACTATAAATACCCTTTGAAGCAGAATTGATTATGCACGGGGTACAAATAGATTTGTTTCATATAATTATACCAGGCCAGAACTAAATCAATCAATAAATGTTCGTCACATTTTACGTAAGTTGGTGATTATGTTATAGAGAGAATGAAAGGTCTTACGCGTACATGACAGGTCTAACGGGTACAGACTAATCAAATAGCTCAGTTTACTACTTATATATATCATATTAGTCCGTTTCTTCTATATTATATAATATTTATTTCTTTCAAGTTTTCCACATGTGAAACAGGTTTATTGTTAATAAGATATAACTGTTCTGTCTACAATATTCGTTATTCTTTAGTTCGTTCCCAATTAGGTGCACATGTACTGATTTTCAACCACCTTCGTTGTCATCTTGAGTAAACCCTAATGGAAATTCGATTCGTACAAAGCATTTCATTACGTATACGCCACGAGGTTAACTGAAGCGTTGTCGATTAATGTTTCGCCTGGCATTTTCGTGATTGAACGTTTAATGCGCATCGATTAAATATATTTTAATTTGACAGGCGAGCTCGACGGGTCTTTCGGGCCATGGAATGCTTCCATAATTGGCCCTACGTGCGCACGACAAGAGATACGGACAGAGACAGGGATAGGAAAGGGAAAGAGAAAAAGAGAGAGGTGGAATGATTGTTGCCAGGGAGCCGAAACGGGGCAACGTGCGTTATTTTTTCATTTGTTAACTTCCGGTCTGGGGCTGTCCGGGGCGCATACACTCGTAATTCTAGGGGACCCGGGGGCTGCCTGACGTTATTTTAATAACGTGCATGCTGCGCATTTAGGATAACATCTGAATTTATGTAACGGCGCACAAACAAAGATGGCAGGCACGTTGCAAACTGGGACGTGGACGTGGACGAGAGCAGGCGCAAGGACGAGCGACACGAGATGAGCGTGCACACACACACACACACACGCACGAGAAGAGACAGGCGAGAATGGGGATGTCCTGGGGTTGCTGTCGGGGCAAACGTAGCGCCCCGAACTGTAAGATTCAAATGAAAACTGATGCGGATTAGTATTTAAAATAATGTCCTGCAGGGATATAATTTTTTCCTTTCTCCATCCTCCAGCGCATTTCTGTCGCAGTCACTTGCCGTTATTTTCTTCTTGTTGCTCTGTTTGCTTTTTTCTGCTTTTTGTTTTCTTCGTTTTCTTCGCACTTTATTTATTTATTTTTCTTTTTTTTCCGTTGTTGTTGTGCTTTTCTCATTGTCGCGTTGTTTTAATTCCTTCGCTCTGTTGGGGAATGTTTCATAAAATTTATATTTGCAGATACGCTCGGGGGCCCTGGACATTTTTATTACAAGACAATTTACATATTTTCCTTGTAAAAATTCCACCCAAAGACGCTCAATTGTCATATGAATGTGTCCCCATCCCCTGCGCTGCCCCATCTTTTGTTTCTTGTTTGGAAATTAATGTTAATTTTTCCTCCACTTAGATTGTCTCAATCGTGGTGCCTGTTTCCCATTTGACAACGAACAGATGCCAGTGGAAAATGTTAATAATAGAAAAACAAAGTTCAATCGAAAAATAATAAAAATACGTTGAAACCTGTCGAAGGTCCAGTCTCCATTTTCCTCTCCCTCTCTCTTTCCCATACCTGGTAAACTGACTCGGCGTGCTCATTAGGTATTCCCAGAGCAAATTCCATTAATTATCGTTATGTCCTTTTGATGGGTGATTGGGAAGTTTCCTGCTGTTCGTTAAGCGCTCGAATGTCGGAAATTTGCTATTAATACAATTTGCATGGGATTTTCCTTTTCATTTTGAGCTTCTTTCGTTCTTTTTAATTAATTGAGTTTGCCATAGGAATTAGTGGACAACATGTAGACTAATTTAGGAACACGTTGCAAGCTAATGCGTAAACAGATTAACATCTATGTATAAATACAATATATACTGTGGAGATAATACTTTATTATTTAATTTTAATTTCCAAATGTCTTCGCACAATTTCAATCTATTCACTTGGCTTTCTAAAACAATTGAGACTGTCTCCCGCTCCTTCAGCGTTACTTAACACTCTTGTATCGATAGAGATATCGACAGTGTTATCGTTAACTAAATCAACTTACGATAGTGTATCGACTAGGTTCACACTTATCAATAAAAGATTTAACAGAATATTTAACTTATTTTGATTAACTTTATTTATCTCATTGTTATCAGTTGCTTAAGCAAAGTGAAGGTACTAAGCCATTGTTTATTTCTTGCAGTGTACACTGCACACATTTTGATTGTATATTTATGCGCATATATGGTAAGTACACTTAATCTCTTCTATGTATCCTGCATACGGCCTGACAAATTTATTTTGTACACAATTTTGAAATTCCAAATTAAAATCCTTCAACGAAAGTTATTACAATTTAATTTAAAACTCGTTGCACAACTTAGGCACATCATAATTAATCCCCCTCCACACGTACACACACACACACACGCACTCATACTCTCAGTGCGGTTGAGTGTTGTCTGGCAGTGTCATATAAATTCCATAATACGACGTAATTAAATTTGGCCCCAAACTAACGTCATGCGACGACGTAAACGCAACGACGTAAAGCTCTCCATAATTGAGCTGCGCATATGAGAAACAGACCGTATCAGGCTCTTTGGGGGTTGTGCCCTACGAAAGGGAAGCCTCAACCGTATTCTGGAGTATTTAGAATGCTCTATGAAGTCATAAAGCAAGTGCGTAATTAAGCCGGGTATACCAACTCTTGCTCGAGGCAGCTTTGTTTGGTATTTTCAAATGTAATTTATCACGGTTTGCTTGCCCTTTTCTCCTGACACGTCTTCCCCGTCCACACTCCTTGTTCCATTCTATTTTTTGTAAGGTTTTCTAAATTTTTATTGGTTATAATTTCCAGCGCGACGCATGTCAGAGACTTGTCTCAAAGGGCGAGGGGTTTGGTCGTTTGGACATGGTAACCTTTTTTTCTCTTGAGCTGTCCATTTCCCTTTTCCGGGACTGACCATCGCCGTCGGGGCAGATCTCATTACGGAATGTTGCCGCGCACCGACGACGACTGTCAGTTACACATGAAAATTGCACAAGTTTTGTCTTATTACAGGAAAATTTACAGCGCAAATCTTTGGACAGCCCTAAGCCCCGCTCCGAGGCAGCCTTGTACATTTTTCTGTTTTCTGTTTCCGTTCTCCGACGTTTTTTTTTCTTTTTTCATTTTTTTTTTGTTTTTTGTATATTTTTTCCCCATTGCACGCTTCATTTTAATTTTGTACTTCGCTTTCGTCCTTCGCTTTATTCTAATTAAATTTTTTTCTGGCCTCTCGTCGACGGCGGCGACTTGGAGGAGGATGGTTTCGGGTGCCAAACGGAAAACAAGGCAAATTTATTCTTTTGTAAAAACAAGAAAAATTACGCAAAATAAATAAATTTACATAAGCTGGCAGAAGGCACAGGGAAGCAACAACAATAAGGAAAATGCTACATAACAATAAATAAAATTGCATTTTCGTTTTTTTCATTCCTTCTGCTGCCTTTCATTATTTTTTCTTGTGCCTTTTTTTGGGTTTACCTTGTAAATATTTCGCTTTGTTTTTGTGCGCACCCAAGAAAAGGGTTTGAAATTGAGTTCGCTTGGTATTTGTTTGTTATTCGAAAGTAATTAAAATAAGTAAGCTCTTGAGCTGTGGATCACAGGCAATACATATTTCGAGGTACTCTGTTGGGTGGTGGAAGCTCCTAAATATATTTCAAATAAAGAATTATATTGATTATATATAGACTGTCCAATATAAGTGTTTATTTACTTTTTACTTTAAATCATTCAATTTATTTTACTTATTACTAAATAATTGTATGAATGAATGAAGAAACCCCATTTCACTTTAATATTGGATCTTTCTCAAGGTAGATTTTTGATGTAATGGATAAGTCAATGTCAAAAATAATTAATAATAATAATTAACTGTCAATAATAAAATATAATTTGCAATTTTCAAAGTCTTAGTTTGATCCGGATCAATAGCATTTTTAAAAGTGATAAATTAAATGAAAATAAACAAATAAAAAGTAATATGAACACATCATATGCTTCTGTAGGCTCATTAGACGTAACGAATAACTGAAAAAGAGTCAAGATTTTGTATTCCCCTTTCTTTGAAGTGGCTTCGAAGTGCAACTCGTAACTGGACGCTCGAAAGTATGCAACAGTGCCCAAAGACTCGAAACACTTTACACTTGCACTCAGTTTGAGCCTTATAAACTGTGAGTGGGCGTGTGAGTGTGTGTGAGTGGCCGAGTGTAATATCAGTCGCATTCATGTGGTGGGTTAATTGAAATTTTTATTTGGTACTTTTCCAATTTAATTACTTGCACTGGACTCCTCCATGCTACTCGGCCCTGTTCTCTAATTCATTGTTCATGCCGTACTTGCAGTGGCCTCGTCTCGGCTACGGCTAATGGACGAGAGAGATAAAAATGAAGGCACATTTCTAGTAAATTCAGCAATAAATGGCATAATGAAGGAATTAATGAACGGACGACGAGGACGACTGCCAACTGCCGACTGGCAACTGGCGAAACTTATGCAAATGCAAATGAAAATTAATTTAATCCGCAGTACGAGTAAATTTTCCATTTTAATTTAATTACATGGACGCTGCCTACGTGAGCGACAGCTAACCAAAAAAACGGACACTTCCGAGTGGCCATTTTTGTGTATTTTTTTCTTCTATTTTTTTTTTATTTCCCCAGTTACTACGACCTACTCCAGCTCCAGCAGCATCCACTTTTTTCTGGCAGGGGTTTGGGCTTTCAGAGCACGCCTCTCTCTATATAACTACTGTGGAGTGTTTTAAGCCAAGTTGGCAATTGTTTTAAGCCATCTTGGCTGTTCTGCCTTCAAATTATGAAGGTTCATTTTGAGCTTGTGGTTCGCTCTACGAGCCTGGCAATTAGTCTGGGCAGGCGACTTAGAAAAAATACTCAATGTTCCTCTTACAAAATTGTCACTTATGAAATTAAAATGCAATTTGCTGTCATTTCATTTGCTCTCATTTGCGTCACTTGCTCCGAAATCTCTTTTTCACTTTTCTGCATTATTTAATTATCCATTTTGTGCCTACGAATGACGCAAACTCGTCCCTAATGGCAACAAGAGGCGGAGTCGGAGGCAGATGAAGACTAACTCAAAGTCAAAATAACAAATTAATTAGCAAAAAGGCAATTACTTGGCCTGCGCTTTGGCTGCGGCGCGTGATTCATTTGCATTGAAGGAAGGAAGGATCCGCCAATTGGAATCTACTTTTTAAATTGGCCACGCAAATTTATGGCTCGTCTGAGGCAGATTAAAGCAGTTGATATATAAAGTAGAAGAATTTATTTCTTGCACAGAATATTATTTTTGCATTTGTTCAATTTATGTAGATCTTTTATGTTTATAATCTTAAACATGCTGAATATAGTCATACTTTTTTTATAAGTATTTCTCTTTTTACCTTACATTAATTTCAATACATTTTCTTAATTCTATTTAAAATTTAAAATTGCTCACCGTTATCTATGGCAGTTGACAATTGTGAATTAGACGGAGATCACATACCATTCCATATATCGCAGTATCGCATATGCCTGGCAGATGTGAAACCCTCGTTACCCATGTTTACGGGCATAAAGTATTAGAATGGTCAGTTGGAAGGTGAGAACTGTCCACCTCCACACACACATTCACACACACGGACATCGACCTGCCTACACCTCTGGCCATTTACACATGCCTACATGAGTCGCAAATATGTTTATGCGCTTTCCCTTCGGCGGTCAACGAAACTCCATAATGCTCTCACGTTTCGGTTTTCGCAACCCTTTTCCCTTATCTAATGTGAAATTGTGAATTTTTGCTCATCCGCAGGGGGTTGTCAGTGCTGGGGGGCAGGAAAAGAGAGAGGTGGAGGTGGGGCGAGGGCGGGTGGTCACACCAATTGCAAAGTGGCGGCAACGTTATGTAAGAAAAATGCTAAATAAGCGCTTAATGCATAATCTGTTCGAGGTACATAAGCTCAGGGACAGGGGGAGCTGGGGTTATGGGTCAGACTACAACCCTTTTATAGCTAACTCCAGGGAAAGGGCGGGGAGGGTGTAGAGGTTACAATGGACAACGGCCAGCGGACTAAGGATAACGGACGACAGACGATGGACGACGGGCAGATATGGACATAATGTATGACTGCCATTTTATATGCTCCTTTTGAAAAATGTGCTGACACTTCGAGGCCGAGGGAACAGGAGCTTGAGGAGCAGCAGCGGTGGCAGCAGGAGGAGGCAGTGGGCAGAAGGAGCTGCTGCAGAATGATGGCGTTCGTGCGAAAGGGTTGACCCCAAGCGCAATTGACCACGTGTGTCCGAGTTGCCAGGAGTTTGTTGTGGGCGGAGGTGGAGCTGAGAGTGGCAGCGGGGGCTGCGTTTAAATCCTTTTATCATTTAAATGGCATATGGCAAAAGGCAGGTTTTATTTTTATAGTCTCTCCTTCCCTCTTGCCACCCGCTGCTACTTTCCCCTTCGCCCTTTCGGTTTTGCCACGGAAATTGTGGCAACAAGAACGGCACAAAACAAATCACACGAAATTTGTAAATGTCCCTTGTGGAGCGGCCTCTCTTCGCGCCTTCGTCTTTGCAGTCAATTTATTAATTTGCCTAGAATAATTTCTGCAAATCCTACGACACGACAATGTCATGTGCCAGGCGGTCTGCCTTATCGCAGTGCTTGCTCCGTCCTCGTAATCCGCCTCGACTGATTTTCATTTGGCCCCCTGCACAGCAGGTGAAAGCGCTGCCGACTGCTTTAATGAGAGAAGGCAACCCTGGCCGACGCATTTACCAGCGGGAGAGGAGTACAAAGACTGTCCACCCATTCCATTCCGTCCTGCGGCGGCAATTTCTGGCGTCAATTTTCGTTCGTCTCCCCGCATCGATTGACGGCCATTGCAAATTTTATATGTTACGTGTCCTGCCGGTCATGTGATTGATGGCCCCGACGTGATCCGGCGACAATATTTGACTAAAAGTTTTATGGATTTATATTAAAAACTCGGACAACTCAAAAAGGGGTGGCATTCTTTTTAAATTGCAAACTAATGGAAGTTTCGCTAAGTAAAATCTGAAAGACGCTGACATGTGACACAGGAAAGTGTAGAAGAGTAACATTTATAATTAAATGCATTACTGGAGGGTTCTTCTAATGGTTTTGGAGAAAATAAAACTATTTATTTTAATTTGAATATGTGCTGAATTCAGAACTTTATATTGAAATATGCCAATCTCCGTCAAGATATCGAAGTGCTGAAGAAACTTTAATTTATTAAGATATCGAAGTTGTATCAGTCTTCCAACAGAGCCAGTGGAGCATCATATCGGTTATATTATTTATGAAAACTGTATGCCAAAGCTCTCTTATATACCATATTTGGTTTGAGTAAGTTATCAGCTGTAACCAATTAATTTTCTTCCAAATATAATACATCCATTTATATTTTAGTTTCTCTCTCATTCCAATCCTCCTACAGTGCTTAATGTTAGTTACATAACTGATCATAAATCACAATCTCCCACCATACTATGCCCACACTTAGCCCATCCTGTCTTTGCTCTGTGGCAAACCCTTCCAGACGGAGTCAGAAATATCAAAACAGATGCGGCAATATGCACCTTATCGCTACCAATAGCCTGACTAATGATGTGCCAACAAATTTAACGCAACCGGTTGAATCTTGACTCGGTAACCGTTCCATGTTGCTACACCCCTTTGCCAACCAGTTGACTTTGCAATGGAATGACAAAGCGTCTAATTCACTTAACGCTAACAGCGACAACAACAACAAAAAAAGAGAAGAAGAACGGAAGGAAGAGCGACAAATTTGACAATGAAAATCATATGTCATCATTATTAACAGTGAAATGATTTCATTTTCCGGCACAATGGGCGCACATATGCCCGTGAAACTAAGCGGATAATTTCGAAATAATATCATAATCATAAGCAGGCATCTCTGTTATTTCAACCCTCCTGGGGGTTGCCATACAACACCACCACCACTACCCCGTACACCTCCTCCTCCTCCTCGAGGCATTTCGAAAAGTCAACCTGCTGCCTGCGTTCGAAATTGCGCACTTGGCAAGGTGGCAACCCCCCGGGGTGGACAGCCCTTTAAAATCTCCACAATGAAAAGGGAAATTATGGTAAGTGATGAAATGAAAATGGAAAATGAAAATATGTCAAAATGCCAGTGTGTGTGTGTGTGTGCGTTAACCCATACTTCATACTGGGCCCCTTTTGGCTTCTGTTTTTGCATATTAAATTAAAATAATGTAATTTTGAAACGCTTTTTGTGCCTCGAGTTGTTGCTGCTGTTGTTGTTTACATTGTACGGCAATAAATGGACCACTCTGCACTGCGCAACATCCCCGAAAGAGTCGCAAATAAAACAAAGCAATCGGAAAATTATGCACTTGTTCCCCTCAGCACACCGCCCAGCCCCGCCCCTTTGGAATGCTCTTAATAATCAGCAAAGTGTTGAGCTGCTGTTGAGGGTGCAATCCAGCCAGGCTGCTGGGGGCGTGGCACTGCCTTGGCCTTGTGAGAGGTGGGGGGATGAGAGAGATTTGCATAAGCCATCATTATAGAGTGAGCATATTTTGGGATTCAAGTTTTTTTGGCAGGAAATGCAAAAGAGTATTGCATAATCCTCTGCAGCGAGGTGCGATATGTCAAGGGATTTTCAATAGGAAAGGATTTTCATGCTTTTTGGTTTATCTTTTCTTGATCTCAAGGAAAATAAAAGATGAAAACTTGTCAGGAAATCAAAGGCAAAACTTTATAACATGTTAAAAAAATCTCTGTATGAAAATAAAATAAATAATGAACAGAATTCTGTGTTGATTTCGTTTTATCCGGTTTCCATTTAATAAAAAAATAGCTGTTGAATTAGATATATACCATATATAAGTATTAGTTTCTTCTATTTACAGTGAATTGTTGTTCAAATTAACTAATGAGCTAAAATTGCAATCTGTTCGGGTTATAAATAAAGCCATATATAATATATAATATAATATAATATACAATATAAAATAAGGAACGAGAACTTTATGGTTTTTCCAACTAGGAGAAAAACGAAAAGATTTAGTCGTTTAGGGTTTTTTAGCTAAACATTAATTCAAGCTAAAATAAAGAATATTTAGGTCTATTACGTAAATTTCCAAACTTCTTTAATGTTTAATTATCCTTTTATTTCGTCAACAAAGAACTCTCATATCAGTTATCCATTTGAATGCAAAGTTAGCCTGCAATTAATAGTTTCCCCTTTCGAAAACCCTGTCAAATATACCATTCCTGCCATCTGCGATAGGTTTTGCATAAGGAGAATATATACATACATATATTGTAGTATATTGAGTTATTGCCAGTATCCGCCCTCAACGTGTTGGTCTTTCATTTGATTAACTTAAAGCCCAAATTATTCCATTAGGGCCGTCAGGGCCTGCGGCCAGAACATAAGCTGGAAATCGGTCCAGTAACTCCCCCAGCTGACGATGATGCTGATGCTCATGATGGTGGTGGAGAGGGAATCCTCAAACTGCACTTGTCGAAATTCCCAAATGTCTACTTTTTCAACACGCTTACGATTTTTAAGCCGCTTTTAATAAATTCGACACAAAATTGAATTTTCATAACGGTTTGTCCTCGCACTTGTCCTTTTGACACCACCGTTACGGACACCGTCTCTGGTGTGAACAGGGAACGGTGGACAGGGGGTGAGGGAGACACTCACTTAAAAAGTGATTCATGGACGAAGCAACCCCCGATAAGGGACGCCTTGCATGGACATTTTCTTTCGGTTTCATCTGTTTGTTTATTTTCCTAGCCTCGGCTATGGCAAAGGAATCAGCCCAGAAGGGGGTAGAGCTATAGAGAGTGATAAACTTTGAAATGTATTAACTAAGTTAAGTAAGTTAGGTTAAAGTTATGCATTTATATAATATATTCAGCTATGTTTATTACTTCTACAATCAAAATTGTATTCAAATATTTTAAGATATGTATATTAATAATAACAATCATTACAGATGCTTATCACAATTTAATATCCAATGTAACTTCACTTTCCTGCTACACAAATATTTATATAGCGCTTATTGCTTCTGCCTCTTTTCCGGTTTTCTTCATATTTCCCAAAGCAAACATCGTCACAATTTGTCAAAACAAGTTCATCAACTTGTTTTATTTTCATAAAGCACGAAACAGACGGATGCATTCGTTCACCACCCAATCAACTCATATGTTGAGTGTGTTTGACTGTGTTTGAGTGTGTGTGTGTGTGAGTTAAGCATTAACCTTTCACGCGCATATCCGCTTCCGTGGCGGTGTTTAATTCAGCCCCAAGGCCAAGGCAGGCAAGCGAGCTGAGCAACCCTTAAGCCTTATGGCAGGTTGCAGGCAACTGAAAAAGCCGCAAATTTTGGGGTTAAATTCGATAATGACACCTTGCTATGTCGCCTGATTCAATGAAATTGAAAGATTGCAATTTCTTTGAACTTTAGCAAACGAATTAAAGCGAAATTGCAAGATACTAAGAGAATGTATGGCAAACTTTTTGAGATGTGTAATTAAATTAAAAATAATCTTAAAAAACTTTAAAGTAAACGATAGTAAAAACGTAAGATGAAACTTATTAAATATAAGACAAATTGAAGAAAATTAAAATCTATTCAAGTTCATAAAGTGATTATAAGAAATTAAACGATACTTTTAGGGATATATTTAAAGTGTAAAAATACATCTTTTAAACTGTAAATAAAACAAAATGATTACAAATATTTTCGGTTACTTTTTTACTTAACCAGGAATAAGCGGAAGCAGGAGTATCCTCCGATATCAATAAGCATACTCGCAACTGACTTCGACAATATTCAAATTGTGCATATCAAAAACATCAAACACAAACATCGCATGCCATCAATTTCTCAGTGTGAATATCAAAAGGAATCGAACTCTTCGGCACGTCCTGTGGACGGGCCTATTGTGTGCCTGCCTCGGGACTTGAGCAGTCGCACAGGAATTAATGGCTGTGAGTGGGAGTAACGCTTATAATGATTTCGACCCCAATTTATCAAGCGATTTTCCAAAGAACGAAAATGAAAACCAGTCTCGCTGCCAAAGTGAAAAGTCGGCAGGCGAAAAGCCACCCCCAGAGTGGGGAAAGTGAAAGGAAAGTTGGGGCGGGTGGGGGGTGGGGAAATACATATATATAGGATATAAAGCACGAGTAATCAAACAATGATGATGCGCAAGAATTCACATTTTCAAAATGGATGGATGGGCAAATGAATGAATTATATGGAAATATGCGCTAACTTTGAGAATGGGGCGTGCCAGTGGTGGAGTGAAGAAGGTCAGGGGAATGGGGAGGGAGGGGGATACTTTGCAAGACTGTTGCGAAGCGCGCTATGTCAAAAAGTTTCTGACTTCGGGACTTGAGGCATGTTTGTTATCATTATCATTAGCCCCGGCGAGGCAGCACATTTTTCACAGTCTTCTCGACTGGGCGGGGCGGCAGTGGGAGCGGAGTCAGTGGGTGTTGTTGTACTTTGCATAGCTGGACTGGGGCAGACGTTCATGAATTATGGCTGTCAGTTTTTCTTAAGGTGCTGCGTGCTACGCCCCGGAGAAGAGGCACTTTCATTAGCTTTAATTTTCTGGAAATATTTTTCAGCCCATTTTCCTTTTGTTTTCTTTCTCTCCTCTGTCCGCTGGGGGCTGGAGGGTTTGGGTTTAGGTCTACTGTTTGCGTTTTTTTCCCTTGAACGCGTCTTAAGTTCTTTTTAATTCGGTTTACAGATTATTAGCTGCTCATCGCTTAATGCAAATTTGATTAGGCAACTCGCAGAGGTGTTTGCAGACGCTTTCCAATTATTTTATTTGCTTTGTCTTGTGTGCAGTGGGGAAATGGGTAAATAAGGAAATAATCTGGAGAAATTTTAGGCAAATATTTAATTGATTAAGAGAAGAACAAGGAAACGCTAGTCTTAGATTTAATAAGTAGTCGAATTAATAGTAATTAATAAATAAATAAAGTTAATATTATACAACATAGAATATTTTAAAATCGGCAAGGCATCTTCCACATAAAGCTCTTTTCTCCCATTTCTCTCTCTCTTTGAAGATCTTTGATAGATATTCTCTAGCTCTCCTCCCACACATTTTCCTGAATTTATGTTATTTCATTTTAATTTTTGGAGACATCGACAACATTTTAATGCCCTTCCCCAACTCCCATTCACCTACGTGTGATTTACAGGGTGCGATAGGCGGGCAGTCTACACTACGCGCGGCAAGCACAAGGTCCGATTGTGTGCACGTCATATTCGTCCATATGTATGACGAGTCGAGCGCGTGCTGAGCTGTGATTCTCGGAAGAACAAGTCCGACGACGACAACTAGGCCCTGGAACGTGTTCAGGTCGAGTCGTTCGTTTGATGTGGCAACCAGACCAGGGGCGTAACAAGGGGGGTGAGGGCTTTGAGTCGCGCTTATGACAAGTTGCATGTTCGTTCAGCGTGTTCCACATGCGACATACACATGTCCAAATATGGAGGTGTATGGCAGGAGGTAAAGAAAGAGAAAGAGAGAGAGATTGGGTAGGCGGTAGAGGGGGGTACACGCACAAAAAAAACGCTCGTTGAAAATTTTCATAATTTTATCGGTTTTCTTATAAACGCGGCCGGTTTATGGCGCACGTACTCGCTCTGGCACTCACCTGGGAAATTATTATGAGAAATACCCATAAAAATTGTAGCCTTATCTGCCCGACTGGATTTGTTTTTATGACTTGAATGCATAAATTTGCTGCCAAGGTACTTGCCGTACCGCGCCGTACCGAGTAAGGTACTTCGAGCGTGTCGATAAGTCGGCAAGGTGGAACCCCAAGGTGGAGACCCTTGATAATCCCAACATTCTTCTATGCAGGCATATCATTAAAATACTATTCACTATAAGTTATGTGCTCTATGGCGCACACAGGGCAAAAGTAACTTCAAATTTGCTTATCATGTTGTGTGGGGAAACCTCTACTTAATAAGCATATGACCCCAATTAACTATGGAATTGGGACAGTTTTTGATTTTTATTTTCCAGCTCAAAGCGTGCCTAAAAGATATGCACTTTGCCAAATTCATATAGATTGTGGGGTAGTTAGAGATTATTGAAAACTTCAGCAGATTTGCAGTGAAGCTTTTGTCAGGCAATCCTATAATGTGTTCTTATGGGCTATAACACAATAATGCTCTACAGAGTAAGAAGCTTTCGCATTGCCTAAGTTGGAAAAGGTTCTTTCGAAGTAACTTTAAAATGAGAAAAACTGTTTAGAAACTATAAAGTGGTTCCTTAAGGCTTGTGTTACAGTAGATTCTTAATTTCTGACGCTTTATCTCAATTCGTATCTAAAGTAACATTCATTTATATATTTAAGAACAGTTAGAATAATCATTAGTTAACATCATAATTATTTAAAAATATATATATTCTATAAACTTATACATGCATGTTTATGCTTTAATATATATTCTTTAATTTATTAGAAAAAAGCTACATCTATGTTCCGACTTTTTTTCTTTAAGGAATATATAAATAATTGAAAGAGAATACCCCTACTGCCCAGGTCTTTGCGAAGTACCAAATGAAGAGTAAACTTCAGTAGTCTGTTAATGAACTAGACATAAGACTGCAAGGGTTGCAGCTCATTAGATAAATCTGGAGTGGGGGCAGTGGGGTAATTTGCTGGACTGGAGCTAGGGGCACCTCTGGAGTGCCCTCTTCTTCTTGTGCCATACCCGACATGAGTTACAGACCCTGTCTTTGACACTGTTCGGCAAATATAAGAAGACGAAGAGTAGGAGAACAGTGGCCAGAGAGGTGGGTAGGGTAGCTGTCTGCAATTGCCACTGATCAATCGGCAATGCGACAAAGACCACACGCAGTAGCAGCGGCAGCAGCGACCGCAGCAAAAGTGACAAGCAGCGTGTTGCAACGCGGCATGAGGCAAGAGGCATGAGAGGCAAGCGGAGTGTGTGCAATGAGTGGGCAACCATCTCGCGTGCCCCGTAGGGACTTGGCAAATCGAAGCCGATATCCAAATTATATGTCAACTGGGCAGCAATCAGTCGAGTGCGGAGGGAGAGAGAACGAAGCGACGCGTCGCTTGATTAGCCAATTTATGGCACGTTCCGCTTGCCATGGGTGGAGTAAGGGGGTGGGGGGAGGCTGCGAAGGGGGTCCATGAATGGCTTGGTATCTGGCCGAGAAGAATTTGGAGCGAGTCTCGCGCAGCACATGACCATAAAGTGCTGCACTGCAGCGGCGGTGGCGGCGGCAAATTGCGGCAAGAAATGCCGACGCAGGCCAAAAGCAGCGCAGCAATAGCAGACGGGGGAAGGGGCACAGAAATTATTTCATACGCGCAAGACCCCACCAGGTCCCCCTCCCCATCACCACTCTGTTCACTCTCCCCCTCAATGGGGCAGTGCACGCCTGTGCCCGGCGCATGTCAACATGAGTTTCATAAATGGCAGCGGCGGCTCGCAGCGTTTTGTCAATGCGTTATGTTCTCCTCATGTTGTTGTAGTTGTTGTAATTTATTTGTTGTTGCTGTTGTTGTTGTTGCAGTTGTCGCTTGCATCGCTTATGCCTTTTTGTGTCGCTTCGGTATTCAGTTCAATTTTTTTGCTCAATTTTATTTATTTAATTTCAGTTTCTGCTTCTGCTCTCGCTTGCTGCTGTTGTTGTTGCTGCTGCTCCTGTTGTGGTTGTTGTTGTTGTTGCTGCCGCTTTGCTTCTGTTGCACCTTTTTTGGCAACTGGTTATGAAGTCTCATTTTCGTATTTCTCTTAATTAAAAACTGCACTAATTTTTAATTAGACGCATTTATATAATGCACAATCGAGTTTGGCAACGCGGGGCTTAATTGGCTTCGCCTCTCGTTAACCATTTATCGCGCTTGCCACTTGCCACTTACCACTTGCCCGCCGTCGCTTTGTCATTCATTATTCATTATTCATTCAAGCATTCATCCATCATCATTCGCCACTTACCATTTACCATTATGACTATTTATTATCGATAATAACTTGGCCGAGTGCTCGAAATCCGTTTGGTTAACCGGTCTGACTGCCGTCCACAGATGGATCTGACCACGCTGACACTGAATACATAACGAGAATATATGTTATAGAGATATAGCCGGTGGCACTTACTGTGGTATCTTTGCCATGACAGCGACAAGTCTTTAAAAGTCAACTACGCCGATTAATAACTGAATTGCTAAGGTTTATTACGGAATATATTACGGAATTTTATTGTGGAAGAAATTATTAATTCTAAAATTAATCATGTTTGGATCTTCAGTAAGAAGTCAGCTACAGTTAAATTAGATATGAAGAAATTCTCATGATCATATAGTCATTTAACTGAGGTATAAGATGTGGATAATTCACCTTTCTTTAAACTGAGATTAACTTACATAAGTAGAGATGCCTCTCCTCTTTAACTCTTTAGTTTTTCAGCTTAATATAAAGTAGAAATGTTAACACTAAACATATTAAAACAAAATTAAACTGTATTCATCTCTATTTATCTGAAATTACCTTCTGCAAATCAATCACTCTTAAGTTGAAGTCTCTAACCTGCATCATGTATCATAATAATCATCTGAAAGCGAATGTCTTCAGATGTCTCAGTTTTATTGCCGCCCTGAGATTTTCAGTTGCTGACCAAGGAATTTCCAAATACATCGTATTAAAAATGGAAAATTAATCACATCAAACCGAAATGGAATTCAGCTGTTGAAGTTGAAAGATTGAAACATTAAAAAACGAACCTAATCGTTTTCGTGTATACATCACAAATATATTTTATGGAGGCCCATAAACTCGAACAATAACAGTCAAATGGCAATGCAAATGGAACCAAAAACAAGGCGAAATTTGAATGACAAAGAGCGAACAGAGAGACACAAAGTGAGAGAGAGAGAGGGAGATTAACATGATTGAGACAGAATTCGAGTGGGAGGCACAAGACAAGAGACCCTCGAGACTCTACCAAGATCTGTTTTATTTGGCCAATTAGTCGCTGGCAAGTGATGTTAAAGAACTTCCGTTTCGAGTTGCATGGGCGTGGCACTGCCCACTCCCCACAGTTGGCATACAATTTTGAGAGACGGCAATCGATGCAATAAATCGATTGAAAAGTATTCGCATGCAGTGCGTGTTACACGCAATTTAACCAAATTGGAGTCAACACGCTGCGTATACGCAATGCCGACAACGATATAAATCATGTTTCCATAAATACCGAAAACTGCAATGCGATTTCCCTAATAATAGTCAAATGTGCTCAATAAAATGATCACGTACGAGGCGATCTCTCTCGTCTGAGCTGTTGTCGCCAATTTTTTATGTTTTTTGAACCGAAACGAAACGAAGCGAACCGAACCGATCGGAGGTGACACAAATTTTGAACTTGTTTTTGATTTATTGCCAAGCTCGGCTCGGCTTGGCTCGGCTCTGCTTGGCTCAGCTCAGCTCAGTGGGGTTCGTCTAATTTAATAAAATCAAATAGAACTTTGCATCATACGACGCCAGATACGCAATACACACAACAAAATACAAGATACTTTATACTTGATGTGAGCTACTTTCGGGCCGTAATCCCAGCTATGCATCCATGTCAGTATTGTCACGCCAGCCGCACCCGACTGGCAGTTGTTGTTGCAGTTGCTGTTGTAGTTGCTGTTGCAGTTGCTGTTGTTGTTGCTGTTGCAGTTGCTGTTGCATTCGCCGTGGCATTTCCATTTCGGCGCGACAGCCGTCAATCAATTTGTAAGCAGCGTCGTCATCGACAGAAAGCGCGTTGTAGACTGTCATTAAACAAATGACGGCTGATTTCCAAATTTGTTTGAGTAATTTTGCTTAATTTGTAATATTTCGTGTCTAAAGTGCGACTACTGCCATGAAAATCATTGCTAAACACACACACACAGACACACACACACACAATCTTACAACAGATTGTGCAATCGTATGAAAATCAATCAATAAGTTCCAAACAGTTAGTAACATTTATTTTTATTTAATTTATTTATGATATTTCGACTCAAAGGAAAGAAAATAGGTATAGAAAATCATTACTAGCTGAGCAAAACTATGCGACAGAGTGTTGAGTATTTCATCAGAGCTATTTGGTTTGTATACCCTAACAGAGGGTTTATTTATTTTCATTATAAGTTTGAAACTCGCAGAGGGAATATTAATATATCTAAATATTATTAATCTTTGTTTTGTTTGTTGTTTTTGCACTACTTCATCTTATGAGTTTCCAATTTAAGTAAGGTACAGAAAAATGAATGTACCTTCAGTAAGCGTAGAATAAGAAATAATACTTGATGCTTCCACCTGGTACAGGCAGTGCGACTGGCCGGCAAATAAATCAGGCAAGTCGAGTGTAGTTGGTAACAATGTTTCGTCCTTTTGACGACGTCTTGGCCAGACAATGGCGATGTCTGCGAGAGGAAATTAATTTTAATTGCAGGAGGTGCGTGAACCGAGCAACAATTGGCAAAGGACATGGAACACAGAGCACGAACAACAGCAGACGGAAGAGAGGAGACAAAGGAGCAGGCGAAGACAAAGAAAGAAAGATGACAATTGAGACGGAGCGCATAATTTGCCGAGTGCAGAGCGAACTTTTGTTAAATAATTTAAAAAGTTTTCTGCATTCGCTGCAAGACGGCCATAATTGAATTAGGAGTGTACTCTGTGGGGGTGGGGTGAGGAAAGGGGACAGCGGGTGCCAGCAAAGGGCTTTGGTTGGGATCAAAACAAGTGTCAAAGCGGAAACGGATGCGGTGCCCGAGCGCTGACAGGCAAAAGATTTCTATAAGAATTTGATTTGGCCAAAGCGAAGCCGCACTAAAGAACTGTGAGACGGACGAGGGTTGGTAGAGGGAGGAGATGCAGAGGAGAGGGACTGCCATGGCCACAAGGTTTTTCAAACTTTACTCATTTTCAAAATTACAATGTTGCCACAAGCGTGGCGCTTACCGCAGCAGCACAAGGAAGGGGGCAGGGAGAGGAGGCAACGTAGCTAGAAAAATCTAAACGTAAGCAAAGTCAATCGGAAAAGTTGTCGACGCCACCAACAGCGGCAGCTTCTTTGAAGAAGACCACGAGTGGAGAAGGGGGTTGAGGGGGGCAAGGGAAGAAGGGGAGTAGGGTGGCAGACTGTAGGCAAAGGATGCCATTGCGGCAGCCACAAGACGCCTTTGCCAACAGCCTTTGCCGGCTCTATTCGTCCTTAGCAGATATTTTTCCCAGCTTGGCAAAAGTTTGTTCTTGGCGCAACCACTTGACGCTCCTCGGTTACCTACCGCACACCCCTGCTCCTACTGTTGCTGCACCTTCCCCCCCTCTTCTCTCTAAGGGATAAAAATATTGCACGCATTTGCCAGGCACGCGCAAGTTGCGCAGGAGGCGCTGCGGTAAATCAATTTCTGCAAATGAGATTTTTCAATTATAAATCAATTTTCGATTAAAATTACTTTTACGCATTTTCCTTTATGCTCCAACAGATTCCACGGCTGCTCTCTGTGTGTGTGTGTGGTGAAAAGTTTATGCGGCAATCGAGCGTAGCAATGTCTGAGCACGAGCAACACGACAAAGTATTAACCAAGAGCTTAAAAGTTCGCCCCACTCTGGAGTATTATGACATTAAAGAGATCCATCCATCCCCAATCCACATGGCAACCAGGAACCACAAGAGCTTCGACTTAATTGATTCGCATTTTTGGCCTGCAAATTACAAGTATTTTCAAAGTTTTTCATTGTTTTCCATACTTTGAAAGACGTTTATTGGGAAAAGTTTGAATCGAAGATGAGTGAAGAGTTAAATCATGTGAGAATACAGAAGGTTTTAAATAATTTGGAAATATTCTACTATAAATAATAATACAAATAAACAATATACAATAAAAGACTTCAATTATAATTTATTAAATTAATTTAATATATAGATACATAATATTAATACAAGCAACAAATTTGAAAAAAACTGTTTTAAATATTTATAAAAAATACACTAAACAATATTTATTTTAATTATAATCGATTTGGAAATGATTATTTTAATTTTTTATATTATAATAATTATAGTTAAAATCAATATTGAAATAATATAAAATGCTATAGTTTTCTCTAAAGATATGATAAGAAAATATGAAAGAAGTCTCTGGACTGCGAACCATTTCGCTTGTATAATTTTATATAACTGTAATCGATAACTAAAATCGATTCTTCACAATATATAATGGTCTATTAATAATATAATCTAAAAATACAATCTCTCTTAGCACATCTCCAATTTCCCAATAACTTGTTTTCTTTGCTATTAAAATTATAGGACTCTCACTGACTTTCCCTCTACGGTTTCTTATAACTAATTACAGAGATTCAGAAACAATAACAGTTTCCATAAAAACGCGTAGAAAGTAACGATTGTCATGGCTGTTGAAGGCACAGTGATGCAAAACGATATTGGATACTGGACGATGCGATGCGATAAACCGATGAAGGATGAAAAATAAAATGCACTTTGCTTTATTTGCGACTCTTAATTAAATTGTGAATTATGGCCTTCGATTTGGCAAACGCCATAAAGGCCACAAAAATATGAGAGAAAAGAGAGTGGAAGAAACTGCATCTCTAGCGGCCCATAAAGCGTCTCGCCAAACGAGGCTTGCAGGCTGGCAGGCAGGGCATAAACTTTTACGACGCACTGTGTGTCCCCAGTGCCGTGCAAGACTGCACGATGACTCCATCTGTCCAGCTGTCCATCTGTCCGTTCATCCATCAAAGCGAAGCGATGCCAACACCGTCCGTTATTAAATTATAAATGAATGAATGCAGTAAATGGCCGAGCACAGTTGGGAGCACTGTGTGTCGCGTTTCTGCGAACGAGTTGTCGTCAAGGCTGGCACAGTGCGGCGCGCAAGTATGCGGCCAGACAGACAGACAGCGCGACACACACTGACAGATCGCAGCAATGCGATTTAATCGATTTGCCGTATGATTGCCAACTCTTCTCCTCCCGATCCCCATCTCCATCCTCGGGCTGAGTTATGACTAAGACAAAGCCAGAGCGAGGCCAGCACATAAATCGGTCAGAAGGAGCATAGAGCGTACACCGCATGTGGCAACTGAGCTGGGAGTGGGGGCGAGGGGAGCTCCTTCGTCATACGTCATAAAGTGCTCGCAAGTATTTATGAGACGCGGCAATTAATAAATTCGTGGCTAGTTGAAAATAAATCTCTAAAAACGGCCAATCAAATTGTTTATGGCTGAGGGCAGTGAGAAGTTAAGGTAGGAGGGAGACGGGAGAAGGGGGAGGGAGTCTGCGACCAACTGCTGCCAACTTTTATGGCAACAACAATCAAGCGGTCGCTGTAAATTGGCAACAGGCCTCTGCGCTTGTGTTCTAGGCAATAAGCCTTGAAGCATGATTGATTCCCCTCAATAAAAATGCAACCGCAAATCAAAAAGGCAAAAAAAAGGAAATTTAAAAAATACCAAAAAAAAAGGGTTCAACTTGTGAGTCTATTTAAAGCGCACGTGGCCACAATTGGCAGTGCCACGGTGCAAAGGTCAACTGCGCCCTGGCCATAAATAGAGTATCCCATCGTGTGTGTGTGGGGGGGGGGGTACACTCAATTCCACCAGGTAAAGTCAGTCTTTCACTCCCTCTTCCTCACTCTTGCACACTTGCCAGCCGATCAATCACAATTCGAGTTTTTTACGTTTCATTTTTTCAGCTTTCTTTGAATTACACTACAACAACTAAGGGTAGTTCGAATGGTTGAGGCAGCATGCAACGGTGGAAGTAGGAATCCTGACGAAGAATATATATATCTTATGGGGTCTCCTACGCCTCCTTTTGCCTTTTACAGACATTTGCACACACCTGGTATCCCTTCTTTTGACCAAGGTCGAAGAGTTTAATTAATATCTATATGTTAAATGTTTAATAAATATTATAAAATAATATTAATAATAATATTTATGGTATTTATATTATATTATATTTATTCAAGCAATCATTAACATTTTTCACACAGGGAATGAATGAATTTCTTGAAAAAATTATCAATAATGGAACTGTATAATAAAGTTAAGAATATTATGTGGTAAATTTATTTAGATTTATCTTAAACTAGTTTCAATTTTGTTTGATTTAAGCAAATATTTCATTAAGTGGAGCAAAATATCCGATTAATTATAAATACATTCGTAAAAGACTAAAAGAAATCTTCAATAAATGAATTATTCAAATTCTTAAGAAGTTTTCATATGTACAATAATTTCCATAATTTCTATATTGAGACAATTTACCTTTGAGAATTAAATACTTATCTCAGTGTAAACATATTAAAATATAGAGTATCACCTAGTCGATAACTTTACAGTTATTTTGTTGCTTTTCTTTTTTTTTTTGATAAATGTTGCACGCCGCGTGCCAAATGTTTTTTCAGCTTCCCCCTCAAAAGTGAAAACTGTCGCATTTTCTTAGAATTTCCATAGTGAGTGCAGCAGCGACGGCGACGGTGGGGCAGGGGGCAGTCTCCCAAGGATACGCCATTACACTTACAGCAAAGTGTCCTGTCTGCTTTCGGGGCCTGTCATTGTCCCCGAGCGATTTTTTGTGCTCTCTTCCATTTCTCTCCCGTATCACGTGTCGCTCAGCTAAGAGAGGGAACAGTGGCGGGGAAGAGGGAGCTCTGCTTGCGAGTCAAGCCTTTAATTTATGCAGCCCTGGGGAGATTTTGATTTTTTAGAAGCGGAAAACGTTGAACTAAATTGCTCGTAATTAGACAGAACTAAGCTGAGTTCGCTTAGGTCGCTGAGTGTAAGTGAGATCGGTGAGAGTCGAAACACTGAAAACATCGGCTGAGGAAGAAAGCAATTAATAAATTGTAAATAAAAAGACGAATTTGGGATGAGGTAAGAGAATATTAAGGCAGCTAGAGAGGTTTATTAAGGACCTAAAGAGATATTTGAAAATATTATGATAATAATATTATAATGTATAAAATAATAAAATAATAATGAATAAAGTTGTGAGTTTTCTTTTATTTGAAATCTTTAAGTATAGAACTTTCCTTATAAGCATATCTATATTTTCAGTACTATTCACATCTACGATATCTAAATCCAACAATAGTCATGGAATATTTTTCATTTCGTTGCATGTAGAATCCACATATCCCCACACACTCTCGCCTAGTTATACAATACTTTATATAAAGTAAAACCAATACAAAGACACACAGACACATACACACCTATACACACACACACACTCACTGCATATCCGGAGGATTCGTCAGTTGCTGTCACATTAACACATCATTCATAAGGACATGTGCCAATGGCTTTTGGAAATATTTGCAGCAGGAACCGGAACGGAATGGCAACAGGCAAGGGGAGAGGAATGGTAGCAATATGAAATGGCAATGGGGGGGAAGGGAGGGAAGCTGGAGAACAACGACCTCCCAAGCGATTTGGCGTCCTCCTGTCGCTATTTCTGATTTGGATTTGCGTTTGCCAAAATGTCAATAAACACGGACGTGCAGAAGGACGGACAGAGGGACAGAGGGACGGACAGCTGACTATGGTATTGACATTTATTTTGCTTTTTATTTTTCCAACATACGTGTACATACACATACATATATATTTATTTTTTATTTTATTTGCTGTGTGTGTGTGTGTGGCTGGGAAAGTTTCTTATTTTTATTTGGCTTGCTGAATTTGCTTTTATTTTGTGTTGTCAGTTGCCGCTGACAAAATTTTATGCGAATTGGTTTCGCATTTTGAAATAGTTTCATAAAAAGCAAATGCCACTCTACAACGTGGGTGTAAGGTGGGGAGGAGGAGGAGGGCGAGAGGAGGATGGATTGTGGGGGAGTTGGTGTGCGAGTGATTTCCATTTGACATTGATGATGTTTATTTATTTCGGTGAAAATGGAAAATATACAAAATGCAAGAGAGACAGACAAGTGTGTGTGTTGTTGTGTGTGTGTGTGTATATTGTATAATTTTTCTTTTCTTTCTCCCCCTGCTGTTGTTGTTGTTTGTCTCGGTTGTCTTTTGTTTTGCTCTGTTTTGGCAGCCCGGAGACATTGACAGCAGCAGCTTATCGTGGGTGCCTCATCATCATCTTCCATCTCGCATCCTGGCTGGTCTGATTCTGGTTTCATTTTTTGCCACGACTGCGACAAGTTTGACTTATATGAAAAAGAGATTGATTACCCATAGATGCTGTCGGTGGGCTGTGAGTGGTTTTGCATGTTCTCGGAATTTTTTGCCATTTTTAGGTGCTCTTCTTGTTGCTCCTTCTGCTTTATTTTTCCATTTTTTGGCTCGTCCATTTGCCATTTTGCAGTTTCTCTTTGTGTGGCCTTGTGAAAATATTTAAATTCGAAATTGCAACCAATCAAACAATTTTCCAATCCAGAAGGCTCGATTCGGGCAATTTTGAGTCTCGACTTTGGTGCAACTTTTGCACAAGTTGCATAATTCAACAAAGAGTCGAGAAGGAAAGCACAGCTCCACAATGAACACACGCACACACGCACACAGAGTGCACCTGTGCACGCAAACAGGCCGTGGTCCAGTCCCCCCCTTCCCCCTTCTACCCCACACGTAGTCGACGTCCCTTTCATTTCGATTTTGGAGGCAACTGCGACTACGCAATTACCATGAACAACAACGCATGGCGCAGTAGGAGGAGGGGGGAGGAGGGGGAGCGGGTGGAGAAGGGGTGTGGGGAGCGGACTACGGCCTCCGTTGGAAAAGTCGTAAATATTCCAAATGTCATTTTGAAATCCTAATTTACGCTTCGTCGATCTAAAATGCACATTTGCCCGAGTCGCACCGACAGAGAGAGAGAGAGAGAGAGAGCGACGCACAGTGCACGCACTGCAATTTGGCAGGCAGCGCCTCCTCCTGTTGGTCCACCTCCTCCCGCTACACACACAGTGCAGCAATCTTCAGCGGATAGCACGTCCTCCTCATCGGGATTGGCATGCCTCATCATCATCATCATCATCATCATCGTTGGCATCGACATCGCCAACGTCAGCATCAACGTTCGCTTTGCAGCGCCATTTTGTATCGAAACATACAATCAAAATTTTCAAATTTTCTCTCTGTGTGTGCTGTGTGGCAATCGGGAAGAAGAGGAAGAAGGAGGTAGGGGGGGGGGGTTGGCCACTGTGTACCCAGCTCAAACAGACACACGCACCGAGTGAATTACAATCAGCACACAATTCAACGAAAAATGCCGTCCAATTTCTAAATTGTGAGCCAGCTCCAGCTCAGACTGTAACCCATTACCCATGGCACGCTATACCACTCCTGCCACCCCCGCCCCTGCCCCAACTGCCTCCCTTATCGGACCAGGGTGCATCGCATCGCATCTCCCTTGCACCACCCCGACCCGCCCCCCTTCCCATTGGGGCGCGTTAGGAAAATTAGTGCATTTTGGGCCCAAAAACAATATGTTTTCCAAAGCGGCATTTCCATTTATGTTGCATGTTGTGCACACATTTCCGCAAATGCAACGCAGCTGCCCTTACCTACCCCTCGCCTCGCCCCTCCCTTTCGTCCACGCTTGCTATAAAAGCAACGCCTACACCGACCTCGGCTACACCATTTGCACATATTTGCACTTGTGCCTGCTGTTTGGATATCGGCTATTGCACTGCGATTTGCCACCGCACCCTTCCCACTTCCTCCCTTCCCCCTTGCCAGCACCCAAACACCCTTTGCCTAGTACCAACTCATTGGCAATTCCGTTTTGGGGCTCCTTGATTGCAACGTAGCCAACCGAACCGATCGAGTCGGAAACTTATCAGGCACTTTTCGCTCATTTTGTCAGTGATTTATAAAGTTTTGCCAAGATATTTTCAAATAAAAGATATGTTTTTGGATTGCAACACTACTCCCTGCTTTTTTAAGTTGCATTGAAATAGATTTTACTATAAATAGCTTGGCTCTTTATACCCTTGCAGAGGATATTTTAATTATGGGCAAGAGTTGGCAACGCACCTTAGCAAACATCTCCAACTGCATAAAGGATTATATATCGTATATATTCTGAGCCAGCATCAACAAGGGAGTCGATCTAGCAATGTCTGTCCGTCCGTATGTCCGTCCGTCTGTCCCTCCGTCTGTCTGTCTGCTGCAACGCAAACTAGTTTCTCTTGGGGTGCCTTAAGGAGATAAATAGAACGAAATTTGCACTACAATAGTCAGTACAATATTGTAGTTGTAATTTGTTGTTTTATATGAATAATTCTACCGTAACAATGTAAAACTTAAACATAAACCTGCATGATTCATATATGTCAATATTGCTTATATCTAGTAACAAGTGTCCCAAGTATTTTATGAATCATCTGAAGTTGCCTCTTGCTGTCAATTGTCGCATTACTAAGTATCTTTTGTCAGATTTGACAGCTGCAAAAATGGAATGCAAATCTCAGTGAAAAAGCGAGAGAAATCTATGAATTGTGCCTGCAGCAGAGATGAGGCAAATCGAACTGGCGAAAACTGCGTCAAATCCTTTGACAGATGACATGAAAATTCGCTTTTGAACACGTCTTCGGGGCGATATACCTAGCTAAGTAGATGCGTGACGAATGGGGAAGTTGAAAACCCTTTAGCGCAAGCCAGATATGGAGCATGTTATATCGTATCAATCTCATGTGTGCGATGCATCAAGGCGAATTGACAACGCATCGTGCAGATCAATAACGCGCTGCGAAGTCGTCTATAAGGTCGAGCTACCCCCGAGCCGAATTGGTGACAGTTACAATTCGAACAAAAAGCGAAATGATGCGAAAGAGTTTTCCTGTATGTTTTTTTCCATCCGATATATGTTTTTACTTTTCGCAACCCTTTTGGCAAAATGAATTCGGAACGGCGTAAAAAATTACGCCACTCGAGGGCGAGCGGAACAAACAAGTGTAGAGTGGGCAGGGCGGAGGGTGGAGTGGGCAGGGGGATGCAGATGGAGATGGGGATGGAGGCGAATTCTGTGAAGCGGAAATGAAATTAAGCGAAATATGCTCGCGACCCGCCAACATGGAATTAATCAATTTAATCTGTTAAGCCAAAGGGTAAAGGGTAGGGGAAGGGAAGGGAAAGTAAAGATAGTTGGAAGGGGGAGGAGTTACTGGGGCTGGCCGATCGACAACGTGGGCTGGCCATTAGCATGATTTAATGCCAGCTCCGAGGCGGGTCGACTCATTAGCATAAAAGTTCTTATGCGTATTCCGAGAAACTCTCTGAGAATTGAAGCGATTCTCTCGATTCTCGAATTTACAGCTGACAGTTTGTGAAAGTATCGTAGTATCTCCCCATCACCCTCTCTCTCTCTCTCTCTCTCTCTCTGTCTTTTGTCCGACTACTATCTCAATCGGTTACTGTATAATTTTTATGATATTGCGCGAGTGTGTTTTATTTTTTACGATTCTTGCCTTGCTCTCAACATTTTATACTCAATTAATTCATCATTATTCGAGTTTTTCTTTGCCGCCTTTTCGTTCCTCTCTCCCTCCTCCTCTCTCCTTTTCTGTTTGTTTTTGTCTTTCGTTACAGCAGCCACTTTGGAGCAGATGCCACATCTTCGTGTTCAAGATCTGTGTAAAACGAACCCATCAAAATTTTGGTCGTTTTTATGATTTCAAGCGAATTTTTCGTTTCGTTTCTTTAGTTTGTTGTTTGTTTTTTTTGGGGCCTTTGTTTAATTTGAATTTATTTACATTGAAATTCAATATTTGGTAAATGTATTTTTAATTTTATTGCCCCTGTTGATTATTAACCGAAAATGGTGTTGTATCAAATCGTCATCGTATCGCATCGTGCGATGTAGAGGAATGTCCAATCGAACATTTCGAATACCCGAAAAGCTAAAAAGCTGTTGAGGCGACCACATTGCATTATATCGAATATAGTATGTCATGTCGTATTTGACACATCTCAGAGAGCTGTGAAACTTTTATCGACCTGATCGACCTAAGCAGTTAAAGTGGCCATAGATTGATTTTCTTCAGGTTCTAATTGGATGGAAAGCGAGTTGAGCTATAAAAGTAGGTGATATATATTCAGGGAAGATTGTAAGTGAAAAGAAGTTCAGAAATTAATATTAATTAAGGAGAGTTTACATTACGATAGGCAGGATGCTCAGGGTTGTTAAACATTGTGATATTATTGTGATTCTCTAAGTGCAAATATATTTTTATCTACACGTATCTCCATCAAAATTAATGCGCAACCTTCATGGTACTGCTTAAAGGTTTAAGGTATAATCCAATCGATATTTGCAAACCTTATATAACAAATCTACTTAAGAATAGATCTATTGAAATGAGAAATTTCCTTAGTAAACTATCTTTACTCAAGAAGACAATCTTAACAAATATACAAGTATACATTATTTGTAGTATGTTCTATTAAAGAATAGTATTATACAGTTGTGTGCCGAAGTAAGTAACATATTATTTAATTATATTATCACAGACGTATTCCTTGAAATCCAAATTTATATTTATCCCTTCTCAATCGTTCGTCATGAACATTGTTGCTTATGTTATTACTAATATTTCGTCAATTGTTTATTTATATTTGTCATGTTGCCCAATGGAAATATTGTCATAGGTTCTGCACTACCCGAGTAGCCCGCGACACACTGTCGCATGTTCTATGTTAGTTGTATTTGTGTACTCAAGTGATTTGGTTCGGCATTCAGTCGAGTGAGTAACTCGAGTGGGGCCCTCGTCTTTCAAATGATTCATAAATTGTAGGCAACCCACTTGAGGTCGTGCCAGAGGTAGACGAGCTGGCAGTACCGGGGCAAGGCAGGGAGGGAAGGCAGTCGATCTCTCATTAGTTTCCAGTTGTTTGGACTCAACACATTTGTAACAATATTTGTGAACTAATTTTAGAAGCGAAGTCAACTAGGAAAGGAACTGTTCCTCCGGCTGGCGGCGGCCAAATTGACAGCTCAAATATTTCAGGACAGATTTTTGACGTGCTGCCCGTGATTTGTCATTGACATTGTCATGAAGGGGGGGAGGGAGTGAGTGAGGCAGAGAGATATTGTGGGCCTCCCCCGATTGCTGCAGACAAACGGGCTGCACTTCATTTGTGCCGCATGGATAAACAAAGCAGACGCAGCTGAGTCGGTGGCTGTGGTGGCTTCATCCACCGATCTGAGCGATCTGACGATCTGACGATCCTCTGCCATGCGTCGCCACATTTTCTAATTGATTTTAAAATGTTTCAGTTTGTATAAATAATTGCGTTTTTGACATTCCCATTCCCATTCCCCTCCCGTTGTGCTTCTATTCCATATTTTGGAGGGCCAGTCGAGGGGCCCCTCCCCCTTGTTCGGCCTCCCCCCTAAGGGGACTTTGGTTAATTGCGCGACAGGCGCATTTCGGTTCGCCTCGGGAGCTTACGACAAAATGCAATATTACAATAATTTAATTTATGTTTGCCATTTATTATTTTCTAAATTGTTTTGGAACGTGCCGCCAGCAGTTTGCCGCGATCCATTCACTCGCCCCCTCTCCCACACGCCTCACATAAATTTCGGCAACTAATGATTTGACTATTTTTGGGCCTTTTCGAGTGCAGTACATCTCATGGATGCATCCCGCCCGCACCATATAATCCGCGCTAATGTCGCGCGGCAACCTGAAAACTAATCCTTTGCCTGCGTCCCGAGTGGGAGGTTTACGTGCCGAACTCATAATGGAGGCCAATTAATTGAACTCCCTCTGAATGAGCTGAATGATGCGCCCAATTCGTGGCTTGAGTTATGGAAATGACTAATGAGTGCGCGACTGAGTGATTCGAATGTAGCGGCAAATGCATTTTGAATTGGTTTTTATTCTATATTTATAGCCATGTTTGGGACGGAACATGACTTGCTATATGTTTATAATTGAAATTGGGGAGAGTGGAGCTTTGTATCTCTGCGAGAGCTTGGCACTTTTTGATGTCTTAGCTAATGAGAGTAATAGTTAAAGATAGAACACTTTATGGTATGGAATATCATTAGATATGTAATGGATTTTTATAGTAATTAAATAAAAAGTATTTAAAAAAGAAAGGCAGGTTTAATCTTGTTTTAATTGTAGTATTTTAGTGCAACTGAAGGACTCATTGATTGTTTAGAATCCCCAGGAGAACTTGGCATTATGTAAGGGATTTATATGATGGGGGCACCTAAATTTGCATAGCTCTAGCTTAAGCAGTCTGCCAAATATCTCACATCAAAGAAGCATGTACAGGGGGGCGCTAACCTGATGACGCGCAGTGTATGTCTACTTAAAGTATGGAATAAGTTTATAAGGGAAGTTAATTAAGCTGAAAGGGAAGTTAAAAAAACCTAACTTTGGATTAAACACCGGCTTTTATAAACCTACTTTTTTGTTAAAACTCTTTAATATCCGTGAAACTAAGCTCTACATAGAACATTCCAATTCTAAGTGAAATAAATAGAAAGTTCTAAGTAGTTTACAAGGTTGTTACGATATAACAAAATCAATTTTAATCTTTTACTTGGGCTTACAAATATCTCACAGTGCTACACTAGATTACTGCATTAAACCAGAGCTTAAGTATAAAAAGAGAGAAAAATAATTCAGAACTACTTGAAAGACATTCAAAAATCTAGTATGTACAATAGATCTCTCTTAGTAGATCTCCCTTTAATTCTTTTAATGTACTTCTCCAGGTGTAGTTATTTATAAGTTCCTCAGCAATAGATATAGTACTTTAAAGCAGCACTTAGACCCACCCAATTGCGTTTTCTCTCTCAAATCTCGCGCTATCTCTCACATATCTTCTTCAAATACCAATAGCTAGCTTTGTAATTGATAAATATCCTTGGCAGACACACACTCCCATCACAGACACACACACATACACACACTCCCCACGCAACTCATACTTACTGCAGTTGCTCGATTTAAACATTTGCTTGGGCAGGAAAAACATACGAAATGCGATGTCGTCTTGGACTTTGTTTTCCGAGGGATGAATCAATTTGCTACCAAATGTTGAGGGAAGCAGCGGGGAAGGGGGCTGTGGGGTATAAGGAAGCGTGGCACACAGTTTGTTGACCCAGCTCCAGCATCTACGAGCGAGAAAGAAGGTTCAATTGGCACCAGCGACATTTTACACCACGACGCCTTGTTTACATGCCACCAAAGAGAGGAGGGCAGAGAAAGGAACAGAGAAGGAGAAAGTGGAGGCGAGTGCAGCAGGGAAAGCGAGGGGGAAGCAGCGAAAGTGAAAACATTTGAATGAAAATGAAAATGAGAAGGAGAGAGTGAGATAGTGAGAGAGGGAGCAGAAGAGGAAGCATATAACGCCAACAGATGCGTCGCTTGATGCCGCATTAGAAGGAGAGCAGGAAGAAGAAGCAGCAGCAATTGAAGACGTTGCCTGCACCCCCAACTTGCCACCAGTTGAGGCTACTCGCATTTCACTTAGGCAGCACACCCCTCCCTGCATCCTCCATCCCCTTGCCTCTTCCCTCTCCACCAACTAACGAATTCGGGGGCAAGTTTTGCACTTGAATTGATTTGTCGCCGGCAACTGCAATTGAAAGCAAAGTAGCAGGAGGCAAGTTGGCTTTGTGGGGTGGGGAGGGGGGATGGCAAGCAGGGTAGGGGGTTGCGACTTTTTATTGCTTCCGCTGCAAACATAACTGCACGCTCCAAGGCGCTCAAAGGATTCGCTCAGACTTTGCTCTGCTCAGACCAAGGCCAATATTTGCTTTGGCCACGAAATCATTTCATTAAATCAGCGCCATGTGCGGCAGGGGCAAGGGGGCAACAGTAGGCATGTGGCAAGTGCTGTGTGTAAACAAAACGCCTTCCTGCCGCGTGCCACGTGCCACGTTCCTGCCTCCACTTGCACCCGACATTATGTAACATATTAATAATGAAATCGCTCATAAAATTATAGCAACACCCTCAGCAGAGAGAAAGAGAGAGAGAGAGAGAGAGGGTGCAAACGGGACTTGCGTGTTGCAAGTTGTTCATGCCACAGCGGCGCCTGTTCGCACATTGTCGCGCCAGGCAGTGGCGTAGAAGGGGGCAACCCTGCACGAGTTATGAAATTATTTTCCATAATGAGCGTGTGTCTCGTGTCGCCTCGTTCACCCCTCGTCGTGATAATCTTTTGTGCACCCAACAAAAAGCAAAGTCAACATATTTCGATTTCGATTTCCATTACAATCGACCCCCTCCTTCCCCCCTTCCTCACTCCGTCGCGCCTTCGTTACAGTTTTTAGCCGGAAAATGTGCGCCGCGTGCCGCTATTTAGCGTCGATTATGGCAGCGAACATATTTCTCACCATCCTCCCCGTTTGTCTGCCTGTCTGTACCCCTGCATCCTGTCTGGCCTCGCTTATCCTGTCATCGCTGGAACTTGCTGACGCAAAGATGATTTCGTTTTCCGTCGCCCTGTCATGATATGCCATAAGTCTCCCAGCCGGAAGAGAGCCCAGCAAAATGATGCCCATAAGCGGAAACGGGTTGGTAGCTTACAACTGCCATAAGGACGAAGGATTTGTTTAACATATTATCCGCCAACTAGCTGGGGGTTTTGCACATAAATCATGCTACTGTGCTGTGGATGATATCATCTCTATGTGGCTGGAAGTGCTGGTGACTGGTGAGGAGTTGAGTTTGAAACGTATAAGTTGTAACTTGTGGATGATATAAATGTATATAATATTGTTATAATCATTATTATAATATCTTCAATTTAAAGTAGAGTATTCTATATAATTTTAACTAATACTTATGTGTACATACTTTTATATTTGTATCTTCAAAATATTATCTAAATTTCATCTGAATCCAAAAAAAATAAAACAATAAAGTTGAATTCCTTTTACTTATATTAATATTTCCTGAAGTAAATTAAATTTAAACCGAACCTCACATACATTTACAACATGTTTTGATATACCATATTAATAGAAAACATTTTAGATGATCTCTAATTTAACTTCATCCATATGATTCATTCATTATATACTCTTTAGCTTTACTTAATACAGTAACAGAAGATGTAAAATGATTATTATATAAAAAATATTAAAAACTTTGTTTTTAAAGCCTTTCCCAACAGAAAATCCTTTCAGTAATTAAATAAAAGTAAGTTAAATAAATGTTCCCATACCTTTTGAAATATACAACATTTTCTCATACATAAAGAAAGAATTGGTCACGCTCAGTTGGCAATCCCGAGGCGGGCAGGAACAAAGGGTTTGTTTGCCAATTAGAGTTGTCCTTGAGGCCGATTTCTCCACTCCTCCTTCGCCTTGGACTGCACTGACAGATTTCACGCTCAGATATTGAAAAATGATGTCTGTCAATATTTGCATATCATTCCAAGGCGGAAATATCGAACGCAGCATGACGACATTGATATTGTTCGAAGCGCGATGCGTGGCATGTTCCGTGGAACTGTTCGGGGAAGGACAACAGGCAACGCCCACTGGCAAATCCTTTGGCAACAAAAGGGTAATGGCTGCAAATCCGGTACGCTGTATGCAAATGCTTGACCAGACCCTACCGGACCCGACCGGACCTGGGCCTGGAGTGAGGGACCGCTGTAAGCCGTGCTTAATTAGTACGCAAAATATTTGCCTTAATTGTCGCACAAACAGCACGGGGACGCCGACGACGCTGCGGACGACAAGGAGGATAAGAAAATATAATCCCTTCGATCGGATTTTCCGGTCAGTGAGCGGCCGTAGACCGGACCCGACAGTGTCTACCTGCCTACCCTGAGGATGAAGAAATTTGCACTAGTTTTCGCGCTTGATCCGGCAGATCTCAGTGTTCTCGGCTGATTGATCCTGTTTGCGGGACATTTGCCAAGATGCGGTGAGGCGGCTCTAAAGCCAACAAAGGCCGCCGCCCTAGGCCATTGTCCATTGTCCCGAACATTCTCTCTCTCTTCCCTCTTCAACCGGTTTAGCTCAAGCTGTGCCTGAGCCGATCGGGCAGGATTAGTGCAAGCACCCGACAGATTTGTAGGCGTTGCTATTGAGACAGTTTACCGTACACTTACCTCGGCTTTGTCCAGCGTCTTCACCTCCTCCTCTTCCTCCGCTTTCTTCTGTTTCTCGACGTGCCTGCTCGATTGATTTGTCAAAAACCGCACTAACTGCCAAAGTATTTCATTGACCACCTACCTGCCCGAACTACCGCAGCCCAGGCAGCCCTCGTAGAGAAGCCGCCCGGGCTGCAGTGGAGCCTGACCAGAAGCGGAGTGCAAGTCGAATGCTCCAGCGGCCTGCCGAAATAAATCAATCAATTAAATTTTTATAAACATGGAAAATATGCGAATGCTTCAAAAAACAAGTAAAGTGGTCAGCAGTGGGGGCTACTCGACTATGAAGTACCCTGCACAGTACTAGAAAGATACCTATAATGGTTGAAACCCTGTTAAATATTAAGTGAGTTGTAAACTCTTAACAACTAGATCTCTGAATGTACCTTAGACAAACAGGGAACATTAAATTATTTCTTTTATTTATTTATCAAAATGAATTTACTTGCATAACTTCTATGCTTATAAAGCGATCGTATTGAATTTATTTAAGCTTAGTTTAATATCATAATTATCTAAGCAGACACAAAATTTCAATTTGATATCTTGCTAGCTGCAGCAAATAAACGTATTTTTTGATTTACAGCGTGTATAGGCCTGGCAACGCAAAGTTTGAAAAATATTTCAGATGTGTATTGAGTAGAGTAGCTCTCATACCAAATTTGATATGTGTAAGTCCTATAACAGTTGAGATCTGCCAATTTTTGTATTTAAAAAAGAGATAAACTTAAAATACAGCAAGGTTTATCAAGCACTGTTTGTACTATCATGCGTCTGTTATTTTCAAAGATTTTCACCAACTGGATCTACCCGTTTATTCACCAATTCCAGTGAGTACCGCACTCAAGATCGCCGCAGAAGTCCACTCTCCAGTCTGTAATTAAAATTTCAGCTAATATATCTCCCGGGCCGAGGCAGGCCTGGCTTTTTTGGCCAGCGTGCGACAAGCATATGACAGTTTGACAAAGCGACGCTGACAAGTGGACCCAGCCCGACGTGCAGCCCCAAACGATGCGTTTTGGAATTCGCGGTATGTCCGTCGACATTGGGGACAAAAATCATATTAAGACAGGCACATTATAAAACGACATGAGTGGGCAGAGGCGGGGAGGGGGTGAGTGGTCAGCAAGCTGGCGGCAGGGCGCATAACTTGGCTTATTAAAAAGCAGCAAAAAGCGCCCGCAAAATTGGGCCTGAGAAATGCCCCAAAATGGTCTGCAACGAAGCGCAGTCTAAGCGCCACTTAAGCAACGGGTTTGCAGAGGGTCCCAGCAGGAGGGGTGGTGGAGAGAGAAGAACTGAGGGGCCAGTCGCATTTCGAACGGCGCCATTCATTGTCCGAGCACATTCTGCCCCGAAATTGTCATTGAACTTTTCGCCGAAATTCTTCTCGAAGTAGATCAGATCGCAAGATCGTCTTCCGCTCAACTCACGATGATCTTTAGCTGTAAAATGGGAGCAGTTTGATGAGAAACACGCTGATTACTCGCAGTATTACATGACGAAGGGCTTTCTCGCTGGTTCCCCCATAATCCCCTCCCAATTATGCGAATTCTACAGCCATTATTGCGAGCAAATTGAACCATTATCCGTTTAATTATAACTCATTTTTATTATATGTTTGCAATAATTGGCGATAAAAAGGCTAAATTAATAGCAGTTTAGCTGGCACTGCAATTAACTGTCTGTAATTCTCTTATGTGAAATTTGCTTAATTGCGAATCATTTTTCAAATCAATTATATTTTGTTTGCCTTGTGGGGGTGAGCAGGAAGAGCAGAAACTAATGCAACCCAATCATAAATTTAACACTAAATTTATTCCATCTATTTACGCTTTAACTGCAAATGATGAATAAAAGAAAATTTATAATAAATGGATAATAATCACAATTTAATGCTTACAAAAATGAAACTATTGTATATATGTATATTGAATTTATTTTGATTTTTTCTGACTTTGAATTTAATTTGAGTTCAAACATTATGAATTTGGCTATATAATTGGCTTAAATAATTAAAGAACATATATAGTATTTTCATGTATTTCATTCATTTTCTACATTTTCATGCATTTATTGTTGATATTTTTGGAACTTTCAAGGATTTCAGCAATGTTTCTGTTCAATTATCTGTTATATGAAGGCAACTTTTGTTGATTAAATAAAACTATTTCCCAGTCATAACATTTGACAAACTTTAGTATATGCTATAAAAATACCTCAAACAGTATAACCATAACCATATTTCATAAAAATAACCTCAAATTCCTGGTAATTAAATCAGATAAGAATGGTTCAATACTCGCTCCAGCTGCTGCCTTGCCTACCCCTCTACCCACTGTGCTGCACAATGGGGCGGTTGCTTGCACACAAATGCCATAAATATCGCGGCCGATCGGCCAGGCATATATGATAATGATGACAGGAACAGAGAGAGAGAGAGAGTGAGAGGGCGGCAAACACATTCTGCGGTGCCGCAGGCGCAGGCAGTAAAAATTTTCAAAAATATCATAATTTTTGATTCCGACGAATCGCGGGCCACGTTCGGGCCATTAAAGGGTTCGAATGAAGCCGTAAAATGCAACAATAAATTATGCTAAAACTAACATCAATTACAGGTCGTAAATGCCGCCACTGGAGCTGAGATCGGAGGGGGTGCAACGGGGGCAACTGCAACTGCAAATGAACCACAATAAAACCGAAAACGAATACTCGAAATAGACATAAATCGGGTGGGAATATACATATATAGTACATATAAACCAATGCAACCGATCGGGCGACTCGTTAATATCATATCAAACTCACACAGAGCACTAGGGGGGGAAAGAGATCGGGCCGTAACCCGTATCATCATCTCTGTCATTGTTTCAATAGAAAACGCATAAAACTTGAGAAAATTGAAACAAATTTTACAGAAGAAAAACAAATGGAAACGCGCGCGAGCCGCGCATGCCGGGAAATTGTCGATGAAAAGCGCACGATTTTATGGATATTTGTTTTTCGCTGGTAATAATGCCACCAGTTGTACGAGAGAAAGAGTGAATGTGTGAGTGAGATGGGGCTAGTCGTGTCATAGGGTTGCATTTTTATGGCTTTTCAAATGTTTCCGCAACGAGGCCCACAGACAAATTTCTCTAAGACGATCATAAAATTTTGATTTTTCCACAGAGAGTCGCGAGCGAGCTCATCCTTGGCCTTGGACGGGCGGGCATGTTTACCAATAATAGAAGATAAATTGTCTGGTTTACATTTAGAGCAGACATCACAATGCGCGATCAGCGACCCGTAACCCATGACCCGCGCCTCGACCTGCCTCGTAAACACTCGTTTTATGGCCCCGACTCAGGCAGCCCTTGCCGGCCCATTCGTTGCATCCTTTCCAGGATGTCGAAACGGTACCTGGCTGAGCCCATCATCAAGTGTCTACTTTGTCCATCCTTCACACCATCCTCCTCCTACTCCCTCCCTTGCCTACCCCCTTCCCAATGCACCTTTCCTCGACACGCGCTCGTAAAAACTTTCGATCGCAACCTTATCGATATTTCGAGATGCAATTAAACCTAATTATAGCAAACCCTTTTCGCAGTTTCACATCTCTAGCCGTCTCTAGTCGTATATTGTCTTATCGGCGCGCTCTTAAAATTTTCTTCTAATTGCGACTAATTGTGCAACTAATCCAATTCCCACTTTAATTACTCCAAGACGACGCGCCTCGCGCGCCTTCTTCGCGCTACTGTGCGGATCGATAAGAGAGCACAACGATTCGAAAGTTTATGGGTATTTTAATTTACATTATATCCCACATATTCCCATGTATCATACTCGTATATGACTTCTGGGAAAAGCAATCTTAGTTTCTTTAATTTGTGGCAACGAACTTCTTAAGGAAGTTATTCAAAATAGTATTTAAAGATTTATCTCTTAAGGAAAAATTGACATTGTTCTTTTATGAAGCTAATGAATTCAAATGACGATAATGACTGAGGTTGCAAATTAAATGAAATATTGAGATTTTATAAGTAGATGAAGCTGTCTTCGATTATCAACTGAATTTAGCAATTAATATTGTTGATAGAACTTGGCTATTTGGTTTGAAACAGGTGTAAATTCAAGCCCGCTCCTTGTCTTTTGACAAGTTAGTTGATGTGTTGGCAGAATGATTCGACTAGATGTTAAGTTTTAATGCGAAATCAATTCATGTTTTGCACTCTAGTTAGCTAAGCCATTTACCTAAATACCATTTACTTATAAATATATAAATCGGTTGTATGTTTCTACAGTTTCTCTTTAGGATTTCAGGTTAGGTTGATGGCCGACACAACTCACAGGGTAAGTAGCATAGATACAGCATAAGGAGTTTAAATTGATTGATATGTTGCAATTGTATAGAATTCAGATCTTTCTTTATATCATTTATGAAATTCATAACGTTATATACATATATCTCACATGAACACTTTTACCACAACCTCCTTTGTTCCCCTTATATGTTTTATCTCCCCTTCAATGTCAATTGCATTATCGCTCTCTCATAACTCTCAGCGTAATGAAAAGCTCTTAACTTTTCCGTCCAAGTTAATTTTCAACAATTTCATACGTTCTCTTTTTATTTTTTGCAGAAATTGCACACTCGCTGGGCACGCACAGAGGGGCGTGGCAAGAGAGAGAGGGGAAGGGGAGGGGACTGTCAACAATTTGTGAAGTGATTTTTTGCGGGCGAATGCAGAAGAAGACGCTGAAGAGGCGCGCAAATTGTTGAACAGTGTTGGAAATTGTGCAAATATAATGGGCACAGCAAATCAACAAGGGAGGGAGGTAGAGAGAGCCGCGAAGGGAGGGGATAGGGAAGGGGTGCGTGCGCGTTAAGTGAGTGCAATTGACAAAGGAAGTTGGCAATGAGAGTCGAGGGGCACTTGAGAAATTATGCGTGCATGCGAGGCAGAAGGCAGCCGCAAGCAGGGTGAGGAGGGAAGGGGGCGTGGCATGCGGTCGCTGCGTACACTTGAGTTTGCCAAATTAATTGATTCGATTTGGCATCAAATTGAGCATTATCGAAATAAGACAAGCGCGAACAGGATGCGAAATGCACGCACACGCACAGGATGCCGAGTGGCGCCAGTTCTCATTTCTATGTCCATGTCCATATCCTTGTCCATGTCCAAGTCATGTGATGTTATGAATTCTCGCCCAGTTGCACCTTCATCCTTATCAGGCCAACGGGGCAAGTTATGAGGCAGGCGGCGCCTCACGTCCTGCCACTGTACCTGTACCTGCAGTACCTGCACCCCTGCCCAGGTGAATACCTTACTCTTCCTCTTCCCTGCTCTGCTCTGTCCACGTTTTTTGTCCACTTGTCGCCAATTCGCTTCTCTGTGAGATTTTCATTCAGTCTCTGCAGGTAGAAACCAAAGTTGACTCTCAGTTTTTCCTCTTTTGTTTTTTCCCTTCTTTATTTTTTAATTATTATTGCCTCGGGTCAGGGCACACACACACACATGCACACAAGGAAATCCTTTTTTAATATCGCTCAGTCGCGAGGGTCGCTTGCACAATTTATGGCACTCACTGTCTCGCTCCCACTCCCTCCTATTCACTCGCCGTCTCGCTCTCGATGAGTTGTTGACATTTTCCTTATCTGCGTCTCGTAATTCCAACTTTACGCCGTATCCTACGCTCTATCAATGAAATATTGATCGACTCTCAGGCCCATGTTTGTGTGTGTCTGTGTGTGTGTGTGTATGCCTCTATGAAGATATCATTATGCATTGGAAACCTTCTCTGATTTATGCGTAATTACACGATTCCAGTTCGGGTTTACCTGCCACAGACTATATAGGGGAATATTTAAATATTGTGCTATAAAAATGTTTATAGGGTATCACCCTCACCCTATGGCAGTTTATTAAAGGACACTCTCGACCAAGTCCATAAATGTTATACAAGTTTTAATATCGCGTTGATTGAAAGATTTATGTTGCGGTTCCTTAGAGCTCTGAGTTCCCTCTGAGTTCCCACTGACTTCTCTCAGAGTTCTCCCTCAGATCTCTAAGGTTCTGCATGTCCAATTGATTTGGCTACTGATGAGTCCTACTGATTGATTGATTGACACAATCGAAAGGAGCAGGAAATCTTATTTAATGCACTTCCCTCACGTAAAGAAGGTAACTATATTTTATTGTTTTTGCTTTTTATTATACGATCTTGAGATTAATTAAAACTTCAAAACTAACTTTTAAAATCATTAAGCTATAAGATTGAACTGTACAAATGTTCTTAAGATGATCTGGAGATCAACTAAGGTTTTTTTAATAAAACAATATTTCAACTATATTTGTAATTGATTTATAATTGTATTTCATTATTTCTTTTATCTTTGTGAAACAAAAAGCTAAAGTAAAGTTAGTTTTAATATTTTTCCATTGTTTATCGATAAATTGTTTAGAAGATCTTGAGATCAGTTTAAGCATTTAATATTAATGAACATTAACATTGATTTAAAAGTCAAAGTATCTCGTATATTCGAAAGTATCTCAAAAAAACAATAGTATCTCAGAGCTGCAATAGTTACTTAAAACTTTTATAGCCAAAACAAACTTTAAACAGTTTCCCAGTATTAGATCTATAAGATATGGTAACATTCCCCCTCCGCTGCCCACCACACTGCTCTGTATTCCTCCCACTATAAGCCGATGATCGTTTGATCTTTTCAATGCACTTGAAATGCACGTCGAATCGTCAAAAAGTGGAACCAACTGCTCTTTAATAAGCCATAGAGGCCCCCAGTAGCCCCAGTAGAACTCAAAGAAACATAGAGTGAGAGGGGGGTGTAGGGAAGGGGCCTGTGAAATGAGGTTCAGCTCATAAAGCAAACATGAAACGCGTCTGTCAGCGATTTAAATGAGTTCGCGTTTTGATAGAAATTTTCAAGCCAACATGCTCGGAATGCTAATGGAGATCGGAGGTACTACGACGCTGGGTCTGCAACGTTTCGGGGTCTTCTATTTTGTGGGTCTCTTTTGTGGGCAGGCGGCGAAAATGTTCAACATTAAAATCAAATAAAATTTTTTTATAAATTGTTGAAGTTCTGAAAACGAGTGAGAGAGAGAGCGGGATGGGGGAGGGAGATAGAGAGACGTGGTCATAAAACCCCTCGCCTCCTTCCTGTCCGTGGCACGTCTGTAGGCACAGTGGAATCACTTGTTGAATTTGCCATAATTTTTATGGACAAAGTGTGAAAAACGCGGAGAGAACAAACGAAAAATGCTAAGCGGAAAATGGAAAATGGAAATTCGTAGGGAATGTGAAATCCTTTTTAGAGAGCGGAGGATCTGAGGATCGGCGTTTACTTAGGCTCCGCTTGGCCACCATAAAAACCTCTGTCAGAACATTGCGCATGCCCGACGCGAACTGACCATAACTTTTATTTATTTACTTACTATATCCCACTTGCTCTCTCTCTTTCTCCCTGTCTCCCTCTCTCTTCTCTGCGCTCCTTTGACCCCGAACCGCCTCATAAATTTGTTGCCTGCAAGCGGAAGCGATTCCGTTTTTCGATGTTCGATTGTTTTTCGTGCTCTTCTTTTCCCTCCTTTCTCCTTTCTCCACCATCTTCACTCCTTCCTTCGCTTACGTTTGCATTTTGTAAATTATTTTATGTTGGACTTATTCAACTTTTTTCGATTTTTAATTAGATCGACAAAGAAGCCGCGCGATCATTAAAATGCGATGCTTTCTCCTAGATCGCAGCGCGGCGATAAGCAGAGAGGAGAAGGAGAAAGAAGAAAGGAGGAGAAGTAGAAAGTGAAAAAGGGTATTAGAAACGGGGTGACAAAATCAGACTGCACGATTGCATATTGATTAAGGATGTGCGGGACAGAGAGAAAAGCGAGAGGAAGGGAGAGGGAAAGACTGACTGACAGAGCGGAACCTTCAATGAAAAAAGGCGTGAGGAAGGCTGGAAAAAAATATTCTATGTTTATTCGTATTCATATGATCACATAAAAAAAGATATAGAAAATTGCATATTTTTTATTAAAGCTGATCTATTAACATATCTTAAAATACAATAAAATTTACAAATATTTTATAATCTTATGTGAAATTAGTTTAAAAATACTTCTGCTTTAAATTTTCTTTTCTGATCAAAATAAGAAATATAAGGAAAATCAACAAATATTAATTAATTATAATTAGAATATTCACTTAAACAAATAGATTTATATATTGCACTTTCCGATTTCCTGAACAACCTCTTAAGATCTCAACAAATTCTTCCTTAAGTAATTGTTAAAATAAACTGAAATGTGGATTAAAATGGTAAAGAACTATAAAATTATTCACTCCTAGATATAATACTATATAATTAAGTATGTATCTCATTTATTATATATTATATAAGTATATGCTAGACATCACATAAATACAACATTTCTATATTTCAATCACAAATTTAATTTTGAATCTTTAATTTATTCAGCAATTGTTAAGAAATAATTTATTTTTATTGACTTCGCATATAATTAACAAATTTGAATTGGCATTAGAGAATTGTTTGTTGTTCTTTGTGTTTTTGTTTGATAGTAAAAAGTTTTTTATTGCCGCCATTTTTGGAACGCGAGGGCGCATTAAATAAAAATCCCGCTATTTTTATGGTTATAAAGCTAATGGAATTTTGAATAAACAACAAGCAACTAATGAGCAAAATATACTAAAATGTTTTGTTTTTATATATCAAATTTTTATGAACTACTTGAGCGATTATAACAAGCTGAATATGCATGTATGCACACACACACACACAAGCACACACTCGCACAGGTATGTATTGCCTGCACATAAAAATAAATCCCCTCCCTCTGTCACACACACACACACTCGACGGCCACTTAACATACATCGAATTAACATGCGAAGGGGTAGCGCTGTAAACGATACAATGCACATTAACATTTTCGAAATTGCACTCGTTAACAGCGTATAAGACTGTATAAGCTAACAGTGCGCGCATGTCAGTACGAGAGAGCGCGACAGACAGAGCGCTGTCGCTCTGCCGCTGCGCTGCTACTGTTGCGCCACAGAGAGAGCGAGTGAGTGAGTGAGCAAGCACGAGAGCGAGAGCTGCACAGAGAGCGAGAGAGAGAGAGAGAGCCAAGCAACCTGTAAGCATTCAATGTTGTTGTTGTTTTTGGTTATGATTATGAGAGTCTATCAAAAACTTGATGTGCGTCAGTGTGCGTGTGCGTGTGTGTATGTAACTGTATTGGCGTATCACATTGGAATATGATGGCAGCAGATATGAAAAGGGCAGCAACACACACGACGACGACGTCGCTGCCGACGCGCGGTTGGCTGTCGTCGACGGCGGCGGCGCAAGATGAGCGAATATGAGCGTTATGAATTATGTATTTGTATTTGTATGTATGCATGGTACATAAACAAACCCTCACACACACACTCAGGCACGCACACGAGTGCGAGAGAGAGTGCGGGCAAGAAGGCGTACCGTTGTTGTTTTTGTTGCTTTCTGTTTTCTTACTGGTGCACAAGGTGGCGATTGGCGTCGCTGTCGCTGCTTTTTTTGCGCCTCTGCTCGCATTGTTTTCTTTCTTTCATTTCCGACTCCTCTTCGGCTTGCGTATTTTATTGGCGCTCTCTCGCACTCTGTCCCTCTCGCTGGATTTATGACAGCCCCCCTTGCCACCTCCCTCCACGCAACCCATGACGAATTTGACTTTTCGCTCTGCAGCGACATCGACGCCAGCAGCGACTGCGGCAGCTTTATGAATTGTTTTTTCTTTTCTTTTCTTATTGTTTTTTTTTCTTATTGGCTGCGCTGCTTGTTGTGGCAATTGTTGTTGTTGTCAAGTGGATTCCTTTACTGGGTGGGGTTTTCCTGTTTGAGGTTAAGGCGCATCTCGCAAGTTGAGTGTTTCGTTTAAAATTACTAAAACTGGGCTAATTTAAGGCGGAATCTTCAGTATTTTCAACTTGGGACTGTCAAAGGGTAAACTAAAGTGGAAACTTGATTGAGGCTGTGTGTTAGTCTTATGTATTTTATTAAATATCATATATGATAATAAATCCTCAAAAATCTAAATAAAAACGATATAGAATAAATAATAATTGAGAAATTCGTTACAATTCGTTTGTATTTCTTAAAATCTTCATTAAATATGCACTTTTCATAAACCATACATATATCATTATCTTTTATTTAAAATAAGCTAAAAGAGGTGTATATTGTTGTTATTTAAAAAATGACAGTTAAATTGAATAAAACAAATACTTAAAGTAAAATTATTTTTTATAACACTATCTTAGAAATACCTCAACAAAATCCCAAAATTAACAATCAATAAAAAGCTCAAATTTGTCTCGAAAACAGCTTGAATTCTTTAAAAATATGTTAACATTTGACGCATGAAGTGATTATCATAATATTTACGAAACTTAATTGAAACTGAAAAGGTTTGCTCGGTCAAAAATTATAAATATAATGAATATTCATTCCCGAAATACGAATAAATCTTGTGAGTACAAATCTCAACCATGTTTCGCAACAACGAAGAAACGTAACTGGTTTCACGATCTGCTTAATGCGGGAACAATCGATTAATAACGATTTCTGATCGCTCTTATTTATGAGTGTCGTCTGGAAATAATGAATAACTAAAGTGAAGTGAAAACTGAATCACGAAAACTGAATCATGCAAAAAAGTAATTCAACAATTGTTCCAAAATAATTACACCAAAAGCTGAATAATACTGTTTGTAATGATTATTTAGTATTATTTCCCAATTAACAAGGCCCCGAAATTATTTCTATTTCTGCTTCGATTTCTAGTTGCTTTATAAAAAAAAAAAAGAAGCCGCCAGATGTGCGACAACTGACGCATAAAGACATTATATGGCGTATACCCTATGAAGATCATATGAGGAGGGGAGTGGCAGGAGAGAGGGGATAGCTTAAAGACCAAAATGAATCCTAAGTTTTTCTGAAATTACTGTGGGGTAAATCGATATGAGGCAGAGTAGAGTAAAGTAAAGTAAAGTAAAATGAAGTAAAACACAATAAGAAAACAAAAAGTCAAAGAAGAAGAGGAAGAGGAGGACGGGGGCAGAGAAACAACGAAGTGGGAGTTGCCAAAAGTCAACGAAGAAGAAAAGAAACAAGAAATAAAACATTTTGATGAATGGCTCATAATATGCCTCACACATACACACCATCGAATTGACGAATAAGCGAAGCACCCAAAGCAGTCGCCGATAAGAAGAAGGGGAGGGGAGAAGGCAGGCACGAACAATAGCAAAGAACCGAAAATCTTATAAAACCGAAATTAAAAAAAAGCAACAACAACAACTGAAACGGCGCTCATAACTGCGGCAAAGAGAGACAGAGATAGCGACCAGGAGAGAGCGAATGCGTGTGTGTGTGTGAGCGAGAGTGCGAGCGCGAGCAACACATGGCTGGGGCGCGCAGGCGTGCGAGTGCAAGCGAGATGGCAGTTATAAAAGGGCCGTACGATGTAGATAGTGGTTATGGGAGGGGTGGGGGCAGAGGAAGGGGGGCAACCAGTTGCCGTCGCATATGAATTATGATAAATTATTAATGTAGTGAGCGCAAGTGCGAGCGAGAGGGCGAGAGACAGCGCGCACACAGAGCCGAACAAAGACGAAGGCAGAGACGAAGATGAAGTTGAAAACGAAGGCAGAGACGAAGACGGGCAGGCAAAAAAGTGCCAAGAATACCGTTACAATGGCGCAAAAGGTGAGCGCGATAAGCCAAAACCAAAGCGGAAGGAAGTAGCAGCAGCAGAGGCAGAGGCAGTGACAGAGGCAGAGCCAGCGAAGGCAGCAGGCGAGTGCCGACACGAAGCTCCACGAAGAGACAAGCGAGAGAGAGTGAGTGCCATGTGTGTCCGTGTGTGTGTGTGTATGCGAGTGAGCGTCTCATAATTTTTCGAACAAGTTTCATAAATGTCCGTGCTGCAAACAGGTAAGCAGCGCCGCAGCAGCAGCGCCAGTAGCAGCAACAATAACAGCAGCAACAACAACATTCTGCGCCAGCCCCAGGGAGAGAGCACGTAAGCCAGAGCGAGAGCGCCAGCCTGTTGTGGCGGTGGTGAGAGGTCGATGGCAACAGTAACAGTAACAGCAGTCATAACTGAGAGCGCAGGCGAGAGCGAGACAGCAACAGCAGCAGAGGCGAGGCGAGGCGAAATTTAATAAAAATTATGATGAGAGCGAAGCCGAGACTAGTGTGTGTGTGTGTGTGCTGCGAGAGGGTGAGTGGCAGTGTGTGTGCGAGTGGGAGCGAGAGAGAGACAGAGAGAGAGAGTGATGGTATATGAAAAATTAAATGAAATGTGAGTGAGTGCGCGACTGTGTGTGTGTGTGAGAGCATAAGGTGGGTTGGTTGACTGAATGTCAGGATATGCTGTTGCTGTTGTTGTTGCTGTTGGGCAGTAATAATAAAAATGTTGCATACACACACGCACACACACGCAGAGAGGCCTGTGCATGTAAAAATATTGGTAGTAAACCGGTCGCGTCGTCGTCGTCGTCGGCAGCAGAGCCGACGCGCTGCGCTCGTGTGTTCGGCCTCGCGCACGTGTGTGTGTGTGTGCATGCCTGAAAGTATCTCAAAGATATTGTTTGTGTTTTGTGTCAGTGTTATTTTGACGCGCGTGCTGAACGTTCGTGCCGCATCGAGAGCAGATCGCGCCTCCTCGACTCGACCAAGTTCCCAAGCGACGTTCGCATTCGCGTTTCCCGCACTAAACGTAGCGCGAACTCAGTTAAGAAACGAATTCCAATCAGAAGTGAGAATATTATCGAGCTTCCTATCTATATAGTACATACGATATCCATACGATATATCCCCCTCCCCCAAAACAACCCGTGGAAGATGATCAAACTCACTTCGATCGGATATTGCGAAAGAGTTGCTTAGCCGACGGCAAAAAAACAAAACCAAACGCGGGTGCTAAGTAAAAAGAAAAGTTGAAGAAATATTAAAGAAATATCTCAGAAAGAATTTACTTTAAATTGCAAGTGAAGAGCCCGTGCTAGACAAGGACAGTGATAGAGATATGGAACGAGTCCTGCGCGCATGACAAATGTTCAATTTCCCTTGGCCAAGTGGCGCCAAAACAACAAACACAGTTTCTACTCCATTCCCCCCTCTCAACCCACCAAACACACACACACATACACACACAACACACATGCGTAAATAATGTTTGAATTGTGCTAAACGAGAGAAAGAAAGAAAAACAAAAAAGTTGAAGAAATTCATTTCGATTCTTGATGAAAAATCACTTGTCAAACGTTCTGTGTGCGATGCGTAGTGACTTCAAGGATAATCACCAGGAGACCATCAATAAAATGATACAGTTTGGTACCGTTAAATATGGCATTGTCAAACAGCTGAAGGATCGCGCCAGAAGCGCCGACAAAGGTGAGTGACAAAGTTGTCAAAGTGTTTTCTCTATAAAAAAAAAGCTAGGAAAGTTCTCTTGATGAAATTTTGGGAATATATCATAGATATCTCTAGTTTTATATATAGAGAAGTGAGATATAATCAGAGCAGACTTGAGTGAGTTAACTCAATGAGAAATGGTCGATATATGATGAGAATTATTTGAAATATATTCAATATATTCAATCAAGAATTGCTACAGTGTTTATAAGTATTCGAACATAATATTGAATTCCATTCTGAAATCTTAATTAACTGCAGTCATATAAAGTATTAAGAAATTCCCCAACACGAGTTATTTCTATTATAGAAATAGTTATAAATCAACTGGAAAAGTTTTCCGTTTCGATAATAATAAATTTATGAATAATTAAAATCTCTCTCGTGTCTCGAGCTAAACGATCGATCAATTTAGTAAATTATACCTGAGATCGTATAATAAAAAGTCGTACAATCATTTCTATAATTGTTTTAACAACAATTTCGCAAGTGTTGCACAACAATTAAGAGTTGCGATCTTTAAGAATGAATCGATTCACTTCGAGTGAGTTACAAATCTATTCGAATGGTTCTTATGAATGGAAGCCAGTTTAATGTATTTATTGACCACACACCAACCATAAAACTACTGTATTTCTCTGGTCTGGTTCTGAATTCGGATTCCGATTCGGGTTTCAAAGATATTTCCATATATTCTTTATAGTTCGGGAATATTTAATTTGGCATTTCGAATTGTTTTCTTAAGTTTTATGTGTTTATTGCTTAATTTGGAAAAAAGACAATAAAACTACCGAAATTATGAAAACTGTTATGTTTTCGAGTTATGAACTTGACGACTTCCCGTCAGTTTTGGCTTTTTTGTAGCTAAAACTAACCGTTAAATCATAAATAAAGCCAAAGCGACATGCAACACAATTTTAATTAATTAATTTGGTGTTAAATGCGATCGAAACCAAGTCGAAACGAATCGAAATGAATCGCATCGAATGGCTTCGAGTGCGTCTCGATTGGATTCACATTTTTATTGTGGCCGTGCGGGGCAAATGGCGTATGCAAATGGCGGAGCTTTCAAAAGCCATTAAAGAAACACGCCGAGCCCGGAGAAGGCCTCCAAAATGCGATCTCAAATCATTTTCGAGCTTTATGACACGCTCGAGACTCGGCATAATAAACCAATCTATGGAAATATGCATACGCTTTATATGGTATATATGGCATGATATACCATATATATATGTATATGGGATATATTCACATCGGGCAACACACGCTTCAATCATATCGGGAAGCTCGTCTCGAAATCGCTTTTTGATTTGCCATTAAAAAAGATGGGTCCACTTTGGGTTCATAATCGAGAGAGAAAAAGAGAGAGAGAGAGGGGAGAACTGTATCTTAAATTGAGAAACTGGAAATGCAAACTCGAAAATATAATTTATATATTCGATAATAAAACTGGTGCACAGTGTTGTCGCATTGATTATTATAATGAATTATAATGATTTTTCTCCATTCATCCCTTTCCCATCAGCATCAGACCGAATACAGTTAAATCATTTACAAACAGACCCAAATCAAAGTGGAAAAAATGACAAATTTGTTAATTAACAAAAACTGGTTCAGTTATTCGTTTATCTACATAAACAGATGCGGAAAAGCTCTTTGAATTCTGTGCGATAGCGGAAAATGGGAACTTTCTAATTTTATATAATATTGAAAATATATAAAAAAAGAAGCTGTCGATAGACCCATAAATATTTCATTTATTTGGCAGCTGTATTTTACTTAAAGAGCCCATGAAATTGGTATTAACTTTTACTACTTGATTAGTCAGGAGAGTTGGGAAAATTTCCTGTGGCAGTTGACTAAGGTAAAGGAAGTTTGAAACAGTGTAAATGTTTTCCATTCTCTAAAAAATAATGAACTAAGAAATATTTAAAGATTTCGAATATTTCTCAATATTAATCAGAAGTTCCTCAATTATCTTTTTCTGCTATAATATTTTTTCGCCTAATACTCATTAATATTTCGAAAATCAAATTTATAAATCTAAAGATTCCTTTGAAAATCGCATGCGATTAATTTCTTAGGAATTTTGATTGCTTGCAATTGCTCTCTCAACCAGATCGGAGTATATTCATAAATAATACCAACACCCTGCGCCGATACATAGTTCAAATGTGAATATACTTGGGGCATAATATATGAATCTACGCATAATACAATATATAGTCGATTTTGATGCCGAATGAGCTGGCATATAAATTTTGAATTTTGAAAATCGGCCATAAGCTTTTAAAAGGCGATAAACGCGAGTTGCTTCGCCTCCGTCTCCGTCTCCTTCTGCTTCTGCTTCTGCCTTTATCAATTTATTTTTAGGTGCTTCGCTTTTTATTTATGCGTCTGTGTGTGTGTGTGGAAGAGTGTGTGTGTGTAGTGTATAACTGTGGCATTTACTAAAGCTGCTGCGGGGCATTAATAAATGTTCAGTCATTAGTGCGGAGCACAATAAATAAAATAAATATCGAAAAATTGGCAGCGAAAAAATAAAATCATGCGCTGATTTCCATATGATTTATATAGACTAAGCAGATGTACACACACACACATTTATATATATTTATATATATATGTAGATATAGTCTGTCTGTTGTTCGGTTTAACCCCAGCGCCAAAGTCGATGCGCATAACTTAATGACATTAATTATTTAATTATTTTTATTTATGCTATTTTTTTTGTTTGTTATTTTTCCAGTTTCAAGTTCCGTAGGCCAATTTCAGTTCCACAATGCGCTGTCGTGTCTGTAGATACCCAGCAGATGCAAATCTATAATTAGTTGTCCTACACTTAGATTCGTAAGTTGATATTGTGGATATTGTTAGTTTTCTATAGAGTCTCGCTATGCTGCAAGTTTCATAATGATCGCATGTGAAACGATGCTGTTATGATCGTTTTCTATGCTGCACAGGGTATCCTTGCGTCGGGCAGCATGCTGCACATGTGCGTCATCCGCCTGCCTTACTTAGTTATGTATGCCTGAAATTCATGTACATGAAATTCAATTTGCCCTCTCGGTGTCAATTTATACCAAACTCGTGGAATTCGCTCATCGAAATCGAAATCGAAATCGACGCTGGACTTGGATATTATTAAATTATGCCACATGTCCGTCCTCAGTCTGACCACAAACCCATTGTTGTTGTTGTTGTCGTTGGTGTTTTGCATTTTCCAACTGGCTGCACAATTTTATTTTTTTGTTGTTGTTATTTTCACCTCCACAAAGAGCGGGGAATACATTGTATCGACGTCAGCTTGACTCCCCTTAGATGGATTTGCATATTGAATATGATGATGGAATAATTGAAACTCGCCGCGTAACAAGAGTCAAATGAATTCTACAAAAGCGCAAAAAAGCCTGAAGAATTGAAATATACTGAAGAATCGGAGTAGAAGACGATGACAAAATGTTCGACTCGAGTTCGTTCGGTTCATTCGTTAGTTTTGCATTAGCTAACAAACTTGCATTATCATATAGTATGCCAGGGGGGACGGGGGGAATACGTACTCCAAATTGCATAATATTTTATGCAGATGAAGAGGAAGTTGCCTACCTAAATTGGGGGGAATGAACTGGGGAAATACATGATGCTGATGATCTATTAACAAGCTAAACTCAGCACTCGTTTGGCACAGTGTAGTGTAGCTCGCTAAAAGCAGAGTCATAAATATTATGCAAATTTAACTGAAAGGTCTTTTAAAATGTATTTCAAAATTGATGAACTTGCAATGCAAGTCAATTATTTGTCACAGTGTACGGGTAATAAATGGGAATATTTGTTTTTTATAATGCCATAAAGTTATAAAGAAATCATATTAAATGCAAACTAGTTTTCGGTTGCAACAAGTTAATTACAGTGGTATAATATCGCACTTATTTGGAAACTGAACAAAAATATATATATGGTACTTATATACCTATAACACATACTAGAATATATATTTATCATAAAATTTATTGTCAGAAGTTGCATTGCATATTTTATGGCATATTTTATAGTAGCATTATTATTATTTTGTTCCTCCATAATCGTTTAAAATATTCTCTTCGCTTTGCACTAATTAATTTTGCTTTTTGCAGCCATCAAAAATTGATTTGCTGAAAGCTGAAAGCGCGAGTGAAATTTACTAGCTAAAACAGCAGACAGAGAAAGAGAGGGAGAGAGAGAAAGAGATGGGGGAGGGAGAGAGACAGCCAATTGTTGCTGGTATTTTGACATGTGTGTGCGGTCGAGGTGACAGTTTAAATTTGCTAACGACAAATGTGATGTGTTTCTTTTTTTTCTGTTTTTTAATAACGGGAAACGGTTTCATTCTCATTCGTTTGGGCTAATCTGCAGTTCCTTCAATGCTTCAATTTGCGTGAATTTATAGAGAGCACCAGTAGATATAGACAGATCTATATGCAGGGGGGCAATTATACAGATACACATACAGATACAGATGCGTGTATAATTCATTTGAATTTACTGCTCGCTTCACATGCGGATTTATGGCTTGACTTAATCCACCTTTAAACTTGTACAATTCAATTTATATTTATATTTATAACGTCTCTATTCGCGTCTCGCTCTAACGTATGTATGTGCGCTCGCTTGTTTGTTTATTCGCGCCTAACACAATGGGAAATATAATTTCCTGTCCACAATTTTCATATTTATTTATCTGTCAGTCTGTGGGGCGAAATAAGTCTTAAAACGGCGCACAGGTAGCAAGGCAGAGCTAAAGATACAGATACAAGCTACAGATACATTTGCAGATACAGATACATCGACAGCTCGTGCAGATGTTGAGTTACTTTTGCTTATTTTGCTTGCGCAATGCGAGAAATACCGAAAATAAAATATAATTCAAAAAAAAAAATACACACAAAAATTTGTTGAAATAAAAACTACAACTAAAACAAACTCAGATGCGGTTCGACGTCTCCCAAAATTGAACATAAATACACTGCAACAACAGCAACAGCAATAACAACAATACGGAAATTTATTGCCGATTGCAAACTGACTTCGATTACTCGACAATTTTATGGCCATCATAATTCCCCTGCCCAGAGTTGATTTGCATTTCCTTTGCCCCTCCCCTGTTCCCACCCTTCCCTCAGTGACTAAACGAGGCAAGCACAAAGGCAGCCGACCGCCAGTTTATGGCGCAATAATTACACTTAACTTTTAATTAATTAAAATAACATTCACTCAATCAATAAATCAATAATAATTATTAGAATGTTGCTCGCACTCTTCGCGTTGAACTCGCCGGACAGAGAAGTCAGCTGAAAATGTGAGAGAACGGGGAAAAAAACAAATATTATTATAAGAATACACTGCGGAAAACAGGGGAAACTTCATTTGAGACAAACATTAAAATGATGAATATATTTATAGCAAAAAAAAAGCTAAAATTAAATATGAAAACGGAGACATTTGTATAAGAAACAATCAACAATTGAATATACACTGCAAAAAAATACAGTAAAATCAAAATGCTCAATTATAAATGCCAAAATAATATTTACAAATAAAAAAACATAAAATAAGCAACAGCTAAAATAATTTTAAACATTTTAAAAATGAAAAAAAACTGAATTAAAATGTGTCTAAAAACTTCTTAAATTTATTTACACTGCTCAAAATCAAAGAATATGCATCGAAAAATATAATTAAATGTTCTACACTGCTAGATAATATTCTCGCTAAATTATTAATGCGATCGATATGCAAATGGCGCTGATAGCGCGCAACGTAGCTGCTGCAAAGTATCTGTATCTACAGTCGGAGCGCTCTCAATGTATCTGTATCTCTCGCTACGTATCTGTGGCTTTTTCTCTGTTGTTGTGCAAAACTCGCTCGACTCGTTTCGATTTCTGTGCAGAAATATGCTTTATTATAGTCAACTGTAGGCGGGCAGAGGGGAAGGGCTGGGGTAGAGGGGGATAGAGTAGATTTATCTCGTTTCTTTGGGTTTGCGCTAACTTATCATAAATTATGTTTTATGGCTGCGGCGCATGCGAACCAATTTGGTCGGTTATGCGAATAATAATGAGCTAGAAAGAGATGGAGAGAAGGAGGGAGTGAGGAAGAGAGGAAGGAAAAGAGAGAGAGAAGGGTAGACAGATTTGGGTTGCGATTCGCCGTCGGGGCTGCACAACAATTGTCAGCTGTTTTTTTAGCCTTTTTTACGGCAACAAACTGTTGGCAACAGGTGAGAATCAGCTGGACAACAACAACAATTGCTAATTGCTGCGACAAACACACAACAAATGCTTGATTGACAGAGGGAGGGATGGCGAGGGGAGAGAGAGGCAACTGGTTCACTGGCTGCTGCTGTTGCTGCCACAAGAAATTGCAGTCAACACACGCTGCAACAGCAACAATTGCAGGCGATTAAGTCATATATGCGACAAGGCAATGGTCAGCAGAGAAGAGGGGAAGGGGGAGTGAGAAAGAGAGAGAGAGAGAGGGAAAATGTGGGAGAGCAATAGGGAGTGAGGCTGGAGGAGTCTCTGCTCTGTCTATTTCAGTGTTCACTGTCAGAACACAACAAGTTGTTGTTGCTGTTGCTGCTGTTGTTGTTGTTGCTAATGTTGCTGCCGTTGTCAGTTGTCAATGCTGCACAGTGGAAAAGCGCAAGAAAATTCGCTGAAAATAGCAAAAATAATTGAAATATTTCTGAAAAATGCAATTGCAAAAGGGAAGACGAATTTCTCCCCTCTTCTCCTTCCTCTTCTTCTGCCCCTTCTCCATTCTTTGTCATGTCCATGACGCACAGTGGAACCACTTGAAGTTGTTTGTGATTTCTTTTTAATTCGCTGCAGATTTGCGAGTCTTTTGTGCCTTTTAAAGAGGAGAAACACTTGTTTCGCCTTCAATCAAATCGAACAATTATAAAGCATGAATAAAGCCGATACAACTGAAGACTATGACTATAGTAAATCAAGTGACTAAGTTGGCAATTGTTTAATTGCATCAACACATTAAATAGTTGTGAAGAATGTGCCTTATTTATTAGTGTTTGATTCAGGTAGCAAGCCAAAAAGTTGACTTTGCATTGGCCAAATGTTTCAGAAATTAAAAAGAACTCGAACTAAAAGGTATACAAAATCAATTATAATTGTATGCGTGATATATTCAAGGTATTTAAGATATATGAAGTCGGTTTTATAACAGGATATAAAACGATCTTGAGAGTATTAATTTAAAAGTTAAAGTATTAAATGAAAAGTAAAGGGAAAAGTTGTGAATCGTACAAAAATTAAATTTTTAGCATCTATTAAAAATAAATTGATATAACAGATATGGTAGAAGACTATAATATATATATATATGTATTATGATTATATTATTACTTACTATATAGTTCTTAATATTTCTAAGCTATATTTCCTATATATTCAACGAAAAAGAAATGCTAGAAATAAATTTGTTAGGGAAAAATAAAAATTAAAATATAAAAAAGAATTTTAGTCAAAAGAATAACTATATGATATATTCTGTATATTACACAGATAGTGTATAAAATATATACATATATGTATATAATATATATACACAGATATAGTATTTATATAAGGACAAATAACCTTTAGTTTTATGTTAAATATAAAATTAAATGTCTTCCCTGCAACTCTTCTAACCTATTCTCTTTTCCCACTCTTTCCTATCTTCCTCTCTCTCTCTCTACCAATGGCAGACATAGCTAGTGATCAGGAGGACAATGGCGCCTGCTCGCCGCTGACCACAGTGACCAGGACCAGCGCCAGCCCCAGCCACAGCGGCGACAGCGAAGCCGAGCGTGAGCTGCCGCTGCAGCTGAAGGAGGAGCAACGAGAGCAGGAGGAATCACAGATAACAGAGCAACAGTTCCCGCTGCTGGAGGATCACAATCACAACAACAACAACAATAACAACAGTAAAGAGTCTGTCATGACAAAGCCACCCCAAGAGGAGGAGGAGTTGGAGGAGCAGGGGCAGCAGATCGACATCGATGACAGCGCCAACTCCATGCCCAACTCGCCACAAGCTGCTGCTGCTGTTGCCTGCGAGCAGGATGTGGATGTGGAAATGAAGGAGCAGCATGAAGAGGAGCGGGAGGAAGAAGAACGAGAGGAGGAACGCGAGGAGGTGCGGCATGAGCAGCGTGGACGCACCACAACCTCATCGTCACCTCCTCCCACAGCATCACAGCTTACAGCCAACCTGCCCCCCGCCCCTGCAGCAGCTGCCCCCGTCACCCTGGAGGCCATACAGAACATGCAGATGGCCATAGCACAGTTCGCAGCGAAGACCATCGCCAATGGTGCCAGTGGAGCCGACAACGAGGCTGCCATGAAGCAGTTGGCCTTCCTGCAGCAGACGCTCTTCAATCTGCAGCAGCAGCAGCTCTTCCAGATCCAGCTGATACAGCAGCTGCAGTCGCAGCTGGCACTCAATCAGGTGAAGCAGGAGGAGCACGACGAGGAGGAGGAGGAGGACGAGGACGAGGTGGAGGCAGAGCGCGAGGATGGCGAGACAGACACGTACGAGGAGGAGGAGCGCATTGCCGACATGGAGCTGCGCCAGAAGGCAGAGGCACGCATGGCCGAGTCCAAGGCGCGACAGCATCTGATCAATGCTGGCGTCCCACTGCAGTCCACGGCCGAGTCCAGTTCGCTGAAGCGACGCCGCGAGGAGGAGGCAGCAGCAGCGATGGAGGCCGAGGCGAAGGCGAAGGCGCCTGTGCGGAAGATGGAGTCGGCGCAGGATGCGCTCTCCAAGCTCAAGGAGATGGAGATGGACATGCCGCTGCCCTTCGGCTCCGACTTGGCCTCCAGCATCATCACGCACCACGATCACGATGCCCCCACGGCGCCCAACTCCCTCGATCTGCTGCAGAAACGCGCCCAGGAGGTGCTCGACTCAGCCTCGCAGGGCATTCTGGCCAACAACATGGCCAACGATGACTACGCCCTGTCCGGCGAGGGCGGCGGCAAGGGCGCGGGTGCAGGGGGACGCAGTGAACCGTTCTTCAAGCACCGCTGTCGCTACTGCGGCAAAGTGTTTGGCTCCGACTCCGCCCTGCAGATCCACATACGCTCCCACACCGGCGAGCGGCCCTTCAAGTGCAACGTCTGCGGCAGTCGCTTCACCACGAAGGGCAACCTCAAGGTGCATTTCCAGCGACACGCCCAGAAGTTCCCGCACGTACCCATGAATGCCACGCCCATTCCCGAGCACATGGACAAGTTCCATCCGCCGTTGCTCGATCAAATGTCGCCGGAGAGTTCACCCACACATTCGCCAGCGCCGCCAGCTTCGACTTCCTCCTCTGCCAGCCTGGCGCCGCCGCCTCCCACACAGGCCACGCCCCCTGCGTATGCCTCGAATCCCGCCTTCCCCGGCCTGCAGGGACTCTATCGTCCGCCCATGGAGCTGCTGAAGTCCCTCGGCGCCGCGCCCTTCTCCTTCCCGCCCAGTCAGGACATGCCCACAGATCTGCGCAAATCCTCCGCGCCCAGTTCCCCCCACGACGAGCAGCAGCAGCTGGAGCGGGAGAGGGAGAGGGAGCGGGTGACCGTCAAGACGGAGCTGTTGGAGGAGGAGAAGCGCGCAGAGTCACCGGAGCCAGCGCAGGCAGCGCAAGCGGAGCCAGAAATGGAGACGGAGCACGAACCGGAGCCAGAGCCGTTGCCACTGGAGGTGCGCATCAAGGAGGAGCGACTGGAAGAGGAGCGCGAGCAGGAGGAGGAGCAGCAGCAACAGCACCAGCAGCACCACCACCACCACCACCACCAGCAGCTGCAGTCACATCGCAGAAGTCCCTGCTCGCCAGCAGCTCTGCCCAGCATGCAACCCCATCATCGTCATCCCGTACTGCATCCTGGCTACCCGCACATGCCCCTTCACCCGCCCCCCGGCATGTCCATGCACGCCCAGTGCGCCTCCCCCGCCGGCTCGCAGTCGCATCTGGAGCAGTTGCCCACTCCCGGCCAGCTGCCGCCGACGCAGCTGCACCATCGCAGCGAGGAGAGCTACTTCGCCGAGAGGTTCCCCCTCAACTTCGCCACCACGCCGAGCAGCAGCAGCGCCAAGACCCTCTCCCCGGAACATCATTCATCGCCCATTCCAGGGGGTCCGCACATTCCGCGCTCGCCCTTCTTCAATCCCATCAAGCACGAGATGGCCGCCCTGCTGCCACGCCCCCACAGCAACGACAACTCGTGGGAGAACTTCATTGAGGTGTCCAACACATCGGAGACCATGAAGCTCAAGGAGCTGATGAAGAACAAGAAGATCAGCGATCCCAATCAGTGCGTCGTCTGCGATCGCGTCCTCTCCTGCAAGAGTGCCCTGCAGATGCACTACCGCACCCACACCGGGGAGCGCCCCTTCAAGTGCCGCATCTGCGGACGCGCCTTCACCACCAAGGGCAACCTGAAGACCCACATGGCCGTGCACAAGATCAGGCCCCCCATGCGCAACTTCCACCAGTGCCCGGTGTGCCACAAGAAATACTCGAATGCGCTGGTACTGCAGCAGCACATCCGCCTGCACACGGGCGAGCCCACCGACCTGACGCCCGAGCAGATACAGGCGGCAGAGATACGCGACCCTCCGCCCTCAATGATGCCCAGTCACTTCATCAATCCCTTTGCCGCGGCTGCCTTCCACTTTGGCGCCATGCCAGGTGCACCAGGAGCTCCCGGAGGAGGTGCTCCCCATCCGGGTGCGCACAATGGAGGTGCTGCGCTGGGATCGGAGTCTTCGCAGGGTGATCTGGATGAGAACATGGACATGGACAACATGGACTACGATGACGAGGGCTCCTCGGAGCATCTGTCCAACAAGGAGGAGGAGCGTCCACGCTCTGGCGACGACTTCAAGTCGCTGCTGTTCGAGCAGAAGCTGCGCATCGATCCCGCTGGCGTGGTCAACATCCATGGACATCCATCGTCGCGTCCACGCTCGGCGGCCAATTCGGTTGGCTCCGCCTCGGCCTCGGCCTCCGCTTCCCCCTCTGCCCCGCCCAGTCCCAGCTCACAGCCCAAGCCCAGTTGCTCGCCAGTGCGTTCGGTCTCGGAGGCCTCGCAGGGTGCACTGGATCTGACGCCACGTGCTGCGCCAGCGACGGTGGCAGCAATGGCGCCAAGTTCCCCGCCTGCGCCCGCGCCCACGTCGCTGGCTCTGCCACTGCCCGCAGAGCGCAAGGAGCAACCCTCGGCGCGTAGTCCCAACGCCGGCGCCGGCCTGGGTGTGCCCGGCATGGAGTGCCTGCCCCCGGGACTGCAGCATCACCTGCAGCAGCAGCACCAGCACCTCATGCAGCAGCAGGCAGCGGTGGCGGCGGCAGCTGCTGCCCAACACCATCATCACCAGATGCAGCAACACGCCGCTGCACTGCATCAGCATCAGGAGCAACTGCGCCGCGAGGCAGTGCAGGAGGTGCAACAGAAGGCGGCAGCAGCAGCAGCAGCAGCGGCGGCAGCGGCAGCTCAGCGACAGAATTCGCCGCAGCCGTCGCCGCGCAGCGAAGTGGCACCGCCTCCGCCCCCCACCTGCCCGGCTGGTCCGCCACCGAATCCGCTGATGGCAGCACGGCCGCCCTTCGGCATGTTCCCCAACCTGCCAATCTTCCCGCCCGCCACCACGCAGAACATGTGCAATGCGATGAATCAGATCGCGCAGTCCGTGATGCCGGCGGCACCTTTCAATCCGCTGGCGCTGAGCGGCGTGCGGGGCAGCACCACGTGCGGCATCTGCTACAAGACATTCCCCTGCCACTCGGCCCTCGAGATCCACTACAGAAGCCACACCAAGGAGCGCCCCTTCAAGTGCAACATCTGCGAGCGCGGCTTCACGACTAAGGTGAGTTCAGTTTCGTATTGATTGGCGATTACTAAGGGGGGTCCATCTATCTATCTGTGTCAGGCAGGACTAACTCTTCTTCTGCTTCCCTCTCCATCCTTCTCCTTTTCTTGCAGGGCAACCTGAAGCAGCACATGCTCACGCACAAGATACGCGACATGGAGCAGGAGACCTTCCGCAATCGTGCCGTAAAGTATGTAAGTCTTCCAATCATCGCACACCACACAGCACAGCTGCAAGGCACTAGACGATAGTTATCGATAGTTCCAATAGTATTGAACTTAATTGTGGCTTGAAGAGAAAAGTTTCATTCTTTAAATGAGTTGCAAAGTTAATATACTCGATAGTTCTCCCGATAGTAGGTGATAGTTGCAAAAGTTGTTCAAACTACTTATCTGCATTACCTCAATTTCTTTTCAAGTTAGTTTTTACTTTAGTAAGTGCAATATTTCATATTTTATGAATTTTGGAAGAGATAGTTATCGATAGTAGTGATAATATTAATAATAGAAAATATCTTCATACAATATCCTGCAAGAGAAAACTATGAATACTATCGCTAGTGCCGTCTATGGTTTTGCAGCTTCATTTTTTACCAAGCCATACATCGTTAATTGGGATACTTTCAAGCAATCAATTATCGATAATTATCGATGTTTTGTATTGTTTAAAGATTGCAAATAAACATTAGATACTCATTTCTATGCTAATTTATTATATATCGATCAGCATAATCGATAACAGTTTGCCAGCTTAGAAATTCTTCTTGTCGACTCCCAGTTAATGATCTTATGACTCATCATCCATCTTGCATTGTTCAACACTGCTCGATCACTTGTCTTTTCAATAAAACTAACCAAAAACCTTCCCTATTTTGTACTCTTCTTCTTGCAGATGAATGAATGGAGCGACGAACGCGAATAAGTTAGATAGTTATCGATAAAACGATATCACGAACAACAATCCAAATAGCGGCAATTGGCCGTGCAAATAGACTCTCGCAACCAAATGATCTCATGCAGTGTTGTAAAGCGCGAGTTGGAGAGAGAGAGAGAGAGAGAGAGAGAGATGAACGAAGATAGATCTGCGGCCACAGCGAAGAGGGAGAGAGAGTGAGAGGGAGACAGCTGCAACTGGTGCGTAACAGAGCAAAGAGAGGCGACAACTGCGTTGGGAAACGCCTCACAAGGTACTACGAAGTTGAAAACGAGAAAATCCCATAAAAAACCGCTTGATGCGTATACAAAATACAAAAGGAAGAAGAAGAAGAAGACGAAAGCAAAGCAAAGAAAGAAGAAAAACTTTATATTTGTAAATTTGTTGCCCACAAAAATATTATTTGATTGTTGTTTCAGGGCAAACAAATTTGGTTTTTCGTTTTTTTTTATGATGATGATTTCTTTCATAAACAATTTTTATGAGCTCTCCCCGCGAAAAGCTTGAGAAATTATCGAAAGCAGATGAGACGAATTGGCATGAAATGTATCCAAAGATGCATCAAAAGCAATTTCCAGCTAGAGAATCCCCCATCTGGATTGCTTTGAAATGAGACTGATAGCGTTTCAGGCCAACTACCCAACTATATAGTATATACAGACCCCGATTCCCTGAGCCCCCTTCCCCACATAACGAAACCCAATCAGAAAGAAACAGGAAATCGAAATCAGCTGAAGTCGAAGGCGTAGAAAAATCAAAATTCGAATTTAAAAACCAATCGTAAGGTATATGATAATCGAACTAATAGATATACAATATATATATTATATATGCTATAAAATGAATAGAACATAGGACACACAAGTTGACACACTTATACACTAGACACACACACACACACACTCTATACATAATATGAAATGTGCAATAATCATATGACACGCTATAAATTAAGTTTAGTCTGGCTTTTGTTTCCTATAATTTACTTTATAACTCTTGTACATAAATTGCGATCCATTCAGGCGGAAATGAAAATAAAAAAGAGAACAAACAAAACGAAACATTTGCTTTGCTTCGAGAAATGATTGAACAAAAAAAGAAAACAAAAACAAAAAAAAAAGAAAATTGTGATATTAAATGTAAAAAATGTTAATGCAAAATGCTTTCCATATCACTTCAAAAAACACATGGCAAATGATTGTAAAAATTAAAAAAAGAAGAAATTATAAAATTATAAAATCCATTCAGAAAGAAACAAAATAATACTAAAGATATTTAACATTCATAGTTAATTTAGTTAGTAGCGCGACGACGCGAGGGGATTGTCAAACAAACACACACACACAGAGACACTCACACATACACACAAACATATATATACACTATAAATACTATATATAAATTCTAATCTAATTATTTCACAAAACCATTTAATTAATTACAATTAACGTACGTTGGTTAAGTTGACGACAGGCACGACATAAATTACGCTGCAGATACAAATGTATCTCAATCTGTTTGTAAGCATAGTCCCATAATTTATTACACTGAAGAAAACAAGCAACAAGGTAAAGAAAAAGAAAAATGCAAATATAAAAAAAAGTATACAAAACAAAACTATGAAAAAACCGAAAGAAAAAAGAAAATATATGTATTTAAGTTATGAAAAATTAATAAACCGACTTGTGTTTTCATTCGATATATCGCTTATCGAGATCATCCGCAGCGAACGTTCCAAGAAGCGTCACGATTTCGTGGTAAAAGGCCGTGGACCCCCCGATCCACGATCCCAATGCAAGATCGGAGTGGATCGTGTTGAGGTATTGTAATAAAAATGATTAGTCAAGTTTATTATCGTCATAATCTTTTAATTCGAAATCGAAACGGAATATCGACAGCCAGCTGGTATCGTGTGTGTGAGAGAGCGAGATAGACGACTCTCCGGAGATCTGTTGAAATATTTTTATTGCCTTTTAAATTGATATTTTACCTTCAACAGATTTTCGCTGCCTGCTTGAGTTTTATTCTTTATTCGGTGTTGTGGTGACCAAAACTTGTAGCTTATTTTACTTTTTATTTGTTTGTTCTTATTTCGCTCTGCTTCTCTTTTGTTTTTGTTCCTCGATTTGTTATTTGTTATTTGGTTTTGTTTTATTTTTTTTGGTCGCTCGAATTTGGCTTGTTGGCATTTTTAGTCGTTAATCAATAAATTTCTTGTTGACAACGCTTTGTCATCTTTTTAACGACGAACACCCGCTGTGTGTGTGTGACTGTGTGTTTGTGTGTGATTCTATGTGTGTTGGCTGTGGGGCCTTCCATAAAAATGTCTGTGATTGATTTTTGAACTGGTTTCCAAATGTCACATGAAATAATTTAATTGCCTCTTGCCTAGTTCCAATGATTAGCGCGAAACGGCAGATCATTTCGTAGATACGAGCTCTATGGGGGAAGAATATTTAAGGTATCTTTGAGATGACGAAGGTTGCCTTGTGGACATACACATACAAAGTTAGTTGCCAGATGGTATATAGTATAATATGCTGGACAAATCATTATCGAAAACAGCTTTGAAATAATACTAAAGGAAATTAAAATATTAGAGCAATGTTTTAAACGACATCAGCTTTATATAACTTGAATCACAGATACATTAAATTTAGAAATACTTTAAAGAACTTTAAAAACTATTACAGCCTGATGTAATAATATTTCTGTATAACTCATTTAATGATATTTCATATACATATCTGCCCAATTAAGGATCAGTTCTTTAAGTGCTGGAAGTTATTATATCGTTTTCGTATTTAATTTTTCTTCAAATTCCACATATTAGTTGCGCTCTCTTTCTCTCTCTGTTGATCTACTAAAATTGTCGCGCATATATTTATATACCGACAAAGAGTAATTATGCCGCGATATGTCAAGATATTTGCCCGACTTGCCACGGGCTGTCATCGTCTTGCACGAATACAACATTCCTGCATCCTGCTGATCTGTCGTGGATCGTTGTCGTTGCTTCCGACCCTGCAGAAGCCACTGTCAACCACTGTCAGCCACTGCCCCGCCCCGCCTGTCTGTCAGCGCGCAGCTAAGCCACAGTGCGGGGCATGCGATTAGGGACGAAAGTGTGGCAACAACCCTTTGGCTAGGGATGGTCGCTAGGGGTGCCTTCCTCTGAGGGTTGTCCGACTTGCCTGACTTGAATGATTCTTGTCGGCATCCGACGATGTTCATGTTAATTTGCTGCGTGTAATTGCCGAACTCATTTCCGTAGTCTACCTCAACTGTTGTTGCTGTTTATAAGTTCTCAACAGTTTTGTCACATTTCTTTTTTTTTTAGTTTTCAGTTTGTGCGCTCTTTAATGGATTTACGACACGAGACTTGGGTAAATGTCTCATTTATGTTGCTTATAAAATGGCATAAAATTTTACTGCCATATAAAGTTGGCTTAGCATGCACTAACTGTGCACAGTGGGAACGACAACAACAGCAACAGCAACAACAACAATTGCAATAACAATGGCAACAAGAATCGCCTGATAACTATTAAGATAACTGCCCTGGTCCCGTTCCCATATTCAGGTTGGGGCTCTCTAGCAAATCCTTGAAAACGTTTGCAATAAATGCAAAAATCCTTACAAATAATATGAGAATGGTTATGGTCGCTGTTCGAGCTTATCGCAGGCATAAAAACACACACACACACACACCCGCACACACACATAGAAACACATTGGGAGAGTGTTGGCAGCAAAACAATCTAAACAAGAAAAATTGCACAAATTGCCCGGCTTCGGTTTCGCTTCTAAACAGCGGCAGTAAACGGCCACTCGATCCGACAGATACTGCTCTATACTGCTCCGTATCGGCCCAACGTCATCATTGCGAGCGCACAGTGGGCTGCTTACTATTTGTGCGTGACAAATTGGCGAGAGCCTATGGAGGTCATGGAAAACCCATTATTGTGTTCATTGTGCATACAAATTAATAAATTTGTAAATTGAATTTAATTATTAAGAATTCTACATTCTACATTCGACCTATTTTGTAGGTTTATGTAACATGAAAACCTTGTGAAAAATGTAAATTTAAAATTTATGTTTTAATTTAGTTTTTAGTTTTACATGTACATCATATTTACTTTATATTTAACTATATAAGTTTTGTGAATACTTATTTTACCTTGTCATCTTTATATACCATATATCATTTTAATACATTTATTGAAATTAAAATTAAATTCTGTATTCTTTAATGTTCAATAGTACTTCTTATTACTTTATACAATTTGTAGCCTGTATAAGCAAGTTAAACATATCGTTGGCCAAACAGTGCTCCACTGTGCGCCTAGACAAGAGCCCAAACAACAGTAAGCCGAACAGCAACAACAACAACACACACGCATACTCACTTGGTATAGTGAAAACTCTTCAATACGAAAATCTAACGATTTGTTTGCATTTTTATTATTTCCTGCTGCTGAAATTGTCACAAAATAAAAATAACAACAATCGGGCAACAGCAAGAACAACAATAACAGCAACACGATGCCGAATGCAGCTAGTAAGACACACAAACAGACAGACAGACAGACAGAGAGACAGAGAGACAGACAGTGAAAAGAATAGTTGGATAGAACAGAGCAGGCTCGACCCAAGCACGCCTCGTCAGGGGCCTTAATGGTGTTTGGTGTTTGGTGTTTGGGTACCCACCCAGCGGACACCCCTTGCACTGCACTGTGTCCCATTCTCGCATAGAGTATCTCGTATCTCGTATCTCGTGTATCTGCAAGTGTCAGTTTGGCACATCATTTGGCCGACACAATGGCAGGCGGCGGCGGCTGCCTTTGCCGTCGCCTTGCATTTTAACGGCGGCAGATTTGGAGGCGCAGATGGATATGGATATGGATATGGACACTTCCCTCCCCTTCCCCTTCCCCCTCTCCTTCCCTCCTCCTTCGCTGCTTGACATGCGCTCGCATTTAGGCAACATTATGCACAGGATTAGTTGACGTGCTGGCCACACCGCCAAGTCCAAGTCCAACTGCCTTTCCCATTGCCAGCTTAGCTGCCTTCTGCTTCTTGTCTTGGGGACACGTGCAAGTTGCACGTTGCATGTTGCTGTGGGCCGTGTGGGTGGGCGTGTCTTCTTCGCCTTCTGTTTGTGTCTGGGTAATCGACACCGAAATCAAAATATTGCCCATCCGTTGGATTAGTTGTGATTGCGTCTCGATTGTCCTCCTCTTGCCACACCCTCCGTCCCCTGTGTGACCGCATAGCACACGCCTCGCTGCGGCGGCAGAGTTAAGTCCAAAGATGCACGTCGCAACTTGCGTCGGGCTAATTTATAATCCGTTTAACAACATTTAATATACCCAAAGTCCTTTGGAGGCGTGTCTTTTGCACATTGCCAAATGGGCAGGAAAATATTTACAGAGATGCTACCCTGTAACAAGTAGGTGGGGAATATGAGCTGAGTTTGCTATAACATATTGAACATACTAGAGAGAATGCAATCTATTTGTACGATAAAGTAAATATTTTTAAGCTCTCTTTTCTTTTTGAGCAATACTTTTACAAATATTTAGCAAATCTGGGGTTAGTTGTAAAGACATACGAAAAATATATATACATTTTTTAAGCTTTGTTTTTATTTATTTATTTACATAATTAATAGATATGACTTTTGTTTTATATACTCAATAGATATGAAAAAACGAGTAAAATACTTAAGACAAACTTAATTTATTCAATGCAAATACAGTATTGAAACAAAACGTATTTATTATAGTCAAAATATCTTTCAATCCGTCATGATTTCATTTGAATATTGTACCCTCAAAATAGGCAATAAACAATAAATGTGCAAACAAAACATTTCTGCGTAATAAAACCAGATCACAGAGCCATAAAATTCGTTTGGTAATTGCGAAAATTGCTGCAATTTCTTGAGGTAATTTTATTTCATAATAAATGTACAAAGAACAATAGACCCCGACAAACAACTTGGTGTAGCTACTAAAAAACGTTTAATCAAATTCAAAGAGATATTTTATTAGCTGAAATGTATAAAATGTAAATGTAAAGGAAGTTTCATATATTTTAAAATATTCCCGAACTTTCTTTTTTTGCATAAATTTATATATAATCTAATTTCTAAGGTATTGAAAATCCCTTCTTGCCCACAGTACAATTACCTTCAACTTAATTTGTGGTCGCCATTTTGACGAATATGATTTGTGTGTGGGCGGTAGGAGGTACTCGTGGGCGTGGCAAAGAGCATCATTTCAATAGGCAATCGATGGTGGATTGCATGAATCGACGGAACTGAACACGATGCGACTCCGGCTCCATCTCCAGTTGGCCCGGGCCACAGTCTGTTTCGGGATAATTTGCCTTGCCGTTGCAAATGATGAAGCATTAATCGGTGCGCTTGGGCCCTGCCCCGTGGGCGTTGACCAGGCGAACGGACGTGAAGTAACAGATTACAGTTACTTCTTGACAGACCCCAAGACGACTTGTCGTGGTAAGAGGTGCGCAGAGGGGGGAGGGGGATTGTCTCTCCTCGTTGTCGTGACATTGCCAACCGCTGGACCAACTGGCGCAATGGAAGGCGACGCGATTTGCTGCTTGGCTGCGCTGCCTTGCCACGCCCCCCCTTCGCCGCAAAAAAACCCCCTTTAACAACGCCCTCTCCTCAATGGAGGCGGCAGCGCAGTGATTACATGAAAAAAGCTAGTAGAAATGGTTTGTTTGGATATGCTTGACTAGGAAATACCCTAGCATGGTAATTTAATGTAAAGGAAAAAGGTTGCAGTTCATCAGAATTAGATAAACAATTTATTATATATGATATATAATTTATATGGTTTATTTATATATTTGTATTTATTTTTAATACTACGTTGACTTCATTTTATTGATAAAATTTAATAAATATTTAGCATATTTACATTATAAAAAACAATAAACAAAGTATATAAATATTAATAAATAGTTAAAGTTCAAACTTGTTTAATTTTATAATTATTGTAAGCATATATTTTATTGCTATATCTTAAATGGAAAGAAAGACAAAATGTACTCGAATCTTAATGCAATATTATTTATATATCATTAACTGTTTCTATAATTATGAGCAGTAAATACAATTTAAAATCAAAGTGGAGTTCACACCGCTAATTGTTTCCATCTCAAATGTACAGGGTATATAAAACTTTCAAGCAATTTTTGCCAGGCTGCAGTGCAATGCAGAAAATTACTACACTTTATGCTCGTACGGGAACATGACTGTGAAAGTGGGAGAACGAGGAGGGGGACGGGGTGGCCACAGTGAAGCCTCGACTCGAGTACAGTTTTGCAGTCTGCTGCTTCAATAATACCCGCAATCCCAGCAGCAATTTTCAAAATTTCAATCCCATGTCTCTAATTCGCCTCCCCACTCTTTACTTCACTCCCCTCCCTCCACTATCCTCTCAATTACATTCTCAGTGATTTGTTTGCTGCATTTTGCCATTTTGTTGTTGTTGTTGTTGCTGTACTACCTCCTGTTGTTGTGGGTTGCTGCAATGCTGATGATGAGTCGATCTAATTTCTCATGTTGGAATCATCGATTCATCGTTTTGTGCTGTTCCCCCCCTCAGCGGGAAAAGAAGCGCCAAATGCCGGATACAAGTATCACTCGCTGTTGCTGACGGGCCCCTCCCCCACCACCTCCTTCTCTCTCTCTCCATCTTATTCCCTGCAGCTGAGGCCCAATCAATCCAGCTCGACTGCAGCGAAACCACCCACCGGTCGGTCGTGTTTTAATGCCAAATCTAAGCGGTTCGAATATATTTTCCCCCGTTTTGGGAGCAGAAACGCGGCATAATTGCCGTTTTGTTCAGTTCCAAGAGAGAGAGAGAGAGACAGAGAGATCTGAAGAGAGAGAGAGAGAGCAAAAGAGGGAGAGGAGTACACTTGGTAGTGGGAGGAAGAGAGCGAACGAGCAAAAGGGGCAGCTCCAAACAAAAATTGCACAATTTAAACAGCCAATATGTATGAGTATTTGTGTGTGTATATGAGTGTATGTGTGTGTGTGTTGCCTGTTATTTTTTTTTTTGCAAGCGACTGTTTGGGTCAAATCAAAAAATCACAACAAAATTACTCGCCTGTCATGAAATTTGCCTCGAATTTTTTCTCTTTTTCTTTGACTTCTTTTTTTTTACGCTGGTGATGCAAAACGTTTTGCTATTTTACTTTTGTCTTGCTCACAGTCTCCCCCTCATATACCCATTCCCATTTACCAGACTGAGTGCAAAGTGTTCATGTGCTTTGCTATTGCTGCCTCGTTTTTTTCTTCCAACTTTTGCTAACTTCTCTTTTTTGTTGTGTATAATTTGAATTTACAGTCAGTGGGACGCCTTCCGCTATGTGAAATCATTGGTGCACACTGAGGCAGAGTCACTATTAAACCTTTTTGGGAGAAACCATAGAAAAAGTATAAATAATTTATCGATTACGTACTGGAATCCGTGCAAAATCAAAGTACTCTGAGCGGGGAATTCTATTCAATTTTGTACATAAACAACTCACCTCACTGTCATCTGTTGCAATTGTAACAGAGACGCCACTCAGGACCAGAGTCCACAAAATCATGAAAGGAATCTTTATAATTTTTCACTTCCGTATGAACTATATTATTTATTTATAATATAACTGAACCGCACTTGAACTTCATCAAGTATGACTGAATTCTAATGCAGATTAGCAAGTTGAAATATATTCAATTAATTCTAAAGAGAATATATAAAACACTGAGAGTAATTCGTAATTTCCAAACTCAACTAACACTGAAAAGCGACTCAAATACTAAATTTGGCTCAGCGTTATCAGCTGACTCTTGATCGAGCCTATGCGTGTTTTCAGTCTGAGTTATTTAGAGTCTGTTTATGAGACACAGAAAGTACTTAATGTACTCTGGAACATCACTAATCTAACTATATTATTCACATATTGTTAGATATATATTATTTTATATCATTTTATATATTATTCAATATATAATTAGTTGCAAAAATCTCTCTTTCTCTCTCTGAGCATATGTTAATCTGCATTTAAACTAGGTAATTTTAAAATATTGAAGGTATCAACAGTTTCGCTTACTCTCGCACCACTGTGCCTGGCTTCCAATCAACGTGACGTATGAGTGTTTGGTTGTTTGTTAGCTTCGACTGTGTTGTGTGTGTCCAACTTGAACTGGGTGCGAGCTGAGCTGAGTTGAGTTTAATTTTGAGCCGAGCAGAGGCTGCAGACCAGCAGACCAGACTTGGACTGGGAGTTCGGTTGGAAGTTCTGCTTGGGGTACGGCTGAGGCAGTGAATGAGTTCCCGCTTGAATTGGCCGGCCTCACAACGATCCTGGGCGGAATATGCAATTATGTATTTTTAAGTTCATGTTTTTACATTTACCAACTTTGTCCTCCTCTTGCTCACTCCCTGTCTCTCTCTCTCTTTCGCCCTCTCTTTGCTACGTTGCGGTTGTTGTTCCTTGTTGTTGTTGCTGTTGCCGTTGCTGCTCGCATTTTGCGAGCAATTGCTGTAAATGTAAAATTGCAGCAATTTTCTATGACTACTCGGCTCGATTAGACGTCGACGACGCGAACAGCGCCAGCGCCAGCGCCCTGCCTGCCCCGCACTCCGCTCCTGTACTTGATTGCAAGCGAGTCTAACAAGCGCCCTGTGGGTGGTAGCGGGCCCAGTTATTATGAATTACAGCAATTTGTTGGCTCAGGCAACGGCAAAATGGCCGAAGTTGAAGTAGAAGTTGAAGTTGCAGTTGCAGCTGAGGTTCTCTTGCGATTATCGACCTATGAGTGTGTGTTTGTGTGTGTGTGTGCAACTTAATTGAGTTGGCCCGGGCACACCTCTTAATTGATCGCAGCCAAACATAGAAATAACTACAAAATCAACAGTTAGCCAAAAATTCATTCAACAGCAACTTGCAACGTGCAACAACGTGCCGCGCGCTCTCTCTCTCCGACTCGGACTCCAGCAGAGCTCCGGCTTGAGCTTGTGAGTGCTGCCTAACCCAGCAACAACAACAACTGCACTAGCAACAACTACAACAACAATGGCAACAATGGGCAGTCGACAGCGGCAGGTGGATGAGGAGGGTGAGGGGGAGTGCAGCGAGGGGAGCTCGGTTCATTCGAGCTTTTTGGGTGTCAACTACAAAATAACAACAAAATGTTTCGCGCTCTCATGAATGTGAAGGTTTTTTTTGCCGTTTGTAGTTTTTGTTATTGTAAATTTGAGGAAAACGTGATTGTTGTTGTTGTTGCTGTGTGCGGGAAGTGTGCGATGTTTAAACTAATTATAAGCTAATCGCTTAGTGTGCAACTTGCAACGTGCAACGTGACAGCTGACAAACATTCGTACTCAGCACGAGGCTGTCTCTGAAGTTTTTAAATATATTTATAATCAGTTCATAATTACTATCATAATTACTATCGTAGTATCATAATTACTATCGTAGATATAGAAGAAGCTATTGGAAACATATGTAAACGGAAATAATTGAAATGGTTAAGCTTTAGATGTAATAATTAATTTTAATTATAAAATTTGTATAAGCACTGGAATCATAATATTATCTGCCAGCTGCATTTACCTAACATAGTAACCTCTTACAATATTACTTAAGTGTACATCAGATCTTAAGTTAAATACTTAAATGTTACAAAGGTATAAATCTTGTAGACTTCCAAATCGTATGGATACTTTAAATACTTTTCTTTTAGATATAATATTATTACAAAACTGATTCATTCAATGTGCTTGAAATTTTTAATAAATATTCCAATGGTTTCTTCGCAGTTATATCGGTTTCTATGCATCTTAAGACAACCAGCTATATAAAGGTGTAATGACGAGCAGAATGTTTTGTAACAAAATATTTGCTTGTAATAAAGAGACGCATTCGGTGTATGGAATCGATTAACGATAATTGCGCGTAGTCAAATGGAAATTGGGAATGAAATGAGAATCGAGAATGGGGAATGGACAATGGAATGAGAGGCATTCGATGAAAAACGAAAGAATTACAGCGGCAACAATAATAAAAACAAACAACAAATTGCACGTTGCAATAAAAATCGGTTCACAGATCAAGATCTATATGTGTGTGCATAAAGACTGCAAATCCAAATTTAAATTGTATATTTTCAATTGAGTTTGAGTTTTTGTGGTATGCAACCGTCCCCCCCTACGCCGCCGATCCACGGTACCAGTGCACAGTGCAATTTTCGTAATCGATTAAAATGAAATTCGTGCAGAGTTTTGACTAGAGTTTGCATTGGTTTGTTGTACGATTGTTCTTGGGTTGGGTTGCTCGACTGGGCCGCTTGGGTTGTTCACCGTCCCCGACAAGGTTTCACTGGCTCCGAGGTACTTGCAACTTTACATACATATGTATGGGGGGAAAATTCCTAGAACCAAAGTGGCCAATGTGGATGATTTTGCAAATTTTGTTGTGTCTCGTTTCTGAATGAAACGCAAAAGTGGAAAATTTACTGAATGAAATTCCTGAGCTCACAAATCACAGATTTGCATGCCGAAATCGAAGTCTTTTGAAGCACCTGTCCAACTCGGATCCACATCCAAATTCAAATGCAATGCTTTTCCCTCCGAATTTCAAATTAAGAACCCAATGCGATTTTTTTTTTCTTTCTGTTTTTGCGAATTAAAAACGCAAATGTGCGTGGATAAATTGATTCGAATACCACATCCCGTCAGCATGTAAAATAATAACAGATTGTAGCATTTTCTAGAAGGTTAATGTATATTAATGCATATTGAATATCAAAGCTTATATGAATAAAATAGTCAAAGGTTCCCCCCTTACAACATTTTTAGAATTTCTCAAAATTTAGAATTGTGATATTTTGACTTATATTTATAAAGCTAGTCATAAGTAGTATAAAAAGTCCCGCCAAAAGTGTTTGCGATGAAAATTGTGGAAAATATCGAAGAAATACCCTTAATTTAGGTGCTTATTTTGACCAAAGGGTCCCCCCTTACAACATTTTTAGAATTTTTCAAAATTTAGAATTGTGATATTTTGACTTATATTTATAAAGCTAGTCACAAGTAGTATAAAAAGTCCCGCCAAAAGTGTTTGCGATGAAAATTGTGGAAAATATCGAAGAAATACCCTTAATTTAGGTGCTTATTTTGACCAAAGGGTCCCCCCTTACAACATTTTTAGAATTTTTCAAAATTTAGAATTGTGATATTTTGACTTATATTTATAAAGCTAGTCATAAGTAGTATAAAAAGTCCCGCCAAAAGTGTTTGCGATGAAAATTGTGGAAAATATCGAAGAAATACCCTTAATTTAGGTGCTTATTTTGACCAAAGGGTCCCCCCTTACAACATTTTTAGAATTTTTCAAAATTTAGAATTGTGATATTTTGACTTATATTTATAAAGCTAGTCACAAGTAGTATAAAAAGTCCCGCCAAAAGTGTTTGCGATGAAAATTATGGAAAATATCGAAGAAATACCCTTAATTTAGGTGTTTATTTTGACCAAAGGGTCCCCCCTTACAACATTTTTAGAATTTTTCAAAATTTAGAATTGTGATATTTGGACTTATATTTATAAAGCTAGTCATAAGTAGTACAAAAAGTCCCGCCAAAAGTGTTTGCGATGAAAATTGTGGAAAATATCGAAGAAATACCCTTAATTTAGGTGCTTATTTTGACCAAAGGGTCCCCCCTTACAACATTTTTAGAATTTTTCAAAATTTAGAATTGTGATATTTGGACTTATATTTATAAAGCTAGTCATAAGTAGTACAAAAAGTCCCGCCAAAAGTGTTTGCGATGAAAATTGTGGAAAATATCGAAGAAATACCCTTAATTTAGGTGCTTATTTTGACCAAAGGGTCCCCCCTTACAACATTTTTAGAATTTTTCAAAATTTAGAATTGTGATATTTTGACTTATATTTATAAAGCTAGTCATAAGTAGTATAAAAAGTCCCGCCAAAAGTGTTTGCGATGAAAATTGTGGAAAATATCGAAGAAATACCCTTAATTTAGGTGTTTATTTTGACCAAAGGGTCCCCCCTTACAATATTTTTAGAATTTTTCAAAATTTAGAATTGTGATATTTTGACTTATATTTATAAAGCTAGTCATAAGTAGTACAAAAAGTCCCGCCAAAAGTGTTTGCGATGAAAATTGTGGAAAATATCGAAGAAATACCCTTAATTTAGGTGCTTATTTTGACCAAAGGGTCCCCCCTTACAACATTTTTAGAATTTTTCAAAATTTAGAATTGTGATATTTTGACTTATATTTATAAAGCTAGTCATAAGTAGTACAAAAAGTCCCGCCAAAAGTGTTTGCGATGAAAATTGTGGAAAATATCGAAGAAATACCCTTAATTTAGGTGCTTATTTTGACCAAAGGGTCCCCCCTTACAACATTTTTAGAATTTTTCAAAATTTAGAATTGTGATATTTTGACTTATATTTATAAAGCTAGTCATAAGTAGTACAAAAAGTCCCGCCAAAAGTGTTTGCGATGAAAATTGTGGAAAATATCGAAGAAATACCCTTAATTTAGGTGCTTATTTTGACCAAAGGGTCCCCCCTTACAACATTTTTAGAATTTTTCAAAATTTAGAATTGTGATATTTTGACTTATATTTATAAAGCTAGTCATAAGTAGTATAAAAAGTCAGAGGTTTTGCAGAAAACACATCTAATGTTGAAAATGAAATTTAAAATCTTCCACTTCTACAATGTCAAAACCTAGGTGAAGTAATCATCTTAAGAGATATGATAAATAAAACTATAATCTATATTAGTTCTTTTTGTACAATAATTACATATACACATTTTGGTTTATTCTTTTGATTAATAACTAATTATTTTCACTGTGATTTTATAGCAAATGCAGAAGATAATGCCTTAGTCTTTTGAAGTAAATTAAATAATAATTATTGTTATAATTAATGTCTTACCTTAACTTTTCTTATCTTATTAATATTTGATAATGAGAAATGATAAGAAAAATTATTAATTATTTCAGCAAGTTGAATTTATTCTTACTTAAATATTGTTGGCATTTTGCAGAGTAAAGCTAAAGTAAAAATCGATTGCAAATCACTTTGGAGATTAATCGTTAGCTGAGTGCGCTGAGTTGTCGACTCGCTTTCTTGCATTCTCCCTCTCTCTCTCTCTCTGTCTTTCTTTCCCTCTCTCTCTCTTATCTTTAATTTACCCCTCTCTACACTTCTTCTGGCTTGTATTTTATTTTGCACTCGTTTTTCTCGCTTTGTAGCAAATGAAATGCACTTTATGCACTTTTTCAGTGTGTTTTGTTTTCCTGCTGCTCCGACGATGTCCGGCTTGGGGTTCAGGAGGTTCAATTGAAGCCAACTGGACGTGTTTTTGTTTCGCTGCGCCGATAGATCCGTGAGGGGAGGCTGCGACGTCAGCATTGACTGCGCTGGCGGCGGCGCCGATAACAAATCGCAGATACATAATTAAATTACAGCGTTTTAATTTCTGTAATTAGTCACGACTTCTGTCGCAAGCGGAGCGCCGAAGTGCACAGGAGCAGTGACAGGGTCTCAGTGTGTGGAGAGGGGGGTGTAGCCAAATAGGAGAGGGGTCGGGGAGAGGCCTGACGGCGCCAAGAAGCGACTGCGCAGTCGTAGTGAATTCAAATCAAAGCCCATTTGCATCTAAGCAAATCGAATCTCGAATCTCGAGCAAGTTCGCTGCCAGCCTCGTTGTGACTGCGCCCCCTTCCCTCCGCCAACTCCGTTCACTGCTCTGCTTGGGTCCTGCTGGAGTAGTTGGTAATCGGATCAAGGAAATGATCTAGTTAATACGATCGTGGGCCATAAATTGCCGGCGTCGCGTCGCTGAAAGCGAAATATGCAAAATATTTCGACTTTTGCTTTGCGTGTCACCAAAATGCGCCAGCAAGGTGAAGGGGAAGAGGGGAGGTGGAAAGGAGGAGGGGATGGTGCTTGGTATATTGGTGACTGAGCGTGCGCATTCACATATAAATTAAAAAAACGTCGCACATTTCACACACGCCACGCGGGGCAACTTGATTCATGAAATATGCGAACCCAACGGCAGCAACAAGTCAAGCAATGTGGCTCAAAACAGGCACAGCAGCAGCACCACCACAACACATGCTTGTCGTCGTCATCATGATCATCATCACCATCACCATCATCATTATCTTTGTCGTGTAAACTCATTTAGACTCATTTGAATACCAAAACGCGCAAAGCGCTCTCCAACTCCGACTGACGACAGTTTCTAGCCGACTGCACTTATTTACGACTATATCTCAGTCCATGGCCGCATCGAGAGCCTCCCCGTGGAGTGGCCCACACTGGGCCTCAAGTCCGGTAGCAGTTTTTATCAGAGGCCCGCTGAAATCATGAAATGCAACAAGATTTTTCTCAGCAGCTGCTGAAGTCTGCTCTCCCATTGCGCCTAGTTGGCCACCAGGAAGGCCCACTAAGGATCCAGACAGATGTGGGACTCGTTATTTGTATATAAAAGGTAGAAGAAGGCGTGGCAGACCTCACAAAAAGTGAATATACTAGGTCAGCAATAGTAAAGAAAACAATTAAGTCATCTATCTCAACAACTGTAAATGCTAGACATGCCAAGCTTGTTATGAAGCAAAAGGATTTCCAAAACATTTTCGGACAAGTTTAAATGTCACCTTTGTAGTTCAATTGCTTATCATAATGCGATATCGGTAGAAAGAAAATCACTTTATTTTTATCATTGTTACCTTTTGCTGAAAGAGAAGAGACGGGATCAAAGCCCCAAATACTTACAATACATACCCCGACAGTTGCATCTGCCAATATCCGAAACTGAAGCGAATCTACGAGTGAAGAGAAAGATAATCGAAAGAAATGGGCGATGGTTACGGAACAGATAAAAGGTCTCAGTGAGTTAGGTAGTAATATTTCATTTATTTGCAAACTGAATCTGTAATTTTCTCAGTTATTGAATATTGATAACGTTAGTGAATTATAATTCGCTTTATTATGAATTATTTAAACGCATAAAATTTAAGATTTATGATGCAAAATATTATAATTTTGTATTATTTAAAGTTGAAAGTTTAGACTGGGATAGTAAAAAATAAAATAAACCGATCCAACAATTGATACAGAGCTTGGGGAAAACCCAGAAAAAACCCAATCCGATGAATCATTACGTTTTACACGCCTCGGGGACGGATTAACATCTTTATTGTTTTGAGAGATGACCATTGTTGCCACCAATTAGATTCTCCTCTGTTAACCTCCTGCTGATAGTATTTCCCATTTAGGTGGCTAAATAAAAACAAATCGCACTCAATCAATTCGAAAGATACTTATTGCAATCAACCGATTACTTACCAAAAGCAACATTCACCATAACCAATGTACCACCAGCCAGAATGCAATTTTGTCGCGCAATCACCTTCCTCGATATCCCTATCGTAAGTGTAGAACTGTCGACGTTCGTGCAGTATCATTCTGTTGCCTGCATTCCCCGAGTACCTTCCCAAGCTGAGCAACCTGTATTTATCATCTTCTTCTGCAATGCTAAAGTTGTCATAGCGAGCATAGAAGGATAACCTTTCATAATTCTCCACTTTAAATGCCTCCATATGTATATAGAGCTCGTGAGGCTTGTCGTTGGTAAGGCGATGTATCTTCTCGAGGCCGAGAAAGAAGTCGCCTGTGAAGTTGCCAAAGCCATTCTTATAGGTATCCCAATCCCTATTAAAATCCTCTCTTCCGTTAATGCGCTGTTGAATAACGGTCCATCCTGGACCAGCTATTTCACTATTACACAGTGCTGGAAAGGCTGGAAAGTAGGGTACTTCAATATTGTGGACGTTGGAATCACCAAAAGAAGTGCAACTGGTAACTGGTATCTCTTTTTCCTCTTTTATTTGCATCTTTAATTTGACAATTTCTTCTCTCATTATCTTAAAGATTTCATTCTGCTGCTGTATTTCACCTCGATATATGTCTAGCTTCGCTTGACCATTATTCCATGTTTGTTTTTTTGTTTCAATATCTCTTTTTAGTTGAGAAATCGTTGCAGTATTTCGGGCAATGGTTTTAGTTTGATTCTCCAACTGATCTTTACATTCTTGATCAACATTTTGAGTCTCATTCAAACTTAATTCACAACTCTGCAGACTTTCATCTCTAGATTCGAGTTGTGCAGCATATTCTGCAACAGTTATGTCATTCTTCTCTAATTGGTCCTCACAATAACGCAATTTAGAAGCACTCGAATTGATTTTGGAGAGTTGTTTATCGAACTCTTCTTGAATGAATGTTTTAAGCTGTTCTATTTTGCTTGTAATGATATGGTTGGTATCTCGCAGTTCAGAAACTGTTGCTTGCAGGTCTTTGATATGCGTGTCCTTACTTAATATTAGATTTTCATTCGATTTCTCCTCGGCTATTTTCAATTTCAATTTTTGCACCTCCTCACGCAATTCGTTGATTTCTTTATTTTCTTGATCATATGTCAGCTGCTTCTTTTGCAGTTGATCAACATAGTTTAAGATTGGTTTCATACACTGAAACGTGAGCGAGCTACACAGATTGTCTAGTTCCTTGGCTTCTTTGCAACTCTAACGAAAGAAAGATTAGGACAACAAATCAACTTAACCTGATTAAAAACCATAGATAATGGCTACATAAGTTCATAGTGTCTTATCAGTAGGTATGGCATGCGTACACGAGTATTTATAGGTACATAAACACTATATATGCATGTAATATATGTATATAGACTATATATAAAATGTACGATGAAATACAATTATCAATTTTATTCAGCAATGTTAAATACTTCCACAGACACTTGAGTTTCCAATCTATAGCATTTATCTATTTCGACTAACACTAATTTCGATTAAAGGCGATAAACTTACCTCACTACTGTCCGTTGCAGTGCCGCTACTAAAGACGAGAGTCCACAAGAAGAGGAAATAAATGATCATAATTTCGCACTTTTACGTTACGTAATTTATAATATGGTATAACTGAACCGCACTCGCACTAATCAGAATAGGACTGAATTCATCTTAGAATCGTCGAAATTGAATTTATTAATTAATAATTCGACTCGAAAGCGAATATATAAAACACTGAGAGTGAAATAAACTCAAGTCATGAGAAAAGCGCTCAAAAGACGCACACAAAGAGAAATAAGCTACTCAAAAGCGTAAGGTTGGCTTGATCAGCGTTATCAGCGGGGTCGTGAGTCTGTGATTTCATCACAGTTTCTATTTATTAAACATAGCAAGAACCGTAATCAATGATGTTTACTTAGGTTTATACTATGTAGCCTAACCTATTTCGAACGGACAATTCCAGCAAGTATTGGATTATGAGTTTAGACATGTAAAGATTATAAAAAATCAGTTTTACTTTTCACTGCATACCTAATTAGACAAATTTGCGATATGTTATGTTTATTCAGATGAGATATTGCATTATCCTCAACAAGTTTGTTGTACTATATATCTTACTAAATTATTTATGGCTGCATTGAAAAGACACTTAACCATTTCGCATTTCAACTCACCTCGGGTTGTAATCTAACGGCAAACAATGTTAACTAAGTACGAAAACCTGCCAAGCGTAGCATGTGTGCATGTGTGTGTGTGTATACGAGTGTGTGTGAGGGGTATATATGTATCTGTGTATGTATGAGTTGTTAAAGTTTTATAAATAAACAAAATGCGAACTCGACAGAAATGCAAGTCAGGATATGAAGAAAGTCGAGTATATTATATAGTATATATGTATATAACTGTATAATATCTCTGTGCAGCCATATGTATCCATATATACAATTGTATGTATACACATAGCAATTGCCGAAAGTATATTTGTGTTTGTGTTCAACGTGGAAGTTGCGAGAATATAAAGGTCAAAAGTTTCTCGTTTGCAGTTGAAACTTTTTATGCAGTTTTTTCTTTATCAAGCGTGTTGCAGCACACACAGCACGGAGCGTAAGGCACACAGACACACCCGCACACATACATACACTCACACACACACGCACACAACATTTGCCATACCAAGGACCTTCGTTCTGGGCGTACAGTTCGCCTTGAGTGCGCCACATCCTTCTGTTAAAGGTAGTTTTCATATTTTTGGCGATAAGCAGCGCCTCTGTCTGTGTGTGTGTTTGCCTCTGTCTGTGTGTGCGTGTGTGTGTGTGTGTAAGGGTCCTGCACTTAGGCAACGCGTCGAAAGGGCGCTTATTCGCCCAGGTGGACCCTCCTCGCACGGCAGAACAAAAAGAGGGAGGCGGAAGAGCAAAAAGATTCGCTGCAGCAAATGGCGAAGCATAAATTTATGTAAAAAGATCTGTGATTTATAACGGCAACCGGGGGTAAAACTTTTATTTCGCCCCACAATGGCGATGACTGCGAATCGCAGCTACCCCCAGTGCTACCCCATGCACGACTGAGAGAAATTTCGCAGCAATAAAGTGCTTAATGAAATGCTTGAATTGAAATTGAAGAAGGAAAGAAAGGAAGAAAAACCTTTAACTTAGCGGATACGTAATGCTGTTTCCATTGGAAAGAATAAAACGTTGTCAATATTATTATTATTATCATTATTATTTATTAATATATGTCAAATTAATGCAAAGTTAATGAGTTCTATGAAATTTACACAACATTCAAGTGCAATAAAAGATTTTTTCGTTTTTTAATAAGTTTAAAAAAAATAGCTTAGTTGGTATTTTATTTTATCTATATGGTTTTTTAAAATAAGTTAATATTTTATGTATTTTAAATTACTAAAACTATATACATAAATATATGAAATCTACGAATTTTTAAAGTTTGTTTTAACTTCCAAGGATTATCTTGAATAAAAATGTATAAATACTTCAGTAAATATGCAGAAATATTATTATTGTAATTCAAATTACAGAGTATCAGCTAGTCAGGCATTGGCCCGAAAATAAACTCCTCTTTGATTTCTTGCAGTGTACGTTTAATTTATGGAATTTTAGTTTCGACGCCGCCGCAACTTTTGCCTTCTCATGTTTTACGCTCACGGTTAACGTTCCATTCTTGTTGTTGTTGTTGCTATTGCTGTTGTTGTAGTCGTCCTTGTCCTTGTTGCTGCTGCTGCTACTGTTGCCGTTGTTGTTGTTGCTGTAGCTTTGCAACTGCGTGCGCCTGTCACACGTGAGTGTATGCGCTGTGTGTGTGGCACCGAAGAGAAAGAAAGAGGGGGGCGGTGGGGCAAGGAGATGGGCAGTGTTGGGTAGTCTCGGGTCTCTCGGTCCTTAGTGTGGAGGCGTGCAAAGTTGAAAGTTCCAAAAGCACATAAATCAGATGCACTTTCGGCATTTCCGGACACCGAAAAAACTCCACAGGAGAAGTAGGAGGAAGAAGGGGGGGAGAAAGCAGCAGCAGCAGCAGCAGGAGCAACGCAGCTGGGCAAGGAGCTGGACAGAGTCCGGAAATTAGCCCGCGATTTTACTGGTCAGCCTCGGAGTCCGCTAACTGCATCGATTGCAGCGTTATTGCAGCCATTTGTGTATCCGTAGCTGCAACTGGGAATGTATCTGTGCAGTGTAATTGTATCTGTATCTATGGCTTTATCTTCTGCTGTACATGTATCTGAAACTACAACTACTACTGCAGTTTCAACTTTAACTGTATTTGTATCTATATATGTTGCTATAGTTGCATCTGCTACTATGTATCTATATCTGCAACTGTATCTATAACTGTATCTGATAAATTCGAGTCATTTACCTTAAGTATCTTTCGTTTTTGCCTCTTTGCATCCTCCTAATGACAGACGATCCACGTCAAAATTCAATTAGTCGCCAGGTCTCCCCCAAAAAAAGATGGAAGTACCCAAGGCAGCAAACCCTTCTCCTCCCGCTCCGTCCCCTGCCTCAGCTCCTTTCCATCTACGGGTACTCATAAATGATGATGACGCCGAGGGGCGCATGAAATATAAAGCAATTTCGCTAATTGCCATTAGGAATTTTGTGCCTCCCACGCCCCCCTCCTTCCTGGCCCTGCCCCCTTCAGCTACTCCAGTAGCTGCTCCAGTTTAGCCTGCGCTAATTGAGCGACTTGCTCATTAGAGTGGCACGCGGAGCGACTGAGCCAACGCAGAAGGTGGGCGAGAGCAGCCAGGCGAGGCCATAAATTACGCACATACATAAGCCCAAGCTACGCATCCGATAGCGTACGCTGCGTATCTCAAAGATACTTTCGCTCATATTTCGTGCAGCTAAGCCTGGCCCGACCGTCGTGGCAATCGAAGTTGCCAAATCCGCTTTGATCCCCATATGAATCTCGCCGCGAAGAGTCTAAAGAGAGAAAAGGAGATACAAAAAAAAAGCGAAATAAACTTTCAGCTGGCGCCGCATCTGGTCAAATATTTGCGCAGACTTCAAGAAGAATCCACTTGGCATAATCATCCATCGCCTGTTCCATCCTGGGCACAAGTGTCCATTTAATTTTGCTCAAGTGTGTTTAAAAAGTACTCTATAAATACACTTGAATAATAAAAAACAGCGGGAGGACCTGCTGACAGGCCCGAGCACTACTTCTCTCCCTCTCTCCCTTTCTCCCTCTCTCTATTGTTGCCTTTGCCCTTCAGTGCAACACGCGACAAGTTTGTCGTTCGCACCCCTCATGGTCCTGCGGTCTCAGGGTGGCTTCTGCACTGCCCCCTGTTGAACGGGGTGTGGCAGTAGCTTATGTTGTTGCGAATCACAGTGACAAGATAATAAATAAATATCAAAATATGTCATAAAGAGATTTCCAAACTGACAATCAACTGCATCGCACTCGAGTCTGCTTGTGTGTCTCTTTCTCTCCTTGTCTCTTGGTCTGTCTGTTCGTCTGTCTGTCTGTCGCTTGTCGCCTGTTTGGGTGGTTGTCGCCTGGTAGTGCCCGCTCTGAAATTGAACATAAGGTGCTTGCTCCTGTAAATATTGGCAACCAGCTTTGCCTGCTCGTGTGAATCTGAGCGAAAGGTGATTAAAGCTCTCGGAAAAAGGATAGAATTATGTATCGTATAAGGATAAAAGAGAATTGCTACATAGTACAAATATATGGTATATAGTAATAATAATATTAATCTATTAACTTAGTTAGAGATTGTTTAAAGTTTGCCAATAATAAATTCTACCTTTGTATATAATAAATATCAAATACATTTCTATTGTAAATTATAATACAACTTGAATATTTTTAGATGAAAGTTTAAAGTAAATTCCACTGATATTTTTATTTAGAATGTCAACTTACAATCTTCAGTAAACAATTAAAAACTTGTCATAATTGACCAAGTGCAGTCAACCTCAGATAGCGTAGGAACCCCTTTAACTAATTTACTTTCCTTATGAAATTCGAGACACCTCTTGCAACTGGTAACCAGTTAACTGCCTGCTAAATGGGTAACCCTACCCCGTTTGCCTGCCCCATGATGACAGTCAACAAAGTGCGAAACGAGCTCAAATGCCACTCAGAGTTGCAACTCTATACGCACACATGAGCTGCCGCCTGGCAACCCTGAAAGGGGTTAAGCGATGCGACGCAGTTGTCTCAGGGCAGCAACCCTCGGCAAGGACTCAAATTGGAAATGCTTGTCATATCCTTCATTTATCTGCCTTGATACATGGATTTTTCATTTTTATACACACACACTCGCACACACACACACAGACAGACAGACAGAACTTATTTCATAAATTATTTGTCACAATTAATTGCATTGTGTGTGCGGGTGTGTCCTGTGCAAGGAACAGGTTATCGTAGATGGCAATAAAAATGAGAAAATCCCATATGAACTCAGTCCCCCAGAAGGGCAAACTTTTCCCGATACATTTGCAACACATTTTCAGCAGTTTTTGTAAAACTTTGTCACCACTAAATGTGCGGCGGGTCGTCACTGGGCGGGTGGGCGACAATTGTCTCTCTCTCTCTGTCTGTCTCTCTCGTTCCCCCCCTTGGCTTGGCAGGGACAAAAGGATGCGCCTGGCTGACAAATAATATGATGAGATACGACATATGTGCAAACAACTTTTGTGCGGAGCTTGATATAATTGAAAATCATACAGATCCACATCGTCTGTATATAGAGACATAAAGAAGAAGGAGAAGAAGGAGTCGGAGAAGGGAAGGGAAGGGTCTATCGTGCCGTTATGTTTTGCGGGGCAATTTAGAGGCCAATATCCTGCTGTGAAATATGCCCTGATTTCCCGGCCACTTTGTCCATTGTTCATCGACCTCGGAGCTGGGTTGCATTAGGCGTCGGATTTAGCGCTCAGAAATGATTTATGATTATGACAAATTGTTGGCAATGCGTAGTGACTAAAGGGAGGCGGGTACAGCCTGGAAAAAGCTTTAAGTCTCTGTAGATACTCGAAGTGTGTTCAAAGATACTTATCAACTCTCTAAATCTATGCGAAATCCCTTTCAAATTTATTAGTTTGCTAGGATAAGATATATTGATAAGGTTGTGTAGAATACTTTTTGTTTTCTAAATACTTTACTTGAGTAGATTTCACGACTTCTCAGCATTGCGTGCAGGTCAATCAATTCCCAAGTCTTGTGTATTTAAATTTCCATTAATGTTTTACACTAACCACAAATTGCATTTCTTCGATCTTTCCCATTGTCAATTCAATGGAAACGTCGTATATCAAAGGCAAAGAAATCGAGACATTTAAATATATATTATTTTCGTTTTATTTTCTCGAGATTCTATTCAGTTTGTAGATCTGATGGCAGGCAAGAAATAAATCAGAATATGCTCATTAGACAGCACGGAATACGGAATAAGGAATAGTCTCAATAGGAAGAGGGTTACGAGAAGGCAGCGAGCACATGCAATTAATACTGATAATAATCAAATAATTAACTTTCTTAATTGAAAACAATGAAAAGAGTTTTATGTTGCGGTGCTAGAAATGTTTTGGTAACATTAACACTTTACCTAGGGCGACGACGACGACGACGACGATGACGACTATCGCATTGTGTACCTGGGAGTCTATTAAAATCGTAGGTTCTTTAAGAACACATTAATGGGCCCAAAAGACAATGGGCCACAGCACATGAGCTGCCGTTTATCGCTCGGTCTCTCTTCGGGCCCTCATAATAAAAATGGGAAAATAATATAATTTTATCCAGGAAAAAAACTAAATAAAAATCGATGCCATAAGGCGGCAGTGCCATAAAAATGTGACAAGACATAAAGCAAATGTCCAAACACACATACACACACACACATCCAGAACGCAACATGCGGCACGAATGTGATGGGGGAGGGGGGCAGCCGAGCAGGACGAGCCAGAAGGAAATACAATAAATTACTTGACGGAAAATATTGATAAGGTGACACAGAAAACGGACAGAGTCAGTCCCTGACACCGAAACGGACACTGCGACAAAGACGAAGACGAAGACGAGACGAGACGAAGACGTCGCCAAAGACGGACCTCAGTCTCATTCTCATTCTGATTCTCAAAGTCAGTCTCCTTCTCCGTCTCTGGGCCAGACACGAGATGACACCCAGTTGATCCCAGTCGGTGCGCAGCCTTTCGTTGGCCTTGCTGCTTTTTATAGTCTTCGGCAACTTCGTCTCTGTCTTCACCTTCACCTTCGTCTCCGTTTTCGTCCACGTCCCGCCGGTGTCGCCAAAGATGACGCATGTTCCGGTGGCGGTGGCCCAAGTGGCCATCAGGCCTAAATGAAATGAGTTAAACGCTGCAGGTAAACCCGGCTACATATGCTGATAAGCCTGGATATGGGTGAGCAACAGACTGCGAGCATCAGTCTCCGTGGTGGGGGGAGCAGGGCACCAGTCTTGGGCATGTACATGCTTGCATTCGTAATCGCTTGTTACTTAGTGTGTGTACTTAGTTCTGTTAGTGTAAAGAAAATCTAACGCTTCCAATCTTTAATTTCTCTATAAAAGAGGTGTATCAAGTACTCAAGTACTTTATTTTCGAGTATGAGGTTTATTTTATTGCAGATGTTACTGTTTTAATGGCAATTAATTATCTTTTTACTTATTACAATTACAATACCTTTTTTCTTTACCTAAATTTAATAATATTTATACTTCTACTTACACTACTACTGCTGATCACAGCTATTTCTTCTAGTAATATTTCTACTTGTTATCTGTAGATGTTTTTTATAATTTATTTGTTAAGTCAATACTAAATTAGTAATTATTAATAGCAAATAAAAGTAACAAAAAAGTAGCTGAACAAGTAACAAAAGGTACAGTCAAGTGTAGCCGATAGTTGGATACCGTTCCAAATAGTATGTATATATATATTATTTATATTAGAAATATTTAACATATGTATCAGAGATGTGCAATTACTTGTAAAGCACGTCTGCTGTACTTCAATTACAGAAGCATCGCTAAACGAAGCTTCAACATTTGAAGCATGTAAAAGAATGAAGTAAAGCAAATAAATCTGTTTATGCAGTGTTTCAAAAACACACAGTATTCCTAACTCTGTTACATTTGTGATATGTTATAATCTGATCGAATTGCAATTTTAAGAACTTATTGTAGCTAGTTGGCAATGCGAGCTAAGGCACATTTGCTGGGGAAAGTAACATACATAGAGTTTTAAATAGTGACTCAAAAACAAAACCGAAATACCTTGAATGAAATATAGTACGCAGCAATCTATTATGTCGTTTACTATGAGTAAGACTTCACTGATAACGCTAAGCACGGGGAATTCACTTTGCGTTTACTTTGTTTATAAGAAATACGCGCCAGCGAAATGAATGAAAATGAAAATGAATGAAAATGAAATTGAAAGCTTAAACTTGACTCAAGGCGATGTCACTCTCAGTGTTTTATATACATAGATCGAATAAAGAACATCTTATATAAATAATTCTAAAACAATTGTACTTTAATAATCCTTTATTTATACAAACAGACAGACATTTGAACAAGCATTGTACACCCTCTTTTGTTGATGATCAATGATCGTAGGGTATAACGAGTTTATGAAAAGGAATATGCAAATGAAGCTTAGCGATAAGAATCAGAGCAAGATACTTAACGAGTTTCACAATCTATGAATATTGATAATGATGCGAGGCTGATTAGTGTAAATTATAATCAAGCGAAACTGGTTCCGCTGTGGACAGTAGAATGATAAGACCGATGCTGCGATCAAAACTCACAAAATGTGAAAAGTTACAAAGAAATAAAATGAATTTCTGACATTGCCAGATCAGATTCGCAGGGCGATAAAACAAATTAGCACCTCGATGGAGTCGCCAACGATGCGGACCAAGACGAAGACGGACACAAACACGACACGATCCGATGCGAAGCGAACGAGTTGTAATAAGCTAATAATTTATAAATTCAAATTGATATTCAGCTGGCATAAAACTGCAGAAATAATTCCCATGATCGAGGCGAGGCACAAATCATTCGGCGTGTATTGCCGAATCCGAATTCGAATACGAATCGGAGGCAATTTCCCAGCACGTTCGAACCGAGGCAAACTCATTAATTAAATTGAGTTTACATAGGCATTCCTGCCTAGACACAGAACGGGCCCCAAAGAATGACGAACTATGGCGACAACTCTGGCAATTAAGATATTTATAATTCCCAAACGTTTTCAAATTGGCGACAGCGACGGCGGCGAATTAAAATTACACAGGCAGCGCAATAGATACATAGATAGATGGATACACAGATACACGGATAGATAGGTAGATAGATGGATGGCTGTGTGGTTGACTGGATCGGGACATATAAATAAAGGTTCAATTTTGACGTCATAAAAAAAGCGTTAGAAACGTGATTGAAATCTGTGAGAAATTTCAGGTACGCGCAACAACGGAGGCGCCTCGAGGCGACAGATATCGCACCATGGACGTGTCTGCCACGTCTGCGCATGCGCACAGTCTCTCTGTGTGTGTGTGCGTGTGTGTGTATCTCGTATTTCATATGCCGTTTAAGCTAATTGCCGGCGAGTTGCCTTGCTGCCTTCGTGTATGAAAATTGTTTTCTTGTTGCTGTTACTGTTGTTGTTGCTGTTGTTGTTGCTGTTGTTGTTGCTGTTGTTGTTGCTGTTGATGTTGTTGTTGTTATTGCTGTCGCTGACAGTTGAGCAATAATAATTGTCAAAGCTTTGACTTAACTTGACTTATCGTCGCCGCCGCCGTCGCCTGCCCAACTTCTTCCCAAGGTGTTTCCTCGCCCATTCGAACTCAATTAAATTGTCAAAAGTTGCCGCAAGAAGGAGCTTGGTAAGGGAAGAGGGGGGTAGGAAGAAAGCGAAGACTGTAGCGCGTCTTCTTATGGCTTTATGGCGCCAAAGTTCCCCCTCAAGGGACAGTCTTCAATATCAATTAGCGCCACCTGAAAAGCGTTTTTCAATCGCTGTAAGTACAATATTTATGCAGTCATAAACTATTAAACACCCCCTCCCCCCTCTGCCTGCACGACTCCTCCCCCCGCTGCCCCACTGTTGGTGCATAAAAGTTGCCGCCCCGCCTCGAAGTTGTCATTAAATGTTTATGGGTTTCTTTCTCAATATGCCGAGGAATTCGTTTATGCACATTGGGGAAACTTTTTTATTTAAAAAGGAGAGTATTGAAATAAATATAAATAAATAAATAAATAATATATATATATAATATAACTTATATGCGATAATGAAAGTAGATATTGACTCAGAAATATAAATAAGGATACTTTTATAATGTTCATAATAAATAAAATAATATAATAACTTCTGAATTGTGTTTTAATAAGTATCAAACTGATAATATGTATTCTTATGTGCTACATTAAATATAAGTAATCGAAGCTAAACAAGAAGAAGACCAAAGGGAAGTAGTTTCATGTTGCAGGTTCAGTCTCACTCTAAATGGAAATGGAATATAGTAAAAAATTATTGTTTACAAATAAAAAAGGAAAGTGAAGCACGCCAGCAATGCATAAAAAAGTAAGAGAAGTGCACGTAGACTGAGATACAAAAAGATAGATAGACAGACAGACAAAGAGAGAGAGAGAGGGACAGCGGAGGGAACTGTCGAGCTGAGTGAGATGAAGCTGGTCCAACAATTTGTTAGCATCCATCGTGGCCCGTTGGGGGTGTAGCAAGTGCAGCAGGAACTGAAGCTGGTCGTTGTGATGTGGCGCAAATGAATTGTATTGGCAGCTGGCAGACGCCAAGTGATAGGATAGAGTGGGGGAAGGGGGAGATGTGAGGAAAAAGAGGAAAAAAGCGAGCGAGCATATACATATTATATTATAAATTAATGCCGCTGCGGATGTGCAACGACACTAATTAATTGGGCATTTCATAAAATCTGCAGTAGCCGTAGAGGAAGGGAGAAAGGGAGACAGAGGCACAGTCGAGCTGTCTAACTAGGCTTAATACAGATACAGATACAACTGGAACTGTTGATATAGATACACATACACATACAGCATGAGGTACAGATACAACTACAAATAAAGATAGAGCTGTATCTGTAACTGCTGAAGCTGCTCCTGCTGCTGCTTGTATCTGCTGTTGTAAATGTATCTGTATCTGCTGCTGTAAACGTATCTGCATCTGTATACAAGCTACCGAGCTGCTCATGTCCCGCCTGAATGTCTTACTCGGCTCGCAGCTCGTCGCCCCGTCGATGCTTGATTGCTAATTGCAATCGCAGTTGTCAGTTGCTCGTCCAGCGGTCTGTCTAGCTCTGATTGCCAGCGACATAGGCCCAGCCAGATCCCGGGCCGGTCCCCAGCTGCAGGACCAGCCAGGCAGCCTTGGCAGCCAGGCAAGTTTTTCATCTCGCTGCGGATTCAGTTTAGTTTTTTCAGCTTTTCCGTTTTCACTGAGCGAAGATTGCTCGGTGTAACAACAAGTCGATTTACAATTTGTGATACTTCCCGTACTTCAACAACTAAATAAATATCCATCTATCGCAAACAGCTACCCCTCTCTCTCTCTCTCACTCTCTCCTGGTTTATTGTACGCGTTTGTTGGAGTTGGAAAAAATCATGTCAGGCGTCAATTTGAAAATGTTTAAGTGATTTGTTTACACGCGGCAGCGTCTATTAACGAATTTATGGTAAACAAAGGGAAGTCGTTTGTTCAGCCCTGCCAAGCAGTCCCCCTTGCCCCTGCCCCGGCCTATCCTTCAATTGGGCACTGGGCAGCCTCGAGTTGCTCGAGTATCTTCAACTTGTTGTCGAGTATCTCATGCGCCAGGCAGGCAGGCAGGGTAAGGCACACACAAAGATACACTTCATAAAATATTAATCGGCTGATTTATGTTTCTATTTTCCTTTTTTATTGGAGCGCATGTGCCTGCAACAACAACAACAGCAGAAACAACAACTTACACAGCCCTCTCTCGTATTTTGTTTATGTTGCAGCAAGGCAAGTGGCAAAGCATCCAAACACGCGTAAACATCTTGAAAGATTGTGCAGCAGCCAAGCGATAAAATGTGCAGCTTGTTGCCGGTGCCTGTTGCAACAACATGACAAATTATTTAATATATCACTAGCTTGTATCTACTGCTAATTACATTATGTTAAAACTCTTTAAGATATATTTAAATTTATATTTTAATTATGATATTTCTTCTTTAGGAAATTTAGAATATCTCTGCTTAAATGGAAAAGTAGCTTCAGTTAATTTTGATAACTTATAATGATAGCTTTCAGTTTTAATAAATTTGAAAATATGTTGTACGATAGTATATTACATAAAGTAAAGGATAGTGGAACAAAAGGAACACATTTAATATAGTTTTGTAGATCTACATAATGAGCCTTTGACAACTCAAAAACAACTGTCAAAATAAATCAAACGATCTTTTTTTCGAGCTTCGGAATATAATAAATAATATAAATCAACAATCATACAATTAATTTATAATTATCTATTCCCTATATCTTCAATAAATTCCTCCATCATGTATATCAAGCGCTTTCCTTAGCCTTCCCGTGGTGTTTCTCGATATGTCTTCATTAAAATAGAACTTAAGGTCACACAGCGCAAAGCTGATAAAGTTCTAGTGGAAATATCTAAATTCAATCAGTTGCACTTTGAAGTTCCCCAAGATCTCAAGAGCTTGAACACGAATCCTGCAATTTATTGGGCGCGCAGCTTCCGGCTTTGATCTCGCAACGTATAAACCCACAGGGGGGCCTCAGTTAGAACTATAGAATGAAGATATAATAGACCTTATACACACACACTCACACACACGTGGTATCTGCATGTAAATGCAAATTGATTCTCACATAAATCGGTCCGTTTAGCTCGGCAGGGGGATGGGGATGGAGGGAAGGGGGCATGTCCAATGGCATTTGGCGATAATTCATGCGCCAAATTGCCAACGAATTACAAATTAATTTCGAGGCTCAGCCGAGGAAGGCCATGAAATTTCGGCTTTCGTTGGGCAAATCGAGCGAAATGAAATATTCAAAATTCTGGCAAAATAATAAATATCGCGGAACTAATTTAACTGCCTGACTGGCGCAGAGTCTCTGTCCCTGTCCCTGTTCCTCTCCTTGTCACTGTGTCTGTGTCAATATTTGCATAAATTAGCAACGCTTCGCGGGTCTCACGTGCGCCCGAGCGACGGAGCGTCAAATGCAGCCAATGACAAGCAACCCCTCGGGCTAGATACCCTGTGCCTCCCCCTGGCTACCCCTTTCCATCTGTGTCTCGACTGCATCCCTTGCCGGGCTCAAGCCAGTCCAGGATGTAATCCTGCGGCAGCGTGACCAATTAATTTGATTGTAAAATGTGAAATTCGTATTAAAATCAAATAGTCGCAAAGGAACAACAAAAATGACAATGCGTATGACGGGAATATTAAAAAGTTGCTGCGCAGCCACCACCAGCAGCAGCCCAAGGAACCCAACCAGGATGCTTCCGTCTCCCATCTCTCATCTCCTTCCCGCTTTTCATCTTTTGTCGACTTTTTAAAGTCACGCACGGAGTTTGCGCGATTTTTATGATAATTTTCAGCTACGATTGGACCGTTTTGGACGCCATTGCTGTGTGGAGACCCTCCCGTAACCCCATCCTCATTATTTCTGCCAGACAGTCACAAATTGAGGAAGGGGAGGCACATGAAACTGGGCGCCCGAAAGGGATATCCGACGTTTTTTAATAACAATTTCCATTCGAAGTCATCGAATGAATCAGTGGAAATGCAAAGCAAGAAGGTAGTTGCTCATTTCTTCAGTTCCCGGCTCAACCTTTTCATTATGCCTTGTCATCTTTCACCGGGCACCGACTCTACTTTCTGTCACTGCCCAAAGTTTACGCTTGAACAGCTGATTTGCATATTCCGTAAAATTAACGATTTGAAAAATTAGCATTATCCGCTCGTGAGTAAGCGAAGGGATTGCAAATTTAGTCTGTGAAAGGGATTGAAGGAGGGGAGAGAGAGACAGGGGAAGTAGCTGATAAAGAATACATTGAGTGCTTTCTGTGTCTCAGCAACAGACTCAGATGAACTCAGCGTTCGTCTGGTTATTAGTTAAATATTACTTGGTTTTTGTTTTTATCTCTATTCCTAAAGATACTCAACTTTTATGCAGTTTATACAAGAAAATTATATTCATAACAACCTTCAAACTCGTCTATGAGCCAAGTGCATTGTTTCGCCTAACTGCCCCACATATACTCGTATTCACATTCACATTCGCACCCGCATTCACTTTCGCCCGTACTCAAAACAACGTTTCGGTTTTGTCTACATAAAAGAACTGAAAGAGCGCGACGTGTCTATTACCCGAGCTAAAGTTATGGCCAGTTTCAGGGGGTCTCTCTCTGTGGGGAGGGTCAACACGAACGGGCCACAAATAAAATTCTCTTTATATGCAGTCCAATAATATTTCCATTTGGCGAATTGCCGGTTCAGTCGTTGCCACGCCCTGGCCGCCCACTTTAACGTTTTGATTGTGATAACTCCCAGGGGAGAAGACAGAAATGAACTTGAAAACAAAGACGAGCGCGAACTGCATTTCTGACCCCACCTTCTCCGCCCCTTGCTCATTTCTGTCTCTTGTCGTCTGGCGAATCATGGCATATGATTTTATGAATGTGTCGCAGGACACGCGGGACAGTGGACGGAGGACACGAGGCAGGACGTATGGAGGACAGCACAGGGTGTGAAGAAATCCGTTTTGGCACTCTTTGGGAAAATTGCTTGGGAATTGTTATGCGCATTTCGTGACTTTGGGAATTACCTGAAATATGTGGCAGAAGAACCTGCAGACTTTGCAGGTCTTAAAGTCAAATCAAGAAATCGAACGGCAGATGGAAGTGGAACGGAGAGTGGAACTGGAACTGGAACACATTATTGTGTCACTCAACCCCTTAGCAGACCGGCGAGAACCCTTCACTTCCGACAGGGCAGCAATTATGTCTGGCCAGGGTCATTAAATCATTCATTCCGAGCCATTTAATAATTTCTACCGAGCAACGAGAAGGCGTGCGCCTCGGCCATAATAATTCATTAGTGTTCAGGAACTGGAGCAGGAGCAGCAGCCGGAACAGGAGTCGGAGCTGGAACAGAGCTTTATGTTCTACTCAACTCATAAATGCTGCGCAACGAAACAATAACTTAAATAGAAACGACTCCACCCACCAAAAACAGTGAACCACAATGTGGGCACTCGCAGAGGTGAGTTACAGTAGTTACACTGCAAGAAAAGGGGTAAAGTAGCAAACATTCAAAGAAGAAACTAGAGATTCATTTTTAGTAATTATGAAAAGTATAAATTTCTAATAAATAGTTGGTTTCCAGTATGGATTTCTGTAACATTTAAAGATAATATTGTATAATATTACAATATTAAATAAATAAAGAAAATAATAAGCACTTTGTAATAATTTAATACAATATCTATACTATTTATTTTCTAAAAAATGTTTATATCTTATATAATATTCTGGTATAATATTTATTATAATAAATAAACCAATAAAGAAATTCTCAATGAATAAACTACCCCTTTTCCCTCTGTGTACATAAGTAATATTGCGAGGGGTCTCTCAATAGATTGCCAGGAATAACGAGAAACTGTGCAGAAGGTCAAAAATGATAAACGGATATGAGCAGAGGATATTTTTGTTCGCCTTCCGCATCCTTCTGCCGATTGTTGTTGGCTTGGCCATTGTCGTTGAATAATTGCAAGTCGCAAGGAAATGCGACTCCGGCTCCGAATCAAACTCGGACTCGGAGTCGGACAAGGACTTTGCCTGAACAATTGCAGGCGGAACAACAGCAAGAGCAACAACAAGAAGAACAGCGAAAAGGAAGGAGAATCGAGAAAAGAAAAAAGTTTAAGCTGTCAATATTTTGACTTTTCCTGCCTCGCTTTGTGAAGTGGGCGTATAATTAATGGATCGAGCGTTTGCAGCCATCAATGGAAGAATATTGTGAATGCGAATGTGAATGCGAATGCGAAATGGGGTAAAAAGGGTTCAATGGAATCGATTGCTTTATTTATGGCGAAATAAATTGAAATGTCAACCGGGTGGGTGGAATATCATATTCCGGCCCAAAAGGCATAAAAGTATGAAAGGCTCGCATTGTGTAAGACGCGAGCAATTGCAGATCCGAGTGGGTTAAACTTCGACTGAAACTGGACGCGATTCAATGTTTATTGCGAACCCGAGAGAAACTACATACGGGCGAGCACAACAACACACACATACAAGCACAGTCCTGTTCCGTAACGGAGGTCGCTCAATGAGCTTCAATTACACTCTCGAACATGGGCGCCCCATAAAAGTTGCGACAATGGGCCAAAAGGGCGCATTGTCCCATAGCCAAAGTGGCCTGACATTTGTCTAATGTAATCGAAACAGATTGAGATGGATACAGATACAGAGACACAGAGGTTCTTAGGAGATTGCGCTTCAGCAGCAGAAAATGAAAAGTATAGTTTGAAGTGGACATTTGCTAGATTGAATCACGACCACGAACTATTCAAAGGCTTGAGTACTCTTGACCAAAGAAGTTCACGAAATATCTTCAGAGTTAAGTTAAGAATATAAGTTAACTTTATAATTAACCTATTTTAAACCTAATATATTATTAGAATTAAACACATTTGCAAGCTTAGTTTTATGATAAGTAAAGTAACCTAATGCTTTTCAACTACTTTACGGAAGAATACCTTGGTATTTCCTTCAATGTTTACATATATCGTGTTTAAGGTGTTACGAATGTAGTTGAATTTCAATCAACTCGAGTTCAAATTGAGTTTTCATAAATCAATTATAGTTATTTATGTTGTATTGCTTTAGAAATCCCCTTAGGGCGCGGCACTTATGATATGAGTCGGGTACTGCAGTCTTTGGCCGGAGGGGTCGTAACATTAATTTATGCCCCCATAAATTACAGTCTCATTACATGCTCTACAGGTGCGCAGTGTCTTGTATTCGCGTACTCATAACACGACACATAAAAAGCCATCAAATCGAATTTCATATTTCATATTGCCAGCGGATATCGGGGGATTCGCATCACGTCGCTTCGGTAGCCTCGTCGCGCCCACATAAAGTACACATTGCTACCGGGAGTCGCAACGGTGGGGGAATATCATAATAATCGTGCATTTAAATCATAAATTCATGATTACCTCGCAGAACTATCAAATTCCAAGCAGGCCCGAGCCACCGCTCCCTGCAGACATGTTGGCTCGGACACGAACTGGAGCTGGAACTGGGGCTGTGCCACGGGCTGGGCCGACTCTCTTCAAGAAACGGCCTTTGGCTGCGTACCATCCAGTGCAATCATAACAAATTTGATATATTATGCGACAGTTACAACTGTTCGACCTGCATGACAAGTGGCTTTCTCTGAACTTGAGTAGAGATATAATGCAAATATTGATATAAAATATAGAAAAAACATAGAATAGAACATAGAACATAGAATATAGAACATAGAACATAGAACATAGAACATAGAACATATAACATAGAACATAGAACATAGAACATAGAACATAGAACATAGAACATAGAACATAGAACATAGAACATAGAACATAGAACATAGAACATAGAACATAGAACATAGAACATAGAACATAGAACATAGAACATAGAACATAGAACATAGAACATAGAACATAGAACATAGAACATAGAACATAGAACATAGAACATAGAACATAGAGCATAGAACATAGAACATAGAACATAGAACACAGAACATAGAACATAGAACATAGAACATAGAACATAGAACATAGAACATAGAACATAGAACATAGAACATAGAACATAGAACATAGAACATAGAACATAGAACATAGAACATAGAACATAGAACATAGAACATAGAACATAGAACATAGAACATAGAACATAGAACATAGAACATAGAACATAGAACATAGAACATAGAACATAGAACATAGAACATAGAACATAGAACATAGAACATAGAACATAGAACATAGAACATAGAACATAGAACATAGAACATAGAACATAGAACATAGAACATAGAACATAGAACATAGAACATAGAACATAGAACATAGAACATAGAACATAGAACATAGAACATAGAACATAGAACATAGAACATAGAACATAGAACATAGAACATAGAACATAGAACATAGAACATAGAACATAGAACATAGAACATAGAACCTAGAACATAGAACATAGAACATAGAACATAGAACATAGAACATAGAACATAGAACATAGAACATAGAACATAGAACATAGAACATAGAACATAGAACATAGAACATAGAACATAGAACATAGAACATAGAACATAGAACATAGAACATAGAACATAGAACATAGAACATAGAACATAGAACATAGAACATAGAACATAGAACATAGAACATAGAACATAGAACATAGAACATAGAACATAGAACATAGAACATAGAACATAGAACATAGAACATAGAATATGAAAGTGGAGTTGTCATTACTTCAATTGTGAGTGCATTCACATTCAGTTAGTGGTTCCATTTCCTTTCCTTTGACTTATTTGTCGGTTATGGCAAATAATTGCAACTGCAACAATTGTAAACTACTTTGCATCATAATAAACATGTCGCACTGGACGGCAGACTCTTTACGGTTCGGGGACATAAATGAAAATTGTGAAAATGAAATTTCATTTCACATTGTGGTTTCATTATGGCCAACAATATTTGCCACTAATATGCGGCAGCCGGCAGTGGCTGAGAAGGGGGGCAGTTGCAGGGAACAATAGAGTCGCTTCTGCAATGCATATTTATGAGCTCTGCAACATGCGGCAACAACATTGCAATGGGACACAGCTTGATGCACGTGTGTGCAGCTTTATATGTGACTGTCAGTGTGTGTGAGTGTATCTCTGTGTGTGCGATTGGCAATTTGCATTTTGGCCAAGTGCCTAGCCTAGACACAATTCCTCATAATTCCCGCAATATTCGCGCCAGTGGGCCGAACGGTTAAGCTCTCTCTTTTCAATACCCTGCACCTCAAGTGGCTTTTGGGGTGTATGCGCCTTGTATGTATTTATTTAAATATTTTCTATAGTTAAATTGAAGCTTAAGGGAGATGAAAACTACATAAAACTGATATGTGATGTGGAGAATTAAATTTAAAATTAATATCAAAAATGCTTAGATATTTCTAGACTAATTTATAGCATATTGAAAAAACACCCTGCATATATTCTATCCTTCTTTACCTCAACTAAATTTATAGGGTGTCTGGGTAGTTCTGCACTTCAGCTTGTCACTTGCTTTGTTTTGATTGTCGTTGTGCCTGTGGCACATTGACTATTGTTGTTGCCACAGCCACATGTTGCAGCACGTACTTGACGCTTGGCAAAAATAAAAACAGAAGCTGAATTGAAAATGAATTACGCTGAAATGAATGCAAAACTTTTATCACAAAGTGAAATCTATAAGCCACACGGGCACGCACACACACGCTGACCTCCTCCACCTGCCTGCCTGTCTTTCTCTCTCTCTCATCTCTGACTCTCTCTCTTGCTTTGCATTTGCATTAGACGTGCTTATAAAACAAGTTATTCGATTGCAATTCAATAATAAATAATAAATATGAATCAGTTGTAGCTGCACTTGGGTTTATAGCTGAGATTCCCAGCTAGCTTACCTTTTAAGCCAGCTTAGAAGTGCCACAACTCTTTGCATGTCTCTTTCTTCTTCTCTCTCTCTTTCCCCAGTTGGCAAATAAATTCACCGCATACAAAAATTTATATCGCCAACTTTTCTCATTAAATTTTATAAAAGCAGGCATATTTTAAACTTTTTCGACTATAACGGTATTTTCTCACCTGCCTCCAGTTGGTTAGCAAAGTTGCCTCGCATAGGCATAGCAAAGGGTGCTCGAGAGTGGGCAGGGGGGCGTGGAGGAGGCACTGCCGATGGCAATGCAGTAGTTTGGAGGAGCGCTGAAGCGGCAACGAAACTTAATTTCTATTCATTTGCTAAAATTCATTCAGACAGAGAGCCAGAGAAAGAGAGCAACACTGCGAAAGAGTGAGAGGGGGAACACCAGATGCGGTACATACAAATGAGCAGGTGTGTGCGTAGAAAAGGGGGCAGAAGGGGCATACAGAGGACAGAGAGGATTCCCTCTATCTGCAGTCATATTGGCAGCGGAAATTGAAGCGAAACTTTTGTCTTCAGACTCGTGAATATAATGCCACGACAGAATGGATGAAATTAAGAAAACTAAAGGTAAGCAGATTAAAGAACCCAACCGTGGTAAAGCCCCCCAACCCCACCCCCTAAAGTGGTGGCAACAGAAGCGGGAGGTGGGGCAAAAAATAGTTTTCCAATTAAACTTTATCCTTTTGCTTTAATTTACTGGTTTCATGCCTTGTCGCCTCTTTTAACCGCAGCAGCCTGAACAGCGCAGCAACAAAATCCTATTTTAAAGTTTTCCATTTTCCGTTTTGGCTTTTCATTTTTTGCCACAGCCTGGCAGCGATTTCTTTTGATATCGTTCGTGTATTTTCCAAAGTTTTGTCGGCCTGCAGCCTCGCTTTGATTTCGAATGCAGCCAAGGATAAGCGCACCTTGAATGCCCCAAGAGGCAAGGCAACCCAAACATAACCAACTAAATAAATAAAAAACAAGCCAAATTGCATTAAGCAGAGATACGAAAGGAACACGCAGAAGAATACAGAGAGAAGGAACAAAGAGAGTGAGAGACGACGACAAAAATGTGAACATTTTTCTCCCAGAATTGTTTCATGTATTCCAATATTAATTTGGTCAATTTATATTTTATTTGGAATTTTTAAATTGGTAACGTTTTTGAGCCCGAAAACATATCGCGCTGACCCATCGGAAGCGGACAGGCTCGATCTCTCTGGCTGTATGTGTGTGTGTGTGTGTGACAGTTAAGTGGCTTAAATGGATCGAGACTCGCAGGCGAAGATCGTCATAAGAAGGATGATAAGGGAGTGCGGCAAGCGGGCGATAAACGAAAGAGATCCACACTGAGAGTTATTTGTGGTGTATTAAGAATTAAACAATCACGGAAAATAGTTAAATAAATTATAAAATATTTGTAAGAATAAAAATAATAATACTAAACATGACAATGCACTTTATTTGCAGTCAGAGAACGTTGTAAATAATATATGGTAAAAACCCCTTCACTTATTTAAAAATGAATGTATACAAATGTGAATAATACATTTATTATACACAGTAAGTTTCAAGAAGTTTAAGTTAGTTGACATATTTTATATGAAATCAACCAAGGAAATATAGGTTATTTTAATATTAAATTTATTTTATTGCAATTTTTATTTATATTTAATATTTATTTATAATTAAATTTACCCAATTTCTTGCAGTGTATGCGCTGATATTCTCCCACACTGTGCGTTAGATACTGTCGCATCTGAGGCCCTGACTGAATATGCCCATTGTGTGCTCGCATATTGGTTATGATATTGTTGCCGCCTTGCCACCGAATCTGCCCCAGACCGCATTCGCATATGAATCCATCCATCTGCAAGGGCAACCACTTCGCGCACTCCCCGATCGTTTATCCCGGCCAGACTCGCGCAGACTCGAGCCTCGGCCGGACTGAGGCCTCATCTGTGCTGCGCACAGTAGCATGCCAGATAAATCAATGTGTCAACACCTCTTTTTGTGCTGTCAGTTTTTTATGGTTTTCGATGATATTTCGCCTATTGTCAGGCCGACGCACGCCGGCAAGTTGCGCGTTGCCCCTTTTCCCTTTACCCCTCTGCAGTTGTTGACCAGTTTTGGGGGCATGTTTACCCATTTGGTTAAATCGCACTTGGACGATGCGGCTGCGAGTCCAGCTCTGTCGCTGACATGAAGCTTTTTGCCAATGGCTTGGCTTTTTAGCACAAGAATTATGGCCTCCCCCTCAGCTCCACAGCCCCCGCTTTGCAGCTTCCGCACCGTGTTGCATGATGATGAAACATTTCGAGCGATGCGAAGCATTCGCAGCCGCTGCAAAACTGCTGCAACTGGATCAATTTCAGTGGCAAAACGTGTCGTTGTCGTCGTCGTCGTCGTCAACGTCGCAGCTCCCTCTACCGCTTGCCCTCCCCCCGCCTTTCCCATACTCTTCTCTTGCTCCATTCATGCCATTGCAACCGTATGCGGCACATTGCACGTTGGTTTTTGTTGTTTTCCGCCAGTCGCTTGTGAAATTTGAATTGCCTGCATTTTAGTGAAGATTTATGGCAGCCTCGTTAAATTTTAATATGAAATAAAAGTTTTTAGAAAATCAAGCCAACTCGCAGCAGTTGTTGCGTCCTCTGGTTCTGCTTCAGCTTCGATTGCAGCTCAACTTCAACTTCATCTTCATCTTCAGCTTCCTCTTTGTCTTCGACTGCGACTGATGCTTCCTTCGCAGTTCGATTGACATGCAAATCAAATTAGCTGGCCATAAATCGGAGGTAAGCAGCACCAAGCTTCAGTTGTGGCAGCAGTACCTCAAGAAAGGCTACAGCATACCCTGTATAAGTATGCACACCCTGACTGTACTCACACAGTAAACTCTTGACTTGTATTTAACTCAGCTACAGATTGACAACAACAACATGTAATTAACAAAGTTTCATTTTATTAATCATGTTATACATATAGATATTTCTATGCAAAATTTCATTTTTTTTCATTTTAAAATCTCAATAATGTGGAATAAATCCTTATTAAACGTTGTTTGTGTCTTTAATAAGTGTCAAGCACAGATCAAATTACAACGCTCTTGATAATTTTATGTAAAGGTATTTAAAATATATAGATTAGAAATACAATTACAATTTATATTACTATTCATTCCCCATTTCTTCCCATCATTCCCTACGATCCTCTTTCTGAGAGTATCAAAAAATATTATTACAAATGTACAAGTGGGCAAGTAAAAAGCTCAGCTCGTAAAACTCGCACCAAAGGTATATTTCTTTTGTACCTCCAGTGCTCATCCTCAGCTGCCTTGAAGATGCTCAATTCTTAAGTACATTTAATTACACAGTGTTGCTAATAGCACTTAAAGTAATTCTTAACAGCTATAGCAAATTGTTCAATTGAAAAGGAACCTCTTTAAAATATCTCATTATGTGTTTTCTTGTCTTCGCTAGCCCCGCAGGGATCGGCATTAAATGAGGCACTTCGATCGATCGTTAGTAATAAATCTTAGCGTAAATGGATGTACACAATATTCTCGATAAAGGGTATTTACAACTCGATCTTTGCTATTGCACTGAAATAAGGTATACCATAAAAAAGGATTTGTTTCTTTAAAGGCACAAGGCAAAGCTTTAGATTAGATTAGTTGCATAAAAATAAGAGTAAGCTTTGATTAGTCTTTATCAAATCCTATAAGCGTTTTCAAGAATTATATATATTCTATATTTCATATAGAAAACAAATACCCTTACCCTATAAAAGCCACTACATTTTGTTGGCTACCTCTTTCTAGTTTACATATTCAGATTAAGCATCAATTCAAGTTGCCACTTTTAGAGACGATTTCTACATTCATAAGATGCTTCCCCCCGAAAAATAATAAAATATAACAACTTTGCCTCGATGGGCGCGGGAGGCGGGGCTGACAGTGAGACGGCGGCAACTTCCGTTTGTAGTTCGAAGTTGGGGCCGCGATGTGCGATACGAGGCGGACGTCTGACCGAGACGAGGCAGGCAGCTGGAAGTTGGCTTATAATAATTTCAAATATGTTAAGCAAAGAGAAACATTAAAAACGAACACGGAAATTATTGTTGGCCCGGGCCAACACTCCAGACACTCGAGGCCGATAAAAGTTTTGTCGATGGGGCCGGTGAAAATGCCACAAACAGCTCATTACAAGCGTCAAAACAAATTTATGCAAATAGCTGGAGAGCTACCCATAGAGACTGCTCCGATCTCGGCCAGAGATGGGACTGCAAGAGAGTGAGAGCGAGTGAGAGAGAGAGGGAGATAGGAAGGGAGGAAGGGGGGGGGGAGGAGAGCTGGTCCAAGCTTGGCAATTAACATTGCGCCGTGCGTTGAGCATTAATCATTTTAATCGCAATTTATGTGTCGTCGACGTCGTCAACACCAACTCGACACGATAACGACAACAACAACAAGAACAGTAACAGCAACAGTGGCAGCAGTAACAACAGCAACAGTGGCAACCACAGCCACAACCTTGCCTCGCCATTTTGGCCACAAATGAGCGCTAAACGCGCGCGAGATTCGCCAAGATCGGCCAAGAAGAAAGCCAATTTTTGAATTGAGTTTTTCGTGCCACACTCGGGCGGTCTTTCAAAAGCGTCCGCACGCACTTTTTTAACACTTTTATGGCACCTTTTCCGCTCACACTCCCCACCTCCAGTGACACCTCTCCCCCAGCTGCCTGAACTGCCTGAGCTGCCTCATCTGACGGTGTCAACGTCAACACGGCATTTGGCCCGATCAAATTATGTTTCATAAACGATCGCATTTATGGCGCGTTGACAACGGGGGCAATGATTTGTTACACTTGCCAAGTTATTTGAACTTTTTCTTCAGATTCCAGCGACTGATTGGACCAGCGATCGGTGGTGGCTTTCTTGAGGTGTCTTGGTTGCTTAGGTCGCTGCGGAATCGATGCGAAGTCAGGCACAGTAGCTGCCTAATTGGCCAATGCTATCAGGTAAGGGGTGTGCGGGTTTGGTTATGTTGAAATTAAATTGTACATCAGGAATATAAAAGTAATCAAAGTTGCTAAATAACTTTGATTTGTTAGGTTAATTTAAAATTGTTTCTATGGCAGCTTTATCATATGTTTTAGTAGTCCGTTTTTGATGAAATTTGACAACCAGATTAAACCTGATTTATATAGTAAGTTGCACTACCTTAAAAAATAACAAAAATAAGCACAATAACACAACTTAAGTTGAGAGACATCATTAATAATTTTAATCATTTATGCAACATAATTATTTTTAATAAGTCAAAGGTCTAGGTCTAGGTCTATTAGTATTCTCAGAAAGCAAAAAACTGTCAAGTTTTGTACATATATTTCTTCTTAATTTATATATAAATACATAAAATACAGTATCTTAATTGTTCCCTTTAAGTCTTTTCCCAATCAACAAGTTTTTTTTAGCAACTCAAAGTTCAACTTAGTTCAGAATAGGGATAAGTTCCCCAAGTAACCTAGTTCCAATGTACCCACAACAACTCTCTTTATATGACCTCGCAACTTAACCCATAAATAACCCACATATAGTGCAGACATATCAAATCGGATCACAAGCTGACATACTCGTAAAACATTTAACCATTGGGCTGGAACTGGAAGAGAGGCATGTCTATAAAGCGATACCCCTGACGTTCCTTCCCCCATCCCAAAGTCGTTTGATATGTAAATTGCGAGTGCTCTTATTGTTTATCGCTGGCTTTCCATTACGCTGCGCAAGCCGAGTGTAGCTCACAGATACAAATGTATCTGCTTGGGGCGTGATCGCAGCAAGCACAAAGAAAATCAATCAATTCGATTCGTTTTCGATTACGAATTTTATATTTAATTTAGTATTTCCGATATTCAAAATCGAGCGAACAAAACACAAACTATACGAAATCACCTGCACAATAATTTAGTAGCTGCACCCTAAACTGTTGTTGCTACTAATCATTGTTGTTGCTGTTGTTGTTGTTGCTGTCGCTGTTTACAGACAAAAATTTATAATCACAATAACAGCAAAATTGAACAATAATATTTGTTAACGCTCGAATAGCGACGCGCCCAATAATTTTATTGAATCTCAAATGTAAACAGAGTCGCACACACACACACACACACACACACATAGACATACACACACACACATGCGCAACAAAGCCAACCTTAATTGCCAAAGCGAAAACAAAAGTTGCAGCTACCGATAGAGATACACCTCAGATACAGATACAGATACACAGATACTGCTACAGATACACAGATACAGTAGCGCGATGAGCGAAATTTATAGAACGTTTGCTTTCGATTCATATAAAATTAATGAATATTTAAATTGTGTGACGTCGCTTCATGCCGAATGCCGCCGGAAACGCGCTTTGCTGGAGCCACCTGTAAATGTATCTGTTGCTCTATCTGTATCTGTATCTGTATCGGTTGCTGTATCTGCATCTGTGTGGCCGGCCGGATGCGTGGATAGCACACACCCACAGGCAGGGCGAAGGCAGAGCGAGTCACGTTCCGTTTTGGCAGCTGAGTATCTTGACCAAGGTTTTCATTCACAAGCATCTCACAGATTCGCCAGTGCCCGCGATTGGGTGTAGGAACATGAACATGAATGAACGTGTCGACGATCGGCGCATAAACAAACGATTTTACAGTTCATAATTTGAGATCTTACAGATACACAAGCTCCACCTTCCCCTCCCTTCCCCTCCCTTCCCCCTCCACCCTCCTCTGGTCAACGAACGGATATTTCATTCAGATACCTTGCAACAGATACGCGACGCACTGTGACGTCAGCTCGAGCATCCGCAGCATGGACTATTGGGGGTATCTACAGTTGGGCATTTAGCTTTACGATGGCAGAGATCAATTGTTGTTGTCAGTTCGACGGGGGCGATTTGTTTGTTTATTCATTGCCCGTATTGGCGATCTCTTTATGAATGAATCCATGAATAATTGCCGTCGTCGTGCCAGTTCGTTTCAATTCGATTTGATCGATTAATACCCCTGCCCATTGCTTATACACCTGCCCAACTTGTGTTCCTTGCCCAATGAGCCCACTCAGCTGCCAATCGCCGAATAACATAGTTTGCTCCACGCTTCACAGATGAATTATTCAAACTTTACGACGGGCAACATATTGAATTTCTTTGAATACCCTGTGGGTGCATGTGGAGTGGGGTATGTTTACTCTAGCTATATATAAAATATATAATAAATATTTATTAATCTAATCAAATGGACCAGCAAGAATCAACAAACAGAAATTTGACTTCTTTTCGAGAAATTTAGTTTAATATTTTGATTATTATGGAAAGAAAACATACATATAATTGATAGCTTGATGTGTTTGCATAGTTTTATAGTATAGTAAACCTATATTCATAGTACGAGTATATTAAATAGATGATATATTAGTAGTTTGAATTGTTTATACATTTTTTTAATTTGTAGCCATCCTATTTCTTTTTAAGTTCTCAGGACATCTTAAATGTTTTACTTTATTCTCTTGCTCTTTACCATTTAAACAAGTGTACTTTCCTTACAGGGTATTTAATAGTTCACTCTAAGCAAGAACAGTTTATATTAACATGTTTATCGGTGCGTTATGGAAAATTTGTTCTTTGTGTTTATCGCCAGATGGTTTTCGGACTATAATGAATTTGCATCTGTAGCATATGTAGTTCTGGCATGTTTGAACAAACTCAAAACTCACATGGTACTACACATTTATCTAAATTAGATAAATAGAATTTTTCTCTTTGAATTGCAGTTGTGCTTTCAAATAAACTACGTAGATTTAGTGTAAGGGAAATGTGTTTAAATATTTAGTAGAGCACCTTAAACACAGAACTAAACAATAAAGATAGTTTTTAAAGAGTTTCTAGATATTCCATTAGTACCATTTTATTATAATATTAAATTGAATATAATACAAGTATTTTAATATTTTTTAAACTGATTTGACATTTAGTTCCAATTAAATTATTTGTATTTTAAAGTTGCAATTATAAATTCAAACTTCGCATTGCTAAAAATGAAATAAACATAATTTTCATTTAATTGTCAATCAGTTTTTGCAACATTTAGTTTGTCAAATTAAAATTTTGAAATTAATTTCTGTTGTGGCAGAGGCAATTATCAAATTGTTGCATATCATTTTGATTTCTGCAGCTGTCAATTTCTTCGATTGGGGGAACTCACACGATGTACATCGATTTTCACGTAACGCTGACATTAAAATGAAAATTGCTGCGTGAATTTTTACAAGTTGGCAACATGTTGCCGGCGTTGCACGTCGCAAGTTGCTGGTGGACGAGGTGCAGGGAAGATGGAACTGTGGGACGATGCTCGATGGTCGTGTTCTGACAATAATTGCCGCTAAGCTGCAATTGTGCCTTGGCCTGGAGCTGGCTGCAACAAAAAGCTGCTGCAATAGAGAGGAATAGAGGAAGTTGCAGCTAGGCCCGACTGCAACTGCTGCTGGCTCCAAAAATTGTTGCTATTGTTTGGGGCGACGTTGTCCGTGTCGGCAAATGTCGCCAGAGTCGCCTTCGATTGTCTTGTAGACGATGTTGTTCGAATGAAATTCACGGCTTGCATTTTGTTACGTTTCGTTTGGCTGGCAACTTTTTGCTGCAGTTGCAGTTGCAGTTGCCGCCGCTGCTGTTGTTGCTGCTCTTGGTATTGTTCTGTGCACTGTGCACTGTGTCTGTGTCTGGGTCCCTGCTCTGGTCTCAGTCTGGGAAAGGCCTCCCGATAATAGCCTGTGCGGTGCCTGCTAATGACAATCTCATAGACGTTTCCACAGTTTGTCCAAACTGTTTGTCGCCTGTCCAAACGAACATGATTTGAAACACAATTTTGCTGCTGCTGTTGCTGCCTCTGCTGCTGCCTCTGCTGCTGCTGCTGCCTCCTCCAGCTTTTTATTTATTTCGCGGTAACAGAAGCTGCGCAACCTTTCAACCCATTGCCAGGGCCATTTGCCACTGCCATTTGCCTTGGCCATGGCCAATTGCTGCTGCTGTTGCTGTTGCTGCTGCTGTTGGCGGTTGGTAGCAATAGTTGATCATGTCCTCGCGAGCTGCAGCGCCAGCTTAGGCTGCGTTCGAGCATTTCAAGAATTTCCACGAGTTGTGTTGCGCTGACAACAACAGCAACAACAACTGCACAACAGCAGCAACAGCAGCAGCAACAACTGTCGGCGTCGCCAGCAACCTGCTGACCTGCAGCAACAGCAGCAGCAACAGTCGCCGCCACAGCAATCGCTTGTTGCCCAACTTCAAAGTGTCCGAGTCGCAGCGAGTTGTTGGAGCAGGGGGAGGGGTGAGAGGGGCAGCCACAACAGACGCAGCCACAGAGACCATGCCCTTGCCCTGGGCACGCATGCTGGGATCAAATCGATTGCCAAACAGTAGCCAAAGTTGTTGTTGCTGTTGCTGTTGCAGTTGCTGTTGTTGTTGCAGTTGCTGTTGTTGTGTTGTTGCTGCCGTCGCCAGTTGCTGTTGTGTCGCAGGCGCAACTTTGATTTGTGCCTATGCTATAATGTTTTTCTTCTAATTATACCCTGTAACAATTGCATTGCACAGTGGAATGAGATGGTATGAAGAATTGTTAGCTGGCTTAGAGACAGCGGAGGGAAAGCTTCTTAGAATACTGCGTGGATATTGCTTGTCTTCGTTAAACGTTAAAAAACTAGATAATAATATGAGGATTTTACGAATATAGCATACAGAGAATAAGTAAACTTTATAATAAATATTTATGTTTTTTATAAAAATAAATTTTAGCTTTATAATTATTATAATTCTCTTTTATATAGAAGTTAGTTAGAAAAGATTATTTAAATAATGTAAAGACTTTGCTTCAAAAAATATTTAAATACTTAAAATTATAAGATATATATTAAATAATATATAAGCAGGAAAGAATGATATTTAACGAAATATTCCATTATATATAATATAAAAAATATATATTATAATATTAACTGTGTTAATATTTCTTTTAAATTTAAATATTGTGTAAAATCGATTAACTTCGCAATTAAATTGTAATTTTATATTATTATAATACAATAGTATTTATTTATATTTATTTGTAGTATTTACTTTAAAAACTTGTCATTCATTTATATTTAAATTTAAATTAAATTGTGTATATAATTCCAAGTATTTCTCCGCCAATTTAAAGTAATTTGAGTCGTTCTCATTAGGCTTCTCCGTCTACAGCTGTTGCCGGGCGTCTTCTCATCAACATCGCAAACGCGCAGTTCCTATCTTTCTCTCTCTCTCTCTCTCTTACATACACACTCCAGGCCAGCTTAGTTTATCGCGATATTGCCCTCTCGCATTGCTGGCCAGGGCCAATGCCAATGTAGAATCGCAACCATATTTAAATTATGGAAAACATAAGCGAACATTTCTCAAGCGACAAACATGAACAAAATCAAAAATTCCAACAAGTTACAAAAATAACTCGCTGCAGTTGCCCACTTAAAGCCAAAGGAGCAGCTCAGCAACAGCAACAACAACAGCAGCAACAGCAACAACAGCAAGAGGAACAAGCAACACGACCAGTTGAAGCTGGAGGTGAATGAGGAAGAGGCGAGGAAACGCAGAAGAATTCGCGCTCATTGGGCTACGACAATGGACAAGAGTCCGAAGAGAGTCGAGGATGAGTTGGAGAGAGACTGGGGAGGAGGCTGCCTGACTGCAGACTGTGGACGACTCTCTGTGTATCCTTGTGGCTCTGACTGGCCGCGACAAATGAAGCTAACAACTTGGACGGCGTCTGGCAGTCGTCGTCGGCATTGCGATTGGCTTTGGGCTGCAACAACAATTGCAAATAGCAACGGCCACGACAACAACAGCAACAACTGCAACAGCTTACAACGACAATTATAAAATGATGACAATAAGAACAACATGCGATGATGCTGTGCAGGCGCAGCTCGCTCAGCCTCCGTCTCATCCTCATCCTCCTTCTCCACCTCATCCTCAGTCCCGGCCTGATGCTCTCACGATCTGGACGATTGCAGGGCCGAGCTGGCAATGCGGAGAATTCGCCGAAACAGCCCACGAACTGAGCCCAGCTACCATGCTTGCTCTTCCAACTGCTCCCCTTGTTCCTCCCCCTTCTGCTTCTTCTCCTCCCTCACCTACTCTTGCTGTTGTTGGCGGGCAGCGACAAATGTGTTTTCGATTGGTGGCCCTGGGTTACTCCGCGGCGCCACATCCAGCAAATAATGTTCACAGCAGATCCCAGTGCAGAGTCAACCGAAAATTAAAATTTTTCTAGTCTCCCAGCGACGCCTCAACATTCTCCCCCTCTTCTCAGCCTCCTTTCCACTCCGCCTCTCTTATTCGCATCCTCACAGCCACGTCCACTTGTCGCGATTAATCGCCACAGATCGACGCTTTAGTTAATCCGCACTGTGTGTGGGTGGCTCCGACTGACTCCGACTGAGTGCCTCCAACCCGGTTGATCTGGTTTCTCTTAATTGCCGCAACTTTTATGAGGCGACATTAGCATTGGGGAGGCGGCGCTACCGATGCCACAATTGACTAAGCGCTGTCCCCTTTATAATTGGATAGTTTGTCTTGCGAAGAGAGAAGATGGAGAGGGGGGATGTACGTGGGAGGGGCAGACTCAAAAGCGAACTCAAGCCTAGGCAGCAAATTGAACGAGAGTGTGATAGAGTTTGGCATATATAATGCATATATTATCCAGTATTTCAAATGAGAAATATTGCTGGAGATAAAGAGCAATACATATAAGGAAAGCGGCTGTTGTTCATGGGGTTTAGGTTGTTAAGATGGAGATAAATATTAAAACTATCAACATAAATTATAAAATAAACAATTTGAATATTTGATCTTGAACATTTATGTGCAATATATGATATAGAATGGAATGATATAGTATTGAATGAACAATTAAATATGTACTTATAATATGCATATATACATCCGACCTCGAGCAAACATGATTATATGTTTATATATTATATATATAGTACGATAGATATCATTACAGATTTAGTCTTCTATTAAATTCATCAGTTAGTATCAGAAACTTCCTACACATCTATATCTATATTTATTTATTAAAAGTGCAGCTGATTCTTATGAATATATAATATTAACCTATCCCAACTACCATATACAAATTTTATTATAATCTAATAACAACTCAAAAACGATTAAGAAATATTCTAAAGATCTTAAAATTTAGGAAACTCTTACATATCTGTCTCTTATCATATATGTGCGAGTATAAATGTATTTGTACATAATCTACATCTAAGGAGGATCTCACTTAGAATGACTATTAGCGCAATGTCTGAGCAGACTAGTCAGATCTCTGAGATCGCATACAATTAAGTCGGGACTGTGTGTGCTGGCTCTGTGCATTGAACTGTCACAATCGTTAAGAGAATACTTATAACATATTTAAGCACGATCATCGGACAGAACATAATAAACAAGCCAGCATGCTGAGAGAAAGGCAGAGAGGGAGAGAGAGGGATGGGAGGTGTGTGCAAGAGAGAGAGAGAGAGCAACAATGAATCCTTGAATCGGGCTCTTCGTTCACATTGGTTGTATGTATAATAATTTTATTTTATTTTGTTTTTAATCCCGATCCCGACAGCGACAGGCGCGCATCAGTCGGGGGGTGGGGAAGGGGGATTGCGGGGAGGTCCGACGTTGTCGAATGTTATGTTGTCACGATATCAAAGCATTTTAATTGGCCGATTTATAGATTTAATTACGTATTCATGCGAAACATCGAATCCGTGATTCGTAAAAACACACACCGCGCAACGAGTCGCAGCAGGCGAGGGAGACAGCACGAGAGAGCGAAAGAGAGAGAGAGAGCGCGGGCAGAGACAGATCTCTGGCTGATCGCAGTGCGAGCAACGCAGCAGATCTTAACGATCTTGGAATCTCCTGGAGACGACCGAGCAAGCGAGCGAGCAAGCGACCGCCAAGACTGGAGGTGGAAGACACAAGCCAAAAGCAACATGATCTTCTGGCTGCGATCGTTGCCTGCACTCCCCTCTCTCTCTCTTCCCCTTACTCCCATCAGACTCCAGTCTGAGCCAGAGTTGCAACTGTAGCCGAGCGCCACACGCCGACTGAGATGGAGATGGAGACGCAGACAGAGACAGAGACAGAGAGACAATCGACAGTCTGCTGCTCCTACATATTCATTTCGAATCGGTTCACTGCGGTACGGTTCGGTTCAGTTTTGGGCATTATGTATGCCAGGCATATGCGGGGAAAGGCCCAGCGTCCGTCCAGGCCAGAGCGAGGCGTGCGCAGTGCCATTTATGAAACCATTTCGGGGGCACATTTCACATTTCATGCGCCGTTTTTAATATCTTTATTGGTCATCATCGTTGTCATTAAAACCGACGAATAATAAAATCATAAAGTCTCTCTGGCCAGTGCAGAAAGCGAAATTATTAAATTTTCTTGTTGTTGTTATGGTTTTTTGTTGCCTCCCAACCTCCTTCCTGACTCGCATTTTAAATGTGCGCACGCATTTTAACTTTTTTTTGGTTGCCGTAGCACGTAGCACGTAGCACGCAGCACGAACACGCACAGCTGGGGCACACGTTCGATCCTCCTCCTCCGCCTCCGCCTCCAGTTTGGGCCACTTAATTAGAATGAGTTCACTTTGGGCAACGGCAGCAAAAGTTGCCATAAATTATGCACAGCAAGTGCGATTCTGCCCACTGTCACCTCTCTCTCTCTCCCTTTCTCTTCCTACCATCTCTCCTCTCTCTCTATATCTGGCCCCCATAAAGCCGGCCAAATTATTCAATATGACAGCCGTACATGACAGTTGAGTTCGGAAATTTCATCATAAATGTCAAAACTGAATCGTTTCGCTCGTAGATCTTATCCATGTTGTGTTTTCGTCGCTTTCTGGCACAGCTACCGTCTGCATACGATATATGCGTATTATGTATATTGCATGGTTATATGCGAATTTCATATCGCATCGTGTCCGGGCATATCTCGGCCGTCGTGCCAAATTACAATATAAAAGCGATTCGAATTATATATTTTATATGCCCGAGAAGTGTCAGACCTCAAGCGATCGTCATAATATATTTTCGTACATTTTACATTTTACTGTGCCGATTTCTCGAGCCTCGATCCGCGATCGTGAGTTGTGTGAGACCGTCGAAGAGCTGAGCTCGGGCAGTTATTGGTTTACAGAAATGAGAAGTGATATATTTTTAAATGTGCGAATTAAATGCTGAAATAAATAGATATATATGGGTATACCCATACTATATATAATATATACATTTTACGATAAGTAGAATAGGTATATGAGGTATAAGGCAGTTTAATATAGATGAGTTAAGTTATATTTATGATATCATGTTGATTAAGTATACGATTTGTTTTATATTCATTATTAAACTTTCCTTGAATTCCCAATTGGTTTATCATATTCTCAAGAGGTTATTAGTCTATATATTGCGCAAATGAAACTTTTAAATAGGTTGTTTAGTAATAATACTAAACATATACAAAATTAATTATATTTAGTATATACAGTTAACTTTAAACGTTTTTCAATTCGAATTTCAAGTTCAGAAAGTTGCCAAATGCGAATGCATATCGTATCGTATTTCTGCAGATCTTGATATTGATTCACAGCGCGTGAATTGTGGTAACCCTTCTCGAAGCCAAGGCGATACTTCCGCAGCATATTCTCAAGACACTTAGGAGTCTGTCAGCGCCTGTCGACGTGTCCTCTCGGCGGGTATCGCATGACACGAGGGCGCAAAAGTTTTCGTCTCATAACCGCAGAGTTGCCACCCGATGCGCTGGGAATTTTGGCATGTTGTGGCTTCACGAGTTAAGCAGCGTTTAGGCAAATTGACCGCAGAGGCAAAAGGGGGAATCCCACAGTTATATTAATTATGATACATATTGCAAAGAAGCCACAGGTATGGCAACGTTCTGCTCTCTCTCTCTCCCTCTCTGTCTCTCTGTTTACCTCTTTTTGTTTGTCTGTCTCTCATTACGCAATAATTACAGTCTTGCACTCTCAATTCTCACCGTGACGATCGATTTCAGGTGCATCCGGTAAGCAATCGACCAGCCCCCTCTCCCGCACAATGCAGACTACGCCCCTGGCTGACCACAGCGACGGGTCAGTTATGCGAGTGTTGAACAACGTTTTGTGCTCTTTTACACTGCGGATATGAATGCAATTGTTGCCCTGGCGGCCTTTTGTTGTTCTTCCCGATTTGTTGTTGTTGTTGTCGTTGTGGTTGTCATTGTGAATAAACATATCATGCAGAGTGAGTTCTGGGTGCGGCGACGTTTAATGTAAATCAGAGCAGAGTGCTCATTAATTTCCGAAGGAAGTCGCACGGTGAAAAGCCTGTAATTGAATATGATAACTACAAACACACACACACACACACATGTGTACGTTGGCTGTAATGGACTCTTGGACCTTTGGTCTGGGCCCAAAAGGTCAACCGGGCAGCTGGCAATCGAATGGGTTAACTCAGCATTAAGCTGGGCGCGACAATTCCCAACGGAAATCAACGTCTTTGATTTCAGCATATCAATTTCGTAGCTTAAACCATTTGTGAATTGCATGGGCAGCCAACTGCTGCGGGAGGGGGCGTGCCACACACAAAGGGCAACTGACAATGTCAAATGTTTGCATTGCGAATGTCTCACGTTATTTGCCAGTTACGCCGACTGGCTTTATGTCTGTTTAATCAACGACATCAACTGTAAACAACGGTCAACGAAGCCAGATATGGAGAGACAGAGACAGAGACAGAGAGAGAGAGAGAGAGTGGGATAGCTGTCTGTGTCTGCCTGCAGTGATGTTATAGTCGTGCATCTTGGCTTCTTGAGCTTTGATGAGCCCAAATATTTGCACTCTCTTGCATCCTGCAAGCCAACAACAATTATTCAAAACCATAGTTCGAATGCATTGTGTAAATATGGGAAAACATGTGCATATAGACAGACATGTATGTGTGTGTATATACATATTCAAATACAATATAATAAAACATACATGATATCTTACTTGGTGAGGGGTCAACCTTTAAACTAAATGAATTGATTGGCCTGAAGTGGGAGATGTTATTTCTACATTTTTATTATAATAAACAATCAGGAATATTTTTGTACTTTTCCTTAGCTACTATGTATGTTACACTACTCTACACAAATACGTTCTAGTCTAAGTCTATGCATCCATCTCTAAGGTCACCCTGAACTGGTTTTGATCTACATATGTAGGTTGCTTTTGAATTTCAAAATCTTGATTGAGGTTTCCAAAAATGTACTGCAGTCTTTTCTTTTGTTGTTTACCACGGTCACCCTAAATTAATTATTATTTTTGACTTATGAAGACTGACACTAAATATTATATAATAGAGTTAGGTTACAAAGCAACATATGGCATGGTCACCCTAAACAAGTTGGCAAAGCAACTCTATAGGACTTCAATTGAATATTCGGCACGTGGTATGGTCACCCTTGCACACAAATTATAATAGTAACTTCAAAGTACTTCAATTGTTTATGTTTATAAGCAAACAAGTTCAACTTTTTCACTTTAGGCATAAATAAAAGAGATTTATATTTTATTTCCAACGATTTCCTTTATCGATGTCATAAATTTTCCCAAAAAGTAAAGGTTTTTCTTTTCTAAAATTTCCCTCTTTGATTCATCTGTGTGTGTGTGTTCATTCTACATGCAATTCGAAATGAACAAATAACAGATTTAGTTTAATTGAGGCTTCCATTCGATTGTCATGCGATATTATCGGTCGGTCGGTTAACATGGGTCGAGTTGGACGAGTGAGTGCGGTGAGTGTCACTCATAAATACACGAGTGTGTGAATGCGTATAAGATTCGCACTTGTCGACAATTGTAACAATTGTTTAGGGCTGTCGCTGTTGATTGCTTCATTGTGGTCGGACCAGTGTGTGTGTGTGGCAGTGTGTGTGTGTTAGCCACACAATAATAATAGCATATCCAACAGAGCAGCAACAACAGCAACAACAACAACAGCAAGTTGCATGGCAAACAAGCAGTAGAATATTATTTGTTGCCTATAACTAATAGACACATGCAGCATGCATCCATATTGCAACTGCCACAACAGCAACAGCAGCAACAATTACAGCTGCAACTGCAGTTGGGTGACCAAACATGAATTTAATGATAAGCATCACAGAGGCCAATTTCAATGGCTGCCAACTGCCTCCCCCTGCCCCTCTCTAACCTCTCCATGTCCTTCTATCGAGGATAATTTTGTGACATTTGCATTTGGAGGCACAAACAAACACACACACACACACAGTGTTGCACTTGTGTGCGACAGAGAGAGCTAGTTTGCGGGCCTTTCGATATGTAAATTTTGATATTGACGCATTGATATAACAATCAATATTTAAATTGCCTCGCCAACCTGTGATCTAAGTGGTCAACTGAGCGAAGCCAAGCTATCATAGGAATCGATGCTGGCTCAGCAGACACTTTACTCGATTCGAGTCAACTTAAGTAAGTTTTCTTCGGGTTGAGAGCTTTATTGGTTCCTTTATTGTTCCTATGCTAGCTATATATCGTAGAATGGTAATGAGTTTCTAGCTAGTTAACATCAACAGAAATATTTTAAAAAATAATACAGTTTTTCATATAAAAGTGAAATTTTTAGGAAATTGTTCCTATATTACTTTCTATACATGTATAGTATGTTAGAGTTATTCGATAGTTGGTAAGTTTGTTTGCAGAATATACAAAATTGGACGTTAGATTTAAATATACGATATGTTATACGTTTTCTTGATATAATCGGGCTTACTCCTATATTACCTATCTGTATTACCTTTTATTTTATTGAAACATTCCATTATAAGAACTTGGAACTTCATAAATAAAGACCTTCAGTGAATACTTTTGACATAGACTGCAAGTTAATAAAACCTTCGTCATGTCGAGGGTAATTTAACTTTCTTGTTTCATACGATATTATCAATTTGTACTGTAAATAACTTTATAATTTCAATTGAGTTACACGCAAAATTTCTGTAAGCGATAAAAATATTTCTGAAGTTGAATTTAATTGACTTCGACCACGTGACTCCGTTTCAGCAGCAGCAGGTCTTAAGGAGTTAGGCACCCCTTGCAAACGTTACCCCAGCGGCAAATTGGCAGAAAAACTGTCAATGTCATCGATATGCCTCGACTTCGACTGGTAGCAGCCGGTGGCAAAATTCCACGAGCAACTTGTGCAACTCTCTGGCGAGGGGATAGAGAGAAGGAGGGAAACAAGCTAATTATGAGAGTTTGTCTAATAGGCTTAAAAACTGTGAAAGGCAAGACCGGTGCGAAGGGTCATGGTTGAGCAACAGTCGCTGTGCTGGGCGGAAGGCGGTAGAGGGAACAGAGAGAAAAGAAAGCAAACTTGGCAGACAGACAGAAGGGTTAATTAGAAGGATAATTAGTGCGTAATCCGATATGTCAACAATGTGAAAAGCTCCAGATGGGGAAGTTGGAGCGAAGTTCGAAGTAAAACGTAATGAAATTTGGCTGCAAGAGGAGCAAGACAAAGAAGTCGACAACGACTTCGTGCACAGACCTAGAAAATTATGATGTAAATTCCTGGGCAAGTGTCGCTTGAGGGCAGCCAAACGTAACCTTAAAGCGCAGCTCGAATTTCCTCGAGTTATCTTCATGCTTTCACAGCTAAGAATTATGAATAAGGAAGGGCAACCCGATTCCTTGGGCCTTTCTTTATGACGTTGGGCGCCACCCAATTAAAAGCCACTCCAGGGCCATTAAACGCGTCGCCCTGCGCAACAGTTTGCCAAGTTCGCAGTATTTTTTGCAATTAGAGAATTATTAAAGTGTCGTTAAACGGTCGGGCGCCCCTTGCTGCAAGGAGACATGCCTCATCTCCCCGTTTCCCTTTGGCACACCCGCTGCGCATATGAATCATGGAATCTTTTATGACGGCTGCCAGCTCGCGAGTATTTATGGCCAAAGGAACATTGGCAACGGGAGATGGCAGTGGCAGGGAAAGAGGGGAAGCGAATATGCGAATGTCGTGAGGCAATGGAAGTACAGGGCAGAGGGTCCACATCAATAAAGTTGCGCTTTCTGTAGGGAAATGCAATTGCAATGCTGGCAGTTCTATAAATTCCTTTCATTGAAAATCGCAAGCTAAAAGAAGAAGAAAATAATAAAATTCAAATTTATCATTATCGGTTGGCCTATTATTCTTATGGGAACTATATGCATATAGCATAAACTATATGTATTCAGTTAAAATAAGAGTTCCTCGAATGTTCTATGAATTTCAATTATTTGAGAGGATAAACATTCTTATTTTTAATGAGAAGCACAATGTTTACACACATTTAAAGCATGAAATCTATAAAAAACTATACTATAACATAGATTGATTCAACTTATAAATATAAATTATTTCAAGTTTCATTCATAATACTTAAAACTAATAGATGAGTATAAAATAAGTGGAGATCTTATGAATACAAATACACAGTATAAGTTTATTAGGTTCTAGTTTGAGTTAAATTACATAGAAACTGAAATCTACATTGAAACTAAGAGATGAGTATGTAGTAAGTAGAAATGATACGAGTATAGTATATTATAACTATATATAACTATACATACGTACAAATATTTTCATATTAGAGCTGGAAAAATAACAAAGTTTGCTGAGGTTTTTCATATGAAACATCGATGTTTCTCCAGCTCTAATTCATACTACCTTTTACTCAAGAGAATGTGAGTGCATTACTTTATCAATATTAATACATCTGTACACCTCAGCGCACCCATGACTCTCCACTGTCCGGCCAATAAAATGCTCGGCAAATCGATAGTTTATTTATTTATGGCTTCCTCAACTTTGATCGAGAGCCCTCTCGATATGCACTCGAGCGAGAGGCAGAGATATGCATCGCCAGCGAAAGCCTTTTGATGGCCTCCGTCGTAATCCCGGTACGGGGAGTTAAGGTCGTGAGTCGTGATTTACGTTCATTTGCCGTAAATATTGAAATATAATATTATATCCATATTTATTCGGGGCAACGCTGGCCAGGGCCAAAGCTGGCGAGGAAATTGAATCAATGAATTTAGTGCGACCATCAGCAGAAATTACTTTTATGATAAAAAAGTCGAGGACACACAAGCACACGAGGAGCAGCAGTAAGAAAGGAAAAGGAAAACAAGCAAAGTGACTGACCCGGACTGGAAAAAACCACCCTCCTTCCACTCCAGGGATATCGTGTGGCAGCAAGGACAAAGCGTAGCTGGCGAGGCTATCTCATATCATAATAAGCGCTCATCAATTTCCATTAAATTTAATATGTCACTTCTGGCTCAATGGGACGTGGCAGGACACTGGCCAGAGCAGAGAGACCAAGTACAGGGAAGGTCCTTGTTGTCTCTGCTTCTTCTTCTGTTTCTTCTTCTTCTGCTCATCATCATCGTAAAAAGCGTATGTGGCCGTAAAAAAGCTTTTTCATAATTTCACTGGCGGCACTCACGAAGCCGGACATAAAATATGATATGAGCTTGTAATAGATTCCTATCACAGACTCGACAGTGGTCAGTGCGAGAGGGGGGAGGGGGACGAGGACTCCACTGCGGGTCATTGAAACAAATGAGCGTGCTAAGTGAAAGTTTTGATTTATGCGCAAATAATATACGCCAGGGAAAAGGAGCTAATGCTACGTGGAATGCCAACTGAACATGCAACACGAGTCGAAGTCAAAGACGCATATTGCCACATTGCAGTGGCGCCACAGCCACATGAGTCAGCGAGAAATCGCAGACTTCTTGGGTGGCCTCCGCATTTCGGGGTTGGTAAATCAAAATTAATTAAGCCCGACTCAAAACACCAGTAACAGAGAAGGCATCCAGCTGGCTGCAGGCCTTGACTTTGTCTCATACTTCCATAATTGAGGAATATTCCCCGCCTGCTGCCTGATGTGGCCAATAAAACTTTTATTACACAGAAAATGGCACATAAAACGTTGCAGCTTTTCAGGGAATCAGCCAAATGAGGTGCAGGGGAAAGAGGTGCGAGGGGAACGGGACTGTAAACAGGTGACTGCTGGCGGCAAATGTGTGTTTTCCATAATTGATTAATTAATTCATTTTCAGTACCATTTGCGATCTTTGCCAGATATCGAACTGAATCCATTTACCCTCAACTGGTGACAATTTTTTAACGACCGCCAAACAAACCATAAAAATTAGCACAAATGTCTGAGGAACTCCATCGGAACTGGCAAAAAGGTGCAATTCTGCAAATTAAAGATCGACTATAAAACTGTTTTGAAGTTAAGTATGGAAAAGCAACAAGCTGTAGATAACTGTAGGAGAAGTTAATATTACTAAATATATTATCTTAAATTTATAAACCTTGTTGGGCTAGAAGTTTGTTTAGGATACCTACTCGACTGTTTTATATCTTGCATTTAACAAATACAATGAACAAAACGTTGATTATTATTGGGTAAGGAGTTTGTCCTTATGCGTAATATTATTCCATTAAGGAACTATGTAATGTAATAATCATGTTACTTATTTTGTAATTATTTTGGAAGTTTGTAGAATGATCTCTCTTTATTTAATATTACAATTGAGTGAGAGATTTTTAAAATAGGTTGTTATACTAAAAAGAAAACGTTTTTTTTAGAAAATATAAATTCAATTGTAAAAATAAATAATAAATCAAATGATTAGATCAAATTTGTGTACGTAAGATGTTTAACAGTCTTAATACAAAATTTAGTGTCGGAAGATCTGCAAATACTCAAGATATATTCTTTTTGCTTAGATATAATGAACAAAACTGGCTAGAGCTAACTAAATTGATCTTCTAATCAGTTTCAAATATATGTCACCTCTTCCCACATTTACACAAACATAATACACATTGTCATCTATTTTCATTATAAGCAGGGAATCTGTCTTACTCCTTAAAAATGATTCTCTATTACTTAAATTTCTCTATAAAAGTCCTTTATAAGTATATTTAAAATGGAAAAGTCTCTGCAAATACTCTCGCGAACAATATTAGTTAATCTTGCTGTAGGATTTACTCAGTTAGTGGCGACCATAATTAAGGTGGAACACAAATTAGCACTTATTGCGGCGATGGCATTAACATTCCAGACGAGGCGACTGATCGCAGTCCGATGCGATTCTCTCACGATCATTATCCGGCTAACTGGAGCGGGGCTAAATGAAGAGGCAACCTCAGAGCAATGGTGTGGAAAAGGGAGTGCAGGGGGAGGAAGGGGGCTGCGATGTTGTTGGTGCGACAAGAGCAAGCGAGTAACTGTCACTTGCAACAAATTTGCAAGGCAAGTTGCAAGTTGCAAGTTTTGTCGATCCTCGTTGCTCCAGTTAGAATTTTTATAACCGAATTGCAAAATGCAGGCTAGGCCTCGTGTTGCAGGGTGTTGAAAAATTGCCGGCACCTCTGAGATGCCGCGCCACTTGCCGCCTGCCGCCTGCCGCATGCCGCCTGCTGTTGCTGCTGCGTCTGGGGCTGCCCCGCCCAACTGCGATCGGCATTGAGTGAGGCGTCGTCGCCTGCTGCATCGCACTTGTGTCACGATCGGCTCGGCCATTGTTGCATCTAAGCAGCGTGCAACGTGGCGAGACGTTGTTGCAACTGCGGCTGCGGCTGATCTCACAGAGATTGCGTCCGCGTTGCAGCGCGGCACTTTTGGGGTTGCTGCTGCGGCTGCTGCTGCTGCTGCGATCATCGCGACATCATCGCGAGACGAGCGAATTGATGACCATTGCCAGCTGTGAGAGGGAGAAAGGGGTGTGGTGCAGAGAGGGGGGAGGCGTTGGTAGATGACTGTGGCAGTGACTGTGTGCCGCTGCAGCTGCGTCTATTTAAGGCCGAGATTTGATTGTCAAGCGAAGATATGCCAATTCCGCAGTCGAACCTTGGCAGCTCACAGCTTGTCGGACATTGTTCTCGCCTATGAGTGCAGCATGCAGCATGCCGCATGGGGCAGGCAGTCGGCGGTCGATTGATGCGATTGCCGCCTGGTCAAGCAGCGAGTCCAGCGAAAGTGTCAATATAATTGGCCAAATTGATGTTGCCTGCTCTCGCGTCCAAATTAGGCAACAGGCCAGAGTTGCGCGCACTCAGCAAGGAACATTCAAATGCGCGTCTAGAGTTGTCACCCGCCCGAAGGATGGTGGGTTCCCAGGTGGGTGGTGGAGGAGGGGGGGGGGACACATTTCAATCAGATTTCATTTGTTTGCGCAAAAGCGATAAATAAATGACAAAATCCATTTCATAAGAGAATGAATGCCGCGCGCCTGCCACAAGTTGCACGCTGCACGTTGCATGTCGCATCGCCTGACAGCGTGCAACACTTGCAGCAGCCACAGCAGCCGGCAGCAGCAGCAATTGTTGCCAGTGGCAGCAGCAGAAATGGAGCTTCAACTTGCAACTTGCAACTGCTTTGCATGCCGCGTCGACTTTCACATTGTGACGTATTTATGGATATCAAGTGCCACAATTTCTGCACTCGCGGATTCATCTTTGTCTTTGTCACGGCGCACACACACATTCACACACACACACGTGCGCATAGAACCGGCAGTTGCTGTAGAAGGAGAAATCCAGTTAGTTATGTTTATGTTTATGTTTCTTTCTCTTTGCTGCACCCTACATCTCTCTCTCTCCCTCTCTCTTCTCAGCTGCAACTTCCACACAAATCATTCACTTCGATTTCCGTCTTCGATATATTTTGGACCTCAAACTGTTCATGCGCTGCAAAATGCTTGTTAGGTTCCTGAAGAGACACACAAAGCTGTAAGAGAACTGTGCAGACAGTAAATTTCGAGTAATATGTTTTTTGCCTGATATGAAGAGAGTTATTAAAAGAATATAAATATATAGTATATATATAAAAATATAGCAAATGTATTTTATAATATATACATACATACTTAATTTAGTTATGAAGAAATCTTTAACAGGAAATGCAAGCTGATAAAGGAAGTAAGATCACTTTTAATGCACAAGTCTATAGAACATCTACGAATACGAATTGTATTATTATTATATTTTAATTGTATTATAGTTATATTTCTATATACTGTAGGTATATACTATATTTCTATATTAACAGTGTATTTAACATTTATCTGATCATTTAAGAGAAACTCGAAGTGCAAGCAGCTCTCATTGATCGCATCTGCGAATTCTCTTGCCCCACAGTTGTAACTCAATTCTTCTTCCCTTTAGACTGCAGCTGCATACATAGTTCCCCCGGTCATATCAGTATATTATCTCACATTAATGGGTATTCAATATTTTGACCTGCTGCCTGGAAGCTGTCGCCAGTCAGCGGAACTGAACGATGTTGTGACATTTGCAGCTGATAACCGCGAATTATGCTGCAGACCCAGCGCCGTTCTCCGTTCCTCACGTTCTACACTCGCCTGTCTTCTGTCTCTCTCTCTCTCTCTTCCTCTCTCCCGTTCTCCGTTTTCCATTCTACAGACTGCGATCATCGCAGCTTGGCTAGGCTTGAATTGCATGTCGCGAATCTCTCTGGGTACGGCCCCGAGAAGGTGTTCAGCACAAAGTGTGCATAATAAAAGTTTGAAGTCGCGCTAAATTGGGTGATAAAGTTGATCCGGGCACGATAAGGCCATTATAAATGCATTTAATGGCTAAATATTAAATGTATCTTCGTGTCGTTGTCGTGCAGTTCCTCCTCCTTCTTCTGCTTCTGCTCCTAGTCCGACTGCATCTGTCGCTCCTAGACGTCTGCCTCGGTACCAGCTCTGGGTGTCAGGTGACTCTAAGCGATCTTGTTGAGTTGCCTACTTCCCTCCCCCTCCCACTCCCCTTGGTTGACTGAATTTATGAAGTTGTTTGCGCTTATTAAATTTTAAGTTGAACACCTTTCGCGCCTCGCACAGACATGCAACGCCGCACAGCGCAGCCTGCCACTTGCCACTTGGCGACAACTTGGCGTTGCCTCGAGATGCACAGATAAGATTCTGTGACTGCGACTGCGACTGTGACTGGTTCCCAAACGTGGCGCTGGACTCGCAATTAGCAGCGCCGCTTGAAACGTGTTGAAAGATATTTGATGAATGGATAGCGTGCCTGCCTTCCGAGCAGGTCGACTCGGGTAATTGCGCGAAATTCGGAACCTGCCCGCACACACAATACACGGCCAACAACAAACTGAACAAATTAATGGCAAATTTTCAATATGGTGAATGCGAGAATGCGTATCAAGATGTGAACTACTTTTATCTCGAGATAAGCCATATTTGAGATAAGTTTGGCAGATAAAACTTTCCTTGGAATACTAAACAACTTTTGATTGTCTACTATCACATAGAAAACTGAGTTTAGTTCAAACAGTCTTCGAATATTTTTCAATTCAGTCTTAGAATATAAACAGAATCTATTGAAAATGCACTCGATTATGTCGACTGATGTGCTCACGGTCCCACTGATAACGCTGAGCAAGCTAAATTATTTATTATGCATTTTTTCCCATGTCTGCTCTCTTTGCAAATAAGATGCACTAACTTGATCTGAGCTCAAATTACTCTCAGTGTTTTATATACTCTCTTCTGAGTTGAATTTATATTATTTACTCAGTCTGAAGATGAACTCAGTCTTCTTTTGATCGGTGCGAGTGCGGTTCAGTTATTATTCACTTAGTAAGAAAACAATTCAAGTGCGAAACTATGAATATTTCCTTCCACTTCTTGTGGATTCTCGTCCTGGGCGGAGGCTTTCCTGTGACTGCAACAGACGACAGTGAGGTAAGTTCTACCGCCTGTTAAACGTCTGCGAAGTGTATAAAGTTAAACACTATATACATATGTAACGGAACGCATTTGGAACGGAACGCACGTTGAGTAGCCACGATAGAGAAATTATTTTGGATGTATAGCTGAACAATTTCAGAGCGTTTAGGTGGAGTGTAATTAGCCATGGTTAATAACTACTTGAAATGAAGAATCAGATGTGGTATAACGTTTGTCGATTTGACAATGTATGTCAAAGTTATTAAGACTTTACGTGGGTCACATTTAGATGGCCCACCCTGTATAAGTAACTGTAGAAAGCCCTACTAAGACATTATGAAATCTTATCGACGATTGACTTGACTTACAAAAATCAATAATTTTTGCTGAATAGTGTAGTGTATACTTGTATACTGGCGTGTAAAAAGATTGATTACCCTTTAAAAAACTGTTTGGTACAGTGAATAGAGTGACGTCAATAATGAGCAGATAGATCGTGTATATGTATGTATGTATGTAAGCTTTGTTTGAGCACAGCGTCTCGCATACTTATGTATAGATACATACATATACATTGAACCTAACGTTTGTTTTGGCTGTTGAGGTAGGTTTTCCTCAGATTTCTTGTCACTTTTAATATTTCTTTTATTAATTCTTTCATTGCACGTCATGTAAATACATGCTAATGTGTGGGGTACCCGATACCAACAAATACCAACAATTCTAAAGACAAAGTCGTCTCTCTATCAGCGCTGAAAGGCAGCGGTGCAGCACTCAGCTCTAAATTCTGCGTTTATAGTCCGATCAGAACAACATTGTGTATATATTTTATAATAATATAATAATCAGCTAAAAATACATTTAAAGCAGAAGGTTATATCTTTTATACGTTGCTTACAAATCGAATTGGGCTGTGAAAGTGGCATCAAAGATTTAAAGTACATTTTGTGGGTCGTGCCTCATTAATAGCTGAGATGTTGACTTTCAAACACTGTTGAGTTCGTCACGCCTCCTTTTGCACACAAAGTTAATATACCTTCCTTTGACCATTCTCAATGGTCGAAGTGTATAAAACTTATACGCGAAGTACAATTAATAAAGCGACAGAATAAAACATTTAAATTGTATTTTGTTGTTCTGTTAGAGCTGCAAAGCCACCAAGGAACTAGACGTTGTGTGTGGAACCCACACGTTCCAGTCTGTGAAGCCAATCCTAAACTTCGTTGATCAACTGCAAAGGGAGCAGCTGAGCTATGCAGAAGAAAAGAAAGAAATCAATGAGTTGCGTGAAATGGTTCAACAGTTGAAACTGATAAAAGCCGAAGGGATAATTAAGGACGATTTAATATTAAATATGAAAACACATGTCAAGGACCTGCAAGCAACAGTTTCAGAACTGCGAGATACCAACCATGTCTTAAAACAAAATGTGGAATCAGTTAACAGCGAAATAGCCCAGCTTAAAACATTCATTCAAGAAGAGTTCAATAAAGAACCCTCTAAAATCATTTCGAGTGCTTCCAAATTGCGTTATTGTGAGGACCAGATAGAGAAGAATGACAAAACTGTTGCACAATATGCTGCACAACTCAAATCTAGAGATGAAAGTCTGCAGAGTTGTGAATTAAGTTTGAATAAGACTCAAAATGTTGTGCAAGAATCTAAAGATCAGTTAGAGAATCAAAATAAAACCATTGCCCAAAATACTGCAACGATTTCTCAACTAGAAACAGATATTGAAACAAAAAAACAAACACTGAATGATGGTCAAGCGAAGCTAAAAGTAAATCAAGATGAATTAAAGAAGCAGAATGAAATCATTAAGACAATGAGAGAAGAAAATGTCAAATTAAAGGAGCAAATAAAAAAGGATAAAGTTAGTTGCACTTCTATTGGTGATTCCAACGTCCACAATATTAAAATACCCTACTTCAAAGCCTTTCCAGCACTGTTTAATAGTGAAATAGCTGGTCCAGGATGGACCGTTATTCAACAGCGCATAAATGGAGGAGAGAACTTTAATAGGAATTGGGAGGCCTATAAGAATGGTTTTGGTAATTTCACAGGCGACTTCTTCCTGGGCCTCGAGAAGATACATCGTCTTACAAACAACACTCCTCACGAGCTCTATATACATATGGAGGCATTTAAAGTGCAGCATTATAAAAGGTTATCCTTCTATGCTCGCTATGACAACTTTAGCATTGCAGGAGAAGATGATAAATACAGATTGCTCAGCTTGGGAACATACTCGGGGAATGCAGGCGAAGACAGAATGAGATATCACGAAAATCAACAGTTCTCCACTTTCGATAGTGACCACGATGCAAGCAGTGGTAATTGCGCGAAGGAATATCATGCTGGCTGGTGGTATAGACAATGTCTGAAATGGTAAGTAATCTGAAGATTGTAATAGGTATCTTTCAAGTTGATTGAATATGATTCGATTTTGTTTAGCCACCTAAATGGAAAATACTATCAGCAGGAGGTTGTCAGAAAATATTCTAATTGGTGGAATATATGGTTCTCTCTCAAAACAATAAAGATTTTAATCCGTCCCCGAGGCAATTAAAACGTAATCGAAATTTGTAAATCACCAACGTAAATAATAAAAAATAATTCAAATGATTGTAAATACAGTTGAAATATAACAATTGACACATTACTAACATACTTATGAAGACAATTTAACTATTTTGAAAATATAATTTTGTAAAATACTATATTTCATTTTGCTTTTATGATATCTTTAGGATATTACTCAAAGCTGTCGACATACGCAACTGTATCGGCGTAAGTATTGTTAGTACATATACATTGATAAATCATTAGGCACTTGATTCCGACTCTTTTTCCTGAGAAGAATAACATTATTTGTGCTATATATCGATAGTGTTAATATGTTATATTTTGACTTTGTTAAAAGGAAATAAATTCATGAAATCGACCATCGAAATAAGGCAAACCCGACAGTAGAATAGAATTGTTTTCTTTTCATTCGGAAATTACTTTCGGCATTTCAAGAGGAGTTGTGCATATTAAAAATACAATGCTAGGTTTAGTTTTGCTAATAACCTCTGACCCAATCCCGACTCAGCTAACAATGCAGACGGCCGACTCGCGACTCTATTAGACTCGCCCACGAGTGGGGACGACAGTCAAATAAAGATGTCGCCGTGAATGAATTATGAATTATATCACACGCTGGCAACCAAATTTGGGCAAATGCGGAAAAGAGTTGCACAGTCCAGGAAGACAATGCAGAGGCCTGGCCCGGCTCGAGCTGGCGCTGGATGCGGAACACAATGAGAGCAGCACGAGGAGGTGCTGCGTGTGTGTGTGTGTGTGTGAGCATATGCCAATGGCAACTAGCTTGGCATTGTGTCGTCGTTTTGGATATCTTCATATGGCCGGCACGCCGCGAAGCATTTAGTTGCATTTATTTGTTGCTATTAACTGGCGCGCTGACGCTTATCGAGCCTGGAGAACGGTCTGGGCAGCTACTCCTCCTGGCCAGGCTGGCTGGACTGGCTCCTAGACACGGAAAAGAAAAGCGCACGCGGCGAGAACAATTGCCTTTAAGCCGGCAACCGGCGACCGGCAACCGCCCCCGCCCTCGATATGGGCATGTCCAGCTGGGGTCGCAGACGAGGCTGGTCGTGGCGCAGCGAGCATTGTTATCGGCTGGCAGAGATGTGACCAGCCGAGGAGAGCGAGGCCCAGTCTCAGTTGCAGACCGAGTGCATTCTTATGCTATATTTCGCGTTCGATTCTCCCTCTCCCCTTCCCCTCTTTCTGTCCTGCTCGGGCAGCGGCTACTGCGCTTTGGGCAACGCCATGTTCATATCTCAGAATTGGTCTGCGGCTTCGCCAGCGCATGACCCAACCACAGGCAGAGAGTGGAAGGGAGCTCAGAGGAGGAATGGGATGGAGTGGGGAAAGGGTAGGGGCAGGGGCAGGGGATGCTGCCTTATAATGCGCCTGGTAATGCTCATCGTAATTTTTGCACATTGACGCTGCTTTTGCAGCGCTCTTTTGGCCATCTCGCTGCTTTAATCTGCATATCTTCATTTGAGTCCGCCGCGCTTGGCTCTTAAATGCTCCGCGGTATCCCACCAGTTAACCAGAGCTACCCGACTACCGGTTCCCCCTTCCTCACCCGCCGGCTCCCACTACTCTCCCCTTCCCTCATGGGCAACTGGCGTTTTTAGCAAAATAATGAGAATCATGATTTCTGCTCTCGGGCTTCGTTTCGGTCTCTTCCACGGGCTATTTTCAGTTTTTTTCGCCATTTTCCTCTTTTCGTTTTTTGGTTTTTCTGTTTCTTGTGTTCTTTTTCTCTTATTTCCCCCTCCTTTTGCTTTGTTTTTCTGTGTGTACAAATTGATATGCAAATTTTTGAGTTTGCGCTCAAATGCTCAGCTTCAGTTTCTTCTCCAGCGATCGAGGCTGCATTTATCGCAGCTTCTGCCGAGGCTTCTGCTGCAAACGAACCTTAATTAGCCCCAAAGTGTTGGCAACTGCAGCGCCCTCTCCACCTGCCTCTTCCACGGATGCTGCTGGCGATTTAGAAACTGGTCTAGTTCATTAGGAAGAGGCGCATCTCCATGTGGGAAGACCTCGATACTGATGAGCAATATTGCAAAAACAAATAAGGTAGGTCTGAAGAAGGTACAAGGAATATCTGGGCTATATACAGAAGAATGTATGAAGAATTGATATTTACATTAAACAAAATTGTATGAAAGGTTTATTGATGCATTAAAGTCTGATTTGGAATGCTATAATATCAGTATATTACATTTGCTTCTTTTTTAATTGATTCAAGTAATATTAAAACGAAATGTTTCCTTTTTTTAGTTTGTTATATTTTTCAAACTTGTCATTTGTTTGTATTGTTACATCTAAAAAACTAAACTTGTAGCTCTTAGAATTTTTTATAAACAATAAAAGATTCAAATTGAAAGAATATTAAATTGAAAAGTACATAAATTATTAAACTATATTATAGTATACTACAATTGACCTAATCTATTTGTATCTAGTTAGATCTCCCAGAAAGATTCCCCTTATTATTTTATTATTTATTTTAATTACTTTATAATGATGATTATTATATGTATTATCTTTGAAGTTTTAAATAAACTGCTATAAACTTAAACTGAATTCTTTAGAAAATGCTTTCTATGCTAAGAACTCTGGTAAATGTTTAATCTTTCAGGTATAAAAAGCCTGTTAACCAAAAACTTATCGAATAGTTGAGCTTGCCTGAAGAATAAACTGAGTATAAGTAAAGTATACGAATCGTAAGTATATAGTTATTGTAAAGTACATACCTTAAATATATATTAAATGTTCTGTCTGCATAACCAATTTCGCTCATTGTCGCCACACACCTCCCCCGCCTCAGCTGTTCATCACGTCGAGCTGTGTTGCTTGCAGCATTCATTTTGCAGCATCCACTTTAAATACTCCCCTCTGTCTATCCCCATTCTCTCCCTTTCTACCTCTCTCTTTCTGTCTCAGTCAACTTCAACATGGCCACAATAATCTGGCCCTGCCCCTGCCACTGCCCCCTTCCTTGGCGAGGCAAACAAGTTTCTGCACTCGCATAATCTGCATGAACCATAATTTTATTGAGAGCACGCCTGCCAATAAATAACTCGACCCCCTCGTGCCCCTTGGCCCTGGCTGGCATGGCACAGCACTCCGATCTCGCTGGGGCACAGTTGCCTTGGCCATTTATTAATATGGAAATCTACAGAGAAGCCGCAAGCAAGCTGGGAAGCTGCAAGTTGGAAGTGCTTCTGTTGCCTCTCGCAGCCTCTAAACACATTACACGATAGCGTCAAATGGCAGCCCTCTCCCCCCTGCGCCATGCCCCAGCCTCTACACTCCTCCCTCTTCATGTCGCTGCCTCTGTCGGTGCCGCCATCGTCATCATTGTGCTCGTCATGCGGCTCGTTCGCATTGTTATCGCCATGCCGAGGTAGGGGGATGGCTCTGGAGGGAGAGGGGCCGAGGGAGACGTGGCTGTGGACACGGTTGCATCCAGTTGAACTGGACTGGGGCTGCAGCTGTGGGTCGTCGGCGGGCACAAAGCGCTGGCGACGCAGTCGAACGCAATTTCAATTTCATGTTATCCGCAAAATATTCATTTTAATATCTCCTCAATCCGAGGAAGGATGAGCTCCGACTCCAGTGGCGACTACTTACAGATACATGTGCATGTGTCTGTGTGTGTGTGTGTGTGTGTGTGTGTGTGTGTGTGTGTGTGTGTGTGTGTGTGTGTGTGTGTCTGCTCCCCTGCTATCCATAAATATCGCTAATAACCAATCCGGGCTGCTGCTCAAAATGCAAATTCCAGGCCCGGGGGCGAGCCTGCTGTGGTTGGTTGCTCGCTTTGTCGGCTCCTGGTTTTGCATATAAAATGTGTTCCCCCCCTCTCCCCCCACCCACATCCCCCGTCTGTGTATAATACCCTAGACAGACATGGGGCAAGTTGCCGGCACATTCGGCATAATCATAATGCAGCCAGCGCGTCCTGTTGCGTTCCGCCAATCCTCATTCCACTCCCTGCAGCCACAACTGCCATGCCCCATTGCTGTTTTTGTCCTGGCTACAACAGTAATTTCCCTGGTCTACCTCCGCTTCCACTCTCCCTCCCCAACCCCCTCTCCACTGGCCATTTGCATCCCTCGCCAACTGGCAACTGCCCTGCAAAGTTACCGCTGCGGTGCTGGCGGTTTTCGTTTTCATTCAGCCAACGCATCGCACCCGGCCACATGGCAGGACATAATCCCCACACATCCGTTAGAGGAACCTGCCGCACAGATGCTTTACCGACTGCAGCAATCGAAATGGGAAGAAGGTGCCAGCAAGAGAGGAGAGGGAACAGCTTTAATGACGTTGCAGACGAACGAGTCAGTTGATTCTTTAATGGCACTTCCTATAAAGTTCAAGTGCATCTTATTAGCAATTTAACTGTTAAAGTAATACCAAGACTAACTAATCCCAATCTTAATTAGTCAAAACTCTACAATAGGCTTCAATTTTATTGACTGTTGAATATATTCCAGAAAATATTACATACTGATGGATACAATGTATGTTCATAAGTGTGTATCTCAATTCTGAAGAGCTCTCATTGGCATAGTATATGCCAAGTTGTATATGCCATTTACCAGTCTTAAGAGTACCATGGCTTACATACTTAAGTGCATACCGTGCATGAATCGGAATAAGGCAGAAACTTCCCATATATCATTTAGCTGCATTTTAGTTTCAGATATTCACTTTCTTATTTTTCAAAATATCATAACCAAATTCACCAAAACTTATTTTAACTATATCTATTGTGTGTGCTTGATATTTCATCAAAATTAAGACCGTATAACATCTAAATCGCATAGGAACAATCTGCAGCTACGTTTAATTTTACACAAAAAATTTTTGAACAGAGAACTTCAAGCAAACTGAACATCTTAAAGTGTTTTGTTGATATGGTAATAATATAGTTTATAATACATCTTAAATTCCATCAGCAGTATCCGTGTATTTAAAGCTTATATACAAACAATCTGTCTATAATGAAGGTATTCGAAAAGAAAATCAGCTCAAGGAACATACAAATTAAACGACGACAAAGACTTTTGCCAACTATATAGTATTTTAGTTAACCATTCTCTCCTGTTAAAGTTGATTCTACATTTCTGCCTTAGAAATTTTTGAAATATAGTTGGTAGTTAAATGAATTAATCAAGCTCTTAACTCAAGTGCAGCAGACCGTTAGCCCGACCGGGCAATGCATTATAATCACACCTATCGCAAATATCTGAAATAGTAGACAGAACAGAACAGAGTTTAAACAGGACCCATCCACGATGTAATTGCCTCAACCTCAACCCGAGTGAACTCTGCAGCTCTCGAATCCTCAACTGGGCAAGAACTGGCCGGGAATTAATGCCAAAACTAACATTGCCCTGGCAACTGACAATTTATTAAAAGTGCCGTTTGCTTTGTCAAATTAGAATATTATTTATTTAGAGTGTAAATATGAACGGGCAACCACAGACGGCAAATTGCAACCGCAAACGGAGTGTGCGTGAGTGTGTGTGCGAGTGTGTGTAAAATGCAAACATTTGGCGTTACGCACATTTGTTTCCTTTTTAGGCCCCACCAAGTACTCATGCTGTCCCTAACTTTAGGATTCTCTCTGCCTCTCTCTCTCTCTCATTCTCTCTCTCCTATCTCTTTCACTGTTGTTTTTCTGTCTCATGCAAATGCGGGTTCGACGACGTCATTAATATTTATACCCATTCTGTAGGCACTTTCCCCCCTTCCTCTGCCTCAACCGCTTCCCTGTCTTTCTGTCTCCCCCTCTCTCTTTGCCACCCTCTTGCTGGCCACGCACACATCCACTGGCGAGTACATTAGAAATGTAATTATTATTTTAATTGGACTGCAGTGTGCACATTTTGGGCAGCGAGGGGGCGTGGCAACATCGGGGAGCCACAAATAATAAATGACCGAAAACTTAATTGGCTTTAGCCGCGTCCATTTTGTACTCGTCTAGCTCGTCCATTGCGTTGGTCAACCGCCTCACTGTAAATATGAATAATTTCGAGTACTCCCCGCCAAATGATTTAGGATTCATTGCGGGACACACGCGCAACTCATCATAAAAAACTACGAAATCGAAACTCAAAAACGTTTGGATATTTTGATATTTGCTGTAGCGCTTGCCACGCCCTCCTTCCTCACAGACCAAGCCACATTCTGTCCCGCTCCAATTACCATGTGGCGTGGCCTGCCCCCACTCCGCCATCCTTGTTACTTTGTTGCCATTTATCTTCATATCGAATTGAAATTTAATAATTTAATTTTGCTGCTCCTCCTCTGACTTTATTATGAAGATCGTCTCACTCTTTCTCTCTCTCATTCCCTCTCTCTCTCTCTGTCTCTCTCTCCCATCTCGAAGCATTTTGATGACTTTGCTGCACGTTTCGCATGCAACATTTGCCAAGCTGAATGCTAAGGAGAATATATAGAAATACACAAGAGATTAATATTAACAGAATAATAAGATAGAATCAGTAAGTAGTGATATATTTCATTTATTTGCAAACTGAATCTGAATCATTTGGATTATTATTTATTATTCATGTTGGTAATTTACATATTTTCTTTAGATATTTTCTCGTTCTTTATTACGATTACGTTTCAATTGTCTCTCGGGCGGATTAACATTTTGATTGTTTTGAGAGAGTGCCATGCAGACCACCAATTAGAATCTGGAGAGACAATCTGATTCTGATAGTTGCTAAATAAAAAGAATTACACTTAATCAATGTGAAAGATACCTATTACAATCAACTGATTACTTACCACATAGCAAATGATGCGTACCACCAGCCAGTATGTTGCCACTTTGCGTAATAACTATCGTAAATTAAGAAATGTTCATTTTCGATATATCTCATGTTGTCTTCGCCTGCATTCCCCGAGTATCTTCCCAAGCTAAGCACCCTGTATTTATTATCTACTCCTGCAATTCTAAAGTTGTCATAGCGAGCATAGAAGGATAAGCTTTTATAATTCTCCACTTTAAATGCCTCCATATGTATATAGAGCTCGTGAGGCTTGTCGTTGGTAAGACGATGTATCTTCTCGAGGCCGAGAAAGAAGTCGCCTGTGAAGTCGCCAAAGCCATTCTTATAGGTCTCCCAATCCCTGTTAAAATCCTCTCGTCCATTTATGCGCTGTTGAATAACGATCCATCCTGGACCAGCTATTTCACTATTACACAGTACCGGAAAGGTTTCGAAGTCAGGTATTTTAATATTGTGAACACAGTTAGAATCACCAAAAGAAGTGCAACCAGTTGGTTTCTCTTTCAACTTTATTATTTGCTCTTTCAATTCGGTTTCATTCTCTTCCTTTTGTTGAATGACTTCTTTCTGATTCTTTAACTCATCTTGATTCTCTTTCAACTTCGCTTGAGTTTCCTTCAGTGCTTCCTCCTTTGATGCAACTTGTGCTTCAATTTGGGAAATCTTTACTGTATTTTCGGCAATAGTTTTATTTGCATTTTCTAACTGATCTTTGTATTCGTGGACAGCACTTTGATCCTCATTCAAACTTAATTGACACATGTTAAGAGTTGTTTCTTTCATTTCCATTTGTGCAGCGTATTCAGAAATTGTTATGTTATTCTTCTGTAACTGATCCTCCCAATAACGCAGTTTGGAAGCATTTGAATCGATTTTGGAGATTTCTTTAGATAACTCTTCTTTAATGAAGGATCTTAGCTTAACAGTTTCGGCGTTAACCGCTTCAACAATTTGCTGCACGACAGAATTTGTATTCTGCAGAGCTGAAATGATACTTTGCAGGTCTTTGATAAGCGTGTCCTTACTTAAGGCAGCAGATGCCAATGCAACAATAAGCTTTTCATTCAATTTCTCTTCTGCCATTTTCAGCTCCAGTTGCTGCACCTTTGCTCGCAATTCGATAAATTCTTTATTTTATTGTTCGTAGCTCAGCTGATCCCTTTGCAGTTGATCAATGTAGTTTAAGATTGGTTTCACAGACTGGAACGTATGGGTTCCACACACAACGTCTAGTTCCTTCGCGGCCTTGCAACTCTAACAGAACAACAAAATATAAATCATATGTTATATTCTGTAGTTTTGTTAATTGTAAATCGTTTATTCTATCTTTAATTTTTTTTTTGAGAACTGTTAGTATTTTCATGACATGTAAATTAGAAATAAAAATTGAAGATGAAAGCTGATAACGCCAAGATCCCCAACCTACTAGCATAAAATCGTGTATGTAATATGTATATATTAGTGTACGAATGTATGTATGTAAGTAACATGAATGTGTGATGCCGTTAAACTTATGATTAATGTACACAAGCGAAGAACACAACAAAAGTCGCATACATAAGTACAGACATACTAAGAAGTTTATATGTATGCACACTTATTGACTATGTAGTGAATATACATATATAGTGCATATATATATGCACACACGTTCCACCTGCTCATGACGACACAATGGTCCTGGTCATTTTGCATAATCAATTATTAAAATTATTAAATATCTTTACAGGTCCTCAAATATTAGTACATGTTCTATACCCTTCGACCAGTGCTGATATGCACGTGGCTGCAGAAGCATGTGTGTGAGAGTGAGAAAGCAATTGGCGGCAGACGACTTTGTCTTCAGAATTTTTGGTATTTCTTGGTATTTATAACTTATTACCGAAACTGGACAAATTGTATCCTACTACTACATGATACAAAATTAAAAGGAATATCAATGCGTAACAAAGCTTAGATTTAGATAGACTTAGATATTGTATATACTGTGGAAGGCAAATTGGTTCACTCACGTTTCAGTACTTCCTCCTTATTTGACACGCTTATACAGAATTAGAGCTGGAAGTTGAATCGATTCTTGAATCGATTAATCGATGTTTCCAATTTTCTCCGATGCATCGATTTAATTTTTGAGAATCGATTTAATCAAATATTTGAAAATAGTACTAAATAACTACAAACAAATAAGTAAACAACTCTAGTGGTGGTATAAAATGTTAGGATTTTAGGTATAGTGCGACGGATAAGCATTTGTTTTTGTAAAATTTTGAGTTCAGGATAATTGTTTAATAGCAAAATGAGGTCTTTATTAACAGAATGTTTCTCTTCGTCTTTAAGTTTGTTTTACATTGGTTTAACATAGGCTTAACATATTCATCGTGTTATATAAGTATCGATATACATAGGCTTAACATAGTCATCGTGTTATATACACAAGTATCGATGTACAGTGTGACCCTCTACCAGCCTACTACAATACATACATATACAAGAACTATTTACTTATAATTGACGTCACTTAGATCATTGTACCAAACTAGAGTTGTTGATTTGGGTTCATTTCAGGGACTTAGTTCATTAGTTCATTTTTCGATGAACTATAGTTCAATCTTTAGTTCGTTCGTTCGAGTCTTTAGTTCGTTATATAGTTCAATATTTAGTTCGTTATATAGTTCGTTATATAGTTCAATCTTTAGTTCGTTCGTTCGAGTCTTTTGGTCTTCGAGTCTTAGTTCGTTATATAGTTCAATCTTTAGTTCGTTCGTTCGAGTGTTTTGCTCTTTAGTTCGTTCGTCAAAATGTTGTTCTTTCATTGACATCGTACAATTTTGCCATTCACCGCGCATGTTTTCAATTGTCGATCGTTAAAAGTAAATGTTTTAAATAAAAAATAGTTGCATGTGGTATTGAAAATAAATTAAGCTTAATTATGTTTAAATTTAAATTACAAATAAAAAATCAAAATTCAAAAACTAACAAAAAATATATAATATATTATTACTATAATATTTGCTTCAAGTTAAAAAGGAACTTCATGTTTTTGGTTGATATTAATATGTTCGCTAAGAATATAAATTAAATAATGTAACTATTCCATATTATTATGCAGGAATGTGAGCTTATCGACCTTGTTTGGTTGCAACAAGCTCCTTCGGTCTGTTACTATCTATCGGTCTAACGAACGAACTAAAGGTAGGAACAAAATACTCGAAGACCAAAAGAACAAAAGACCAATGAACTAAAGACCAATGAACTAAAGACCAAAAGACCAATGAACTAAAGACCAAAAGACCAACGAACTAAAATCGGGGATTTAGTTCGTTAGTTCAGTTTGAAGAGTAGTTCAAACGAACTAAGTCTGAACTAAACGGTACAACTCTATACCAAACAATTTTAGTGATTAATCAATCTTTTTACACGTCAGTACATATACGCTAGAGACTAGCCTATTCAGTAAAAGTTATTGATTTTTTTTAAGTCTAGAATCGTCGATTAGATTTCATAATGTCTTGGTAAGACTTTCTAGTAGAAAGTTTCTACAGCTACTTATACATACTATATATCTACATTTAATATTTATTGTGTTTATTTGTATACACTTCGCAGGCAGTAGAACTTACCTCACTGTCGTCTGTTGCAGTCACAGGAAAGCCTCCGCCCAGGACGAGAATCCACAAGAAGTGGAACGAAATATTCATAGTTTCGCACTTGAATTGTTTTCTTAATAAGTGAATAATAACTGAACCGCACTCGCACCGATCAAAAGAAGACTGAATTCATTTTCAGACTGAGTAAATAATATTAATTCAACTCAGAAGAGAATATATAAAACACTGAGAGTTTAAAGCTTTTATTGAAGTCTCTCTATATTTTTCAAACAACCAAAACAAATAAAAAAACAAACTGCAATTTTGACTTGCTTTGCTTTATCAGTGGCGTTGTGCGCTTAGCAATCGCACCGATAGATTGTTGAGATTTAATTTGTATGAAATATTTGCATTCATATATATATATATATTAATTTTTTTTTTTTATATTTGAATCAAATTCTAAAATTAAAAATTTTTCTATTTTATTATAATACTAATTACTGTGCCTGAAGTTTGTCAATATTGTTAACATATCCAAGCCAAGACTTGATTGTAACTACATATTCTATATATTATCTGGCATGTCTGTAATGAAACCCTCATCTCCAGCATCAATTTGCTAGCCATATGTACAACTCAATTGGAACTGGAGGCCAAAACGGCATCGCTGGCTATAAAAGGGAGATGCCAACACACACAGACTCACACACACTATGCAAGAAGAAACATAAATTCAATATGAACTTGTGAGAAGAGGAAACTAAATCGCAGACTAAGCAGGCACCACCGGACGCACTGCGATCCACTTGTCGCCATTGCTGGAAGATGGAGTTGGAGTTGAAGCTGGAGTCGGAGTTGGTCTCTCTCTCTCTCTCTCTCTGAGTTGATTCGCTCTTGTCATTCGTTTTAATTTCATTTATTTTGCAAAATACAATTTAATTTGATGCGAATGCAGCTGACAACTTGCAACTGGCAACTTACAACTTGCAACTGGCAAGCGACAAAAACGGCAAGGCAGTCGACTGTCTCTCCCTCTCTCTCCCTCTCTCTTTCTTCGTCTGCCACTCTCTCTCTTTCTGTCTCCCCGCAAATATTGAACTACAATAATCATCAACATCGACAACAGCAGCAGCAGCCGGAGGCAAAGGAAAGGGAAGGGGAAGCACGGCCATATCAGCGACATCCCCGTCAGCGGTCGCCATTTCGTGCCGTTCTCAGCTGCAGCATCGTGGGTTGCAGGTAGGCAGGCAGGTAAGAGATTGTGGAGAAGGGGACAGGGAGAGGGGACACAGTTGAAGACAATCAAGCGCAAAAACGAACGAGCAATTGTGGCACACGGATGAGCCAGGCCAATGATTGTCATGTAGATAACAAAAGTTGCCTTTTTGCATACCAAACATCGCCAGCAACAGCCACAGCAACAGCAATGGCAACAACAACCATCGAGTAGCAACAGCGCTGCAACAACAACATGTGCACCGCAGCAACATGTTGCTCAAAACTAACAAAGTATTGATTGCGCCGATTGCAAGTGGATGTGGATCACTCGACGTTGTCGTCGACAGCAACATGGATTGTCATCCGACTTCAACAGCAGCAGCAGCACCAACCAACTCCAACTTTAGCTGCATCCTCATCCTTCACATGCAACAAAAGTCATTTAGTTATTGTTGTTGCTGCTGCTGCTGTCGATGCTCAGATGCTGCAAGATACTCCGATGATGCCGACGACATTCTCATCCGCTTATCAAACTTCAAACAAATCATTTCGTTGGCGGCCTTGCACAGCGTACCCAGCCGACTTCGACGCTGCTCCACTTGCCAAGGCCTGCCCTGCAGACGGTGACGGGGGAGAAGGATCAATGTGTGCGGGGAGGGAGGTACTGACAGCAACTGGTTATGCTGCAAACACAAACATACATACCTCCAAATACATATGCATATTTACATCGTTTCTTGCTGACACTCTTTAGACTGAGCTTCGCATAAGAAGAAAGATTAGGGAAACCTCCTAAAAAAGTATAAGTGAATAAACTTATATTAAAAATATTATTTCAGTTTCAATTAATTTTACATCGTTCAACCATCGTTAGTGATTGCACCCTGACTATTTGTGGCCAACATAAAAAGTAACTTAGTATATACATACATGTGTTCGAATATACAATACACAATAATAACTTTTGATTTAGTAGTATCAGA